>CM062627.1:9107061-10357061 GCA_025617555.3 Puccinia polysora | reverse complement strand
AAATCAGCCCATTTACTTCCGATTGTTTTTTTAAACTGAATTCAACCCCCCAAAAAAGCTTGGAAGTATTTCTAGTTGTATTTTTGAATAATTTTGCAATTTTCTCTTGATTACAGAAATATCAAAAATTTGTTGTAAATTAAAGTCAACACCTCTAGAAAAAAAATCAAAAGAGCAAAAATGCCCAGAAAAAGAGGGTCTTGTAATAAAAAAATTGGAAAATTTTGTAAAATTCAGATTACTTCTCATTAAATCTCTCTTGAAAGATAATTAACTAGAGGAACAAATTAGATGAAAAAAGGCTATTTTTCTTGATTCTAAATGTTATTTCTAAGTATATCAAGATTCATTTCTTGAAATTAAGGTAAACCTCTAATCAACTAGCTGAGATAACCATGTTGCAAATATTCAAAACCACTTGGATAAGCTGCTTGAAAGGCCAAAAACCTTTACAATTCATTTATTTCTAGATCTGGGGGGTTTTGATTTTTTTGAATACATTTTTTATGTGTTTATTTGAGAGGGAGACCTTCAAATTTTTCTAAAATCTATTTCAACAAGCCCAATTTTCTAATATTTTTGTATTTTGAATTGTTAGATCTAAAAGATGAAGAAATATTCAGAAAAAGATGGATTTCAAAAAAAGCATTATTAGAAATAAAGACAAAAAACAGTATATTAAATTTGAAAAAAGTTACTCACCACCTCTTTTCCAGTGATCAATCATGAATAATTGGGTGGAAATGGCAAAACCAAGATGCTGATGTTGTTAAAAATGGTCAAATTTTGAGCAACCCCAATTTTGGGATGGTCAAAATTAACCTTTATGATTCCCAAGCATCATATAGATATTTTGAAGTATCTGGGTATGGTTGCTTTGAATAAAAAACCAACAAATTTTGTCTACCCACTTTAAATAACCTTTGAAATCCCAATTATTTTACTGTTTGAGATAAAGGATTTCCTCCAAAGGTGCAAGAATTTGTGGGAAAAAATTACAGGGAGTGTTTTTTATTGTTTGGTATATTTAGTTTGAAAAAAAAATCAATTGGAATTCCATTGGGATTTAAAATAAGTAAATTTTTCCAGAAAGAATTTGGATGCCTTCAGCTAACACAGCTGTCACAAGGAGCAACCAATTCAGTAGTGGTGTATTCAGCTGAGATTTTCTGGGTTTTACAGGGGAATACCTTGAATAAAATGTGTATTTTCATTCTAAATGCAGCAAAAAAAGGGCCAGGAGTGATTAATGAGTAGAATTAATTGAGAACCCATGGAAAGAGTAGTTTTGGTGGGAATAGAAGCCCTCTCTGGAAGGGATTCTTTTTCAAATTGAAGAAGCCGGCACAAAATTTTTTGAGAAGAAATGTGCAGTTTGCATTTGTGAATTTCTGCACTACAGATTGTTGGACCCAAGGGATCAGTGCAGATTACAGGCACTAAAGTAAACAAGGTTCTCAATTGGCTGGGGCTGCATAATACTTCCCATGTATTGATGATTTCTGTACTTATTCCAGTTTTCCCAAAATTTTTATTGAGATTCTTAAGTATAGGGCTATTATGTTGGAAAAATCAACAAGTAAGGGGGTGTAGTGGATATACTTGGAGGAGTTAGATTTTTATTCCAAAATTTGAAATAAACTTTTGTGCAGGGAATTCTTTCATATGAATTGAATTATTCAAATGGATAAATACAGCTTTTAATTTATTAAACATATTTTGGGGAAGAAGTAGGGTTGAGGCAGGAGAAAGAGGGGAAATAAACATTGGCTTTTTACAAAATGGTAAAATTCTTGAAGGTGGAATTATGTTACCCTCAACCAATACTGGAACTGTGTAGGGTAACCAAAATAGTGCAGAAGCTTCAGAAAATTTTTTGAGGGGTTGAATTGAAGCATCTTGTCTATGTGGAGGCCTTGGCAAAAGTTATTAATTCCAAAACTTTACTGAATTCTCCAATGAATAGATGGGTGGCTTACTTAAATTTTTTATATTTTAAAGTTAGGCATGCTCCAGGAAAAAACTTCCTAATGCCCAAAATGCTATCACAGTATCTGAAATTCCAACAGGAAGAAATGAGTAAGGACTTCAATTTGGAGAAGCAATTCATGATGGTGGGTGTGAAAAAGTTAGGGAGTAACAATTCCCTGCCCTGCTCTGGAAATTTGAAGGTTTTTAGGCACCAGAGAAATATTTTTGGAATCTTAATATTCACAGATTTTTTCCAGAGGTTTTCATGTGTTGGGTTTGGAGGACAGTTTTTTTATTCTTCCTTAAAAACAGACACCTGTGGAGGCAGGCATTCTCCTCACTTCCACTTCTCATGGTCACAAGGCACAAGGATCTGTAGAAATTTTGGAAGATCCTACACAAAAATATGGGACATTGGGGGGGAATAAAAGAAAAAAAAGGGATCTGTGGGTGCAGTTCTGGTGGAAATTTATCACGAAAATAGTTTGGGACTGGCTAAAGAGTTTGAAAGGGTGCCAACAGAGTATTACAAAAATATTTAGGGAGGTGATATTCTGAAAGGGGACAAAACTCTTCTGAGAAGTATTTCTCTTGACTTGGTTCAAATCAAGGAAGTAAATTATGCCCACTTATTTGTGGAAAGGTAAAATCTACCAGGATGGTTGGAGGGACATCCTTTGGTAAGTTTTTTGGTGGAGAAGGTGCATTTTTTCTTGGAGGAGGATTGGGGTTTTTTTTTTTTAATTTTTTGGGTTGGTCACATTGGAAGGAGGAGTGTAGTTTAGGGGTGACCAATGTGAAAATTATGGCCAGAAATTAGCTTAGTGGCAGGGGGAGCAGTAATTACAGCAAAAAAAATGCTTGAAACCTTGTGTCTATAAATGCTAATGGGCTCTCAAAATGGGGAAACATTTCAAATCATTGTTTGTATGAATTCAAATGGATGGATGGAAAAAAGCAGGGAGAAGAGCTCCTTGAGTACAAAAGATTAGCCGAATTTTGACCCATGATACTGTTAGACTGGACGTATCCATTCTTATTCTTTTGTATGCTACACACAGTTCACTTAAATGTCGCGCACTGTGTAGTATACCTGGGTCATTTGCGGTGAGTGGAAGGATCTCCTTTTCCTCATCCTTCCACATCATACTCATACTGGCCCAGGTACGTCTTCTTCTCTTTCTTATTTTCATCTCTCATGTTTTCCTTTGTTCTCATTTATTCCTGATCCTTCCACATCATACTCATGCTGGCCTAGGCCCAGTCTGTTTCAACAGGTTATGAGCCCAGAGCTCCACTGCACTCCACTCAGAGCTAATTTCATGATCTGTATGCTCAGCAATAAAGCAAACTAAACATGCATGTCATCACCTCCTCCTCCGCACCTTAAGCCACCAACAAAGATGATCAACATTTGCCCAGACTCCTTCACCTCCGGCTCTCAAAAGCTTCCAAATGCCAAGCTCCCCATCCTTCAGTCGTCAGGCCTGGACTCCAACTATCTTGACTGGGAATTTGTTGTTACCTTGTAATTTGAAGCTGCTGGTCTTGATTATGTCGTCGAAAAACCCAAACCGGATAATCCCTCCACCAGTTGGCTAAACAACAACAAGATGGTGTGTTCTCTCATCAATCAATACATAGATGTCTCAAATATTTGATATGTCCGAGAACATCGCCAATACGCCTATGGCATGTGGAAAGCTCTCCATCAATCCCATCAAGATCAAACAACAGGAGGACGTGTCTACTGGCTCCGCAAGCTCCTGCTCACAAAAATGGAAGGTGACAACATATTGGCCCACATTGAGAACATGGCCAAATTTCACGAGAGGTTGGATGCTCTTATCTCACCAGAATACCCACTTACCACCGACGATGTCCACTTGGCTGCTTTACTCAGTTCTATTCCTCAAGACTGGCTTCATTGTGTATTGTCATTAATGAATCAAGACAGTGTGAAATCGGAAACCATTTTCCTAGCTCTCAAAAACAAGCATACCCATCGTCAGTCTCAAACTGAAGTAGAAGCTTCAGTCTCCTCAGCTATCTCCAAGTCTAAGTCTAGAAAATTGGCATCTAGTGACAAAACACCCAAACATTTTTACTTCTGTAATGTTAACGGTCATGACTTGAACACGTGCAACAACACTTGAAAAGTTCTAAATGAACTTAAGGGGTCTTGTAAGTCAAACTCGGATCTTTTCAAAAGGCCGCCTCCTAGGGAACAGAAACCACCGGCTAGAGCTGGCAGAACTACCGTCTCCACTCTATCCAATACCCACAAATCTGAACAACCCGATGAACAGAGCAACTATTTGGGGTCAGAGGTTGAAGTTAGGGCAAGTCACGCTGTAACCTTTGACTCTACATCATTGACTTGTGTCAATGCCAACCTAGATTCTGGATGATCAGTGTCCATGACCCCTCACTTGGCCTCACTGGACAAAATCAAACCAGACAATACTCCAGTTCGCCTGGAAAATCACTCTCTAGTGAATTCAACTAATCACGGCTCATGGAAACTCCCTCTGAAGATGGACAAAGAAATCAAAACCCTAATTGTTCCGTCCCTTCATGAACCGCTTCTCTCTATAGCTGGTGTCTGTGATCTTGGTCTCACTGTAGTGTTCACTTCAAAGGACTGTCTTATCTACCCATCATTGAGTCTTCAAGTTCCCCATCAAACAGTTGGGGAAGGCTACCACAAAGGAAATTTGTTCTACCTCCCTTCTGAGCCTGTGAGCTCAAATTTCTCTCAGGCTATTCAAGTCCCTAAAACTGAATCTTCCTTGTTTGACTATCACGTACGACTAAATCACGTAGTTCTCAAGCCTCTCAAGAGGCTCCTTTGAGATAATCAAATTCAACCCTCTCCTATGAATGAACAAAAAGTGCAACGGTTCCCCATCTGCGTCCAGTGCAAAACGAGCAGGGTCCCATTCAAATCACGTCGCCCATATTGCTCAACTCGCCCTGGTCAAATAATACACTCTGATGTCGGATTGTTTGAAGTTCCCTCCAGAGAAGGGTACAAATTTTTCTCCACATTTGTCAATAATTTCTCTAAATTAATCCTTGTCTATCCCATGAAGCACAAACACAAAAAGTTCAACTGCTTCAAGTTGTTTTGCTCCTGCTTCAAATCAGTTGGTGCCTTCACCATCAAATCGCTACGCACCAACAATGGCGGTAAATAAATGTCCACAGCTTTTTTAACCTATCTACAAACACACAGTATCACCCACAAACCGGGGCCACCTCATTCCCCACAGCTAAACGGCGTTGCTGAACGCTCAAATAGGACCATTGGAAACCTTGTTTGCTGCGCCCTCTTGCAAGCTTCGGTCCCAAAGGTCTTCTGGGCTGATGCCCTCAGGCATGCTCTACACTATCACAATTCTTTTCCCTGTTACACCCCTGCTGGTTTCAAAACTCCTCTCTCCATTCTTGGCCAACCTTTGACCCCTCTCTCCGAAGTTCATCTGTTCAGATGTCATGTCTGGTACAAAGTACCGGAGGCAGATTGCAAGAAATTGGACTGTAAGGCGAGAGCAGAAATGTTCCTATCCACTCTATCAGATGGTAAAGGTGTTAGAGCTTGGGACTTAGAAAAACAAACTGTTGTAAAAACTTGTGCTGTAATCTTCGACAATCACTTTTTTCCCTACTCATTGGCAATGATATTGTTGGGTAATTATGAGAAAGTTATTGAATGGTTTGATTGATTTGCAATGAGGGAAAAGTTTTGTTGGAGATCATTAAATTAAATTTAAGTGCTGATTAAGTTGTATTTGTCCTGATTGCAGTTGATGGATAAGGGAAGCAGGGCATTTTTCTAAAGATTCTAAAGAGCTTAAAACTGATTTTGTGTTTGATTTTGTATTTATATCTATTTGATTCTTGAGGAGATAATCTCTTTTGTGATAAAAAGGATTTTTTTGTTAATTATCTATTGGAGAGGATTAGAGTAGTAAAAATTGAATTGGTGAACTTAGTAGTATCAGATTTTTCTCTAGCTAAAGAATCTACATTATCATTGAAATAAATACCTGGGTGCCCTGGGCACCAGGCCAAAGTTATAGGAGAGCTATATTTCAGAGAAATCAGTTGTTGATAAATTTTCATGTGTAAGGATTGCGCACTAGATGATTTGGAAGGATTGGAAAATTTAATGAGTGCTTCTTAATTGTCTAAGTAAGATACAATTTTTCCCATGGGAATATCAGGCTTTTGGGTCTGTTTATTTCCTGTGAAGGTAGATTTATACTTGATAGGATGCCATAGAGTTTGGATTTGAAGACGGTGAGATATTTTTCAGCATTAAGAAGGGATGAAATGTGAGTAAAAGGAGTATTGCCTAGGATAGCAGCTGACCTAAATCCTTTATTTTAAATAAGGGAGCCATCCAGGAAGAGGATAAAGGAGGCTTGGGAGATTTTTTCATGAATTTTTTTTAAATTATTGAAGCTGTTTTGGCTTTTGGTAGGTCCAAGTTGATTACTTTGATTGAGGGAGTGAACAAGGGAGCGAGAGGAATAGGAAAAATTATTTTGGAAGAAAAATAGGCAATTTAAAGCATTGAGAAAAAATTGAAAGTAATGAGAGAGTGAATGGTGCTTGGGTGGTTTCTGACTGATTGCAAGATTTCTAAAAGAAAAATATATTTCACTGGATTGGAAGTAGGAGTAGTGAGGGGACAATGGAAGTATTTATGGGTAATTTTTATGTTTTGATCAAAGAAAGAACTTAATCCACTGTCTAATTTGAGGAAAGATAGAGGATTTTTTTGAAGAATGCCAGTAGCTAGCTGGGCCACTGGAACAACAAAGGGTATCTCAAAGTTTTTAGACCATAGCAAAATTCTTGTGTGTAAGCAACAGGCTGCTGCCAAAGAGAGGGAAAGATGGTAAAACAGCTATTATTAATTAACAGGATTGTTTTGAATTGATGCCTTAAGTATTTTGAATAATACAGGATAACTAATTGAAAGAAACATTCATTTTTTTTATTTTTACTTATATGATTTTTGTAACTCAGTTGTTGATCTAAATGAATGGCTAGCCACTTAACTTCAGAGGAAAATTCAATTTTAGATTTATTAAATTAATAAGGTAAAAGATTAATATTGTTGTGGGTGAAAGCCACAATATTAGTTTTCTTCTTATGCAATAAAGCTTCATGTTTTGTTACAAATAATAGGGAGAGGGAAGCAATACAATTCATATTTGTGGTACACGCCTCAATGGATGAATGAGCCGTAAGATGAACTATTTCCTCAACATAACCAATGTAGATATCATTTTGGGATAATTGACTTGAGTTATATAAGGGGATACTGTAGTTATAAATGATTTAGAGTGTAACTGAAAGAGGAAAGCCTTGATGAAGGCTGTGATCAAAATGAAAGCTACTGGGGACATAATTGTCTAGTCTCATGGGCATGGAATGGGAACTTAGGAAGGAGTGAACAATATTAATAAAATAAAGGTGAAGTTTTTTTTTGAACTATTTTGGTAAGGAAATCTCTATAGACAGATGGATAAGCAGATTTAACATCCAAAAAAAGCCCAAAAACAATTTTTTTGTCACAATATTTATTTTTGATCCAATAATCAAAATAAAGTAAGAATCAAATGGGTAAAAACCATTGACCCCGCCCATATTACCTCAGGCTCAAGTATTATGGATTTCAATACAATAATCTCAATTTTTGTTGATAATTTTTTCAAAACATTTACTGAAAGTTTTAATTAAAGCTATGGTTCTATAACAATTAGGATTTGAATAATCATCTTTTCTGGATTTTTTGATTATGGTGGGAATGAATTTTTGCCAAGGTAGGGGGAAATGAATGTGAGAAAGTATTTTAAGAAAGTAGAGAGGTAGAGTGAATATTAATTTGTTAATTAAAATTTCGAAATTTTTTTTGAGAAATGTTACTTTCACGGCTCATTGAGACAAGTACATGACTCTGTAAACGAATCTTTGAGTCTTGTAGACGGCTCGATGGGTCGTGTGAAACCCTAAACAACTCAAATGGGCCGTGTGGAACGCTAAAAACTAAAGTCAAGTTGTATTTCCTCCACAAAATGATAAATAATAAATAATAAATAATAAATAATAAATGATAAATGATAAATAATAAATAATAAATAATAAATAATAAATAATAAATAATAAATAATAAATAATAAATAATAAATAATAAATAATAAATAATAAATAATAAATCATAAATAAACAATAATAAATAAACAATAATAAATAAACAATAATAAATAGTAAATAATAAATAGTAAATAGTAAATAGTAAATCATAAATAATAAAAAATAAATAATAAATAATAAATAAACAATAATAAATAATAAATAATAAATAATAAAAAATAAAAAATAAATAATAAATAATAAATAATAAATAATAAATAATAAATAATAAATAATAAATAATAAATAATAAATAATAAATAATAAATAATAAATAAACAATAATAAATAATAAATGATATATAATATATAATAAATAATAAAAAAACAATAATAAATAATAAATAATAAATAAACAATAATAAATAATAAATAATAAATAAACAATAATAAATAATAAATAATAAATAAACAATAATAAATAATAAATAATATATAATAAATAATAAATAATAAATAATAAATAATAAATAATAAATAATAAATAATAAAAAATAAATAATAAATAATAAATAATAAATAATAAATAATAAATAATAAATAATAAATAATAAATAATAAATAATAAATAATAAATAATAAATAATAAATAATAAATAATAAATAATAAATAATAAATAATAAATAATAAATAATAAATAATAAATAATAAATAATAAATAATAAATAATAAATAATAAATAATAAATAATAAATAATAAATAATAAATAATAAATAATAAATAATAAATAATAAATAATAAATAATAAATAATAAATAATAAATAATAAATAATAAATAATAAATAATAAATAATAAATAATAAATAATAAATAATAAATAATAAATAATAAATAATAAATAATAAATAATAAATAATAAATAATAAATAATAAATAATAAATAATAAATAATAAATAATAAATAATAAATAATAAATAATAAATAATAAATAATAAATAATAAATAATAAATAATAAATAATAAATAATAAATAATAAATAATAAATAATAAATAATAAATAATAAATAATAAATAATAAATAATAAATAATAAATAATAAATAATAAATAATAAATAATAAATAATAAATAATAAATAATAAATAATAAATAATAAATAATAAATAATAAATAATAAATAATAAATAATAAATAATAAATAATAAATAATAAATAATAAATAATAAATAATAAATAATAAATAATAAATAATAAATAATAAATAATAAATAATAAATAATAAATAATAAATAATAAATAATAAATAATAAATAATAAATAATAAATAATAAAGAATAAATAATAAATAATAAATAATAAAGAATAAATAATAAATAATAAATAATAAATAATAAATAATAAATAATAAATAATAAATAATAAATAATAAATAATAAATAATCAATAATAAATAATAAATAATAAATAATAAATAATAAATAATAAATAATAAATAATAAATAATAAATGATAAATAATAAATCATAAATAATAAATAATAAATAATAAATAATAAATAATAAATAATAAATAATAAATAATAAATAATAAATAATAAATAATAAATAATAAATAATAAATAATAAATAATAAATAATAAATAATAAATAATAAATAATAAATAATAAATAATAAATAATAAATAATAAATAATAAATAATAAATAATAAATAATAAATAATAAATAATAAATAATAAATAATAAATAATAAATAATAAATAATAAATAATAAATAATAAATAATAAATAATAAATAATAAATAATAAATAATAAATAATAAATAATAAATAATAAATAATAAATAATAAATAATAAATAATAAATAATAAATAATAAATAATAAATAATAAATAATAAATAATAAATAATAAATAATAAATAATAAATAATAAATAATAAATAATAAATAATAAATAATAAATAATAAATAATAAATAAATAATAAATAATAAATAATAAATAATAAATCATAAATAATAAATAATAAATAATAAATAATAAATAATAAATAATAAATAATAAATAATAAATAATAAATAATAAATAATAAATAATAAATAATAAATAAGAAATAAGAAATAATAAATAATAAATAATAAATAATAAATAATAAATAATAAATAATAAATAATAAATAATAAATAATAAAGAATAAAGAATAAATAATAAAGAATAAATAATAAATAATAATTAATAATTAATAATTAATAATTAATAATTAATAATTAATAAATCATAAATAATAAATCATAAATAATAAATAATTAATAATAAATAATAAATGATAAATGATAAATAATAAATAATAAACGATAAATGATAAATGATAAATGATAAATAATAAATAATAAATAATAAATAATAAATAATAAATAATAAATAATAAATAATAAATAATAAATAATAAATAATAAATAATAAATAATAAATAATAAATAATAAATAATGAACAATGAATAAGAAATAAGAAATAAAAAATAATAAATAATAAATGATAATTAATTATAAATTATAAATTATATAAAGTAGTGTATGGGCCCCCACTCTTTGAGGGGCCCTAAACAACTCCCATAGGTTTTGTGGGACCCTACACGACTCCCACAGGTTGTGTGGGGCCCTAAATAACTCCCACTGGCCGCGTGGTGTTACAATTATGGCCAGCAATTAGCTTAGGAAAATGAGCATTATTTAAAGGAAAAAAAATTCTGGACACGTTGCGTCAATAATTGCTAATGGGCTCTCACAACGGAGCAATACGTTGGATAATATTGGTGATGAATTTGATTGGATGATGAATGGATGATGGAAAACAGCAGGGAGAAGAGCTCCTTAAGTACAAAAGATTGGCCTCATGTGAGCCCATGATACAACAAGCCAAAAGGCAAATTTTCCTCCCCAAAAGAGCGCTACAGGCTCCACAGTCCTTGTTACTTGGTTTGGGCTACATCAGCCTGCATGGCATTGGTCCCTGTACCCTTTCAACAAGACTATTCCAGTAATTTCTGGTGTTTCCACAGTAATTGGGCTGAAACAGCCCCTTAGCTGTTCAAAGCCCTGGCCGGTTGTCTGTTACAACTGGCCCTGTTACCTCACATGCTGGCTGGTTGCCTCATGCAACCAGCCCCTGGCCATACAAATGGCCAGGTGGGACCCAGGACACATCTGGGTCAGGTCTCAGACACACATGGGGGGGTGTAACCAGCAGACATGCCGCCCCCCCTCTTTCTCCCAAATCCCTGGAGGGGGCAGTCAAATACCCCTAGCAGGGGCCCTGGAGGTTGATAACCTCAGGGCACTTTCAAGGGAAGTGGTCTGGGGGGTGGTCAAATCCCCTCCAGCCCGTTGCTCCTCCCCCTTTCCAAAGGGGGGGGGGGAGAGCGCCCCTTTTGATGGTGGAGGGGTGATCAATTCCCCCCCACGGCTGGTCGCCTTGCTGCAACCGGCCCAGAAATCACATTTGGTGGGAGTGTGATGAGGTCCCCACCACCCTGAATGGTTGCTGGATTGTTCAACCCAGCCAGCCCTCCTCCTCCCCCTTGCAATGGCAAGCGAGGGGAGGGGGAGGAGCTGGGGCCATCTGCCCCAGGTCTGTGGCTCTGACAGCTGGCCGCCACCCAGCGTGGCAGCCACAATTGGCTCAACAGCCACGACAAGGGTGGGGGGACTCCATTTTGAGTCCCCCTGCCCCCTACAATGGCCCCGCACGGGCTTTTGGGCCCCATAAACAGGCCAAAAGTGAAAACAGCGGCCCCAAGCGGGCTGAAACACGGGCAGCAGCCCCAAATGGGCTGCGACAGGGGCGGCGGCCCCAATGGGCTGCCCCAAGCCCAAAAAGTGAGTTTAACATACTTTGGCAGGCCAGCCCGTCTGGCAAAGTATGTCCAAAATAATTCTTGGGCCCAATTATGCCCATACAAGCCCATCTGGCTGTATTTGCCCATATAACCCAACAGGCCCATTGGGGCGCACGTATCAATAGGCCTGTTTCACGCATTTTGAGGCCAGTTTCCCCAAATCTGTGACATCCACACAGGCATGTATGGTCAGTGTGTGTGTCAAATTGGCCGCAGGAGCCCACATGTGCATCCCATTTGGATTACACTCATAAATAGCACACGTGTAAGTGAATACGTATTCTAACATGTGGGGCCCTATATGGCTCCCACACAACTGGAGCCATGAATTTAACATTAACCAATTTTTTTTGTATTTTTTTTGTTCCAGGGTTTTTTTTTAGGGAGAAGATGTATGGCTTCTTCAAATTAAAAATCTCAAATAGGAGTGAAGGAGAAGTTATTTGATAAATTGGAGTCAGAAATTTTTGATAGGTTGATTTGTGAGTCAATGACTGAGTTACCCAGAAAAAGGATGCCTGCCTGAACTTCTGTCAGTATTAAGGCAATTATTACTATTCCAAAGAGGTTCAATAATGTTAGATGCTTTGTTTTTAGTGTATCAATAAGCCTTAAAAACTTATTCGGGGCCTTTGAAGGAAAGGAATCTTTTCCAGTGATTTTTTTTAAAGCTTCAAATTGGTGTTTGAGTTCTAGTTGCCAGGAATGATAAAAATTAAATGCAGGAAGAGATTTGGTTAGTATTAACTTTTTGTATGCCTTATCTCTGTTTTTAATAATGGGATTCAGGATGGTGTTATCCCACCATGGCTTAACTTTAGATGGGCTGTGAATAATACATTTCCCTTGTTTTTAATGATGGAAGAAAGGCTGATGGGAATGGTTTAAATTTTATTGTTAGATGAGAGTTTTTTATGAATTAATGGATCAGTGAAGTCAAAGCTAGTTTCTTTTTTTAAGTTAATCATGATCAAAATTTTCAATAGAGAGAGATATGCAGGAAGGAGGGAATAAAGGATGTGAAGTGAATCTGAAAGCAGAAGAGATGGCTTTATGATCAGAACCATGATTATTAAGAGGGATTGTTCTATTGATTATTAAATTTCTGAAAAAATCATTCAACAATTTAAGATCAATCCAAGTAGGGTGTCTAGAAGGACTGAAGTATGTGGGAAAAAGAACAGGGCAAAAGATCAAAAATAGCTCTCCCTTCATCTTTACCTAATCCTGCACTCAAATCTTGTGGATCTTGCACTTTTGTCTTGGTAAACAAATCTAATACTAATCTGTTTTCCAAAATTAAATCCCTTCCCCCTCTTTGACAGCTTCCTGTCATTCCAAAGAATAGCTTTATTAACTAGTTTAAGATGGGCCAAGTCACCATAAGAGCAAAATATGGTCTCCCTCATTCCTTTGCCAATCTGAATATATGGCTTTTTTAATTTTGAAAAGGATTTTGAGTTTCCAGTGCCCCCTGAGTGGAAAAACATATCTCCGGGGGGTGTTTAAAGCTAGTTTGTGTTAGAGTGATGGTTTTTTAGTAGGATGTAATAACTTGAATTGTGATTGAATTCTAGGTACATGATACTATTATGAGGTAGTGATCCAACTTAATGATTGAATAAATGAAATATGGCACTGAGACCAGCTAATTTATTATTTATTTGCTTCAAGGATGCTTTGGAATTTCAAAAATAGAAAATGGAAAAACATTCAAAGAAACTTATCAATAGTATTGCACACTTAGTCAAAGGGATTTGAAAAAGAAATCACAAGTTGGTTTGAATCTGCCCCAGAGCTGAATAAAAAATAATAGCAGGAAAAATATAATTTCTGCCAATAAGTTATTGAATTCCTATAAATTATTGAGTTATTCTTCAGTTCTCTTATAAATTAATTTTTGGGATTTTTAGATAATTTTGGATATTGTTGATGATTTCCTATCACTTTTTAAGATATCCAACAATTTTTAAGGTTATTTGCATAATTTTCGTGCTGTATTATGTTTAATTATTATTTATAAAAGCACTTTTCTTTAGATACCCAGAATCCTAGAATTCGTGCAGTTTTGCTTTAATTCATGTGTCAGCCAGCCACTATTTCAGAGTTAGCTGACAAAGTAAAAAGAAAAAAAGAGAAGAAACAACTAACTTAAATAAAATAAAAAAACACAAAAAACAAAAATGATTAGGAATTTCCAAAATATTATTCAAGATCTGGATTCTCCATCTAATTCTAGGTAAGGTAACACAGCAACCCCACCTTTGAATTCACACTCCTTAACAACCTTAACTGAAATATTCATAAAGGGCCAAAATTCAGAAAATCACCATTTTTCTATATTGGAAAATTTTATGTTTCACATCAATTGACATGGAATGCTTTCAAACCTAACATTCAGTGAAAATTGAAAAATTATGTATAATTTAGGATTTATGAGCAAAAATGTGTTTTTGTCAAAACTCCCCCATAAATCAGTGACAGCTACGCATCCATGAGTGAATGCTCTCAACTAAAACTAAAGCGCAGCTCTGAAAGTAAAAAAAATAGCTTGAAAGCAGGCATGCAGTCCTAGGTAGGCACACAGCCACCGGATTCCACAAACAGCAGCTGCAAAAGCAGCTATCAAAAGAGACTATAGCAGCATTGAGGTAAAACCTAGACATGCTACTAACCAGGCAGAGACATACAGAATATGAAAAAATTATTTTTGAGGGTAGAGAATCACTAATAATTTAAATAAATCAAATATAAATACACAAAAAAGCTGAAGTAACATATTCAAATAAATTGTACAAATAAATACTTTGAAATTTGAAAATGATTGGTAACAACATTGGAGACCTGAATCCCCAACTTAATGTGACATATACGAGAACATCAGGACACCAAATTTTCTTTGAAACTCAGTTCAATGTTAGGGTGTCAAATATAAAAAACGTTCTATGAAGAATGATGTGAAATAAATTATTGAAAGAAAATAAATTGAAATTTCAAAATAATCATCAACAGATTTGAAGAGTTATACTTTCTGTGAAACTTATCAAATTTTAAAGACATACTCATGACTTTTGTGGTTGCATTCAATAGCCTTGTGATTGGGAACTGTTTTTTGGGGTGCTAACTCAGATTCAGATGAAAAGTTGACTCAGAATTGGATGTGTGGTAGGCTCATCAATGGCTGCTTCAGGCTCAGCATCTTCTGGGAGATTGGATCAGAATTTTCTATTCCAGATCCATGATCCTCTCCAAGGAAACATAAAAAGAAATGAAGAATATGTGGTCAAGTTTTTGGGTATTTCCATTTTGGGGAGAGCAGGAGCAGGATGGTTTGAGAAGCTTTCTGGGGAGGGAACCCAAGGATGGGCAAATTGGGCGCATGCACAAAGGCACAGGGGGGCTCTGAGTAGGGAACAGTAAAGGCAGTGACATGAGAAGGACAAACCCAGATGGAAGTAATGGCAGGAAGATGTTGAGTGCTGTAGAGGGTGGAAGCTTAGAGTTTTTGTCATCAGTTGTTTGTGTCCCCAGGTTAGTGTTGAGAGCAAGGTGAAAATACCTTGCTCTCAACTCCATTTTGTAGATAGATCATAGCAAATCAGAGACCAGCTCCATGGTGCTTGGAAGGAAGGAAGGAATTATATCTCTATCTCTTTTACTACTATTCTACCTCTCCCTATCTCAGGTTTCTGGGTGAAAGACACACTCAGCTCCTCAAACACACATTTGAAAAAGAACATCCAAATCTTGGACACAATTCCAGGGGTATACACCTCTTTTTTCTGAACCATAGAATTTTCAAAATCTGAATATTCCATCATATTACATAAAAAGCAAGATGGAACATTTTTGATTAATTTTATTAATAAATACTCCATACTTTGAAAAATGACTATCAACATCTTTGCAGGAACTGAACTCAAATTCTGAATGAAATAAACAAGAAATTTATGACAATAAATTATTTCTGCAAAATCCACCAGTTGAAATATGCAGTAGTTTATATAAAACTATCACTTCATCCATGAATGAAATAAGATCATGTGGACAATAGAGCAATTTTTTCAACCAAATTAACAAATTATTACTGGATATAGCTCTGATTCCGGGATTATTCAAATCCAAAAAGTGCTACAAAACCTAAAGCATATGCTCACCTATTACCCTTCCAGCCTCAGCAACCCTCCCCTTTGGCCCCCATAGCCATCAGAAGGACATGCAGGGACCCAAAAAGGTATAAATAAGGGACAATTTAGATGATTTTTAGACACCAGGCACATTAAAATATACATTGAAACACCATGCCATTGTGATAAAGTATTTTGAGGAGATGATTAAGTAATTTTTGGCTTTAAAGCAATGATTTTCCCCATCCTAAAACCATTCTAAATGAGTTTATGGCTCTAAAACCCTTCTTAACCCAGAAAAGACTCAAGAAACGTTTGTATAAACTATTGAAGTTAACCCGGAAATTGTTAAGACTCTGTCTCCGACTCCACCTATCTGCTCTATTCCTGCTCCCTTGGCGCGCTCTGGTGCGCTGCGTGGTACACTCTCCCCGCGCTCTCACTTGCCCGCGACTCTCATCTACAATGAACTCCTGGGGGCCCAATCTCCTTTCTTTTCTTTTTCATCCTTCTTTTCTCATTTCCTTCTTCATTCTTTTCTTTTCTCACTTATCTTCATATTCTCTTCTTATACTTCTTGTAACTCTGTCTCATACATCATCTCATCTCCCAAGTCCCATTCCAACCTGCCTCAAATAACCCTTGCCTGGTAAGATGTCACTCTTCTGAATATCTTGAATGTTCTTTTAATCTGCTTCCTTCTCCATTCAGTCTGCCTATCTTGTGATCTCTATTTCATCTGCCTATCTAACTTCTGTCCTACTCCATGAATCTCTCCTAGAATCAAACTTGCCGCCACCTTCAACACTAGTCTCCAGCCAAGCTGTAGGGTTCTCTTTCATCCTCTTCTTTTTTCTATCCTTCTAATTCTTTTTTCTCGCGTCTGTTTCTGTTCTTCTTTGTTCAGCCAATGCTGGTTCTTAGTCCTACATAAATTTAAGCACATATGTTAAAAGACAAAGGTTTCCAACTAACTCTAACCAAATCTAGACGAACCTTACGACTATGACCAAACCAGCAGGTGCAGCCGACTTCTTCCACCAGGTGGCCTTGAAAGCTTCCGTCGACACCATCCCTCATCTGAACAAAGAAAAATACTTGATCTGGAGGGACAAGACGCTAATTCTATTTGACTTGAAAGATATAAAAGATGAAATCACAAGAAATTCCGGCCCTCTTTCCTCTAATAAAGATAGAGATATCTGAGCAATCATACTCTCAAAACTGGACAGTACTTCCCATGCAAACGTGGTCAACTCTTCAAAAATGACATCGTCGAAACTGCTATGGTCCAAAATCACCAAGAGATTCTCTTTTTCTGAAACAGCTAACAGGGCGAGGGTCTTCAACCATTTCCTCCACTCAACCTTCAGCAAACACGCAATTGAAGGCGTTATCACAGAAATGCGCAAATCCATCACAAGGATGAAGGACGTTGGAATTGAATTACCCAAGGACATCCTTGCCTACCTTGTGCTCTTCAAATTCCCCTTGGTCCTAGAAAACCTCAAGCAACAGATAATGCATGTGGAAAAACAACTAACGGTAGATAAAGTATTCAACCATCTCACTCAGTACCATAACAAAAGAAAAGCTCAAGCAAATCCTAGTAAATCATCTACGGACGTCTCCTTGGTGTCAAAAAAAACTAAGACTCACAAAGACAAAAAAAAGACCAAGATGAGGTGTTGAGAAGGATATCATTATCCAAACCTTCCTCATTCTGAAGCCACCTGTTTTCATCTAAACTCCCAAACAGCTCCCAAATGGCGGATAGAGCAGCAAAATGAATGGAAAATCAAAACAAGAAAAACCTCTACAATTAACTATCATGCCTTGTTAACACTCTGGATCAACGCGGATAATAACCCCAATCTTCTCTTAGACTCTGGAGCTAACGTTCATATATCTAACAATCTCAAGTTATTTTCCACCATTAAACTCCAAGAAGAACCAGAAGAAATGAAAACTGCGAAATTAGAAGCAAACCTCAAGATATTCTGAACTGGAGCTTTCAGATTAGAATCAAACAAATCTGTTATCAAATTAGAAGACTGTGTATACGTGCCCAATATTTTTGTAAATCTAATTAGCCCTGGACTTTTGGCAAGCAAAGGATGTAACCTTTCTCAAGTAAACAACAAATTTTTGGTCACTTGGGGGAATCAACTCCTACTGAAGGGACTGATCCAAGACAACTTATTTGTCATTGAAAAACCCAAATCAGCAGGCCGAAATCAAATGATCAATCTCTCCCAAAATACAAATAATCGCTCATTCACCTTACTTGATCTACAAAAAAATGTATGGACACGCTTTGATATCCACCCTCAAACCTCTCGTGAAGGATCTCTATCTTAATGATGAACTCAGCGCATTTGAGTGCAATAGCTGTATCAGAAGCAAAATCACAAGATCACCTTTCACAGGCATCTCTACACCATTGAGTAAGCCCTTGGAACAAATTCATCTTGAACTCATAGGTCCTATCTCCCCCCAATCTAAATCTGGCCAAAGCTATATCCTCACTTTGATAGACAACTGCACTGGTTATCTCTTGGCGTTCCCACTAACCTCAAAAGATGAAACCACAGAAGTAATAAGAAACCTCCTTGAGACCAATCATAAGAGATGAGGCTAATATCCATCCAAGATCTTCATGGATAAAGGAACTGAATTTGTCAACCTCAACTTCCAAGACTTTGCTAAATCTAAAAATATCAAGCTAGTAACCTTGAACCCCATCATTCCCAACACAATGGAAGAGTTAAGAGAGCGAATAGGACAATTGTCAAGTCAGCCCGCGCCGCTTTCTCTTTGTCAAGGCTGGCAAAGAATTATTTGCATATCATCACAAGAAACTGTTGCTTCATGCTCAATCAAATCCACAGAGGAGGTAATCAACAGTCTCCCTGGGAACTTATGTTTGGTAAGACTCTTCCCACTAATTAATTGAAACCTGTAGGCTCTTCTGTTATATACCTAAATAACCGCATCCAACAAGGTCGAAAATTCGACAAGAAGGGTCTGGAAGGCATCTTGATTGGCTTCAACCCAACTTTCCACTCATACCTTATTCTCAATTCTGTCGGCGTGATTATTGAAACTAAACACATCAAGTACCTTAAAACTCAATTGGACGTATTTCCATTCCTTGAATCTCCTGGACTGGACCTGTTTGCTCAAACAAATCTGGACTCTTACAAGACCAATTTTTCAACCACTGACAAACAATACGCTATGAGAGAAACTGGCACTGAAGCTCTGGATTCCAACTCTGATTCTGAAGATGCTGACTCTCCTGGTCCTCAGCCTTCCAATTCCCCTGAAATAATTCCTTCTGATGATCCCATCGTATAGAATCCTCAATCAATGAATCCAAGACTCAATCTGAGGCCACAAAACGAGATCAGAAAACCTCAAAAATACGGTTTTCATCACTATTACAAACCACCATTGTAAAAAGCGGCACAAAAGTGCCCTGAGTGGTCCAAATGGAAAAAAGCATCAGAGGATGAATTAAACTCTATTGAGGCGCGAGAGGTTTGGGAAGAGCACTTTGACGAGCCAGAAAACATCCTGAATACCATCTTGGTATTCAAAGTAAAAGAAAAATCCCATGGCGAACCTGTTAAATAAAAAGCTTGACTTTGCATACAGGGATTCAACCAAATTCAAGGCGTGGACTTTGAAAAAGCCTGGGAAACAACAGGTAAATTAGGATCCTTCCGTATTGCCCTTCTCTACGGCCTAAAGTAGGAAAAAATTCACCCAATTTGATGTGAAGGGAGCTTTTCTCCATACCCCTCTGACTGAGACCGTTATAATTCGAACGCCTGAAGGATCAAGCCTCAAGTTGCCATATCTCAGATTAAAAAAGTCACTCTATGGACTTTGCCAGTCTCCTAAAAACTGGTACGAAACTCTCACCAACTGGATCAAGTCACAGAATTTTGTCAAAACCACAAGAAATCCCTGTCTGTATCTCAACCCTCAATCCGGTGAAGTAATTTAGTTCCATGTCAAAGATCTCATTCACATTGGTAAATGTGATACCTTTGCTAACAACTTCTTCAAAAGATTCTTGAATTCCTCTTGCCACCCCCCCAATAATATCCTTGGGATGTTGATGGAGATCAAGGACGACAGAATTCTCCTCAGCCAACCAAAAAATATAGATCAAGGATTGGAAGAGTTAGGTCTCACGGAATGTAAGAGCATAAATTCACCACTCACCCAAAATCTACATCTCAAAGCAGCATCAGATGAGGATCACAAGGAATTCACGCGCCTCAATATCAATTACCAATCTGCTATTGGCCTCTTAAATCATCTTTCCCAATATACTCAACCCAACATCTCATTTTCTGTCTCAAGTCTGGCTAGGTTCAATACCAAACCCGGAATGTCTCACTGGAGAGAAGTAAGGAAAGTATGGAAGTACTTGAAGACAACCAGAAATCTTGAATTGACTCTCAAATACAATCCCTCCAAAGAAGCAATAGCTGCTTACAGCAATGCTACTTGGGGAGATGATCCCACCTTCCGGAAGTCCCAAACCGGTTTTTTTATCCTCCACTACGGCAGTCCGGTTGTCTGGAATTCCTCAAGGCAAAGAAACATAACTTACTCCTCTACAGAATCCAAGCTTAACTCCCTATTGGAATGTTATGTAGAACTCAAATGGATCACTCACCTTGTCGACAAGATCCAACCTTCTCTCAAATCCAAGCCAACCATCTATATTGACAATAAAGGCTTGGACAATAAAATAAAAAAATTCGGATCCCACTCCAAATCACGTCATATAGATATCAAAACTAAGGGCTTAAGGGAAGATTTCTCTCTTTTTTTGTACAATCTGATTCTTATCCCTACCAACAAGATGATAGAAGACTCTCTCACTAAGGTGACTTCCATTAATTCCCTGAAAATTCTTCAACAAGAAGTGTTCTTTTGACTCCAACTCTTCTGTTACCCTCTCACCAGATACGAGGGGTGATAAGATTCTGTCTCCGACTCCACCTATCTGTGTTATTCCTCCTCCCTCCGCGCGCTCTGGTGCGCTGCATGGTACACTCTCCCCGCGCTCTCACTCACCCGCAACTCTCATCTAAAATGAATTCCCGGGGGCCCAATCTCCTCTCTTTTCTCTTTCATCCTTCTTTTCTCATTTCCTTCTTCATTCTTTTCTTTTCTCACATATCTTCATATTCTCTTCTTATACGTCTTGTACCTCCGTCTCATACATCATCTCATCTCCCAAGTCCCATTCCAATCTGCCTCAAATAACCCTTGCCTGGTAAGATGTCACTCTTCTGAATATCTTGAATTTTCTTTTAATCTGATTACTTCTCCATTCAGTCTGCCTATCTTTTGATCTCTATTTCATCTGCCTATCTAGCTTCTGTCCTACTCCATGAATCTCTCCTAGCATCAACCTTGCCGCCACCTTCAACACTAGTCTCCAGCCAAGCTGTAGGGTTCTATTTCATCCTCTTCTTTTTTCTATCCTTCTAATTCTTTTTTCTCACATCTGTTTCTGTTCTTCTTTGTTCAGCCAATGCTGGTTCTTAGTCCTACAGAAATTTAACCATGTATTCAACAGCAATTCTTCCTCAAACATTAATTTATCCATTTTATCTCTTCTGTGGCTGTATTTCTAAAAGTCTCTGCCCCTTCATAACCCACTTATGCATATTATCTTTGGTTTAAAATTCCTTTAAATATTATTAAAAATTCATAAGTCACCAGGTATACAGGTTACAAATTTCATCTCCAGAAGAAGAGGTTTTAAATATCACCAGTAGAATACTGTGGAAGCTTGTTTTATTTCTTTATTAATTTTGTTATTAATGTAAATCACCAATACAAAAAACCACTTCACCTTGAATTTTTTTTATCCATATAAATACAAATCATTGCTTAATTATCTTGAATGATATATTTATTCTGTGCTATATCATCCTTGGTAGCTTAAATGTATAAAGGAACTTGGAATTCAGGAGGCTGAAATTGTGCAATTTTTAATTAAAATTTCCTTTCATTTCTCATTTTGCAGTTGGTTAGATTGCAAATCAAATTCACTCCAAAATATTTTGCACATTCCTAGAATTTAATATACCACCTAAAAAAACCCTTCCGCAATTCCAAAAATTAATTATAAAGTATTATAAAAATCACCTGAAAGTATTGAACTTAATAAAAATAGCAAAGAATATCAAAAAGAAGTGGAAATAACCGAAACAAATGATTGAAAATATTTGAAAAAAATAGATCACAGAAAGTATCAAGAGAATATCAACTATATCAAAACTTTTGAATAATATTGAAACATGTCAAGAATATTTTAAAAATACAAATTTATACATGACAAGATATAAAAATGAAATTCAAGATTCAACAAATAAAAATAAAAAAAGATAAAACATGATAAAAAATTAAAATAAATCAAATCAAAATAAAAAAATAAAACAAAAATAAAAAAATAAAAAAAAGCAGAAATGAATAGATATTTATATAAGTTAAGAAATCATAACTGAGATTGATTAAAAATAATAGAAATTCATTGAAATCATGAAAATTGATTGAAAATAATTAAAATTGATAAAAAATATAAGAATATAAAAATATTAGAAATAAAACAAATTTTCTAAAATTGTTAAAAAAACAGAGGGAAAAAATAGGGAATAAAAGATTCAAAAAATCCAGAATTAGAATACCACAATATCTTTGGAAAAATCCACCATTTTGATGGTTGTTTTCTGAAATATACATGCTACCCTAACTGGTAAATTTTAAAATTGATTTTTTCATTGAAGTTCAGAATTTAATACATTTAATTTTCCATCTATCTATAATAATCAACTGAATTAATAACACCAATAAACACTGCAAATCACCAAATGCATTTTGGAGTACAAATCTGCCGTTATGCAGATTGCCACCCAAGTATTAACATTCATGGTCCTAAAATCCTGGACAGGATTTTGAGAAAACATGTGAAGTCTTTACAGGGAGTTAAAGGCAAACCCTTTTTAAGTGGACAGGCACAAATAGCCATCCTGCAATGGCACACCTAGCTTATTGGTGGAAAAATCACCCCTGATTTTTGAGTTCAATGCTAAAATACCATAGTGCACAACTAAATTTTGGATTCTAAGATGGCAGCAAAAGTATTCAGCCAAACAGGGAACCCTCAAAGGGGGAAAAAGACAAGGTGACCTCAACCAAATTTTGTTGTGAATAGCTTTATGCAACCTGCACAGAGCAAGGGAAGTGTGAGATTGAAAACCTGCTTTTACGCATAATTCCACCCAAGGATTATAAGTCTTGATCCTGAAAGCCTGAGCAGCATTATCAAACAAAATATCAGTCCTTGACAAATAAAGAAAAGCAAACACCTGTTGAGTGGAAAGGGAAAATTTCCCATTGGACAATGACCCACTTACCTTAGTGATAAAGCATCACTCATGGATGTTTAGTTCATGGGCTGAAAAAACATAGTACAAAACTAAATCTTGGATTCTAAAAATACAAACACAGCCAAGAAAATCAATTGAAAAATCTCAAAATTTCATAAAAATGTTTTTCTGAACTCCTTTACCCCTTGATCTAATCAATCAACCTCCAGTAATCTGCTTTGATAAAAATTCAAAAATCATATTTCCTCTCCAACTGACACCCTATATTTGAACAGGGTCTCTCAGGTCCTTTCAGTCAAGGAAAAGGGTTAATTTATTTTCCACATGTAGCTGAAAATTAATATATTTCTAATGAGAATTAAATTCCACTTATAAACCAAGAGCGCTTCAAGCAGACCAATAATCAAACCAGGGAGACTGGAAAAGGAGTGGCTCCAGAAGCTAAACCTTGTCAAAAGATTTCTTACATTTTTTTTTTCTACCTTGCGCCTTGCAAAATTTGATTTCACTTGGTAGCACTTGCCATCAAGGAATCTCTAGTTCAGGCTTTCTCCAATCTATAGGTGAAGCTATCTGCATTCATCAATCATGTTTTTGGTGCACACTCAATGTGCAAAATTCACACCCACTATTCAAAATGCACACTCACTGTTCAAAACGCACACTAACTGTGAAAAATGCACACTCACTGTGCACAATACACAGTAACCGAGCACAATGTACAGTTACTGTGCAGTGGAGCTTGTTTCAAGCTTGAACTGAGATTGGTTGGAGCTTGGATTGAGCTGGGTGATAGATTAGGCCTGGAATGATTGATGGGAATTTCTGGAAAGTTAAATCATTTCTTTTGTGGTTTTGGTCCTTTCATAAATATGGAAATCATAACAACCCTGACTATTGTTTTTTTCCCTTGTTGATTCTGATGAGTAAATTTCACAAAATCTTTAGTCTGTTCTATCCTCAAATTTTAATTATTTTTCCTCCATGATATGCTTTCAATATGAGGGGCTGATGATAGTTCTTATTTACCTTTTAATTTAAAATTGGGTTTCATTTGGCTTACCATGAATTTACTCTGGGGTTATTTTTTGTTTCTTGATTGGTTTCAATGTAACAATTCTCATTCTTCTCAATTGAAAACTTGTTATTTCACCCCTCCTTCTTTGCAATACCTGCTCTTCTACTCCAATAATTAAATTTTCAAAATTAATTCAAAACCTAGGGATCAAAAACAAATAAAATTAGGTGGATATGGAAAATAATTTTGTTTGGTATTTTTTATGAAAAAGGAAGAATAATTAAAACTATATTGCTTGTCTGATGAAGAGGAATCAAAATGAAAATGACAAAATCTCCTTAGAGTTCTTTGAAGATGGTAGTAATGAGTAACCCAAATTGTATGTTAAAAAAGAAAAAACCTTGCATCTGAACCCTAAAATCAAGCCTGGAAATAAAAGTAAAAATCCCAACCCCACCAACAATGGTTTCAACCAATATCAAAATATTATTGAGTACATTTTTTTGGTATAAAAATTGGGTATAGGGGTAAAATTGGCATTCTTTAGAAACATTCCAGCAATTTTAAAAGTAAAAGGACAAATTAGGTCCAATTTATCAACCACCATGTTAATCCTGTTGGAATTAATGGAAGCCTTCATACCAATTGAACTTGAGATTGGAAATATAGAGTTTTCTTATTTTTAATTGGAATAAAACTTTTGAATTTATCCCTCATTTTATTTCAATGAAAGATCAACAGTACTTTTGGATGCCTTTTTCAGCTCATTTTTTACAAGGATGTAACCATTTATTTAAGGAGATTGAGGTTGGCCACCTCAAGTTTATTATTTTAATTCAAAAAAAGCATTAAAATTGGAGGGGATTTTGACCCAGCTGGGGATTATCAGAAACGTTGCCTTGTTAATGAACTTGGAAGCTCATGGATGAGGGTGTTTTAATGATTTTGAAACATTTACTGTTTTTGTTTTCCTTGTTTTTTTCTTGGCATATTTGCAGGGGAAGGTTTCCTGAGGGGTAATTTTGGAATTTTTGAAGCAAATGTGTGAAGATATAAACTTCACCCTTATAAAAATACCATTTTTTGTTGAACAAAAAACAATTAAAAATTTTGATTTTATCAAATAAACATACACCTTTACCGGTGTATTTACAACTGTGGGATTCATTGAAATGGAAAATTTAAACTATCAAACCTGCAATTCTTAAAAAAATATCCATTAAAATGCAAAATGTATCATCCAAAACCCAAAGAATTATCAAAAATCACTGAATCTTCAATCATCCCACTCCTCATTGTGTAAAGATCTAAAATAATCTTCCCCCATTTTCTGAAATAAACTTACATGAAATAACTTTGACCATCATCCATAAAAACCAATATTTATTTTGATCCACCCCAAAAATTCAAAGAAACATCCCTTCCACTTTTATTTCTGATGAAGCAGTGTGAAAAAAAGAGGAGAAAACGCCTATGATTTTCTCCAATATTGGAATGTTTTGGTCCCAAGGCTCCATAAGGAGCTGAGTTTTTGGTGGTTATTTATAGAAACAAAAGCAAGTAGGCTCAGAAGGCAAAATTTGATCCAAGAGGCTTAGAAAGTGGGGGGGCGGTCCGCAGTAAAATAGGTCTAGAAAAGTGTGTTTGCCATTTGTCTATTCTAGATCAGGAAGGCTTTAGGATCAGCATTGGTGCAGTTCATCCTTCCATAGCACAATAGGAGGCCAAGCTTGAGTCTTTATCCTTTTGCGGAACAATGGTCACAGACTTAACTTTTGTGGACAACAATTGTGTTTGAAGATAAATTTCTCTCCGCAATTATGGTTTTAGGAATGCAGAAGCAAGTGGTTGGAGATATTTAATATGTATCCAAGGACTGTCTATGTTGTATGCACTGAGGTTGCGGAGGATAAGTAATTTTTGGGAAAATAAACCCTAAATTCAAAGAGGCCGCATGCCAATCAATGAGGATCTTACTTTATGTTGCATGAGGGATTGAGGATGATCCTCTAAAGAAGGTTGAAGGTGATATGGAGTTATTAATTCATCAGCACAAATTGAAAGTTAGGGCTATTGGATATTAAAATAAATATTGCACCAAATCAATTTTATACAGATGGATCAGCTAGGGAGATCAGGACTATTGGAAAGCCAGATCATTTCAAAATTCATGGAGGCTGATGAGGGGGAAAATTAATTATTTTTATTACTTCTTTCTTTTTGGAGAACTTCTTTTGGGTTGTACATAAAAGGGGATTGTTTCCTTAATTGGAGGGGGGGAAGATAAATTTAATGTTAAGAATATTAAAGCAAATCATTTTTAATTTATTCTTTAGCCTCCCAAAGTAACTTGGATTCATAAGAAGATAATATTTCCAGTGCGGAGCTTGACAGGGAGTCCAAATTGTTTATTACTATTATTAAATTTTGTGTTAGCTTAGGGAGTGTCCAACTAAGTGCAGAGGTGGTTTCACGGAAAGTGTTGTAGGTGGTACAGGAATTTAAATCAAGGGCTGGTGAAGTTTCTGGAACAGGAGCCGGATTTTTGTGGGGAAATTTGCTGCACACACAATCTCTTTCCAAAGTGTGGTGCTCAATAAAATACTGGAGAGGAATTATAGTGGGCAAGAGATAATTATCCTTCCTCCCTTCCAAGTTTTGTGGGAGCTGGTCTTGGTAGGCTATTGCAAGCTATCTACAGCTCAGAATTGAAAGAAAGGTATGTGAAACTCCCTGTCAACACTAACAGCGGTACACAATTTACTTGAGAACAAGCCTAGCCTCCACTCTCTCCAAACCTAGCCATCCTTCTACCATTGTGTCCATCTAGTTTTTTCCTTCTCATGGTAAACCCTTCAGCCCCCCCTACTTGGTGCCCCTCGCGCCTGGGTGAATCCTCCCAACTAAACCATGCTTGGGTTCCCTCCCACGGGTATCCCTGTGCAACAATCACACTGCTGCTTTCCCCAAACTAGCAATGTTTGCAAACTTAAATAGATACACTTTTTTTCTTGGTTAATTTCCTTGGAGAAGATTTCAGATCTGCCATAGAAAATGGGGAGCAAACCCCGCACTGGAAGCTGTCCCAGAAGCAGCTGTTGCTGAGCCCTCTGCGCACTCAATGCTGGGGGCATTTCACCTAAAGATGAGCGCACAGATGGTAATGCAGTTACCAAAATTTCTAGAATTACCCTGGTTGTGTTTCCTAGCTTGAATTTGGTTTTGTTTCCTTACTTGTTTAGTTTCATTTTAAATTCTATTCATTTTCTTCTCTGTATACAAAATATCTTCCATCAAACGCAAGAAAACTCCACTGACTTGCAGGATTTCAACAAGCATGTCATTTTTTGAATTAGAGGCTTTCAGGAACATCTTACTTTGGAAGACTTCATTCCAACTGCTTCCTTGTTGAACTACTGTATCCTTGAAACTCAATACCATCCTCCTTGTCTGGAAATCACAAGATATGATAAAAAAACTTGTAAACTTTGGTTCACCTTGGGAGGATTGGGAAAAATATGTGATCACTAGGCACTTTGAAGTCTGGGTAAGAGTATGGGACATTTTATCAACACAACTTCAAGACTAACAATCTTAACTTGACCTCTATCAGTTATACAAAAACCTTGGGAGGATTGAGCTTCTATTCATTGCCTATGCAGCCACTCTACTTAGTATTTCAATAGGCCATAATCCGTCCTGTAGAGTTATTACTAATTTTTATTAATCTCTCAATTATCTTTTTATTTTCCTTTAAGCTTAAGACTTACTGTATGCTGGGCAAATTAAGCATGGTCTAGGTTTTCCAACCTTCCATAATTTTCAAATTACATGAATCAAATCTGATAATAATAAATGTTTAATCAGACTGATTTAAAATTAATTAAATTTCAGGGATTTTAATATTGCACAAACAAATATAATTGTCATAAAATCAAGTTTAATCTTGATAGCCAAATCTCACATCCTCATCAATTTTTTTTTCCAGTTTTGGAACCATTATTGGCTTCCAAATTGTGGTCTAAAAAGCAAATTATTGCTCCCAACCACCCCTTGGCCATTTGTAAATCTCATTCATTCAAAAGAATCAAATATTCTAAAAAAATAAAACTTGATTTATTTTTAGTAATTGAATAAGTCCATCTGAAGAATCCTTATTTAGAAATTGGTTCAGTTTGAATTTTGTGAGATTTATGTGCCAAATATTTTATGCTTTCCCCTATTCCTCCACCTGAAATCTGGGTTTGATGGTGAGTGATTGGGTAAATTTTTCTGGAAAACCTACTGGTGTTTGATTTATTTACTCATGCTCATCTTTCCACCAACACGAAACCCCAGTCAATTCATCTCTGCTGTGCAAAAAATTTGAGGAATTTTATTTTAAGCTTTCATTCCTGTTTATCAAAAGCACAACATAAAAGAAAAATTTAAATATGAAATTAAATTACAGTTTGAATTCAAAATTTTTCTATTGAATGAATCAAATCATTCATACCAAGAGATCCATGATGAAATGAAACTAATTGAAACTTTCTCCAGAGAGCTGTTAAATATATCTCATGTCTCATATAATTTTATCATCTTATTTTTTACACATAATTATCATTAATTGTTTATTTTATATAATTATAATAAAAAATTGACCTAGAAAACATTGAAAAAAAATTTAAACCCATTGAGACAAAAAACCTTGTAAATGGGTGCATGGATTTATCAAAAGACACACCATAATTTTCATTGTGCTATTGTCACTCTCCAAGTTCAAGCTTTATTTTCTGCACCATCTTTTTTAAATATCCTACTCCTCAGTACCATCCAAATCACTCTATAAAAATCACACAATCAACACCTTATTATTAGCACATCCCCTTACTACCTCTGGCTCATACAACACTTAACTACCAAGTTTGGGAACTCAGAATATCCCTGCAAACCTTGCAGTCTCAACCAATGATCAGTTTAAAATACAATCAACCTTTCTTCTTCCATATTTTGAATTTTATATCCCATTCTGGGTCACACCAGCCATAAGGGCTTGCATGTTGTATAGAAAGCCATATCAGTTGAAATTTTTTCTCAAGAACTAGTTCAAAAACCTGCATCACAAGATCTATTTGTTTTAATTCCCCCAAAGTACCTTGCACATGATGAATTCTCCCACCATGCTTTTGTTCTTAAATTTTATATATTTTGCACTTAAATACAACCTGGGACAAACTATATTACACCAGGGCCAATTTGGGGTCTCTGGCTGGCCAGTGACTCCATATCACCATGCAGTTCCATTTTCTGGCCCATTTTACTGCTTTACAGGAATGAAAGATCTTAAATTAACCAAATTTTACATTGAAAAAAAATAGGATTCACATGTTATTCACCATGTGGGAAAAAAAATTTCACAGGAAATTCCTAGAAGCAGAAACTGGAATTCACTTGAGCTTCCACATTAATGAAACTGAAACTCACATGGAATTAAACTTGGAATTAATGATGTCTTAGACATACCAAATTAAAATGTTGTATACTGAAATACCCCAACCATAAAACTGGTGATCAAAAATTCCTAGAAATAGTGACAAGTGAAGTCTGATGAATCTCAATATTGTTTGAAAATTTCAAAAAAAGAAATACACAGCTGAATTGTGATGCAACTGATAATACATGAACCCAACTGTGATTATTCACCAATAAATTCAAATTTCTGTTATTCAAATTTTACAGGAATTTTTTTTGTATTTCAACCTGTTTTTTCCTGCCTCTTGTGTTAGAATTATGGCCAGCAATTAGCTTAGGCAAATGAGCATTATTTAAATCAAAAGAAATTCTGGAAACTGGGTGTCAATATTGGCTAATGGGGCTCTCACAATGGGGCAATATGTTGGATGAATTTGATTGGAATGATGAATGAATGGATGGAAAACAGCAGGGAGAAGAGCTCCTTAAGTAAAAAGGATTGGCCTCTTGTAATCCCATGATACAACAAGCCAAAAGGCAAATTTTCCGCTCCAAAAGAGCTCTACAGGCTCTACTGGCCTTGTTGCTTGGTTTGGACTACATCAGCCCACATGGCATCAGTCCCTGTACCCTTACAACCAGCCTATTCCAGTTATTTCTGGTGTTTCCACCTCAATGGGGCTGAACCAGCCCCTTAACTGTTCAATCCCCTTGGCTGGTTGTCCATTACAACCAGCCATGATGACCTCATTGCCTTGTTTAAGGGCTGGTTGCCTCATGCAGCCAGTCCCTGGCCCCTCAAATGGGCCAGGTGGGGCCCAGGGCACACCTGGGTCCGGTCTCAGACTCACATGGGGGGGTGTGACCAGCGGACATGCTGTCCCCCCCCTCTTTCTCTCAAATCCCTGGTGGGGGCGGTCAAATCCCCTCACCAGGGGCCCTGGGGGTTGATACCCCCAGGGCGTTGTTAAGAAGGTTGGCCTGGGAGGTGATCAGGTCCCCCCAGGCCCATTGCTCCTCCCCCTCTGTAAAGGGGGGGGGGAGAGCGCCCCTGCCCTGCTTGGTCGCCTCAAAACAATTGATGGTGGGGGGGTGATGAATTCCCCCCCACCTGCCGGTCGCTACCCTTGCGGCCGGAGCCGCCACCTTCTTGGGCAAGGGGGTGTTTAGGTCCCCCCTGCCTTGACTGACCGCACTGTAGTGGTTGGTCCCTGGCTGGTTCAACCCAGCCAGCTTGCCCCCTTCCCCCTTGCAACGGTGAGCAAGGGGAGGGGGAGCAAGCCGGGGCCACAAGCCCTGGCTCCGTGGCAAAGGTTGCCGAGCGCGACCAGCCGGGCCCGCGGGGGATCCCTTGGCCGCACAACAGCCCTGCGCGCGCCATTGGGCCCCGCATGGGCCGTACCAAGGAACACAGGCGGCCCAGAACGGGCCGCGACGCAGGCAGCGGCCCCGAGCGGGCCGCGACATGGGCAGCGGCCCCAATGGGCCGCCCCAAGCCCAAATTGTGAGAATTACGTACTTTGGCGGGCCAGCCCGTCTGGCCAAGTGAGTCCATAATAAAGCTTGGGCCCTTTTATGCCCAAATAAGCCCATCTGGCTTGGGTGGCCTATCCACCCTGGCGGGCCCGTTTCCCAAAAGACCATAAAAACTTGTTTTGGCCCCCAAATGCCCAAAACCAATAACACCCACATAGGCCCATGTGGCCCACGTGATGTGCAATGGGCCGTGGAGGCCCATTTTTGCATCCCATTTGGATTACACAATCCTATGCACATTACGTGAGTGCATCTGCATTTTAACATCTTGCCCTTGTTTTGAATTTGATTTTTGTGGCTGCCTACAAAGAGATTTATATTGAACCTGAATAAGCATCTGAGGAGCTGGGTGTTGATAGCTTGAGAAGCTTTGGAGGTTTTGTAGGCCTCATTCATTTCAATGGCATGATTGACAGGAATTCAAACATTAGTTAAATAGCTGCAGTCAGTGAAAGTTATTTGGCTTTTCAGCTACAGAACAAATAATAAATTACAAAACTTGGTAAATTTAATCCAGAAAGATTTTGGTGAAAAGTTTTTTTGAGTTTCAATTTTGATTTATTTTTGGGGAGATAAATTTCCCATTCCCAAATACCTGGGATTCACATGGATTCAACCTTTCCACAACCTCCCCCAACTGCCCAAATAAATTTGGTAATCCTTGAAACCACACGTATTTTTGGGGTTTTCAAAAAAAAAACTAGGTGATAGACAGGAATCTCAAACCCCTATAAAATATTAATGACCAATTTTTGAAATGTTTATGGCCTTGAAAATTTCCCTCAAAAAAACAAAAAAAAAGATGCTTCATGTCTCAAATCTTTTCAGTTTTTAATTCTTTTTCTTTATTATTTTGGAAAATCTGAAAAGAAAAAAATTTGAAATACTGAAGAAAATTTTATTATAGTTTTTGAGAATTTTAGTAAATCATTTTCCTGCCATGAAATGGGATCTACATAAAAAATGAGACATTATTTTCAATTTTTGTCCCTTTTTTACCATGAGATTTTTCAAACTTTGAGATTGCAGTCTTCTAGTGGCTATTAAAGAGGGCCCAAACAATTTTTTTGGGGATTTTTTGGATCAATAATTTACATAAAAATAAATGATGCATCCAAAACAATAATGGGAACTGTCTGTTTTGAGGTAAGTTTTGAAGGCATTTCTGATACAATTTTGATTCTTTTTATTGACAGACTGAGTTTTTATTTTTTGAATTAACTACAAATGAAACACAAATATATTTATTTAAATTTTTTTGGAACTTTTTTTAGCCATCAAATGTCTAACCTAAACATACCATGTTTAAACCCCTTTTTGGGGTTGGTTCGCGTTTTTGGGCTCTTCTACATAACTTATCTGATATTTTTAAATATTTTGAATGATTTCATGCCTCCTCCTCAATTTTTGGGAAGCTCCAATCCTCACTCAACCAAAAAATCACCTGTAAAAATCCAGAATCCACTTTACACCACACCAATCATCACCACCATTACCAATCATCACAACTCAACACCAATCAAGCAATCACACACCACTCCTCAACTCGACTCAACCAATGTAATTAAACACTCCACCCCCACCAAATCAACCCCTCCAAGTCAAAAACTCAATCAAAAATAAAAAATAATCACTCCTCAATCACATAAGTCTTCATAAAAAAAGCCATCTCAAAATAAAAATACCATAGAAAATGTCTTAAAAACAAATAAAACACACTTTTAATATCTGCCTTGGCTTCTTCCTCTTGTTTTTTACTATCTGACTGTCCGTTTGCTCCTATTGCAGAGCAAGCTGCAGAAGTAAAAAAATAACATTAAAATCAGAATATCAAAATTCACTTACGAAGGATTAGGAAATCCTTGAAAATTATTGCAGAACTGGTTTTCCCACCCAATACTAGGTGGGGTCACTCACTGACCCCACCCTTGAAATCCATCTCCTTATAATTTTAAAGTTAAAGAAAGGAAAGACCAAAATACCACGACACCACTATAGGACTTTTTGGAAAATTAAATCTTTCACATGTATTGTCACGTATAGGTTTCACACCTTATATTCAGTCGGAATTGAGGTGTTGTGTATATTTTAGGAGTTACAAACGGAAATGTGTTCTGTCACATTTCCCGCACGCAGCCGCAGCAATCAATAACCCCCACGCGCGGCTGAGCAGCAACACTGCAACCCTGTCAGCATACCCTGACATGCTGTGTAGGAAGCCCTGGGCCTCTGAAAAGTATGCAGCTGCGGGACTACAGGTTGACATAGTGACAGGCAGCCTGAGAAGCTCAGGTACCACGTAAACTTGCTACAACCTACACAGGATCATTCTACATATGTAATAAATCTTCCCATGGATAGAAGATAGTCTAAAAATACGTGAAATTATATAAAAAAACCTAAATAACCTTTATATGTATTTTTTATTAATATAATTAAAAATACCAAAAATGTCGAAAATAACATAACTACTACTTGTAAAAATATATTAAAATACTTTAATATACAATTGTGAGAATTTTAGGACATCAATATTTTTGTGACATACTAAGGAGACTAATGATATAAAAATATTACATGAATCCTCATAACTTATATTTTTAACTAATTATTTTTAATAAATCAACTGAATTCCGAAAAAACGGAGTAAAATCAATATCATGACTTTACTCCAATTATTTAATACATAATGAGAACTCACCTGATATCAGACTATCCATAAGAATTTACATTAAAAGAATTATTAACATACTTTAAAGTTTACTAAGGATAATTAATTATTAATAAATCATATGGACAGATTAGTGTTATTCACACATCAAAAACATGAATTAAAAGGTAGAATAATTCCCATAACCTGTGGAATTAGATGCTACCCGTGTTACAGAACCTAGAACAAGTGACAGGCTACCACTGGTTACCCTGATAGCCTTATTGTCCGTCCCTTTGAGTCGCTGTATCCCTCAGAAGGACAATATTGGGACTCAAAGAGCTATAAATAAGGAGCTCTTTTGAGGATATTGATACCCAAAGAACCAGTTCTATTTACATCCAGAAACCTTTCCAAGGTAATGATATACTAATAAGAGATAAGTTAGTGATTTATTGCTTTTGTCTGATTAATAATATCCGCCCCCAACCCTTTTTATCAATTTAAACTTCTGAACAACATTTCAACCCCAGTAACAGGTTCAACCCATTAGTGCATGTCCCAAACAGGTACCCAAAGGACTAAATAATATACCAGTGAGTTTCAATATCCTTTTTCCGTCGTGGAATCTTGGTTACAAATCCCTGCCACTCCACCGTGTATTTTATATACATATTATCTTTGGGCATAAATCCTTTAAGAATATAAATTAAAGGTTGCAAAGTAACCAGTTCTAATTGTTTTCAAAGTGAATTCCCCAAAGAGAGGTGTTAAAGATCCGCAATATTATTTTGGAACCTCTATTAATTTATTCAACCTTTCAATAGCTTTATCCAAATATTTTATGGATTTTTGCTGCATTTATCAAATAATATATTTATTATTTATTCTATCACCTCTGGTAGCTAAAGGATGGCAACATCCAGGAGGCTGACAATGCCTTTGCTTCTACTCCTTCTGCTGCATCAAATGATTTAGATCACACCCATGATTTGAGCCTTATGGCTACTCCACCTGAATTATCAGATCATTCAAAGGGGGAACTTGTGGCTGCTGTTAAAAAGTGTACTAAATCCCATGGATATGCTATTTATACCATAGTCTTAAATACTAAGGAGAAATAATATACTTACAAATGTGACAAACCTGGGGATTATAAACCCAATTTGGCTGGAAAAAGGCTTTCATCAGCTAGAAAAACAAACTGCCCCTTCAAATTATCTGGAAGCTTTCACAAGAAGTATGGTCTTTGGGAACTAAAAATCCAATTCCCTGATCAAAATCATGTACCATCAACTGATCCATCAACCCATCAATTTCTTAGAAGGATTCAAGGGGATCAAGATGATATGGCGAATTCTTTAAAAAAAGCTGGGGTTCCTCCCCTCCAAATTTTTTACTACTTAAGGAAGTCCTCTAATACTCATGTTCACACAAAACTTAGAAAAATCTATGAAAAAACATCAAAAGTTAAAAAATAAAAACTGCAAGGAGAGTAACCCATAGAAGGTTTAATAATGGAATCAAGAAACTCTTCTTGCACATATGAAATCAATAATGAAAATGCTTTTATTAGTTCTTTATTCATTTCTCACCCAGATTCAAATCAAAATCTTGCCATCAGTATTAATGATGGACTGTACCTATAAAACCAATCAATGCCTGTTCTTCAAATTTTTGGGGTTTAAAATTGTACTAGAAAATTATCTGTTGTTTTCTGTTACCTCTCCAAAGAAAGAAAGAAAGACTATAAATGGTCTCTCAATCAACTTCATACAATGTTAGAACCTGAAGAACCCAAATTAATTGTGACTGAAATGTTGAAATCCCTGATTCATTCAATTGAAAAGGTATTTTGAAACTCTCATCATTTACTCTGTGTCTGGAATATCTTCCAAACAATTAAGACATATGTTTTTAAATTTCAAGAAGAATGGATTGTATTCAGAAAAAAATGGAAAATGCTGGTCAAATCCAAATCTTAAAATTATTATCAAGAACAATTTACAAAAGTGACTGTAGTTAAAAATCCCCCTACTTTTGACTACCTTCTTGAAAACTGAATTCCTCTAAAAGAAAAGTTTGTTTTATATGCTGCAAACAAGCAAATGCATTTTGGAAATACCCAGACCATCTAGTATAGAAGGGCTTCAATCTTATGTCAAAAGATTCATCACACTTCTTCTGATTCCTTTTCTGATGTAGTTAACCAGATAGATATCATGGAATTTCAATTCAAATCCAAAAAAATTGCCATTGAAACTTCTCGGCAAGACTTCAAGAACTTGATTGGTCTCCTATTTTGGGTTGAGCATCTCTCAGGAGAAATCAGCCACTTATATGACATGAAGATTGTGAATTAATTTAACAATTCACCATTAGAATAAACCACCTTTTCTGATTGTGATGGTTCTTATTTCATGGGAATTAATGGTGCAAACCAAGGAAATAAGGTCAATATCAAGAATAAAGAACTTTTTCTTGATTATATTCATCCAAGTGGCATTTCAAACCTCCTATTGCAGCATGCTTTTTATTTTTGGAGAAATAAAACAATTATAAATTTTATTTGTGATGTTTTTTCTTTTATTTTGGAATTATTCATATCTTGATGAGAAGGGATCATGCCAAACTTCTCAACCATCTCATGAATCAACTTCCCAATCAAAAAACATAGACCACCTTCAGAATGGAATCTTTGAAGAATTCCTTGCATTGCGCCCAGGAGAGAAACATTTTCACCTTGGATGAATGATGAAAGTGTTGAAAGGGAAGTATAAACTGAACCACATTCAAGAACAATTATCAAAGAACAAAAGGAAAATTATTTGAAGAACCAAAGGATCTCCCAATGAAAGAAAATTATTTTCTCATAGTTCATCAAAGAGGTATCCATCTTGGTTTGAATATGTTGAAGGGCCTAAGAGAAGAGGAAGAAGAAGGAAGCACCCATTTCTTCATTAAATGGTTACTTTTTTCCTTTTTTCTGGTTTTTTTATCTCTTTCTTTTGGCTTGAATTTAATAGAATAGCGTTGGAAATTGGTTTTCTCTAATTTCAGAATCTGAGAAAAAAGGGAAGGAAAGGAAGATAATGAAAAGGTCAAGGGAAAAATGAAACAGGAATTGGAGGAAGATTTTTTTTAATTTGGCTAACATTGCTCTGTGAAAAGGATAAGTTTATAACATAAGAGAAATTAAGTGGATAATAAATGAAATATCTTGAAGAATTGGATGTAATAACAAAATTTAGTATTTTTTTTTTGGGAGGGAGGGATCATGATAGTAGGTCAGGAACCATCATCAATTTGAGGGTTGGTTCACAGAATTTGAGTACTGGGAATTTGAAGAGGATCACAGGAATTAAAAATGACATCAATTTGAGGGTTGGTTCACAGAATTTGAGTCCTGGGAATTTCAAGAGGATCAAGAGAATAAAAAATGACATCAATAAGAGGGTTGGTTCACAGAATTTGAGTCCTGGGAATTTCAAGAGGATCAAGAGAATAAAAAAAATCAAAATTCAGATGCTTATAGGCCTCCAGGGAATCCAATCTTTGATCCCACAGCTACAGCCTCTGGAACTGACAAGGTGAAGACATTTACAAATTAATCTGGCTTTATGGTTCATTTATTAACCCTTCCTTGTTTTTTGGGATTATATTCAAGCTATTAAAATTTTATTATTCATCTTCTGATAATTTTGAAGTGGTGACTATTGAAAAAGAAAATATGATTTTTTTTTCATTTCATCTTTAAAAATAATCATCTTTTTTTCCTTATTATCAATAAAAAATTCCATTTTCCAAAATACAGCCATACCACAAATTCCACATTTTCAAAATGTGATGGGTGATGGGAGCTGGAGGTTTAGATCAGTAGCAGTTAATTTGGTCCATGAATGTAAATATTGAAGTTCAATATGTCAGGAAATGATCAAGGAAATGGAAAAAAAATCTATATTCAAGGATGAAAACTTTATGGATGAAGTCTGGGATGAATATTTTGATAAAGCAACAAGACATCTCAACCACACTTCTGTACCTTCCCCTCAAAATTACTGGATGGAATTCCCTTGAAATGGTTTCCTGCTTGCATATAAATACAAGAAGCCAGTGGTACTTTCATGTATGTTGATGCCATAAACATATTTTCCCTCCATTACTCTTCAACTTCTGTTTTTCAAAAGACTCCAATATGTTTAATTATTTTGGAAGATTTTCAGCACATAGTTTTTTCCAACATGATTATGAACTGTGGAAAGCTTCCCAATCTGATCCTCTTTGAAAGTTTTGATTAATAATAACTTGGAACTTGGTTTGAATAATTTATTTTCTGGTAGTAAAAATGATAAGTTAGAACAAATTGATCTGGATTAGATTATTAATATTTTTTTATCAATTTTTCATTTTTCTCCTCTTGATTATTGAATCATTCATTTTGAGCAAAAAAAAAAAACTACTTTTGTGTTTCAAATTATGAATCCTTTGGGAAATGATAAGCTAAAAAAACACAAATTATTTTTTGGGCCCTTTTAGATGCCCACAAAAATACTGCAAGTTCAAAAAATGGAAAATCTGATGGAAAAACAAGGAAAGAAAAATTTAAAGTAATGTCTAATTTTTGATGCAAATATAATTTTCTGGTGGAAAAATGAAGTACTCAAATTCTGAAAAAAATCATACCAATTAATGGTTTTGAAAGGAGAATCAAATTTTCTGAATTTCCACAATACTTCACATTCCATTCACTCAGAATAGAATAAAGGCACTGTCAGGGTGGTTGTTCAATTGTTAGAATTTACAATTTTCATTGATCAGATTTAGAAAGGTGGTTTCTTAGGTTTTTCTTGAATAATTCTCTTGGTGATACTCCATTTTAAAACCTAAATGAAGTCAATAGACTTTCTTACCCAACTTTCAGAGAGGCAGATTTTGCCATTGGCTTGTTTCAGGTTGATCATAATTTAAAAATAACCAAATGTTATTTTTGTTTTGTTTTATTTTATTTTTATTTTTATTTTTATTTTTATTTTTATTTTTATTTTTATTTTTGTTTTTATTTTTATTTTTATTTTTATTTTTATTTTTATTTTTATTTTTATTTTTATTTTTATTTTTATTTTTATTTTTATTTTTATTTTTATTTTTATTTTTATTTTTATTTTTATTTTTATTTTTATTTTTATTTTTATTTTTATTTTTATTTTTATTTTTATTTTTATTTTTATTTTTATTTTTATTTTTATTTTTATTTTTATTTTTATTTTTATTTTTATTTTTATTTTTATTTTTATTTTTATTTTTATTTTTATTTTTATTTTTATTTTTATTTTTATTTTTATTTTTATTTTTATTTTTATTTTTATTTTTATTTTTATTTTTATTTTTATTTTTATTTTTATTTTTATTTTTATTTTTATTTTTATTTTTATTTTTATTTTTATTTTTATTTTTATTTTTATTTTTATTTTTATTTTTATTTTTATTTTTATTTTTATTTTTATTTTTAATTTTAATTTTATTTTTATTTTTATTTTTATTTTTATTTTTATTTTTATTTTTATTTTTATTTTTATTTTTATTTTTATTTTTATTTTTATTTTTATTTTTATTTTTATTTTTATTTTTATTTTTATTTTTATTTTTATTTTTATTTTTATTTTTATTTTTATTTTTATTTTTATTTTTATTTTTATTTTTATTTTTATTTTTATTTTTATTTTTATTTTTATTTTTATTTTTATTTTTATTTTTATTTTTATTTTTATTTTTATTTTTATTTTTATTTTTATTTCTATTTCTATTTCTATTTCTATTTTTATTTTTATTTTTAACTTTATTTTTATTTTTATTTTTATTTTTATTTTTATTCTTAGTTTTATTTTTATTTTTATTTTTATTTTTATTTTTTTATTTTTATTTTTTTATTTTTATTTTATTTTGATTCATTTTCATTTTAATTTTATTTAAGGGTGATGTTAAATCATTTCTCCAGTCGTGTGGGAGCCGTGTACACGTCTCCAGTTGTGTGGGAGCCATTTCACGGCTCCAGGCGGGGGAGAGGCCTCTACACGGCCCCACACAGCCTGTGGGAGTTAGGTAGGGCCCCTCAACGCGTGGGGGCCCATATACAACTCCATATAATTTATAATTTATAATTTATAATTTATAATTTATAATTTATTATTTATTATTTATTATTTATTATTTATTATTTATTATTTATTATTTATTATTTATTATTTATTATTTATTATTTATTATTTATTATTTATTATTTATTATTTATTATTTATTATTTATTATTTATTATTTACTATTTATTATTTATTATTTATTATTTATTATTTATTGTTTATTATTTATTATTTATTATTTATTATTTATTATTTATTATTTATTATTTATTATTTATTATTTATTATTTATTATTTATTATTTATTATTTATTATTTATTATTTATTATTTATTATTTATTATTTATTATTTATTATTTATTATTTATTATTTATTATTTATTATTTATTATTTATTATTTATTATTTATTATTTATTATTTATTATTTATTATTTATTATTTATTATTTATTATTTATTATTTATTATTTATTATTTATTATTTATTATTTATTATTTATTATATATTATATATTATATATTATTTATTATTTATTATTTATTATTTATTATTTCTTATTTCTTATTTCTTATTTCTTATTTCTTATTTCTTATTTCTTATTTCTTATTTCTTATTTATTATTTATTATTTATTATTTATTATTTATTATTTATTATTTATTATTTATTATTTATTATTTATTATTTATTATTTATTATTTATTATTTATTATTTATTATTTATTATTTATTATTTATTATTTATTATTTATTATTTATTATTTATTATTTATTATTTATTATTTATTATTTATTATTTATTATTTATTATTTATTATTTATTATTTATTATTTATTATTTATTATTTATTATTTATTATTTATTATTTATTATTTATTATTTATTATTTATTATTTATTATTTATTATTTATTATTTATTATTTATTATTTATTATTTATTATTTATTATTTATTATTTATTATTTATTATTTATTATTTATTATTTATTATTTATTATTTATTATTTATTATTTATTATTTATTATTTATTATTTATTATTTATTATTTATTATTTATTATTTATTATTTATTATTTATTATTTATTATTTATTATTTATTATTTATTATTTATTATTTATTATTTATTATTTATTATTTATTATTTATTATTTATTATTTATTATTTATTATTTATTATTTATTATTTATTATTTATTATTTATTATTTATTATTTATTATTTATTATTTATTATTTATTATTTATTATTTATTATTTATTATTTATTATTTATTATTTATTATTTATTATTTATTATTTATTATTTATTATTTATTATTTATTATTTATTATTTATTATTTATTATTTATTATTTATTATTTATTATTTATTATTTATTATTTATTATTTATTATTTATTATTTATTATTTATTATTTATTATTTATTATTTATTATTTATTATTTATTATTTATTATTTATTATTTATTATTTATTATTTATTATTTATTATTTATTATTTATTATTTATTATTTATTATTTATTATTTATTATTTATTATTTATTATTTATTATTTATTATTTATTATTTATTATTTATTATTTATTATTTATTATTTATTATTTATTATTTATTATTTATTATTTATTATTTATTATTTATTATTTATTATTTATTATTTATTATTTATTATTTATTATTTATTATTTATTATTTATTATTTATTATTTATTATTTATTATTTATTATTTATTATTTATTATTTATTATTTATTATTTATTATTTATTATTTATTATTTATTATTTATTATTTATTATTTATTATTTATTATTTATTATTTATTATTTATTATTTATTATTTATTATTTATTATTTATTATTTATTATTTATTATTTATTATTTATTATTTATTATTTATTATTTATTATTTATTATTTATTATTTATTATTTATTATTTATTATTTATTATTTATTATTTATTATTTATTATTTATTATTTATTATTTATTATTTATTATTTATTATTTATTATTTATTATTTATTATTTATTATTTATTATTTATTATTTATTATTTATTATTTATTATTTATTATTTATTATTTATTATTTATTATTTATTATTTATTATTTATTATTTATTATTTATTATTTATTATTTATTATTTATTATTTATTATTTATTATTTATTATTTATTATTTATTATTTATTATTTATTATTTATTATTTATTATTTATTATTTATTATTTATTATTTATTATTTATTATTTATTATTTATTATTTATTATTTATTATTTGTTATTTATTATTTATTATTTATTATTTATTATTTATTATTTATTATTTATTATTTATTATTTATTATTTGTTATTTATTATTTATTATTTATTATTTATTATTTATTATTTATTATTTATAATTTATAATTTATTATTTATTATTTATTATTTATTATTTATTATTTATTATTTATTATTTATTATTTATTATTTATTATTTATTATTTATTATTTATTATTTATTATTTATTATTTATTATTTATTATTTATTATTTATTATTTATTATTTATTATTTATTATTTATTATTTATTATTTATTATTTATTATTTATTATTTATTATTTATTATTTATTATTTATTATTTATTATTTATTATTTATTATTTATTATTTATTATTTATTATTTATTATTTATTATTTATTATTTATTATTTATTATTTATTATTTATTATTTATTATTTATAATTCATTATTCATTATTTATGATTTCTTATGTCTTCATCATTGTTTATTATTCAGCGGAGGCTTCACAACTTGATTTTAGTTTTTCAGCGTGCCACACAACTCAAATGGGATGTGTAGCATGCCACACATCCCATTTCAGTCTTCTCGCTTGTCACACGGCCCATTAGAGTTGTGTAGTCTGCCACACGGCCCATTTTAGTCGTGTAGCATGCCACATGGCCCATCTGAGTCGTGTAGGGTGCCACATGGCTCATTTGAGTTGTGTAGGGTGCCACATGGCCCATTGAATTGTGTACACAACTCAAAGATTTGTGTACAGAGTTGCGTACACAACTCAAAGATTTGTGAATTCTACATTACCCTCTAATTATAGTTGAACTTCAATTTTATTTTTAAATTTTGTTTCATTTTTATTTCATTTTTATTTCATTTTCATTTCATTTTTATTTTATTTTACTTTTATTATATTAAACTTTTTTATTTATTTTATTTATTTAATTTATTTCCTTTATTTATTTATTTTATTTATTTTATTTATTTGTTTATTTTTACTTGAATTTTTATTTTATTCTTTTTTCTCATTTGGATTAATGCAAAAAAAATAACGGTTGCACCAAAATGAATGTTTTTGGAGGCATGCATCCAAAAACAAGCATTTTGGTGCAATGCACCTTTCCAATCCCCCCTCCCCCTCAGTAGCGGAGGGGGGGGGAAGGGAGACAGCCCCTGTAGGTGGGAGAGTGTTGAGGTCCCCCCCACTGCTGGTTGCTTCAATGCAACAGGCCTTCTCCATTTTTAACCTCCCTTGCCGCAATGGAGGCAGCAATTGTTAGACCCCCGCACTGGTTGCTTTATTGTCACCGTCTGCAAGAAAAAAACTTGCACCAAAATGGTTCTGTTTGGAGGCATACATCAAAACACAAGGATTTTGGTGCAAATGACCCAGACCATCCTTCTTCCCCCTCAGTACCGGAGGGGAGGGGGAAAGGGAGTCAACCCCTGTAGGTGTGAGGTTGGTCAGGTCCCCCCCCCACTTCTGGCCACTATGATGCAACTGGTGTGCTCCGTTTATCCCCTACCCAAACACAATGGAATGAGGGGAAGGGGGGGAAAAATTATACCCCCCCTGGCAGTTACTTTGATGAAACTGGCCTTCTCCGTTCCTTGCCTCCCTTTTAAAAACCAAGGTGAGGGGATGGGTGGAGAAATGTTTTTGCTCACCCTCCCCACCTCTGCAAAACTTGACAGGTTGGCGGGACTCATTTAGAGTTCCCCTCAAATGGTCCTGGGCAGGAAGTTTGTCCCAAAGGTGGGCCAAATACAAGTAAAAGTGGCCCCAAGAGGGAAGCGGAAACAGTTCAAACAGGCCCTCCAATCCTAAGATGGAGAAATGAATACTTTGGCAGGCCAGCTGGGATTGCAAAGTAAGTCCATAATACCAAGTGGGCCCATTAATGGCCCCTGAAGCCCATTTCCTTGGGATGGCCATCCACCGTAGCAGGCCTGTGAGGGTCCGTCTCCCAAATGACTTATTTCACATATTTTGAGGCAAGTTTCCCCAAATCAGTGACATCCACACAGACCTGCATAGTCCTTGTAATTCTAAAATGGGCCATAGAGACCCACATGTAAATTCTAGTTGGAATACACTCATATGTGGCACACATGTAAGTTCCTGCACATTTCAGCACCTGTTAAACCACTCTATCAATGCCTTAGGTTGCAAGATGACTTTTATCAAGTTTATTGATTGCTAATTTGCTACAAAGAAACTAGCTAATGATAAAATAACTGATTTCTTTGAGATTTTTTTCATCTGTTTATTATGGGTAAATTTGAAGAAATTTGGATTTAAAATGATCATGAAACCTTTAAGTAGTATTGTAATGATCAGGAATAAGTTCAAAATTAGGAGTGAATGTCCCAGAGTATCATCTTTTATTGGAGTTCTTTTCATGTGATCAGGTTGAGCCTGCCCTGGAATGATCTATTGATCATTGATTGTTGGATTGTCTCTGGTTATGGTGGCATTCAACTTCTTGTTTGTCTGGAAATAAATTTATTGAAGGTCAGTCACAACATATTGATATTTGAGCCATCTTGGGGTAATGCTTTATTTATATGCTTGCTTTTTTTTTGAACTAATTCACTGGTCAGCCTGGGATCCAATTTTGGCATTGGTGGTAAATCAGTTTGAATTCCAGTTTCCACAAAGGTGAAACCAGATTGACTTTGATTTTCAACCAAGGTGAAAATAAGTTGAATTATATTATCCATCAAGGTTAAATCAACAATAAAACCTACATATTTTAAGTTTAATTGATGAATACATCATGATTTTTTCATGGTGAAACCTTTGATCCTTATATGAGAAAACATTGGCCACATATAGTAACTTCATGTCATGGTCAGCCAGAGACCCCACTTTGTACCTGGTGTTATGTATTTCATTTAATCATTCCATTCCTTTCATTTATTGGGTCAGAGCTCCCTACTAGAGCTTCCTGATACCAGAAAACTTTCAGACCTTTAGCTACAAAAAGTGATATTTGTGTTGGAATAATACTCTCCAATAAAATTCTCAAATAATATGATAAGACAACAAAGTGCAAGGTTTATGTTGGCTTGTTTAAATTATTTTTCAATATATTCTAAAGTGGCGCCACATTCTAAACCAAACTGGGGGTCTTACTGCTTTGGAAATGGCTCTTAAGGGGATGCCTTTGGAATGTATAAAACCCTGGGAAAACGGGTTTCTTTTGAGTTCAAAAAAGGGGTAAGACCCAAATGAATGAAGGGCATTTCTGGTCTAAAGAGCACAAAATCCTGAGCTGGGAGGAAATGAATTACTTTGAGTATTCACCCAGAAGATTTCTGTAGGAATTCTGTCAGCCTCCTGGATTCCATGAAGCTTGCTATCCTTCAGCTACCAGAGGTGATAGAATAAATAATAAATATATTATTTAATAAAAGCATCAAAAATACATAAAATACTGGATAAATCTTATTGCAAGGTTAATTGGATTGGTTATGGTTTATTGTTATGAATCAATATGGATGAATTGATTATTAAATATTTTTAATGAGGGGCCATAATTATATTGGGGATCTTTAACACCTCACTTCAGGGAATTCAGTTTGAAAACATGTAGGCCTTGATACTTTGGGCCCTTTAGTTTAAAGCATTTTTTGCCCAAAGATGATATGTATATAAAATACAGGGTGGAGTCCCAGGGCTTTGTAACAAAGGTTTCACGACAGAGAAAGGATAAAAAGACTCACTGGTATATTATTAAATGCTTTGTTTATCTTTTTGGGACGTGCACTGATGGGTTAAACCTGTATACTGGGGTTAAAAGGTTGTTCAGAAGTGTAAATTGATAAAGAAGGGTTGAGGACAGATATTATTAGTCAGACTAATCCATAAATCACTTACTTATCTCTTATAAGTATTTGATTGCCTTGGCACAGTGTCTGGATATAAATATAACTGGTTCTCTGGGTATCAATATCCTCTAAAGAGCTCTTTATTTATAGCTTTTGTAGTCCCAATATTGTCCTTCTGAGGGGTACAGGGGCTCAAAAGGACAGAAACTGAGGCTAGCAGGGTAACCAGTGTTAGTCTGTCACGTGTTCTTGGTGATTTAACACGAGTAGAATCTAATTCCTCAGGTTATGGGAATTATTCTACTTTAGAATTGATGTTTGGACGTGTGAATAACACTAATCTTTCCTTTTTATTTATTATTTAATTGGTTATTCTTAGGAAATGTTCCCAGTAAGGTAATAATTATTTTAATAGACATTCCTACAGATATTCTGATGTCATGTGAGTTCTCATTATGCATTAAATATTTGGAGTAAAGTCATGATATTGATTTTACTGCTTATTTTCGAAATTAAGTTGATTTACTAAAATAATTACTTAAAAATGTAATTCATGGTTATTCATGTAATATTTTTACATAATAAGTTTTTTTAGTATTTCACAAAAATATTGATTTCTAGAAATTCTCATAATAGTATATCAAAGTATTTTAATATATTTTTAAAAGTAGTCATTATCTTATTTTTGAAATTTTTGGTACTTTGAAACAAAAAATACATATAAAGGTTATTTAATTATTTTTTTATAATTTTATGTATTTTTAGACTATCTAATATCCTTGGGAACATTTATTAAATATGTAGCATGTTTACGCGGTACCTAGGTTTTTCACACCGCCTGTCACTTTGTCAACCCGTAGTCCCGCGGCTGCATACTTGTCAGAGGCCTGGGGCTGCGTACACAACTTTGACAGAGTGACAGAGCTGTAGCTCAGCCGCGCGCGGGTGCATTGGCTTCCGCGGATGCATGCGGGAAATGTGACAGAACACTTTTTCATCTGTAACTCCTAAAATATACACAACGCCTCAATTCTAACTGAATTTTAGATGTGAAACCTATATGTGACAATAAATGTGAAATATTTAATTGGTTAAAAATTTCAATAGTGGTGCCGTGGTATTTTGGTCTCTCTTTCCTTAACTAATTAAAAATATAAGGAGTTGGATTTCAAGGTGGGGTCAGTGAGTGACCCTACCTACTTTTGGGTGGAGGATCCATTTTTGCAATAATATTTATGGTTTTCCTAATCCTTCTTAGGTTAATTTTAATAATATTATTTTTTATGTTATTTCTGTGACTTTTGCAGCTTGCTCTGAAATATTAGCAAGCTGACATTCCCCCACTTCAATATATGGCCATATCTGAAAAAAATCTAGAGCATGTTGGGAAAAAATTAATTCCATGTGTTATTCAGTTCCTGTTGCTGGCTCTGTAGTTTCTAAGATTTATTGGTCCATCAGGTATATCATTCTTTGGTAACCATTCATTTTTGTCTGCAGATTCTCCTTTGTGTCTTACTAAGTATAGTCTTTTCCTTGCACTCTCTCTTTGTTGTACCTCAATATCCTCCTGACTTTCCCTTTTTCTTTCACAGGGTCAGGTTCTAACGGGATAATTTCTGGAGGGAGTTTGCTACCTTGTCTTGGTTGAAAGTGTTTTACTAGGCTAAAAGGAAATACTGGGTGGTTTCTTGAAAATTCTTCACTCAAGATTACTTCTACATCATTTTTGCCATGCATCTTTTTGATTACAAATAACAAATGGTCCAACAAATGCTGGTTTCAGCTTTCTGTTAACTGCTATATTTTTGAAGTTGGTAGTTGATATCAAGATTTGATCTCCTTTTTTAAATTCATGTTCCCTATGTGATTTGTCCCATCTTTGTTTCTTGTGTTCTCCTGCTTCTTCTACACATTTTTGAGCATAATTATTTGCAAGATCTATCATTTTCTTAAACTCAAGAGATTTTGGATGGATGGTGGCTACGTTATAGTTTAAGTTATTCCTAGGGAGTTTTGAATGCATCCTCCTTCTAGTATGTAAGGGGCTTCTTGGGTAGTAGAATGTTTACTGCTGTTATAAGCCATCTCTAGAGCTGGGAGTAGGCTTACCTAATCATGGCAATAACCGTCTGAGTTTTTTATTCTAGACCAAAGCTACATAACCTTCTTAATGTATCTTCTAGGGTCTGTATCATTCTTTCAGCTAATCCATCAGTTTGTGGATGGTATGCTGTAAAAAATTCTAGAGTAATACCCAGTATATCATGTAGATTCCTCCAAAATTCAGAGGTGAATTTGGGGTCTCTGTCACTGATTATAATCTTGGGTATACCAACATTGTCTATGATCCTATTCAAAAACAGTAGTGCTACATCCATAGGACTATCTTCTTTGTGATTTTTCAACTTAGCAATCTGACCATCCGCCGCGTTAGTCCCCGGCCTAACCTTTAGGCCAATCCCGAATCCAAATCTCGGTCAATTACTCTCAGAAATTTAACTCACCTGAACATTGGCCGCGTTAGTCCCCGGCCTAACCTTTAGGCCAATCCCGAATTCAAATCTTGGTAAGGAGAGAGAAGGATTCATGGGCGGGCGGATGGTCTGGCACTAGACTATCTACAAGCTGTGTGACATGTGAGAAATCCGTGAAATTTGGTAAGTTAGGTCCTGTGACATAATTGTGCTCTACCGTCACTCGTAAAATCCCCTCCCACAATTATGTCAGCTTACCCCAATCCCTGCGGCGCCGGTTGTGTGCTTGTTTGGGCCCAAAGCTTTGGTCATGATTTCGGCCAGTTGTGATTCCAAGCTTGTCCATGTTATGGCAATATTCTTGCATCGCAAAAAGTCATTCACAAATTAGAATGACCTGCTGAGGTAACGGGTTTGCTTACGCGTGGCGTTGTTAGTGGCAACTAAGATAGCTGCTTCATTGTTGCAGTAGATTTCAGAAGGCAGCTTGAAGCTTATATCAGCTAAGGTTAGTCGTAGATAGGCTAGGACTTGAGATGCCTCTGACAAGGCCACGTATTTGGCCGCGCATGTTGATAGAGCAACTACCGTTTGGCTTTTGGCCCCCCAAGCAACTGTGTTTCCTTTATATTGGATGACATAGCTGCTGGTGGAGCATTCATTCTCGCCTCCAAAATTAGCGTCAACCCACATGGTTAGGTATCCAGGACCATCGCGTAGATACCAGAGGGATTTGCCCAAGGTCCCCTGTAGGTAGCCAATGAGGTGATCTAGTTCTGTCCAGTGTTCCTTGCAAGGACAGGAGCTAAACCTAGCAAGTATGTTGAAGGCGTAGGTTATATCCGGCCTAGTCCCGCATGATAGGTACATCAATGATCCCAGGATTGATTGATATTCCATTACCACCACAGCCTTGCCCATAGTTGCCTCAACCGCTCCACCGGCCAGTGGCAACCGCTGCCAGAGGATACACCTTGGGTAGTCCGCCACAATCTCCTCCGCAAACAGCCTCTGGTCCAGGGTCATCTTGTTGTCCTTCTGACTAATCCTAATTCCAACAATCTTGCTCAACGCCTCCGACCACTTGATATTCAGTTCTCTTTTGACCCCTTCCCGGAAGCGCCACATCATCTGCTCCAAGGAAGCCATCACAACCCCATCATCCATGTGCATCTACACAACCACAAATTCACCTTTGTCCCAGCAGATGTATAGAAAATCTTTGAGCTCACTCGCTTCCAGCCCAACCCGCCCAACAACCGCCTTGAAATGTTTCCACCAACACCTTGCCGCCTGCCAGGTCCCGTACATCAACTTTTTTAGCTTCATAACAAATCCTTTCCATTCTGGGCGCAGCAGGGTCGGTGGTTGGACGTAGACCTCCTTGTCAATGGGTCCGTAAAGGTAGGCGGCACTCACGTCAAAACTTGCCACGGGATAGGAACCGCGATGGGCTACCGCAAGCAGGAGTTTCAAACTGTTGAGGGATGCGGTCAGTGTGTAAGTTTCATAGACATCTACCCCCATCCTCTGGCTACATCTCTTTGCAACATATCAAGATTTACGCTGAACTAGATTCCCTTCCGCATCCCGTTTTTACGCCAGGACAAAATTGGCATCAAGGATTTTCATCCCCTTATGAGGCCAGAAAGGCTCCCAAACCCCCATATTTTTGAATTTCTGGATTTCCGCCTTGCCCAATACCCGCCACTCCTTTTCCCATTCACCTTTCAAAGCTTCTGGCATTGAACGCGGGACGGCTCGCTCAATTGACCGCCGTAAGGCATCCATGGCAGCCTGCTCAGAAGCAGCAATGCCGTTGGTATCTTCCTCCCCTAGCCGGAGTTGGCCGATAATATCCCCTCCGTCATCTGCCACCGCTTTGACCGGCAACGCTTGGAAGAATGGGAATATGGCAGATGTCAAGTGAATTACTTGTTGCTGCCCCTCTGACCAAAAGATCCAACCAGCACCCCCTGGCGGGAAGCCAAGTAGCCGGCAGTGCTCGCCCTGATCTTCCAGTTTTACCCTACGTTCTGCCGGGACGTGGACAATGGCCTTTGCCCCAAAGGGGTACAAGATGGCCGCATTGGGAGTATTGCCAGATAGAATCTTGATGGGGGATTTGTCGCCCCTCCAGGAGTTGGGGAGGCAATTGATGATGTACGCGGCCGCTTGGTACGCAAAAGACCAAAATTTTGGACCCATACCACTCTTGTGTATCATAGTTTGGGCCATGTTTCCCAGCGTTCTGTTCGCTCTCTCCGCCTTGCCATTTTGCTCGGGGTGATACGGCAGGATTGGAGCCATCTGGATCCCCATTGGCTCCAGTTTTCTCTTAAGCAGGCCGGTGTATTCCTCCATGTATCGCTGCAGATAAACTTGGGGTACCTACCGAAGGTCACCTTAAGGTTCTCAAGCCAGCCTAGTATCTTCCCCGGAACTTCCAAACGCAATTTTAATATTGCCACAAAAGTGTAGGTCAATGCGTGGTCACGGAAGGTCAGGAGAAATTGGGCTCCGACAAGATCCCCCTCAAACGGAACAGCAACATTGGTGAAAAACAGGTCCAAGGGGTCATCCCTAGTCACTCTGGATACAGCTCCCGGGGTCCTTCTATCCAAGCTCTTGGAGATGGCGCAGCGCTCACAGAAGAACAATTGCCATGGGCAGCGCACCTCCTCTGGGTAGTGCTTCCTCAGGAAGATCCTCACAACTGCCTCAGAAGCGTGCCCAAGGCGGACATTCCATTTGTATGGGTGAAAAGATGGTTTTGAGCTGATCTTCATTGCATTGGCAGGTCTATTACAAGTGGGTATAACCCAGCAGAAGTTTTGGAAAGATGTTTTGTAGGAGTTCCCCAACGGGTCCTTCAGTGTCGCTTCCAGGCCCCGGTAAGTCAGCTCCCACCCATCAGCCAGTAGTCGCCCAGTAGAGAGGATGATTCTGCTAACTGACGGGCATAAAAACACCCCCTCAATAGTCATCCGCCCTGTCTTGGTTGGAATCATAAGGCTGCCGGTCGCGGTGGCATCAACATGGTGGTTGTTAGCTGCCAGGAAGAACTGTTTAGGGGTCTTGAGGTCAGAGGTAGGATTAAAGTATCTGGAGGGGCCACTCACGTGCGCGCTGTCCCCCAAGTCCAGTAAAATCTCCCCACCATCCACTTCCGGCATATCAACAACTCGGAGACAATCCTTGCGCTGGCCGGGGTGGTTTGGTTGCGGAGGTGGTAGGTACCGCAAGTGGCAATTGGCCTGATCGTCTGGTGGGGTTGGGATCCTCCCCATCGGTACATCAGTCCATAAGACGCCACAATTGGCGTACAAGTGACCTTCTTTGCCACAGTAATGGCACTTGCAGCCATACGTGTCCAGAAGGGCATCTGACTTACGCTTTCCAGCATAGTACGCCGCCCGGTCAATGGAGAGGTGAGGCTTGATGGTAGGTTTATCACTGGAATTCCCTGGGACCGGCGCCCTCCGTTGCGGCAACACATAGCGTCCCCGGACAGCATTGATCCTCTCCAACTCCATCAAATCGACCCCAACCGCCAGCTTTGGTCGAAACTTTCCTATCGCCCCCTGCAGCATGTTTGCAACGTTGAGGAATTGCGGCGGTGTCTTTGCATCATTCAGTTGCTGCAAGATGGAATACTTGTAAGTCTTCCCATCAATCCCCGGAGGTGCAACCGCGACTCACTGAACGAGTAGGCCAACAAGCTCATTGCAAGAGATCTCTAACTTATTAAGGTCGGCCATGATGGTGTGGAAGCTTGTTATCCAGGCCATATCCCCCTTGGGTGAATTCTGTAAGCCAATCATTTTCTCCGCAACGGCCAATTTGTGCCTTCTATGAGAACTTTTGCAAGTTTCCACTAACGTATTGTATATCAAATTTGCCAGTTTGATCCAGGATGCTTTGATGATGGCATATAGCTCATTGTCGACCGAGTTACGGAGCAAGTTGACAATGGCTCTATTCTCCGTGCTTGTTAAGTTGTTGAAGCTTGTCGGGTCCTCCAGAAAACTTGGGTCGCGGTTGAATGCCTGACGGAGGGTGCAGTCAATTGCCCCCTCCCACACATTGAAATTGGACCCGTCAAACGCGAGGATCAGTTTTTTGGTGTTAATATTCCAATGAAACGACATTGGGTCTTTTATAAATTTGATGGCCAATGGGTTGTCGCCTTGATGACCGGACATGGACATGTGGGGGGGAATCGGTGGGCCAGCCTCCTCTCACGGAGTAGCCAGTCTTGACATGGACGCCTCCATTCTTTGAAATTGCTGCGTTAGTGTGGTTTGCAGGGATTCAAACCTTGATTCTAATTCCCCTTTTGAAACGAAACCGGCGGAGGAGGATGATTGGTCCGCCATCTTATGGTCTGTCCCCCCTTCACTTCCCATCTCTGCTCCTGTGACGGTGGTCTGATGCTTTTCTGCCTGATTCTTAATCCAATCTTCTTTCCTTTTATGATACCTTTTTTCCATGATTGTTTGTGCTTGTTGGTTCACTGGCTTTTAACCTGTTCAACTTAGCAATATGACCATCCGCCGCGTTAGTCTATGGCCTAACCTTTAGGCCAATCCCGAATCCAAATCCCAGTAAATTACTTTTGGAACTTTAACTCACCTGACAATCCACCGCTTTAGTCACTGGCCTAACCTTTAGGCCAATCCCGAATCCAAATCTCAGTAAGGAGAGAGAAGGATTCGTGGGCGGGCGGTTGGTCTGGCACTAGCCTATCTACAAGCTGTTTGAAATGTGATAAATCCGTGAAATTTGGTAAGTTAGGTCCTGTGACATAATTGCTCTACCCTCACTTGTAACAGTGATTAGGTAAGAATTTTGCCTTCTTAGAGTATCTGTCAACTATAACCAGGACAGATTTATGTGAATGAGTACCTCCAGGGGGGAGGCCAGTGAAAAAATGCATATAAATGATTTACCATCTAGTTTTGAGTCCAGAGATCTTCTGAAGGAGTCCAACCTTTTTCCAGTAGTTTTATCAGATTTTTGGCAAGTCTCACAGCTAGTAACATACTTAATAGTGATTTCTTTCCAGTCTATCCACCAAGCAGTTTGTTTTACTTTCTCCAAGGTTCTTTCTGTGGATAGATGCCCTGATGAACAGTTTTCATGGCATTCCTGGAGTATGTGTTGTATATGTTCTTTGTTGCTTAGTACTAATACACTGGTATGTTCGTGGCTGTAGTAAAGGAGACCATCCCAAAAGGTAAACCTTCCTGCTTTATAGGGTTTAAGTGATGAAGCAGGTAAACTATTTATCAGAGCTGCTTCTGGGGATTCACATTCCGTAATGGTAATCAGAAGCTTGATTTCAAGGGAGTAGTTGTCCCTCACTAGATTGAAGAAAGAAGTATCTAATTCACATAAGTGGATCCCCATGATTGAAGAATTTAATGCAAAAAGATTGATGTTCAAGATAGGAAAGATATCTTGGTCCTCAGGGTAATATTCTGGATTTCTAGAGTCATTACGCAAAGCATTCCTAATTAGACTATCAGAATTCTGATGTTTAGCTCCAGCTTTATACACTATAGTCATCTGACCTCTATACTGTTGTATAGAAATTTGCCACCTGAGCATATTTCTCCTGGGGGTTTTCATGTTCATGAGAGTTCTTACAGAATTACAGTCTGTGATCACTTGGAAAGTGGTGCCTTCTAAGTAATAGTGTAGCTTTTCTAAAGCCCATACTAGAGCCAAGCATTCCAACTGACTTGCTCCATATCTCCTTTCTGTATCTTTGATATTTCTAGATATGAAGAGTACTTGTTTCTCCACTGGTCTGTCTTCTTCTATTCTTTCTTGATGTAGAGAAGCCCCTAACCCTTACATAAAAGCCTCAATGTACAGTTTAAAGGGCTTGGATTAATATGGTTGAATGATTAAAGGAGTAGAGGTCATAGCTATTTTGAGTTTCTCATAGTTTTTCAATGTCTCATGTGTCATTTCAAATAGAGTGTTATTGTTGCATATTTTGTACAGACTTTTGGTTGGCATAGCAAAATGTGGTATTTATTGTCTGTAGTAACTTCAAAAACTAATGAACAACAGTAACTCTGTTTTGTTTTGAGGCATGGGTCTGTTCATGACAGCAGCTATCTTATTTTGATCATCAGCTAGAGTTAGACCTGAGACTATATGCCCTAGGGCTTTCAATTCTCCATATCCAAAGTTGCATTTCTTCATGGATACTTTTAATCCTACTGTGGATGTCAGCCTGCTACTTAGCACAGAGCAACCTGACAAAGCAGCAACAATAATAATATTAACAAAATAAAGATAAATGAATAAATAAAATTATTATAAAATGAAGGAGTAGGAAATCCATAAATATTATTGCAGAAATGGATTCCCCACCCAAAATAAGGTAGGGTCACTCACTGACCCCACCCTTGAATTCGTACTCCTTATATTTTTTAATTAATTTAATACAGAATGGTAAATGACCACGGCACCAGTATGGCACCTTTTAGCCATTTTAATATTTCACATGATATGTCATGTATAGGTTTCACACCTAAATTTCAGTCGAAATCCAGGTGTTGTGTGTAGTTTAGGAGTTACACGGGAAATTGTGTTTTGTCACAATTCCCGCACGCAGCCCCGCGTCCCTAGCTCCGGTCTCCCGCGTACGCTGAATTCCCGCACGCAGCTCCGCGTCCCTACAGCGTTGGACTCCCGCGTACGCCAACTCCCGCACGCAGCCCCGCGTCCCTACAGCGCTGAACTCCCGCGCGCATCTGAGCAGCGGATCAGTCCCCGCGCGCATTTGAATGGACTGATCCCCGCGCCTCCTATGACATCCAGGTACCGCTCAGAGAAGCTACAACATAGTAGGATATACACTACATATGTAAAGCCAACACACGAGCACAGATTAAGGTTCAAAAACCTTAAAAATCAATTGAAATTAGTTAATAACTAATTTTTAGTATTTTTTATTAATTAAATAAAGATCCAGACTCACCACGAAGTAAGTTGATCAGAACCTTCAAAGACCACGAAACTACATAAGGAGTGGTCGTAAAAATTATTAAAAATTACATACAGGATCAGCAGAGGATGGAGAATCAATAAAAATCTACGTCTGCTCACTTTGGACCAGTACTTACTGTACAAATTAAGGATCAGTGCAGGATCAGCAAAATGACTAATCTATTGATTAACAGATCCTGCAGCTAAAAAGGAGCTGTTCCTTGACAGATCTAAGGCCAGCAGGCTGACAGCACCTTGAGGACGTGCCAATCTTGCCCTGATTGCCCCCCCTAGCCTCAGCCCATGGCTAGTACTCCTTCTAGAGGTCCTCAAGCACCCAAAAAGAATATTTAAACAGGCTCTTTTTGCCCTTCTGTTTCCAATCAGTTAATCAGTTATCAGGAATTATTTATTATCAATCAGACACGGTGTCATTTTTAATCAAGTGCTTATATGAAGATAAGCAAGTTATTTATGACTTAGTCTGTAGTAGTATTATTTACCTTTATTAACCAATCAACCATTGAAGTTTAGTCAAGCAATCAACCCCATCTGCTCTGAAACCCTTCCAATTATTCCAGGATTTTCGTGGTCAAGTGCTCAGAGTGAGTGTTTCCCTTCCTGTCTAGGCCGCTTGTGCTGTTAAGCCCGGCCATTAGTGGAATAAGTCCTTTCTAAGGCACCCATATTTATTCCAAGGTTCTTAAACTGCCTAAGGAGGCCCCTTGAAGAGAGGTTGCTAGTCTGTAAAGATCCCCAGTAGTATAATACTGTGGCCCCTCTTTATATATTATATTTGAAATATTTATAACCAAACCAAATAAACCTTGCACTTGCTCTTACCATACCATTATTGGAGCTTTAAAGTGTTTATTCTTTGGAATATTATTGCTCCAAGTTCTTTTATCACTCTCTGTAGCTAAAGAACTGCAAGGTTCCTGGTATCAGAGAGCTGACAGTGGAGATAGTTTGGAGTACTAATCTGATTTGGTTGATATCAGTATCCAATCATCAGAATATATCTTAACATCATCTACATATACCTTCATCCATCCTTTCACGATGTATGTACCTAGAACTGTATCAATTGTTTGCTGAAACTGTGATGGGGCATTCTTTATACAAAAGGGAATCCTAAGATATTCATATATTCCCAAATGACAGATTATTCTCATAAATTTCATGCTTTCAGGGCTTATAGGTATCTGGTGGAAACCTTTAAGCATATCCATATTAGTGATATATTTGGCCTTGGACAAGTTATGTAGAGCATGATGAATCCGGGGTATAGGATAATAATCTGCCTGAGTATAGTTATTGAGCATTCTGAAGTCTCCTACCATTCTTCACTTGTCATTATGCCAAGCTTTGATTACAAGTGTGGTCACATCTACCTGATCATTGTTCCCTACTTTCCTTAATACTTGTAAGTCTATAGGTTCTTGGATATGTTCCTCAAGAGCTTTTCTAGACTTAGGAATAGAGGGATAGGCTTGTCTTCTTAAGTTTGAAGGATAAGGAGGCTTAATTTTCAATTTTAATACCATATCATGTCCTTTAATATCACCAATGAGATTATCTTTAGTACAAAAAGCATTTTGGTTCTCAAAGAAGACTGTCAATATATCTTTCTTCTGTTCTTCAGAAAGTTTCATATTCAGAGCTGCTTAAGAAAAGTATCCTTGATAAAAGTCTTCTAAATGCTTTTGATAAGTGGAAGAGGGGAAGTTAGATTGGATGGTGCATATCTTAAACTTCTTGTCCCAATTACCACCCACTTTAAAGTATCTCCCTTTACTCTGGAACACATCTATACCATATAAACATACAGCATCATTACCTATTATCAGGTAGTCACATAATTCTTCAGAAATTCCACTTGTATTCTCAAAGATCATTTAGTATGGGGTAATATTAAAGGAGCAGTCCATACTCCAATAGCATTCATGGTAGAGTTTCAAGAGCTAAACTTGGCTTTTGGGAAGGGCAGAAGGTTTTCTTTCCAATTGGGATCCCATTTGTTTAAGAATTCAGTACAGAAACATGAGCAGAAAGCTCCACTATCCAGTAATAACCTTACAGGTCTCTATTTATACATTCCTGTTGCATAGCAAGTTTGACCAGTAGTATAACCCTTACCACTCATAGGTTTTACTGTTAATGTTTTAACATCGGTGAAATGTCTAGGAATTATGGTAGGATCCCATTTTTGGGGCAAAATAGAGTCCCCATGGATGTTATTGATTTCTATAGAATTGCCTATATCTCCTTCAATAACATTAACAGGGTTTGTCAGTATCACTTCAAATTCAGAAAGGGATCCTTCAGTATCAGCTATATGTTCATATTTCTGATTCCCTTCAACCTCCTGCTCTCCTTTCAAGACTGCTATCTTTCTTATTGGTAATGGGCAGTCTTTTCTCAAATTCCCTGTATTGTTACAATTCCAAAAGTTACAGGCAATCTCTCTTTGTCCCTGTTCTCATTAGGTTTCTTATTATCAGAGGTATTTATCAGAGGGTGTTGTTCTCTGGTTTTGTTAAAGTTGAAGTTCTCTTTAGGTCTAGAAGGAACCTCCTTTTCTAACCCATTCATTTCTATGACTTCTTCTAACACATTGATTAAAGTTGGTAAGTCAGAATCCATACTCATCCAGCATCTTACACTATGGTTAAGATTTCCAGGACAAAAGTTGAGGAGTCTTTAATTTACTTTCTCTTAATCAGCATCTGGATAGAAGCAATCTATTCTTCTCTTCTGTTCCAAGCACCATTTTTGAGGCTTATCCTTGGAGGGGTCAAATGAGGAATTTTTGAAATTTCTAATTATTTTTCTTTTCCACATTCTAGAACCAAATTGTTCTTTAATTAGAAGTTTCCAAGAGTTCCATGGCAAGGATCCTACTTCTTCTCTTTTAATGATAAAGCAGTCCAAGGCTACTCCTTCACATAGTCTGGGCAACCTGAATACATCTATAGCTTCTGGTAATTCATAAGAGTTAATAGTATAGTCAATAAATTTAATGAAATTGATATGATTGTATTCTCCTTCACTGGAGAACTGAGGCCATTCAGAAATTAGGGGTAAATGTTTGAGGGCTTGTTCAATTTTAGCAGTAGGACTAGGCCTGAAGGTGTCACTCCTATGCATTTCTAGTAAGGGTGGTGCATAAGGAGTAGTTGTTTGTCTGGGAGGTTTTGGTTCCTCTGTAGTACTCCCCAAGGGGTTGGTCAGAGGGACTTTTAAGTCTCTAAGATCATTCTTGATCAGATTAAGTAGCAGGTCCACTTTATTCTTGAGCACATCTGATTTCTTACTAAGGGAAAGAATGGAGATGTTAGTGGTGGTTACCAATTCTTCTTTTAAAGGTGTCAAAGACATAATAAAATCTTCCTGGATTCCTGATAACATATTCTCAATTGTTTGAGTCTTTCTGATTTTACCTTGATTAATTATCTGCAATAATTTTTCTGTATGTTATTTTATATTTTCCATTCCTACGGTTTTTGTTTGGTTTTTAATTAATTTGGCTATTAATGAGGTTAATTTATCCATCTGGGCATAAACACCGTCCAAATTTCCACATAAAATATTGAAATTTTGGCGCATATCATTAGAAAAGGAAGTAATTACATCAGAGGTTGGTTTAGAAAATTTACTGGGTTCAGAATTAGAGGCTAATTGTTCTACACCTTTTTCCAATTTTGAGGTAAGAATATTATTTGATCCCAATCCTTCTTTAACTTTGGCTTTGGATGGGAAGAACATCTCTTCTTTCCTGATCCTTTGCCTTTCAGTTGGGCTAATTGATCCCAACGATTCCACCTTTCTACGCAGTATTCTACCTTGTTCCTTTGAATCATTTTTTTGAAGAGCTATCTGGGTAGCTTTTTCCTCGGAGATTATCTTTTTCATAGATACAATTTCCTCTTTGGCTTGGGCTCCTTTGAACTCTTCCCAATATTTCACTTGCTCTCTGACTAAGTCTTTGATCCTGGCTTCCTTGACCAGATTTTGCTGGGGTGGCTGCAGGGAATCTTCTTGTAATGAAGGGGGGCTTAATTCTACTACCTTCTCCAGCTCCAGTTTGGAGGAGGAAGAAGTACTTGGGGATGTTCCGTTTCCATCAACATTTGATTCACAGGTTCCAGTCCCTTCATGGTTTTGATTATTGGTGGTCTAACGGTTACTGGGGGCTGCTGGCAAAAATCCATAGGAGGGAATTCTCCCTGAGGCTCTTGTGTTATGTCTATTTATATTGAATTAAATTTTTACAAGTATTGTTCTACAGAAAAAATCCGTAATAATAAGTTTTATGTAAAGCTTACTTAAGTTGATATTCAAAGGTACCAGAACTTTATTTGGATTAAATTGGTCCTTAATAGGTAATCCTATGGGATCTTGGTGTGTCCCAATGAGTTCTTCACCCGTTGTATTAATATTTTAACGGCTTCAAGAGATATCTGGGACTTTTTGATCCAATCAGTAAGCTTCAGTTTTGGTGGTTTCTGGTATAGGAGGGTTCACTGATGGTAAAAGGTTTTTTTGTTTGTCAATAAAATATATTAAAATCATTTTAATAAAAATAATATGGTAATACAAGTTGTATAATTACTTTTATATTTTAAAAAGTAATTTATAAGCTATTTCTTCCAAGCTTTATTTTTTCTGAATAGGGCCTGGAAGTTTATACGCCTTTCAAGATCTTCTTGTTCAAGGAGTATATGTAAGTGTTTGCGTGCAGAAGAGATATTAAGTTTCTCAGCTTGAGTTAAAGCTTTCCAACCAGTAGTTTTATAATTTTTTATATATTCTTCCTTTCTTTTCTTTAAAATATTTAAATAAAAGATTATTCATTCTGCATTGTTTTTTAAATCCACTGGGAAAGAATTTTATGATGAATCACGGTTAAAAAGTAAGATACATTTATTCTTGATTTAATTTTACGTTAAATATCTGGTCCAAGGTATTAAATATTATGAAATGGAATATTTCCCAATGAGGCCCCCAATTTCCAGCCTCCTGGATGCCAAGACCTTTTCTATCCTTTAGCTACCAGAGGTGATACAATAAATCATAAATATATTATTTAATAAAAGCAGCAAAAATCCATAAAATATTTAGACAAATCTTATTGCAAGGTTAATTGGTTTGGTTATGGTTTATTGTTATGAATAAATATAGATAAATTGATTATTAAATATTTATTCAGAGGGGCCACAATTAGATTGGGGATATTTAACACCTTTCTTCAGGGAATTCAGTATGAAAACACATGGGCCTGGTTACTTAGGGCCCTTTAGTTTAAAGGATATTTGGCACAAAGATAATATTTATATAAAATACATGGTGAAGTTTCAGGGCTTTGTAACAAAGCTGCCACCACAGAGAAAGGATAATAAGACTCATTGGTATATAATTAAATAATTTGGGTATCTGTTTGGGACGTGAACTGATGGGTTAAACCTGTATACTGGGGTTATAATGTTGTTCAGAAGTTTAAATGGATAAAAAGAGGGTTTAGGACAGATATTATTCATCAGATTAAGCCAGAAATCACTTACTTATCTCTTATAAGTATTGTATTATCTTGGCACAGTGTCTGGATATAAATATAACTGGGTCTCTGGGTATCAATATCCTCTGAAGAGCTCTTAATTTATAGCTTTTTGAGGACCAATATTTTCCTTCTAAGGGGTAAAGGGGCTCAAAGGGACGGACACTGAGACTAGCAGCATAGCAAGTGGTAGCCTTTAACGTGTTTTTGGTGCTGTAACACTGGTAGCATCTTATTCCTCAGGGTATGGGAATTATTCTACTTTATAATTGATGTTTGGAAGTGTGAATTACACTAATATGTCCTTTTTATTAATTATTTAATTGATTATCCTTAGTATATTTTACCATTAAGTTAATAATTAATTTAATAGACATTCCACCAGACATTCTGATGTCAGGTGAGTTCTCATTATGCATTCAATATTTGGAGTGAGTCTATGATATTGATTTTACTCCTTATTTTGAAAATTCAGTTGATTTACTAAAATAATTACTTAAAAATGTAAGTAATGGGTATTCATGTAATATTTTCACATCATAAGTCTTCTTAGTACGTCAAAAAAATATTAATGTCTAGAAATTCTCATAATAGTATTTTAAAGTATTTTAAAATCTTCTTAGAAGTAGTCATTATCTTATTTTCGACCTTTTTGATACTTTGAATTATATTTAATACAAAATACGTATAAAGCTTATTTAAGTATTTTTATATAATTTTATGTATTTTTAGACTATCTACTATACACCGCATTATTTCTTACATATGTAGAATGTTCCCGTGTAGTTTGTAGCATGTTTGGGGGGTACCTAGGTTTCTCAGGCCGCCTGTCACTTTGTCAACCCATAGTCCCGCAGCTGCATACTTGTCAGAGGCCTGGGGCTGAGTACACAGCTTTGAAAGAGTGACAGAGCTGTAGCTCAGCCGCGCGCGGGTGCATTGGCTTCCGCGGCTGCGCGCAGGAATTGTGACAGAACACATTTCCGTCTGTAACTCCTAAATGTACACAAAGCCTCAATTCTGACTGAATTTTAGGTGTAAAACCTATATGTGACAAGAAACATGAAATATTCAATTGGACAAAAAGTTCAATTGTGGTGCCGTGGTATTTTGGTCTTTTTTTCCTTAATCATTTAAAAATACAAGGAGTTGGATTTCAAGGGTGGGGTCAGTGAGTGACCCTACCTAATGTTGGGTGGAAAATCCAATATTGAATAAATTATTATGGTTTTCCTAATCCTTCTTAAGTTAACTTAATTATTATTATTTTTATATTAATTCTGTTACTTTTTCAGCTTGCTCTGCAATAGTAGCAAGTTGACAGATTCACAGTTTAAAGGGTCTAAGATGGAAGGTTGGGCTGTTTTCACTGATTTTATTCCAGGGAATAATAATGGTGTTTTAAATTAATAATAAAAATTTAAAAATGAGGCCCTCTATTAATTGCTTATCTCTTATAAGAATCTAATCTGGATGGAAAAGTGTCTGGATTGCTAGCTAAAATTCACTTGGGTCAAAAGATCCAAAATTTTACTGTATATATACCAGTTGGTGTAAATTAATTCTTCTCAGGGCACATAGAGAGGGTAGTGCTAGTGTGATGATTCTAGCAGGCTGTTCAAGGCTAGTTTTACACAAATTCTTCTTGCTTTCACTCATCTGTTCCTTTATCAGCAGTATTTATTTGTAGTTTTTATGTCAAGACCTGTTCAAATCCCAATTTTTCATTTCCCAGTTTGACATATATCCTATTGTTTTACTATATTTATTTGAATAATGATCAGAGATCGAGTTTAATTGATTTTATTGAATATTCTTATCATTTTTGTAATTTTTAATAATTTTTATATGAATTTCTTGGGGATTTTTGTGGTCCATGAAGATTTCTTAGTGTAATTTTTGTGACAACCTTTATTACTGGTTTATTTAAGTTTTCCATTTTATAATTGACTTTGATATAGTTTTATTTAACTTTCTGAGGTTTTAAACTGTTATCTAACCATCTTTTAACTTATGAAAGATGCATGGAACATGCATAGGGGTTGTAGCAGCTTCTTGCAGTACCTTGTTCACAGAATTTTTCCTGGCAGGTTTGAGGCCAGCATGCTTGAAATTATGCATTTTATGGATGCGGGACTATGAGCAGGAATTGTGAAACAACACAAATCTGGCCATAAATTTTAACCTAAACACAAAACTTGAATTCTGACAAAATTATTGTTGTGAAACCCACGCATGAAAATACATGTGAAATATTCAATGGCCAAAATTGTTGTGAAACCTATCCATGAAAATACATGTGAAATATTACTTGTGCTTTTGAGCCCCTATATGATTAATTTTGTGCTTTTGAGCCATTATATCATCAATTTATTCATAAATATAAGGAGTTAGAATTCCATGGTGGGGTCAGTGAGTTGCCCTACCTTTTTTATGATGGGAAATATGAATTTTTAATAATATTCTGGGTTTTCCAACTCCTTGTTGTATTTTTGATAATTTTTGATATTTTTCTTTTCTTTTTTTGATCTTTTTAGTTTGACAGATTGCTTTGTAAGTAGTAGCAAGATGAAAAACTAGCTGTAGAAAAATTTTGATCAGGTTTAATCTAGTCACCTCAGGGTACCTTATAAGAGGTTTTCAGCCTGCTTGAAGATTTTTTCCTCAGTTAGTTAATTTCATATGTTCTAATCATCCTTGGGGAGATCAAAGCTATCAAACTAGTATTTTGCTTGGTTTCCTTCAATCAGAAAAAACCCATTTTACTCATATTTTTTTGAGACTTTGAACTCATGGTTTGAACTTTCCAGTTTTGAATATTCCCAAGATTCTTTCAATGAAACTTCAACTTGTGGCAGACTAAGGGTTCACAGTAATGCTCCTAATTTGGAGGCTACAAAATTTGTGTAATTCCTTATCGAGGCTATTAATGAAAATTTCTGGAAACATAGAAAAAGTGGTCCAAGGTTTTGTTCTCCTGGTATGAAGCAACATATTTAATTCAAAGGAAATCATTTCAACAAGGTTCAATCCTACTCTCAATTTTTTAAAACTATCTTTTCCAAAAATACCAACAACTTCCCCTCTGACTGAAATAAGGTCATATATGCATCTTACTTCCTAGGAGGTAGAGAATTGAAGTTATTTGAGTGATAACTTCAGCTAATTTCCAACACTAGTTATGCATGTATTCTCAAAAACTGGGATAACTTTGAGTAACATCTCTTCACCTTGTTTAGAAACCCCTAAAAAGTGGAAAATTCCAAATAAAAAATAAATTCCCTAGTAATGCAGGAGAATAGTAGGGCTTTTGTTCATATTTATGAATTTTGAAATTTTCAGTATTTTATCCACCAGAACAAGGTGAAACATTTTTTTCATTTCCAAAAGTACTGGAACGCCTAATCAAACATCTTGCAGTTGGGGCTCATAAATTAAACTCCCTTCAGCAGCTGATAGATTGGGTTATCAAGCTTGATATTGGCTATCAAAGAAAGAACTTCTATTTAAAAATAAATCATGGATAATTGGCCTCTTCTCCAAAGGCAGACAACCGTTTGAAGCAACAATCATAGAACACAAAGGAATCCAAACCAAATCCAAATTAAAACTCCAATCATAAGGGAAACCCTGAATCCAAAGCTTCAAGCTTGTTGGACAAAGAAAACAGTTTTCTTCAGAAAAAGGAATGGCAGAGCAGGGAGAAGAAAGGGCTTGTTATTTATTGAAAAGAGAACAATGATGTGAGTATTTAAACAAAGGGGCCACTGCCTGAAGCAGCTAAGTTTCCAAAAAAAAGCTTGTTGTTTTTCAGATAAGGGTAAGGGAAACTACACATTATCTGCATATTTGCAACTTGATTTTTGTACTTGTGAGACTTCTAAAACTCCAATTTTGAGATTTAATCTTTTTCATTCAAACAAAAAAGCCTTACTGCGTACTCCTTGAATTTTTTGCTAACATACCTTTATAAGTCAGAATTTTGCCACTTTAAAAAAATGTAAGTCTTCCAAGATAGACAAATTTCCCATTCTTTTAGTAAATAGTGCGTTTAAAATTTCTCATTTGCTTACCCATAAGACAAAATGGACTTTCAAATTTTCCTTTTTCCCCAAATTCAAATTGGATTTATTTGTATTGGATATCCGTGGAATGGATGATAGCATTCTAGGCCATGACTTCCTATTTTATTTAAATACAGATATGGAATTGAAAGAAGGATAAATTAAACTTCAAGCCTTGCAACCCAGAAAAAATATCCACTATTTCAAGCAGGAATTAAAAAATATACCTGAAACTTTCATTGATTTGGATGACACTTTTCCACAAGGAGATTTGAAATATCCTCAGTTCCATTCCCTATTTCCCTCTTCATATTTAGGAGTCATTGCTTACTCATCAAATTTAACGCTTTTTTTCTTCTACAAAGAAAAGGACGGAAATATCCAAAGGTGTATTTTGAAGCGCCTAATACTTCTGCACCATGCAATAAATCTGAAATCCTTTCTAAAGGATGATGAAAAGATTGGAAATTTAGAGATCATTTGAGATTCTCTATCTGTCAGCTTGCTACTATGTACAGAGCAACCTATCATAGCAACACAAAAACTATAAAAATAAGAATATCTAAATTAACAAAAGAAGGAGTAAGAAATCCATAAATATTATTGAAGAAATGGATTCCTTACCCAAAATTGGGTAGGGTCACTCACTGACCCCACCCTTGAAATCCAAGTCCTTACATTTTTGAAATAATTAAAAAGAAAAGTACTAAGAATTACAACACCAGTATGGCACCTTTTTTCCATTTTAAAATTTCACACGTGTTTTCAAATATAGGGTTTACACCTAAAATTCATCCAGAATTGAGGTGTTTTTTATATTTTAGGAGTTACACGCGGAAATGTGTTATGTCACGATTCCCGGGCGTCTCCCCGCATCATTACATACCCCTACATACTCATAGTAGCAGTTTCCCGCGTACTAGAGACCCGCGCGCAGCCAATTCTTCCACCCACGAAGCGGATCCCACCCCTCGCGCATCTGAACTGACTGATCCCCGCGTCTGGATCCATCTTGACTAATTTGACAACCAGGTACCCCTCAAAAGGGCTACAACCTAATTAGGGTTGCCTATTATATGTAACAAGTTTCCATATGCATTATTAATAATCTAAAAAGATCAAAACTCAATTAGAATTAATAAAAATTAAGTTTATTACATTTTTTAATAATAAATTAAAGATAAAGGATTACCACATAAACCATTGAGTCTGATCTTGAAAGACCATGAAACACTACAAGGAGTGTTCATATAAATTATTAAAAACTACCTAAGTGTTTGGCAGATGATGAAAAACCAGTAAACATCCACATTTGTTCATTTTGAAGCAATACTAATAGTACAAATGAAGGATGAGTGCAGAATGATCAAATTTATGCCATAATAGATTAACAGATCCTGTGGCTAAAATAGTAAAGAAATCCAGAAGATCTAAGGTCAGCTGATTAACAGCACCAAGTGGACTTTTGAATCTTGCTTTGAATGGCTTGCCAGCCTCAGCCCATGAGCAGGACTGTCTCTACGCGCCCTGAGAAGCTCAAAATCACCCCAAAAAGGTATTTATACAGAGCTCTTTCAATCCATTATTCCATCATCAGTTTACCAGGAATTATTATTATCAATCAAACACCGTGTCATTGTTATTCAAGTGCTTATGAAGAGTATAAGCAATTGATTTATGACCATGTCTTTAGTATTATTATTCATTTTTTAAAACCAATCAACCCTTGAAGTTTAGTCAGGAAATATGCCCCATCTGCTCTGAAAACCTTCCTATTATTGCAGAATTTTCGTGATAAAGTGCTCAGAGTGAGTGTTTCCCTTCCTGTCTAGGACATTTTGCTGTTATTCTTGGCCATCAGTGGAATAAGCTCTTTCTAAGGCATCCATCTTCATTCCAAGGTTCTTAAACTGCCTAAGGAGGCCCCTTGAAGAGAAGTTGCTTTGTCTGTAAAGAACCCCAGTAGTATAATAGTTGGCCCCTCTTTTATATACATGTTGAAAAAATTTTTATACCAAACCAATTAAACCTTGCAACTGCTCTTATTATATTATTTATTTGAGCCTCTAAGAATTTATTTTTGGAATAATAATTATTATTATTATTCCAGTATTTTTATCACTCTCTGTAGCTAAGGGACTGCAAGGTCCCTGGTATCAGAGAGCTGACAACTGGGGTTCTGGCCGGGAAATATCCTTAAATAATTAATATTTGATTATCTATTCCTTGGACCAGTCTATTTTTTTAAAAAAAAATAAGTTTAAATCCTGATAACATATATTTTTGATCCTTTGTTCCTATAGTGGATCTTAAGACCAACAGAGAATTGATCAATAATTATTTTAACCTTCTTAAAAAGAAAAAAGAAGAAAAACTCTGTAACTTTGTCCCTGTTATTAAAATTCCTGAGCAACAAAAAGAGAAATTGCTTTATTAAAAGCAGCAGTTTATAAAGGACAAAGAACTTGAGCTTGAAAGAATTATCAATTTCAATTCTTTATTAAGGCAACATAAGGAGTGGGAAATTTGTCAAAGGAAGCTTTATATTTATAAAAGAAATGATCCTGAAGATAAAAAAAATCCAAAATCAATAAAAGTGATTATTTTTTAAAAATATAATCTTAAAACGTAAAAATACAAAAAAATATTAAACTTATATTTTTTATTTTTGTCCATCTCAGTGAATTGTGTTTTGGTGATCTAATTGACAAGGACCACCTAGAGGACATCCCAGACAGTGTACCCTTGAACTTACCCCTGGATTTATCCCAGGATCTGATTGGAACTCACTCAGACCACATTGGAATACCCCCCAAGGACAGTTGTGATCCCAACCAAGTGTTGGTACCCTTGAATGAAAATATATATATAAAAATTATTGAATATACAAATACACAAAAAATATTATTTATATTTTTAAGTCTTTTTTCAAAAGTTTTGACAAAAGACTTACTCATTTTTTTTTTTGGTGCTATGTACCAAAACAGGCGCAACACCTGTGCAACATGTAGAGCCCCATTGTATGGATCTCTGCCCGGAGGAACCGGTACGCGCAAGGACTCCAGTTGCAAGCGCGATGAGGGGGCTCAAACCTGTGACCATATCTTCACGCAGGACAACAATGGCTATGACCGCAGCCACCAACTCGACCAACAGAGTGTTGGAGAACCACCCATTGCCCAACAAGTTATCCCGGGAGGATACTGGTCCTCCTATGCCACCCCAGCTGGACTCAAACAAGGAGGAAAGAGTCAAAGTTTTAGTGAAAGAGCTCGTGAGGTATTGGGAACAATTCAAGTTGGCTCAGACCCAGGAGGATCAACCAGGTATGAGAAAACCTATTTTTCTGGCAAAGAAATCTCAGATTTCTCTGCAAAGGTTGATCCCAAAGAAAGAAGTAGAAGGCTACGTGCAGAACTGGAATCCTTGAGATCAGTTAGCTTCTTCAAAGGTAAAGGACCCCAAAAAGAAGAGGTCCTCAGCCCATCAGAAGTTAAGGATCCCAAATTATTGGGCCAGTATAATATCCCTAGCCCAGAAGGGGAAAAAGGTGTACCACAATTATATGTAGAAGCTCTTAATAGCTTTTTTGTAAATGTGTCTCACAATTTAACAGTTATCAGCCAATGTTTTGACAAATTTTATCAACAATTGGACAAATTGAGTCTGAGTATTTTCAGAGTGATTGATACCCAGTCTCAGACTATGAGAATTGATGAGTTAGAAATACAACCAATCAAGGATATTATAAAATCTACTAAGTTGGACCTGATGAAACATATTGATGATAACCAATCAATTCTTCAGGAAGATATTCTTGCAACCATGAACCACCTTAAGGAAGAAGTTAAGAAAACTAGTCCTACTCCTTCAGCTCGTCTGATTACCAAAATTGATTTAATAAACAACAAACTTGATTTGGAGTTAGGTATGATTAAGAATGATCTCAGATATATTAAAGTCAATTCTACTAACTCCTTGGTAATTGACTTGGAAGAAACTAGACCTGCTAGGTTCAGCAGTACTCCTAGTGTTCCTGCCAGAACTGAGACAACTATGGATGAATCACTTAGGCCCAGTTCTACTCCTGAAATAGAACAGGCTTTGAAGTTACTTCATCCCATTACTGAATGGCCTAAATTCTCCAGAGAAGGAGAATACAACCATGTCAGTTTCATTAAATTTATTGATTATAACCTTGCTTCTTGTGAACTTCCTGATACAATAGTTGTGGTAAGATTTCCAAGACTATTTGAAGGAGTGGCTCTTGATTGGTTTATCAATAAAAGGAAGGAATTTGGATCTTTATCCTGGGGTTCTTGGAAAGAATTGATCAAAATACAATTTGGTACTAGAGTTTGGAAAAGAAAGATGATGAAAACTTTTCAAAACTCCCAGTTTGATCCATCCAAAGACAAAACTCATAAGTGGTGCTTAGACCAGAAAAGGAGGTTATACTGTTTTTACCCAGATGCTGATAAAGAAGAAGTAAATGAAAGAATTATCAACCTATTTCCCGGACAAATCAACCACAGTGTAAGGTGCAGGATGCCTATGGATTTGGATCTTTCTACCCTGATAGGTGTGTTGGAAGAGACTATTGATATGAATGGTCTAGATAAGACAGTAAACAAACTCCCCAGGAACAAAATACTAGGAACAGGGAAGAGTATCCTGCCAAAACTAAGGAATCCCCTGACAATAATCCAACTACCTTGGAAGTCAAGAAGACTCCAGAGTTAAAGGAAAAAGTATGTTGGAACTGTAACCAAACAGGATATGTAAGACCTGACTGTCCTCTACCTAGGAAAAGGATTAATCCTATTGAAGGAGAAGATTATGATAATCCTGACCCTCACCTTGATGATACTGATGGATCATTTTCTGAGTTTGATTTGATGATCACTAACCCCATCAATTTTATTCAAGGAATTATTGAGTCTTCTCTGGAAATAAATTCTTTTAATGAGGATTCTAACTTACCTAAAAAATGGAATCCCAACATGAAGATTCAACACATCTCTGAGGCTAAGGCCTTGACTTTAAAAAATTCTGCTGTTAAAAGTTACAATTCAGGCAAAACATGCTACGCTACTGGTTTAATCCAGGGTTCCCCTGTTAAGTTACTTCTAGACAGTGGAGCCTTTTGCTCTTGTGTTAGTTCAACTTATTTGGAGAAAAAAGATCCAAACTGGAAACTGAAATTATTACCAGTCCCTCAGGCTAACTTCAGCAGTTGTAATGCTTCTCTCAATGCTGTTGGAGTATGGTCCTCTGATATAATCCTCCCTCACTCTAAAGGATCACTCAAACTGAACATTGAGTTTGTAGTGCTCCAAAACGGAGTATGTGATTGATTTATTCTTGGTAATTATTCTCTTTGCTTTTATGGTATAGATGTATTCCAAAGCAAGGGTAGATACTTCACCATAGGGGGAGAATGGAACAAGAAGTTTCAAATATGCCATATTAATGCTCAAACTTCTGATTCAACTTATGAAAAAAACTTAGAGAGTTTCAATCAGGAATACTTTTCTCAAGCAGCTTTGAATCCCCTGCTCAATGAAGAACAAAGACGGGTTATCCTACAAGTATTCTTTGAAAATCAGGATGCTTTCTGTACCAAAGATCACCCCATTGGTAACATAAAAGGAAATGATATTATTCTTTTTCTAACCATTAAGGCTCCTTACCCACTTAACCTCAGAAGACCTGCTTACCCTTGTAGTCCCAAATCTAGAGCTGCTCTTGAAACTCACATCCAAGAGTTGGTTGAGCTAAAATTCTTAAGGAAAGTAGGAAAAAATGAAATAGTAGATATCACTACTACAGTAATTATAGCTTGGCATAATGATAATTCAAGGATGGTGGGAGATTTCAGAATGCTGAACAACTACACCCAAGCTTATTACTATCCAATTCCAAGGATTGACCATGCTCTGCATAACCTGTCAAAAGCTAAGTACATCACTACCATGGACATGCTGAAACATTCTCACCAAATACCTATCAGCCCTGATAGCCGGAAATTCATGAGAATTATCTCTCATTTGGGAATTATGAGTATCTAAGGATGCCTTTTGGTATAAAAAATGCTCCTTCTCTTTTTCAAAGTATGATGGATACATTTCTAGGATTGTTCATCTGAAAAGGATGGATGATGGTTTACATTGATGATGTTATCTTTGACTCTGATGTTTGGGATTTCCACCTGAATAAAGTAAGATTAGTCCTCAAAACTATCTCTGCTGTGGGATTAAAAGTATCAATGAAAAATTGTAAATTTGGTTATGGAGAACTGAAAGCCTTCGGGAACACTGTCTCTGGACTAACCTTAGCTGCTGACCAAAACAAGATAGCAGAAGTAATTAATAGGCCAATACCTAGGGATAAAACTGAACTCCTATGTTCTATTAGCTTCTGCAGCTAATATAGGAAGTACTTACCAAAGTTTGATCTTATAACCAATTGTTTGTATGAAATTTGCAACAACACCACCTTGTTTGAAATGAGTCATGAAAGATTTAAGAATTAAAAGGAACTCAAGATGACCATGGCTTCATCTCCAGTACTGATTCAGCCAGACTATTCTAAAACCTTCAAGCTCTATGCAGATGCTAGTAGGGGCGGGCTAGGAGCTGCATTACACCAGGAATTCATAGAAGATGAAAAACTAGTGGAAAAACCTATACTCTTTATATCCAGACAAGTTAAGGATACTGAGAAAAGGTATGGTACAAGCCAAATGGAATGCCTTGCTTTAGTATGGGCTCTGGAGAAACTTAATTACTACTTGGAAGGCGCCAAGTTCACAATGATAACTGAATGCAATGCCGTCAGAACTTTGATGAAAATGATGACCCCTAGTAGGAACATGTTAAGATCGTAGATAGCCATACAAAAGTAAAGAGGTCAGATGACCATATTTCACCAAGCTGGTGCTGAACACCAGAATGCTGATAGTTTGAGCAGGAATGCTTTACCCAATGATCCAAGTAACCCTGCTTATGATCCAGAGGATAATGATATCTTCCCTTTCCTTAACAACAACATGTTGAATGTTGAAGCTCTTATAATGGGAATCCACATTGGTGAATTGGATGAATCCTTGTTCAACTCAATCAAATAATTTTAAAATTCTGGCATGAAAACTCTGATCAACATTATGGAAAGTACTTCTCCACCATCTGAATTGATCAATAGCCTACCTGAACCTCTCTTGAAACCATACAAAGCCCGAATGTTCACCTTTTGGATGGTCTAGTATACTACAGGCATCAACATTCAAGTTTTATAGTCTTAACTAAGGATGACAATATCAAACATGTCCTGGCTGAATGCCATGATAACTGCTAATTGGGTCATTTATCTACTGATAGAACCTTAGATAAGGTTAAAAAAACTGCTTCTTGGATCAATTGGAGAGAATCAACTATCCAGTATGTTACTAGTTGTGAAACTGGTCAGAACTCAAACAGGACCACTGGGAAAAGGTTTGGTCTACTGCAAAAGATTGCTGAACCCAAGAAAAGATGGGAGTTCATCAACATGGACTTTGTAACTGGACTACCACCAGGAGGATCCTATTCCTAAAACTCAGTCCTAGTCATTGTGCATAGGTTCTCCAAGAAAGCAAAGTTTCTACCCAATCACAAGGAAGACACTGCTATGGAAGTTGCCCTATTATTTTGGAACAGACTCATTGCTGATGTTGGAGTTCCCAAGATTATTATCAGTAACAGAGATCCTAAATTCACCTCTGAGTTCTGGAGAAATCATCATCATATTCTGGGAACCACCTTAGCTTTCTCTACAACTTATCACCCTCAGATGGGTGGCTTATCTGAAAGAATGATTCAGAGACTGGAAGAAATGCTCAGGAGATTCTGTGGCTTTGGAATAGAATACAAGAATTCTGATGGTTATTTCAACAATTTGCTAAGCATTTTACCTGCATTAGAGATGGCCTAAAACATTAGCAATCACTCTACCACTAAGGAAGCACCCTACAAACTGGAAAGAGAATGTATTCCTAAATTACCCAAGGATAACCTTAATCACCAGCTAACAAATATTCACCCTACATTACTTGATTTGAAAAAAATGATATATTTCAAGAATAAACACGCTGTTAAGTGTGTCCAGGATGCTGTGGAGTATAACCAACAAAGATGGGACAAACCCCATAAGGAGCCTGATTTCAAGATTGGTGATCAAGTCTGAATCTCTACCACAAACTTCACAAACTTAGCTGGAAATAGAAAGCTTAGACCAGCCTTTGTTGGACCTTTCACCATTAATAAACTACATGGTAAGAATTCTGTGGAAGTAATCCTCAGTGATGATCTTACTAGAAAACACCCAGTCTTGCCAGTAAGTCTCATCAAACACTACCACCCAAGGAATGGATAATATACTCCTTCACCTGAAATACCTGTTGCAGAAGAACCTGAAAAAGACAGAGTCAAAATTAGCAAGATCCTTAAAGATAGAAAAGAAAGGATCAATGTAAAAGATGTCAGACTCTACCTAGTTAGATACAAAGGAGAATCAGCTGATAAGGATGAATGGTTACCTGAACACAATATCCCTTATGGACCCATACACCTAAGGAACTACTGAGCCAGCAGAAGGAATTTAACCAAAATTTTTTTTCAGATATAGACATATCTTAGAGTGGGGGAATTTCAGCTTGCTACTATGTACAGAGAAACCTGTCATAGCAACACAAAAACCATAAAAATCAGAATATCTAAATAAACAAAAGAAGGAGTGTGAAATACATAAATATTATTCAATAAATTTATTTCTCACCCAAAACTAGGTTGGGTCACTCACTGACCACACCCTTCAAATAAAAGTCCCCACATTTTTAAAATAATTAAAAAGAAAAGTACTAAAAATGACGACACCAGTATGGCACCTTTTTGCCATTTTAAAATTTCACATTTGTTGTCACGTATAGGGTTTACACCTGAAATTCACTCAGAATTGAGGTGTTGTGCATATTTTAAGAGTTACACGCGGAAATGTGTTATGTCACAATTCCTGCGCGCCGCCCCGCATCATTACATACCCCTATGTACTCATAGTAGCAGTTTCCTGCGTACTAGAGACACGCGCGCAGCCAATTCTGCCACGCACGCAGCGGATCCCGCCCCGCGCGCATCTGAACTGACTGATCCCCGCGTCTGGATTCATTGTGACTAATTTGAAAACCAGGTACCGCTCAAAAGGGCTACAACCTAATTAGGGTCGCCTGGTGTATGTAACAAGTTGACATATGCATTATCAATAATCTAAAAAGATCAAAACTTAATTATAATTAATAATAATTAATTTTAGTACACCTTTTGAAAAAAAATTAAAGATCAAGGATGACCACATAAATCATTGACTCTGATCTTTAAAGACCATGAAACACTACAAGGAGTGTTCATAAAAATTATTAAAAATTATCTATGTGATCAGTAGATAATAGAAAATCATTAAACGTCCCCATCTGTTCACTTTGAAGCAATACTAATAGTAAAAATGAAGGATTAGTGCAGAATGATCAAATTTACGCCATAATAGATTAACAGATCCTTTGGCTAATATAGTACAGAAATACAGCAGATCTAAGGTCAGCCAATTAACAGCCCCAAGTGGACGTGCTAATCATGCTCTGACTGGTTTGCCAGCCTCAGCCCATGAGCAGAACTCTCTCTACGCGCCCTGAGAAGCTCAAAATCACTCCAAAAAGGTATTTATACAGACCTCTTTGGATCCATTATTCCATCATCAGTTTAACAGGAATTATTATTATCAATCAGACACCGTGTTCAACCCTTGAAGCTTAGTCAGGCAATCCAACCCATCTGCGTTGAAACCCTTCCTATTATTGCATGTTTTTTGTGATAAAGTGCTCAGAGTGAGTGTTTCCTTTCCTGTCTAGGCCAGTTTGCTGTTATTCCCCAACATTAGTGAAATAAGCCCTTTCTAAGGCACACATTTTCATTCCAAGGTTCTTAAACTCCCTAAGGAGGCCCCTTGAAGTGAGGTTGCTTTGTCTTTAAAGACCCCTAGTAGTATAATAGTGTGGCCCCTCTTTTATATACATATTGAAAACCTTTTATAACCAAACCAATTAAACCTTGCAAATGCTCTTATTCTATTATTTATTTGAGCCTCTAAGCATTTATTTTTGGAATAATAATAATTATTATTATTCCAGTCTTTTTATCACTCTTTGTAGCTAAAGGACTGCAAGGTTCCTGGTATCAGAGAGCTGAAATTATCTTTGGTTTATCATGAATATTCTGAATTCTTTTTGGCTTCAAAGGCAGATGGCCTAACTCCAACCCATGCAAATTACAATAAGATTGAACTTACTGGACCACTTGCAGCCCCAAGGACAGTTTACTCCATCTCAGAGAAGGAATTGACCATGCTTCAAGAGTACAATGTGCAAAAAATATCAATAGAATGTGTTTGAACAAGAAATTTGAAAAAACAAGATTCCCAGTACATTTTGTGTCCAAAAATAATAGTGGCCTTTTCCTTTGTGGTGAAAACATGAAACCGAATTGGGTAAATTCAAAGAATGCCTATCCAGTACATCCAAGTTCACACTGTCATAACTACAAATTGACTCAGTCTCCTCAGCCATTCTCAACCCTAAGCCATCTGAAATCCTCAGTACAATCAACATTCTACCCCTGGATCTAAAAGCTGAACCTCCTGAAGTAGCTCCCTGCATCTCCTTCAGGTCTTAGGAATGCTCCCAGGCTCTTCCTCCTTCTCTATGGTTTTGTGTGTCCGCCATCTCTCACCCAACCTAATTGGTATGAAAAGTAAATAAATTTGCCATAACTTAAATACATATTAAATACTCATGGATGGAAAACCCACACTCCCAGTTCAGTATTGAAACAACTTCCAAACCGTCAATCCACTGCCTCCAGTTAAATTTGTAAAAATTTAATTCCATGGGAGTTCCAGCCCAGAACCATTCATCCCACCTCAAGGCCTCTCTCCAGCTCTCACATATACTGGCCTCTCCTTCCTTCCTTTATTAATTCCCCTCAAATGATTAGTATAGTACTTGTAACTTCTAATAGGTTTTATCTCAGAACAAGAAAGCCATCCAGCCTACCATACTCATTTGACCTATCACTCTGCTGTTGGCTTTCTAGAATTCAGTTATCAGTCTTCCTTGAGAGCCTTAATCTTGGATTACTTGCATCCTTGTATTCCTTCAGTTTCTCCACCTATCTTAATTGAAATCAATTTCATGTTTCTATCCTGATTTATTTGAGCATGATCTCTGATCAGATTCTGGACCAAAAAACCAGAAGAATGTATTGCAGAATTTCAGCCAAAATATTCTGCAAAGAGTACAAGTATTACAACAGAGCAGAGTAAGGAAAATAATTTGTAGCTAAAAAAATAGACTGTGCACAGATGTGATGTTAGCATGAAGGTAATTTTGTGGTTCCAGGACTGAGTAATGTTTACACCAGATTACAATTTTTCCCTATTTCCCTTGAATCTTAGATAGACAGATTGTTACGTAAAGATCCTGTGGAGTTTTTCTTCTGCGTTGAGTTGAGTGCCAACATTGTGTGAGTGTTTTGAATGTCTTGTTTCTTCTTGTTTTTTTATTCTGATTGGAGAGCTCTGGTACAATGATTCTACCCGCTTGATGTTGAGTGAAAGTTTATTTCATTTCCCAAATTGAGAGACAATGCATATTAATCTTGAGTTGACAGCAGTCTCTGCGCGTTCTGCTAGCTTGGGGTTTTAATAGTAAGAGGGCATGTAAGGGGGAAAAGGAATGAGATGAATGAAGATGTGAGAAGAAGGAAGAGGCATATTTGACAGCAGCATTTTTCACAGAAAGTGGCCATGCCTTCAGCTCCTTGCATGCCAGGGCAGTTGTGAAACAAACATTCTTACTCTCTTACATGGAGCTATTAATTTATCAAATTTAAACATTCAAGGTTATTATAATTTTTTTTTGATTGCAGAAGTTTACAAGCTTTTTATCTCTTTTAATAAATTGCTTGCGGATTGCAATGGCTTCTTGATTTATAATAAAAATTAATGGGGTTAAAACAACCAAAAAGGAACTGTATATATACCTTTTTGGGGTGAAGGAGACTTCTCAGGGCATGTGGAGAGCGTTGTGACTAAATGTTAAGGCTAGAAGGCTGGAAAGGGCTATTTTTGCATGTATTCATAATGCCTTCACTCAGCTGTACCTGTCTGTGTCATATATATGTGTGAAAGAATTGTTAGGACTTTTTAAATACTAATTTTTTATTTATGTAGTTCTAACATATTTCCTTTTTTTGTAGTATATTATTTTGATTAAAGTGGTCAAAGGTGCTTTTTTGAAGATTTTCCATCATCTTCTGATCATTTTGGTAATTTTTAAGAATTTTTAGGGGAATGCTTTGATATTTTTCTTGGTTAAATAGGATTTGATAGTGTCATTTTTGTGACAACCTTTGTTATTTTTTGCCCTAATTTTTCCATTTTATAATTTTATTTATACATTTTTTATTCAATTTTTTGAGGTTTCAAATCATCCTCAATCTGTGTGTTGGTTGAATTATTATATATGCATGATGCATGCATAGAGGTTGTAGCCTGTTCCTGCAGTACTTAGTTGTCAGAAGTTTTTCAGGAAGTTTTTAAGTGCGCATGCTTGACAGCTGCGGGTGGGAATCTGGAATCTGCGTCCAGAAGAATATTGCATGCAGGTTTCCTGAAAGGTTCCAGAGTTTTGTGTTTCAGGAGCATGCAACCCTTATTGCATGAATGCAGGGATGAGTGCAGGAATTGTGACAGAACACCAAACCGGCTGTATTTCCTAAACTATACCCAACCCTCCAATTCCAAGTGATTTTAGGTGTGAAACCTAAATGTGACAATAAACCCAAAACACTAAGATGGCCAAAAAATCAGTTGTAGTAAGTAGTTTTGTTGTTTTGGGCCTTTTTCTGGTAAATCTACTTAAAAATATAAGGAGTTGGAATTCAAGGGTGGGGTGACTGGGCGACACTACCTTTTTTTGGGTGATGAATGCGAATTTGAAATAACATCCTGAGATTTCTTCATTTTTCTTGAATCTATTTATTTTTATTCTACTTTGACAGGTTGCTCTGTATACCTAGAAAGCTGACATTCCCCTACTCCAAGATAATTCTGTATCTGAAAAATATTTTTCCCTAGTTTCTTTTAGTGGCTCTGTAATTTCTCAGGTGTATAGGTCAATCTGGAATGATATTTTCTGGTAGAAATTCATCTTTTTCAGCTGAATCCCCTTTTTATCTGACTAAGTAAATTCTGATATCTTTTCCATTGATCATCTGTTTTTTGTCATTAGGATCTACTGGATTTTCCTTTCAATTTTTCAGGGTCATCTTCCATAGGTATCCCTGGTGAAGGCATTTTTTCCCCTTCCCTGGGGTGGAAGTGTTTGATCAGGCTTACTGTAAATACTTTTTTGTTGTCTGGAAAGTTCATAACTTAGGATCACTTCTACAAAATTCTTTCCATGAAGCCTTTTGATGGTAAATGGTCCCACAAAGGCAGGCCTTAGTTTTCTATTACCTGATAAATTGTTGAAGTTAGTGGTTGAGATGAGGACTTGGTCTCCAATCTTGAATTCAGCTTCTTTATGTGTTTTTTCCCATCTCTGTTGGTTTTATTCAACAGAATCTGGAACACACTTAAATTGGTTTTATTCAAAAGAATATGGAACACACTCAGAAGCATGTCTTTTGGCTTTGTCTATCTATTTTGGAGGTCCACTGATGTAGGATGTATGTTGGCCATTTTCTGGTTAAGGTTTTCTTTTGGTAAATTATTTATCCATCCTCTTTCCATTATGTAGGGTACTTATTTTGTGGTAGAGTTTTTGCTTCTGTTTTACCCCATTTATAGTGCAGGTAAGAGGTTTACCCATTCATGGCAGTATTGATCCATGTTCTTATATTCTAATACAAAGCAGCAGAATTTTCTGAGAACTTCTAGAGTTTGGATCATTCTTTTGGCTGATCCATCAGTGAAGGTTTCTCAATAATTCAGAGATGAATTTGGGGTCTCTTTCACTTATATTAATCTTTGGGAACCCTACATCTGCAATGAGTTTGTTCCAGAAAAGCAGTTCTACTTCCATTGCTGTATCCTCTTTGTGGTTAGGTAATAATAAGGATTTCTTGGTACAAATGTCCGCTTTGACAAGGACTGATTTAATAGAGTAAGCTCCTCCTGGAGTTATTCCAGTTAAAGAATCCATTTGGATTATTTCCAAACTATTCTTGGTTCAGCAATCCTGGGTAGAAGGCCAAACCTTTTCCCAGTGGTTCTGTTAGAATTTTGGCAAGTTTCCCAGCTAGAAACATAGTTGATAGTCATGTCTCTCCACATAAACCACAAATCTGTTACTTTAAATTTTCACAGGGTCCTGTCAGAGGATAATTGACCAGAGGATCAGTTTTCATGACATTCAGCTATGATATTTTTGATAAGTTTCTCATAAGTTAAGACTAGGAAGCTATAGTTTTGATTTCTGTAATATTAAAATCCATACCATAAGGTGAATCTTCCAGCTTTAAAAGCTTTCAGCAAAGTTTCAGTTAAGCCTTTGATCAGTTTAGAAGAGGGGTTAGTACTTTCCATGACAAAGATCAATCTTTTTATTTCAGGATTGTAAGTTTCTCCAACAGAGTTAAAAAATGATTTGCCTAATTCAAATAATGTATTGAAATGATTGGAGCTTCAGTATCAAGCATAATTATTTTGATTATGGTAAAGATATCATGATCTTCTGGATCATGGGCTGGATTGCTAGGGTAATTAGGTAAAGAATTCATACTCAGGCTTTCAGCATTGCGGTGTTTGTTTCCTGCTTGATGGACTTTGGTCATTTTTCCTCTGTATTTCTTGATAGATATCTGCCATCTCAGCATTTTTTGGCTAGAATTCTCCATGTTTATAAGACTCCAGACAGAATTAAAGTCAGTAATTACTAAAAGGCTAATGGAGGTTTTCTAATTCGAAGACTAGAGCAAGACATTCCATTTGTCTGTCACCATATCTCTTTTCTGTATCCTTGAATTGTCTGGATATAAAGAGTATTGTTTTCCCTACCAGTTTTTCATCTTCTATTAATTCCTGGTGCAAAACAGCTCCTAGTCCTTCCATACTAGAAGCTATGTATAGCTTGAACATTTTGGTGTAATTGTTGAAATATTCACTGAAATCCTTCACCAGCCTTCCTGCATGTCCACTCTTGAACTTTCACTTGGCCTGTCACTTCCTCCTCAGCCCTGCAAAAACACCAGCTCCACTTCTATCTTTTCCTTCTCTCACTTTGTCTTCAATTATTATCTTTTTTCTTGTATTTAAGTCTATCAATATTCTTTTCTCGACCACTGCTCAACTCTTCAGTGTCTGCATTTGACTCAATTTTGACTCCCAAACAGCACATTGCTCAAGTCACTCCACATCCCCTTTGGATAAACTCTCAAATATTCTTCAAACTGAAAACAACGGGTCCTTCTTGTGTTTGGTGAGAAAGTGCAATAGTACAACTTCTCTACTCCTGGCTCCTACTCACTCCTCATCCTCATTTTTTTCCACTTCTCTCTCTCTCTACCAGTGACTAAACCGCCAGACTTGCCATTGTTGTTGTCTTTATTCTTTATATTATTCCCTTGTATGAATATCTGAATGTGCATCTTTTTGTCTCTATTTTCTCCAATATTTTCCTTCTCATTCTGTTGTTTATTGTTTCTTTTTTCAGGCCTGATTCCACTTCCAGTTATATCTGCCAAGATTTGTTATATTGTATAGGTTCAACATTAATCAGGTTGGATTAGCACAGGGGATGTAGTAATGGCGGTTTTTATTTCTTCATAGCTCTTTACTCTTTCAAGATTCTTTCAAACAGGGTTTTTTTTAGCATATTTCATGCAAAAACTTTGTCAGTAGGACAAACTTGGGTAAGTACTTCCTATCATAACTTGAAATGCTGATGAAGGACAAGAGTTTGGTTTTGCTCTGGGCAGTTTGTATTTTCATGAATATAGATATTTTAATTTTGTTGGATGTATGGGTTAGACCAGATAATATATGTCCTAGAGCCTTCAGTTCTCCATATCCAAAGTTACAATTTATCATGGATACTTTCAGGCCTACAGCAGATGTGGTATTTAGGACCAGTCTTTGTCCATTTGAGTAGTCCAGTAATAAGTATAAATGATAACATCATCATTATAAACCATCATCCAGCCATGTCTGATGAAATGTTCTAGTGCTGTATGCATCATTATTTGGAAGTGAAAAGGAGCATTCATGATACAAAAGGGCATCCTTAGATATTCATATATCCCTATGCTTCTTATATTACAGAAGGAATTCTGGTTTTCAAAGAAGAATTGAATTATATCCTTTTCCTGGTGTTCACTGAGCTGGGAGTTTAGGTCTGCTTGGGAGAAATACTCTTGGTTAAATGTTTCCAAGTGTTTTTCATAAATGGATTCAGAACTCTGGGAAATGATGTAACATATCTGAAATTTTTTGGTCCAGTCACCTCTTATGGTAAAATACCTTCCTTTCCTTTTGAAAAAATCTATTCCATACAGGCAAAGCGATTCTTTATCTTGTATGAACTAATCACAGACTTCATTCTGTAATACAAAGAACTCAATTTTCAGATTGGGAGAACATTTTTTTGGGGGGTAGTATCATATCTGAAGGCCAGACTCCTATGGAATTCAAGGATGAATTAAATATACTAAACTTTTCTTTGGGTACTGGTAGTAAGTTTTTGTTGCAATTGTAATCTTGTTTTTCAAGGTAAGAGGATCCAACACAAGAGCAGAAAGCTTGACTGTCCAGGGGTAATTTTACTGGGGAGTTTTTGATCAGACTAGCAGCATAACAGGTTTTAAAAGAAGTATAAATTTTATCAGAAGAAGGTTTGATGGTAAGAGTCTTAGCTTCAGCAAAATTGTGGATTTTCATACTGGAGTTCCAAAGCTGGGGAAGTTTTAAGTCCTAATTAACAGGATTTATATACAAGTGAGATTATATATTAACTTTTATAAAAATGATGGGGTTAGTAACTATTTATTCAAATTCTGAAATTGATCAATCAGTTTCTTAATTTTGAGAATCAGGAATATTTTAATACTCCTCTCTTTCTATAGGATTGATCTTTTTCCTAGGTTTGGTAAAATCAGGTCAAATTTTTCCTGGATGTTGAAAATTCTGCCATATATTTTCCTTTTCTGTGAACTTGTTAAATTCAGGGTTACTGGGGGTTGAATTATAAGAATCTTAAAAGCAGTTTGATACTCTTCTCTATTTCTTGTGTTCTGATCTCTGGAATTGTTGAAATTCTTTTCAAGAAATTTCATATCTATTGTTTCTTCTAGCATTTCAATTAAGGTAGAAAGATCAGATTCCATGGGAAAATGTGTGTACGTTTTCTGGGACATAAGTTGAGAATTATTTCATTTACTTCCTCTTAATCAGCTTGTTGATTAAATCAGTTTAACCTCCTTTTCTTTCCTCAACATCATTTAGGAGGTTTGTCTTTGAAGGGGTCAACTATGGTGGTCTCAAAACATTTCATAATCTTTCTTTTCCACATCCTGGCACCAAAATGTTGTTTGATCATTTTATTCCAATAATTCCAAGTTAAGAAGCCCACTTTTTCTATTTTATTGATGAACCACTCCTTCAAATATCCTGGGTATTCTTACTACACCAATGGTTTCAGGGAGCTTATATGAAGCAAGATTATATTCTTTGAATTTGAGAAATCTGATGTGTTCATACTCTTATTCTTCTCAGAATTTGGGCCATTTGTTATATGGAGGATTAGTTTTGGAGCTTGTTCAAATTGAGGTGTGGGACCAGGCTTATGATATTCAAACCTGAAAAGCCTTGTTCTAGGATTAGTATTGGGAGTAGAAGAGATCCTGGTTGGGTTTTGTTCTTCAGTTTTACCTGGGGCTTTGGTATTACAAAATTTGAGGTCTCTAAGATCATTCTTGATAATACCTTTCTGTAAGTCCAATTTTTTATTCAACAAATCAAACTTGTTAATCACATGGGTGGAAGAGGTTTTGGTTACTCTTTTTAAAAATTCTTTTTAATACTCAATTCAAAGTAATAGTTTCTTTTGGATGGAAGATTAATTAGTATTTATGTGTCTCATCAGAGTGATATTACCCGTACTTATGGTTTCTTTCAATTTTTCTATTTCTGCACCTTTTTTTCTGGCTTTTACTTCCTGAATTTGGGGTATCTAAGTTCAATTTTTAAAATTGCTGATAAATGCTATCAAGTTTCCTGCTTAGATTTTAAAATTATGAGCCACATCAATATTAAAAGAATTGGAGGATAAAGCATCTAGTTTTTGTATAATTTCTTCCACTTCTGACCTAGAGAGATGATCTTGTCCCAATATTTTTGATTGCTTTTTCTCTCATTGGTTGATGTTGTCAAACGCTTTCTTTCTTCACTGATGCGCGCAAGAGTGCAAATAATTCAAATTCACTTTGTCTCTCACTATTTCTTCTCACCCGTTTTGTCCTTCTTCATTCAATCCCCACTCATCTCTTTCTTCCTGATCTCTTCATCTCCTCCACTTCTATCGCTTTCTTTCCTTTTCTTCCTTATTCCTCTATCTATCTCTCTCAATCCTATTCTTCATCATCTGTCCCAAGTTTTTACCTCCATCAATCAATCTCCACCATTTCCACCTCAAGTTCTGACTCACCCTAACCTATTCACTTTGATCATTGTATTGCCTTGCCGTATTTTTCTTCAAGACCCCTCTCATGCTTTGATCAGTTTGTCTAGCTGTGAGAAAATATCTTTATGAATCTATGTTTCTACTGTTTCTGACTTCTTTTTTTCTAGCCTGTTTCTCCTTGTTCTTTTCTTGTCCTTTCCCTACTGTCTCAGTCCTATCTGGTTGTCAGCCTTTCACTACCATTGTGCCATCCATCCGGTAAGATTCTCCTCAAAACCTCAAGTCTTCTTGTCTTGTTTCTTTTATTTAATCTCATGCCTTGTTACCAGAATCAGCTGGTCCTACTTTGAAATACAAATCAACAGATTTCATGGTTAAAAGCCAAAAGCTCTACCAACTGAGCTAACCGGGCAACTCATCATGGCTTCTCCTGGACCAGCGGATTCAAACAATTATCTTCTGAAGGCACTCACTGATTCCATTCATAATCTCAATGAATCAAATTTCTCACTCTGGAAATCTAAGATACTCACCATCTTTTCCCTTAAAGGCATTGCCCACTGGCTGAACAACCCTGAACCGGAGAAATTTTTTTCCGAAACAAATCTGGAAATGGTTGGCTATATCTTGGCTAAACTGGAAAATAGGAAGTATATCAATCGTGTTAAGGAATACCATCTGAACAATGGAATCAATATTTGGAAATCCATCAACAAATTTTATGCCTCCTCACAAACCACAAACAGATGTTGAGTTTTCTTTAATTTTCTCAAGCTCCAATTCAACCCAAGACAAGTGGAAAAGTTCAACACCAAAGTGAGAGCATGTTTGCTTCAAATTTCCAAGATAGGTATTTGTATGGACAACAATATAATAGCGTATTTAATCTTGTATAAATTTCCTATTGAGCTAGAACATCTGAAGACCACCATCACCCACTCTCTTGGCGAAACTTGTATCAATGCTGATCTTTTGCTTATACATCTGAATCAGATCAAAAACAAGGTGACAACTGACACATAAGCATCTGCACTGGTCAGTAAGACCATAATACTTTGATTTAAATCTAATTGGCATAATCCTCAAGCAAATCATCACAAGAACAACTTTTGGCAATTGTTCCCTCATCTTTGGACCAACAAGGATCTATCCCAGAACAACAGCAAAACTAAAAACACTCCAACAGGCAGTTGTCCATCAGCCCATCTAACTTACACGTTTGCCATGACTCACTCCCGTGCCCTGGACCGACATCGAATTCTCCTCGATTTGGGAGCTTCAAAAAACATGTTCAACAATCCCAATTTCTTCAAGAACCTCTTACCCAATGACTCTGAGATACAAACTGGGAAACCTGATGCTTCCTTTTTGTCTTTTGGAATTGGAATTGCTAAGCTGAATACTCTTCACTCTTGTTTGAAACTAAGGAACTCACTTTTTGTTCCCAACCTTGCCATTAATCTAGTTTCTCTGGTACAACTGATCAGTCAAGGTTGCTCCTTAACGCTCATGGACACTGGAAAATTTGGGTTGTTATTCAGAGGAAGGCCTATTCTCAGGAGCACTATGGAGGACAACCTAATGTTTATTCACAAGAACAACTCCAATTTGCCTGAAGTAGCCTACTCTTTTCTCTCTCTCTCCTCACTTCATCAACGCTTTGGAAACCCACATGCAGATCAGACCAAGTTAACTTCAAAGTAGTTCCCAAATATCCAATGGGATCAAATCAACTGTGTGTTGTGTGCCAAAGGAAAGATCCATTGATTACCGTTCAATAAAAATCTTCCCAAAAGTCAAGAAGTCTTTTAACTCATACACGCTGATGTCTGCTGACCCATCAATCCCATTTCTCAATCTGGATTCAGATATTTTCTCCTTCTCACTGATGATTTGTCAAAATTTAAGATCTGTATTCCCATCAAACTCAAGTCTGATGTTGCCAATGAATTAATCAAATTTATTAAACTCCATGCAAATCAATTTGGTTGTATGCTGATGAAGTTTCACTCTGACAAACGCGGTGAATTCCTCAATCACAAGCTCTCAACTTTCTTTAATGAAAATGGCGTTGCCCATTCGACCTCTGAACCCTATACGCCACAACACAACCCGGTGGCCAAAAGGGGAAATTTTAAATTGCTAGAATCTGCCAGGACCTCAATGATCAACATGAATATTCCACTAGAACTCGGGGATGAGATCCTGGTCAGCACGTGTACAATACTAAATTTTCTTCCCTCTATCAAGACTAAACTTTCTCCATTTGAACTCTGGTCTGGTCAGAAACCCAAACTCAATCTCATGAAGACCCTGTGCTCAAAAAAAATTGTTGTAAATCAAACCTTCAATCGCTCCAAATTGGAGGAAAAATGGATTAAAGGAATTTTGGTTTGTTTTGATACCCAATTGAATTTCTATAGAGTCCATTGTCCCTCCACTAAACATGTTATACGCTCAAAGCATGTAAAATTTTTTGAAAATTTGAAATCTGATGATCCCACACTTCTATCCAAATCAACATTTGACTAACTTCTCAAGGACAACGATCTACTTACAGATCTTTCAACCTCAACCAACAATTCCTCTGTCCCTTCCAATAAAAACACTTCCTGTTCCAAATCTAATCACTCTGAAAATGAAGTTACATGTTTCTCAAACTCTTCTGATAACAACTCCTCCTCTTCATCCAAATCTCAAGACCATTCACTGATTGAACAACAACTTATGAAATCTGCTCCTCCCAAAATATCCACACTCCGTGACTGGTCAATCATTCAGAAACCCCAATGATATGGCTTCATCACAAGAGTTGTTCCCAAGAATTATTCGGATGTGCTAAAATCCCCTGACAAGGATCACTGGATCAATTCCATGAATGGAGATACAAATGGTATAGAACTCCTGAAAGTCTGGAAAGGCTGCTCGATGTTGCCCAAAGGCAAAGAGGCACTTACTACCGTATGGTTCTATAGAATCAAGGATAATACTGACAACGATGGCATTCAATTTAAGTCCAGACTTTGTTTAAAGGGTTTCAAACAAATCAAATTCCTCAACTACAGTGAAACCTACGCTCCTACTGGCTCTATAGTTACTCCCCAAGCTCTCTTAATCTTTTCACTTCATCAAAAACTCTCTTTACAACAAATGGACATTAAGTCCGCTTTTCTTCATGCTCCTCTCGACAAGGAAATCTATATCAAGACTCCTGAAGGCTAAAACTGCTCATTTCCCTACCTCAAACTGAATAAGGCACTCTACGGTCTAAAGCAAGCTCCAAAGAGCTGGTACAACACCCTTAAAGGGTGGTTAATCAAAGATGGGTTCAGCGTGTCCTCTACTGATCCATGCCTGTAAATCAACCACTCTCAGTCCCTCTATGTGTTTGTATACGTCAACAATCTATTGATAATTGGAAATTAATCAGAATTTTCCTCTAGAATCAAGCAGAAGTTCAGCATTTCTCAAGATGGTCCCCTTTCCAAAATATTAGGCAACCACTTCATTCAAACCAAATCCGGATCCTCCCTATTGCATCAACCCAACCACATCAGTACCGCCTTAGAAGAACTTGGATTGACGGAATCTAAGCCTATCAGCACCCCTCTAACACCAAACATAAAATTCAAACCTGCCTCCAATGAAGATCATCAAAAGTTTCTCAATCTGAACATAAACTTTTGCACCTCTACTGGTTTCCTTAACTATATTGCTAGTAGAACCTGCCCTGATCTCACCTATTCTCTCTCTTGTCTTTCTCGTTTTAATAAAAAGCCAGGTTTATCCCATTGGAATGAAGCCAAGCGTGTGTGGAGATACGTCAATGCCACCAAAGATTTAGCTCTTAAACTTCACTCCTCATCCTTTGCTTTTGACATTGAATGCTAAGGTGATTCCGGCGGTGGCAATGATCCAACAACTCGACGAAGTCATTCTGGTTATCTCCTACTACTCTATGGTTGTCCCGTTTCCTGGCATAGCAAACTTCAAACTACTTTATCCATCTGGTCCACTGAAGGAGAAATCAAGGCTCTTGTCCTTGCAACTCAAGGAAAACTTTGGCTCCAAAACTCAATCCCAATCTTCAACTCACTCAATGTTTGTACATTTACAACAAAGCTCTAAATGATATAGTCATCTTAGATTCCCACCATGGAGCTCTCAAACATATCAACACTCAAATCAAATGGCTCCAAGAACAACGCGACAAGAATCTTCTCATAACTCAATTGATACCGTCAGGACACATGCTAGCCGACGCCCTTACCAAACCAGCCATCAAACCTTCATTTGAATTTCTCACTTCATCTCTAGTGTCATATCACAACTAGACACGGCGGAGTGTTGTCAAACGCTTTCTTTCTTCACTGACGCGAGCAAGAGTGCGAATACTTCAAATTCAATTTGTCTCTAACTATTTCTTCTCACCCGTTTTGTCCTTCTTCATTCAATCCCCACTCATCTCTTTCTTCCTGATCTGTTTGTCTCCTCCACTTCTATTTCTCTCTTTCCTTTTCTTCCTTATTCCTCTATCTATCTCTCTCAATCCTATTCTTCATCATCTGTCCCAAGTTTCCACCTCCATCAATTAATCTTCACCATTTCCACCTCAAGTTCCGACTCACCCTAATCTATTCACTTCAATCATTGTATCGCCTTGCAGTATTTGTCTTCAAGACCCCTCTCAAGTTTTGATCAGTTTGTCTATCTTTGAGACAACATCTTTCTGAATTGATTTTTCTACTGTTTCTGACTTCTTTTTGTCTAGCCTGTTTCTCCTTTTTCTTTTCTTTTCCTTGTCCTACTGTCTCAGTCCTATCTAGTTGTCAGCCTGTCACTACCATTGTGCCATCCATCCGGTAAGATTCTCGTAAAAACCTCAAGTCTTCTCGTCTTGTTTCTTTTATTTACTCTCATGCCTTGTTACCAGAATCAGGTGGTCCTACTTTGAAATACAAATCAACAGATTTCAGTTGAGGGCCTTTTATTTTGGGGGTCCATTCCCTTTGGGGTGCTTAGCTGATCCCAAGGATTCCAGCTTTTTGTATAATCCTCTACTCCCTTTCTGGCTATCAATTTTTTTGCTTTATCTGGGAGTTTTTTGGAAAAGGTATTAATTTCTTCATGGCTGACATGTCTCCTTGAAACTGGGCCTCCTTCAATGACTCCCGGTGGCTTACATGCTCCTGTAACAGATTCCTTATTCTCTCCTTCTTGGCTGGTTCCAGAAGGGGTGGTGTAATTGGAGGCATACCCTCTGGGGATGAGGTTCCTGGAAAGAACTGATCTCCAATAATTTGTTGGTTGAGTTGGTGACTGCAGCTGCCATGATTGTTGGATCTGCAAAAACTTTTGTTGCTGCTTTCAAAACCTTCATTGCGCTTGAAAATGATTTCCTTCTTGGAATTGTGGGAAAGAAACCCTGTTCTATAGCCATCATACTCATTTTTATAGTATAAAAACAGCCAAAAGGCTCCAATTAACCCCAGAAATGTATTCTACATTAAAAAGAACCTATATTCACTCAGGCAAAGTACCCCTCTATCCTTCACAGATTGGAAGATACAGCCCAAGTGTCAGCCTTCTGGATGCCAAGAAACTTGCTATCCTTTAGCTACAAGAGGTGATAGAATAAACAATAAATAGATTATTCAATAATTGAAAAAAAAGTAAAATATTTGGATAAAGCTATTGCAAGGTTGATTGGTTTGGTTATGGTTTAATATTATAAATCAATATAAATAAATTGATTAATAAATAATTTAATAGAGGGGCCAGAATAGCATTGGGAATCTTTAACACCCCCCCTCAGGGAATTCACTTTGAAAAAACTTATACCTGGTTACTTTGGAACCTTTAATTTATATTCTTAAAGGAGATATTGCCCAAAGATAATATATATATAAAATATATGGCTGTGTGACAGGGCCTTGTAGCCAAGCATCCATGAAAGAAAAAATATAATAGGACTCACTGGTATATTATTAAATCCTTTAGGTACCTGTTTGGGATGTGCACTGATGGGTTTAACCTATTACTGGGGTTAAAAAGGTTGTTCAGCAGTTTTGAATTGATAAAAAGGGTTGGGGACAGATATTATTAATCAGAATAAATCCATAAATCACTTACTTCTCTCTTAAAAGTATTTGATTACCTTGGAACAATGACTTGATGTAAATATAACTGGGTCTCTGGGTATCAATATCCTCAAAAGATCTCTATATCTTAAGCTTTTTGAGTCCCAATTCTGCCCTTCTGAGGGATACAGGGGCTCAAATAGACGGATTCCTAGACTAGCAGGGCAAACAGGGGTAGCCTGTGATGTTTTCTTGGTGCTGTAGCACGGTTAAAATCTGATTCCACATGGTAGGGGAATTATTCTACCTTTTGGTTGATGTTTAGACAAGTGAATAACACTAATCTATCCACATGATTTATCATTTAATTAATTATTTTGATTAAATATTACCAGGATATTAGTAATTCTTTTAGTAGAAATTGATACAGGTAATCTGACGTCAAGTGGGTTCTCATTATGAAATAGCTGATTGGAGTAAAATCATGATATTGATTTTTCTTTTCAAAATTCTGTTGATTAACTTAAAATAATTAAACAAAAATATAATCTATGGGAACTCATTTAATATTATTACATCATCAGTTCCCTTAGTATGTCACGGAAATACTGATGTCTTGAAGTTACCACAATTTTATATTTAAAGTATTTTAAGATATTTCACAAATAGTAGATATCTTATTTTCGACATATTTGGTATTTTTTCAATTATATTTTATAAAAAATATGTAGGAAGGTTATTTAAGTATTTTTATAAAATTTTATGTATTTTTAGATTATTTACTATCCAAGGGGAAATTGATTACATATTTACATGTCCCTGTCTAGGCTGTAGCACCTTTACTTGGTACCTTGGCTTCTCAAGCGGCCTTTCACTTGGTCAGCCCGTAGTCCTGCGGCTGCGTACTTGTCAGATTCCTGGGGCTGGGTACACAGCTTGTAAGAGGACTCTTTCAGAGTGGCAATGCTGCTGCTCACCTGCGGGCGGGTGTATTGGTTGCCGCGGCTGCGTGCGGGAATTGTGACAAATCATGTTTCCGCAAGTAACTCCTCCAAATTGCCAAATTCTTTTATTCTGTCACAAAATTCACTTTAAAAACTATGCATGGGGTTTCATGTGGAATATTAAAATGGTATAAACCCCAAGGCCATGTCTCTTTCCAGATCTTCATAAATCATTCAAAAAAATAAGGAGTAGGAATTGGAGGTAGGTTTCAGTGAGTGAACCTACCTTAATTTTTTTGTAGATTCATAATTTGAAATAATATTTATAATATTATTTCTTCTTTAATAAGATTATTTGATTGATTTTATTATGTTACTTTGCAGCTTACTTTGAAATAGTAGCAATCTGAAACCAAGACACATTCAACTGTGGAAAACTCACACCCAAACAGGTGTCACAGCTCTGTGGAAGGCAAAAAGACATACCTTGGAAACCCCCAAGTACATACCAGTAACAGCTTACCCTCAAGACCAGGACCATACACCACCCCTAGCACCTCAGCTAGAATACAGAAATACAGATACATGAGGCAGTGCAAATATATCAGCTCCTGTCACCTCACCCATAGTGCATTCAAATACACATACAGAAGGCTGTGCAGGAGTATACAGGAACAGTATAGGCAGGATAAAGTGGAACCAGTCTCAACCAGGACCAAAAAACAAACAAATACATATACAGGAGGCTGTGCAGAGGTATACTGGAACAATATAGGCAGGAGAAAGTGGAACCAGTCTAAACCAGAAACCATAGAACTACCAGAATCAAATCAACCCCAGAACCCCACAGCAATTTATTCATTCAGAAGCATGTGATACCAAAAATCCCATCAGCACAAGGACCGTAGGGCTACCCAGCAACTTATGCAGGCAGCCAAAACCATTTAGAAACAAAAAATCCATCAGTATCAGCCCCCCAAATTCTGACAGGAATATATGCATGTGGTAAAGACCATGCATCACCAAAAAAACCACTGGTAATGGGCAAAAATACATAAAAAAAGAAGCAAGGAGAACCAAAGAAACAACCAGTGATTGCGCAGCGTAAAAATTTAGGTAGAATCAAGTGCCTTTACAAGCTTTTTCTAACCAGAACAAATTCCTCATTTAACTTTAAAAGATTTTTCCAAACAGAATAAATGCCCCATGTAAATTTTCAAGCTTTTCCAACCAGCAGAAATTTCTCATGTAACCATATCTAACTGTTCCTTTCCTGAACAGGGTGAACCCTCAGGGGAACCCTTGAGCACCCCTAGGGGCAGGAATGTTCTATTTAAGGAGAACCTCTCTGTCCTATCCAAGGTTTATCATTATCATTCAATCATTCACCCTATGCCATTTGGCCCATCATCCCATCAGTAGTCATCTGTGGTATCTACCCAGATAAATATTATCAGCAAACCCATAATGAAGAAACAGGAAATCAGAGACCAAGTTATAACCCATCATTAACCATTTAAACCAACCAGCAGGTTATTGAATAAGGGTTCTTCTGTGACCTAAATATTCAGAACCAAATTAAAGAAGAACCACCCATTTATCAATAAATAACCCTTACAAAGAAATAAAGTACAAAAAAAGGCAACTAAAAATCTTTCCCGTAACCAGCACCCTGTGGGTAAACCCATCCTTGGGTCATCTCCTGAACCATCCATTTGAAAAACCCTTGAAATCTTGAATATTGGGATATTGGTTAAGACAAAACATATCAGATCAACCACTACCCAATAATCCAATAAATCTGGTCCATTCTTCAACAAATCCTACCCAATACAGTTAATAATCAATCTATGTCTGATCTGAGAAATGTTTTTAAGTCTCAAATAAACCAGTGTAAGACTCCAAATGAAGCTTGCCACAGGAATTTCTGTGGAGGGGAAAGTTGATTTTCAGGCTTCCCTTCTGAGCGTTCAAAAAATATCTAAATGTCACCAGAATCAAGGGCCAGAACCTTGTGAATGAGGAATCAAAGGGAAGTGATGATTTTGATAGAAATTTGTATCAATTGAACAACACTATCTGATGCAAGATTGTGCAGGAAAAGACTTGAAAAAAATAAGTTAAAGTTTTTCCAGAGTTCAATAGAACAAGGCAGTTTTATGTCACAACACCCACAAGCTAATAACTCTGGTTTCTAGCAGAAGATTAGGAAAGATAAACTCAATCCCAAATAATCTCCAGGCTCCCAATGAACCTTCAAAACTCTCCCAAATCAAGAGCTTGAAGGGTGCAATTCAAATTTTGGTGGTTTTACAAAACAAAGCCATGTGTCTTATGAAGCTCTAGAAGCAAAGTAGTAAAGAATTTGAAAAAGAATAACCCAACACTTCTCAAGGGACTTAAGAGTAGTGTGAAAAAAATCAACTTCAAATGAATAAAGGGAGGCTTGAAACAACAATTTTCAACCTTAAAGAAACCTCTCAGTCAAACCTGACTGGTTCCAGAAGGGAAATAACAAATGAGCAAGACCAGTATGGTCAAAAAAAGGATCAAGGAGTGGTATAACACACTCAAGAATTAAATCCAATGAATTATTCATCAACTGGCAAGGATACTGGTTGGTGATAATGGATAAGGCCTCAGAATGAAGGATAAAAGATTTGATTATGGAAGCTCAAGGACAAGGAACAATGATAGATATACCCAGGATGAAAAGGTGGAGGATCAATTTCCCTAATGATGGATCAGATTTAATTATTGACTTCATGATACCAATATATGGATGATAATAGTATGCCTCCTGGGGCAAAAGGCAGGCAAAACCCCTCCATTTATGGGCATGAGGCCTTGTAGAATACTTACAAGAGGGTGATACAGATGAATAGTTTTTTCTTTTTTTTTCCTTAGAATGGAAAAAAAATGATGAAAAGAATTTCAAAGGAATTATCACGATTTGAAAAAGAAAGGAAGAAAAAACAAGAGAGAGAAAAAATAAAGAAAGGTGAAAAATACTGCCTGAGGCCAAAGATGAATGCTAGATGAATTCAAGCAGCCGTAAAAGTTGCAACGTGGGGCAGAGAACAAGATTTTTTGGGACAGCAAGCAGATAAAAGCAAAAGCAAGCCAATTTCTGATGGTTGTTAGTGAATTGGCGGACAACTGCTTGAAACCAAGTAGCTCTATCTGCAAACGGATCAAGATGGATGGGGATGATCAGTGAATGGAGGAAGTAGACAAGAATCAGATGGGATGATGATGGACTGATTTAGAATTGTCCATTATTTTTTGGTGATGAAGGTCAGAGCAACATTTGCAGAGAGCGGGGTGAGAGAGGTCATGATGGCAAGCTGTTGATGGTTAAATGGCTGATGGGCATCAGCAAGTCAACAGATGATCAAAAGAGGAGGCAATGGGATGAGTGGATAGATTGATGGCATGGTGAGAATGATTTTGGCGGCAACCTTTGTTGTGGTTGCGGATTAAAATGATGAGAAGCTGGATTTTGGTGATGATGATAATGAGGGTGACATAGATGAGGAGCGGAATGAAAAAAATTGGGTTCCAAGCCCAAAGAGGAGGAATTGAATGCATGAAAAGGGAACTTGAAAACCCCAGGGGAGCCCACCTAGACCACTAGGACAGGGAAAAGTTGGGAAGACAGAAAAATGAATGTTGGCCATACCATTTTTTTTTGATAAATAGATGAAAGATTAGATTATTTTTTTTAAAAAAAAATTCCCTTTCTTGCCATTAATTTGAATAAATTATTGTGCAGAATTACTATCATACTAGAAGGTCAGAAAATTCAAAACTAAATTAGTCTTAGTAATACTCTAAAGGAGTAGAAGTATACTAATTTCCCCTTCAATGGCTGCTAGAAAGCTATTTGGTGACTTATTTATGTAATCCCACAGCATTCTCTAAAGTTTGCACCCCTCCAGGCAGAGATTCAAAGAAAGGTGCTCTGCTGCTGGCTTGGGTGTTGCACCTATATTGGAACATAGCTATTTTTTTCTCAAAAAGTTCAAAAATTCAAAAAATATCATAATAAACTTTTTGGTTTTTCATTTTTTTTATTTTTTTCATGGATTTCTGAACATAATCAGGTTTAAATTCAGAGGTAATAACTCTAATTTAGGTTTCATTGTGTCTTTGGAGGGTTTTGCAGGGGTTTGTAGGTGGGTACCAATGAGGTGTTGGGATAAATGCAAATTTTCAGGATTTTGGATGTCCTCAAATAAGTGCTGTTCAATTAAATATCTGAAATTGAATGTATTTTCCACTGAAAAAAAAATCAAAAAATAAGTTTTAATTTTTATTTTTGAATTTTACTATCAGTTTGGAGAAAACTGTCCAGATTTTTTTCCGCGCATGTCTGAACAGACAAAATTACAAAGACTTGGGACAGCCCAGGGAAAAAAAAAGGATGCATGGGGGTAATTTCTGGGTTGAGATTCTTTTTGCAACAGGGCCCTTGTGTTATGTTTCCTGTCTGGGTTTTTCTCAAATCAGACAGGAAACCAGGCGCCTTCACCCATCAACAATCCAACAACTCCACCACCTCAACTTTTTCATTTGTCTCAATTTTTTTCCCCCTCATTTCCTCATCTCTTTCAGACCAAACATGAGTAAGTACCTAATAACCATTTTTTGTTTTTGATTCAGTAGTTTGGGTCAAATGCACCATGCAACCTCTTGAAGAAACTTCAACAGGCAAAGACAACATCCCTAGACACTACAACAATGAAGCCCAAAGTTATCAGGACAAGGTAAAAGCACACTCAGCAGCCATCAAAAAGGCTCACCACAAGTTACTTTCAAACCAGCATCTATTGCTATCTCGCCAAATGTAATCCAAGTCCAAAATAGCCAGCCTTGAAAACCTCATCAACCAATCAGAAGTGACTTCAACAACCTCATAGAAAAGCAATTTCTTAAAAAAAGGAAGACCCAGGTTGAGGTGGAAACAATTTTTGGAATCTCCAATTGTCAAGTGCAAAGGATTATTGGAAAAGCTTAAGAGTGGAAAATTAATTGATAAAATGCTTCAACAGGCCCAAAATCAAGGATATTGGACAAGATGATTGCATCAAACTTGATGCAATTTGAAGATAACCCTCATCAAGCCTCAAGGACTTTTTCAATCAAATCAAAAACAAATTCGACATCACCATCTTTGTCCCATCAGTTCAAAAACTACTCCAAAGCCTCAATCTCACCTGGAAAATGGTCACTGCGGTCCCTTCTAAGTGGAACAAGGCTTTGTTCCTACTTCAACAACAAAATTTTGTTTTAAATTGTGTCAATTAGGTAGGAAGGAACCTCATCTTCATTGATGAGTCCAGATTTAACTCCCACACTCAAACTACTCATGGGTTTGCATTTTCTGGCAAGAGCATTTGAATTTCTTTTTTCTTTTCACTTTTCTTGGAATCTTTGAAGTACTTACTCATCATTATTTTTAATTTTTTTCATTGGCTCCATAGGCCAGCCAGCTTCCCTTGCAACCAATGCAAGGGGAAGCATGATCCATTTTGCAGGGGCTCTTGCAAATTCAGGGATGATCTATTTGAAGCTACTCAATGAGTACTGTAAGAAGAAAGGTTGGAAGATCTTCCTGTATCTTGAATATTTCCTCTTACTACTCCACAAAACATTCACACCCCATTCTCTTATAATCATGTACAACACCCCCATTCATCGTGGCAAATTTTCTGATTGGGTTGTTCAAATAATGAATGATTCAAAAGAAAAATCAATATCAAATTTATTCCCAAGTACTCTCCAATGCTCAATACAATTGAAACAGTCTTCAACATCATAACAATCAACATGAAGCATCCACATATTTGAAGTTTCAGGGACCTTTCTGAATCAATCCACCAGGAAATTGAGGAACAAATAACCACCAAGGTAGAGCGAAAGTGTTTTATACACTTTCAAAAATTTTACAAACAATTTGGAGACATGCAACCTATGACTGGGACCATTATTAAGGATCCCAGTCCTTATCTTGAATTTAACTAATTTTTTTTCTTTATTTTTTTTGAACTTCTACTTGTGATTTTGTGATTCTGCTTGTTTCCCACTCTTTTTTTAAGCTCTCTCTTGTTATCCATAAATCTTCAAATCTTTTGTTTGAAGTTATGCATGTTTCTATTATTGTAAGTTATTTTAATGGTTGTTTTATTCAAATAAATATTTTTTCCTCTAAAATTGAAAAGAGGAAATCATTCAGTAAAAATGAGGAAAAAAACTTTAAAACAGTGGACAGTGGATTTTGTACAACTGGACAGATTTATTTTCCAACCAGACAAAAAAAGGAAAATTGGGGACAAAAAAATGAAAATTGAGGAAAAAAAAACAGAGAACAAAAAGAAAAACATAGGACAAAAACTCTGAAAAATAGGGCACAATTATGAAAAAAAGCTGACAGTTTTCTCAAAACTGATAGTATGTCATTCTTCTATAAATTTTTATCAAGAAATGTTAAAGCTCACTTTCTTCGCTTTTCTTATGGCAGAAGAGGTTTTCTGTACTTCCTCAACTCCTTATTTTTCCTTAGTAAAGAATTCAAGTTGATAAGCCTCTCAAACTCAAGGTCTTCTTCTCTAGAATCTTCTTGTTTTTAATATAGGAGCCTTTCTTGCTGTTGTTCAGGGGTAAAAGAGTCCCAATAATTAGGAAAAATAAAACTTGTATTGGCTTCTTTCTTTTTTTAAGAAGGTTTAAATAATAAATTATCAATTCTCTGTTGGTTTCAAGATCCACTGGGAAAATTGAAAAAGAAGTAGTTATAATAAGTATTTTTACTTATTTTTATGTGATATATCTGGTCCAGAAGATTAAATAATTAAAGATCAATCATTGAGGGATATTACCCGGCAAGACCTCCATTTTCCATATGGGTGATGATAAATTCAAAACTCATTTAAGTTGTTTACACAACTCAAATTGGCTGTGTGGCATGCTACATGACTACAATCAAGTTGTGTAGCCTCCACAAAATTTGAATGTAGTTGTGTAGCCCCACACAACACTTTGGTTTCTTGTGGCACCACAAACAACTACATTTGAGTTGTGTGAGGTTGTATGCGACTTAAATGTTTTACTGTTCCATGCCACACAACTAAAAGCGTTGTGGGCCAAAAAAAAAATAAAATAAAATAAAAAACTAAAAAACTTATATAAATTGAATAAAAGTACAAAATAAACAGAAATAAACCAAAAAATCAAAAAAAGATAATGATTTTTTGGTTTCAAAAAAATAAAATCAAAAATAAAATAAAAATAATTAAAAATAAATAAATAAAAATAAAAAACAAAAAAAAATGAAGACAACGAAAAACACAAAAATTAAATAAACAATGAAAGAGTCTATGTAGCAGCCCTAATTATAAGTGCCAAAAATACAATTTCCACATGACTAGAGCTGAAGTAAAAGTTCCAAAAAAAAAACAAGTTCAATATGAAATGCCCTAAAGTAAAAAAACCAAAAAAAAAAAAGTTCAACCTTTTTCAAGAAAATCCCATCACAAGCAGTAAAAATACTCCTTATGATGGTATCAGCCCAACACGAGTTGAACTGAATTAAAAATCAATTTTCATTTAAAACACTCAAAATAATGATGTTGACTCAAAACTCTCAACATAATGATGTTCAAAATTTGATAACTATTTATATTGATAGAATTAAAAGATCAGCATGTTAGACAAAACCCAAATGATGAAATTAAAATGATTTCTATAAATTACAACACAACTCAATTTGATATTTGAGGTGATCAATCCAATTAGAGGCTTTTTTAGAAATCATGGAACTTGGTTTGGAAACTGTGGGCTGGATTTGAATCAAATCTCCCTTAAGTACAAGCTGGAAGCAATGGTTATTACTAACAAATGAAATGAATATTTTGTCTGATGATTTTTTCAAAACCATTTTCTTAGGAGTGCAAGTACAGCACAAATCCAATGAAATGAAACATATTGATCTTCCATAATTATCAGCTATTATTTTACCCATGCCAAGCTTTGTACGCCATTTTGAAGGGGGAATCTTTTCATTTATTTCACTAAAATCAAGTCTTTCTTCCATCTTTTCAAATCTTTCCTGCCACCAAAGATCTTAAAATAGGATGTATTATTTTTCCTCAAAGTTTTAATCATATCATTTTGTACTTGAATTCATCCATGCTCATCATACCCAAGTGATTTAGCAATGAATCTAACCCATAGTTACTATCACAAACTGGATCCCAAAACTCCCCCAAAAACTTATGTAAGCTCTCAGGTATTTGATTGAGGTAATTCAATTATGGTTCCCACAATCAGAAATTAATCAGCCAAAATTCTAATACCATTGAAAAATTGATACTCACCAAAGATGAGCTTCTGGTTGGCCCTTTATGCACTTCTTCTACCTTTGAAGAGGATTCCAAGTCCAAATGAAGTGAATCCAATTCACATACAGTCTCTTCCTCTGAGCTTTTAAATTCAGATTCTTATCCTGCGGAAATTTACTAAAAATTATCATCATATCATCATCAGTTCATTAAAACAAAAAAATGAACATTTAACAAAAGAAAAGATGTGAAATCTTTTGTCTTTTCTTATTTGGTATCCTTTCTTATTACCTTTTTCTGCTTAATTTCCTTTTCAAATTTTTCAAATCAAGAAGGATCCCTGAAAGTATCTTTTGATTCTGGCTGACCTCTACTTGATTGAAAAACCTCTGGTTCCAGTCTGGGATTTTATGAATAATTTTTGATCTTCTGAATCAGGTACTTCAAAAACTTACAGTGACCCTGTTCAGGATATGCCAATACAAAACATTTAGCTTTTCATGTCACTGAGAGGTGTTGAGAATTTCATTAAAATTGAACAACCAAAATTAAAAATGATCAAATATTGGTAAAGTAGCAATGATCCATCAAAAAGCATTAATCAAAAAGATTTAATCACAAAGTGATTTGAACAATCCAAAAATAAAACTTAAACCAACTTACAGAACTAGAACTGCAAGGTTCATAACCCAAACTCCAGTAAGGATGAACATCCTCAGGCACAACCAATCCTCTTGATGATAGTAGGTCACCTATCTGGTGGGAAAAGGGAAAACCACTAGTGTTGAAGTATGACTTGGTGCAAACTTCCCCATCATGGTTCCACTTTAATTTCTCAAATTTTTGCACAACAAGTTTAATTGCCTACAAATAAATCTTGTATCCCAATGGCAACAGTTCAGTGGGATCAACTATTCCTAACTTTTTCAGGATTTTCAAAGCAAAGCCTGAAACAATTCAATTTGATTTGAAACTGTTACATCTGGGGTTTTCCAAAAATCCAAAATGATACCCAATGAATATTCAAGGAATTTTTTGAGAGTAGCATGGACCCCTTCCACCCAAGAAAAATTTTCATTTCCAAATTCAGGTTTTTTGCAAGGCCAAGCCGTTAAATAATTCTGTTTGATAAGGAAGATTTCATTTTCCATATAATCAAGAATATCCTCATGGTCTTCCAAGAAACACATGATACAAGTCATAATTTAAGCAACCCAAAACTAGGAAGCTTAACATTAAAGGCAGTGATTTGGCACTTACTATATGTTTTGCATCATTGACCTCTGCCTCCTCCTGGGGTTTTGAGGTCTCATACTTAGCCCACAGAGAAATAAAGCTTTGCCACCCTTCAAAGTCATGATTAAAGAAAAATTTAAAGTTTGCTTGTATGTTTTTAGACAAGTGCAACAAACAAAAATATCTTGTTGACTCAGGAAGGATATTTTTTATATCACAAATCAGAGCTTTTTCATGGTATTTCACAAGGAATTTGGGAGGTCTCCCAGGATAATAGACATGCAATAGGGGGAAGCTGTACTTATTCTTTTTATGAGTATAACCCAATATAGCAATATGATGGAATTTTTTGCAAATACTTAATGCCTTAGGGTTAGCCAAGAATAGGGCCTACAAGTGTCCATCTCGACTTGATTTTGCTTGATTAAGCCAGCCTGAATCTTCAATTTGTTCAAAGAGAACCTCCATATGTTGAGATATTGGACTTCATAGCGCGCTCTCTCACTTTCACACAACAGCTCCGTGCAACAAGTTGAAGTGTTACCAGAGGAAGGTTCACGCCCTCCAGTCTCAAATCTTGATTCTCACCCTCTTCAACAGATTCTCACTGGGGCTTGATCCTACTCTCTCATCTTCCTAGGGGACTCTTTCCCATTCCCATAGATTCTTTCTTTTCCCTTCTCATCCACTTCTTTTTCTATTTCCACCCGAATCTCTCCTATTCTTCTTTCTGATCCGCTCCTCTTTTCTTTTCCATTCTTCTTACTCCGCCCAAACTCCAAACCAAGAACCACTATACATCTTCAATCCCAATTGAACTCAAAATCAAGATATAAACTCACTCAAAACCTGATCAATTCAACCGAATCATCTTTCCTCTTTTTTCCAAGTCTACGTTACTTTTTCTTCCATCTCTCCGTTTCTATCTCTACAATATTTTCTCCAAGTTCCTTTCTATATAATATTTATCCACTACAATCTATCAACATATATCTCGATCTCAAGACTGAATCATCATCAATCTCTGCCTGGTAAGATCTCAAATCTCTGTAGGATCATCCAGAGTCAACTAACTCTCTATTTTCTAAATGCAAGTCGCCGCACTACCATTACAAGTTTATCAACGATGTTCTCCTGCCCAAACTACCTACGCTAACCCTTACAATCGGCTCTAGCTGTAGGATCGTGTTTTCCTTTATTTCTCCTGTTATTCTTTTAGTCTTTTTTATTTTCATGTCTTCTTGATTTCTTAAATATTCTATGTTGTTCATTCTTGCTGGTTCTTAGTTCTAAATAATATCATCACAGAATTTATCACCATAGCACTTTTTCCACTGAGTTCTGCAACCATTAAGTTTTGCTTAGTGTTATAGATTGTTTGTTCATCAAAATATTCCTTGCAATAAATCTTGCTCAATTATCTTTTGAGTTGAATTGTATTCAGCCCATCATTCATGCTGTTCCTCAAATTTTCTAAGGCCACCCCAGAGATTCTCCTGAGTTGAGGATGCACTGAGCCTTGTGGAGATGATTGATGCTTATTTTGAGCATTCATGTAGGATATTTGCCACAAGAGGTCTGCCTTTGTGCAAATTTCATGGTTCAAAATAATGCACTCAAACTTTCTTGTGTGAGTTTGCCTTGACCTTTGGGTCAGAAATGGCCCAGAGTAGGAACCATGTCTATCACAGGCTAAATTCACATATTTATCAAGCTTTGGGTTGAAAACTGTCAAAGTGTAACCATGATTCATTTCCCATGTTTTTCAATACTTTTGTGCCTCTTCCAATGTAGGAAAAACTCTTAAAGTAGGTGGTTCAAGTGGATCTGGAACCAATTAAATTATTTTATCATTTTTACATAGTTAGATTTTTGGTTTCCATAAAATCAAATCAGCCAAAGGCCAGAGTAATATAAAATGTTACTCACTACCAGAGGTCATGTTCATTTTTGGATTTTTTCCCCTCAATTTTAACCCTAGATAAGGATGAAATTGTGGGTTGCAATGTTTCATTACCTGAATCCTTCTTTTCCACAGATTTTTTAATGGAACTATAAATTTATTCCTTCAATGAAGCCATGTCATAAACAGGAGTTATTGCCACTGTTCCCATTACTCAACAAAATGCAATGGAGCTTCATTATTCAATCCAAATTTCATAGGAAAAACCACAAAGGTTGCTCACTTTTGAGTTGAGAAAGATTGAGGTTAACAACTGGCAGTAAAAATTCAACTTTTTGTTGTTTAATGGGAAAGTTGAGAGTTTAATTTGTTGGAGAGGGAATATTTTAAAGATTTCTTTTGCCAAAGGCCATGATTGTGTTTGCAGTTCCACTTTAGGGTTCACTTTAAGACTTATAGAGGTGGTCCAATAGTCCCATAGAGTATTTGTTGATCCAAAATTTGGGTTGATGTAACCCAAAATTGGTCCAGGGGATCCCAAAAATTCTGGCACAAACCCTGGGGGGTTGTATGCCCCAGAAATTAGTCTAAACAGTTGTTTACAGGGGTAAACAACTCAAAAACACCATCTAAGGGGGTTTTTGGAATAACATGTTTGAGTTTTCCCTGGGGGTTGCGCGTGTATGGGCCCTCATACATCAAATGGGCCATGTGGAGCCCTACATCACTCACAGAAAACTGGATGTCTTTAATTTATCATAACTCTTTTCATATTCTTGATGCCAGGAAACTTGCTTTCCTTTAGCTACAGAAAGTGATCTTGGTGTTGGAATAAAAATAATTCCAAGAAATCACATAGAATTCTCAAATAATAAAAATCTGGTGAAGGAAAGTGCAAGGTTTGTAATGTTTTGGTTAAAAGGTTTCTCAATATATTTTCAAGAGGGGAAACAGCTTATACAAAGTTGGGAATACTTACAGTAAAACAATCCCTCTTCAGGGGCCTATTTGGATAATCCAAAAAATTTCATAAGCCACATAAAAGTTTGGAAAATAAAATTAGAGAGAATTTTAAATCAAAAATCAAATAATGAGAAGCACCACCAAAACAAAAGATCCTTATCTTTAAGCACCACAAAACACATCAAGAGATCTATAAATAAAAGAATTAAAAATACTGAAATGATGAAAAGGAGATAAAAAATCAATACAAACTAAATGCTGATCATTTTAGTCAAATGAAAACATTAAACAAATTGATTAATTGCAGGATTAAAAAATGAAGGAATAAACACAAAGTCTAAGACTCATCCAAAAATAAAGAACTTATCCTACATATTGGCAACAGCTGAGCTAAAGAAGCAATAAAAGTTCCAATCCAGACATTACTTGCTTTCAATACTCAGAAAATGAGCCCTTTACTCTGTACATGACCTGAGGAGCCCCTCTTAAACCCAAAAATATATTTACAAAGCATATCTTTTTTCCTATTGAAAACCAGAATTCATCAGATATCATCTCAGACACTGTGAAAACTGTGAAAAAGTGCTCATAAATACAAAAGAAACTTATTTATTGCCTCAGAATTAAGTTATATTAGTATTTAATGAACCATTATTGAATTTTTCATTCAATATAAATCATTAAGCACCCCTCTTGAAATATGAGACCCTTCAAACTTAAAATATTGCAGGTGCCCATGAAGTGAATTTGTAAAATAAAAATTTATATAATTTTTTCTCTATTCTGTCTGCCACCATAGCCCTGTAATACAACCATTTCAGTGGGTAATACTCCATTATTTTTAATTAATGAGGTCCCCACCATGCCATGATACCAGATTCAAAGTCAATTTCCTGAAGAATAGGTTTTAAAGAAACCCATTCTGTCTTAAATGTTTCCCCTATTTTTTTTATTTATTATATCATATTTCAAAGAATTGAATCAAACTATTTAAAACTTGAAACATGAACAATCATTTCTATCCTTTTGGAAATTTTTTATTTTTGAATTTTGAAGAAAATACATATTCATGAACTTACTCACTTCTATCAGCTAAATGACTTAAAGATTCCTGGTATCCAAGGACTGACAACAAAAGGAACAAAGATTCTATCTTCAGGTTGACAATATTTGATCTTAAACTTAACCATTCAAAAGCAGGATTCCAAAAAGATAGAAAATGAGGGGCTGGGATGATTCAATTCATGCTAGGTATTTCAAATATTATTATTTCCAATTAAAGACTGGAAAAGTGGGGAAGTTTCAAAAAACTTTCTGGTTTGTGACATTCAGATGGTAAAGGCACTGATAATTATACAAATTAAAGATCATTCATTTGTATTTCAATGAAGAAGGGGAAAGGTTGATTGGAAATGATGAAAATGAGAGGATCAAGGGATAAATATGGAGAATTTTTTTGAAGAAGGACTTTCTTAATCCCAATAGATTAACACCAGGAAGGGGAAAAGCTACATAGGTCAAGTGGGCTGGGTGAAGGTTTTCTTGTGCTCACATTACACCTTCTGGATGAGGAAATGACCAGTAAAAACTTTTATACTAATTCCTTGGGGGGAATCATTGAAGAAATTGAAGAGGGGCCAATAGATGTGATTATTGAATATAGGGCCTTGAGGATTGATATACTGGTGCTGGAAAGAGGAGTTCCCATGGTATTGAATTTTTTTCTGGTGGGCTGGAGGCTGAAGTTGGCTATGAGATGATGGGCTTTCCCAGGAAGGTCTGAAATGTACTTATTTTGAAATTTTGGTAAAATGAATGGTAAACAAGATTGGAAACTTGTGTAAATGCACATGTGCACATGGGGTGGTAGAGAGGTACAGTATGAACAAGGCCATAGAGAGAGATGATGCTTGGGAAGATGGAATTAAAACACATGAAAAAGTGGTAATTTTTAAATTGCCATAGAGATCATCCCAAACCATTAGAGATTGATCCTGGGCAAGAAATGTGGAGAATGAAAGATATGGAGCACTAGTAGGTGGATTTAAGCTTTAGAACTGATGCTGATGAGAATTTGAATTGGATTAGTTGAAGGAGTGAAAAAATGGTTTATTAAAGGAATCAAGATTTCCAGGAAGTGTTAATAATATAGTAGATTTTTCCAATTAAATGGAAAGAGGTAGTGCTGTCAAGCTGCAAGGTTAAGGGTCATTTTCCTCACCTATTTGAAACATATTTTTCCTCAGAACCATCTTATACCTCAGTCCATGAGCATGGCAAAACTATAGTGAAATATCAATGCTTCCTTCTGCTTACTACCTCTTGCTTGATTAATGATCTTCCAATCATAGCAACTCAGCATATACTTGCAAATCTTTGAAGTTAACTCTAATCCAGTAAACCATCCATTCATGTTTTTCTCTTCTACCCCTGGGTATCATCAGCCATTGAACTTCCATTTGTGGTCATGCAATTACACTAGTTTGCACCCATGCCTAAATATCCATATAAACCCTATAATTTTCCAATGAACTAGCTCCATTCCCTGAATAACTATATCTTGTCATTCAAATTTTACTCACATTTCATTCCTTCCATGTCTCACCCATTTTTCCTTTTTACTCTCATGTTCTATTTTCTTGCACCTACACTACAACCTTGGAAAAAACTTTACTGTTTATTTCTTTTTCTAATTTGGTTCCTATAATTCAATGCATCATTTCCTCCTAGCTGTAGATGAAAATCCATCAGGTTGTATCTATTTACCATTGTATTAACTCATCAATTCTGCGCCGCCGGCCTGAAGACTTTCTCCTCAGTTAGTTAATTTCATATTTTTTTGAATTTTGCCAAGAAAAGCCATCACATTGGGATTTCCTTTGGTTTCCTTCCATCAGAACACTTCATATCTCTTGCTGTTATTCAAGCCATCAAAACCTCATTTTGAACTTTGCGCTTGGAATTTCTAAATTTCACTCAGTCTCTTTATTTTTGCTCACAATTATGTGATATTTCCCTCAAGTATGTGGGGTGGTTTTGTGAAAGGAAATTAACTAACTTAAATAATGTATTGTAGTTTTTCCCCTTCATTAAATATCATTTACAATTTCTCCTTCTTGCTTGACCATGAATTCTTCCCTCTTCCCTTACAATGATGATATTAAGAGGGTAGGGAGATCCAGTGCTTCACTGGCCCAAAAAACACTTGATCCAGTTCCTTCTTCTAAATCTCCCTTGGTTGAGAATCACAACAATCTAATTGCTACTCCTAGTCAACCCAAAGCTCTGTTGGTTGCTCTCAAGGAAATAAAAGATTCCAAAAACCCTTCCAATTAAACCTTGACTTGCGGTAGATCAAGGGTTTGCACTAGTACTACCAAGGTCAAAACTTTGAATATTATATCTGATTTTATACAGGCTCTTAATCAAAATGCCTTGCAGGCTATCAAAAGTGGTCACAATTTTAGTACTCTGGGCATGGAGGAGCCTGACCACTTTACGGGAGAACAATCCCATAAAGTTAGATCACACTTAAAGTCTTGTAAAATCATCTTATAAAATGATCCAAATAACTTCCCCTCTGACTGGCACCAGGTCATTTATGCATCTTCCTTCTTGGGAGGTAGAGCCTTGCACTGTTTTGAAACCTATTTTAATTGTTATTCAATACTATTCCAACTTGCATACTGAAAAATTTGGACCAGTTCAACCAACAAATGTTCACCGTCCTTGGAGACCCCAACAAAATTTGAAACACCAAATATTAAGTTTATATTCTAGTTTTGACGGAGAATAGTAGGATTTTTATTTGTATATCTCAATCCAGAACTCTGAATTTTGGCATCCAATTGAACAAGGAAGCACTTTTATTCTATTTTTAAAAGTTTTTACAGCAATTCCTAATTGAACAGCTTGCAGTTGGGGTATATAATACAACCTCCCTTCAGCAGCGAAGAGCTTTGGAGATCAAGCTTGATAATTGCTATCACAAAAAGAACTTCTCTTAAAAAAATATTTAGAGAATCCTGTGGGAGTATTCGAATAATTTATCAAATTGCTTTCTGGAATTAACTTGAAGGGGAATTTAGTATTTCCTCTCCTCCTTTGGATTATTAGTAAAACTAAGGCAGTTTTGAATTGTCTGCCCTTCTAGTACTCTATTTAGTGTGAAAAATAATTTTTTGAAATCAATGGAAGGTTTCTTTGAGACTTCAAATAGGTCTTTCATCAGACCTATATTAGTTATTAACTGTTTTTGGTGGGTATTTTAAAGAGTGCACCAGATGTATTGAGTTATTTGTTAGTTGTTGATCATATATGTTTTATCTTAACCAATACCCCAATTTTCTAAAGTGTTCAATTGTTTCTCAATGGGATTTTTAAGAAGAGGGACCAAGGATGGTTTTAACCGCCAGAGGCTGGGTAGAGTAAAAAAAGGTTGGTAGTCCCTTTTTTTGTGCTCTCTTTCTTTGTAAGGGTTAATTATGGAGTGATGGGTAGTTTTTCTTCAATTTGGTACTGAATATTTCAGGTCAATGAAGAACCCTTATTCAAAGCACCTCACTGGGTGCTTTCAATGGTTGATTAGGTTATAAAATTGGTTTTTAGTCTACTTTTCCCTTTTTTTATTGGTACATTGATGATATCCTTTTTTATATCTGGGTAGGACAATAGATGGTTTGGTGGTGAATGGCTGATGAGATGGTGATGAGTGGGATGTGGGAGATGGGATGATGATGGTGATTGATGAAACCTGGATAGGGAAGATTGGCCCTCCTAAAATAGAATGATACTTCCCCTAGGGGTGCTCACAGCTGGCCCTGAGGCTCTCCATGTCTTGGTGAGGAACAGTGGGATACAGGTACATGAGGCATTTATGCTTTTTTCAACAAACATGAGATATTTCTGCTGGTTGGAAAAAATTTATACAGGTAATTTCATGCAGGCAAAGCCCTGCATAAATTTCTGTTCAGCGCATATAAAATATATTCCTCTGCAGTTACAGTGGTTGTTTGGGTGCTAAATGGTCTTAAAAGCATGCCTATATTTCTGTTTAGCCTGTCTCAGCTCTCTGATACCAGGGAAAATGCAGTCCTTTAGCTAAAGGGAGTTATAAAAATACTGAAATAATAATATTCAAAAGATAAAGAATTCAAAAGTTCAAATAATAAATATATTAAGAGGTGGTGCAAGGTTTACTTGTTTTTGTTAAAAATAATTTCAATATTTTATAAAAAGGGGGGCCACAGTTTTATGCTACTGAAGATCTTTACAGATGTACAACCTCTCTTCAATGGGCCTCCTTGGGAAGTTTAAGAACATTGAAATGATTATGGGTGACTTCTGTTGAATGTTTTGAATGAACTCTGCCTCTCTTTGTTTTTTGTTTTCTTTCTCTTATATTTTTCTTTTCTTTCAAATTGCCTTTCATCTGTCAGCCTCATGCCATGATTTCTTCACAAGCTACTTCCTTCCCCTTCTGCCTCTCTGTCCTTGCGTCTGTCAGTCACATGTTACACATCAATTACAGGTCCCCCGCTTCCAACTCATTGACCTCTCAACTCATTAGCCAAGGGATGTGGGATGGGGGCAAAGACTTCTTGATGAATCTCTCTTTCTTTTAAACAAACTTTCTTCTCCTCTTTTCTCTCTGAATTCTCCTCAAAAACTCAGTTTTCAACCTTCAACCTCATTCCTCAAGATTGCCTCTTGTTTTATCTCTGTCTGGTAATACCTTCAACAAAAGTCCTCTCATCTTCAACCTATCTGCTCAAATCTTCCTGCTCGAAACCAACAGTCTGCTACTCCTTCAGTCACCCAGCCTCAATTTTTTCACAACCACAAAACCTGGACTTGATCAAAATTTCCTTCATCTTCTGTCTCTTGATGTTTTTCTTCATCTTAGGTTCTCAACTTGGCATCACTCTCTGGTTAAAGATCACCTCATTTTTCTTTTGTGCTAGCCCTCTTTTAAATTACAATTCATTTCTTTGTCTCCCAGAGATCAAATACCTTCTAAGGACTTATCCACTAATATGGCCGGGAAGAAAAGCACACAGGCCAAGGAAGGAAGAAAAAAACTCACTCTGAAAAATAATTCCTGAGAAAGCCTGAAAAGATTCAGGTAAAGTGTTTGAGAGCAGTTGGGGCTGATTGCTTGAACATAATTTTATGGATTGGGTTCATTGGTTTGGGGGAAATAATAATAATAATGGCAAATAATTCATAAATCACTTGCTTATCTCTTTATCAGCACTTGATCAAAAATGAAACAGTTTCTGTTTGATAATAACAAATTCATGTTAAAACTGATGGGGAAAAATGAGTCCAAAAAGGTCTGTATAAATAACATTTGGGGTGATAAAGAGCTTCTCAGGGAAAGTAGATAGGGTTCTGCTCACGGGCTGAGGCTAGATGGGCTAGCCAGCGACATTTTTGCACGTGTTTTCAATCACCTGACCTCAGATATGCTTTATTTCTTTAATAATTTAGCTGCAAGATCTGGTAATATGTTGATTATATCATTTTCATCATTCTGCACATATCCTTGATTTTTACTATTAATATTGAAATAAAGTGGTAATATGTGTACATTCATTTATTTCTCAACATCTACTGATTACCTAGTTAATTTTCAATAATTTTTACAGCCAATCCTTGTAGTGTTTTCTGGCCTTCAAAGATTAGGATCCATCTGTGTTGTGGTAATGCTTAATATTTTATTTTTAATTTAAAATAATTTTAAATTAATTATTTAATAATTTTATTTGATTTTTAAGGTTATTGGATAATTTTTAAAACATATGTCACACTATTAAATATACTAGGTAAGTCTTGCTAGGTTTTAGCTCTTGTGAGCGGTACCTGTAGTCAGATTTTTTACGTTGAAGCCTTACACTGTGATCAGTCCATTTAGATGCGGGCGGAGTTGGATTTTCTTCATGTGTGGCAATATTAGCTGAATACAGGACTTCTGCACGCAGGAATCTAATGCTACAGGTCCACAGGGGCTGTTTAGGGATGCGGGACTGCGCGCAGGGATTGTGACATAACACATTTCCGCGTGTAACTCCTAAAATATACACAACACCTCAGTTTTGACTGAATTTTAGGTGTGAAACCTATGCATGACAATTTGTGTGAAATTTAAAATTGGCCAAAAGTTTCATAGTGGTGCCGTGACTTTTGGCCTATTTTAAGTTAATTATTCAAAATATGAAAGAGTTATATTTTAAGGGTAGGGTTGGGGAGTGAGCCTACTTAATTTTGGGTGGGGAATCCATTTGTTTAATAATATTTATGGAATTCCTGATCCTTCTTTTGTTTATTTTAATATTCTCATTTATTTTTAATATTTTTTTTTATTTTGACAATTTGATCTGTAAATATTAGCAAGCTGACAGCCTGTGGGGGTCCAGTACTGGTGAGGTTTTTGGTAGCCCATGCTCTTGGCTTCCTTCATGAACTTCTGGGTACCGCTAGGGTGAAATTTTACTGGTGAGCTTTTTGGTAGCAAATGCTTCTGACTAAATAAATTTCTGTCTGTTCCTGGGGTTGCTTCTTAGTATGTGATCTTGGCTGCCTGCATAAATTTCAGTCTGGTATGGTGGTTGTTTGGGACTACATGTTGCTGGCCACATGTGGCGCTCGGGGATTCTGTATTCAGATAGTACTTCTGGTTTGTTTGGTACTATATTCTACCCATTGCATACATTTATTTTTGGTGTTATGGTGGGTTGGTACTGGTGGTTTGTTTGGTAATCCATGCTACTGGTGGCATATATATCATGTATGTATAATGGTTGCATAGTAATTGGTTAATTGATTGGTTGTATTTTGGTTCCAATTGGTTTTTCTAAGATGTCACTGGGATTAAATTACAATTCCAAAGGTATACCCATATGGCCTTTCACTGGTTTGTGATACTTGGGTGGGATATGAGCCTGCCATGATTTGTTTTTGGTCTATCTTCTAAACCATGAGAGATTGAGGAGTTGTTTGGCTGGTTGAATATTGGTTATTTTTGGTGTAGGATCCATTTCTGAGGTTAAATTCATGATTGAAATTATATTTATACTATGAATTGAATTTTATGGCTTCAAATAAGTTTGGTCTACCACAAAAATCTTGGATTTTCAGCCTTGGCTCCAAACTCTTCAACACAAAACTCAAAGGATCCAAAAAACTGCAAAAAAAATCCAAATATGAACTCCAACCCAAAGGGGAAAGCCTTTTCAAAAACTAAACATTTTCTGGAAAAAGAAACGGGTATGATCCAGAAAAATGAATGGAAAAGGAGGGAATGATATTGATTATGTATGTATTTTGGAATAAAAAATGATTTCAATAGTTGCGGAAAGTGGCTAATCAGTCAAAAAATGAAATTTTATTTTTTTAATACTTGCAAGGAGAGCTACACATCATAAAAATTTCAGAAAGTCAATCTTTGAACTTGCAAGTTACTTGGTGCTCTTAGTTCAAGATTGGTCCTTTTCCATTCCAAAAACACCCCTTATTTTTTATTAATCAATACCGCTGCTAATAATTCTTTTATAAATTTATCTTTTTCAACTTTCAAAAATCCTATGTGTTCCAAGATAGATAAATTTCACATCTATATAGTAATTAGTGGAGCAAAGATGTGTCATTGGGTTACCTATAAGGAAAAATGGACCTTTTAATTTTCCAATATCCCCAGCTTGGAATGGTATTTATTTTTTTTGGATATCCCAGGAATGAACAACACCATTCTAGGCCAAAACTTCCTAGTTAACAGGAATCCCAATCTGAATTGGCAAGAATAAGTAATTAACCTTTGAGCCTTGAAACCCAAGGATACTAACCCTTCAGTCAAAAGGGAATTAAAAAGACTACCTGACACTGTAATTGAGTTTAATGGCAACTTGTAACCCAGAGATTCTCAATATCCTGAAATTAATTCCCAAATTCCCTCTACATCTTTAGGAGCTATTGCTTATTTTTCCAACTTAACTGTTCCTTTTTTCTTTGAAGAAAAACAACAGCCCACCAAAAGGTTTATTTTGAGATCCCTCATCCTCCTTAATTGTTTATGCACTTAAAATCCATTTCTCAAAGGTGAGGAGATTTTAGATTTTGGAATAATTTGAGTCTTTACCATTGGTTTAACATGATTTCAATGATTTCTTTTCACCTTTTAAAGAAGATAAACTACCTTCTTCCCATTCTCATGATCACAGGATAAACATCACTGGACCACCCTTGGAACTCATACCAGTCTACTCTTTCTCCCAGAAAGCATCAATTTCACTTCAAGAACAAATTTTTAAAAATGTATCAAAAGGATTTCTTTGAAAAAGAAATTCTTCCTGTCTTATTGGTTCCAAAGAAATATGGTGGTCTTTTCCTTTGTGTTGAAAACAGGAAACTGAGCCAGGTAACCCGGAACAATGCCTATCAAGCACTGCCTATGTTGCAACTCCTCACTCTCTTCCATGGAGCTACTTATTTCTCAAATTTAGGCCTTTGGGGCACCTATAACCAAATTTGAATTTCAAAAGGTTGTGAGTATTGGACTGCAATAAGAACACAGCTTGGCATTCATGAGTATACCATTATTACTTTTGGCCTCTGAAAAACATCTTCTACTTTTCAACATTTGATAAATGACATTTTTTCTGACCTTGTAGGTAAATACCTTGTGGTTTATCTTGATTACATACCTTTTCACTCAAGAAACCTTGAGTATCACATTGCACATGTTTGGGAGGTTCTGAAGCAACTTAAAAATAATGAATTGCTTGCAAAAGCCTTTGCATACTAATTCCCTCAAGTTTCTAGGTTTTATAGTCTTCCAGAAAGGACTATTGATGGAACCAGCCAAAATACCAACACATACTGAATTAGCCCCCATCTTCTTCAGTCAAATCTTTTCAAGTTTTCCTTGGATTTAGTAGTTTCTACAGGAGGTTCAGTGAGCTTTTAGCCCAGAATACTGTAAGTATTACTAATCTTCTTCAAAAATGAACTTTTTTTTTTGAAAAAACAGGCTGCTTTAGAGTTTAAAGCTCTAAAGAAAGCCCTTAATGCTGATTCAATACCTTCTCATTGAAACAAGCTTTCTTGCACTCTTGTGGAAACAGGGGCAAGAAACTATTCAATTGCATGGGTAATTTTGCAGTTGTCTTCTTATTTTTCTCTTTTTCACCTTTTGGCATTTGTTTATTTAAAACTGCTTGCTGCAGGACTTAGCTATGAGATTCATTGTAAGGAAATTCTTGAAATTTTTTATTTCTTGAAGAAATTGCATTCATACCTTTTTTGTCTTATCAAACCCTTTGAGGTGTTAACTGATAACAATTCTTTTAAGTGAGCTATGAGCTTAAAGGTTCTTACACATAGACAGGCAAAATGGGAAAAATAACTCTCCAAGTTCAAATTTAAAATCACATGAAGCCCCAGGAAACAAGCATTAGTCCCTTATTCTTTATCATGTTGGGACAACATAGAAAACTATTTTTGAAACATGGTTTCCCTTATAATATATTTAGTGATTTTGGAACTTTTTTTGTCTCTAGTTTCTGGACCTTGCTATGCCAGAATTTGAAGATCACTTGCAACTTATCAATGGCTTACCACCCAGAAACAGATGGTCAAACCAAGGAAGTCAATAAGATTTTCAAACAGTATCTTTTAATGCACTTCTCCTATGAAAAGGTTGACTTGTTTCAATGGCTTCCACTAGCCAAGATTGCCTAAAACATCTCAAGTAATTCCTCCACCAAACATTCCCCCTTTCAGACTCTTTATGCAAGAAACCTTAATTTTCATTTTATTCACATAGCAAATTCTGGACTGGCTACCTACTTTCTCACTCTCATTCAATCTATTCAATTGTAAATCTGATCAAACCTTGAAGCAGAAAACCAGAACTTAGAGGAGAAAGAAGACCAACTTTGCACAATGGCACCAATTCTTACAGCAGGAGATCAGGTATGGATAGATGCTTGCAGAATTTGCAGTACTTGCCCAACCCAAAAAAATTCTGAGAAGAAACTTGTCTCCTTCAAATTTTAATCATTCATATCTCCAAAAGGTTTCAAACTTTCCTTACTTGAAAAATGGGTAGGTATCCACCCAGTCTTCCATGTGCCTCTCCTAGAGCCAGCTTGAGTCTTATACCTGGGAAAGACTCATCCCCCTCCTTAACCGGTCAATATCCAAGATGATTTGAAGTGAGAAGTAAGCCTTATTCTGTATTCCAGGTTATGCAAAGGAGCACTTCAATGGCTTGTTGAATGTACTGGCTTCCGGTCTGAAAAAGATTGCACCTTGTGGGAAACAACCCATCAATTTTGCAACTCTCCTTACTAGGTCCATGACTTCTATGAAAACTATCCTTGCAAACCTTTCCAAGTTTAATTTTATCCCATTCAATCCCTTTCCATTTCAAATTTCTGTTCCATTCCATCCCATCAAATTCTTTCACATGTCCTATTCCATTTCATCCTATCTCATTCTTGTTTTTCAGTTTATCTGTTCTATAATTTCTAAAAAAATCTTTATTTTAAATTTTCTAAACCCCCTTTTATTTCCTTTCCTACCTTATTAACATTAATTGTTTCCATGTCTCAAAAAATAATACTATATAAAAAATAATCATAAAATAACTGTAATAAAAATAATAACAAAAAAAAATTAAACCACATAAAATACATTATAGGTTTCCGTTTATTTTTGTTTCAATCTCTTACCAGTTTGTGTTTAACTCCATTACCAGAAATTTGAATTCTTCAAGATATTGACCATCCATTAACTACAAAATATGTTGCAACACATAAACCTGTTCAACCAACCCCTCCCCAAATATCTCAGCTTGAACCTTGAAATTTTAGCCTTCTTTGGTTGCACATTCCATTCATTGGCTTCCAAGAGTTCTTTGTGCTCTCTTATTCTTAAAACTTGCCAGGAAACCTCTCCATTTTTCCAGTAAATTATCTTGCATCAGTCTTGATTGGTACCATGTCTTGCACTTAGGCTCCCTTGCTTTGAAGTTTGATTCCATTTATCTCCATTTCATTTACCCCCATTCCTTTTACTCCCTCCTTCTCAGTCTCTTTTCCTCATTCATTTCCATTAACTTCCTCCTTTTCCTTCCTGTTTCCTTCTTGATATTCATTTTGTTCCTCCTTTGCTTATTCTGAAATCATTATGACCTAATCTTTTCCATGCACTTTGCTTTTCAGCTTGGACTAAAATAAATTCATCTTGAATTTGGTTGGAATTCCAAAACATGGTGGTGGTGGAAGTGTTGTATTTATAGTATACCTTGTGAATTTTGGCAATACTAGGAAGTACAACTACTTAATTTCCTTATATTCATTCCAGTTATTTAGTATGTCTCCTACCTCACTAAGCTGGGTTTGGCAACACAATAAACTCAATCTGTGGTTCCAGTGGAATGTGGCAATTCACATGCAGAGCACAAATTTTAGTTTGAAATTCACTTGTAGATACCTCAAGATTATTGACAAACCGCTTGCTATTTGAAGGAAACAAGGATGGCACTTTCCAGAGTCAATATTTCTTGCACTTTGCTCAAATACCACAGGCAGAAGTCCTTAGAAAATCTCCCTTTTCTCTGCAGATAAGTTTTTTCACTGGAAAGAGGAGTATGAAAACATAATTAATTTAAATTTATTCAAGGGATTAAGTATAATTTTTTATGTTATACAGTGAGTTAAAGAGTTTTTTTATTGATGCTGAGACACTTTCAGGCGCTTGCTGCTTTATACTCAGGCAATTGTCACACTCCAAGTTTAAGGTTCATTGTCCTCACCAAGTCAAAATATCCTTTTCCTCAGTGTCATCTACATCAGTCCATAAGCATGACACATATAAAGCAAAACCTCAAATTTACATTCAGCTAACTATCTGTGGCTTGTGTAAAAACTTTCAAAAATGGAGACTCAGTATATAATTGCAAATATTTGAAGTTAACTCCAACCCAGTCAACCATCCATTAATTATTTGCTCTTCTACCCCTGGGTATCATCAGCCCTTGGAATTCCATTCTTGTTCACCCAATTACACTAGTTTTCACCCATTCCTAGATAGCCATATCAGCTGTATATTTTTCCAATATACTAGCTCCCTTCCCTGAATAACTATATCCATTCATTTGAATTTCCCTCCAATTTCATTCCTTAAAAGTATCATCCATTCTACCTCTGTGCTTTTTTTAATCCAAAATTTAGTTGTGCACTATGGAATTTGAACCCATGCCCTCAACATTCATTAGTGATTCTTTGACAGCTAATCCAAGTGAGTAATTTCCCAATGGGACATTTTGCCTTTCCACTTTCCAAGTTTTTTGTTTTTTTTAGCTGAAAAAACCTGATGTGTTGTTTGAAAATTCTGTTTAGGCTTTTATTAACAATAATTAGAATCCTTGTGTGGCATTCTGCATAGGAGGACAATGGACTCCAACAGTACTCTCTTTTTCTATTTTATTGCACCTTTGCTTACACCTCAGAAACAAATGTACTGTTTATTTAATTTTCCCATTGTGTTCCTATCATTCATTGCATCATTGCTTCCAGCTGTAGATGACCATCCATGAGGTTTTATCTAGTTACCATTGGATTAACTTATAGATGCTACACCATCTTCCTGAAGATTGTCTCCTCAGTTATTCAATTTCATAATTTTCATAATTTTTATAAGACAAGTCATCAGATCGGGCTTGTCCTTGGTTTCCTTCCCTTGAAAAACATCGTCTCCCTTCCTGTTTATTGGGCCATTGAACCCCCAGTTTGCACTCCCCAGTTAGCCTTGCTACTTTGAACTTATTAGTTGCACTGAGTATCCACCTTTGCCCTCAAAATAATCTAAGACTGCTCTATTGGACCTGGGTTGGTTGTGTGACAAGTTCTTTGACAGAAAAAGCTTAATTTTTTCAAAGAAAAAGGACTTAGAAATGAAGAGACAGATGAACCTCAGTCAAGCATGAAAGGTAATTGCCAAGTTTACTCCAAAAAGAATAAAATTAATCTCAAGTTGTTTGGGAGATTAGATGATTTATTAGATGAAAAAAAAATTTCTGAAAAATTGAGTAGTGTTTTTTCACATAAAAGAGCCACAATAAAATTTTTTAGATTTTTTTTTGTTTTTTTTCATGATGCTTCTTGAATTTTTTTATAAAATTATATGACTGAAAACAAATACGTAATACTTCCTTTTCTGATGAAATATTTGATTTTTGGTTTCTTTTTGCAATCAGATCATTTTTCTTCATTCCAGGGTCCATGAAACTGGGGCTATTTTCATTTTATTGTTCAATATGTCAGTCATTGTAAAGAGGAAAGAATATATGACATGCCATGATTTTCTGGAGCTTCCATGAGAAGTAGGTCAAGTTGAAAGCATAATTTCAGGCTTTTCAGAGGAGCCATTTGAACTAAAATGCAAGAAATACAAAAAAAAGAGAAATAGGAAGGATGATCTTTACAAAATCAATCATTTTTCCTTTCACAAGGCTGGTACAGTGTGGTATACCAAACCTTACCTGTAGCCGTCAGAACCAATTTTTGGTGTTGTAAATATAATCCCAATCTGGAAATCTATTCATCAACCTACTCTAAATCAGAAATAAACTATATTTAATCAGCAAAACCACCCCTCTATCTATCATATTTTAGAAGATACAGCCAAAATCAGTTAGGGCAAGCTAATACCCCATCCATGGTATCACAAACAAGCAAAATTGACATGGATATGCCTTTGAATCTCTTTATGCATACCAGTAAAATATTACCACAACACCGGAAACAAAGATAAAAGCAATCAACTAAACATATTTTTTGAAAAAATATCCAGAAGTAATATATTCAAGATGCTGGTGATTAATTGTGATCCTCTAGATATCAGGAACCTTGCAGTCATTTACCTGATATAACTGATAAAGGTCAAGAATAAATTTATCCTTTAAAATAAATTATAACAAATCTCCAAAAGTATAAATATCTTTGGAAACTGTGAAAGATTTCAATGGTTTCTTTGAATGGTTTTCAATAAGATATAATAAATAACAAAAATAGGTACCAATATTTTTAAAGAATGGGGGTATCTGAACCCTGTTATTCAGGAGAATAAATTTCAATGTGGTACCCTGGCATAATGGAAATATTATGAATTGAAAATGAGGCAGAATTACCCTACAAGGTGGTGATATTCCAAGGCTATGGCATCACACAATATCAGCTTGCTACTATTGCACAGCAAGCTGCAAAAGTAACAAAATAAAATAAATAAAACAAAATCTTTTTAAAGGAGAAATAATATTAAAAAAATTATTTTAAATTTTAATTCTACATTAAAATCAAGGTAGGTTCACCAACTGACACATACATCAAATCCTTACTGCTTATGCTTTTGAATAATTTACGAAGATTTGGAGAGAGAAACAGCCTTGGGATTTTGGCCAATTTTAATATTTCACGTGAAACCCCACGCATAGGTCTCACAGTAAATTTTTTGACAGAATCCAAGAATTATAAGATTTGGAGGAGTTACGGGTGGAAATATGATTTGTCACAATTCCCGCATGCATCCGTGGCAACCACCACATCTGCGCGCGGCTGAGAAGCAGTACTTCCACCCTGTCCGCATACCCTGAAAAGTTGTGTACATAGCCCCGGGAATCTGACAAGTACGCAGTTGCGGGACTATGGCCTGACAGAGTGACAGACGGCTTGAAAAGCCCAGGTACCAGGTAAAGGCGCTACAACCAAGACAGGGACATACTAAATATGTAATAAATGTCCCTGTGGATAGTAGATAGTCTAAAAATACATAAAATTATATAAAAATATTTTAAATAACCTTTCTACATATTTTTTAAAAAATATAATTAAAAAATACCAAATATTTCAAAAATAAGGTAACTCCTATTTTTAAAATATCTTAAAATAATTCAAACATACAATTGTGAGAACTTCAAGAAATCAGTATTTCCGTGAAATACTAAGGTAATTGATTATTTCAAAATATTAAATGAGTTCTCATAGATTATATCTTTAATTAATTATTTAAATTTAATCAATAAAATTTTGAAAATAAGGAGTGAGATCAATATCATGATTTTACTCCAATCAGCTAATACATAAAGAGAACCCACTTGACATCAGATTACCCGTATAAAAGACTTACTAAAATTCTGGGAATATTTACTAAAGATAATTAATTGAATAATAAATCATGTGGATAGATTAGTGTTATTCACATGTCTAATTGTCAATAAAAAGATAGAATAATTCCCCTGCACTGTGGGATTGGATTTTAACAGGTCTACGGCACCAAGAACACTTCAAAGGCTACAACTTGCTACACTGCTAGCCTAAGCACCTGTCATTTTGAGCCCCTGTATCCCCCAGAAGGACAGAATTGGGACTCAAAAAGCTATAAATATAGAGCTCTTTTCAAGATATTGATACCCAGAGACCCAGTTATATTTACATAAACCCACCTACCAATGTATCAAAATACTTATAAGAGATAATTAAGTGATTTATGGCTTTACTCTGATTAATAATATCCATCCCCAACCCTTTTTATCAATTCAAAACTTCTAAACAACCTTTTTAACCCCAGTGATAGGTTTAACCCATCAGTGCATGTCCCAACAGGAACCCAAATGATTTAATAAAATACCAGTGAGTCTTATTACACTTTTTCTTTCATGGCAGCTTGTCTACAAGTCCCTGTCACGCCACCATATATTCTATATATATTTAATCTCTGAGCAATTTCTCCTTTAAGAATATAAATGAAAATTTCCAAAGTAACCAGGCATCAGTGTTTTCAAAGTTAATTCCCTGAATAGAGGTGTTCAAGATCCACAATATTATTGTGGACCCTCTATCAAATTATCTGATAATTAATTTATTAATATTGATTGATTATATTAAATCATAACCAAATGAATCAACCTTGCAATAGCTTTATCCAAATATTCTTTGTATTTTTGCTGCAATTATTGAATAATATATTTATTATTTATTATATCACCTCTGGTGGCTCAATGAAAGAAAGGGGCTTGGCATCCAGGAGGCTGAAAAAAAAGAAAAAGAAGGCAAGAAACTAATTATCACTTTGAGCATTCACTTGCTAGCTGCCTCCAATATTTCACATCTGCAGGGGTTCAAATAAAGGATTGGTATCTTGTTTATTTATATTCAATTTAAAAAGAAAAAATGGTTAAAAATTAATACTATAAGGATTCATAATGAGGCCATAAACCAATTTTTGGTTACTTTATAGGCACTATATCACACGGTTTCTGGGATGATGGCCAATGTATTCTGCTGGGAAAAGACCCACAAAAGTTGTTGTATGAAAAACTTTCTGGGATGAAGGGATCAGCCCCAGGGAACATGAAGATGGCAGGTCTAATAATCTGAGGCTAGAAAGACAGTAAGAGCTTGATTGGCTTCTCTTCTTGATTCTGCAGCTCAGATTATCCTGGATCTGCATGATTATAAAACCTGTTTGGGATCAGGATCAGCTAGTATTTTTTTTAATTTACTGATCCTGCAAGTGAGGTTGATTTTTACTCTTCACGTTTTACTGAAATGATTATAATTGGCTTTTTAATGATTTTCTAGCACCTTCTGATTATTTTAATATTTTTGATTTTTTTACTTACATTTCTCTTGATGTGTTTTATTGTCTTCAAAGGTCTGGATCTGTTAATTTTATGGTTGGTTTGATGATTTAATTTTTAATTTGAAATTCCTTCAAGTGTGACATTTTGCATTTTTAATTAATTGATTTTGGTTTTAGATATTCCACTATGCATATGCAATTTAACTAAATATGCATGGATTATCATACTTCTTTTTATTATTTGCAAATGGTCTCTTGTTTGATCATTCTGTTTTTTCCAATGTGGGATGCGCCAATCAGGTCTTCTGCATGCATACTTTGCATAATGGACTGATAAATCTATTCATGTGGAGATGTTCTGAGGTACGCAGGCTGCATGTGGGAATATGGATGCTGGGTGGGGTAATTTTTAAACAACCTTCTTTTCCCCATAACTCCAAAACTATACAAAGCACATCAATTCTTACCAATTTCTTTTTTAAAACTAATCTTTGACAAAACATTTAAAAGATTAGATTTTTCAAAAAACAATTACAGTGTTGTGATTTTTGATCAATTATTCATATATCATTTCAAGGTGTCAAGGACTAGGAATTCAAAGGTGGGGTCAGGGAGCAGCCCTACCCGATTTTGGGTTGAAAATAGAAAATTTAAGGAATATTTGGAGTTTTCTTACTCCCTTTTTTCATTAATTATCATATTGTTTTATTTTTATTTACTATTTTGGTAATTTTGACAGTTTGATCTGTAGATAGCAGCAAACTGACATCCCCCCACTCCAAGATAAATTTATTTCTTAAAATAAAATTTGTATCTAGTATTTCTTACTATCTCAATGATTTTTGAGGTGTATGATACCACATGGTATTTTATTTTCTGGTAGAAATTCATCTTTGTCAATATTTCACATTTCATTTGTGAGTGTGAGCTTGAAGAGGTTTTTCAGGAGTAGATATTATCTCTCCACTCCTTGGATTAAAATTCTTGATGAATCTCACTGGGAATACTTGATGCTTTCTGGATGTTTTATAAATGAAAATAACCTCTAAAAAATTCTTACCATGGAGTTTCTTTATGTTAAATGGTCCTAAAAAGGCAGTTATGAGTGTTCTGTTCCATGAAAGTTTTTTGAAGTTGGTGGTAGAGACTAAGACTTGGTCTCCAATTCTGAATGTTTTTTCATTTGTGATTTTTGTACCGCCTTTTCTTAAAACTTTTAGATCTATTAACTCTTGGATGTGATTTTCAAGGGCTTCCCTAGAATCTAGACTTGATGCATGAGAAGTTCTCCCAGGGTTGGGAGGGTACAAAGGTTTAATATCCAGAGTTATGATCATATCATGCTCTTTAATTTTTCCAATCAGTTGATCCTTGTTACAGAAAGCATTCTGGTTTTCAAAAACAAAAGTTAGTATTTCTCTTTCCTTCTCTATAATTAGTTTTTAGTCTTGAGCTGCTTGTCACAAGCATTATTTTTTGATTTCTTCTAAATGGATTTCATAAGTTGAGTCAGATTCCTGGGAATTTACAATGCCTATCTGACAATTCTCATTCCAGTCTCCTCCTGTGTGATGTATCTTCCTTATTTCTGGAACAAATCTATCACATAGATTAAAATTGTGTCATTAATTAGAAACGAGTATTCACATACTCCATCTTGGAGCACTAAAATCTCTATTCTTATTTTGATAGATCCTTAATGTCACACAAATGCCCCATGTACTTGATGGGATCTTAAGGCAATTGTGAGTGCAAGGGAGATAGCTAAGTGCAAGGACAAGTGCAAGTTAGCAAGGTGCTAAATGCAAGATATTTTTGACAGCAATTGTCAAGATCAATGGCGTTGCTCCGTAGATATGAAATTAAGGAAAGGCCCAACGTGATAGTCTTTCCTCAGCAAAGCGTAAAAAATATGATATGAACTAACTGAGGAAAGAATCCGAAGGCAAGGGGTGAGTCCTTATAAGGTGATCTGGAGTGAACCAATAAAAACTGATGGAAATTCTTCTACATCTAGAGAGCATGATGCAATGAATGGGACAAACAGAACGGGAATACAAAACTGAACAATATAACATATCTGGAGTCATAGCTGGGTGAAAGACAAGGAAACCGTGCAATTATGTGTGCTAGTAAATGCAATGAATGAAGGAATGAGATGAGATGACACTTCAAATGAAAAAAGTAGTAAAATAGGTGACAACTCAGGGAAGGGCACTAGTCCAAAGATAGAACTATATAATTTATGTGGCTTGATGAACCTGCAAGCTAGAAAGGTAGCATAACCAAGAATAGAAGTCCAAGGGCTGAGATACCCAGGGGGAGATGGAGCAATGTAAAAACGGATGGTTGACAAACTGCAAGGTGTTGCAGTTATAGACTGAAATTCCAAGATTGGAACGTTATTGCACAAGCCAGAGGTAGTCAGTGGATTGCACTATTGATGGTGTGCTTTAATGTTTTTCATGCCTAAGACTGAGGTAGATGGTATTGATGAGAAGGGAATATCAAAAAGTGAGGAGACAATAACCCTTAACTATGGAGTGCAACACTTTATAATGTGGGAGGATTATTTATGTGTCCCATACTCCTATAGAATTCAGAGAAGAATTGCAACTGCTGAAATTAGCTTGGGAAACTGTGTGTTAATTCTGTTTCCAGTTTTAGTCCTTTTTTGCAAGTATGCATTTCAAACACAAGAGCAGAAAGCACAAGTATGTATTGGGATATTTATAGCAGATTCTTGGATAAATCATGTTGCATATCAAGTCTTTCCAGAAGTATATTTCTTAACCACAAAGGGCTTTAGAGTAAGTGTTTTGGCTTTGAATACATGTTGTATTTTCATATTGGGATTAAATTCTTGAGGTTGGTAATTGGGCTCATACCAAGAGAAGACTCTTTTTACTATTCTATTAAATTGATTTTATTCCGTAGAATTAGTTGCTAATATGATGCTGACCCTTCTTTCTCAGCTTACTGTGCAATGTTTTCTTCATTTTATTCTCCATATACTAAATTCATCCTTTTCCTTGGTAGGGGAAAACCTGGTCTTTTTTGAACTGTTTGGTTGTGATTCCCGCATATCTTTCTTTCATTTCTGAGGGTTTCTTGTTCTCAGGGAAAACAGGATATTGGGAAGTAGTGTCTCTTTTTTCAGCCCCTTATTTTATTGTGGTCCCAGGGTTATTATTCTGGTTTTAATCATTTTCTTGTTTAACTCATTCATTTGTATGACCTCTTCCAGTACACTGATTATAGTTGGAAGGACCAAGTCCATAGGCATTCTGAATCTCATGGTTTGTTCTAAGTTTCCAGAACATAGTTTAAGTAGTCCCTTATTTACTTCCTCTTGGTCAGATTTAGGTAAGAAGCAGGTGAACCTTCTCTTTTACTGTAGAAACCACTTATGTATTTTATCTCTAGAGGTATAAAAGTGACATGATTGAAAGGATTTTTTCATCTTGCTTTCCCAGATTCTAGATCCAATTTTTTTTGAAATTATTTCTTTCCAAGAAATCCAGGATTGGGATTCAACTTCTTTAATCTTACTGATGAAACATTCAAGAGCTACTCCTTCAAATTTTCTTGTTATTCTGAATACAGCAATAGCTTAAACTATCTCATAGGAAGCCAGGGCTTAGTGTATGAATTTTATGAAGCTTATATGGTTATATTCTCCTTCTACAGAGAATTTTTGCCATCAATTATGGGTGGAAGCATTTCAAATTCCTGCTCCACTTCAGGTGTAGGACTAGGCCTAAGGGATTCACTCCAAGGAATTCCAGATTTTGGTGGTGCACTATGGTTAGTTTTAAGTTGGGGAGGTTTTGGTTCCTCTGTGTTCTTCCACAAAATTTTTTTCAGATTTACTTTGAGATCTCTGAGATCATTTTTAATTTTACAAAGTTTAAAATCAACTTTATTCCTAAGAAAACCTATTTTGTTATTAAAATGAGAGAAAAAAGCCTGTTTCAAGTTTGTAATATTTTCTTTGATGAGCTGGAAAGAGGGGAAGATTAATTTTTGGATGGTTGAGGAAGAACCCTTCATTCTTTTGACTTTAGATAGTTAAATTTGATTGTTTTTTCTTTCAATTGGAATTTTAAGAGATAAATTTCATGGTATTTCAATTTCCCTTGTTGGAAATGGTATATTTTGAAAAAAAAAATTAAATTGTAAAATTGATCAAGATTCCATCACAGTTCCTACTGAAAATTTCAATTTATACCTCAGATAATTTGAAAAGGAAAAAAATTAATGATGGCAAAGCTTCTTCCATTTTTTGGCTAGATATCTTATCCTTTCCAAATCTTCAAGATCCTGTCCCCTCAATGTTTGGTAAGATGATTTCCTCTTCTTTTGGGATGCCTTGCCCTTCAATTGGGTTATTTTCCCCAAGGATTTAAATTTTGCATGCTGGTTTATACCCGTTTCATTTTTAAACTTTTTTGCAAGAATATCCAAGTACCTTTGGACTTTGGTATGGAACTTTTAATTCTTGGCACGTCCCCTTGGGACTGAAATTCATTTGACTTTTACCACAGGCTGACATTCTCCTTGAAAAGTTTCCAAATCTTTCCCTCCTTTAATTGGTCCACTTGGGGAGGTTGAAGTAACCAGGAGCCTCCCAGGACAATCTTTGAAGAGATTTTCAACTCTCCAAAATTATATTGGTTGATTTTGAAGCCTCAGGGGTTGACTCTAGGGTGTAAAACACCAGAATTACAGGTTTCAGCACCCTCATTGTGGTTGCAACTTACATAATTATGGGATTGTTTTCCTACGGGCAGGGATCCATAGGATGGGGCTCTTATTGTTGGCTATGTTATGCACCTATCTTGGAAAATGGCCCAAAGAAAATGAAAAGCATATAATTTTCTTTTTTCTAAACTTCAAAAATCATAAAAATGAGATATTTCCAAGTTTTTATTTTATTATTTTTATTTTTGTTTGTTTATTAGGATTATTTGGATTAAAATTCAAGGGTTCTCAATACTTACTAGGGTTAAATTTTTCGCTGTTTGTTGATTGCAGCGGTTCCTGATGTTTACCAATGAAATCTTGGGATAAACACAAATATTATAGGTTTGGGCCATCGCCACAGTTTCCTGGTAAATTAATTTGGGGGTTTGAGCAGTTTTTTGACTTTTTTTCAATTGAACAAATAATTAAAGAATAAATAAATCAACAACAATGAGGATTTCTTTTTTTTTGTTACATGGTTTTTTATGAATGTTTTTGGATTACTTTGGTTCCCTTTATATTTGTAAAAAGGACTCCTCCAATAATTCTTCCAAGATAGTTCTTGGCTGAATTAATCATTGAATTTGGTGATTCATTCTCAGTATTTTTCTTTCTCTTTCTGCACTTTTTATTAGAAGAGAAGTTTTTTTGTTTTTTTTTCATGATTTCATGAGTTCCAAACAATCAGTTTAAAATTCCTAAGATATTGTTTTATTCTCTTTTTTAAAAAAAATTAAAATAATACTGTATCAATTCCAACTTTTTGTTTATATCCAATACAGAATGAATGACAAAAAAAAAAATTAAAAACTTTTTATATGTATCATTATGGATTTCATGTTCCAAGCAATAATAATAATTGAATAAAAATATTTTTTTATATTTACTGTCCAGAAATCCAGGAGGAAGCATCTAGATACCAGGAAAAGTTTATCCATTTATCTACTAGAGTTGATGAAGTCAACAATAAATATATTCTTCAAAATGAAAAATAAAAAATATCCAAAAGGATAAATTTGATTGCAAATTGCACAAGTTTTGATTTTTTGTTTTTATGATTTTCAATATAATGAACAGATAATAATAAAGAGGGGAAAAACTTAGTGAATTTTTGGTGTCTTTGACACCTCTTCTTCATGATATTCACTTTGAATCTTGTATCCTGCAATAATGGGAACCTTATGAGTGAAAAATAAGGAAGTATTACCCAATAAGTTGTTGGTATTGTTGGCCTATGGTAGCGCAAAGACCAAGGTTGGAATGAAAAAACTTCCTAACTTAACCAGTTAAGTTCTGGTTACATACAATGGTTCAAAATTGAAGAGTTCCAAAGCAAAGATTTTGTGCTTAATGAATTATCTTTAATACAAACAGCAAAATGTTGGAATCTGAGAATACGCAGATGGTGAGAGCAGACAGAAGGATGATATTTCATGTTAGAGTGGCAGGAAAACAGACAAAAGGAGAAATGCAGATCAGAAAAGGAAATAAGACAGGAAATTGCTTACCTGAGGATACACAGATGGTGAAAGAAGAAAGAAGGATGAGGAAAGAATCCTTCAGCCTGGCTTGACCTCTGTCCTCAGGTAGAGTACAACTGGTTGATTGTTTGTGACATGTATGGGCGCACGTGTGACTTGGATGGTTGAGAAAGGTGGGAGAGCTCACATGACAGGTGGTTGAGAGTAGTGATGAAAAAAGGAAAACAGAGAAATCAAATCACATGGAGTAGGGTGGAGAGGAGATGGAATGATGGAAAAAAAAGAGAATAGATAAAAAAAGGAGAAATAAAGGCATAAGAAAGAGATGGAAAGAAACTTTTTTCCAATATTAAAACACAATAAGGGTTGGATAAATACTAATATTAATTAATAATGAGGCCATGATTCACATTCTTTTCCATTTTGAAGCACTTGATCACAGTTGGACCGTTGTCTTGAATTCTATCTGATAAATTTTTGGTGGAAATAAGGCAAAGAAGGTAAGGTATAAATATCTCTTTGTGTCATACCTTGCAAAACTCCAAAAAAAACTGAGAGGAAAGGCCTAACCAAAAGGCTGTGAAACCAGTTGAAAGACCAGTTGAATTTTCATTTGTTATGGTGTCACCTACCACCATGTGACAGTACCCCCGGGTTTAAGGGCACTTTGTCCCAAAGTGTGTATGGCTGGTGGCAATCACCCACCTTGCAATTGTGGAGCAATATTCAGAGACACTCCTGAACGCCACAAGGAGCCCCCAAGACTTGGGAGTCTTGCTTTTGACATGCAAAAGACACAAATATTTTCACAGGAGCAAGCAACATTGCAAAAATTGTCCTGATTGAAAATTGAACCTGCAACAGGGCTAGCCAGTTTACTGTCATAACTTGCAAAACTGCAAACCAAACTGAGAGTCAAGGCATAACCAAAAGGTTATGAAAATGGCTGAAAGACAAGTTCATTTTGCAGTTGTTATGGTTTAAAATACCACCGTGTGATACTTTGGGGTTAAGCAAGCCCCATCAGGGCACATAGAGAGGGTAGTTCTCATTTTACAAGATTAGAAAGTTTTCCAGAGCTAGATTGGCACATTATGTTTGTGCTCTTGTCACACAACCACCCCAAGTACTATAGGGCAATCTTAGATGATTGTGAGCGCAAAGGAGAAGCTGAGTGCAAGGGAAAGTGTGAGGTAGCAAGGTCTAACCAGAAATTCCAAACTTATGGTTGATTAACTTGAAACACAGCAAGAGGGATGAATGTTCTGGTGGAAGGGAACCAAACCCAAGCCCAATGTGATGGCTTGATTTAGCAAATGCAAGAATGTATTAAATTAACTTACTGAGGAGAAAATCCCCAGGGAAGAGGCTTAGCTTTTATAAGGTAATACAAAATGACTAGATACAACCTGATGGATGGTCAACTACAGTTATAAGCAATGAGGCAATGAATGAAATGAATGGAGTGCAAAATGAAATAAAAGTATGAAATTTGCCTAGGTCTTAGGGGAATTGCAAGACAATAGAGGGCAACTGTATTCGAGTGTAACAGCTGAGGCATGAGTGATTGATATCAGAGGCAATGCAAATATGAAGATATAGTTTATGCAGGGCAAGGGACTAGTCCATTTTTGAACTATACAGTTGAGGTGACTTGACTAGCATGGGTGGAAAATAGCAAGAGCATGTGAGCAGGAATAGGAACACAAGGGTTATTGATACCCAGGCTAAAGGAGCAGAGCCCAAATGGATGGTTGACTGAGGTAGGGTTGACCAAAAGATTGGAAAGTGGGTGCTGAGTCAGTTTCCAAGGATGAAAGTTTGTTATGCAAGCCAGAGTTGGTAAGTGGAAGGCACCATTGATGTTGTGGTTCTAGTTTTTGGTGCTTCTGGACTGAGATAGATGGTACTGTGAAAAATGGTATGTCAAAGTGGGAGGATAATAAACTTAAGCTTGAAGCATGACAGTTTCCCAGGTATAAAGACGCAATCTCTTGTAAGTGTTCAGAAAATTTTCCCATGGATTCCAAAGTTGTTAAAAATACTGTATACCCATTAAAATTACTTCTTCAACTTTGAAATAGATTTATAATTAATAGTGTTGTAATTGTCATTCAGCCGTTGGGAAAACTGCTTTTGAAAGAACAAGCAATGCATCCGTAGTACTGCCACGCAAGTTATCCAAGGAAAGCGGGAAGAATTTTGTTTGCGCAAGGTTGCTTACACACTCCCTATGAGTAGCAAGCTGGTTGTGGATGTCCCAGAAGTTTCTAGAAGGGAGGCTCATAGTCAAAGGTCCGCGCTGCAAGTCAACTACCAAATACCCCCAGTGCTGGAGATTGAGTTCTTAGGTATTTATTATTATTATTATTATTATTATTATTATTATTATTATTATTATTATTATTATTATTATTATTATTATTATTATTATTATTATTATTATTATTATTATTATTATTATTATTATTATTATTATTATTATTATTATTATTATTATTATTATTATTATTATTATTATTATTATTATTATTATTATTATTATTATTATTATTATTATTATTATTATTATTATTATTATTATTATTATTATTATTATTATTATTATTATTATTATTATTATTATTATTATTATTATTATTATTATTATTATTATTATTATTATTATTATTATTATTATTATTATTATTATTATTATTATTATTATTATTATTATTATTATTATTATTATTATTATTATTATTATTATTATTATTATTATTATTATTATTATTATTATTATTACTATTATTATTATTATTATTATTATTATTATTATTATTATTATTATTATTATTATTATTATTATTATTATTATTATTATTATTATTATTATTATTATTATTATTATTATTATTATTATTATTATTATTATTATTATTATTATTATTATTATTATTATTATTATTATTATTATTATTATTATTATTATTATTATTATTATTATTATTATTATTATTATTATTATTATTATTATTATTATTATTATTATTATTATTATTATTATTATTATTATTATTATTATTATTATTATTATTATTATTATTATTATTATTATTATTATTATTATTATTATTATTATTATTATTATTATTATTATTATTATTATTATTATTATTATTATTATTATTATTATTTCAAGGAAAATAGGATTCTTATTTTGAAATAAATAAAACGGTAAGGAATAAAAATTGTGAAAAATAAAAGGGGGATCAGTTTTTTTGAGAAAGGGAAAGGAAAAAGAAGAATCAAATTGGATGAGATTGATGGGATGGAATGGCATGGAAATGTGGAATGGGATGGAATGAATGTAATGGTTTGGGAGCTATGATTGGCAAGGTTTGCAAGTGTAACTTGCATGGAAGTCTCAAACCAAATCAGGAGAGTTGCAAAGGTGATGGGCTGGTTCCCACAAGGTGCAATAATTGTCGGACTGCAAGCCAGTCCATTCAACAAGGTATTGAAGCTTTCCTTTGCGTAACCTGGAATCCAGTATATGGCTTACTTCCCTCTCTAACTGATCTTGGACGCTGACTGGTTCAGGAGGAGGATGAGTCTTGCCTGGGTATAGGACTAAAGCTGGATCTAGGAGAGATAACTGAAAGACCAGGTGGATACCTTTCCATTTTGCAGGTAAGGTGAGTTTAAAAGTGTTAGGGGAGACAATTGATTTGAATTTGAAGGGGCCAAGCTTTCATTCAGAGAGTTTTTGAGTTGGGCGAGTACTGAAAATATTGCAAGCATCAAGCCATGACCAATCTCCTACTGTAAAGGTTGAGGCCAAAGTGCAAAGACAATCTGCTTGTTCTTTGTAGCGCTGGTTTGCTGTTTTGAGGTTGGTTTGAAGTTGCATTTGAAGGGATTGGATTTGATTAAAGTAACTGGTAACAGGTTGAGAAGGTGCTACATGAAGGGAAGAGAAAGTTGGATTTCTACCATAAAGATTCTGGAATGGCAACTGTTTGGCGGAGGAATGAGTGGAGCTGTTGTAGGCTAATTTGTCTAATTGGAGCAATTGAGACAAGCCGTCCTGTTGGTAGGAGACGTACATTTGGAGATACTGTTTGAGGATCTGATTGACTTGCTTGGTTTGCCCATCTGTTTCCAGGTGGTGAGCCATTGAAAAATTGCAAGTGAGCTTCAAATGTTGGCTTAGCAAGGTACAGAAGCTAGAGACAAAAAAAGATCCATGATCACTAATTATGTTATCAGCAATAACATGCTTCAAAAAAGCATATTCTATGAATAAATTAGATAAGTCTTCAAAAGAGACCTTCACATTACTGCAAAGAAATAAAGCCATCTTTCAGAAGCAATCTACTACTACTAAAATAGCATCATAACCAATAGAAAGAGGTAATTTCAAAATGAAATCAATAGAAAGTAAGTGCCAAAGAATTGGCTGAATTGGAAGTGGCTGGAGCAGACCATACTTCCAATTTTTTGAGGACTTTTTCCAATTGCAATCATAGAACCCTTTAACATAGTCCTTTACTTCATTGGTCATACCATTCCAATAGAAGTCTTGTGAGATCAATTGGTAGGTTTGTTCCTTCCCATAATGACCAGCAAGCGGAGAATCATGCCTTGACTCAAAGATATCTGACTTAATGCAAGGATTATCTGGTACTACTATACAATTTTTATAAACTAAATAATCATTTTTGTCAATACTATCATTACTATCTGATAAGTTTGCATTTTTGCAAAGTTTGCTACACTTGAGGTTGTCAAGTTGAGCTTGATGCAGTTTGGAAGCTAGATCTCAAAGGTGAGTGATGATTGGACTGAGTTAAGCAGATTGTGTTGAGAAAAGTTCCTAAACTTCTCAGGGTTGTTGTTGGCAAATGTGCTCCCCCCTCCTGGGTAAAGGTTGTCCCAACGTGATAAAGCATCAGGGACTACCAATTGTTTCCCAGGACAGTACGTGATTGTAAAGTTGAACTGGGAGATGTATTTGGCCCAATGTGCCTGTCTGCTTCTAAGGACTTTCAAGCTCATGAAATATTTTAAATAACCTTAAAATTTTCCATAAGAATCAAAAGGTATGAACACCATTTTTTCGAGAAATAAACAACTGCAAGAAGTTCCTTGTAATGAATCTTTTAATTAATCTCTGCAGCAAGAAATTTGCAAGACTTGAAAGAAATGGGATGAAAGGGAGAAGATGAGGAAAACTGCAATATTACTCCTGCAATCACATAGTTGCTTGCATCTGTTTCTACAATAGTGCAAGCTAGCTCATTAAATTGAGAAAGTATTGGAGAAGTGGTAAATGATTTTTTCAGAGGTTTGAAATCCAAATCAGCTTGTTCTGTAAAAACAAAATGAGTGTCTTTTTGAAGAAGTTTTGTGAGTTTTATGGTTTTTTTGGCATAATGCTCAATAAACCTCCTGTAAAAATGACTGAAACCAAGGAAAACTTGAAGGGATTTAACAGAAGAAGGTGGGGAACAGTCCAATTTGCACTGGCTCCTGGCCGGATTCATCAATAGTCCTTTATGCAAGACTATGACACCTAGAAATTGAAGAGAATTACTATGGAATTTGCACTTAGAGGCTTTTGCAAAGAGGTCATTCATGTAAAGTTGCTGCAGCACCTCTTTCACGTGTGTGATGTGATACTCAAGAGTCTTCAAGGTGACTAGTATATTGTCAAGATACACTCTCTACAATGTCAGAAAAAAATTCATTGACAAAATGTTGAAAAGTGGAAGGACAATTTCAGAGGACAAAAGGCCTGACAGTATACTCATAACTGCCAAACCATGTCCTCATTGCAGTAAAATTATCATGAACTTTTCAAATTCAAAATAGGTTATAGGCACCTTGAAGGTCTAACTTTGAGAAATAAGCAGCTCCATGGAAGAGAGTGAGGAGGTGCAACATAGGCAGTAATGGGTAGGCATTCTTCTGGGTTACCTTATTCAGTTTTGTATTTTCAACTCAAAGGCAAAGTCCAATGTCTTTGTTTTGGAAAAATAGGACAGGTGAACCAGTGTTTGAATTCCTTGGTCAAAGAAATCCTTTTGATAAATTTCGCCCAATGTATTCTTGAAGAGAAGTCAATTCCTGCTGGGAGAGAGAGTAGACTGGTCCCGGTGCCAGTGGTGGACCAGTAATTTCTATCTTATGATTGCAACAAAGGAATGGAGGAAGTTTATCTGCCTTTAAAGCTGAAAAGAGGTTAGCAAACTCATGATAAACCAAAGGTAAAGACTCTTGAATGATTTATAAATCTTCAATCTTGTCATCTTTGAGCATGGGATTCAAAGTGCTTGCATGATTCCAGAGGGTTAGGGAGCTTAAAATACACTGTTTGGTTGGTGCCTGTTTCTTTTTGAAGAAACAAGGAAGAGGTAAGTCAAAAAAATTAGAAATAACTCCTAGATGTGAAGAGGGAACTTGGGAATGAAGGTATGGATATTGCAAATCTCCTGGCGGAAAAGTGTCATCCAACTCAATGACAGTTTCAGTTAGGCTTTTTAATTCCTGTTTGACAGAAGTTTTATTTTTCTGGGGTTGCAAGGTTTGGAGGTTAATTACTCCTTCTTGCCAATTTACATCAGGATTGAAGTTGACTAGGAAATCATGGCCTAGAATGGTATCATCTTCAAAGGTCCATTTTTCCTTTTGGGAAACCCTATGAGATGGCTCAGTTGCACTACTTAATTAATAGATAGGGAAGCTATCTATCTTGGAACACATTATATTTTTGGAAGTGGAAAAAGATTCACTTATAAAAGAAACATTAGCGCCAGAATTGAGTAAAACTTGATAAAGGGAGTGGTCAGAATGGAAAAGGAAAAAAATTGAACTTGGAGCTCCTAGTGACTCCAAAGTGCAAAGATTGACTTGCTGTAATTTAGATAATGTGTATTCTTCCTTGCAAGTGTCGGGAAAACTACAAGCCAATTTTTTGACTGTTTAGCTGCTTCACATGCTAGCTGCTTTGCACAACTATCAAAATCATGTTTACCTCCACAATACATAAATAACCCATTCTTTTCCCTCCTCAAGAATTCCTCATTCCCAAGCATCCCAGTTTCTTTTTCCAGGAACTTTGGAGTTTTGGAAACAGGATTTCCTTTTGGGTTGGAGTGCAAGGTTGGATTTGGTCTGGATTGCTTGGGCTTTTTTGAGGATTGTTTGGAGGAGTTTTTTCCCTTTGGAGCCAAAGTTCGCCATCCATGGTTGTTTTGTAGAGACTGGTTCTTTTTGTGATAACCATTATCAAGCTCAATCACCCAGTTGATTAACTGCTGAAGGGAGGTTGTCTAATTTCCACAAAATCCAAGTTGTTCAATTAGGCGTGCTGGTAAACCTTCTCAAAAATGAAATAGGAGGGCTGCTGTGTTCCATTGGATGCAAGACTGCAGAGTTTGAAAGTTGGAAATATAAACAGAAGCTCTACTATTTTCCTTCATGAATAGATTATTGAGTTTGTATTCAGCGTTTTGAACTTCATTAGGGTATCCAAAAAGGGTGAAAATCTGTTGATCCAACTTTTTCCAATTGTTGAGAATACAAGTGGGACTAGTGTTGCCTAATAGTTTGAGTTAGGTTTTGAACCACTGTGAGGCTCTTCCATCAAGGAAGGAAGATGCATACATAACTCTAGGTCTATCAGTAGGGAAATTGTGAGGATTGTTTGAGAAGACAATTTTTCAGGACTGTAGGTAGGATCTAAGATTTTGACGGTGTTCCCCTGTAAAATGATCAGGCTTCTTGATGCCCAGGGTACAAAAAGTAGGACCACTCAGACCAGATTCCAAGGCAGTTTGGTTAAGCGCCTGGATCAGGGTTAAGAGTAAGGTCAAAGCATTGAGTTTGGGAGCATTAGTGCAAGGGGGCAATATGCCACAAGTCAAGGTTTTATTGGAAGATTGTTTGATTTATTTGAGAGTATCCACTACTTCCCAAGAGGGAGCAAGGGGATCATCAAGAGGTTCAACAAAAGGAGATTTAGAAGAACAGACAGGATCAAAAGGTTGTCTGTGTTAAAATACGTATGCACTTACGCATGTGCTACGTATAAGTGTAATCCAAATGGGATGCACATATGGGCCTCTCCAGCCCATTGGACACTAACACAGACCATAAGGGCCTGTGTGGATGTCACTGATTTGGAAAAACTGGCCTCAAAAAGCGTGAAACAGGGTCATTGGTACAAGGGCCCTAACGGGCAGGTGGGGGATATGGGCAAATACAGCCAGATGAGCTTGTATGGGCATAATTGGGCCAAATTTTTATTTTGGACATACTTGGCCAGACAGGCTGGCCCACCCAAGTGTTTGTCTCAGGTTTCAGGATTGGGGCGGCCCATTGGGGCCGCTGCCTGTGTTACAGCCCGCTTGGGGCTGCTTCCCGGGCTGCGGCCCACTTGGGGCCGCTTGTATCCCTTGGTTTGGCCCACGCGGGGCCAAACCAGACCAAGCGGGGATGTCTCAATTTCCAAGGGATCCCGCGCGTGCCCGGCCGGTTGCAAATGATGGCCACCGCTGCGGGAGCAAGGGCCAGCGGCCCTGGCTCCCTCCCCCTCCCCTTGCTTGCCATTGCAAGGGGGAGGGGGTGGCTGGCTTGGTTGAACCAGCCAGCAACCGACCGCAACAAGGCGGTTGGTCAGGGCAGGGGGGATTTCATCACCCCCTTGCCCAAAAGATGACAAGGCCGGCCGCAAGGAGAGCAACTGGCGGTGGAGGGGGTCTGATCACCCCTCCACCATCAAAGCAAAGCAGAGACCAGGGGAGCTCTCCCCCCCCTTTACCCAGGGGAGGAGCAATGGGACTGAGGGGATTTGACCACCCCCCAGCCCGCTTCCAATGACAAAGCCCTGGGATATAAACCCCCAGGGCCCCTGGTAGGGGGAATTGACCGCCCCTTCCAGGGATCTGAGAGAAAGAGGGGGGGGACAGCATGTCTGCTGGTCACACCCCCCCCCCCATGTGAGTCTGAGACCGGACCCAGGTGTGTCCTGGGTCCCACCTGGTCATTTGTATTGCCAGGGGCTTGTTGCATGAGGCAACCAGCCAGTGTGTGAGGCAATAGGACCGTTTGTAACAGAAAACTGGCCCAGGGATTGAACAGCACAGGGGCTGGTTCAGCCGCATTGAGGTGGAAACACCAGAAACAACCGGCATAGGCTGGTTGTAAGGGTACAGGGACTGATGCCATGTGGGCTGATGTAGCCCAAACCAAGTAACAAGGTCTGTATAGCCTGTAGAGCTCTTTTGGGGCGGAAAATTTGCCTTTTGACTTGTTGTATCATGGGCTCACAAGATCCCAATATTTTTTACTTAAGGAGCTCTGCTCCCTGTAGTTTTCCATCCATCCATTCATCATCCAATCCAATTCATCAACAATATCATCCAACATGTTGCCCCATTGTGAGAGCCCATCAAGCAATTATTGACAAAAGGTGTCCAGCATTTCTTTTGCTTTAAATACTGCTCATTTGCCTAAGCTAATTTCTGGCCATAATAATAACAGTCTGCCCCAAGAAATGCTCAATCTCCCTACCCAATGGATATCATCATTGTAAGGGGTGAGGGAAGAAATTCTGGTTGAGCAAGTACATCAAATCATAAAAGAAATTCATTATAGATGGGTTGAGTTAGTTAATTTAATTTCACACAACCACCCCACGTACTATAGGGAAATCTTAGATGATTGTGAGCGCAAATGAGAAGCTGAGCGCAAGGGCAAGTGCGGGGTAGCAAGGGTTAACTGCAAAGGGCAAACTTATGATGGAGTAACTTGACACAAAGCAAGAGGAATGAATTTTCTGATGGAAGGGAACCAAACCCAAGCTCAATGTGATGACTGGATTTAGGAAATGCAGGAAAATATGGAATGAACTAACTGAGGAGACAATCCCCAGGAAAGCAGTGTAGCTTTAATAAGGTAATACAAAATGAATAGACAAAACCTGATGTATGGTCAACTACATTTATGAGCAATGAGGCAATGAATGACATGAACGGAGTGCAAAATGAAATAAAAGTATGCAAGTTTCCAAGGTCTTAGCATAAGTGCAAGACAATAGGTGGAAAATGTATTGGAGTGTAATGGTTGAGGCATGAGGGATTGACATCAGAGGCAATGCAAATATGAAGGTATAGTTTATGCAGGTTAAGGAACAATTCAATTTGTGAACTATATAGTTGAGGTGGCTTGACTAGGGTGGTGCAAACTAGCAAGAGCATGTGACCAGGAATGCAAACCCATGGGTTATTGATACCCGCGTGAAGGAGCGGAGCCCAAATGGATGGTTGACTGAGGTAGAGTTGACTGCAAGGTTTGCAAGTGGGTGCTGAGTCAGTAGCCAAGAATGGAAGGTTTTTATGAGAGCCAGAGTTGGTAAGAGGAAGGCACCATTGATATTGTGCTTCTATTTTGTCACGCTTATGGACTGAGGTAGATGGTACTGAGGAAAAGGGTATTTCAAAGTGGGAGGACAAGAATCTTAAGCTCAAAGTGTGACAGCTCTAGATCATCTGATCCTAGATCTATATGATCAGTGCATGATTATGGGACCAGGATCAGCTATTATTTTATTTTTTAATTAAATGATCCTGCATGTGATTTGATTTTGTACATTTTATATTGTACCAAAATGATCAATAGTTGGTTTTTCACAGTTTTCCTGATTTTTCTGATCTTATTATTGTTTTTCATTATTGAGATTACAGATCTTTTGATGTTTTTTGTGGTCTTCAGAGATATGAATCTGTTAATTCTGTTGTACTATGGTTAATGATTTTATCTATTTGAGATTCTTTCTAATTTTATATTGTTCCTTTTGATTTGATTTATTATATTTTTGGATCATTGGCTATCCATATTTCACTTGATTAAATATGCATGGATGATTCTCCTAGGTTCTATTAATTGAGTGTGGTACCTGTTGTTAATTATGTGTTTTCAGATCTAGGGTATGCAGATCAGATCTGCTGCAGGCCAAATTTCATGCAGGAATGATCAATTAATGCATGTGGGTCTGTTGTGAATCAAAAAGGCTTTGTATGAGAATTTGGATGCTGCATGTAGAAATTTTGAGAAAGACCTCACTTTTCTGTGACTCCCAAATTATTCACAAAACATAAATTCTAACTGGATTTTAGATCTGAAACATATAAGTTACAATACATAAGTTGGCTCAAAAAAAACAGTGGTGCATGACTTTGGAGCATCATTAGAATTTCATTTACAATTATTAAGGAGTAAGGATTAAAAGGTGGGTTCAGTGATTGACCCTACCTAACTTTGTGTGTAAAATAGAAATTTTCAATTGAAATATTTGAAGTCTTGTTAATCCTTGTTTGGGGCTTTCTTTTTGTATCATATTTTTGATTTTATTATTATAATTTTTGTGTTCAATTATTTTGGAACTTTTGACAGGTTTATCTGTAAAAAGTAGCAATCTGATAATGGTGGTGGATTCCAGGCTTCCTCCAGAAACCTCATAAATATTTTAAAAGTTTCTCAAAATTTTATTATTTAGTCTCAAATATTTCCTTTTGTGAATTTTGAGTTGTAGGGGAAGTCCATTTCATTGAAAAAATCCTTGAGGAACTTGTTTTCATATTTATTTCAGATTGAATCCCATAGTAATTGTCAGCTCTCTGATACCAGGAACCTTGCAGTCCTTTAGCTACAGAGAGTGATAAAAATGCTGGAATGATAATAATGATTATGATTCCAATAATAAACCCTTAGAAGCTCAAATAAATGATTTAATAAGAGCAGTTGCAAGGTTTAATTGGTTTGGTGGTAGATGGTTTTCAATATAATATAAAAGAGGCGCCACAGTATTATACTACTGGGGATCTTTACAGACTAGCAACCTCTCTTCAAGGGGCCTACTTGGGCAGTTTAAGAACCTTGGAATAAAGATGGGTGCCTTAGAAAGGAATTATTCCACTAGTGGCCGGGCTTAACAGCACAAGCGGCCTAGACAGGAAGGGTAACACTCACTCTGAGCACTTTACCACGAAAATCCTGGAATAATTGGAAGGGTTTCAGAGTAGATGGGGTAGATTGCTTGACTAAACTTCAATGGTTTATTGGTTAATATAGGTAAATAATAATACGGCAGACTAAGTCATAAATCACTTGCTTATCTTCATATAAGCACTTGATTAACAATGACACAGTGTCTGATTGATAATAAATAAATTCCTTGTAAACTCTGATTGAATAATGGATCCAAAGAGGTCTGTATAAATACCTTTTTGGGGTTATCTTGATCTTCTCAGGGCGCGAAGAGAGGGTTCTGCTCGTGGGCTGAGGCTGAAAAGCTATTGAGGGCAAGATTAGCACGTATAATTGGTGCTGTCAATCAGCTGTCCTTAGATCTGCTGGATTTCTGTACTATTTTAGCCACAGGATCTGTTAAGTAGTTATGGTGTAAATTTGATCATTCTGTACTCATCCTTTATTTGTACTATTGATATTGCTTTAAAGCGTGAAGGTGGGAATGTTTACTAATTTTCCTTCATCTGCTGATCATTTAGATAATTTTTCATAATTTTTATGAACACTTCTTGTAGTGTTTTGTGGTCTTCAAAGATCAAGATCCGTGGTTTACATGGTATTCCTTGATCTTTGGTTTATTGTTAAAAAATTTTAAAACTTAATTTTCATTAATTTTATTTAAGTTTTGATCTTTTTAGATCATTATTAATGCATATGTCCGTTTGTTACATATACTAGGCAACCCTAACTAGGTTGTAGCTCTTCTGAGCAGTACCTAGTTGTCAGATTAGTCACGACTGATCCAGGCGCGGGGATCAGTAGTACAGATGCGCGCAGGGTAGGATCCGCTGCGTGCATGGCAGAATCAGCTGCGGGCGGGTCTCTAGTACCCGGGATCCTGCTGCTGCTAGTACGTAGGGTTATGTAATGATGCGGGGCTGCGCGCGGGAATTGTGACATAACACATTTCCGCGTGTAACTCCTAAAATATACACAACACCTCAATTCTGAGTGAATTTTAGGTGTAAACCCTTTACGTGACAACACGTGTGAAATATTAAAATGGCCAAAAAGTGCCATACAGGTGTGGTAATTTCCAGTACTTTTCCTTTTAATTATTTTAAAAATATAAGGACTTGTAATTCAAGGGTGGGGTCAGTGAGTGACCCTACCTCATTTTGGGCGAGGAATCGATTTCTTTAATAATATTTATGGATTTCAAACTCCTTGCTTTGTTAATTGAGGTTTTCTTATTTTTTGTATTTTGTGTTACTATTTGACAGTTTTGCTCTGTATATAGTAGCAAGCTGACAGTAATGTGGGCTTGTATGAATTTATTTTTTTGACAAATCTTGTGATTTTCTGTTTTTAAAGGTGTAGTGGGATCATGTTAGTGGAATATTTCTTCTTTAGCCCAATTTTGTGTTTAGTCTCATCAACTTGGCTGAGGAAAAATGTTTCAAGACCCTAGTATCCTAATCCAGTGAGTAAATTTTTTCCATAGCTGTAAAATATTTCTACTCCAGTGAGTTAATCCCCATGGAAGATTGTTAAATTTTTATTCTCTCCAATTTTGAGGACTTTCAAGTGATGAGTGGGTATATTATAATTTAAATTCCTTTTGATGAGGGGGATGAATAATTTTATTAGGAGAAATAATTTCTGTTGTATATTATTTTTAAATTCAGGGAAGTTGGTGGCTGTTAGCTTGCTACTATTGCAGGGAAAGCTGCAAAGTAAAAGAATAACATAAAGAAATAAAAATCTTATTAAAGAAGAAATAAATTAGAAATATTATTTCAAATTATGAATTCAATTAAAAATTAAGGTAGGGTGGCTCACTGACACCTAGCTGAAATTCCTACTGCTTGTATTTTTAACTAATTTATGAATATCTGGAAAAAGGCATGGCCTTGGGATTTTTTACCTTTTAATATTCCACATGAAACCCCATGTATAATTTTCCCAGAAAATTTTGTGACAGAATCCAAGAATTCTGTGATTTGGAGTAGTTACCAGTGGAAATGTGAATTGTCACACTTCCCGCACGCAGCCGCGGCAACCAATACACCTCCCAGCCACCAAGCAGAAGCACTGCCACCCTGAAAGCATACCCTGACAAGAGGTGTATGCATCACCAGGCATCAGACAAGCACACAGCTGCTGGACTACGGGCTGATAGGGTGACAGGTGACTTGAGAAGCCGAGGTACCACATAAAGGTGCTACAACCTAGACGGGGACATACTACATATGTAATAAATGTCCCCATGGATGGTAGTTAATCTAAAAAAACATAAAAATATAAAAATACTCAAATAACCTTTCTACGTATTTTTTATAAAATATAATTAAAAATAACAAATATTTCTAAAATAAGATAACTACTATATGTAGAATATCTTTGAATAATTTGAATATTAAACTGTGAGAGTTTCAAGACATCTTTATTTTAGTGACATACTAAGAGAACTTCTTATGTTTAAATATTACATTATTTCTCATAGCTTGTAATTTTAATTAATTATTTTAACTAAATCAACAGAATTTTGAAGAAAAAGAGTAAAATCAATATCGTGATTTTACTCCAATCAGCTAATACATAATGAGAACCCACTATACAACAGATTACCCGTATGAATATCTACTAAAAGACTTACTAAAATTACGGGAATATTTACTAAAGATAATTAATTGAATAATAAATCATGTGGATAGATTAGTGTTATTCACATGTCTAAAAATCAATCAAAAGGTAGAATAATTCCCATTCCCTGTGGAATTGGATATTACCTGTGCTAAAGAACCAAAAACTTGTGAAAGGATACCACTGGTTGCCCTTCTAGCCTTAGCACCTGTCCCTTTGAGCCCCTGTATCCCTCAGAAGGACAGGATTGGACTCAAAAAACCATAAATATAGAGCTCTTTTGAGGATATTGATACCCAGAGACACAGTTATCTTTACATCCAGACACCGTGCCAAGGTAATCAAATACCTATAATATATGAATAAGTGATTTATGGCTTTAGTCAGATTAATAATATCTGTCCCCAACCCTTTTTATTAATTTTAACTTCTGAACAAATTTTCTAACCCCACTAATATGTTTAACCCATCATTCCACATCCCAAAAAGGTACCTAAAGGATTCAATAATATACCAATGAGTCTTTGTAAGCCTCCTGGATTCCAAGACCCTCGCTATCTTTTAGCTACCAGAGGTGATAGAGTAAATAATAAATATATTATTGAATAAATGCAGCAAAAATCCATAAAATATTTGGATTAAGCTTATTGCAAGGTTAAGTGGTTTGGTTATTGTTTATTGTTTTAAATCAATATGAATAAATTGATTATTAAATATTTTTATAGAGGGGCCACAATTATATTGGGGATCTCTAACACCTCTCTTCAGGGATTTCAGTATGAAAACACATAGTCCTGGTTACTTTGGGCTCTTTAGTTTAAAGAATATTTTACCCAAAGATAATATGTATATAAAATACACAGTGGAGTGGCAGGGCCTTGTAGCCAAGCTACCACGACAGAGAAAGGATAATAAAACTTACTGGTATATTATTAAATCCTTTGGGTATCTGTTTGAGACGTGTACTGATGGGTTAAACCTGTTTACTGGGGTTATAAGGTTGTTCAGCAGTTTTACTTGATAAAAAGAGGTTGAGGACCAATATTTATTGATCAGAAATTGCCATAAATCACTTAATTATCTCTTAAAAGTACTTGATTACCTTGGCACGGTGTCTGAATATGAATATAAAGGGGTCTCTCCCCATCAATATCCTCAAAAGAGCTCTTTATTTATAGCTTTTGGAGTCCCAATATTGTCCTTCTGAGGGTTTTAGGTGCTCAAAGGGACAAACACTAAGGCTAGCAGGGTAACCAGGGGTAGCCTGTCATTTGTTCTTGGTTCTATAGCACGGGTAGCATCTAACTCCTCAGGTTGTGGGAATTATTCCACTTTATAATATACATTACAACGTTTGAATAACACTAATCTGTCCTATTTATCTATTATTTAATTAATTATCCTTAGTAAATGTTCCCAGTAATTTAATAATTATATAAATAGACATTTCTATGGACATCTTGATGTCAGGTAAGTTCTCATTATGTATTATATAACTGGAGTAAAATTCATAATATTGATTTTACTCCTTATTTTTGAGTTCCAAATGATTTACTAAGATAATTACTTAAAAATATGAGTCATGTGAATTGATGTAATATTTTTACATCATTAGTTTTCTTGGTATGTCACATAGATATTGATGTCTAGAAATTCCCATAAAAGTATATTAAAGTATTTTAATATATTTTTAGAAGTTGTCATTGTCTTATTTTCGACATTCTTGGTACTTTGAATTATATTAAATAAAAAATACGTATAAGGATTATTTATGTATTTTTATATAATATTATGTATTTTTAGACAGTCTACTATCCACGGGAACATTTATTACATATGTAGAATGTTCCTGTGTAGGTTGTAGCATGTTTAAGAGGTACCTGAGCCTCTCAGGCCGCCTGTCACTCTGTCAACCCGTAGTCCCGCGGCTGCGTACTTGTCAGAGGCCCTGGGCTGCGTAAACAACCTCGACTGAGTGACAGGGCTACATCCCAGCCGCGCCCGGGTGCATTAGCTGCCGTGGCTGCGTGCCGGAATTGTGACAAAACACATTTCCGCCCGTAACTCCTAAAATATACACAACACCTCAATTTTTACTGAAATTTAGGTGTGAAACATATACGTGACAATGTGTGTGAAATATTTAATTGGCCAAGAAGCTCAATAATGGAGCCATAGTATTTTGGTTTTTCTTTCCTTAATTATTTAAAAATATAAGGAGTTGGATTTCAAGGGTGGGGTCAGTGAGTGACCCTACCTAATTTTGGGTGGAAACCCATTTCTGTAGTAATATTTATGGTTTTTCTACTCCTTCTTAGGTGAATTGTATTATTATTATTTTTATGTTATTTTTGTTACTTTTGCAGCTTGCTCTGCAATAGTAGCAAGCTGACAGTCTTATTATCCTTTTTCTTTTGTTGAGCTTGGCTAAAAGGCCCTGTCACACCACCATATATTATATATATATATTATCTTTGGTCAATGTCTCCTCTAAGAATATAAATTAAAGGCTCCAAAGGAATCAGGCATACGTGTTTTCCAATGGAATTGCCTGAAGAGAGGTTTTAAAGATCCCCAATAGTATTGTGAGCCCTCTATTAATTTATTTAATAATCAATTTATTAATAATGATTTATAACACTAAACCATAACCAAACCAATCAACCTTCCAATAGCTTTATCTAAATATTTCATGGAATTTTTCTGCATTTATTTAAAAATATATTTCTTATTCATTCTATCACCTCTGGTAGCTAAAGGATAGCAAGGGTCTTGGAATCCAGGAGGCTGACTATTGGGGGCCTAACTTGGAAATATTCCATCATATTCTATTTAATACCTTGGACCAGACATTTCATGTAAAATTTAATCAAAGGTAATTTATCCAAATTTTTAACCATGATTTATCATTAATTTCTTTTGCTGTAGATTCAAAAATCAATGCATAATTAATAATATATCATTTAAATTTTTTAAAAAATAGAAAAGAAGAATAGATTAAAAATTACAATACAACACGTTGGGAAGCTTTAAATCCAGCCAAACAATTCAATATCTCTTCTGTCCGTAAAAAATTGGATAAACTCCTGGAACAAGAAGATATTGATAGGCGTATCAACTTTCAAGCCCTATTAAGAAAACATCAAGCTTGGAAAAAATACAGTATAAATTACTTTTCAAAATATATAATTAAGCAAAAACTTTACATTACCAAATAATTTCCTTAAAAAAAATATTAATATATATTTCATTAACCAATAAAATATTTTTCTCACACTATCAGTTAACCCTCCTATTCCAAAAACCACATCCACTGAATTTTATCTATTGGATCAAGAAGTACCAGATATTTATTTACTTCCTGAAAAAATTAACTGAACTTGAGAAGACGTGATTGGAACACACCAAAAACCCCTAGGATTACCTTTTGAGGACCAATATAATCCCAATCAAGTCTTAGAACCTTTTGAACATGAACTTAAGCAAGTTTAAATAAACTTATTAGCAAGGATTTTTCTTCAGAAAATCACTTACAAATATTTTATTCAACATTAATAGATGTAACACAAGGGCCTCAGGAAGATTTCCCTCCTATGGATCTTTGCCAGGAGCCCCCAGTTCCTGTGAGGCAACCAATAATGACAACCATGAGGGGGCTGGAACCTGTGAATCAAATGTTTGTGGACAAGGAGCATCCCCAAGTACTGTTGCCCTCCCCCAACCTAGAGCTGGAGAAGGTGGTAGAATCAAGCCCCCCTCCATCACAAGGAGGTTCCCTGCAGCAACCCCAGAAGAATCTTGCCTAGGAAGCCAGGATCAAAGAAATAGTCAAAGAGCATGGGAAATATTGGGAATAATTCAAAGAAGCCCAAGCCAAGGAGGACGTAGTATCTATGAAAAAGATAATCTCCCAGGAAAAGGCTACTCAGATAGCTCTTCAGAAAATGATTTCCAGGAAAGAGGTAGAGTCCTACATATAACTGTGGAATCCTTGGGATAAATTAGCCCAACTAAAAGGCAGATGATCGGGAAAGAAGAGATCTTCTTCCCATGCAAAGCCAAAGGGAAAGAAGGATTGGGATCAGATAATATCGTTAGCTCGAAAGTGGAAAAAGGTTTCCCACAATTAGCTTCCAATTCTCAAACCATTTTATTTTCTAAAGCAACTTCTGATGTAATCAATTCCTTTTCTAATTATATGCATCATAACTTCAGAATTCTTTGCGAAAATTTGGATGGTGTTTATACCCAATTGGATGAGTTGACCTCGTTAGTTGCAAAATGAATTAGTAACCAATCAAAAGCTGTAGGGATTGAAAATATTAAGGAACATACAGAACAATTATTGGAGAGAATAAACCAAGGTAAGACTAGTCACACTCAAACCATTGAGAATATGCTATTAGGTATCCAAGAAGATTTTATTATGTCCCTTCAGTCTATTAGAGAAGAATTAATGAATACTACTAACAACTCCATTCTACCCCTTTGTGAGTAATTATATCTGCTTGATAATAAAGTGGACCTTAAACTTAATCCAATCAATAATTATCTGAGAGACTTAAAATTCCGTCTGACCCACCCCTTGGGAAGAACCACAGAGGAACCCAAAAATCCCAAAAAAACAACTACCCCTTATGCACCAGCCTTAACAGGAATGCACAGGAGTAACTCTTTCAGGCCTAGTCCTACTCCTGAAATGGAACAAGCCCTCAAACATTCCCCCCACTATCTCATAATGGCCCAAGTTCTCTGGTGAAGGAGAATACAACCATATAAATTTCATCAAATTTATTGACTGTACCATAAATTCCTATGACCTTCCAGAAGCCATAGCCATAGTCAGGTTTCCTAGAATCTTTGAAGGAGTATCACTAGATTGGATTATTAGTAAAAGAGAAGAAGTAGGATCCCTGCAATGCAATTCTTGGAAATTCTTAATTAAAGAACAATATGGTTCTAGAATGTGGAAAAGAAAAATGAAGAATAATTTTTGAAATTCCTCTTTTGAACCCTCCAAGGAAAAGCCTCACAAATGGTGCTTAGATCAGAAAAGAAGACTAGACTTCTTCTATCCAGATGTTGATAAAGAGGAATTTAATAAAAGACCTCTCCGCCTGTTCCCTGGAAACCTTAACCATAGTGTGAGATGCAGAATGAGTATGTATGTTGGCTTACCAACTCTAATAAATGTGTTGGAAAAAGTAATAGATATGAATGGGTTATACAAGAACGCTTCTTCTAGAACCAAAGAAAAATTCAATACTAACAAAACAAGATAACAAACTCGTCTGATAAATATCCCTGATAATAAGAAATCTAATGCGAAAAATTATAAAGAAAGAATACCTGGAAACTTTTGGAACTATCACAAAACAGGGCATATGAGGCAAGACTGCCCATTACCAAAGAGAAATGTAGCATTAATGGAAGGAGAAAATTAGATTGAAGGGAACCAGAACTATGAAGAAAAAGCTGATACTGGAGGATCTCTGCCTGAATGTGAATTGATTTTGACAAAACCTATCAATGTAATAGAAGGAGATATAGGTTCTTCTGTAGAAATCAATAAGATCAATTATGACTCTAGTCTGCCCCCACAATGGGACACCTCCATAATTCCTAGACATTTCACTGATGTTGAACCATTAAAATTTCAACCTATATGTGGTGAGAGTTATACTACTGGTCAGACTTGTTATGCAACAGGATTGTATAAAGACAGACCTATAAGTTTGTCCCTTGACATTGGGGCTTTCTGTTCATGTGTTTGCACTTAATTCTTGAAAAAATGGGATCCCAACTGGAAAGACAAACTGTTTCCTGTCTCAAAAGCTAAGTTTAGCTCTTGCAACTCCACTATGAATGCTATTGGATTATTGACTGCTCTTATAATACTACCTTATACCTAAGGATCTTTGAGTATTCAAGTGGAATTTGTAGTATTGCTCAACTGATTATGTGACTACCTGATAATAGGAAATGATACTTTATGTCTATATGGAATAGATGTGTTCCAAATGAAAGGAAGGTATTAAACTGTGGGTGGTGACTGGGAAAAGAAGTGTAAGATATGCACTATCCAAACTAACTTCCCCTCTTCTACTTATCAAAAGCACTCCAAATAATTGAATAAAGAATACTTCTCTCCAGAGGCTCTAAATGAGAAACTTTCTTAAGAAAAGAAGAAAGATAAATTGAAAGTATTTTTTGAGAATCAAAATTCTTTCTGTACTAGAGATCATCCCATTGGTAATATCAAAGTACATGACATGGTATTGAACTTGAATATTAATCCTCCTTATACTCATAACCTAAGAAGACCAGCTTATCCCTCTAGTCCTAAATCTATAATAGCTCTTGAGAAACACATCCAAGAGCTTATAAACCTACAAGTATTGAGGAAATTAGGGAACAATGAAAAAGTAGATGTGACTACCCCTGTAATCATAGCCTGGCATAATGATAAGTCAAGAATGGTAGGAGAATTCAGAATTCTGAATGAATATACTCAAGCAGACTATTATCCCATACCCTGGATTGATCATGCTCTGCATAACCTGTCTAAAGCTAAATACATCACTGCTATGGATATGCTTCAAGGGTTCCACCAAATACTTAGAAAACCTGAAATTAGAAAGTTTATGAGAATAATCTGCCATTGAGGAATATATGAATACCTCACGATGCCCTTTGATATAAAGAATTCCCTATCACACTTTCAGCAAACAATGGATACAGTTCTAGGTACTTACATCAGACAAGGATGGATGATGGTATATATAGATGATGTTATCATATATTCTGATGATTGGGATACTCATATAAATAAAATAAGATTATTCCTCCAAACTATATCCAAAGCAGGATTGAAAGTCTCCATGAAGAAATTTAACTTTGGATATGGAGAACTGAATGCTCTAGGACATATAGTCTCTGGTCTAACTCTAGCTGCTGACCAGAAAAAATGGCTGCTGTAATGAACAGACCCATGCCTCAGAACAAAACAGAGTTTCTATCATTTATTAGTTTTTTCAGTTACTAAATAAAATAAATACAAAAATTTTCTATGCTAAGTAAAAGTCTGTATGAAATATGCAAAAATAACACTCTCTTTAAAATGACATAGGAGAGGCTTAAAAAATACAAAGCATTGAAGATAGCTATGAACTCCACTCCTCTGCTGATCCAAACAGACTAGTCTAAACCCTTTAACCTGTACATTGATGCCTTCATAGAAGGGCTATTAGCTGCATTACAGAAAGAAAGAATAGAAGAAGAAAAACCAGTGGCGAAACCAGTACTTCTTAAATCTAGGCAGATCAAAGACACTGATAAAAGATATGGGGCCAGTCAGATGGAATGCTTGGCTCTAGTATGGGCTTTAGAGAATATGCAAGTCTACTTAGAAGGCACCACTTTCCAAGTAATTACAGACTTTAATGCTGTAAGAACTCTCATGAACATGAAGACTCCTAGTATACATATGCTCAGGTGGCAAATTGATTTACAACAGTATAGAGGCCAGATAACTATATTTAGTGCATAAATCTGGAGCTAAAAACCAGAATGCTGACAGTTTTAGTAGAAATCCTTTGCCTAATGACCCTTGAAATCCATTATATGACCCTGAGTATCAGGATATCTTTCCTATCTTAAACATCAATCTTTTTACATTAGATGCTCCAATTATGGGGATTCACCTATTTGAATCAGATACTTCTTTCTTTAATCTAGTAAGAGAGAACTATTCCTCTGACCTCAAGCTGCTGATTACCTTTATGGAATTTGAATCTCCAGAAGCAGCCCTTATGAATAGCTTACTGGCCTCATTACTCAAACCATATAAAGCAGGAAAGTTCACTTTTTAGGACGGTCTCCTTTACTACAGACATCAAAATTCCAGTGTGTTGATACTGAGCAAAAAAGAGCAGATAAAACACATACTTCAAGAATGAAATGATGTTGAGATGAAAATTTGATTTCTTATGACTAAAAACCAGCAGACTTTAAATAGAAGTTAGAGACATGAAGACATAGAACAGAGATAATAAAAAAGGAGAGTAGAACAAAAGAAATACCAACAGGTCTGACTATGTTCAGAATTGAGGAGAGAGGATGAGCACAATAAGAGAAAATGAGGCACGTGAAGACAGAACAAAGGCTATAGTCGACAATACTATGCTGTCAGGGCTTGCCAAACTTATAACTCTTTGGGAAGTAGATTCTTACCAGGCAGAGAATCTTATAAGAGATATTTTTGGATTGAGACAATGATATCAAGTGATGGAGATGGAGTCAAGATCTTGAGTCTGAGATTGTACAACGGTTGAGTTGAGTCAAGGAGGAGTAAGCGTAGGCAAGCTTGACAAGCTTAGATGAGTAGCAATAGCAAAAATGAATAAAGAAACAAAAATAAAAAAATAACCAAAAAAGAAAAAATAGAGAAGAAACAGGAGAAGGAAACATTGAAAGAGAATCCCCTCTTGAAGAGGTGAGGACTAGGTACAAGTTGTAATCAGCCCCCGGAGACCCCGAATCAGTAGAGAGTGTCTCCAGGGTTAATTATCTCCCATAGTAGAGTAGTGCGCGCGCACTATGACTTAAGCTAGAAATAGCTTTGTGAATCTTGACATTCTTAACAAATGAAAATTATTCATCAGGGCATCTATCCACTGAAAGGTTCTTGGTGAAACTAAAACAGACTTCTTGGTGGATAGATTGGAAATAAATTAATATTAAGTTTGTTGCTAGCTGTGAGACTTGCCAAAAATCTAGCAAAACTACTGGAAAAGGGTTGAGACTCCTACAAAAGATCTCTGAACCCAAAACTAGGTGGGAAATCATTAATATGGATTTTTTCACAGGCCTCCCCCCTGGAGGTACACACTTATGTAACTCTGTCCTGGTTATAGTAGACAGATACTCTAAGGAGGCAAATGTCTTACCTAACCACAAAGAATACAATTCTATGGATCTGGCTTTTCTTTTTTGGAACAGGATTACATCTGATGTAGGTATACCTTAGATTATAATCAGCAACAGAGACCCCAAATTCACTTCTGAATTCTGGAGGAATCTAAATGATATACTGGGTACTACTTTAGCCTTTTCTACAGCATACCATGCCCAGACTGATGGATTATCCCAAAGGATGACACAGAGCCTGGAATATATGCTAAGAAGGTTTTATAGCTTTGTTCTAGAGTAAAAAAAACTTAGATGGGTATTGCCACAAGTGCATAAGCTAACTCCCAGCCCTGGATATGGCTTATAATGGCACTAAAAACTCTACTACCAAAGAAGCCCCTTACATAATAGAAAGAGGATGGATTCGAAAACTCCCTAGGAATACCTTGAGCCATAAATTAGCCACCATCCACCAAAAATCTGTTGACTTTCAAAAAATGATAGACCTGGAAAATAATCATGCTCAAAAATGTGTAGAAGAAGCAGTGGAATACAATGAACTAAGATGGGATAAATCACACAGAGAACCCTACTTTCAGATAGGAGATCAGATCTTGATCTTTACTTCCAACTTCAACAATTTAGCAGTGAAAAGAAAGTTGAAACCAGCTTTTGTAGGGCCATTTTTTTATCAAGAAAATGCATGGCAAGAATGCTGTGGAAGTAGTACTGAGTCAAGAATTATCAAGAAAGCACCCAGTATTCCCTTTTAGTTTAGTAAAGAACTTTGAACCAAGAAAATTTAGCAACCTCCCTCTGGTAACAATCCCAATTGAGCTTGACCCTGTGAAGGAAAAAGGGAAAGTCAGCAGGATATTGAGAGACAAGGAAGAGAGAGAGTGCAAGGAAAAGATGTAAGACTATACTTAGTAAAGAACAAAGGAGAATCTGCATACCAAGATGAATGGTTACCAGAAATTAATATACCTGATGGAACAATAAATCTTAGAAACTACAGATCAAGTAAAAGGAACTGAAATACATATGTAATTAATTTTTTTTCCCAAAACTCCACATTTTTTGCAGATATGGCCATATCTTGGAGTGGGGGAATGTCAGCTTGCTACTATTGCAGAGAAAGTTGCAAAGTAAAAGAATAACATAAATAAATAAAAAGCTTATTAAAGAAGGAATAATATTAGAAATATTATTTCAAATTATGAATCTACATAAAAATTAAGGTAGGGTCACTCACTGACACCTACTTCAAATTCCTACTGCTTATATTTTTAAATAATTTATGAAGATCTGGAAAGAGACATGGCCTTGGGATTTAGGCCATTTTAATATTCCACATGAAACCACACATATGTGTTTCACAGTGACTTTTGTGACAGAATCCAAGAATTCTTTGATGTGGAGGAGTTAAGGGCGGAAATGTGATTTTTCACGATTCCTGCACGCAGAAGGGGCAACCAATACACCTGCAGGCGGCTGAGAAGCAGCAATTCCACCCTGACAGCGTACCCTGACAAGCCATCTACGCAGCCCCGGGAATCTGAAAAGCACAAAGCTGCAGGACTACGGGCTGAAAGAGTGACAGGCAGCTTGAGAAGCCAAGGTACCAGGTAAAGGTGCTAAAACCTAGAAAGGGACATACTAAATATGTAATAAATATTCCCATGGATAGTAGAAAATCTAAAAATACATAAAAGTATATAAAAATACTTAAATAAACTATCTAAATATTTTTTATAAAATATAATTAAAAAATACAAATGTGCCAAAAATAGGATAACTACTATTTGTGAAATATCTTAAAATACTTTAAATATACAGTTGTGAGAACTTCAAGACATCATAATTTCTGTGACATACTAAGGTAACTGCTGATGTAAAAATATCACATGAGTTCTCATATTTTATATTTTAATCAATCATTTTAATTAAATCAACAGAATTTCAAAAATAAAGAGTAAAATCAATATCAGGATTTTACTCCAATCAGCTAATACATGATGAGAACCCACTTGACATCAGATTACCCGTCTGAATGTCTACTAAAAGACTTACTAACATCCTGGGAATATTAACTAAAGATAATTAATTAAATAATAAATCATGTGGATAGATTAGTTTTATCCACATTTCTAAACATCACTCAAAAGGTAGAAGAATTCCCCTACCATGTAGAATTGTATTTTACGCGTGCTACAGCACCAATACCTTGTGAAAGTCTACAACTGGTTGCCCTGCTAGCATGAGCACCCGTCCCTTTGAGCCCCTTTATCCCTCAGAAGGAAAGGATTGGGACTCAAAAAGCTATAAATATACAGCTCTTTTGAGGATATTGATACCCTGAGACCCAGTTATATTTACCACCAGACACTTTTGTTTCGCCGTCTGGGGTCTGGCCAGGAATTAATCTTTTTTTTCTTGTCTCTCAAGTTTAAAGGGCTGCAATTTCACATTCATAGCTTCCAAAAAATGCTTTGGGGTCCTATTCCCCAATTCCACCTCCTCCACTTACTCATGGAAGCAAGTTATCCAGTTTTTCTCCCCCCTCCTTGTCCAATGGGGGCAACCCTCCTTAACCAGTTTGCATCAGATGAGGGGACTACCCTCACATCAAGTTCAACACTGCAGAAGTGGAGTGTTTCATCTCACAATATGAAGTGATTGTGGAAGCAAAAGGCACATAATATTTGGACAAGGAACATCTCATTTTTCTTTTCATAAAGTATAAGGAAGAGCTCCAGAATAGGGAAGAGTTTTAAGGGTACAAAAATCTTGATTGGTCAAAGCTGGAGGCTGAGATCTTAAATTGATGGGCAAGGGGCAAACCCTGGTTTTAAGAGAGGAATTTCAAGAAAGTTATTTCAGAAGCATCATTTGCAGTTGATTCCAGAAGCAAAAGAATTTATGGAATATGTGGTGGCCTTTGATTGGATTTACCAGTATCTGTCAAAGAACAATGGGGTTGCTTGTCAGATGGGTGAAATGAAGAGGGCATTCTTTGGTGGGCTTGGTCCCCAACTCTGGGTGCAGGTGCAGCAGAAGTGGTATGATCACCACCTGGTAAAGCAGGTATTTTACAGGAACATTTCACTCCTATCCAAGTTGGAAATCATCTTCCAGGGATTGGCAAGAAAACTTTATCTGGAGGATCTCATCAAGGATACGGCATATTTTTCCTTGGTAGGTTGCAATAATTGTGTTCCTCACCCTCCAACAGCCCTGGCATAGGTTCAAGCTGCAGGTCCATTGCCACCAGAATGTGCTCTGGTGCAAAAACTTCTAGCTTCCCCAATAGTGAGAAAGATGATGGAGATCATGAAGTACTTGGGTATTTTCTTGAACTGGATGTTGCAACAGTTTCCTGGCCCACCACCCCACATGGTGGAAATATCTCAGCTTCCCAATGGGATTTTGGTGCAGATGTGTAACTACTTTGGCAACAATGGGAATTGAAGCTTTTTATGTGAGAATCTCAACAAGTATCTCAAAATTGGATTGGTTTTTCTGGCGGGGATGGTTTTCATTTTTTCAATCGGTGAGTGGCTTTTGATGGAACCAGGCCATCCTAAAATCATGCAGAAAGTTCAGGTGCAAATTGAGGAAGCTGGAAGAACAGCTTGAGCATTTCTTGGCGTTTTCACAGGATCTATTTTATGGCATCCTCCATAATTAGAGGCTAGAGTGATGTTTCTGACAACAGACAAGAAGGTGGTTGTGGAAAGGATGGAGGTCAATGCAAAGGAGTGACCGTTTCCAGCAACCCCAAAGTTAGCTGCACCTAAACTGGACATGAAATTAAAACCAATGGAATCTGCAGGAATTGATAAGGCCACAGATATTGCGTGGAGGGTGATGGGAAATGAGAATACAATTCCCCTGACCTTACTGTAGTTGGCCACGGTTTCACCTCAATTCATTGAAGATAAGATTGTCCAGGAAGTGAAGGATTGTAATCAAGGGCAGATCCTCCCAATGGTTCAGGCGGAATATGGTGAGGGAGGAAGCAGAACAATATTAGCATGGATTGAAGTCTCAACTACCCTTTCTTGTTTTCCAATGATATTTTCTGGAAGGAAGGTTTGGGTAATGGTGGATAGCAGATCAATGGCAAATTTGCTGGCGTTGAGGCTAGTGGATTATTTGTGTTTGGTTTGGTGGAAATGTGCAATGGGGCTCCAGGCATTGAATTAAAAGGCATTTTGCATGGATGGGATTTTTTAGGTTGCAATTTTCTGCAAACCCCTCTCCTTCCTTTTGGTCTAATTTCAAGGTTATCTTGAGAGGGCCATTTTTTTAGTTTTCTGAGTATGGATGTTCTTTGATCCTGATGAATGAATGCAGAGGCTGACAGTGGAAGACCCGTCTGGATGGCATTTTGAGACAAAAATTTGAAATCTTGACCAATGTGAAATTGGGTGAGGGCATTCAAAATGGGTCTCTCCGGAACAGTAGAAGGTTAAAAACTTCTTTGGACAGATTCCAAGCTGGGTGGGAGCTAGTTCTGGATGGGAACGCCTGATTTGTTAAGGGGTTGCTCTAGCCAGAACAACTAGAAACCCCAGAATAGTTTTTTCCTTATTTTTCTCATTGGATTGGTTCCTTGGATTTTTTATGGTTTTGGTCTGCAGAAATATGGGATCAGCAAAATTTCAATTCCTTAAACGCAAGGAAAAGCCCCGCATCATTGAAGCGGGACAAAGAGAAAGTGGCAGGCCAGGCAGAAGGCAAGCAACAGATTAGAAAAAAATAGATGTGTGTATATAGGATTGGGTTGATGTGGGATGACTAGTAGTTTTTGGATGGGGTAAAGGCTGAAGAGTTGAGGTGGTTTTCTATCCATTCAAAACATCCAGAAAAACTAGACACCCTATAATTTTATTCCTTATTTCTTCTCCCTCTCTCTCTCTTGTGTTGTGTGTGAGCTGGAAGTCTGTTGTTTGCTTTTTTTTAAAGGTGGGTCACGTGAAAATGTGTGGCAGTTATTCTGTGGCATACCATTTACCTCTTTGGAAACTTAGGATGGCAAAGGTGGATGCGCAGTATTCTCTCAAAACGTAGATTTTCAGATCATCCACAAATTTGCAAAGTGAAACCCATATTTCTCTCTCAAATTTATTTTTATCTCTGACTCAGGCCTTAGGCCACTCTCATGATTATCTTCCTCCAAATTCAGGAAAAAAGAAAAATTCTATTTCCTTTTGAAGTTAAGAAGGCATGGTACAAGTATGACAAGATGAAGAACAGAAAGAAGGGAAAAGGTTTTAAATGTGTGTAGGTTGTCCCCATAACCTCAACCATTTCTTCCCACACTGCCTAAACCAGGTTGAAAAAGGCTTTCAGAAGCGTCCATTGGGCAGTTGTATTGTGCATGAAAGTTATTGAAAGGAAAACTTCACGTAAGCCAATTGATTGTTTGGAAAATTCATCAAAGGGCGCTGCCAGAAGGGCCAAACCAGTTGAAAGAGGGTGAGCTGGGTGCAGTCCACAATTCCTTGGGGATCAATTTTTCACTAGGAAACATGAACCGGTCATTATGGGACCTCTTGAAACGGCAAGTTTGGGAAAAAGTAAAGGGCCAGTTGCAAGGCATACACTTGCTGAGAAAGCAACATTGGTGGCTGTTTTGGCAGAGGTTACAACGGCAAGAACAAGGGAGAAGGTTTCATACAAATGGATGGAAAAGGCAGCAGCTGCAGGAAGGTGCCATTGCAGATTGGTTGCTTTATATGGAGAGAAACAGAAATGGATGGTTGGGAATGGAATGGTTGTTGTGGTAGCTTGGTATTTTTGGTGTGATGGTTTTTGGAAATTTTCACAAGGGCTGGTTACATGCAAGCAAGCCTTGGCACAGACGGGACTCTACTCTCAGTAGGCTTGGGGGAAAGGATACTGGAAGGTGCTACAAGGAGCAGAGTAGTACTGAATTGAAGATAAGGTTCTCTTGAAACTTTCTGGGATGTATTCCTAGTAAGGAATAGTAAAATGATTTCTTGGGGAACAATCAGGAAGAAGGAAGAGGAGGCCAGCTTAAATAGAAAATTGTTTTGGGAATACAACAGGGGTACAAGTGATTGGGGCTCAGAATAAATATGTGATGTCATGGGAATGGCCTAGGTAACATAGAGGGCTGATCAGGTATGTACTGCCTTGAGATAGGCTAAAGATCTGGCTGTATAAGTTGGGAATGTAAAGGGAGAGGATTTACATTGTGTATTAATCTCATATTCATAACATCTATTTCACAAAAGGGCTGTTTTTATACCTGCAAATTAAGACATAAGTTGAATTAAATCAGCTTTATTGACTTGAATAACTTGAGAAATGGCTTAAAAAATACAAACTTGAATAATACTAAGGTATTATGAGTACAATATCCACCCCTTAAACCCTTTTAAAAAAGTTAAGGGGCCTGGCCTTAATTAATAAAGCTCAAAAGAGATTAGCTTACAACCAAAAGTTTACACCCTTTATAGTAGCCAGAGAGGGCTACAACTCCAAAAAGGACCTTGGACTCAAAGTTGGAGTTGGTTGTCATATTTTTTGTTTGATGTTATATCAAATTAAAAGTACCCAGTCAATGTTCTTCTTGAGATTAATTTTAATGTGCTTGTTAACTTCTACAATATCTTATACAATACTTTAACGTGGGAAAAGTCTAACAGGGGCAAGACTATCCTGTTTTATGTTAACAGGACTCCTCAGGGGAATCAGTGGATCATCAGGGGGTACACCACTGTCCTTGATATTATCTCCAGTGGCTCAGATCCCCATTTAATCTTCCCTAATGATTAACAGTAAAAAACACTCATTGGGTCATATGTTCAATGTAAGGTTGTAAATTGTTTATCCAGAAGCTTTGAAGGAGATGAAAGTTATCCCAACAGCTTATTATCCTTCGTGAGGAGGCTCTCAAGGCCCCAGAATCAGTATGTCTCCATACAGAACTCTAAATAGATCCATCTAGGCATGTTTTAAAAGTTTTAAAAACATGATAGAAGAGGTAAATTTAATTATATAAGTATGTACACTCTGGGTAATTAATCCTACAGAGTTCATATAAATCAGATGAGTTTTATGGTCTCTGTTTGTATGTGTTTCTAGTATGTTTGGATTCCTGAAAGTTATCTACAGGCTGGAAGGAGAGTTAATAGGAAGTTAATAGTAATTTACCCATATATGGGTCATGATAGATTGAAATTATTCAAGAATACTATTCCCACAGAGGGAAATATTTATGGAAATACATTTTCCATCCAATTGGAAACATCCAGAGGATTTTAAACTAGAAAAAAGTTATAATATCTTCCATAAACCATAATTTAAATTATAAAGTTTCCATGTGATGATTTCTGTTGCTAAAAACATACTTTTAAAATATAATTATATAATGATTAATAAGGTTATAAAATAATCAGTACTATCGATACAGTAACTCAATGAGGGCTTTAACACACAACCTGAGTGCTCTGAAGGAAAATATGAGAGACATTCCTCGACCACTATACTAAGTAGAAATTCTTTTTTTTTGGACAATTGGACATCTGTATATGTCTCCTGGCTGACAATGAAGTTCATGGCACTATGTACAAAGTATACAGAGTATTTCATATAATCTGCAAGAGTATTTACATAAGGATTCCCAAAGGATAAACCATGACAGAGTACGTGTTAGACAGAGTTAATAAGGTTGGAGTATCTGCAGACCTGGGATATTAAGTATGTGCAAGCCTATGGAGTCTATCTGTATAATGTATGAGGTTAGACTATATGTAGATATGTACTGCATGAATATCCTGAGGTATATAGTTACTGGAGACTGATTTATATAATTCTCCTGAGCCTTGAGGTTGAAGTACTTTGGAATGTTGATCAGGCCAGAGGGTTAGATTGGGTTTTCTGAGGTTACATGCTGAGGTTAGACTGAGTTAGGAGTCAGTATGACAGAAAGACTTTGTGGGACAGAACACAAGCTGGGGGGGATTTGGTAGCATTATATAGCTGTGTGATTGGGAACTGTGCCAGGGTCTGCACACTCAGCTTCAGGTGCAAAGCTGGCTCAGCTTGGGGTGGGAAGCTGGCTCAGGATCTGGTGTGCAGTTGTCTGGGCATTTGCTGCAGGAGATCTGCAATCCGCTCCAAGGAAAAGTACCAAGAATTAAAGTTTATGCAGTTGAGTTTGCAGATATTTTTAGTTTGGGAAAATCAGGAGCAGGATGGTTGCGCAGGGCTGATTGGGGAGGAAAACTCAAAAATGGGAGCATTCGTAAGACACAGACTGGCGTGGTGGGGATCAAAGTAGGGTGCGTGCAATTTTGTGCCATGAGAAGGAAAAAACCAGTTGGAAGTGACGGCAGGGAGATGGCTAAGGTAGGCACGATATTCTTCAAAACTAATCTGAGAAGATGCAAATAGTTTTGGATTGCCATTAGGTCTGTATTTTGGTCTTCTTTGGTCCTTTTTTGGTATCTGGTTGGTTGTGCTGGGTCATTCATCCTTTTCCAAAAAAAAAGTTCATCATCTTCTGTTCTAAAATTATGTAACCAAAATTAACAAAAAAAAAATTCTAATACCTTCCAATGACTTTCTTGAAATAAATCATTTCCCTTAAAATAAATGTACAACATTTTTTATTTTGACCAATGATATCTCAAAACTAAAGTTCTGTAAAACAAGTGTTTTCAAATCCTATATGGCTCATGATGTGAAAGTTTTAAAAGTGCAATTTAAAAATTTGAGAGGAGTTTGGGTGATCTTCCTTTCAGAAAAAATTATAGAATTAACTAGTCAGGAGATATTGAGATCCTTTCATTTCAATGGAATTTTGAATAAAATTTACACAACATAGACACCTCATCATCAACCTGTGGTGGGTTCCTGAGTTTATGAGTGATTACAGGGTTCTTAGCAGATGCCCACTTTTCCCAGTGTGTAGGTGCAGGTGAAAAAATGATTGTGCTGCTTTGTTGAGTGTGATGACAAACAAAAAGTTACAAAATAAGGGAAAATGGAAGTTGCTAAACCAATCAATCCCAAGGACAAATCAAAACAAGAAAAGGATTTCCAGGAGTGAAGGGCAAAGAAAACTAGCCATTAAAAATGATCAAAATCAATGGGCAATATGTGAAGTTTGAGGAGGAGGCCTTTAGGGGAAAATTATTGATGTGAGTGGGTTGCAAGAGACACATTTTTTGGAAGAAGGGGTGCCAAGACTAGCATTATTAGAAATATTTGGAGTCCTTTTGTACATGATTGAGGCTGAGTTAGCAGACTGTTTGGAGTTGTATGATGCTTGGTCGGTGGAAGAGGATCGAAAGGGAGACTGGGTTGAAGATGATCACTGGGCCTTATCAAGAGAGTATTGGGCATTGTTCCACAAGGCCATCCCATTGGGTAATCCGTGAGTGGCGGCTGAGCCAAAGGATCCGCTGGGGAATAATTCAAAACCTCCTGGAATCAGTCCACCAGAGCCTCTGGGGGTAAATCCTGCAATACCACCGGGAAAAAACCAACCTTGGCCACCAGGAATCAGATACTGGGTCCACCAAAACAGCCAAGCCCACAAAACCCACTGAGTCCACTTGCACTACCAAAGACAGCAAGACAACCAGCACATCCAAAGTCACCAAGTCCACCGTAACCACCAAAGCCACTAGGAGGGCAAACCAAAATTACCACATTGGTAGTTTTTAGCGCGGCGGCACCAATGGAACCTGCTTGGGATCTGCGGACCAGGAAGCTGGTTCCACCAGATCTGGTGAGGTACCATCTAAGTACCTGGGAGTTAGTGGGTTAAAGGAAGGGAAAATTGTTAATTATGTTTCAGTATAGCTGTCAAGGCATTATTAAATAAGATAAAAGTGGCTACACAAGGAGAGGTAAAACCAACTTAGAAACTATTGGGTACTGTTGGGACGGAATGGCCCAAGTTTGCTTGAAGAAAAGGAATCAAGACGGTTAGGATGATGAAGGAACTTATGATTGTTCTTTATTGGTGTGGGTTTTCTCTTTATGTGTTTGAATGAATTTTTGGGTATAGTCTGTGGAGTGAAAAAAAAAATTCAGAAAAGAATTTATGGGGATGAATGGCTGGGTGTCTGAGAATGAAAAAGGAAGCCCACTGGGCAAACATTAACAAATTTATTTGTTTGGAGACCAGCGCTGTGGTAGACCAAACCTTTCCTATAGTCATGAGATTCATCTTTCTAGTATAAATATGATCTTGATCCTAAAATTAACCTAACAAAGGGAGTCTACATCAAAAATAACCTATATTCACTTAGCCAAATTACCCCTCTATCTCTTGTGGATTAGAAGATACAACCCAGTAAACTAAGTTATGGCCAACCTTTAACCAACCAGGTGTCACAGAAAAGACAAAGACCTATGGAAATACTCTAGGAATCCTCAAATAAATACCATAAGCAAATATAAATATCAGAGGCAGTGAAGAAAATATATACTGAAGGAAGTGAAAATATTCTAAAAGAACCAAAAAAACATTCAATTATACATACATAAGGCTGTTCAGAATTATACAGGAGGATTATAAAGAAGGAAGTGAAACAAGTTCCAACCAGAAACCAAGAAAACAAGCAAATATACATACAGGAGGCTGCGCAGAATTATACGGGGAACAATGTATGCAGGAGGAAGTGAAACTATTCATAACCAGAAGCAAGCTAACTGGAAGGTAATACAATAAAGGAGGCTGTGCAGAAGTATAAAGTATGAGAAATGATGGTTGGCAACCAAGACCAAGCTGAATAGATTTCATAGACAAATATAATAATGAGCTTAAGAAACAATCTATCAAAAAGGAAAAAACAAGCAAACGGAACCAACACTGGGACAACTGGCTGAAGGTGAGAGCCAAAAGTTTGAGAGATCAGGATAGAATTGAGTAACCGTAGCCAGTTGTGTGGAAGCAATACCTGTGACAAAATTTATAAGGTTGAACGCGGCGCCTTGAAGAAACTGTAAGAGTAAGTAAGCGTTTAGTGTTCTTTGACTGAGCAAGGAGTTGAGTCTTGGTTGATCTTAATAAGTTTGAGCTGGCCGCCAAGTATTGATTGATTGATAAAATTTGAGGTTGTCTTTGTAGTTGATAATGATGATTGAGTTCAGAGAGTCCTTGATGATATTGGTTGGATGAAAGTTGGTGAATTAATAGATTTATGAGTTAATCAGGAGTTTTTCATTCAATCAGAGACAAATTCAATGGGAAGTTATTCATTTCTCCCCCTGGTCCTGGCTTTAAGGATGGCCCTGGTTGATTCAACGCGGAAAAAGAGGCTTTTAAACATGTAAGAAATGATGGCTGGCAACTAAGACCAAGCTGAATAGATTTCATAGAAAAAGAAAATAATGAGCTTAAGAAAAAATATATCAAATTGGAAAAAAAAGCAAATGGAACCAATGGTGGGACAAGTGGCTGAAGGTGAGAGTCAGAAATTGAGAGAGATCATGATAGAATTGAGTAACCTTAGCCAGTTGTGTGCAAGAAATACCTGTGGCAAAATTGATAGGGTTGAACGCAGAACCTTGAAGTGTCACCTTGCTACTATTGCAGAGCAAGCTGCAAAAGTAACAAAAATAACACAAAAATAATAATAATACAATTTACCTAAGAAGGAGTAGAAAAACCATAGATATTATTACAGAAATGGATTTTCCACCCAAAATTAGGTAGGGTCACCCACTGACCCCACCCTTGAAATCCAACTTCTTATATTTTTAAATAATTAAGTAAAGAAAGACAAAAATACTACGGCTCCACGAGTAATTTTTTGGTCAATGAAATATTTCACACGTATTGTCACGTATAGGTTTCACACCTAAAATTCAGTCAGAATTGAGGTGTTGTGTATATTTTAGGAGTTATGGACGGAAATGTGTTTTGTCACAATTCCCGCACGCAGCTGCGGCAGCCTATGCACCCGCGCGTGGCTGAGATACTGCACTGTCACTCCGTCAAAGTTGTTTACGCAGTCCCGGGCCTCTGACAAGTACGCAGCCGTGGGACTAAGGGCTGACAGAGTGACAGGCGGCCTGAGAGGCTCAGGTACCGTGTAAACATGCTACAACCCACACAGGAACATTCTACATATGTAATAAATGTTCCCATGGATAGTACACTGTCTAAAAATACAGAATATCATATAAAAATACTTAAATAATCCTTATACGTATTTTTATTTAATAAAATTCAAAGTACCAAGAATGTAGAAAATAAGACAATGAAAAATTCTCAAAATATATTAAAATACTTTAATACACCTTTATGGGAATTTCTAGACATAAATATCTTCGTGAAATACTAAGAAAACCAATGATGTAGAAATATTACATGAATTCCCATGAATTATATTTTCAAGTAATTATCTTAGTAAATTAGCTGGAACTAGAAAATAAGGAGTAAAATCAATATTATGACTTTTACTCCAGTTATAAAATACAGAATGATAACTCACCTGACATCAGGATGTCTGTAGAAATGTCTATTCATATAATTATTAAATTACTGGGAACATTTACTAAGGATAATTAATTATATAATACATAAATAGGACAGATTAGTATTATTCACACGTCCTAATGTCTATTATAAATTCCCATACCCTGAGGAATTAGATTCTACCCGTCCTATAGCACCATAAACCCAGAAAGGTTACCCCTGGTTACCCTGCTAGCCTTAGTTTACATCCCTTTGAGCCCCCGTACCCCTCAGAAGGACAAAGTTGGGACTCCAAAAACTATAAATAAAGAGCTCTTTTGAGGATATTGATGGGCAGAGACCCATTTATATTTTTATCCAGACACCGTGCCAAGGTAATCAAGTACTTATAAGAGATAAGTAATTGATTTATGTCTAAGTCTGATCAATAGTATCCGTCCTAAACCTCTTTTATATCAATTAAAAACTGCTGAACAACCTTATAACCCCAGTATACAGGTTTAAACCATGAGTGCACATCTCAAACAGATACCCAAAGAATTTAATAATATACCAGTAAGTTTTATTATCCTTTCTCTGTTGTGGTAGCTTGGCTACAAGGTCCTGCCACTCCACCGTGTATTTTATATACATATGATGTTTGGGAAAATATCCTTTAAACTAAAGAGCCCAAAGTAACCAGGACTACGTGTTTCAATACTGAAATCCCTGAAGAGAGGTGTTAAAGATCCCCAATATAATTGTGGCCCCTCTATAAAAATATTTAATAATCAATTTATTCTTATTGATTTGAAACAATAAACCATAACCAAACCATTTAACCTTGCAATAAGCTTAATCCAAATATTTTATGGATTTTTGCTGCATTTACTAAATAATATATTTATTATTTATTCTATCACCTCTGGTAGCTAAAGGATAGCAAGGGTCTGGGCATCCAGGGGGCTGAAATGAAGGAACTGTAAGAGTAAGTAAGCCTTTAGTGTTCTTTTACTGAGCAAGGAGTTGAGTCTTGGTCAATCTTACAAAGTTTAACTGGCTGCCAAGTAATGATTGATTGATAAAAGTTGAGGTTTTCTTTGTAGTTGATAATGATGATTGAGTTCAGAGAGTCCTTGATGATATTGGTTGGATGAGAGTTGGTGAATTAATGGATTGATGAGTTAATCAGGAGTTTTTCATTCAATCAGAGACAAATTCAATGGGAAGTTGTTGGGCATTATCCTTGGTTGAAGTGTCCTTGATGTGGAGTATGTTCAGCTGTCCTTCCCAGCGCTTGGTAGAAATGTGGTGGTGGGACAGTTTAGTTACATTGGACAGTGAAGAAAAAAAATAAGAACGGAAAGAGAAGAGACTTGAGAATATAATCAAGATATAATAAAAAAATTATTGAGACAGCTTGTAACTTTAGCATTTAACACGCCCCCACAACTCCCAGGTCAGTGAAACAGATAGTTGAAAGCATTTACAAGACAAGTTTTTGAGCTTTTATTTTCAGCCTTTGTAAGTGCTTGGCTGTCATTGATAAGAAAAAAATCAGTTTGATGTTGATAAGGCCTTGTTTGAATTCATCTCAAAATTTTTTGGTTTTTATATGGATGTGTTTGGCTTTGGAGCAGGAGCCGAATTTCTTTATTTTGTCATTGGGCCCCTCTTTTTCAATCAAGTGAAGAGAAAAGCTGAATATGCATTGACATATGTCTTAAACAAGTTTTTCCAACCATCAAGCTTCCAGATGGCAACTAGATAACGCCACACATTTTTATTTGGTAAATGAGTGTGTTAGCTTTCTACTATTGCAGAGCAAGCTGCAAAAGTAACAAAAATAACACAAAAATAAACATATTAAAATTAACCAAAGAAGGAGTAGGAAAACCATAAATACTATTGTAGAAATGAAATTTTCCACCCAAAATTAGGTAAGGTCACTCACTGACCCCTTACTTGAAATCCAACTCCTTATGGTTTTAAATAATTAAAAAAGGAAAGACCAAAATACCACGGCACCACTATTGAAATTTTTGGCCATTTAAATATTTCAAATGTATTGTACAATATAGGTTTCACACCTAAAATTAAGTCAGAATTCAGGTGTTGTGTATATTTTAGGAGTTACAGATGGAAATGTGTTCTGTCACAATTCCCGCACGCAGCCGCAGCAGCCAATAAACCCGCGCGCGGCTGAGCTACAGCACTGTCACCCTATCAAAGCTGTATAGGCAGCCCTGGGCCTCTGAAAGTAAGCAGCCACGGGACTATGGGTTGAAAAAGTGACAGGCAGCCCGAGAAACCTAGTTACTGCATAAACATGCTACAACATACACAGGAAAGTTCCACGTATGTAATAAATCTTCCTGTGGTCTTAGATAGTCTAAAAATACATAAAATTATATAAAAATACTTGAATAACCTTCATACTTATTTTTTATTAAATATAATTCAAAGTACCAAAAATGTCGAAAATAAGATAATGACTGCTTCTAAAAATATATTAAAATATTTTAATATACAATTATGAGAACTTCTAGAAATCAAAATTTTTTTGAAATAATAAGAAAACTAATGATGTAAAAATATTATATGATACCCATGACGTATATCTTTAAGTAATTATTTTAGTAAATCAACTGAAATTTGAAAATAAGCAGTAAAATCAATATCATGAATTTACTCCAATTATTTAATACATAATTGAAACTCACCTGAAATCAGACTATCCAAAGTAGTTTTAACTAAAATAATTATTAAATTACTGGGAAAATTTACTAAGGATAATTAATTAAAAAATAAATAAAATGGACAGATTAGTGTTATTCACATGTCCAAACATCAATTATAAAGTAGAATAATTCCCATACCCTATGGAATTCGATTCTACCCGTGCTACAGCACCAAGAACAACTGACAGGCTGCCACTGGTTACCCTGCTAGCCTCAGTGTCTGTCCCTTTGAGTCCCTGTATCCCTCAGAAGGACACTATTGGGACTCAAAAAGCTATAAATAAAGAGCTCTTTTGAGGATATTGATAACCAGAGACCCAGTTATATTTACATCCAGACACCATGCCAAGGTAATAAAATAATCATAAGAGATAAGTAAGTGATTTATGGTTTTAGTCTGATTAATAATATTTGTCCCCAACCCTTTTTATCAATTCAAAATGCTGAACAACCTTATAACCACAGTAATCAGGTTTAACACATCAGTGGATGTCCCAAACAGGTACCCAAAGGATTTGATAATATAACAGTGAGTCTTATTATACATTCTCTGTTGTGGAAGGTGGTTACAAATCCCTGCCACTCCACCGTGTATTTTATACACATATTATCTTTGGGCAATATATCCTTTAAGAATATAAATTAAAGGTTCCAAAGTAACCAGGCCTACATGTTTTCATACTGAATTCCCTGAAGAGAGGTGCTAAAGATCCCCAATATAATTGTGGCCCCTCTGTTAACTTATTTAATAATCAATTTATCAATATTGATTTCTAACATTAAATCATATCCAAACCAATCCATCTTGCAATAACCTTTATCCAAATATTTTACTGATTTTTGCTGCATTTATTGAATAATATATTTATTATTTATTCTATCACCACTAGTAGCTAAAGGATAGTAAGGATCTTGGCATTCTGGGGACTGACAGAGTGGGTGATGCTTTGCTGTTGTTTACTAGTCCAATATAGGGGACTTCCTTTGAACGGGAAGATGTATCTGCTTTGTGATAACCAAGATTCTGGGTCATCAGCCCAAGTGGCATCACTGAAACAGATAAGCCGGGTGGATATGGAGTGCGTTCCAATTACAAGCATTAGATCCTTGGTGGCCGCAAGATATTTCCAGACATGGAAAACTTCCTCCCAGTGGCTCATTCCAGGTTTCTTGCAGTTTCTTTCTAAACTTGAAACAGAAATACTAATGTCTGGTCAAGTCAGCCCGGAAGTGAAGTTCAGAAATGCAATGGGCAACCTATACCGCACATTAAGTGAAAGGAACTCCTTGTGATCCTTTTCATCTGCTTTTCTGAGGTGTTGACCTGGCGTGAGAGTTGTTGAGACAGGTCTGAAGTTGGTGAGACCAAGTTCCTGGAGTCCTTTTTCTATGTGGAGTACTGGAGACAAATGAATAAGACCACTCATGCGCACTACTTTCCTTCCCAGGAGTGTGTTTGGAGGGTGATCAGTGGAATTCTTGAGTCTAATGAGGAAGGCCTCTTTGAACCTATTGAAATCTCCTGTCACAACTAATTTTTCAACATGAAAGAAGACAATTGTAGTCTTGTCATTGCCTATGTAGAGACACGGGTCGCAGTCTGACTCTCAGAAGCCTTGTGACTTGATCCATTTGCTCAACATCTGGTACCAGTTTTGAGGTGCTTGTTTCAAGCTGTACAAGGACTTCTTCAATCTGAAATATTTTGACGTTCTGTTGCACCTGTGTGGAGTTTTGATGATGACTTTTTTATCAAGTTCTGAGTAAAAAAAAGGCTCCCTTGACGTTGAGCTGAAGAATAGCTAGATTTTACTCCGCTGCAAAAGTTAGTACCCCCCTCAAGGAAGCCACCTTTGCGGTGGGATCATTGGTTTCAAAGTATTCAAGACCGTAGCTTTGTTTGAAGCCTTGCACACATAGGCAAGTTTTGAAGATTGGTGCCTCCCTGTGAGCGTTGGTCTCAATTTTGAATACCGCTACCATTTCAAGTGGGTTGGTGACTTCACTTTCATCTTCTTCCTCCCACGCTTCTTGTTCTTCAATTGTATTGAATTCCTTGATTTCCAACTCCTTCCACTCAGGGATTCTCATTGCCTCTTCGAGGTTTTTTGGAAATTTTTCAGCCACAAAGCTATAATTCTTTGGTTTTGAGATGGTATTGCAGTTTTATAATTTGTGTCAGAAGTTTTATTCAGAATTTTAGTCCCTGTTGGAGTCCAAATTGGATTTTTTTTTGATTTCAGGCAATGAGTTGGTTTCATCCAAGACCATGTCATCAACAGATGAACCAGAAGGCAATTTTTTGGCAAGGGGAGAAGGAGAACTGGATTGAAATTTGTTGTGACCAGTGATTTCCTGATTTTCATCAAGAGATATTTCAATTTGTTTCAGAAGGTTGAAGATTACATGCATTGTGTCAATTATTTTTCCAGTTGCCTTCATTATTTTGTACGAAAGAAGAGCCAGATTTAATCCAATAAAAAAACCTGACATGCCTTTTTCATCCAGTCTTGACCTGATCTCTGTGCTGTTGAGCCAGTAAGTGACTGCAGTTCCAATGGGCTTGACATAGTCCTTTGCTAGGTATTTTGAGTGCATCTTCTTCCGGGGAGAGTCATTGCTTGTCTGTTTGGGGATTTGATTAAGCATGAGAGATGCTCCTCTTATAACCTTGTGCCAGAAAGACATTGGCAATCTTGCATTGGAGATGATAGCCCTGGCGGATTCAATCACTGTTCTATTTTCTTTTTTGACTCTTCTGTTGTGCTGTGTGTGATACGGTTTGCTTATTATTTGGTTGATATGGCAAGTTTGGTAGTATTTTTGAAGTTTTTTGTTTAAAAAATCCCCCCCTCTTTCCGAGAACACCTCAGAAGGATAGTTAACGGTTTTTCTGTGAAGATTCTCAATTACAAAGATAAGAACTTCCGCTGTATCACTTTTTGACTTTAGGGAAAAGAAAGAAATTTATCTGGAGTATGAGTCAATGAGATTGATTACATATCTATAGCCTTGCTTTGAGTTTGTATTTATAGGTCCCATGAGATCTAAATGAATTTTTTCAAAGCACCTACTAGCTATCTGCTGTTGCTTGGAAAAGGATCTTTGGGTGATTTTAGTTTTTCTGCAGCTGAGAGATTTGAAGTTTTTCTTTTGAGCTTGTGGTATTTTGTGATTAATGAATTTCTCCATACGCTCAATCCCAGCATTTCCCAAGGAAAAGTGAAGAGACAGGAATTTTTCATCCAAATAGTAGGACTGTTTTGATTGGTTCTTCATGTCTATCACCAACAGTTTTTTGAAAATGGAACCAGATAGAATTGTTGTGCCTTCAAAAACCAACATGAAGGTGTTTGGTTGAAGTTTGGAGTCCACCTGAAGTTGTACTCCCTGTGCTGTAAGAGCACCAAGTGAGATTAGGTTGATAGTGGACTTGGGCACCCATGCCGCATTTGCAGGTTTAAGATTCACATTCTTGGTTGCAAGCGCAAAGTTTCCAGTTCCTTGAATGGTGATAGAAGCATTCTTCTTTCCAGTTTGGATCTTATCAGCCCTGTTACTCCTGTTCAGCATTGTAAACCAATCAGCATCAACAATCATGTGTACCAAGCACCCCAAATCCAGGATGAACCTCCTCAAGAGTGAATTGTTGGTGAAATTGATTCCGCAGAAGAAGGAGTAAAAATTAAAATGTGCCTTGTTTTTGCCTTTAGGTTTTCCTTTCTTGCTCTAATTTTGAACATTTGGAGGCTTTAGCTCTGGGAATTCAAACCAGCACAAGCTTGCAGGATGGGAGGTAACGGCCGGTTTATTTTTTCTGTTTTCACACCTAGGTCCCCTGTATAATGCTATACTGATGGGTTCCGCTTGATCAGCTTGAGCAATTTCTTTGTTTTTGTGATGAATTAGGTGGTTGAGGACTATCTCAACCTTCATTTCACTTTCTGAATGCATAATATGGGACTTCATAGACTGCATGTTTGAGTTAAACTTGGAAAGAACCAGGTACACAACAATTTCTGAGGGTAGGTCAATCCCAACCTTGGACATTTTCTTCAAGTTCACCTTAACCAATGGAACAAACAATTATATGTATTTTTTCCATTTTTAGGTGGAGGAATCCATTGAATAACCGTTTTCTATTTGCTGTTTGTGACAAGGCAAAGTCGTTTTGAGTTGAAATCCAGATCAATTTTGTGTTATCCTCATTGGCTTTGTCAATGACATTGTCATAAGTGTTTGAGTCTGATTTGGCTATGATGTGCGCAAAAAATTCCTGATTGACATCCTCATCCAAGCTTATGTTTTTGTCAGGATTGTTCATTATATTGAATATTCCCTGCAGTTTGAAGAGTTTCTCATATTTCTTCCTCCCCATGCTGTAGTTTTTGGCTGTTAATTAAGGGGTGGATTTGATTGGAGATTTGATTGCAAGTGTCAGCTCTCTGATACCAGGAACCTTTCAGTCCTTTAGCTACAGATATTGATAAAAATGCTGGAATGATGATAATAATTATTATTCCAATAATAAGCACTTAGAAGCTCACAAAAATGATATAATGAGAGCAGTTGCAAGGTTTCATTGGTTTGGTAATAAATGGTTTTCAATATAGTATAAAAGAGGGCCACAGTATTATACTACTGGGGATCTTTACAGACTAGAAACCTCTCTTCAAGGGGCCTCCTTAGGCAGTTTAAGAACCTTGGAATAAAGATGGGTGCCTTAGAAAGGACTTATTCCAGTAATGGCCGGGCTTAAAAGCTCAAATGGCCAAGGCAGGAAGGGTAAAACTCACTCTGAGCACTTTACCACGAGAATCCTGGAATAATTGGAAGGATTTCAGATCAGATGGGGTAGATTTCTCAACTAAACTTCAATGGTTGATTGGTTAATAAGGGTAAATAATACTACTATAGACTAAGTCATAAATCACTTGCTTATCTTCATATAAGCACTTGATCAACAATGACACGGTGTGTGATTGATAATAAATGATTCCTGGTAATTGATTAACTGATTGGATCCAAAGAGGTCTGTATAAATACCTCTTTGGGGTGATTTTGATCTTCTCAGGGAACATAGAGAGGGTTCTGTTTTTGGGCTGAGGCTGGCAAGCCATTCAGGGCAAGATTAGCACTTCAACTTGGTGCTGTCAATCAGCTGTCCTTAGATCTGCTGGATTTCTGTACTATTTTAGCCACAGGATCTGTTAATCTGTTATGGCGTAAATCTGATCATTCCGTACTCATCCTTCATTTGTACTATTTATATTGCTATAAAGCGAGTAGATGTGGATGTTTCCTGATTTTCCACCATCTGTTGATCATGTAGGTAGTTTTTAATAATTTTGATGAACACTCCTTGTAGTGTTTTGTGGTCTTCAAAGATTGGGGTCAGTGATTTATGTAGTAATCCTTGATTTTTGATTTATTATTAAAAAATGTTTTAAAATTGAATTTCATTAATTTTATTTAAGTTTTGATCTTTTTAGATCATTAGTAATGCATATGTCAGTTTTTTACATATACTAGGCAACTCTAACTAGGTTGTAGCTCTTTTGAGCGGTACCTGGTTGTCAGATTAGTCACAACAGATCCAGATGCGGGGATCAGATATTAAAGATGCGCGGGGGTTAGGATCCGCTGCGTGCGTGGAAGAATAAGCTGCGCGCGGGTCTCTAGTACGCGGGATTCTGCTAGTACAAGTACGTAGGGATATGTAATGATGTGGGGCTGTGCACATGAATTGTGAAATAACACATTTCCGCGTGTAACTCCTAAAATATACACAACACCTCAATTCTGGTGAATTTCAGGTTTAAACCCTATACGTGACAATATGTGTGAAATATTAGAATGGCCAAAAGGTGCCATACTGGTGTGCTAATTTTTTGTAATTTTCTTTTTAATTATTTTAAAAATGTAAGGACTTGGAATTCAAGTGTGGGGTCAGTGAGTGACCCTACCTAATTATGGTTGAGGAATCCATTTCTGTACCAATATTCATGGATTTCTCACTCCTTAATTAGTTAATTTAGATATTCCTATTTTTCATAGTTTTGTGTTGCTATTGACAGGTTGCTCTGTACATAGTAGCAAGCTGACAGCAAGAAAGTTGTAATTCATTTACCCTCCTAGTCCTGGCGTTGAGGATGACCCTGGTTTATTGATTGCGGCAAAAGAGGCTTTTAAAAATGTGAGAAATTATGGCTGGCAACTAAGACCAAGCTGAATAGATTTCATAGACAAAGAAAATAATGAGCGTAAGAAACAATATATCAAATAGGAAAAAACAAGCAAATGGAACCAATGGTGGGACAAATGGCTGAAGGTGAGAGTCAGAAATTGAGAGAGATCATGATAGACTTGAGTAACCTTAGCCAGTTGTGTGAAAGCAATACCTGTGACAAAATTGATAGGGTTGAACGCGGAACCTTGAAGGAACTGTAAGAATAAGTAAGCATTTAGTTTTCTTTGACTGAGCAAGGAGTTTAGTCTTGGTCAATCTTACAAAGATTGAGCTGGCTGCCATGTAATTAGTGATTGATAAAAGTTGAGGTTGTCTTTGTAGTTGATAATGATGATTGAGTTCAGAGAGTTGTTGATGATATTGGTTGGATGGGATTTGGTGAATTAATGGATTGATGAGTTCATCAGGAGTTGTTCATTCAATCAGAGACAAAGTTGATGGGATGTTGTTGGGCATTCTCCTTGGTGGGAGTGTCCTTGATGTGGAGTATCTTCAGCTGTCTGTCCCAGCTCTTGTCAGTAATGTGGTGGTTGGAGGGTTCAGATACATTGGAGAGTGAAGAAAAAAAATAAGAACAGAAACACAAGAGTTTTGAGAATAAAATAAAAAGAAAAAGAAAAGAAAAGTATTGAGACAGCTTTTCACTTCAACATTTAACATACAGGAACAGTATAATCAGTAGAAATTGAAACCAGTCTAAAGTAGAACCAACAAAACCACCAGTATTGCACAGGAATAAATGTAGATAGAATCAATTACCACCAAACAAACCAGCATTAGTGCAAATCAATACACCATATCTGAACTACACAGAATTTTATGCAGGGCTCTGCATTCATGAAACCCCTGTAAAACCCTTTCTCCCAACCAGCAGAATTGCCTCATGTGACTGTAAAATCTTTTTCCAACCAGCAGAAATATCTTATGTAACTTTATCTCACTGCTCCTCAATGGAACAGAGAGAAAACTCAGGGGAAGGATTGAGCACCCCCCTGAGGCAGGATTTTTACATTTAAGTAGGGCCTCTATGCCCTATCCAACTTTTTTCCTCATGCTGCCCATGGGCATCACTTCTCATCACTCCTCATGCCTACCATGGGCATTACTCATCACTACTCATCCCTCTAAAAAAGGGTATTAACCCCTCATACTACAGACTGAAAACTCTCCTCACCCATCTGTCATCTGTGTTGAATCACACAAATAAGTCTGATTAGTCAAAGGAATATTGTAAAACAACAATAAACCACATGGAAATTATAGAAATCACACGTTTTGACCATTAATTACCCCGCCTTCCTTTTGAAAAGAAAAAAACTTGAATTTTCATCATGTATCACTGGGTTATTGGCTGAAATATCACATAAACCTGATCAAAACCTTACCAATAAACCAATAACTATGGAATATTTTTCAACAACCCTATCAATATCAGTCAATAATTAATATAGCTCTGATCTGAGAAATATTTTAATTCTCAAAGAAACCAGCCATTAATTTGAAATAAATTATTGTTCAGACTTACTATAGTACTAGAAGGGCAGGCATTGAAAAGGAACTTATTCTTACTTATATTCTAACGGAGTATAATTAATACTAAATTCCCCTTCAAGGACTGCCAGAAATCTATTTTCTACTTTCTTTATATAATCCCACAGGAGTCTCCATAATTGGTGTCCCAAAAGTGGCTTGTTCCCTTTAGATTTGATTATTTTTTAAAAAATAAACAATATTGGTATGATTAGCCTCAAGAATAAACTTAACATTCACAAGGCAGCATTAAAAAACCCTTACCAGATACTTGAAGACCTCAAGGACCAACTAAAGGGCATTGAAGATAAAGAAAAGGAAGCCTGGTATTCAATAGTTGGAATGGAGAAAAGATTGAAAGAAAATACCAAACTACCCAGTGGACCCCAAGAAGAACTGGGGAAAGACCAGGAAATAATTCACAATCAGCAAGATATGGCATCAGAAATGAAGGAGAAAATTTTGAGCATTTCCAAAATTTTAAACGAAATTCTTGAAGAAAAAAAAAAACAGGGAACCCCAGAAACCCATTACACTCAACAAAGAGATAGGTTTCAGACCTCCACCCAATGATAAGAATTTGTAAGGATTCAAGCAAAGAAAATTGAAGAATCACCCACCCCCTCAAATAGTGCAGGATTAAACATATTCTCCTCATCTAGAGAAGAGAGAAGAGAAGCAGAAAGGAATCAGAATATTGAAAGAAACCCAGTCAGAGGAATAGACAAGGTCAGCTCAGTTATCAACAATAGTGAACAAAATGGAGTATTATTTTATGGAAAAAATGTAGATACTGGATTTGATGGAACAGACGTGGAGCAGTTTATCAAAAGAATTGAAAAAATTGGCCAGAATTCAGGAGGCAAGAGGAGTAGATATAGCTCTAAAATCACCTTTTTTAGTTCAAGACAAGAATATTAGGGAATCTATTGAAGATATGGAAGGACATGAAAATGGAGCCTGGGATCTTTTGAAGATGGAATTGAAGATTAAATGGGGCACATCTACCCCCCATAGAAGGTTTAATGAGAATTCAATACCTAGGTTGCTTAGAAATACCCAAGAGCAGGGAGAGGTCAAGACCAAACAGGACCTTCAGAATTTTATAGGTAACTATCAAGAAATGGTACTGTACTTCATTAGAATGGGGTATGAAAATACTAACTGATAAAGTGGGGAGAACCTTTGGAAATCCTTTTCTATTGACCTTAGGAGGGAATTGAACAGAGAGCTGGTTGATGCAGGAAGGATAAAGATTGCAAGGAATGGAAGATACCTACCCCCTGACCTGGAAACCTTGAAGTAACTTGTAGAAATTACTTTGGCATTATGGGATGTGGAGGAAGCTATTATAGGGATGAACCCCATCTCCAACTCACCTGTCCAGAGTTTGGAGAAGATATCAATTCAAGGAATGTTTTCAAGCAAGGACCCAACTATTACCTCCTAAACAGAGAACTCATACCCTTCAGAAACCAGGAGAGCATCAGAGATCAAGTAAAGACATTTTCAGAGGTCAAACAGATTCAAAAAGTATATGAGTCCCAGAAGGAGGAAAAACCCACCAATATAACAGTATTCTTGAAGGCAGGTGATTGGGAAGCTTGGACACCACCAGAGGTAAATATGAAGGAATACCAAGTCCAATGGGGGATGAGAAGATCACAAAGGTTGGCTGGGAATCCCCTGGAAAAGGACAACCCAAAGAGACACCAACAGACCAAGGGACATCAGCAGAAACTGAGAAACCAGCCCCAAACCCAAGGAAGAGGATACTAAGCTATCCAGGAGCATGGGTAGAAGTGGACCAGGACTGAAAATAAAGCTCAAGAGCCCCCAGAGGAACCTTTGAAGAAACCTGAAACTGATCCTGTGAATAAACCCAAAACTGAAACTGTTAAGGAACTGAAACTAAAACTTTGTAGAAAACTAAGGAAAAATCAGAACCAGTGGATACTCAAGAAGGAACCAGGATTGAAGAGATTCTGAAGAAAAAAATATTAAAACAAAGCTTTCACCTTACCTTGGAGGAGCTCATTTCAATTGCACCAAAATTTTTCCAGGATTTAAAAGATAGTACCCCTGAAGGAACCTTGGACTTGAATAAAGCTTCTAAATCATCAGCAATCAGAATCAATGGGAAGATTAATTGATTTCAAAACCACTTTGAAGACTATTCTGATGGAGAATACCATGCTCCTTTAGAGATATCCAAGTATAAAGGAGAAGTCTTAAGCTATGAAATAGCAGAAGGGGAGATGTTATGCATTGCAATCTGCTCACCAAATCAAGCAGGATGGCAGGTTACCCCACCAAGAAGACCAATGGGAATGAATAGTATCACATCAAATCTAGAGGACAAAGGAAACCAAGAAGTTTGGATCAGTTGACTGAATATACCTGAAGTGGACTTGGAAGGCTTACCAGACCCCTGGGAAAATAACATCATCACCCCTGAAGTATAAGCAGAAAGAGGATGGAAAGAGGTTTTGGAAAAACAAGAAGCTGAAGAAAACCTGGAAATGTTTTAGCAGATATTTGGAGTATTCTAGACCAACCCTGAAAACATGGAAGGAACCAACTGGGAAGAAATACCTGGATCAGGATTGGAAAAATCAGAGTTTATGGATTTACTCAACACTTACACTCAAAACACCCTTTTAATTCATGGAAAATGGCCATCTCATCATGGGAGAGTTCCATGGATTTTGAGGTATTGTTTATATTAGGGAGTATCAGAGTTAGCAAACCCGCCATTAGAAACCTGCCATTTTTTTTTACCAAACCCGCCATTTTTAATTGCGGGTTTCTGAAATACACATACCCCCTAACTGATGTATTTCAAAATGGCGGGTTTCATGAAAATGGTGGATTTAAAACATCAAACCCGCCATTAAACCCGCCATTTATGCATCATCATCCATCCACCATCCATAAAATCTATATTACCCATCCACATCAGCAAATCCATACTGGTCCCATCTCCATCATATCATGCACATCTCATCTTCATTGCTTCACATCTCCATCACTTCACATCTCTATCCTTTCACATCTCTATTGCTCCACATCTCTATTGCTTCACATCTCCATCTTCACACACATCCCCATCATCATCTCATCACCCCACATCAAATCACAATCTTTCTCAACATGTCCCATCAAACTTCTCAGCAGCAAGTTTAAAATTCAAAAAAGCTGAGTGAACTTTTGTTAGTATTTGACTGCCATTCAGACTCTGATTCAGACTCCCATTTGGAATCAACTTGGTTGGCTTTAAATGCTCTATTACAAAAGCAATACATGGTTCCAAGGAGACAAACTCTCCACAAACCTATGTATGAAAGGCAAAAGCTTCATCTCCTCCCCAACCTAAGCTTCCAGAAACTGTTCCAAACTCTATTGCCTTCATTCATAAAAATTTTGGAGATTATTGGAGACCACCACATCTTCCAGAAAAATTCTTAGAATCCTCAACGCGACCCAGCTATCCAAATGGCTGTTGCTCTTTGTATATTGGGATCAAATGGAAATGGAGCAGCAATTCATTAATTAGAAAATCTATTCTTGGTCCAATATGGAACCATTGACTCATACACCAAAAAAATCATGGTTGCTATCCTATCTTTCCGTTTCTCAGTCCTTTCATGGCCAAAAAAAAAAGAATACAAGGAGATATCTCAATTAATTCAAACCAAAGTATTTCCTTGTTGCATTTGTTTTGTTGATGGAACCACCATCCCCTTGAGTCAAAAACCAAGCTAGATGGAAATCACTATTTTGATTTTAAAAAAAGGCAATTGATTCATTCTTTGATAACAGAATTGATCACACACTGACCAAATATGTTTTTTCTGTTTGTTTAGATACCCTGTGGCACTACAACCTGTTTTTGATAACAACAAGAAGTTAATTTCCCTCCATGCTGGCCTTCCAGGTTCTTTTCATGATTCATATGTGTTCAATCAGATTTGGATTTCCCAACAACCAGAGAACTACTTTCACCACAATCAAAACCTTCTGACCAATTCAGCTTATGCTAGTGGGAGTCAAGCATACAGGAATGTTTTGTCCAATGATCAAGGAAAGACCAATTTCAACTATCATCTTGCCCAATCACAAGTTTGGATTGAGCATGCCATAGGAGTCCTGAAAGCAAGATGGGCAATCTTAAGGGAAATGAGAAACCAGCTTCAAAACTGCAAAGACATGAATTTCCTCAGAAACTGGATTATCACTTGTGTAATCCTTCACAATCTTTTGGCTGACATCAAAGATGAATGGGACAAAAAAATTTGAAAATTATATTCCTGATCCTCATCAAGTCATGCCCATCTCATCTTCTACCTCATCTTTGGCAATGAGAGAGTGGATTCTACCTCTTGCACTTTCTCACTTTTACTCCCCACTAATGCCCACCCCTCTCCCCCCCCCCCACCACCCTTGCTTTGGTCAGTCCCACCCCCCACCACCCTCACTTGGCACCCTCCGCCGGCCCCACCACCCTTGCTTGGCCGACCACCCCCCCACCTCCCTCTGCCGGCCCCGCCCCCCCACCACCCTTGTTTGGCCCCACCCCCCTTGCTTGGGGGCCCACCCCTGTTGACCAACGCCCCCCCCTCCTCTCCTTTGGCCAACCCACAGGCTGACCAACAACCCTCTGGACCTGCCAAACAAAAACGCAACTGGCCCCCCCTTGACCAATTGGTCCCGCCCCCCCCCCCTTGACCAATTGGCCCCACCCCCCCTTGACCAACAAAAGCCAAGCCCCGCCCCCCCTTGAAGCTGACCAATGACCCTCCCCACCTCCCTCCATTGGCCGACCTGCTGGCCAACCAACAACACAACGCAACTGGCCCCCCCTTGACCAATTGGTCCCGCCCCCCCCTTGACTGACCATAGGCCCTCCCCCCCCTCAACGGCCAACGGCCGGCCCCCTTCCTCCTTCTGTTTCTTGGACCAACCCAATACTCTTTTGCCCAGCCCCCCCTTGACCGCCCCCCCCCTTTACCAACCATTGGTCCCTCCCCCCCCCCCCTTAACCACCAAAGGCTGCCCCCCCCCTCAACCACCAAAGGCTGCCCCCCCCCTCCTTCCGTCGCTTGGCCCGACCAAATCAGCTTTGGCCCCGCCCCCCCTCAACCAACCATTGGTCCCGCCCCCCCCTCCTTCTGTCGCTTGACCCAACCCAAAACCCAACCCAAAGGGCTGGCCCAATTCCCTCAAACCCCATTATAATTTTTTTTTTTTGGGTGCTGATATTGTGTTTTTATTTATTTTTTTTTGGGTACAGTTTTTTTTTGTGGTGATTCCATTTATGGTGAACTTGGGATTGATTCCAGGTTTTGTTTCATTTTCTTTGATCCAATCTTGTTTCACTGATGATTTCCATTTGACTGACTGTTTTTTTTTGGTTTTTTTTCCTCAACCCCTATTGGTGAATGTCCAATTCTTCTCCCACCCGCCTCAAAATTTTGAACAAATGATCAAATCCCATCTTGTTCCTCACCCTAATCAGATTATATGGATGGGAGGGATCAAGATGGAAGGAGATGGATTGACCAACATAATGAAAGGTGGGAAGAATAGGGCCTGTCACCAAAAGAGGGTTCAAATGAGAGATTCCAAAATATATTTGGAGGTTTCTGAGGAATGAATTAATGAACAGGTGGTCTGGTCTGGTCAGAAACTGAATCCTTTGCATCTGTACCCTTCCATTGTTGCCAAAAAGAATAATAATAGTCAAAAACCTACCCAGGAAGAGTTTGAGCAAGCAAAAAAAACAATCAAACCGTTCCATTTCTTCCACTGTGGAAAAGTAATTGTCCTTGATGAATCTGATCACCAAGCCCTGGTTGCAATAATTGAATTTTTGCCCTTGGATAAACTCTCAGAACAAGATAAGAAGGACATCAACTTTGTCACCAATTTCCTTCATTGTTCAAAAAAAATTTTCAACCCAGTTGGTCCTTCAAGATCTTGGGGTGGAAAAATGTGGGCCGTTGGATGGCAAAAATCAATGAACCCTTCAGAGGTATTTTTACATTATGTGAAGAAATCATCCATTAGATCTTCTACTCAAGAGTATGCTTTTGTCAACCTTAAGGCGGAAAAAGTATCTTGAATTCTAGGACAAATGTTTTGCAATTTGGCCAAACTTTCCTTTGAATCAAACTGTGATATCATGAAGGACAAAAACATCCCCTCTATCTCTTTGTTTTAATTTGGTTCCAAGCCTACACCATTTGATTTCTCCCCACACATCAATTTCAACTCAAATTATTCTTGTAACTCTCCTCATATTGACAAAGGCAACATCTCTGGCTACTCCTTTTTACTCGTGGTTCCAACCCTGAAATCAAATGGTAAACTTATTAAAAATAAGGACAAATATCAAGTATTGTATGGCCAATTGTTTTTCCTGAACTTGGCTTTGGAATTGATTTCAAGCCACAAGGTATATTCAAAATGGTTTGGGCACCTAATAGGTACAAGTACTGTACCTTTCCTGATGTGGACAAAGCAACACATACCAGAATGACCATTTCACTTCAAATTAATAAAACAACCAGAAAAACTTGTAGGGAATTGAATAATTTCCAAATTTACTATAGAAAAAAACATAAATAAATAAAAAAAATTGTATTTTGGTGGGGTTAAGAATACTCTCAAATGTTATAATCAAAAAAAAAAAATTTTTTCACCCACGCAAATATATTTATAAGCCCAGAAATTGAGTTATCTTCTGTATTTCATCTACTGTCCTACTTTTCCCAATGCAAGCCAAGGCTACTGATACCTTATCCTTTTTTTGGTTTCAAGTTGTTCCCTCTCCTTTTCCTGTTATGCTTGCTGTTGATCCTTCTCCTTTTCCTCTTTTTGAAACTATAGCTCATCCTGTTTCAACTTCCACTCAGCATCCCATTTTTGTTTATGAGACAAACTCTTGGCTTTCTGCTTTTGAACATCCATGGCCAGTTGAAAATCCCACTTTTGCTTTTCAAAGTCATGTTTTTTGGATTCAATTTTTGATTTGACTGTTTTTTGCAGTGGAAAAGCAATGAGCATCTTTTTAAAAGCAGGTTCAACCAATGGACTTACATAAATCTTGCTTCTCCATGATTTCTTCAAATCCTGAAAAACCAGAAGTGTTTCTCCTCTTTTGATGATTTTGGTGTTTATATCAATGGAATTGGAGGCATTTTGCTTACCCTTGGCAGAGGAGGTTTGAGTCTGAAAGTTTTCACTATTATTTGAAGGAAATGTGGGAGGCCCCATTTTTTTGATTTTTTGGCCATTCTGGAATGGATGAGCCTATTTTTTCACAATATAAATCAGTCAGGATTAACCAGACAGAAGACAAAAGAGATTGGTTCTAAACTTGAACCAATTTTGAGGGTAATGGAGACTGAGGACTATCTTGTTCTGCATCAGCAAGTTTAATGAGATCTGCTAACAGAGGAAGAGAGCAATCCAAAGAAGGGGAGGAGGGGTCCAAGGTATGGTTTCACTCCTCAATCAACGCGGAACTAGACGTGATTGGAGCTGATTGTTTTTGAATATCCTCCTTGGCATTGGATGGGGGTCACTCATAGGATTCTTCAGGATCACCATTGCTAGGCTGAGCATCCCCAGCCAAGTCCTCAGCGTCAACTGAATTGGATTGTTGGGCATCAAAAGCAGCTAGGGGGGTGATTCTGGCCTTCTTTCCAAAGATTTCATCCATTTGAATATAAAAAGGACAAATGGAGTCCAACATATCAACCACTAAGTTGATTCCCTTGGCTTTTTCAGAGTCTGTGATACCACAGCCAGTGGAGATTGACATGGAGTGGGCCTTTTTGTACTTGGCTTGATAATTCTTGAATTGCTCCCTCATCTTTTTGTATTACAGATCCAGCCTACCTTTTTTTTTTTTCTTGAGTTCATTGGCCATCAGGAGATAACCATTTACCTTAGAGGATGGATGTTGGCCAATGCGTGTTTCATTGTCCAATCCAAAGCAGGCATCATAGTTCGAGCGAATTTTGAGCCAGTTGACCAGGATGATGTGATCATCTCTCTTGAGCTGACTTGAGCCCTTTGAAGCTGATGGGGGAATTATTTGAGCCCTTGGAAGCTGATGGGGGAGGATTGTTTTTGGGGAGTTCCTTGGCAATGTTCACTTTGGTGTGTTGGACTTTTTTGTGGACTTGTGGGGGGAGTTTAGATGAGGGGCCATTTGGAAAGAGTAAGGGTGATAAGGTTATGAGAGGGATAACGTGACAAGCAAGATAAATTGATGACAGATATGAAGTGATAAGAGGGATAAAGTGACAAGAGCAATAAAACAATGATTAGATTCTTTGAATGAGGTTGGAGGTAAAAGTTCTTGTTGGAGGCAGAGTGATGACAGTGATGAAGCAATAGGACCAATGAAGTGATGAGAGCAATGAAGAAATGAGAGAGATGAAGAAATGAGAGGGATGAAGCAATGAGAGCAATGAAGCAATGAGAGAAATGAAGCAATGAGAGCAATGAAGCAATGAGAGCAATGAAGCAATGAGAGTGATGAAGCAATGAGTGCAATAAAGTGGTGAGTGATCAAGTGATGAGGGTGATAAATTGATGAGAGTAATAATGAGAGTGATAAAGTGATGAGAGTGGTGAAACTTTTTATGATGAGGCTGGAGGTAAAAAAAAATTGCAATGAGGTTGGAGGTAGAAGGAGGGGGGAAGCCAGGGGTGGATAATGTGGAAAGGTGGTGGAAGCCTTTGAATACTTTATTTATAAAAACCCACTTATTTCCTGGTAACTCTGACACGTCTGATGTGATATAAGTGGATTTTTTGGATTTTGAAAGGCCTTTTTGAAATGGAAGATTTAGTTTGAAACCCGCCATTAAAAAATTGTGTGTTTGCTTAACTCTGACACGCCCTATTCTGGAAAAGATTAGCTCAGTCTTGGATTAGCCATATATATGGTAATGATTGGTCAGGTTATACCAGGATATATTTGATGGTCAGGTTACTTGGAACAATAGCACCTTAACTCACTTATTTTATGTAGTAGTAGGCCTTCAGTTTCTTTTAAAGAGCTAAGGGAATGGGTGGGCAATTTCATTTCATTTCTTTTCATTCTTACTGTACAACATATGATCTATGAAGAAGAAAAGCTAAAAAAAAGGCTTTGCATTCATCTCCATTTATTTCAAAAAAAAAAGAAAACTCACTGATGGTATATCAAACTGATGAAATTGTTGTTTGCATAAATAATATATATATAAAAGAAAGAAAAAGAAAAAGAAAAAAAAACTGTAAAATACAAAAAAATGGTAATAAAATAAAAGGAATGATAAAAAATCCAAACAAAAGCATTCAAGCCTTCAGTTTCTTTTGAAGTTCTGGGTTTAGGAAAGCAAACAGCACCAAGCAAGAATTGTTCAATCCCAAAACAATCAATCTGCCGTTCAGAGAAAAAAATAGAAGGGAGAGGAAATACAACAATAAAAATTGACGTACGTAGGGGGAAGATTCTTTCTTTGGTCAGAATGACCATTGGTGGTGTCAGGAGAAATTATAAAAGCAGTGAAGAGGCCCAGGGAGTTGATTCAAAGGGGAGGAGGGAGGAAGGCCACCCAAATGGCTGTTTTATAGAGGATCATGAGATGGAAAACCTTGCTCCCAGCTGACAACTACTCTGGATTGGAATAGCCCAAAAACTATAACAACTTTGGTTGGCAATACCAATTGTCACAGAAAAGCACCCTTGCAATTGAATTCAAAAAAAAGTAATAAAAAAGAAGAACAAAGAAAAAAGAAAAGGGGGATTGGGATTTAGGGTGCTTATCAGGCCGAACTGAATTTTTGAGAAGCCCAGCAGGCTTTTTTGGTTGGATTTGGTGAGGAAGTTGGGATTTGGGCTGCTTTGTGGGCGCCCAACTAGATATGCAGGGCAGTTTTGACAATTGGATGAGGGGTTTGGAGGCTTGAGTAGTTGAATGAGGAGAAGCAAAACCAGTTGTAAAGTGTTGCATTGGTGTCAGCTTGCTACTATGTACAAAGCAACCTGTCATAGCAACACAAAAACTATAAAATTAAGAATATCTAAATAAACAAAAGAAGGAGTGAGAAATCCATAAATATTATTGAAAAAATAGATTCCTCACCCAACATTAGGTAGGGTCACTCACTGACCCCACCCTTGAAATTCAAGTCCTTACATTTTTAAAATAATTAAAAAGAAAAGTACTAAAAATTACAACACCAGTATGGCACCTTTTTACCATTTTAAAATCTCACATGTGTTGTCACGTATAGGTTTTACACCTAAAATTCACTCAGAATTGAGGTGTTGTGTATATTTTAGGAGTTACAAAAGGAAATGTGTTATGTCACAATTCCCGCGCGCAGCCCTGCATCATTACATACCCCTACGTACTCATTGTAGCAGTTTTCCGCGTACTAGAGACCCGCGGGCAGCCTATTCTTCCACACACGCAGAGGATCCCACCCCGCCTTTATCTGAACTGACTGATCCCCGCGTCTGGATCCGTCGTGACTAATTTGACAACCAGGCACTGCTCAAAAGAGCTACAACCTAATTAGAGTTGCCTGGTATATGTAACAAGTTGACATATGCATTATTAATAATCTAAAAAGATTAAAACTTAATTAGAATTAATAAAAATTAAGTTTAGTACATTTTTTAATAAAAAATTAAAGATCAAGGATTACCAACTAAATCATTGACTCTGATCTTTAAAGACCACAAAACACTACAAGGAGTGTTCATAAAAATTATTAAAAATTATTTACGTGATGAGCAGATAATGGAAAATCGGGAAACATCCAAATCTACCCGCTTCATAGAAATATCAATAGTACAAATGAAGGATGAGTACAGAATGATCAGATTTACACCATAACAGATTAACAGATCCTGTGGCTAAAATAGTACGGAAATCCAGCAGATCTAAGGTCAGCTGATTAAAAGCACCAAGTGGACGTGCTAATCTTTCTCTGACTGGCTTTCCAGCCTCAGCCCATGAGAATAACTTGATCTACGCGGCCTGAGAAGCTCAGAATCATCCCAAAAAGGTATATATACAGACCTCTTTGGATCCATTATTCCATCATCAGTTTACAAGGAATTATTATTATCAATCAGAAACCGTTTCATTGTTAGTCAAGTGCTTATGAAGAGTCTAAGCAATTGATTTATGACCAATTCTGTAGTATTATCATTCATTTCTTAAAACCAATCAACCCTTGAAGTTTAGTCAGGCAATCCACCCCATCTGCTCTGAAACCCTTCCTATTATTGCAGAATTTTCGTGATAAAGTGCTCAGAGTGAGTGTTTCCCTTCCTGTCTAGGCCAGCGTGCTGTTATGCCCGGCCATTGGTGGAATAATCCTTTTCTAAGGAACCCATCTTCATTCCAAGGTTCTTAAACTGCCTAAGGAGGCCCCTTGAAGATAGGTTGCCTTGTCTGTAAAGACCCCCATTAGTATAATACTGTGGCCCCTCTTTTATATACATATTGAAAACCTTTTATTACCAAACCAATTAAACCTTGCAACTGCTCTTATTATATTATTTATTTGAGCCTCTAAGCTTTTATTTTTGGAATAATAATTATTATTATTATTCCTGTATTTTTATCACTCTCTGTAGCTAAAGGACTGCAAGGTTCCTGGTATCAGAGAGCTCAAAATTGGTATGTGGGGCGTGGAGCAGTGGCCCAACTGCCTCCAGATGGGTGAAACCAAGACTTCAAAGTCAGTCAGTGTCTTTGGTAGCCATAAGGGCTTCATCACTTATGAAGGAGCGCTGCAACAAGAGTGGTGCTGTTGCACCCTTTGGTTTGAGCTATTGGCCCCTCCTCTGCATTTAATCAAACAAGCAATAAGTATCTTTGCTGCATCAAGAGAAACAACAATTCCTTCAACTACAGACAAAGAGGAAAATTGTGTTATTGTTGATGATCAACCATCAATTCAACAAAGGGAAACAACCTGCAACGTCTGGGAATTCTTTGAGCGGAAAGAAACAGTTAAGTATGGATTTTGCTCATGGCATTCCTGCTTTGCTTGTTCTAATAAAAGAATACTTGAAATTTCAGTTAAGGATGTTTGGGAAATATGCAAATCTTGCAAGGCTTCCCTATCAGGCACAGGACAGTCAGGAACAACTCACCTCCATTTTCATGCTGAGAGATGTTTGCAAATAGGTGATACATCTGGACCATTAATACAAACTCTATTGAATCTTGAAAAAGGGGAGGTTTTGAAATGGAATTTTGACCAAAAGACAGAAAGATTGGCAATGGTGCAGATTATTTTCAAGCATGAATATCCATTCATGATGGCCAAGCATGAAGGATTCAGAAATTTCTTAAGAAAAGTACAACCATTTTTTCAACCAATCAGTTGACACACTGTTAGAAGTGATGTGATAGAGTTACATACTTGCCTCAAGGACACAATCCATACCAACTTGGAGAAAGTTAAAAAAATTGCACTTAAAACAGATTTGTAGAAATCCCCTCAAAAAAATGGCTAAATGGTGGTAACAAGTCACTTTATAGACAATAATTGGCAACTCAACAAAAAAAAATTTTCATTCAAACAACTTCCAGCCCCACATACCAGAATTTCAATCAGTGAAAAATTAGCCCTGACCCTGCATGATTGTAGTTTGATGGACAAATTCTCATTTGTTACTACTGATAATGCTAGCTCTAATGATAGTGAAATGAATTAACTACGCAATCTGCTTCTTGAACTTCCAAAAAATTCATTGGAGTTGGATGGAAAGTTTCTTCATGTTGGATGTGCAGCCCATATTCTCAGCCTTATCGTCAAAGATGGATTGAATGTTTCTTTTGATGTTATCAACAAACTCAGATCCGGCATCAAGTTTGTCAGAGGTTCCCAATCAAGAAAACAACATTTTGAGTGTTCCCTGGATATTTTTGGCCTCTCACAAAAAAAAACTGAAGGAACCTACTATTGATGTCCCAACACAATGGAACTCAACCATGAAATGATTTCTTCTGCATTTCCATACAAATCAGCATTCCAGCATCATCAGATCTCAAAATCAAAATTTTTAGACTGCCCTTCTGAGGTTGAATGGCTTGAAATTGGTGTTATGAAGGAATTTTTTGAAATTTTTTAACAAGAAACAAATGGAATTTCTGGTACAAAATATCCAAATTCCAACATATATTTTCTTACTTTGAAAGACATAGAATATCATCTGGAAGTTTAATCTCATGAAGTTGGAAATGAACGTATTACCTCAATAGTTCAGCCCATGATGACTAAGTTTTGCAAGTACTGGTCCAACATGAATGAATTTCTAGCTCTTGCAATTGTTTTTGATCCCTGCTACAAGTTCAAATACATAGAATATACTATTTCAAGGAGTATGACTATTGAATCAGTACATAATTACATTTAAAATCTCAGAAGAACAATATGATTATTGCTTGATTCTTCTTCTTCTCCCAAACCATGAATTGAAAAACAACTCTTTACTCCTAGTGGAACTGTTGAAAAGTCCTTTATAAATTCCAAATCAGATGGTTTCTGCAAGTTTTTAGAAGGAAATAAACAATCTCAATCACATACTCCTCTTGCTGAATTGGAATCATACCTTCATGAACCTTTGATTTTCATAGCAGAAAGCAATTCTGGATTTAACTTACTCAACTGGTGGAAAGAAAATTACTGTCAATTTCCAACATTAGGCTGTTTAGCAAAGACAATTTTGATGGTTCCAATGACCTCTGTTGCATCAGAATCAGTAAGACTTCATCTCCTTCTCTTATTAACTTATGTGTAATATTTATTTTTACTTTTACTTTTTGAGGCATTTTCTACCAGTGGTTTTGTTCTGGATGACTTCAGAACCAAATTAACTCCAGAGGCCCTTGAAGCCCTGATTTGTACTTAAGATTGGATGAAAAATTGAATATTATTATTTTTTCTTGGCTCTTCTTCATTCAAAAACCATTGTTTTCTGTCATACCTCCAAATTTTTATGATTAGAAGGTGTTTCTCCTTTTTACAAAATTGCATTCAGCTATGTGAAAGCATCCTCATTAGCTTTCAAGTCAAAAAAAACACAGGGGCCGGCTAACCAGCCCAAACCCACAAAAAGCCCGCCAATTTGGGCTCGGGCCGGGCTTGGTCACAGCAAACGTCTGTTTTTACCCGGCCCGTCCGAGCCCGAAAGAAAACAGGCCGGTTTTGGGCTTGCCTAAAAGGGGTTGGCCCGACCCGATAAGCACCCTGAATTGGGATCCCTGTATCAGCTCACCATCAATCGAACCACAGCTCCGACCAAACAACAAAACCGTCATTGCTGTTTGCTCCAGCCCATGCCTAGTCTGCATAAATTAGGGAAAAGAAGAAGACAATCAATACAGGAACAATTAACAAAACGAAATAATAATAATAATAATGACTGAATAAAGTTGGAATCAAACTGAAACTCACCATTGATTGCTGCCATCCATGACCGCCTCCATTGCACCATCCGCAACAACCCAGGGCCCCAAGGGGGATTTGAACCTACATCCAATTGGATTATGCAAGCGTTTGATTGGCAACCATGCCCGATTGAACCGGGTATACCTTTGAAACCGGCCAAATCACAAGAAAATAATAGTAATATCACTAGTGAATCAATTAAGAAAAGAAAAGAAAATACAGAAAACGAAGAAAGGAAAAACAACTTACTAGACTGAAACACCAAAACAGTTGTATTCCGTGCGAGCCGAAATTTGAAGAAGGAAAAATGCGATGATCAAAGTGGATTGAGTCGCGGGGATTGAGGACCAATATCGACCCGGGCCGCAAATTGACCAATACGCGCGGCGCCTCTCTCTCTTGACGACTACCTCTAGCCCCTCTCTCTCGTACAACAGCTCTCTCGCGCCTCCAAGTGTCAGAAACCTTCCGCGACCAAAAACCCGCGCAAGACCGCACCCGGGAAGGAAAGCAAAAATCGTTGTCGAGCCTGGACCAGAAAAACAAAAATTACATAAAAAAAAGGGGGGGGATTGGAACTAAACTCCTGAGCAAGAGTTTAAACCGCTAGATTTTGTCACTCAAAAAAAAAAAAAAAAAAAAAAAAAAAAAAAAAAGAGGGAAATTTATTGGAACAAGCTCCTGAGCAAGAGATTAAACTGTTCCATCAACATCTGCCATTTCAATTATCAACTAAAAAAAAACTCCTGAGCAAGAGTTTGAACTTCTAGATCTTAGTTATTCAGAAAAAAGGATGAAGATAAAAAAAAGAAAAATTGGAAAAAAAATTCCTGAGCAAGACCTAAACTGTTAGATTTTGCCATTAAACCAAAAATAAAATAAAAGTAAAAATAAAATAAAATAAAATAAAATAAAATAAAATAAAATAAAATAAAATAAAATAAAATAAAATAAAATAAAATAAAATAAAATAAAATAAAATAAAATAAAATAAAATAAAATAAAATAAAATAAAATAAAATAAAATAAAATAAAATAAAATAAAGTAAAATAAAATAAAATAAAATAAAATAAAATAAAATAAAATAAAATAAAATAAAATAAAATAAAATAAAATAAAATAAAATAAAATAAAATAAAATAAAATAAAATAAAATAAAATAAAATAAAATAAAATAAAATAAAATAAAATAAAATAAAATAAAATAAAATAAAATAAAATAAAATAAAATAAAATTAAATAAAAAAAAATAAAATAAAGAGAAGAGAGACAAAGTACATAATAATTATAACAGAAAGACAATAATCAAGCATATGGTCCTTGGTAAGACCTTAGACTTCCTACAATCAAAAAAAAATAATACAAAAAATGAATGATAAAAAAACAAGAAAAAAAGAGAATGGCAAAATAATCTTAGAAAATAAATAAATCATAGGGTACTTGGTAAGAAATTAAACTGCCTATACACATATGTACTACTGTTTCATCAAGAAGATTAGCTTAGTAGATAATATTAACTCTAAGGAAGATGGAAGACTAGGAAGACAGAAGAAACTGAAGACAGCAAGACTGGTTTAAATTTAAATTGGATCTGAATCAAGATTTCAAGATATATCAAAGTACCAAGGAAAAGGATTAATCAATATTCTACCAGAGAATTCAGAATGAAGATATTATATTGGGCATCAGGGAAAAACAAATCTATCAAGCATGAATAGATTCAAACAGGGTAAATAAAATATAAAGAGGGTAAATAATATTTCTTTAGCCAGGAGGGAGAATGCAATTGGAGAAGGAAAAAGAAGATTGAAAGAGAGAAAAATAACAAGGAAATGAAAACAGAGGAATAATCTGTCTTTAGCCAGGAGGTACCATAGTATTGGAGAAGGGAAAAGAAGATTAAGAGATAGAAGAAATTATAAAAAAAAACCTGTCTTTTTCCAGAAGGACCCAAATATAATTTGACAATCTAGAAGAATGGGAAGGATCAATTTAATTTGAATTTGATGCATGGATAAAATCAATAAAGAATGAAGAAGGGAAGATTCAAAGATGAATCCTCAAGACATAAACAGGACCAACTGGACCACTCAGACTCCCTGGACCTTTGTTGTCATCTCATTTTGTTATTAGCATTTCATTTCATTTCATTTTATTTTCTACATCAAATTAAAAGAAAATTTAGAATACAAGAAGAGAAGAAATAGTGGTAGAACAAGAAGAGAAGGAATATGAAGAAGAAGAAAAATAGAAAGAAGGAGAAGGGGAGAAAAGAAGTCTGATGTCTATGGACAGGAATGCTGTGGACAGCATTAAGTCTGGGGGTGATTTTGTAGACAAAACCTGTCCAATAGCCATCAGACTCAATTTTATAGTATAAACATGATCTCAATCCTAAAATTAACCTGATAAATGGATCATACATCAAGAATAACCTATAGTCACTTAGGCAAAGTACCCTTCTATATCTCATGGATTAGAAGATACAACCCAGTAAACTAAGTTATGGCCAACCTTTAAACAACCAGGTATCACAGACCAGAGAAAGACCTATGGAGATACTTTGGGAGTCCTCAAATAAATACCACAAGCAAATATACATATCAGAGGCTGTGAAGAAAATATATACAGAATGAAGTGAAAATATTATAAAATAGCATCAAAAAAACATGCAAATATACATAAAAGTGCTGCACAGAACTATACAGGAGAAATTCACAGAAGGAAGTGAAACCTGTTACAATCATAAGCCAAAAAAACAAGCAAACATACATACAGGAGGCTGTGAAGAATTATACAGGAAAACTATATGCAGGAGGAAGTGAAACTAGTCTCAACCAGAAGCAAGCTAACAGGCAGGAAATATACATAAAGATGGCTGTTCAGAAGTATACAGGAACAGTATAAGGAGTAGAAATTGAGACAAGTATAAAGTAGCACCAAAAAAACCACCAGTATTTCACAGCAATACAAGTAGATAGAATCAATTAGCACCAAACAAACCAGCATTAATGCACATCAATACACCTTATCTGAGCTACACAAAAATATACGCAAGGCTGTGCATGCATGAAACCCCTGTACAACCATTTTTACCAACCAGCAGAAATGCCTCATTTAAGTTTAAAATCTTTTTCCAACCAGCAGAAATGTCTCATGTAATTCCATATGACTGTTCCTAAACAGAACAGGGAGAACCCCCAGGGGAAGCCTTGAGCACCGCCTTCTGCCCTATCCAAGTTTTATCCTCATGCCTCCCAGGGGCATCACTTCTCATCACTCCTCATGCCTACCAGTAGAAACAATCATCACTAATTATCCCTCCAAAAAAGGGATTGACCCCTCATACTAAACTCTGAAAACTCTAATCACCCATCTTTCATATGTTTTGACTCACCCAGATAAGTCTGATTAGTTAAAGGAAAAGTCTAAGCCAACAGGATATCAATTAGAAATTATAGCACTTACAAATTTTGACCATTGAAGACCCCGCCCCTTCCCTTTAAAAATGAAAAACCTTGGCCAATCATAATTTATCATTGGGGTATTGGCTGAAAGATCACATACAACTGATCAAGCCCTTACCAATAAATAAATACCTCTGGAATAATCTTCAACAATTGTATCAATATCAGGAAATAATTAATTTAGGTCTTATCTTAGACCTACTTGAATTCTCAAAGAAACCAGCCATTAATTTTAAATAAATTATTTTTCAGACTTACTATATTACTAGAAGAGAAGGCAATTCAAAACTCAATTAGTCTTACTAATATTCTAAAGGAGTAGAAGTCATTCTAAATTCCACTTCAAGGACTTTCAGCAAGCTATTTGCTACTTTATTTATATAATCCCGCAAGAGTCTTTACAGCTCTCATTACTTGATACCCTTGGGAACAGCAAATAGTTTCTAAGGAGAAAAAATTGGAGTTGAGTTTTGCATTGCAACAGCTTGCTTCCTTCCAATGGGTTCTTTGTACAATATGCAACATCTGTTTTTCAACCATTGTTCTTTTAATGGCCAATCTTACTGAAAGTCATGAGATGAAGAAACTGGACAGTTTCTAGAATCATACTTGAAATTGAGCTTGGGGGCTTCAATTCAAATGAGACTGTTGCACTTGTTAGAAGTCTAATACAAAAAAATAAACTTTCTTCTGCTAATTTCGGGGAAGTTGGCCTTTTTCCCCCAGGCTGCCACAAGACTAATTAACACAGGTTTCAATCAGCAGTGCTAAAATTTGCATTTCTTAGTTTAAATTTGATTTTATTTGGATCTCATCCTTACTGAGAGAGGGGCCATTTTTTCTTATATTGGGAGAGAGGAAAGATCAATACACATGTGCATAAAATATTGGTTATGAAGAAGTGGTGCAGTTGAAACAGCCCATGGGACACAGACCAGCAGATACTTATCATTGCTTGCCGCAAGTTGCCCCAACTGCAGAGGCCGCATGCAAAGTGCTGATGATTTTGCAGAATTTTCATCCGCAAGATTGCTTTTCCACAGCTCTTTTGAGGTTTCAACAGGCACGTGACACCAGCTTGTAAAGTGATAGAGGATTGAAGCAGTGGGTTTTCAAACCTGACTCATACAAGTCACTACCTGGATTCAATAAGTAAATGTTTCAATGCTTCCTTTTCTTTCTGTTTCCTCTTAGATCATTAAAGGAGGTTTTAGGGTTCTTTTTTTTAGTTTGTGGTTGAAACGAATTGTATTTTTTGAAAGAATTACATTCAGTTTTTAATATCTTCTTTTCCTTCTTTTGAAATTTAATAAATCTTAATTTTATCCAGGAAATTCAAACATCAATCTAAATTTTAACTGTAGATTCAAAAATCTTCTCAGAAATTTTGGAAATATTGTACCACATAGATATTGATTTCAATCATATATTTCAAATAAATAAATTTGAAATTGAAATAATTGGGGAGGTTCACATTTTCTTTTAAAAAATGAATAAATTTACACAAAGCAAAGCATTGCCTTGAATGATTTTCTTTCTCTAATATGTTTTGGAAGAAACTTTTTATTTCAACATTTCTTATATAATTGTAAGCTCAAAAGAAGTAATCTGGTGATATTGAATTGTTTTATTTAGCAGGAAATAATTAATAAATAAACATGCTCTAAAATTTAGAGCTTTTGATATGTTTTTCTGGGCCAAAACCAAGGAAATATAGAACTGCTTGGAAACAAATTCATTGAAATCAATGTGGGGTTTCAAGTGATTTAGCTAATCTTTCTAGTTTATCCTTTACTTGCTTCATCTCCAAAACAAATTTCTCTGTAAAATTTAATGTGGAAAGAATTATAAGGAATTAAAAATTAGAAGGGAGGGCTCCACATGGTTTCATCTGATAATTTCGGAGAATTTCATCATCAATTCTTCCGTATTCTACTTGTTCTTTCACTTGAAGTTCCCATTTCATCTCAGATAATTAGTTGAGAGTGTTTTCTCAAGATTATGAAGAAATTGTGGATAAATTTTGCTTCTCCAATAAACTTGGAAAGGGTGATATTTCCCCCGATTTTCTTCTTCTTTATCTGAGCAGCATTCCACACTAGGGAGGAGGAAGTTTTCCAAATTCTTTCCCATATGGTGCTCTGGAAAAGCAATGATTTTTATGTATATCTTTCAGGTTCAATACCAGAATTTCAGCTAACAGGATTTAGAAAATAGAGAGAAATCTTAAGCTTACTCTGCATTTAACTCTAGACCTAAATTTTTTTTTACGTGTCCTAGGCTTCATGTAATTATACTTCTGTCCATGTAGTCAAAGTTCCTGTAGACCAAAGAGTATTTCCTTCTTGAAGAACTCAATATCAAGTGGATAATTTGTGTATGCATTATTGTCCTTAGCATTCAACCAATGTTTTATTATGTCTTCTGAAAATATTTGGTCCCACTTTGTTGAAATATGATGTTCCAATTGGAAAGTTGGAACATGTATACCATAGATTTGTAATTATTTCTGGAATTTCTGTTTGAACTTTACAGGAATGCTCTTCTTCCCTCCATAGAGGTTTTCATTGATTTTTTCCAAGTTGAAAAACTTGTTGTTTGGGTCAATTTTATCAATTCTTTTTGATTTTAAAACTTGTAATTTATCTTTAGTGGTTGGGGGTAAAACCATGTCTCCTCAACATTTCATGTTTATAATAGTCTTTAAATAGTCATGTAGCCATAGACTTATGGGTTCGTTGGAATTTGGAAAATGTTCTGCTACTTCCTTGTTTAATTTGCAAGTTTTGATGGATGCTGAACTATGATGAGGTCTAGAATCCATATTATAATATAGGAAATTCTTCAAGTAGCGCTTCAAAAGGTTTTGGGGTTGTTTGAAGTGTAGATTTCATGCAGGGAAGGATTTTCAGACAATCAAATCTAAATTTATCAGCTATTGAATATGATTAATTTTGAGAGATTATAAAGGGTTAATTTACAAATTGAATATCTCAAATTGGTTATGCATGAACTCCATAATTTATTTCAAATATGTGAGCCAAATCCTACACTGTGCAAAGAATGAAAATATTTTCATAAGAAGGAAATTTTTGGGAACTACCACTTAGATTTTGATAAAAATCACCACATTTTTTATTCATATTTTGCTTTACCATGGATCTTGATTTAGATTATCATTTTTTATCATTAGGGCGTATCAAAGTCAGAAAAATGGAAATTAGAAACCGCCATTTTTTTGACCAAAACCCCCATTTTTAATGGGTGGTTTCTGAAATACACATACCCCTCAACTGGTGTATTTCAAAATGGCAGTTCAGAGACTCCTGTGGGATTATACAAATAAAGTAGCAAATAGCTTTCTGGAAGTGCTTGAAGGTTAATTGAGTATTACTTCTACTACTTTAGACTAGTATTAGAACAAAGAGTGGTTTTGAATTTCCTGCCGTTCTAGTACTATAGTAAGTCTGCATAATAATTTATTTAAATTAATTGCTGGTTTCTTTGAGACTTAATTAAGACCTAGATTAGTTATGAATTGTTATTGGTAGGGTTTTTTTTGAAGAATAGACCAGATGTATTGGGTTATTGGTTAGTTATTGATCAGATATGTTTCATCTTAACCAATATCCCAATATTGAAGTTTTCAAGGGTTTTATCAAAGGGATGGTTCAGGAGAAGACCCAAGGATGTATGTACACACAGAAGGCTTGGTAGAGGAAAGGTTGGTGGTTTCTTTATGTTGTGCTGTCTTTCTTTGGAAGAGTTATTTGTTGATTAAGGGGTGGTTTTTCTTTAATATGGTGCTGAATATTTTGGGTCACAGAAGAACCCTTATTCAAGCACCTGGTGGGTGTTTTAATTGGTGAAATATGGGTTATAACTTGGTCCCTGATTTCCTGTTTCTTTTTTATAACTGATTTACTACCAATATTTAGCTGGGTAGGTACCAAAGATGGATGATGAGATGGGGTGATTGGGTGTTTGGGTGGGTAGGCCAGACGGCATCTGAGGGCATGGATGTGGATGGCATGGGGATAAAACCTAAATAGGGCAGAGAGGCCCTCCTTAAATAGAAAATCTGGTCCTCAGGGGATGCTCAGGGCTGCCCCTGAGAGTGCCCTGGGGCTTCCCCTGTTACAGTGGGATACAGGTACAGGTGAAATTTTAGCTGGTTGGAAAAAGAAACTGTATGAAACTGAGGCAAATCTTCTGGTTACACAAAAGAAACTGCATGAAACTGAGGCAATGCTTCTGTTTGGGAAAGATTGTAAAGGGTTTTCATGCCTGCACAGCCTTGCATAAATTGCTGTGAGGTGCTGATAAGGTTGGTCTGGTCCTGGTTGCTTGTTTGGTACTGACTGTTCTTCCTGCATGTATTGCTGTGCATTCACTAGTGGTTTATTTGGTGCTATTTTCTTCTACCTTCATGTATTTCTGTGCATTACTGGTGGTTTGTTTGGTTCTGCATGGTCTTGACTTCCTGAATATATTTCTGGGTAGGCCTGTGGTACTTGTAATTTTATTTTTGTTTGGCATTACATGCTACTAGCTGCGTAAATTGCTGTGTGGTGCTGTGGTTGTTTGGTACTGCATGGTTCTGGCTGACTGCCTATGTTGCTGGATAGCCCTGTGGTACTTTTACTGGTGGTTTTTTTTGTATCACATGCTTCTGACTACATAAATTGCTGTGTGCTTCTGGGGGTTGTTGTTAATGGTACTTTGTTTGGTATCCCATGCTACTGGCTGCATAAATTGCTGTGTGGTGCTGGTGGGGGGGGGTTGGTACTGGTGGGTTTTTTGGTTCTGGTTGAGACTGGTCCCACTTTCTCCTTCCTTTACTTCTCCTGTATACTTCTGCACAGCTTTCTGTATGTATATTTGCTTTTTTGTTTGGTTCTGGTTGAGACTGGTGTCACTTCCTCCTGCCTGCACTGTTCCTTGTATGCTTCTGCACAGCCTTCTGTATGTATATTTGATTGTTTGTTTGGTGAGGTGACAGGAGCTGAACTGGCTGCACTGCCTCCTGTATCTGTATTGCTGTATTGTTTCTGAGGTGATAGGGTTGTATGGTCCTGGTGTTGAGGGTAAGCTTTTACTGGTATGTAATTGAGGGTTTCCAAGGTATGTCTTCATACCTTCCGCAGAGCTTTGACACCTGGTTGGGTATGAGTTTGACACAGTTGGAGGTTTTTTGGGCTTTATCTCCTAATCCATGAGAGATAGGGGGTTAATTTGGCTGAGTGACTATGATTTTTTTCTGATTTAGAATCCATTTATGAGGTTAATTTGAGGTTTTGAGCTGTTTTAAAATATAAAAGTGATTCTGATGGCTATAGGACAGGTTTGGACTACCACAGCGGGTTTCATGAAAATGTTGGGTTTCAAACATCAAACCCCCAATTTCATCCATCCACCATCCATGGCATGCAAAACACCCATCCAAGCCTCCAACTCATCAAACCCATACGCATGATACACATCTCATCTCCATGACTTCACATCTCAATTGCTTATCACTTCACATCTCCATTTCTTCACATCTCCATTGCTTCACATCTCCATCACTTCACATCTCCATCACTTCACATCTCCATTGCTTCACATCTCCATTGCTTCAAATTTTGATTGCTTCAAAAAAATCCCATCATCATCACATCACCATCTTTCTCAAAATTTCCAATCAAACTTCCCGGCAACAATTTGAAAATGCAAAAAAGCTGACTGAAATTTTTTTATTATTTGACTCAAATTCAAACTCCAATTTGGAATCATCTTTTTTAGCTTTGAATTCTCTATTTCTAAAGCAATAAAAGGTTCCACAAAGACACACTCTCCACAAACCTATGTATTAAAGGCAAAAGCTTCACCTACTGCCTGGCTTAAGCTTCCAGCAACTGGTCCAAACTTTATTTCCTTCTTTCATGAAACTTTTGGAGATGATTGAAGACCACCAAATATTCCAGAAGAATTTTTGGAATCCTCAAAGCAATCCAGCTATCCAAATGTCTCTTGCTCTTTGTAGATTGGGATCAAATGCAAATAGAGCAGCATTTCATTGATTAGAAAATCTATTCTTGGTCAGCTATGGATCCATTTCCTTCTAAGCCAAAACAGTCATTATTTCTATCCTAGCTTTCTGTCTCTCTGTCTTTTGTTGGCCAACCAAAGAAGAACGCAAGGAGATATCTCAAGTAATGGATACTGAAGGCTTTCCTGGTTACATTTGTTTTTTTGATTGAACCACTATCCCCTTGAGTAAAAAACCCAAGCAAGATGGAAACCATTATTTTGATTGGAAAAAAAGGCAATTGATTCATTTCCTTTCCAAAGCCTTTGATAATAGACTGACCAAATTTGTTTTATCAGTTTGTATAGATACTCTGTTGCACTAAAAATGTTTTTTGATAAAAAGAAGAAGTTCATATCACTCCATGCTGGCCTTCCATGTTCTTGTCATGATTCATATGCTTCCAATTGGATGCGGGTTTCCCAACAACCAGATAACTACTTTGACCAAGATCAATAACTTCTGGCCAATTCAGCTTATGCTAGCAGGAAATATGTGCTTCTGGCATACCTCAATTTTTCAACCAATGATCAAGCCAAAACTGATTTCAACTATGATCTTTCCCAATCACCAGTTTGGATTGAGCATGCCATAGGAATCCTGAAAGGAAGATGGGCCAGCTTATGGGAGATTCTAAACCAGCTCCAATCTTCCAAAGACATGAAGTTCATCATAAACTGAATTATCATTTGTGTAATCCTTCACAACCTTCTTGCCAACATCAAAGATGAATGGGACAAAATATTCAAAGAAGATATTCTTGATCCTCCTCAAGTTATTCCAGCCTCATCTTCTACCTCATCTTTGGCCATGAGAGAGTGGATTCTTCCCCTAACACCTGCTCACTTTGATGAGTAGCATTGGGTTTTTAAATAGTTAAAAAAAATCCACCCTCACCAGTAAACTTCCAACTCCTCACCCACAACCACCACCTCACCCATCAACACCACCTCCCCATCACCTCCACCTCACCAGAACCTCCATGTCACCAACCACCTCCACCTCACCTCACCTCACTCCCTGCCTGCCCTCCTCCTAACCCTGGTAAGCTTGCTCCCCCCTCTTCCTCCTCCTGCCTCTCACCGGTTTCTGATCCTTTAATCATTCAACTTTAGGTCCCCCCTGGACCCTTTAATCAAACCATCCATGTGAGAATTTACTCCTCCTCTTCCTCCTCTGCCTGCCCCTGATCAATTGCTTGATCAATTGACCTCCAAGCAATCAATTAATTGGTCAACCAATCAATTGATTGAAAGACTGGTGACATCCTCCCCCTTCAGCTCCTCCTCTTCTTTCCAGTTCTTGAGAAGTTTACTGACATTTTTTTTTGGGAGGATATTACCGGTAATGTTCTTGTTATTTTATATTTTTGTTGACCATCTAAGTGGTTTATACCGGAATGATGATTTTTTTATTTTTTTGGTTGGAGAATTGCTGGTATTTTTTTTTATTTTCTATGTTTGTTGATCATCTAAGTGGTTTATACCAGACTAATGACCTTTTTTTGCTTTTTTTTTTGATTCAATGCAATGCAATTGGACTTTCCACCCCTTTGACCACCCTTTCTTGATGGCCAATTTTTCACCCACCAAACTCATAATTTTGCAACTAATCTTGATCCTCACCCTGATCAAAGTATACAGTTGGGAGAAAAAAAGATGGAAGGAAAATAATTTGAAAAATGTAAAGAGAAGTGGGAAGAAAAGGGCTTGCCAGAGAAGGAGGGCTCAAATGCGGGATCTTGAAATTGCATTGGAAGTGACTGAGGAAAAAATTAATGAAAATGTTGTTTGGTCTTCACGCAAACTACATTCCTTGAAGCTTTATCCATCCATTTTCAATAAAAGTCAAAAACCCACCCCTGAAGAGTTGCAACAGGCCAAACAGAAGGTCAAACTGTTCCATTTCTTCATCTCTGGAAAAAAGTATATTTTCAAGATCAATTGGATCATGAGGCTAAGGTTGCCATCATCCAATTTATCCCTTTGAATGAACTCTCTGAGAAAGAGAAGGAAGAAATCAACTCAGTAAAAACATTCCTTTTCCAATCCAAAAAATTTGTCAACACTGTTGGTCCCTCAAGATCTTGGGTTGGGAAAATGCGGGCAATTGGATGGAAAAAAATGATGGACCCTTAATTCTGAACTATTTTGAAAATATTTGAAGAAAGATGCTATCAAATCCTCCCCTAAAGAGTATTATTTATTGAACCTTAGGTCTGAAAAGGTCTCTCAAATATTGGTCCAAATGTTTCAAAAATTAGCCAAACTTGCATTCAATTCCAACAGTGAAGCTATGATGGAAAACAACATCCCTTCCTTCTCCTCATCAGAATTTGGATCTGACCTTACTGCTTTTGACTGCTCACCTTACATCACCTTCACCTCAGATTCCTTCTACAAATTTACCCATATTGACCAAGGTGATGTCTCTGACTATTCCTTTTTACTTGTGGTCCAAAACAAAAAATCAAATGGACAATTAAAGACTCCATAGGTGCTAAGTGGCAGGCATTTCTGTGGAGGGGAAAGGTGATTTTTAGGCTTCCCTCCGAAGAGTTACAATAATATTTAAATGTAATCAGAATCAAGATCCAGGAACTTGTAAATAAGGAATCAATGTAAGGGATGAGTTTGGGAATAGTTGGTAGCAATGGAAAAACACTATGTGAGGGAAGATGGTGCAGGGAAAGACTTGAACAAAATAATTCAAAGTTTTGTTCAAAGTTCAATGGAACCAGGCTGTTGTAATTAACAACAACCACAAGCTAATAACTCTGATTGTTGCAGAAGATTAGGAAAGATCAACTCAATCCCAACCAACCTCCAGGTTCTCAATGAACCTGCCCAACTCTCCGCAATCAAGCGCTTGAAGGGTACCAGGTAACTGTGGGTGGCTAAACAAAACAAAAGAAATTTTTTCATGAAGCTCTAGAAGCAAATAAATAACAGATTAAAACAATAATAACCCAACACTTCTCAAGGAACTCAAGAGTAGTGTGGCGGAATTAAAATTCAAAGAATTAAGGGAGGTCTAACACTCCAGGTTTTAAGGTCAGAGAAACCTCTCAGTCAAACGTGAGAGGATCTGGAAAGATGATCAGGGAAGGATCAGACCAGTATTTTCAGAAAAAGGGAACAAGAGTGGTAAAACACACTCAAGAATTCCAACAGACAGAATTATCTTCAACCAGAAAGGCTATGGTTGGTGATAAGGATCAGGGTCACAGATGGAAAGATCAAGGATTGAGTATGGAGGCTCAAAGGATCAAGGGGAAATCAAAAGATATACTCAGCACAAAAATTTGCAGATCAAGGGAAAGAAGCCCTCCCAAATGATTATATTGCTGATTTATTTATGAGATTGATGATGCCAAGAAAAAAGGCTGGGGAGAGCCCCTCCTTTTATAGACAAGAGGTCTGTAGAATATTTACAAGGGATAATTACAGATGAGTGCAGATTTTGTTTTTTTTGTGGATGAAGATTGGCAACAGGAACAACCTGAAATGGGGAAAAAAATCAAAGAATGATGGGGAAGGTGGAAACCTGTCCGCGTCAAGGATGACGGTGGCAGTGGATTATAGGTTTTGACAAGTTTGACCGGCCGCAACCGCGGTTGGCCAAGGGAGAATTGATGGTCATGCTGGAGATGGAGATGGTCGCGCGCCACCATTGAAAGTGGGTCCAAATTCAGCTACAGTTGCAAATGACAATGTTGGTTTGCGGGCTTCAGAGAGGGATTGGGAGGAGCCAATTGGTCCAGATTGTTGGGGCCAATTGGTCAAAGCTAGGATAGAGCGAGGAGGATGACGGCTGTTGCAACAGGCAATGGCGTCATTGGTGTTGACATGTATTTTTGGTTGGTGCAAGGTCACCAACGTCTGAGAGAAACGCTTGCGGTAATTGGTTGATGGCGTCAACCTATGTTGTTGTTGCCTGTGCCCACAATGGCAAGCTTTGAGAGAGGATTGGAATTGGAGTAAATCTGTTGTTTGATAATCACCATTCAGCAATCTGGTTTTTTGATCATTGTTTCTCTTCATTGTTGCTCTTGGCGTAATTTAGAGATTTCATAGGTACCAAAGAGAAACTTGTCAAAGTTCATCTCACCCAATCTTTGTTGATCAATCAAATCCCAAACCTGAGTCAGCCTATTGGAATCAAAGCCATATCAAATCCAGACGCCACTGATGATGATAACAGACAGCTTGAAGTTACGATGATAGTAATTGGTGCGCAATTTGATCAACAAGGGAGGAGGATTGTGAAAGAATTTGATTTGGATAGCAATAATCTTGATCCAGAGGGTTTCAATAAATTTCCTGAGCTGGGGTAATTCAATGATCAAATGGCATGCTGGCGTGGTTGAGGATTGATGAGGAAGAGGATGGCCGCCCATGCATGCTTGGCCAAAAAATCAGGGTAAATCGCGTACAAGGGGGAGATTTGAACAGAGGAGGAAAGCATTGGAGGAACAAGGAAGACCTTCCTAGACCGCTAGGACAGGGAACAGCTGGTATAATGGGAAATGAGTGGGTACCCATAAAGGCACAAGAGATTTTTTTTTTTAAGATGTATTGATGGATAAGGGAATGTAAAAAAAATTCAAAAATTTCCTTTTTCCTTGAGGTGTCCTGGATTGTTCACCACAACAGCTAATTGACAACAAGGATGAATATCAAGTATCCAATGGCCAATTTTTGTTCCCAGACTTGGGTTTTGGGATTGATTTCAAACGAAAGGGTATTGTGAAAATGGTTTGGGCAGAAAAAAGTACCAACACTGTAATTTTCCTGCAGTGGATACTGCCTCCCATACTAGGATGGCCATGTCCATGCAAATCAATAGAATAACTCAAAACACTAGAAAGGAATTTGCCAGTGGCAAAATATATCTTTGGAAAATAATATAAATAAAAATAAAAAAGATTTGTTCATTGGTGGTGTTAAAAATACTCTCAAAAATTTTTGCAATCAAAAATATTTTTTTTGTTTTTATTTTTACAATTTGTATCAAAGTAAATATATTTACAAACCAAGAAATCAAGTAATTTCCTTTATTTCATCCACAGTTCTGCTGCTACCAATACATGCCATGGCTACCAATAGCCTATCTTTTTTTATGTGGCTAGAATTTCCCTCTCCTTTTTGAGTTGTTCTTGCTCTTGATCCTTCTCCTTTTCCTCTTTTTGTACTTCCAGCTTTGCCTGTTTGATTTTCCACTCATCATCCAACTTTTTTTGATGAGCCAAACTCTCATCTTTCCACTTTTGAAAATCAATAGCCAGTTGACAATCCCACTTCTCCTTTTCAAATTGAAGTTTTTCAGATTCTATTTTTGATTTCACTTTTTTTTTGGAGGGGAATAGGAATTAGCTTAATTTTGAAAGCAAGTACAATCAATCAATGAACTTACTTGAATGTGGCTTTTCCATGATATACTCAAAGCCAGAAAAATTTGAAGTGTTTCTCTGCTTTTGAGGGCTATTAGGGTTGAGTTTGATGAAATTGGAGGCCTTTTGCTTTCCCTTTGCAGAGAAGGTTTGTGTGTGAAACTCATTGCTCTCATTTGAAGGGGATGTGAGAGGCCCCATTGGCTTGAGTATTTGGCCATTCAGGAACAGATGAGCCTGTTTTTTTACAAATTAAATCAGTCAGGATTACCAAGACAGAAGAGAAAAGGTCTTGGTTCCTTAACTGAGCAGATGATTCCAATGGTAGTGATACAGTAGTAAATTGATCCTCATTTTCCAAGTTGTTAAGTTCTTCCACCCCAGGAAGAGAGAAATCCAAAGAAGGAAGTGAGGGGTCCAAGGAAGGGTTTGAATTGTTTATCAATGGTGATGTAGATGTGATTGGAGCTGATTCTGTTGGAATATGCTCCTCCACATCATATTGGCGCCACTCATAGGTTTCATTGGGATCATCATTGCTAGGCTGAGCATTGAAGGCCAGGTCCTCAGCATCAACTTAATCTGATGGTTGGGCATCAAAAGCAGCTAAAGGGGTGATATTGGCCTTCTTTCCAAAGATTTCATCCATTTGAACATAAAAAGGACAAATGGAGTCCAACTTATCAACCACTGAGTTGATTTCCTTGGCTTTATTGGAGTCAGTGATACCAAATCCGGTGGAGGTTGACATTGAGTGGGCTTTTTTGTACTTGGTTTGATAGTTCTTGAATTGCTCCCGCATCTGTCTGGATGAAAGATCCACCATAACTTTTGTTTTATTCTTGATTTCATTGGCCATCAGGACATGACCATTCACCTTAGAGGATGGAGGTCAGCCAACTTGTGTTTCATTGTTGGATCCAAAGCAAGAATTGTAGTTGAACAGAATTTTGAGCGAATTTACCAGGATGATGTGATCAGCTCTCTTGAGTTTACTTGAGCCTTTGGAAGCTGATGGGGGAGGATTGTTGGATGTTGACTTCCAGGGGGATGTTTGCTTTGGTTGAGTGGACTTGTGGGGGGAGTGTTGCTGAGGGGCCTTTTAAAAAGAGTAAGTGTGATGAAGTGATGAAGCAATGAAGCAATGAAAGTTAGGATGTGATGAAAGGGGGGATGAAGTGATGAAGAAATGAAGCAATGAAAGGATGGATATGATGAAAGCAATAAATTGATAAGTGATAAAGCAAGGTGAGAGTGATGAAGTGATTAATTGCAATGAATAAATGAGATTGATCAAGTGATGAGGATAGCAATAAAGAAATTAGAGTGATAAACTGATGAGGATAGCAATGAAGCAATGAGAGTGATGAATTGATGAGGATAGAAATGAAGCACTGAGATTAATGATGTGTTCCAATAAGGTTGGAGGATGAAACCAGGGGTGATGATGTGGAATGAGGCGTGGTTGAGCTGTTAGAAGTATTTATATACTTAATTTTAAAAAAATAATTTTTTTTCAGGTAACATTGAAATGTCTGATGTGAAATAAATGGGTCTTTTGATTTTTAATGGCGGGTTTGAAATGGCGGATTTGGGTTGAAACCCGCCATTAAAAATGGTGGGTTTGTTTAACTTTGATAAACCCTATTTTAAATGATGTGGGGAATAATAATCATTTGGTTCCCTTGACAGGACAAAAGAATTAATACAGAAAATCCATTGAAACTTACCATTAAATTTTGCAGTTGAAATAATTTTAGAGATTTTGTCATTAAATTCAAATGATTTATGTTGAAAAACAAGTATTTCCTTGGTAAATTAATTTAAAATCAAGAAGAAACCTATCATTAAAAATATTTTTTTCTCAAATTACTGGGATGAGCACTTAAGTTGTTTCAAATTTCACTTCCATTTTTTAAATCCATAGTATGATCAAGATGATAAATTTTACCCAGTTTTAGGATTGAAATCAATGAAATTCTTCCATAATTTTTGAAATGGGTATTCAAATTTCAATTTTGAATTGGTATGAAAATTCTTGAAAATAAAACTTCTTGTGCAATTAAGAGTTGCAATTTTGATCCAACTTCCAGGAAATTCTGATTGGGAATTTGTTTTGATATCTGCTAAAGGTAAAGAAAATATTAAAATTTTTCTTAGTAACTGAATATTTCTGGTGTTGAATTGAAATTTACAAGGATTCATCTGAAATTTTCAGGGCTGAAATTTTTCCTAATTGAAAATAGGGCCAAGGTAATATTATTAAAAAAAAGGTATGATATTCATTTCTTCATCATTTACCAGATTTTAGATGAATTTTTGGCAATTGAAATTAGGTAGAATGTGATTTTTTGACAAATATCATTTTCTTACTTCCTGTCATGTATTGAAACCATTTCAGCTTATTTGGTTGAACATGAATTTGGAAGATTCAACTGAAATCTCTTGAGACATATCAAACCTGGCTGCATAAATAAAAGCTAATATTATCACCATTCCACTTGTTTTTATTTTCATGGGTGAGTTGGAGTTCATGAGAGGACACTATTTCACAAAAATAGTTAAAGTTACTTGCAAAAAACATCAAGTTTTCTTTTATCAAGTTTTATTTTTCTTTTAAGCCAAATATGATTGAATTTATTCATAAAGAGAGCTGCATATGAAAAATTGGTTTGTTCATTTAAATTCATAGTTAATTTTCAAGCTTTTTTTGAGATCAAAATGGTTTCATCTCATCAGGAAACATCTGGATTTAATACCCCTGAGGTAGCAAACCCCATTGGAAAAATTCATGGATTTTCTAAGGATGAAATAATTCACTTCATAATGAAACTAATGAACATTAACTATGATTTAATTTTTCCAAATATCAAAAAATATATTGGACTTGAAAATTTAAAGATTATGAAAAGTCAGAAACTCCTTAGTTGACAAATTTCAATGTATTATTTGATTTTTATGAAAAAGAGATAAGGCTTTCTTTCCTCATTGCATACAAAGAATTTTTCTACAATCGAATTTGGATTAATGCACTTTTGATTCTCTTATCACATCAACCCTTGCATTTTAATTGAAAAGAGGTGGAATTTTTTAGAAAGATTAAGTAGAGAAAGCAAGAATTGGGAAAATTTCAAATAAAAATCTATGATAAACACTCAAAAGTCCTTTGGGATTGAACTTGTATTAACCAACAGTGGAACAGCTGCAAAAGTATTGGAAATGATTTAAAATCCTACATATTCTTTTTGAAAAATATATTAACTCACACCTTCCAAGAAATTCAAACCTCTGCATCCAAAGGTCCCAGAAATTTGGAACAAATTGCTCTGGAATAAAAATTTCTAAGGCCTTCCGGTCAATTATTATCTGCAGCCTGCGTACCCAAACCCTTGGATTCTGATCTTCATGCATCAACCTTTCACTTTGTGTCCAAATTTCAGGAAACAGATCAATTTTTTCCTTTAAATCTTGATCAATATGTTTGTGATTTTCTTCCAACAATGTTTGTTGTTCCTTGGATAATTAACCATTTTTGTTTCTTGATGTTTGAGGGGTATTGGAAGGGATTGGTGGATTGGGTATGTGGTTTCTGTGAAATATGAGTTGGGTTGATGAATTTGTTAATAATCAATTTTGGGTTGATATTTATAGGAAATTAAAAGGAATTATACTATTGCATGACTTTAAATTGTATATTGGATAAATAAAAAGCCTATGCATAAATTGTATGGACATTTTCATGGGTTTTAAGCATAATATGCAAGAAATATAGTAATTGAAGAGTAATACATACTGCATACCTTGGGGAATGATTTGACCACTTTTTAAGAACTTCCTGCGGCATTTTGGAGCAGAAATGTGGAAAATTATTTGAGATATGGGGCTTAAGATGATATAAACATTAGAATTAAGTTTCCTTGGATAATTAATTTCTTAATAAATGAATGATTGGTTGATAAATTAAGGTAGTGTGAATCACTGATGTTGATAACCAAACAAAAATAACAGCTAAACTAAAATTTAGGCCAGTGAGATATTTTCATTGATTTGGATTTTTTTATTTATTTGATTAATATTATGTACACTAAAAAAAGCCATGATGTGATCCCTTGATTTGTTTTATTGCCTTTCAAAAACCAATCATAATACTAAACAGCATTTTTTGGAGATATCCAGTAATTTTTAAGCAGGGTTCAGTGCCTCCTTTCTTTGATTTTCATTCCATGACCTTTGTATGAGTGTTTCAGCAGCACACTGCATGAATGCTGTTGAGGCCAAAAAAACATAATATTTTCATATGGAATTCCCAAAATATTGGATCAATTCAATTTTCCATTTGCGGTGTTTTTAATATGCAACATAATGGAATTTTTCATTGAGTGGTTGTTAACTCCCATAAAATCACAGTATACAATTAATTTCTTAACAAAAACTCAGCTATTCTTAATTTAAAGAACAATTGTTAAGATTTCTTCATAATTGTTATCCTTTGCAGCAGATGATAGGAAAAATTCTGTAATTATCAATGTATCTCACTATCTTCCAAAACTGTAATTTTTGGTTTAAATTTAAAGGCTAGAATTAAAATTTCTTCAATTTGAAATCAGCAACTTAGTCAATAAAATTAATGGGCAGTATGATCATGAAGCATGAAATTATCCAAAAGAATCATGTTTCCAAGTCAAAAATTTGATTATCCCAAGATCAGAAACAATTTGAAAACAAGAATTATCCATCCAGAAAAACTAATAGTCTTATTTCCCAAAAGTTCACCAGAATTAACTATGGGAAGATGGGGGTTCTGAGGTAACTTCAACTAGATTGTAAGAGGTATTTTTTTTGAAATCCCAGACAGTATTAAATTTGCTACCCAGATCATAGTGAGTAACCAGCAAAATATCTTCCAGAAGGACCTGGGTCAAGTTTTCATAAGAAAATCTTCCAGTAAAAATGCTAATTATATCTCTCCAGTTGATTTTTTGGTCTTTTCTAAAATCCATATCACTGAAGAAGGTGAGAATGTATGCCCTTGTGTTACCAGGTTGGACCCAGAGTGGATCAGAAGGTAAGCCATCCTTCAAATTTGACTCAAGCACAAGAATGCCAAATTCAAAGAGCATTCCAGAATGCCATTTTGGCATGACCGGTTGATTCCCTGGACAGACCCATATAGCAGAAGGAACAAAAACTAACATGTGTGAAACACATGCTAGAGAATTGATCCCCAATTGATTCTTCTTCTCTGCTGAGTCCTTTGACATAAACAAACATCTGGAAATGCTTTTTCATCAAGCTGTAAGCTGATGAGACCATTGAATAGAGAGAAAAAATATTTGAAAACAGTGTGAAGTCCACCTCTTCCAGAAATCATCTCAGCTTCCTTGTTAGCACCCAACCTCCTGTTTTGAGAAAAGGTGGAATCATCAATTACAGCTGCTTTCATGTTGGAAAAGTAGCTTTGTGCTTTGAGTAAAGCTTCATCTGAAGTACTTTCAATACCATACATTGAGAGAAGGACATTTCTTGAGATTTTTTGTGAGACTACAACTATTATTTCATCAAAGGTGTGTTTCAGTTTCATGAATTCCCAATGTATTGACTCTCTGGTATAAGTTAGTATCTCAGAGAGTGGATTAATATTTATCTAGACTGTCTTCCTGGAGCAAGTGAGGGATTTTTTGTTGATGACCAAAAAAAACATCATTATCATTTCCAAGCAAAATATTTTCTAATAAATCAAGAAGTAAGGATCAGTTTATTTTCATAGGAGTGGAAGACAGCCTATTTACTATCTTTGCACCATGTCAAACAGAGGTCCAACAATTTTAAGATTGTTGATGACTTGGGGGGGTTGAAAGGATCCTTTTGCCAAGAAGGTTAAGGGTGTTGGTAATTAACAACTGGGTATTGCTGATAATTTTGGAATAAGTTGAAGTAGTTGCATTTTTCTTTAATTCTTCCCAGTATGAAAACCTCAACAGGTCTTTGTCATTCAAGCCAACCAAAATCTCTAGGAAATGCAATAGAATAGCTGCAATGATTTTCATTTCATCAAAAAATGATTTAACTGCCCTGGTTTATTTGAACAAGGATTTGATGTTGGCACAATAATTTGGGCCTGGGTTCAAGTTTGGCTACTAGAATGGACTTCAGGCTGAGATAGCTTGGTAAATGAAGGTTCCTGAATCCTTGGCCTCATTTGGATGTCAATTTTGGGTTGATTATCCAGCATAGCCTTCAAAATAGAAAAAAAAACAGCTCAGGGGATGTTGGGACTAGGTTGGGTGCAGGTGTGAGACTCATGGGTGATGGTTCAATAATCAAGACTTCTCTGGTTTCTATGGTTGTGCATCACTTGGGAAAGTGAATTCTGTTTAAGAATCAGAGGGTTCATATGATGCTTGAGAGCTAGAGGGCATCATTGAACTTAATTTTTGAGCTGCTTGCCAAACAGCTTGGGCAGCCAGCTGTGCAGATTCCCTGGTTCCTGGAGCAATGCAGGATTCTTCAGCTGGTGTTTCTGGGTGCAGCACTGGAGTGTTTTCAGAGGCCTGTTATGTTGCATGATCAAGGGCAAAAACACCTGCTTATTGAAATCTATCCTCCACAGGCACAGCTGCAGTGGATATTTCATGTTCATCTGGATATTTTGGGAATGTATCAGGTTTGTGTATTTGGACAATTTTTAATAAAATATTTACTGCATCCAATAATTCTTAAAACTCACTGGGTTGGTTGGCCAGGTGCTCCGCTGGAACCACTGTAAGCTGGTGCCAGGAATATATTGAGAAGTTGTTGTTTCATCATCCACTGATGGTACCTTGTGAGCTGATTGGACATCTTCACTATCAGCTGTTGTTGGATGTTTTTGTTCTTCAGTTGAAGGCTCAAGCAGACCAAGGTCTATGGAGCTTTTAAAAACCATCTTTTCAACCTTTGAATTGTATTTTTTATGATAAAAATCAAGCATATACTGCAATATTTGTTTATGGGATCTTTTAACACATTCCTCACAAAGTAGTGCATTCAATTGATTAAGAGCGCATTGTTCTAAAAATTGATCATAGCAGCTCAAATAAGAATTAGACCAAAAGGGAACCATAGAATTTGAACACGTACCAGGGAAATCAGCCATGGTATAATCAAGGTAGTTTTCAAGATGAAGAAGCTTCAGATGATGCAATTAAAATATGATGGGTAAAATTTGGTTAAGATCAAAATGAAACAAGACCTCTTGTTAAAGAAGCTGTGTCTTATATACATTGAAAAACCTAGTTAAATTTTACAGGTTTGTGTAATATGAACAATGGCTTCTCATTAGTTAAAATCTACATAATTTATTTGGGTAAATATCCTGCTGTATTCCCAAAGCTTACACTTTCCTGCATATTACATATACATATATATTTCATTTCAAGGGAAGTGGAATACTTACAATAAGTTTTTGTGGTGACCAATTTGTTACCCCTCAAGAAAAGGCAAAAAAAAAAAACATTTATATGTTCTTTCATCCACTTCAAGCAATAAAAAAATTTTTTGCTATGGGTACTCCTTCTCTTTTGCTCCTCCCAACTCCTCCCTTTGCTTAGCCGTCTAGGAAGGCCTCTCCAGGACGCTCCGATTGCCAGATCCTATGTTCAACCCCCTCTTGTTGCGCTTGAAGCCCCAACTTTCTGTACAGGGCGTGCAAACAATATTCCAATTCCTCCTTAGTGATCACCATCATCCAGTTGGCCGTCAGCGCCACCAACCATCAAATGATCATCTTTTCTCACTCATCTGGCCAACCAATGGCAAAAGCTTTATCTTCTGTCATCCTTGCCAAATGAAAGCGGTAACAAGCAAATGGCCATCGGCCAATCATCCCTTGCTGTCATCAGCCTTCCCATCAACCCGCATCACTAGCTCAATCCACCCCATCAACATGTCTGGGGGCCGTCAGTACCATTGCTGCCATCTTGCAAGCGCCCCCAAATCAAGTTCCAAATCTTGCATTGACCTCATAAATCAACCGCCTTTCTCTGCTCATCTGACAGGTCAGCAAGCTGTCCCTGGCGCCCCCCATCAATTACTCATCAATGATTCCATTTCCCTATCTCTGTGAACCATTAAGGATAGTCATCTACCATCCCCATACTCTCAATTCTCCCAACTCACTTTTTGCAACTAACAAGGCAGCCACTATCAACTCCTCCCCCCCATAGATCATCTAGCGCCTCATCCAGCGGTTTTCAGGGCATTTTTTCTGTTGTCCGCGGGGCTCCCTGACTCTCATCTCCGCCTGTGGGTTTTTCTTCCCCCTTGAATTTATTTTATTGTTCCTTTTAAGTTTTTATGCCATACCATTCATTTGCATGTCTGGATTTTCTAATTGCATTTAGCAATAAAATAAAATAAAAATGTTTTTTTCTGCTCCCATATGTGTATCCTCTTTTAAATAGTCTACAGAGTCCCTCGCCCATAAAAGGAGGGGCTCTCACTTGCGTTTTCCAGGAGGATCCATCTTATGGTATTGATCCATCTTTGAATCTTCTGAATAATAAATAAGTGTATCCCCCTGTGTGTCTCATCATTTTCATCATCATCATAAAGCTGGATATATCTTTTGATTATTCCCTGATACTCATCCTTATCACCAACCAATAGCCTTCCTTGTTGAAGAAGAATCCATTTTTTTGAATCCTTGATTGTGTTAAACCACTCCTTTGATCCCTTTCTCTGGCCAATTTTGTCTTTTTCATTCATATGACTGTCTTTCTGGAACCAGTCAAGCTTGAATGAGAGTTTTCTATAAGCTTCAAACCTGGTTTTTCAAACCTCCCTTTATTTCTTTTAATTTGAATTCCACTACACCATTCTTGAGTCCCTTGAGAAGTTCTGGGTTATGCTTGTTCAAATTTGTTACGTGTTTGCTTCTAGAGGTTTGTGAAACAAATTTCTTTGTTTTTTACATCCACCCAAAGCTATCTGGTACCCTTAAAGCGCTTAATTTCAGAGAGTTGATTAGTTTCATTGAGAACCAGGAGGTTGGTTGGTGTCAGCTTGCTACTATTGGAGAGCAAGCTGAAAAATAACAGAAATAACATAAAAAGAATAATAATAAAATTAACCTAAGAAAGAGAAGGAAAACAATAAATATTATTGCAAAAATGGATTCTCCACCCAAAATTTGGTAGGGTCACTCACTGAAAACCACCCTTGAAATCCAACTCCTTATATTTTTAAATCCTTAAGAAAAGAAAGAAAAAAATACCACAGCACCACTATTGAACTTTTTGGCCAATTAAATATTTCACATTTATAGTCACGTATAGGTTTCACACCTAAAATTCAGTCAGAATTGAGGTTTTGTGTATATTTTAAGAGTTACAGATGGAAATGTTTTCTTTAAAAATTCCAGCACAAATTACAGCAGCAAATGCACCCGCGCGCTGCTGAGCTACAGCTCTGTCACTCTTTCAAAGCCCTGTAAGCCGCCCCGGGATTCTGACAAGTAGCACCTGGCGGACTACGGGTTGACAAAGTGACAGGCAGCCTGAGAAAGTTACTGGGTAAACATGCTACAACCTGCACAGGAACATTCTAAATATGCAACAAATGTTCCCATGGATAGTAGATAGTCTAAAAATACATAAAATTATATAAAAATACTTAAATAAATTTTATACGTATTTTTTATTAAATATTTTTCAAAGTACAAAAAATGTCGAAAATAAGATAATGACCACTTCTAAAAGTATATTAAAATACTTTAATATACTATTATGAGAACTTATAAACATCAAAATTTTTGTGACATACTAAGAAAACTTATGATGTATAAATATTACATGAATACCCATGAATTACATTTTTTAAGTAATTATTTTAGTAAATCAACTGAATTTTGGAAATAAGGAGTAAAATCAGTATCATGACTTTACTCCAAATATTTAATACATAATTAGAACTCACCTGATATCAGGATATCCGTAGGAATTTCTATTAAATTAATATTTAACTTACTGGGAACATTTACTAAGGATAATTAATTAAATAATAAATACAAAGGATAGATTACTGTTATTCACACGTCCAAACATCAATTCTAAAGTAGAATAATTCCCATACCCTGTGGAATTAGATGCCACCTGTGTTACAGCACCAAGGAAAAGTCAAGGGCTACCACTTATTACCCTGCTGGCCTCAATTTCCATCCCTTTGAGCCCCTGTACCCCTCAGAAGGACAATGTTGGGACTCAAAAAGCTATAAATAAAGAGCTCTTTAGAGGATATTGATACCCAGAGACCCAGTTATATTTACATCCAGACACCGTTCCAAGGTAATCAAATACTTATAAGAGATAAGTAAGTGATTTATGGCTTTATTCTGATTAATAATATCCATCCTCAACCCTCTTTTATCAATTTAAACTGCTGAACAACCTTATAACCCCAGTATACAGGTTTAACTCATCAGTGCACTTCCCAAACAGATACCCAAAGGATTTAATAATATACCAGTGAATATTATTATCCTTTCTCTGTCATGGCAGCTTGTTTGCAAAGCCCTGCCACTCCACCGTGTATTTTATATACATATTATCTTTGGGCAAAATATCCTTTAAAATAAAGGGCCCAATGTAACCAGGCCTATTTGTTTTCATACTGAGCTCCCTGAAGAGAGGTGTTAAAGATCTTCAATACAATTGTGGCCCCTCTATAAAAATATTCAATAATCAATTTATCTATATTGATTTATAACAATAAACCATAACCAAACCAATTAACCTTGCAATCAGCTTTATCCAAATATTTTAAGGATTTTTGCTGCATTTATTAAATAATATATTTATTATTTATTTTATCACCTCTGGTAGCTAAAGAATAGAAAGGGTCTTGGCATTCAGGAGGCTGACAATTGGGGGTCTTGCCGGGAAATATTCCACTTCATCATATTTAATACCTTGGACAAGCCATTTCAGGTAAAATTAAATCAAAGATAAATTTATCTGAATTTTCAATTGTGATTCATCATTTAATTCTTTTGCAGTGGATTTAAAAACCAATGCAGAATTAATAATCCATTATTTAAATCTTTTAAAGATAAGAAAAGAAGAATATATTTAAAATTTTAAACCTACTGGTTGGGAAGCTTTAACTCAAGCTTAGCAACTTAATATCTCTTCTTCACATAAACACTTAGATAAAATCCTTGAAAAAGAAGATCTTGAGAGGTGTATCAACTTCCAGGCCCTATTAAGAAAACATTAAGCTTGGAAGAAATACTGTATAAATTACTTTTTAAAATTTAAAAGTAAGTATAAAACTTGTATTAACATATTATTTTTATTAAAATAATATTAATATATTTTTTACCAATAAAAAAACATTTTACCATCAATGAACCCTCCTACACCACAAACTACCACCAATGGAACTGATTTATTGGATCAAGAAGTCCAAGATATCTCTAGACGCCCTGAAAATATTGATTGGGCGGGTGAAGACCTCATTGGGACACACCAAAACCCCGTAGGATTACCTATTAAGAACAAATTTAATCTCCATAAAGTCCTTGTACCTTTGAATATCAACTTAAGTGAGTTTTAAATAAAACTGATTTTTACAGATTTTTTCTGTAGAAAATAAACATTTTATTCAATATGAATAGACATAACACAAGAGCCTCAGGGAGAATTCCCTCCTATTGATCTTTTCCAGGAGCCCCCAGTAACCATGAGACCACCAATAATGACAACCATGAGGGGACTGGAACCTGTGAATCAAATGTTGATGGAAAAGGAACAGCGCAAGTACTTCTTCCCCCCCCCAACCTAGAGCCTGAGAAGGTAGTAGAATTAATCCCCCCTCCATTACAAAAAGATTCCCTGCAGCCACCCAAGCAGAATCTGGCCAAGGAAGCCAGGGTCAAAGACTTAGTCAGAGAGCACATGAAATATTGGGAAGAGTTCAAAGAAGCCCAAGCCAAAGAGGCAATATTATCTATGAAAAAGATAATCTCCTAGGAAAAAGCTACCCAGATAGATTTTCAGAAAATGATTCCATGGAAAGAGGTAGAATCCTACGTAGAAAAGTGGAATCCTTGGGATCAATTAGCCCAACTGAAAGGCAAAGGATCAGGAAAGAAGAGAGCTTCTTCCCATCCAAAGCCAAAGTGAAAGAAGGATTGGAATCAGATAATATCATTATCTCAAAAGTGGAAAAAGGTGTACAACAATTAGCCTCTAATTCTGAACCCAGTAACTTTTCCAAACCAACCTCTGATGTAATTACTTCCTTTTTTAATGATATGCCCATAATTTCAAGATTCTTTGCAGAAATTTGGACGGTTTTTATACCCAGATGGATAAGTTAACCTCATTACTAGTTGAATTAATTCATTACCAAACAAAAACTGTAGGAATGGAAGATATTAAAGAACATACAGAACAATTATTGGAGGAAATTAATCAAGGTAAAATCAGACAGAATTAAACAATTGAGAATATGTTATCAGGTATCCAAGAAGATTTTATTATTCCTTTTAAACCTTTAAAAGAAGAATTGGTAACTACCACTAACAGCTCCCTTCTTTCCCTTAGTGAGAAATTGGATCTGCTTAATAATAAAGTGGACCTGCAACTTAATCTTATCAAGAATGATCTTAGAGACTAAAAATTCCATCTGACCAACCCCTTGGGGAGTACCACAGAGGAACCAAAAACTGCCAGACAAACAACTACACCTTATGCACCACCCTTACTTGGAATGCATAGTAGTGACACCTTCAGGCCTAGTGCTACTCCTGAAATGGAACAATCTCTCAAAAGTTTACCCCAAATTTCTGATTTGCCTAAGTTCTCTGGTGAAGGAGAATAAAATCATGTAAATTTCATTAAATTTATTGACTATACTATTAACTCTTATGACTTACCATAATCTATAGCTGTAGTCAGGCTTCCCAGACTATTTGAAGGAGTAGCTTTAGACTGGTTTATCAGTAAAAGAGAAGAAATAGGATCCTTACCATAGAATTCTTGGAAACTTCTAATTAAAGAACAATTTTGTTCTATAATTTGGAAAAGAAAAATGATGAAAAATTTCGAAAATTCCTCATTTGATCCCATCAAGGATAAGACTCACAAATGGTGCTTGGAACAGAAAAGAAGACTAGATTGCTTCTATCCAGATGCTGATAAAGAGGAAGTAGATGAAGGAATCCTCAACTTTTGTCCTTGAAATCTTAACCATAGTGTAAGATGCAGGATGAGTATGGATGCTGGCTTACCAAATCTAATCAATGTGTTAGAAGAAGTCATAGAAATGAATGGGTTAGACAAGAAGGTTCCTTCTAGACCTAAAGAGAACTTCAACATTAACAAAACAAGAGAAAAAACCCCTCTGATCAATACCTCTGATAATAAGAAACCTAATGCAAACAGGGACAATGAGAGAATGCCTGGAACTTTTGGATTGTAACAAGACAGGGCATATGAGACAATAATTCCCATTACCAAAAAGAAAGATAGAAGTCTTGGAAGGGGAGCAGGAGGTTGAAGGGAATCAGAACTATGAAGATATAGCTGATACTGAAGGATCCCTTTCTGAATGTGAATTGATCCTGACCAAACCTATTAATGTTATAGAAGGAGATATAGAAACTACTATAGAAATCAATAACTGTTGAATCTGATGTTTCTGTTTTCTTCTGTTTTTCTGATTTTGCTTTACTTTCTTTTTTTCCACTCTTGATTTTACTATGGTTGTATGGCGCAGCTTGTTCAGAGTGTACACACTCCATTCTCAGAGCACTCACAGTTCTCTATCTTTCCACCACTATCAGAGGAAGAGAACCGGAGTCTCAAGATCACTTCACTCTGGACAAACCAAATCAACTTACTCTCCGACATAAACACTCTTGAACTATCAACCGTGACTACCATCTTGATTCCGTTAAAAGCAGCCAGCTCAACTATTGCAAGGACCATATCCGACTCCTTGGTCTTTTCCATACTGACCTTATCTCAACAGTTTTTTCAAGGCTCTCACTCTGATTCTGGTCTCATCGTTGTTGTTGGCTTCTTTCTTTTGTCTCAGGCTCCTGCTCGTAGATTCCTCTTTTGTATGGTCAAAACACTTCTTGCCAACTCTGAATCATCTCTTGGATATTTCAGTCCCTCGTCTTGTATCCTTTGCTTGCTCTGAAAGTCCGCTTGTCCTAATACTTCTGCCATATTACCAGCAGAATTCTTCTGTTGGTAACTTTCTTATTTCTTTTTCTTCTTTCTCATTCTTGTTGTCATGCTCCCTTTTCTGATTATATTCCTCTGTGAATGCAATAAAAGTCTGGTCTTGGTTTGCTACTCATTTAGTTATCACACAGTTAAAAGCCAAAAATGCCAGAAGCCAGCCCCTCTACAACGCCAGGACCAGGGGGAGATTCCACAAACTTCAAAGCACAAGCCATGAAAGTTCTCATTGAGTCAACACCACTCTTGAATGAAGATAACTATAGTATGTGGAAAAAAAAATGGAGAACCTCTTCAAGCTACATGGAATTGTTAGACTTATGAGCTCACCAGACAAATAAGTCAAATTAGACAAGGAGACAAATCAAGAAATGGTTGCGTATCTCATTGCCAAACTGGACACAAACACGTACAACAACATCATAGACAGTCATAACAAGGATGACGCCAAACTAATCTTTTTTGTGATTCAATCACATTTTGCATTGTCCCAATTGGCTAACAGAGCAAGGTTTTTCCATGTGTTCCTCCATTTAACCATGTTGTCCAACATTGAAAGCTTTGTCACAACAGTCAAGATATACCTAAAAAAACTGACAGAAGTGGGAATAGAATTACCAACAGAAATCATAGCCTACCTTGTCTTATTCAAGTTCCTGCCATCCATGCAGAACATGAAGACCCAAATTATGCACTTGACAACTGATATGAAGATAGAAACCATTCTGGATCACCTCACGCAACACAAAAATGAAATAAGTGCCCAGGAAGCCCAAAATGAACCGGTGAACATGGCTCTGTACAATGGACCAAGGTGCCAGAATGGGAAACACAATCTCGCCGTCACCACCCATCCGGCAAACTTGTGCTGGGCTGAATTTCCAGAACTGAAACCCCCCCCCATCTCCACAACCAAGGAAAGAAAGGGAAAAAGAAAACAGAAGAAGAAGCCCATTACTATTCCTTCTTCTGTGTGATGATGACCAGTCAAAGCGACTGGACTCCAAACCAATTCATCATCAATTCCGGATGCTCCATCCTCATGATTGTCAATAAGTCTTTGTTTAAATCAATCTCCACCTCAGACGACAAGGGTGCAATTCAAACTGGTAAAAGAAACACTGATAACAAAATCAAGGGGATGGGGAGCGCTCTGATACCATCATTCAAATCAAACATCCGCCTCAGTAACTCTGCTTTGGTACCAGAAGCCACAGTCAATCTCATCTCACTTGGGGCCCTGGTCAAGAAAGGCGCTAGTCTCAAGGTTAACTCAACCAATCTTCCCTGCAACTTTTCTCTTTCTCTCCAAGAAAAGAAGCTACTAACCAGGAAAATTATCAATAAGCTCTTTGTGATTGACATGTCCAGGGAAAATAATTAAAGCCTATACTCAAGCAAGGACCTACCCAAGATACACAGAACCTTGGGGCACGCTGTGGTGTCAATTTATAGACATGGATTGGGAATTGCGTTGCGGCTGCGCGCTCAGCATTAGGGGCAAGCGGGCTCAGCACTAGGGTATGCGTAGTGCTCAGCAGAGGCAGCTTCTGGATCAGCAGCAGCCGCTGTTTGGCTCCGCACCTGGTGGACGGGTCGTGCTCAGCATCTAATGCGGCGTGGGCGGCAATCCGCCCTGGAGATCGGATTTGGGAGGTAGTACACTTGACTAGGTTTGCGGGCGCGCTGGTTTGGATACGTAGGGGCGGAGCAATCCGCGGGCTATGAAGGAACGGATGAAGCGTGCAGATCATGCCAGATATTACCAAAAATCCACAACGGGAGCGGAAAAACGGATACGGACAGGCGCGGGGGGCTCCGAGTAGGGGGCGGTGCGAGGACCGCGTCATGAGAAGGACAAACTGGATGGATGGAACGGCGTACGGACAACGGGGGGAGTTTGGTATGGAGGAGGTGGGGAGAGGAGGCTACGGTTTCCGTTTTGGGATTGTTTTCTGTTTCTTTGTCATACTGTCATTTGCGCGTGTACTTAGGTTAGGGTTGAGGGGGAGGACTTATCCTCACTACCAACTCCGGGTTGGAGGGGGGCATGCATGGATGCACAAGAGGAAGAATCACATCACATCATTGGATTGGATCACTCATCTCACCAAGAGATTAAAGGAACTCATACCAGATACACATCCAGGTGGAAAGTTCTTAGGATTGAAGGATTGGCGATTTCTCTCTCTCTCTCTACTTTTCTTTATCTCTTATCTCCTTATTTCTATTTCTCATTTAAGTGCAACTTTGGGCATCCTCATCTCCTTTCAAACGCAGGGAACCGTTAACTTCCAAACCTTGGGACAATTATAGGGGGATAACCTTCTATTCTTTCCACATCTGGGGGTCTGACTGGGACATAAACTTCCATTTCTTGTCTTTCAAAGGTAACTGGGAGAAATGTACTATTCATGCCTCCCTACAGTCGCTCCTTCTTCTTCTTCTCCTTCTCCTTCCGTCTCTGGGTCCACTACTCCGACCCCACTCTCATCTTCCATCCCTCCTCCTCCCCCTCCCTCCGCCCTACCCAGGAGGAGCTACGCCATTCCCCCATTGGTCTCCAGTGACCATGAACCCACTTGTCCGGTTTGCATTAGGCCACACGACTACCCTCACATCCGATTCAACACCGCGGATGTGGAGCAATTCATCTCAAGATACAAAGGTATTGCAGATGCGGAAGGTGCGTTTGGACGCCGATAAGGCCCGGCTTGTTTTCCTGTTCATTATGGACGAAGAGAAGCTCCGGGATGTGGAGGAAATGGAAGGCTACGAGAATCAAGATTGGCCAAAACTGAAGGCGGAGATCCTAACGCGGTGGGGTAGGCACAAACCTTGGTTCCGGGAAAGCGATTTCCACCGCATGGCCTCAGAGGCGAGCAGGCGCGGAGGGGTCAGAGCACGGGTGGAGCTGGCGGAGTACACCTTGACATTTGATTGGATCTATCGGTACTTGTCAAAGAACGAGGTGGTGGCGGGACAGACGGGGGCCATGAAACGCGCGTTTCTGGGCGGTTTAGGCGCTCAACTCCGGGCAAGGGTTCAGCGGCATCTTTACAATCACAACTTGGTAAAGCAGTCATTGAACGGGAGCATTGCGCTCCTTCCGGAGTTGGCTGTCATTTGCCGGGCTGTGGAGAGTGAGCTTGACTTAGAGGAGCTTATCAAGGACACCGCTAAGTCTTTCCCAGTAGGACCAAAGAAATCCGCCCCCCAGGTTCCGGTTCCGGCACAATTTCTGGCCCCAGTTCCACCTACTTCCACGCGTGTTCCGGTTCCTCAACCCGCGCCCGCCCCTCTGGTAAGCAAATTGACAGAACTAATGAAGGATCTGAAGATCCGCATGAGCCGTATGGGCCAGCAGCAGCCGCGAGGGCCTCCACCTCACATGGTGGAAGGGTTTTGGCCGCCCACTAGCTTTGTGCCAAGGGGGTTCTTGTACTGCGGGGCAAACAGTCATTGGCAATCGGCGTGCGAGGAGCTTACGAAGGATCTCAGCGCGGGATTGGTTTGAACAGTGGGGATGGGGTACATGTTTCCAATGGGCAAACAAATTCCAATGGAGCCAAGCCAGCCGACCGCAATGCAGCAGGTGCACACACGGGGTCAGGAGGCAGGGACGACGGCGCAAGCGTCACTGGGCATTGTTACCGGTCCCGGATTGTGGCAACCACCTTGGGTGGAAGCTGAGGTAAGGGTAGTGGCAACGGAAGAAAAGGTGGTTGTCTCTGATAAAATGGAGGTGGATGCAAAGGAGCAACCCCTGTCGGCCATTGCAAAACCAGCCGCGCGCGTGCCCAAAACCAAGGCGCCGGCAGCAAACCCTGTAGGGAAGAAGAAAGCGGCAGACATTGTGTGAAGGGTGATGGGTAACAAGACTCTGGTTCCGCTGACCTTGCGGGAACTGGCGGCTGTGTCTCCAGTGGTGGTAGACGAGATGGTTCAGGCGTTGCGGGATTGCGGTCAGGGCCGGGTACCTCAGACGGTGCAGCTGGTTCATGTGGCGGGGAAGAAGGAGGGGCATGGGGAGTGCGAGTTGAAATTGGTTTTGACTCCGCTCGCGTACGTTCCAATGGTCATAGCAGGAGGGAAGTTGTGGGCTATGGTGGACAGCAGTTCAATGGTGAACCTGCTGTCATCGCGGATGGTGGATGATTTGGGGTTGGTTTGGCGGAAATGCGCAATGGGTCTCCGCGCGCTTAACGGAGGGGAGTGTTGTGTGGATGCGGTAGTCGAGGAGGAGGAGGTTGAGGTCGCAAGGGTCCGTAGGCCCCTTTCTTTTGTTTTGGTTGATTGTTGTCACACGACCACCCCACATACTATAGGGCAATTTCTAGATGATCGTGAGCGCAAAGGAATACCAAGTGCGAGGGCAAGTGCAAATAGTGAGACCCAGTTGCAAAGTGTGAACTTGTCTATGCCACTCAACAAACAGCAAGATGAATAGAAGGTGTTTGGAAGAAGGAAACTCAACCTGAGTCCAATGTGATAACTAGGTTGCAGCAAAATGCGAGAACGTATGAAATTAACTAACTGAGGAGACAATCATCAGGCAAGGGGATAGCCCTTATAAGGTAATCCAAAGTGACTAGATACAACCTAGTGATGAGCTAACTACAGGTGGAGCGGTGAGGCAATGAATGACAGGAACGGAATAGGAAATGAAGCAGTGGTATAGATCCAAGGTCTTAGCGTCAGTGCAAGACAATAGAATCTGAGCGTACAATTGCATGACAAATTGGGATAAGAGCGAGTGACGTTGAAGGTAATGCAAATGAGAGGTAATAGTGTATGCAGGGTAGGGACTAGTCCAATTGCAAACTATACAGTAGTGATGGCTTGGTTAGACGTAGATGCGAACTAACAAACAATGCATGACCAAAGATGGAAGTCCGAGGCTGTTGATTAGCCAGGGAAGGAGATTGGATCTCATAATGGATGGTTGACCAGTATGGAGTTAACTGCAAAGTTTGCAAGTTTATACTGAGTTGGTCGCCAAGATTGGAAGGTCAGCGCAAGCCAGAGGAAATAGCGGATTGCACTATTGATGTTGTGCTTTTATTTGTGTCACGCTTTTAGACTGAGGTAGATGGTACTGAGGAGAGGACATGTCAAAGTGGTGAAGACAATAATCCTTAAGTGCAAAGCGTGACAATTGTGGGGATGTGATTTTGGGAAGGCCGTTCATGTTTGGGTTTTGAGCACAAATGGTTTTCAATCCGGAGGCGGGAACGGAGGCATTGACGGTGGAGGATTTTTCCGACGGAAGGTTTGAGACAACTATCTGCAATCATGGGCAAGGGAAGCGGAGGAGAGTGTCAGAGTATGGGGAGGAACCAGACACGGAGTTAGTCTGCAACAGGCAACCTTTGGAGGATTTTTTCGAGTAAACCGAGGAGACTGCGCGGAAAAAGCTCCGTTTTTGCCCGGGCGGTTGACTAATGAGGAGCAGGGAGGGGGAGGAAGGAAAGTGCAGGGCGCGCACGTTGCAGAAGTAAGTCCCTTTTCTCAGTATGCATTGCCCAAGGGTACTACGCTTTGAAAACCCTATCATCTTTCCACACTCCTGAGCAAAGGCGAAAGACGCGGTTCCGTTCTGTGCATGACTTACAGCAAAGGATGCGTGCGGATTATGCGGTGCAACGCGGGAAAGTACAAGCCGGTGTCACGGAAAGTCTGACCAAGGAATGAGCCGATTCCCCAGGAACTGAATGGACCGCTTCAACGATTGCTTGGTTGCAGGACCCTTGGGTCACGCCAATTAAGGCTTTGGGGTGGGTTACTAGTTTGGCGCAGATCACGGAGGAGCGGATTGCAGCTTTCAATTTTGGCCTGACAGGATGGTTGAGTACGGAGGAGCGTGAGTTGCTGATTTTGTTTCTGGTTCTTTGGGAAAGAGCGCTTGCGTTCGGACTGGAAGAGCGGGGGCTCCTGAAAAACAATATTGGCGACCCCTATGTCATCCCCACTGTTGATCACGAGCCGTGGCAGATCAAGCCAATTCCGATACCGCGGGCGGTCCGGGAGCAGTTTTTGTAGTTGGTGCGGGAGCTGGTGAAGACTGGCCTTTACAAACAGTCAACGTCCAGTTACTCCAGCCCAATCTTTGCGGTGGTTAAGCAGGACGGAAAGTCGTTGAGGATTGTTTATGATTTACAGCGGCTCAAATCCTTTACGATCCGGGACGCAGGACGGCCCCCTTGCGTTGACAAGTTCCTTGAGTAAATGGCGGGGCGCGCTTGTTATGTTTTAGTGGATGTGATGGGGGGATACGACCAGCACGAGTTGGACCCTCACTTGCGGCCTCTAATGGCATTTGAGACTGGGTTGGGAAGAATGCAGCTGACTTGGCTCCCGCAAGGCGCGACCAATTCCGTGGCGGTGTACCAGGCGCAAATGTCTTCAATCCTGAAGGATTGTCTTCCGGAGGGAGTCCAAATCTTCATCAACGACGCGGGCATCAAAGGTCCAAAATCCAATTATGGGGGAGCGGAGCTGGTTGAAGTTCCCGGCTTCCAACGTTTCGTGTGGGAATATGCGCAGACATTGGAAAGCATCCTGTTTTGCATCAAGGAGGCAGGACTGACGGTTTTGGGGAAGAAGTTGGCGGTTTGTGTCCTGGAGCTCGAATTCCTTGGCCATGTTGTTGCTTCCAATGGCCGGCGCATTGCAGAGAAAAAGTGGAACAAGGTCCTCGAATGGCCAACCCCGCAGACGGTGTTGCATATCCTTCAGTTCTTGGGATTATGTAGCTATGTCCGTATGTTCATTGATAGGTTTGCAGAGGTGGCGAGCCCGCTCCGATCACTAACGCTGAAAGGCGCGGAGTGGAAGTGGGGGGAAGAATGTGATTGCGCATTCCGGAAGCTCAAGGAGATTGTGGGACATGAAATTGTGCTCCGCAATCTCGACTACAACGCGGGAGGAATTAGGCTAGCGGTTGATTCCAGCGAATTGGGCGCGGGGGGGTTCTCACTCAAGAGGACAACGGAAAGGATAGGCGGGTACTTTATGAGTTGGTCACCTTCACTCCGACGGAGAGCCGGTACTCCCAGCCAAAGTTGGAGTTGTGCGGGGTCACCAAGATTGTGCGGCGGCTCCAGTATCTTTTTTGGGGGTCCATTTTGAGCTTTTGGTGGACGCGCAGGCGCTGGCGTGGATGATCAATTCCCCGGGGTTGCGCAACGCTCCCATGACCAGGTGGGTGGCCTTTCTTCAACTTTTCTCCTTTGCTGTTGTTCATATTCCGGGGAAAGCGTTCAACATGCCCAACGGGTTGTTGCGGTATCCAAGGGACGACCCATTTGAGGATGCGGAACTGCTCTATGTGGAGACCCCGGTTGTCAAGGTAGGGGTTGTGGAGGCAGGCATTCAGCTGCCGCTCCGGCAGACCGGGCGGTACGCGATCCTTTGTGACTACTTGCTGGACCTTTGTTTTCCCGATGGAGCTACAGAGAAGGAAATGCAATGGGCAAAGCGGCGGGCGGGGAATTTCTACATACAGGAGGGGCAGCTTTGGCGGCGGAAGACTCCGGTTCCTCTTGTGGTTACCACTTCAAGGGCGGAACAGGAAGCTATCCTCTGGAGCCTTCACAACAATCTCTGTCATCAAGGGGAGGTTGAGACGCGGAGGCGGGTCAAAGAGTTCTGGTGGCCAGGTTTAGTGCGTGCGGTGCGGGAATGGCTGGCGTCCTGCAAAGCCTGTCAACGGCGGGGCGCGAGACTGCCCAAGGAAGTCGGAAACCCCACAGGGGAAGACGCCCTCTTTGGTCGAGTCTTGCTTGATGTTGTCCACATCAAGGCCGGTAAGTTTGCCTATCTGCTTTTCGCGTGGGAAGACCTGTCCGGTTGGGCAGAAGCGCATCCATTGGTCAAGCTCTTGGCGGAAAAAGTTGCTCTATTTCTGGAGGAAGATTGGTTTGCGCGGTACGGGTTGCTTTTTATGGTCACAGTGGACGGAGGGGCTGAGTTTTGCGGCCGCTTGGTCGAGTTGGTGAAGATTTGTGGAGCCAAGTTTGGCCAAGTAATGGAGTACTATCCCAAGGGGGCTGTCATGATCAAACGCAGGCATCAGCCAATCAAGGACGCCCTGGTCAAGATGTGCAGGGAGGATGGTAAGCGCTGGCAGGAGACCCTTTGGATGGTTCTGTTTGCGGATTGGATTTCAGTGAAGCAGTCAACAGGCTACTTGCCGTACAATTTTCTTTTCAGGCAGTGCCCTGTGCTTCCGGTGGACATTGAGTTGGAGAAATTCCTGGGGATTGACTGGTGGAAGGTGGAGACTTCCACCGAATTTCTCGAGGCTCGCGCCAAACAGCTCCTTTGACAGGACAGAATGCTTGCAAAGGCCGCGGACCGGCTGAAGAAGACTCTGACGGCGTTGGTGCGCTATTGGGACAAGCGCTGCTTGCATTGACTCTGGGATCCCTTCCGGAAGGGGAATTTGTTGCTCCTTTACAACCAAAGTCTGGAGTCTCAGTGGGGGAAGTTGTTTGCTAACTAGTGGAACGGCCCGTTCCGCGTTTTGTCCAAGTTCGAGGGCGGCAGCTATCAGTTGGAGGAATTAGACGGTACTCCGCTGAAACGGAAGGCGGCTGCTTCGCATGTCAAGCGCTTCTTCGCGCAAGGATCTACCTCGTTCAACAAAACGGCGGAAGGGGGTGAAGGATCTGACAAGGGGAGTGTGGAATGCGGAAATGGTGTAGGAACACGATCCGGGGATTTGTCCTCAGGCGGAGAAGCGGAGACCGTGCCGTTGCAACGGAGTAGGCGGTTGCGACCAGCTGGGGACAGTGGCCAAGTTGGGGGGGGAGGTAGAGGGCGTCGGGGAGAAGTTTTGATTTGGTGAGGGGGTGCTCTAGCCGGTTCACAGCCGGAATGACTAGACACCCCAGAATGTTTGTTTCTCTATGTTTCTTTCTTATCTGGATTGTGGGGTCTTTGCTGGCTTGGGGTTTTTGCAGGAAATGCGGGGCGCGGCGCGAAGCCGGGTCTGTAAACGCGAGGACATGCCCCGCAGAACCGGGACGCGTGGGCAATCCCGCGGATGGGGGAAGCGGGACGAAGAGCAATTTTTGGGCGGTCTACGGGTGTCGTGCAACAAAAAAAAAGTGTTCTTTTCTATTTTTCTTCTCTGTTGGTTTCTTTTTCTCTTTTTCTTTCTCTCAGGATATCTCAAGGATGGGTGGCTGGTATGGGAATAAGCTTGATTTGGTGAGGGGGTGCTCTAGCCGGTTCACAGCCGGAACGACTAGACACCCCAGAATGTTTGTTCTCCTACTCTCTCTCTCTCTCTTCCCTTACGGTGGCGCGCGCTGGTGTTTTGGTTGTTGTGTTTGTTACAGGAAGGGTACGGGGAACTGTGTGGCAGTTTTTCTGGGGCGGTCCAGGTGCCTCTTTTGGAATGGCTAGTCACTTACGGTTGCTCACAAAGCAAGCGCGCGGGCACGGAATCAATCTCAAGCTCACTCTCACAAAGCGCGGCCGCGCACTTTTTTTCAGAAGGTTAGGACCTCGCGCGGAGACATGTATTTTCTTAATGGAAAATGGGAAGCGCAGTACAAGCAACAAGAAGAGAAGAAGAAGATAAAGGAAGAAGGGGAAAAGGGGGGGAGATGCGCCTAAGCCATCTTCATCATTTCCTCCATTTCCGCCCTTGAGGACGCCAGTAAAGCCAGGAAAGACGCCAGGAGTTTGCGCCGGGATTCCAAGGATTTTGCGCCGGGGATCGCAAGGAAATTCCAAAGCATTGTGGTCAACCTTTCCGCAAAAGCCTTGAAGGCGGCTGCCGGGAGCGCCATTACGATTGGAATCTCTGGGATCTCGGGAGGGCTGGGGGAAGGAGCGGCCGGTGAAGATGGGGCCTCCGGGGAACCAACCGGGGGGCTCGGTCCAGCTGGAGGTGATGACGGGAGGACAATTGGTGACGGAGGCGGAGGGGCATTGGGGGTTGTAGGCCTCTCATCCAACTCCACTGGTGGCGCGGGCGGTGTTGGCGGTTGTGGAGTAGGAGGAGGAGGTGCTGGCGCGGCCGCGGGTCTTCCAAAGAGTCTCGGGTCCAGTACCATTTGGTTCACGCCAACAGCAGCGGCCCAAGCGCGGGTTGCTGCGCGCCATTCCTCCAAAGTTTTGTATTCTCCCCATTGCGGAGGTCCGGCCCGGCGGAGAGGTGATGCCAAGTTGCGGCTCACGTGCAAAGTGGTGGGTGACGGAGCTCGGGGGTGTCGGGATGGAGGTGAGCCGGGTGGTGTCCACAAGCCTTCCAAGATTGACTCGTTATCCAAAACCACAAACGGGTCCGGACAAGCCCTCTTGCGCGGCCTGGGGAGAGAGCTGGATTGGGGGGGAGCTTGAGGGATGCTGTTGCTAAGCGAGCAGCAACAATGGCCGCGACGGCAAGCTACACAGGCGTGTCAACCGGGGATGATCAAACACGCGTTCCCGTTCTGGGCGCAGAACTCGCATGGGAGCATGATGGCGATGGAGAGGAGGGGAGACGGGGAAGGTGGTAGTGGGAAGTGGTGGGGGTGGAGCGGAAGTAGCGGAGGTGGTGGTATGGCAAAGCAATGGGAAACTTCTGGGGACAGAACTCAAGTTGGGGGGGATGTGGTGTCAATTTATAGACAGGGATTGGGAACTGCATTGCGGCTGCGCGCTCAGCATTGGGGGCAAGAGGGCTCAGCACTAGGGTATGCGGAGTGCTCAGCAGCAGCTGCTGTTTGGCTCTGCACCTGGTAGATGGGTTGGGCTCAGCATCAAATGCAGTGTGGGCAGGGATCCGCCCCGGAGATTGGATTTGGGAGGTAGTGCACTCGACTAGGTTCGCGGGCGCGCCGGTTTGGATACGTAGGGGCGGAGCAATCAGCGGGCTATGAAGGAACGGATAAAGCGTGCGCGCAAGTGCACGGATCATGCCGGATATTACCGAACACCCACGACGGGCGCGGACAAACGGATACAGACAGGCGCGGGGGGCTCCAAGTAGGGCGCGGTGCAAGGACCGCGTCATGAGAAGGAAAAACCGGATGGACGGAACGGCGTACGGACAACGGGGGGAGTTTGGTATGGAGGAGGTGGGGAGAGGAGGCTAGGGTTTCTGTTTTGGGATTGTTTTCTGTTTCTTTGTCATACTGTCATTTGCGCGTGTACTTAGGTTAGGGTTGAGGGGGAGGACTTATCCTCACTACCAACTCCGGGTTGGAGGGGGGCATGCATGGATGCAGAGGAGGAAGAATCACATCACATCATTGGATTGGATCACTCATCTCACCAAGAGATTAAAGGAACTCATACCGGATACACATCCAGGTGGAAAGTTCTTAGGATTGAAGGATTGGCGATTTCTCTCTCTCTCTCTACTTTTCTTTATCTCTTATCTCCTTATTTCTATTTCTCATTGAAGTGCAACTTTGGATATCCTCATCTCCTTTCAAACGCAGGGAACCGTTAACTTCCAAACCTTGGGACAATTATAGGGGGATGACCTTCTATTCTTTCCACAACGCAAGTCTTGCACAAATGGAATAATACATGGACAAGTCCATCTCAGGTGAAGACAAACAAGATTTTGAATGTCTTGACTGCAAAAAAATCAAAATAACAAGATCCTTGTTTCCTCTGACTCAAAAACCTGCCAAAAAGGCCTTCAACTGGATCCACATTGACCTGATGGGTCCTCTCAACTCTACGGCCAAAGGAGGATTCAGATTTGCTCTTAATCTTGTGGACTCTTTCTCCGGTTACACCACTTTTTTCCCACTTCAATCAAAATACAAGACCGCCAGCACTCTCATATTCATAATTGAAAACAAATTTAGGAAAAATCAGAGATACCCCTCAGAAGTTTTTTCTGACGGAGGGGGCAAATTTGTCAATAGCAAATTATTGTCATTCTACCGGGAGAAGCACATCAACCAGATCATCTCCAAACCTTACCACTCTCAGCACAACGGTTGAGTGGAGAGAGCCAACCGTACTGTCATGGAGTTGACTAGAACTATCCTTTGCAAAACTCAAATCCCCAAATCCTATTTGCAGAAAGTCATCAAAAGCTGCTGCATCCTACTCAACCAAATACCTAAAGAAAAGGGACACAGATTGCCCTGGTTTCTTATGCATGGAAAGGAGCTTCCAGCTGAGTATCTAAAACTAATTGGTTCTAAACTGACGTATCAACTGAACAAACCTCAAATCAAATTCAAGCTGGATGAAAAAGGAGATGTTGGCCTCCTCATTGGCTTCAATCCCGCCTTACCATCTTACATAGTCCTCTCCAGCTTGGGCAGAATCATTAACACCAAACATGTCAAATTCTCCAAATCACCATCAACCAAACTCAAATTCCAAGACAAAACTTCTAACTCAGACACCAGCCTCAATCCGACGATTCAGACTATGCAGAATGTCCCTGCTATCACCAATTCCCCATCCAAAGAGAATGAACCTAGTCCAATCCCTAGTCTTACCATCAAGGAGGAAGGGTCTAGCTCAATCACTGACAAAGCAGGAGATGAAGAGATTTTATCTGCCAGCTTGCAACCGTCTCTGAGAAATAGAGAAACTCTAACCAAACCTGACAGGTATGGCTTTCATGCAGAGACACTTCCATCCTCAATCAAGGAAGAAATCTCCATTCCAGTTTGGAAATCCTCCACATTGAAAGAGTTTCAGATCATTGAAGATCAAGGTGTTTGGGAAGGCGTCGAAAAGAATCAGGTTACCAATCCTCTCAAGATGGTACCTGTGTATAAAATAATAAAGAATGCGCATGGCAAAGCACCTACTTATGAAACCCAACTTTGCGTACAGGGATTCAATCATAAATATGGCTTGGATTACACAGAAACCTACGCACCAACCGTAAGGATAGCCTCCCTTCAAGCACTTCTTACATTCACCATGGATAAGAAACTTGAACTACTCTAGCTGGACGTAAAAGGAGTGTTGCTTCATTCCAACTTGGATGAAGATGTCTATATCTTCAATCCTCCCGGCTCTGGAAGAAAGGGCAAATTCCTGAAGTTAAATAAATCATTATATGGACTCAAACAAGCCCCTCAAAACTGGTACCAAACACTGACATCCCGGATTGAAGATCAAGGATACATCAAATCCTCCTGCAACCCCTGCTTGTTTCTTAGTAAGGACAATGTATCCACCCTGTTCTTCCATGTGGATGATCTTATTGTGGTTGGAAACACCAATCAATTCTAAGACATATTCTTACATTGGTTCAAACATTCCTCAGCACATGCTCCAAACACCCTGCTAGGTATGAAAGTTAGAAGAGAGAAAAACTTTCTCCATCTAAGCTTACCTCTTCACATTGAATAGGGCCTCTTCAAGCTTAACTTGACTGATTGTAAGCCAGTATCCACTCCCAGAACCACCGGACTTCACCTGTCTCCAGAAACTGAAGAAGACCACAAAAAATTCCTGTCCCTTAAAATCAACTATTGGTCCCCCATAGGCCGTCTCAATTTCATCGCAGGCTTAGCTAGGCCCAACATCAGCTTTGCAGTGTCTAGCCTGACGCGCTTCTCCAAAAAGCCTGGCTATACACACTGGATGGAAGTAATCCACGTATGGCGCTACCTATCAGCTACCAAGAACGTATGTCTTACATTGGGTCCTTGCTCTATATCAAATTGCCTTATCTGTTACAGCAATGCAACCTGGGGAGAAAATCCCCACAGTTGAATCTCCCAAAACTGGTATGGCTTTCTCCTTCAAAGGTAGTCCACTATACTTGACCAGTTGCAGACAACGGTGCATCACTCACTCCTCTACGGAATCAGAGTCCATGGCCTTATCCAGCAGCCATCTTGAAGGAAGGTGGCTGAACCAATTAATCACAGAAGCTCATTGACGGAAGTTATACTGTCCGCTACACTTCATCAACAACAAGGGTTTCAAAAAAAAAGTGAAGAATTTTGGCACTAACTCCAAAGCCAAACACATAGACATAAAAATGAAGAGAAGATTTTTTTAAAAAAAAATTATTGACCTGAAGCTCATACCATCACAATTGATGACTGCCGATGCTTTGACAAAAGTGGCCAATATAGGGTCCAACTTAAGACTTGTAAATTATTTTTTTTCATCCTTCCACTGACCTCTTAGTCGAGGGGGAGTGTTGAATCTGATTTTTCTGTTTTTTTTCTGTTTTTCTAATTGTGATTTACTTTCTTTTGTTCTACTCTTGATTTTACTATGGTTGTATGGCGCGGCTTGTTCAGAGTGTACACACTCCATTCTCAGAGCACTTGAGGTTCTCCATCTGTCCACCACTATCAGAGGAAGAGAACCAGAGGATCAAGATCACTTCACTCCGGACAAACCCAATCAACTTACTCTCCGAGATCAACACTCTTGAACTATCAACCACGACTACCATCTCAATTCCGTTATAAGCAGCCAGATCAACTATTGTAAGGACCGTATCCAAATCTTTGGTCTTATCCATACTGAACTTATATCAACAGTTTGTTCAAGGAACTTACTTGGATTCTGGTCTCATTGTCGTCGTTGGCTTCTTTCTGTCGTCTCAGGCTCCTTATAGTAAATTCCTCTTTTGTAAGGTCAAAACACTTCTTTCCAAATCTGACTCATCTCTTGGATATTTCAGTCCCTTGTCTTGTCTCCTTTGCTCGCTCTGAAAGTCCGCTTGTCCTAATACTTCTGCCATATTACCAGCAGAAGCCTTCTGTTGGTCACTTTCTTATTTCTTTATCTTCTTTCTCATTCTTGTTTTCATGCTCCCTTTTCTGATTATATTCCTCTGTGAATGCAATAAAAGTCTGGTCTTGGTTTGCTACTCATTTAGTTCTCACAATAACATCCCTGGGGACTCTAGTTTTTCCCAAAAATGGGATCCTACCATAATTCCTAGACATATCATGGAAATTAAACCATTAGCAGTTAAACCTATGAGTGGTAAGAGTTATACTACCGGTCAAACTTGCTATGCAAGAGGATTTTATAGAGACACACCTATAAGGTTATTACTGGATAGTTGAGCTTTCTGCTCATTTTTCTGTACTGAATTCTTAAACAAATGGGATCCCAATTGAAAAGAACACCTTTTGCACGTCCCAAAATCCAAGTTTATCTCTTGAAACTCCACCATTGATGCTATTGGAGTATGGACTGCTCCTATAATATTACCCCATATTAAAGTATCTTTGAGAATAAAAGTGGAATTTGTGGTATTTCTCAATGGATTATGTGACTACCTGATAATAGGTAATGATGCTTTAAGTCTATATGGTATAGATGTGTTCCAGAGTAAAGGGAGATACTTTAAAGTGGGTGGTAATTGGGACAAGAAATTTAAGATATGCACCATCAAATCTAACTTACCCTCTTCCACTTATCAAAAGCATTTAGAAGCCTTTAATCAAGAATACTTCTCTCAAGAAGATCTATATATGAAACTTTCTGAGGAACAGAAGAAAGATATATTGACAGTCTGCTTGGAGAACCAAAATGCTTTTTGTACTTAAGATCATCCCATTGGTGATATCAAAGGACATGACATGATATTAACATTTCCTATTAAGCCTCCTCATCCTCCAAACTTAAGAAGGCCAGCTTCCCTCTAGTACTAAGTCTAGAATAGCTCTTGAGGAATATATCCAAGACCTGATAGGCTAAAAAGTATTAAGGAAAGTAGGGAAAAATGAGCATGTAAATGTGACCACACCTGTAATCATAGCTTTTCATAATGAAAAGTCTAGAATGGTAGGAGACTTCAAAATGCTCAATTATTATACTCAGGTAGATTATTATCCTATACCCCGGATTGATCATGCTCTAAATAACTTCTCCAAGGGCAAATATATCACTACTATGGATATGCTTAAAGGTTTCCACCAGATACCTATAAGCCCTGAAAGCAGATAGTTTATGAGAATAATCTGTAATTTTGGAATATATGAATATCTTAGGATTTCATTTGGTATAAATAATGCCCCATCACACTTCCAGAGAACAATGGATACAGTTCTAGGTACATACATCAGACAAGGATGGATGATAGTATATATAGATGATGTTATCATATATTCTGATAATTGGGATACTCATATAAACCAAAGAAGATTAGTACTCCAAACCAGCTCCAAAGCAGGATTAAAAGTATCAATGAAGAAATGCCACTTTGGATAAGGAGAATTGAAAGCCCTAGGGAATATAGTCTCTGGTCTAACTCTAGCTGCTGATCAAAATAAGATAGCTGCTGTCATGAAAAGACCCATTCCAAAAAATAAAACAGAGTTACTTTCTTTCATTAGTTTTTGCAGTTACTACAGAAAAAACATACCAAAGTTTGCTATGCTAATTAAAAGTCTGTACAAAATATGCAACAATAACACTCTCTTTGAAATGATACGTGAGAGATTGAAAAACTATGAGGAACTAAAAATAGCTATGACCTCTACTCCTTTACTCATTCAACCAGATTACTCCAAGTCCTTTAAACTGAACATTGACGCCTGTATGGAAAGGGTTAGGAGCTGCTCTACATCAAGAAAGAATAGAAGAACACAAACCAGTGGAGAAACCAGTACTCTTCATATCTAGACAGATCAAAGATACAGAAAAGAGATATGGAGCCATTCAGTTGGAAAGCTAGGCTCTAGTATGGGCTTTAGAAAAGCTAAACTATTACTTAGAAGGCACCACTTTTCAATTGATCGCAGACTGTAATGCTGTAAGAAATCTCATGAACATGAAACCCCCAGCTGACATAGGTCAGGTGGCAAATTGCTATACAACAGTATAGAGGTCAGATGACTAAAGTGCATAAAGCTGGAGCTAAACATCAAAATGCTGATAGTCTAAATAGGAATAATTTGTCTAATGACTCTAGCAATCCAGAATATGACCCTGAGGATCAAGATATCTTTCCTATCTTGAACATCAATCTTTTTGCATTAAATACTCCAATCATGGGGATCCACTTATGTGAATTAGATACTGCTTTCTTCAATCTAGTGAGGTAAAACTAATCCCCTGAAATCAAGCTTCTGATTACCATTATGGAATTTGAATCCCCAGAAGCAGCTCTGATAAATAGTTTACCTGCTTCATTACTTAAACCCTATAAAGAAGGGAGGTTTACCTTTTGGAATGGTCTCCTTTACTACAGCCACCAAAATTCCAGTGTATTAGTACTAAGCAACAAAGAACATATACAACACATACTCCAGGAATTCCATGACAACTGTTCATCAGGGCATCTATCCACTGAAAGAACGTTGGAGAAAGTAAAACAAACTGCTTGGTGGATAGACTGGAAAGAAATCACTATTAAGTCTGTTACTAGCTGTGAGACTTGCCAAATATCTAATAAAACTACTGAAAAAAGTTTTGGACTCCTACAGAAGATCTCTGAACCCAAAACTAGACGGAAAATCATTAATATGTATTTTGTCACCAACCTCCCCCCTGGAGGTACTCATTCATATAACTCTTTCCTGGTTATAGTTGACAGATATTCTAAGAAGGCAAAATTCTTACCTAACCACAAAGAAGATAGTGCTATGGATGTAGCTCTACTATTTTGGAATAGGATTTTAGCTGATGTTGGTATACCCAAGATTATAATCAGTGACAGAGACCCCAACTTCAACTCTGGGGTTTGGAGGAATCTACATGATATACTTGGTACTAATCTAGCATCTACTACAGCATACCATCCCCAAACTGATGGATAAGCTGAAAGAATGATACAGACCCTAGATTATATGTTAAGAAGGTTCTGTATCTTTGGTCTACAATACAAAAATTCAGATGGTTATTGCCATGATTGGGTGAGCCTACTTTCAGCTCTTGAGATGGCTTATAACAGCAGTAAGCATTCTACTACCAAAGAAAACACTTACATACTAGAAATAGGATGGATTCCTAAACTCCCTAGGAATAACTTAAACTATAACTTAGCCACCATTCATCCAACATCTCTGTACTTTAAGAGAATGATAGATCTGGCAAATAATAATGCTCAAAAATGTGTAGAAGAAGCAGTAAAACACAACAAAAAAAGATGTGAAAAATCACATAAGGAACCTGACTTTAAAATAGGAGATCAGATCTTGATATCTACTACCAACTTCAACAATCTAGCAGGTAACAGAAAGATCAAAACAGCCTTTGTTGGACCTTTTGTTATCAAAAAGATGCATGGGAAAATGCTGTAGAAGTAATCTTGAGTGAAGAATCATCAAGAAAATACCCAGTATTTCCTGTTATCCTAGTAAATCACTTTCAACCAAGAGAAAGTAGCAACCTCCCTCCAGCAATAATCACAAAAGAACCTGACCCTGTGAAATAAAAAGGGGAAGTCAGTAGGATATTGAGAGACAAGAAAGAGAGAGTCCAAGGAAAAGATGTTAGACTATACTTAGTGAGATAAAAAGGAGAATATGTATACAAAGATGAATGGTTACCAAAGAATAATATACCTGATGGACCAATCAATCTTAGAAACTACAGAGCCAGAAAAAGGAACTGAAACACACATGTAATTAATTCTTTTCCCAACATTCTCCAGATTTTTTTCAGATATGCCCATATCTTGGAGTGGGGCGATTTCAGCTTGGTACTATTGCAGAGCAAGCTGAAAAAGTAAAGGAAATAAAATAAAAATAATAATAATAAAATTAACCTAAGAAGGAGAAGGAAAAAATTAAATATTCTTGCAAAAATGGATTCCCCACCCAAAATTGGGTAGGATCACTCACTGACCCCACCCTTGAGATCCAACTGCTTATATTTTTGAATAATTAATTAAAATAAAGAGCAAAATACCACGGCACCACTTTTGGACTTTTTGGCCAATCAAATATTTCACATGTATTGTCACGGTCATGTATAGGTTTCAAACCTAAAATTCAGTCAGAATTGAGTTTTTGTGCATATTTTAGGAGTTACAGATGGAAATGTGTTCTGTCAAAATTCCTGCATGCAGCCGCAGAAGCCAATGCACCCGCGCGCGGCTAAGCTACAGCTCTGTCACTCTATCAAAGCCTTGTATGCAGCTGGGGGCCTCTGACAAGTACGCAGCCACAAGACTATGGGTTGACAAAGTGACAGGCAGCCTGAGAAACCTAGGTACCGCGTAAAAATTCTACAACCTACACAGGAACATTCAACATATATAATAAATGTTCCTGTGGATAGTTGATAGTCTTAAAATTTGTAAAATTATATAAAAATACTTAAATAACCTTTGTATGTATTTTTTATTAAATGTAATTCAAAGTACCAAAAATGTCGAAAATAAGATAATGACTACTTCTAAAAACATATAAAAATAGTTTAATATAATATTATGAGAATTTTTGACATCAACATTTCTGTGACATACTAAGAACACTTATAATTTAAAATTATTACATCAATACCCATGACTTACATTTTTTAAATAATTATTTTAGTAAATCAACTGAATTTCAAAAATAAGGAGTAAAATCAATATCATGACTTTACTCCAAATATTTAATACATAATGAGAACTCACCTGATATCAGAATATCCGTAGAAATGTCTATTAAAATAATTATTAACTTAATGGGAACATTTACTAAGGATAATTAGTTAAATAATAAATAAAAAGGACACATTAGTGTTATTCACACGTCCAAAAATCAATTATAAAGTAGAATAATTCCCATACCCTGTGGAATTAGATGCTACCCGTGTTACAGCACCAAGAACAAAGGACAGGCTACCAGTGGTTACCCTGCTAGCCTCAGTTTTGGTCCCTTTGAACCCCTGTACCCCTTAGAAGGACAATATTGGGACTCCAAAAGCTATAAATAAAGAGCTCTTTAGAGGATATTGATATCCAGAGACCCAGTTATATTTACATCCAGACACCGTGCCAAGGTAATCAAATAATTATAAGTGATAATTAAGTGATTTATGGCTTTAGTCTGATTAATAATATCCGTCCTCAACCCTCTTGTATCAATTTAAACTGCTGAAAAACCTTATAACCCCAGTATACAGGTTTAACCCATCAGTGCATGTCCCAAACAGATACCCAAAGGATTTAATAAAATACCACAGAGTATTATTTTCCTTTCTCTGTTGTGGCAGCTTGTTTACAAAGCCCTGCCACTCCACAATGTATTTTATATACATATTATCTTTGGGCATAATATCCTTTAAACTAAAGGGCCCAAAGTAACCAGGCCTACATGTTTTCATACTGAATTCCCTGAAGAGAGGTGTTAAAGATCCCCAATATAATTTTGGCCCCTCTATCAAAATATTTAATAATCAATTTATCTATATTGATTTATAAAAATAAACCATAACCAAAAAAATTAACCTTGCAATAAGCTTTATCCAAATATTTCACGGATTTTTGCTGTATTTACTAAATAATATATTTATTATTTATTCTATCACATCTGGTAGCTAAAGGATAGCAAGGGAATTGGCATTCAGGAGACTGACAGTTTGGATTGAGGTGATCTTTCCAAATCCTCTGGTGACAACCAGAGTTATTATCTTGTGGGTGTTGTTACTTAAAACTGCCTTGTTCTATTTAAATATGAACAAACTTCAACTTAGTTTGTTCAAATATTTTCCCGCACCCTCTTGCCTTAGATAGTGTTGTTCCATTGCTTCCAAATACTATCAAAATTCATCCTCTTCATTGGTTCCTTATTGAAAATCTTCTGGATCTTGATTCCAGTTACATTTAAATATTTTTGTAACACTCAGGAGGCCTGCCTAAAAGAGCCACTTTCCTCTCTGCAGAACTGCCAACAATCAGAACCATATGGACTGTTACATTTTCCACCTACCTTGACATGAAACTAATGACAGGCAAAAACTTTGTAAGTTGGTTGGGGAGGTGGAAGACTTGTGCTAGGTTTTTCACCTCCCCTCAACCACCTTGGAGCATGATTTTGAATATTCCAAATGAACAATGATTGCTGGGACAGTGGAAAGCTTAGCATAAGTTGTCCACCTCCCCAGCCTCTCCACAAGGATTTCCCATGTCTTTTGATTCCTGTGTGCGCACAAGTTCAGGGAGGTGGAAAACTGTCAAAACTGCCCCTGGTGTGCAAGGGACTGAAGGAACAGGCACCAATGCTCACAGAACTCAGGATAGAGATAAGAGATTTATTGAAAGGAGGAGAGGGGGTAAAGTAAGGACATTTATGACGGAGAAGAATCCAGGAGTAAGGCTCTGGAGGATAATGATAAGGGAATCCTGTAAGAGTAACACCAGAGGGATAGTTGAGATGAGTAAGGTAGGCTGGTTGGCTTTCTTGTGCTGAGATAATGCCTATTGGATGAGGGACTAACCAATAAGAAGTAGTATACTAATTCCTCAGGGGTATTAGTCCAGGAGGGGAAGAGAGGCCAGTATATGTGAGAAATAAGAGGAGGCCTTGAGGAGGGATGACTGGTGATGGGGCTGAACTTCCCAAAGGTATTAAATTTGAGAAATTGGGCTTGAGGCAATAGTTGAATGATTGGGTAATGGGCTTTTCCAGAAGGGTCATATACTCAACTGGAGTGTGGGCTGTCCAGCAAGTAGTATATACTATGGGTTTAAAGTATGTACTTTTCATACCAGATAGATTTGAAGGAGAGATGGGGATGCACCAAGCCATAGATAGGTAGCGGGTATGCCTGGGAGATTGAATGAGGGCTGCAGGGTATGCAGGAGGAGAATTCAGGATACGCAGCATGTGGATCCAGGGGTAGAAGGTAGATTATACTGAGGATTGTGATTGGCTGAGGATTGGGTAAGACTGAGGAGACTGAGCCAAATTGTGTTAATGACAACAACTTATCATAAGTCATCCACCTTCCTTGAAATTAACTATACATGTATGATCCAGTAAAGCCACAAATAATTTTATGGGAAGGTGGAAAAATTAGCATAAGTTTGCCATCAATCCAAAGATGTTCCATTTGAAATTCTTACTAGTACAAATGTTCTACAATTCATGCACATTTTGACATCATTTCATTAAATAACTTGAAAGAATTTTGGCACAAAGAGATGATGTTTGAGTTATATACATTGAATCACATGTTAAAACATATCTGTCTTTCTTTCCATTGAATCCAGTTAAAATTTCAGGAGGAGAAAAATTTTGAAGTTTAAGAGAAGCCTTGGCTATTTTTTTTTAATTTGGAAGGAGAAACCAAAATTGGTATGATGTTCAGATGTTTGAAGGCTGGGTGGAGGAAAAGTAGTTTTAAGAGGAAAAACAGAAGTTTGCCATAAATTTTCTGGAATGCCCCTGCTTTTGCATAATAAAATATGAAACCTAGAGTTGAGAAGGAGTTTTTTGAGATGGAGGAGGGATTGGGTTTCCAGTAGGTTTTTCAATTTAAGAGAAAAACCATAAGTATAACCATTCAAGTCATCCTGATCTGTATGAGGAACATTGGAAAATTTTTCACAAGTGAAAATGACAATTTAAGCATGAAAAAAAATCCCTTTGCTCATTCCACTCTGGAAATGTCCAGTTTGAAATTTTGAACTCTTCTTATACTTCCTTGTTCTTCAAATGAGCAGTAAACTTGGATTCCATTGAAAATCAGTTTTCTATGCACTGGAGGCTTAGACCACAAAAGATCATTATTTTCTGTTTCTTCTGGCACATATCCTTTCTCCCTGCATATATTCCTATCTTGAAATGTATTTTGATGGCAATAAGTGAACAAAGACATGATTAGAAAGTTTTTATTGATTCAAAATTAACTTCAGAATATCCTTGGCCAGTGCCCTGAAAAAATCCAATTCCAAAAATAGATCCAGCTTTAGTGTTTCTATTGGTTTTTTTCAGGTTCACTTGATTTTTTGCAATCACATAGATATTTTGTGCCATCTCAGAAAATTGAGTTTCCAGCAATGTTTATGTTCATGCTTCAATGAATGATAATTCAGCACCACATAGGGTTGATACTTTCTGTTTCAAAACACTTTTAGATTTACTTGGAGTCCTAAATTTGGTACTTCTCCTTGGCAAGGACTTAGACCCTTCTTCAGGGTAATGAAGTAGATTGACTCAGATGAAAACTCCTTTTTAAAATAATCACGCTCAGATTTACAATTCTTTTTGTGGGCTCTGGATGAGGATGAGATGGATGGAATTAAGGGTTGTGGTGGTGGCCTAAGAAATGAAAAATCATGGCATGATTCCTGATGATGCTTTACATTTGAGGGCTCATACTCACTACAAATATTTTTTCAAAAGCACCACCAGGAATAAAATTTACAAGGATTGAGATAAAAGCAAAACGTTCAATTCAATAATATAAAACCCTTAATGATTATTGAAATACATACATGTTTCTTAGTTTAACCACTTTCAAAGACACGTCCTCATTATTGGTTTTCAACAGAAAAAGTTGGGCTTGAGATTGGTTGAATGCATTATAGTTGACTTGATCCATTTTTTACCATTAAACATGATGATGACGAAGAGATGTATGGCTCAAAAAGGATTTTAAGGGAAAGCAGGAATGGATCAAGTATCAGTGGATGATAGTTTGATTTCTTCTTGGCTGCTTACTTTAAAGATGGATACAAGGATGGATGGTGTCAATGCTGATATGTGATGATCAAATTTGAGTTAACTTGGTGAAGACCAAAACTATCATTGGAAGAAGAAGAAAAAATTATGGTGATGAAGAGAAAAATTTCAGTCAGTGTTGGATTCATGAAGATGAAGGATTCAAAAGATTGAAATAGGTGCATGAGTTCTTACCCTTGAGATGCAGTGATTGCGCCAGTTTACCAGGATGAACCACCCCACAATTGCAGATCTAAAAGCACTTGGGAGCCCAAATTTTTCAATTATGGTGATCTTGTTTTTCACATCCATATACTTTCCCTCCAGTGGGTGTCCAATCAACAAAACAACCTACTAATTCTAGTTGCTCACTCCCCCCCAAAAAAAATGTTAGCCAATGCCTCTAACAAACTCCAAAATTTCCCTCCTTTTGAAATTATCACTAGATACAATGGGAGAAAATCCATATATGTTTAAACATGTGCTTCAATGTATATAATTCAAACATCACCTCTTTGCGCCAAAATGATTACCAGTTATTTCATGAAATGATGTCAAGGGGTGCATCAGTTGTAAAAAAATTTGTACTGGTTGGAATGGAAGATGGGATGAATTTGTATTGATGGTCAACTTATGCCAAGTCTTCCACCTGCCTATCAAATTAGATGTAGCTTTTCTGCATAGTACAAGTATAGGTAATTTCAAGGGAGGTGGAAGACTTATGATAAGTTTTCCACCTCCCTGGACTTGTGTGCATGCAGCAATCAAATGAAATGGGAAATCCCTGCGGAGAGGCTGGGTAGGTGGAAAAATTAAGCTAAGTAATCCACTGTCCCAGAAATCATTTATCATTTGGCATATTCAACATCAATTCAACATCACACTCCCAGGTGGTTGGGGGGAAGACAAAGACTTAGAAGAAGTTGTCCACCTCACCAGCTTCCCCACATGATTTTCCCTTAAATCTGATTCCTGCATACCCATGGTCCTGGAGTGGTGGAAAACTTATCATAATTTGTCCAGATCCGTGCACATGCGTCATATTGTTTTGTGTGGTGAAGCAGACACTTTGGTGATACACACCTGCCTATTCAAGAAAATTGAATAGTTGAATCCTGCATGATGTAATCTCTCCATGACATTATGCACCCCTTTTACATTTTTCTTTATTCTTTTTACCCAAGTGATCTGGGCATGTTGAATTCTTATATATTCTTTTGGAATCATGATTTAGAAATCTTATTTATGTCATTGATCCTGATCCCTGGTTTATGACCAGCCATTAATGAGAAAGCACTCAGCCTTCTTCAAAATACTTAGCAAGAAGTCATATCACACATTTTCAAAATAATGAAATTGAAAACCATTTCTTGCCATTCATTATTTATCTAATATGATCTGAGGAGATTCATTCAGCATCAACTGATGGAAGGGGAAAATTACTCTCCTCATTTCCAAGAATTAGCACCATGAAAAATACAACACCTGATTCTTCATGTTTCTCTACTATTCTGTTTCCAAAATTGAACTCTCAACAATCAATTCCCAGTGAATATCAATCAATGCAGTAAACCTGCATCTGTGTACTCCCCAGCATTGCATTTTTGAGTGATTGGAGATTTGAAAAATCTCATAATACAAACACAGAAATACAAAAAGCTATTGAACCTGTGACATTATTATCAATCTTTACTTGATATATTATTCAATTGGCACTTCAAAAAAATAAATAAGATTGGCAAGGAGTAGTCTGAAGTCCATATTATGAAAAATTGAATCTTTATATATTTCAACTCCAGATGCTCCTCATGTTGGCTGGAATTCTTCAGCTCATTTTCTCATTCAAAAATTATTGTTCAATTCCATAGATATGAGAATGAAGAATTTTTGGAAAAAACATAATGGTCAAGAATTCTTTCCATGGAAATTTGTTTTAATAATTAAAATCATGGAATGAAACATGAAGCATTTCATATTTATTATCTTAAGAAATACCAAGAATAAATAACTCAAATTTGACTGCATGATACCTACATCTTGTTATGAATAATGCAGAAGTGCCACAAAAAAATGATCACATTCTTTGGGGCAGATGGAAGCCACAGATTCTCTTTTCTATGTCAATCATGAATTGATTTCTCATTGAGCTCGTCTCTTGTTGAAGAATATTCTTTTCAAATCTCCAAGTATAGTTATTTCCATACCCTTTTCCCATTTAGAAGAAAAATTTGAGAACAAAGGGGAATCATGATATATAATATCTTCATTTCTGAAAATTTTTAGAAGGTAAATAAAAGGATATTTGACTGCCCATTTATCATTTTTTGAAAAATCAATTAAAAATCACAAAATCAGAAAGATTGTAATCTGGTTACTAAGTTGGAAAATTAGAAATGGAACCTGGTCAGAACTAATTCCCCCAGTATAAGATCTACATGAAAATAATACAAACCCATTGCTATATCTTGGGGTCTATTTTATGTTACTAAAATTCCAAAACCCTGGCTAACCCAACATCACCAACTCCTGAGCTATCAAGAATCCCCTTCCAGATTACCAATTCAATTTGCCTGGTTTTGAGGAAGATGAAGATATTGAAAACTCTGTTGCCCCATCCTACTTCATGATTGCACAACCACTCTCTCAATCCCACTAACGCCAAAAGAAGAAAAAAATTGGCCCAAGAACAATATTCTCTCTCTTTTCATGCATGAAATCTTCTTATCCCTGCTTCTTCAAGTGGTATTTCCAATTCCTTGCTTGATTTGACACATCAATTCTTGGAATGGATTCCAACAACAACAAAATTCCTAATCCTCCAACAGGTGATGAACTATCATCCCTGAAAAATTACATGGAAAAGAAGAAGGCATCCATTAATGATGCCATAGCATCAAACACTGGCACACCAAACCAGTACAGCTCCAATTTAAAATTTCAAGAAAAGAAGCTGAAACTTGGGAAAAAGGATGCCTTGTTTCAGTTACAAAAAAATATTTCTTCAACAATTTTATCCCTGGAAACCACATCTTTGGGCCAAATTAAGTCTCATGATGAGAAATGGATAGCCCATACCAATCCCTTGAGCCAAAATTTGGGTATTTTTAGATGCAACTTTCACTGGGAACAGAATGCAACTTCTTTCTGGAATTACTCTCTCCCTGCAATAATCATTTGAGCATGGGAAATGTGCCGCAAATCTGGGGGAACTGTTTCCTATTCAATAAATGAGAATGAAAAAACTCCAGCCAACAGGGTATGCATAATCAATTGTTGGCTTGTCTGAAAGAAGGCTATTAAGAAGAAGGAGAACAAGGCAGAAGGAGGCTCCAGAAGCCAAAAATCTACTTTTTCTGCATTTCAAAGTCTCAACAAGAAGAAAGTGTTTCAAATAAATGTTTTGTAATTTTCTCATCATGATCAATGACTAACTGCTTATCAGGTTTTTAAATAAAGAATAACAAGAAGGAATTCAAAAAAACCATGGCAGTTGAGCTGGAAATGATGGAAATGCTTCCAGAAACCTCTTCTCTTTTCTTGGAAAGTGGATTCATATCTGATGTTGAGGTTGAAGATGTTGAATTATTCAATGATGCAAATTTTTGGAGGGCTAAACATTTATCTCAAATATAACACTACCTGGATGAAGCATACATTCAAGTGGCCAAATACCGCGCGTCAAGAGGGATAGAGAATTCAAAATTAGTCAACTTGCCAAAAAAAACTAATTCATCAAGGGGTGATCACCCACCAACAATTAAAAATTCAATAAATCAAAACTGGTAAAGTGAGGAAGGACTGGAGGAGATAAATCAAGTTAAAAAAATAGCCTTCAGGTTACTTCCAGAGGTTGATCTCAGGGAGGAAGTTTCATATCTCAGAAACAAAGTTTCCAAACCCTCTATGTTAATGGAAAACACACAAAAATTTTAAAAATATTCAAAATAGTGCAATTTTTATATTAGTAATTTAGAAAATATTGAGGAGTATGTTTGGATGCAACATTTCCGTTGGTGAAAGCTTTCTTGAGAACTACATGTATCTTTATTTTCATCCCATTCGTGTTTTCTCAACCAGAAACTTGTAATTATATTTAAAGCTAGATTTACTGAATTTAAAAAATACAATGATGTGGGTTCACCCTGACTTGAAGAGTTTAAAAATTTAGGTCAAACTCTTGAAATCTTGAAATTTTCAAATAAATAAATCTCTATAAAGTTGTGACATCCAAACAGAAATAAAAGTAAAAGTGGAAAAAACCAAAATCCACACATGCACAGAATACAAGATCTCATTGAAAAATTCCAAGTAAATTATTTTTGATGGACCACCTTTTGGAAAGCTACATGAAATCCTCTTCAATAATAAAATACTAAGCATATTTTTTTCACTTTGCAGCAGTCATGTTGAGATCACACACCTGTTAGAAATTCCCAAATCTATTTTTATGAAAGAAATGTAAATATATAAAACACATTACTACATGTGAATTGTGTAATTTGTGAAAAGGCCACCAACTCTAGGAATTGCAATTTTCCTTGTCAAATGGTTCATCATTAACATTTTATAAAACCAAAATTGATTCCAAATCATGGCTTTTAAATAATTTGATTAATTTTATGATAGAATATGTGATGCTCCATCAAAGCAACTGAACTTGCATTTGAATCCAAACACCAGGGGATTGACTAAGTATTTTAGGTGGGCTAACCATGAGCAATTGATATTATTTATTGGTTTGAAACCTTTTGCAAAATACACAATCTAGTTTTCAATTCCTTGCCCATTGAAGAGAATATGAATATTCAGAATAAAGGCTTTTTTGTTTTTTGAATAATTAACCTCACCAGGAGGTATAAGATAAGTCAAACCATCTATTCACATTCAGATTCATTTCTATTTCCCTTTGAAATAATAAATCTCAGACAACCTCCAAAAATCTGACTTACCATAACATCCAAATTAATTGAAACAATCGAGAACACTACTAGAGTTGGAAACATTTGGATATGCCAATTCCCCAAATGTTCTCAAATGAATTTTTAACATGGAAGTAATCTATACAATGGTGTTCAAAGGTTCAAAAAAGCACGTCAAACCCATATGATGCAACCAAATGATCCTATAAATGTATGTGACTGAATTTTTCCTGCATTTTATCAATATTACAAGGTCACTGGAGAATTTTTATTGTTGAAAAACATAAAACCAAAAGACACAAAACATTTTCCAATCCACTACAAGAAGAAACCCCACCATGGAGCCACTACAAGCAAACATCAGATCTGTAAGTGAAAATCTTGCACAAAAGTACATTCCTTGATTTATACTTCAATTGGTGTGCCTTTTCTTATTAATACTATCATTTTTCACATTCAACCATCAATTGAACTTCCCAATTCTCAGCTAAAACCTGAAGAAGATCATTCATATGGTGAAATACAACAACACTCCCAAACAGAAAATATGGCAATTTACAATACATCTGAGATGAAAACTCTTCAATTTCTTTATCACAATCCAAGCGCCCTGATCTCATCACTCCAAATCCTTCACCAAAGTACTGAGGAAAACATTGGGGACCATGCATGTCAGAATTAAATGAAGATGGAACATGAGAAAATTGGAATGAACTCAGTTCTCAGTGGCCAGCCCAACTAGTCATCAGAAATACCCAAAAGTCTTGCACAATTGAGAAAAGATTTTCAATTACAAATTATCTACTGGAAAATGTCTGTTGTGAAAATTGTTACCAACTTTTTCCTTTGAATGAATTAATTTATTCTTCAGAAACCCAAACTAGTGAAGAAAGTCAATAACACATGCATTATCCAAAATTCCATAATATAGTTAATTCAATAGCTGCGGAGCCTGTTACTTGTGGATCCAAACTTTGGATAAATGAAAACAAAAAATCTCAATTTTATCCTCTGGAGAAGCTTGGTTACCAATTCCTGAAGAAGTGAATTTCCATGCGATTCCTGCTCCCTTGGTTTGAAGAATTGCTCAGTGCACCTCAAGAGCATCAAGCCAGTAATCCTACTTAACTTTCTGATATTTGGCATGGAACTTTGTGTAAAGAATTTAATTATCAAACCAATTGGATTTACACAGCAGAAAAAGGGAACCTTGTCTTTTGATTTTATATTGATTGGATGAATCCTCATGGAATCAAGACCAGTGGGAAAATCATCTCTCTTGGCTTAAAATTCATAATATGTTTCAATCTTCCACCTGATATGTGTTACAAGCCACACACTATTTTTGTGAATGGCTTCACACCAACACCCAAGGAATTCACCTCATTGAAACTGAATAATCTACTCAAGAATCTTTTCTCTGAGCTACTGGATCTTTTGAAAGGATTATTCTTCACAAAAACCAACCAATATCCAGGCGGAAAAGTATTACGTGCTGTCATATTACCACTGATAGGTGATAGACCTGCCTTACATAAAATGGGTGGATTTGCATCCCACTCAGCAACAATCTTCTGTGCCCACTGTAACCTCAAGCTGAATTATATCCAGAACACCAACAAGGAGACTTGGAAAGTAAGAAATAATCATGATAACATCAAATATGCAGAGAATTGGAATAATTCTCAATAATTCAATGATAAAACCAACATTTTTAAGCTACATGGTTCCTGTTACACAATTTCCCAAACTCTTCCATACTGGGAACCAACAAACATTATAAAAATTGATTGAATGTATACCTTTATCTTGAAAATGCTATGGGATTGCAGCATTAACTACCTTGGAATAATCAAGGCTGGCCAAAGTCTTCCAAAATTGGAAAGAAAGAAAAAAAAACTTACCCAAGAAGTGTAACAATTATCCAAGTCAGCATCCTCAAATCTGGATCCAGAAAAAATCTCTATTTGTCACCAGAAAATACCCAAAGATTCACCAGGAAGAGATTTCAAAAATTTCTAGATAACTTCTCAAAAATACTGAAAGATATTTATCCAAATCCAATTGAAAAGGTTAAACTTTTGGCAAATCAGCAGCAAGAATTCTCATCAAATATGCAGCATAGAACTTCTGTGCCAATTTTTTTAGTCCAGAAAATCCCAGGGCTCCATCCTTGCAGCTCCTCAAGAAGTTGGGAAAATTCTGCATCTGAAATCCTTCAACTATGTTTAAGAATTTCTACAAGGCTTCTTGAGAATCAATCCACAAGTAGCTCATTCAAATATGGGCCTCAATAAAAGTAAAGAGGAAAGAAAAAAGATTTTTTACCAGGAACAAATCCAGGTAGATCTATCAGAAGCAAATCAGGAAGCCAAAATGAATTTGGGAAGAGCAAGCAAAGCTCCATTCAGTAAATCTCCTACTGCTCTTTTGAAGATCAAAGCAATCCACATCAAGGAGGTTCACTGATAGAAGAGAAAAGTATTGCATCAAATGAATTTTGCCTTACTTCTCAAGAGCGTACTAATTCAAGCAGATTTCCATCTTGGATTACTAGGTTACCCGGAAATATAGGTTTGCCTGCTGCTTTTAATTATAAAGCTGCTGAATGGTTGTTTTTGTACACCATTCATGTAGTGCTTCTTTTGATTCCAAGATGTAATCAGAACTCAGCCAACAGATTGCGGGAGCAAAATCTTACCTCCACTACTTCCAAAATTATTGGAATCATCAAGTTTGTAATGTCTCATCAACTTACAGATTACCAGTTTTGCCAATTGGATGAATTAATTTTGGCTTACCGGGAGGAATTATAGCTTCATTGGGGATCTGAAATCAAATCCAAGCCAAAAGTCCATTTTTCACAGAATATGAATAAGATGATCAAGCTCCCCTATTGAATTGATTCCTTGGAAGGGGCAAACTTCAACGCTTGTTTGAACAATTTGGATCCAAATTAAATTTTTTGGGGATCAATTCTGACCAACTCCCAGATCTGTGAAGTTTTTGCTACGCTTACAAGACAGTTGATTTTTCAAGGGATAAAAAAGAGAGGAATGTTTTGGAAGAAGAAAAATTGAAACCAATAATTCAAAATAACTCAAAATACAATGTCTTGCAATGGGACCAGCTGGGATGGTTTCCTTGCAAATCAATGCTCTTCCATGGTCATAAAATAAAACCCCATTTCTAAAATAAAATTAATTCACAGATTTCCTCTTTATCAACATCAAATCAAGGCCCTTGTGAGATGTGGAAGGCATTTTCCATCTTTCATGAAAAAAAATGTGCACAATATTTCCTCATTTTTGAAACCTTTTCCGCTTTGGAACAAATTGATAGTTCAAGAAATCCCTACCTTGGCCTCAATTATCTTAATTCTCAAATGGTTTATCAAGAAGGTGGATCAATATCTGTGATACATCAAGATAAAATATAAGTTTTTGTGGAAAGTATGACTTATGAAGAAAAAAAAGCACAAACTTCCAAGGAAGTTTATTGTGTTGTAGCAATTAATTCTTTGGTAAGTTGATATCAAAAATAATAATTACTGAAGAATTTTCATCAGTGATTTTTCTGACTTGTATTTTGTTAAAAAACAGGAGGAAATATAAAAAGACACTGGACTAATTTTTTTGTACTAGATTTTGGTAAAATATTAAATCAGAGGAATTGGTATTGTGTCAAATATCTATATAAAACACATGTTTAAGGTAAATAGTTCAAAAATAGAAATTTTATTTGATCTCAGAAAAATGAAGCATCAATCCAAACAGAAAATTGAAAATCTGTGTTTGCACCATTTATTTGAAATTATCATTATCTAAAAATTTTATTCTTCTCATTTTGGAAACTTTTACAATTGCAAGAAATGGCCCATGATGTACAATTTAAATCATAACCACTGAAAAGTTCCTCAATCAAATTATGGTCTTACAGTTAAATGAAGTATTCTCAATCCCTCCTTTTATTTAATTAATTTGAATTCAATCTATGCATTGCATAAATATTCTGCATGAATCTTCTGATTTTATCCAAAAATAAATTTGATGTTTGACGCCAAAAACTCAACAAATTAAAAAAAGGTTTCAATCACAAACCCAGGTGCTACAACTGCCGGCAGGTGCAGCCATTTTTTCATGGTAAGTGGGGCTTTAAGAAACTTTCCTTGTCAAGCCTCACCAAGGATCCATGGATTTATGGATACGTGTTGAGGATTTTGTCAAATTGACAGCTATCAAGCCCTCTCAAGCACACAATGGTGGCACAATTGGAAAAATTCTCAATAAGTCCCCTTAGGGCATCCTTACTGCAGGAGGTAAAATTTGGGAGGCAAAGCAAAAAAAATAAGTTTTTCGCCGCAGGATTTGACTCCCTAAACTTCTGCATCAACACCGCAGGGAGGTATCCATGTGTGATTCCCAGCCACCCAGTGTGGAAAGAGATTATGGGATACACTAAATGTCTGCACCAATCCAGCTCTGGTACTGGATACTTCTCTAGCCCTTTTAATTTCTATACCTGCTCCAAACCAGTATAGACGCCTTTACTGCCACTCCAAGTGCTAAAGAAGCTCCCTTGAATAAATTGCAATGAAATAACATTAGTAAACTGGCACAGACTCCCCCAAGAGCTCCAAACTTGAACTATTCCCTGAAATAACTCCTAGCTAACTCAAAGTGACGTTTCTTAAGAACATTACACAAAGAAGACATGAAAAAGGAATACTCCAATTTACAATGATCATAGAAAATACTCTGATGAAATAAGATAATCCAATTTCTCTCTATCAATGAGATCCCCCTCACCCTGGCTAAAGGAAACGTTCTTCCTTTTATTTAAAACCCAGAAGGACAACTTGGGAACAAAATAATTAAACAAAAGAGCCAATTTTTTTTAATCTGCCTCCCGTGCATTCTGAAATGATCCATCTGACTATTAGCCCTGACCTCACTAGCTGATCCCTCTGCATACAATAGATTCAGTGATACTAGTGTAATCTCAAAGAAAAATACCAATTTATTTGCGCCAATGCATTGCTCACAACAGATCCCCATCAATCTTCCTTAGAAGATTACCCTTGAAACCACATGCAAAGTAACAAAAGATCCTCAAAAGCCTTTCTAACGGATTCCCATTGATCCACATGCGCCCTCTTTGACTTTGTTTTTAATCATCCCAACAATTACTTGTCCTCCACAACCTCAGTGCATACCCCACAGCCAGTCCTTGGATTCACACTAAATGGCTCAACCACTTTCTTCTGCATTCTTTCTCCAAAACCCCTATTTGCAAAAAAGGATAGTTACCAACCATGATTATTGTTCCACAAAAGTTAAAAACTCCAACTATTTATTCCAAAAAGTCCAACCCTAAGCTATCAATTTTGTGTAAGCTAAAATTCTGGAATCTAATTGCCTATTGTGCTGCAGAAACTTCAACTAAACAACTGCTGAGCCCGCATTTCCTCCGCAGAGTAGGCAACTAGCTAGATTTTACTCTTTGAACTGATTGTGCTTCAGCTTCTGTGAATTCCCACTGCTGGGCCTCTGAGTTGAATTTCTATGTTTGTCCTACTTGCATGCATTTCTATAAATAAGCAACACACCGCACCAAACAATCAAGCATTTTGGGTAGGGAGGGGCGGTGGCAAAATGCAGGGGAGACAGACTTGAAGATTTCCAGTGGGATTTTTGCATATTGCAGATGGATTTCATTGAATATGAAGGATATCATGGGAGATAGATGTATGCCAGATTTGGCAACCCAAGACCCTCATATAACTCCCAAGGTAGATAACACCGTGCATAGCACCTGCAGTACAGGGGATTTTGGGGTGGTTGGGAGGTAAATTGGGTTTAGCTTTTCCATTTACCTCCCGCAGTAAGGATGCACTTATCAATCCAACTTATCAAGATGGTGGCAGATGCTCTATGGGTATCTACCCTTATTTTGATGAAATCCTCAACAACTCTGAAAAATTTTCAAGGTGCACAAGGGTGAATAACTTTCAAAGCACAATTTGGCGCCCTTTTTGCAATAAATTGTGCCCATGCAACAGTCATTGAGCAGCTAGCTGGGAGCAGGACCCACCATTGTTGCTTACAAAGATCCCAGCTAAATAAGGGTTGGTTCATCCCCTGTGCACTCCAATCCCACCCTTTTTTCAAATTTCCTACTCAACACTGTCAGTGCAATCTTCCTTTCCAGGCATCTTCCAACACAAAAACAGCACCAACCTTGTCAAAAATTAGCAAAAAAAGCCCAGCTTGAAATCAAGACATCCGCAAACATCCCAAAGCAGTAAATAAAACATCAAAAATCAAAACACAACACCAATAACCTCTAAAAACGACAAACTTGTCATTTTTCAACAAAAAAAACCTTCTGGACCTTGAGAAAGAAAAACCATGCTTTCTCTCCTATTTAGTGATGATGAAGCAGAAAAACTTGATGATCTAGATCAAAAAAAGAAAGGACTAGTTCTTTATGATTTTTTGGCAAGCGACAAGCATCTCATCAAGGACTAGTTTAGCCATCATCCAACTTCCAACTGAAAGTTCTTTGAAAGAAGAATCAGGATGAGCAGGAATATATTTGAAAGAATCTTATAAAATCTCAAAAAACACAACAGCCTCTGGATCATAAAGGCAGTAATTTTCATTGCATTATTGTCTTCTTCCTTGTTAAAGCTAATGATGTTTTACATTTTGATTATATGTTGAATCAGGATTGTTGTGGCCAGATGGGCCTTTCTCTCCATCAAAAGCTTACCTATGCAATCCATCAACTATCATATGGAAGTAGTGCAGATAGCACCAATGAATAAATAATAATTGGAGAAAAAACTTTGCTGAGAACACTGAAGCACTTCATCCTTGGTTTAGTTGAGCTGTATGAGGGTGAGTATTTGAGACCTCCAAGACCAGGAGAATTGAAGAAAATCCTGAATGAATATGAGAAAAGAGGCTTCCTATGATGTATTTGCTCAATTGATGGAACGCACTGGGAATGGAAAAATTTTCCAGAAGGGTGGGTAGGTCAAATTAAAGGAAAGGAAAAGAAACCAACTATGATTCTAGAATCTGAAGCAAGTAAAAACCTCAAAATTTGGAATTTTTCCTTTGGATCTCCTGGTGAACTGAATGATTTCATGTTACTCCACAGAAGTCGTATTTTTTATCAATTATTATCAGTTATTTATTTTGAAATAAAACCATGATTTGATTATTTTATTTTCAATGAAACTGATTCAATCACTTTTGCTCTGATCCATTTTTGAATAATTCTGGTGCACAAGACCAAATCAAGTTCAAAATTAATGGACATGAATACAATCAGGGATATTATCTTGCTGAGAGAACAAATCACTCTTGGTCAAATCTTGTGAAAATTATGTCCCACCCCCAAGATGATGCAAGCAAACTTTATGCCAAACTTAAGGAAGCAGCTGGAAAGCTATTGAAAGATCCTTTGGAGTGTTGCAGGCAAGATGGGGAATCATGAATAAGAAATGTTGTTTGTGGGATATGGAAGTGGTGAAAAAGCTTATTAAATGCTGTGTTATTCTGAAAAACATGATAGTTGAAGATCAATAACCTGATGATTATTTCTCCCAAAATTCAAACTCTAGTTCCCACATAGTTCCCAATAATTGTGATCCTCAAATCACTCATAATTTATCTGATTATATACAAAGACTTGATGTTAAATTCATGGCTAAAATAAGCCATGTGGCACCAATACAGGGCTTGACCTGAGCCGTGCAGACCCCACACGATTTTAGTGTGGTCAAGCTGTACTCCACATGAAACCAGGCCACCGTGTGGTGGCCTCACGACTACATTCAAGCAATTTAGAGCCCCACACTGCTCAAATGTTGTCGTTTTGCTGTGCCACATGGACAGCCCAACTACAGTCAAGCGGTATTGCTCTCTACACGGCTTGTATGTAGTCATCTAGCCATTCCACACGGCTACAAGTATGGTGGAAAAAAAAATGAAAATGAAAATGAAAAATCAAAGGGTATTAAATAAACCAACATAAAATAAATCAAAATACAAAAAAAAAAAAACAGAAATCAACCAAAAGATCAAAAAAAATGATTTTTTGGTTAAAAAAATGAGAAAATAAGAATTAAAATGAAAATAAGTAAATGAAAATAAATAAAAATAAAATAAAAACAATAAAAAATGAAGACAACCAACCAGTTTTCTTCAGATTCAAGTAAAAAATTCAAGTTGAACTTGAATAGCCCTAAATTAAAAGGGCAGAAAAATGCAAGAAGTCTTTTTACCAGCTTTGAAGTAAAAATTCCAAAAAAAATTCAAGTCTTTTGACCAGCCCTACAGTACAAACACCAAAAAAAAAGTTCAACTTGTGTTAAGCTGAAACCCATCACAAGCTTAAAACAAGTTAAGCTTGTGATTCAATCAGCCCAACACAAGTTGAACTGACTTGCCATTAAAACATCATTCAAAACACCCATCATAACAATGTTAACTCAAAATGCTTAACATAATCATGTTCAAAATGTGATAATTCTTTATTTTAATAGAATTACAATATCAGCATGTTAGAACCAACCCAAATGATGAAATTAATCTATAAGTTAAAATAAAACTCAAGTTGATCTTTGAGGTGATAAACCCAACAAGCTGCTTTTTTAGAAATCATGGAACATGGTTTGGAAAATATGGGCAGGATTGGAATCAAATCTCCCTTAAGTACAAGCTGAAACCAATTTTTATTGTTAAAAAAGCAAATGAAAAAGGGATTTGATTTTTCTTTTACACCCATTTTCTAGGATTAAAAGAACAACATGATTCCAATTAAATGAAACATATTGGACCTCCATAAGTATCAGCTGTTATTTGACCCATTTCAAGCTTGAAAGCCATTTTGAAGAGGCAATGTTTTCATTTATGTCATTAATATCAAGTCTTTGTTCTATCTTCTAAACATCTTTACTGCTGCCATGGATCTTAGAATAGCACCCCTTATTTTTCCTCAATTTTTCAAGAATTTTTTTCCAAAATTTAAACCATCCATCCTCATCATACCCAAGTGATTTAGCAATGACTCAAAAAACCACAATTTCCATCACCAACTGGGTCCCGAACCTGACCCAAGAACTTATGTAATTTATCAGGTATTTGATTGAGATAATTTACTTCCTAAAATCAAGAAGTAGTCAGCCAAAATTGTAATCTCATTAAAGGAATCACCACTCACCAAAGATGAGCTTCTTTTTGACTCCTCCATTGTGTCTGCTTCATCCTTTGAAAAGGAATTGGATTCCAACGGCACCAAACCCAATTAACTTTCAGTCTCTTCCACTGAGCTATGAAATTCAGATGAAGAGCCTGACTTTGACTATCAAAATTTCTCAAAAAGTCCATTAAGCCAAAATAATGAACCTTTCACAAAAAAAAAGACTTACAATAATTTGTCTTTGCTTCTTGGGTGCCCTTCTACTTTGCTTTTCCCGCTCAAATTCCTTTTAAATGTTTTCAAATAAAGAAGGATCTTGCTGGGTATCTGTCAATTTTAGAAATCCTCTGCTTGATTGCAATACTTTAGGTTCACGTCTTTGCTTTGATAAATAATTGGCTGTCTCCTTCATTGAGTGCTTCAACAGCCCGCAATAATCTTGATCAGGATGATTCAAGATCATTTCATTGAGCTTCTCATGTAACTAGGAATTTTTGAGCAATTCATCAGCATCAAAATTTAAAAATTCAAAAGGATCAAAAATTATTCAAGTAGTAATAATCATTTTAGTCAAGTAGGAATCATCATTCAAAAAGCATTTATAAAAAAGAATTAATCACAGAAAAATTTGGAAAATCCAGCTTAAACCAACTTACAGAACTAGAACTGCAAGGTTCATAGTCCAAACTCCACTGAGGATGAACACCTTTAGACACAACAGAGCCTCTCGAGGCTATTAGGTCCCCTATTTGGTGGGAACAGGGCAAACCCATAGTCATTGAGTATGACTTGGTGCACACTTCCCTATAATAGTTCCGCTTTAACCTCTCTAATTGATCCCCAACAAGTTTGATTGCTTTTAAAGACACCTTGTATCCTAATGGTAAAATTTCAGTAGGAAGAACTTTTCCAATCTTTATTTGAGATTTGTAAAGCGCGGCCTGAAGCAATTTAATTTGATTGAAAACTTTTCCCTCTATGTTTTTCAAAAAATAAAACATGTTTCCCAACAAGTTTACAAGCAATTTTTTTATAGTAGCATGGGCCCCTTCAACCCAAGATGTTTTTTTATTTCCAAATTTTGGGTTTTTGTAAGCCCAACCCATTACAAAAGTCTCTTTGATACAGAAGATATTATGATCCATATACTCTAGTACATTCTCACAGTCTTCCAAAAAATACTTTATAAAATTCATAATGTAAGCAACCCAAAACCAGGAAGATTAACAGTAGAGGGAGTGATTTGGCACTTACTCTAAGTTCCACATTATTGACCTCTGCCTCCTACTTGGTTTTTGAGGCCCCATACTTATCCCGCAGAGACATAAAGCTTTGCCACCCTTCAATGTAATTATTAAAGTGCACTTTAAAGTTTGCTTGTATGTTTTTAGACAAGTACCATTGACAACACTGTCTTGTATACTCAGGCAAAATTTTCTGTAGAGCACAGATCAAAGCTTTTTCACATTCCATCACCAAGACTTTTGGAAGTCTCTCAGGATCATAAGCCAACTCCTTTACTTCATTTACAGACCAACGGTGAAAGGCAAACGTTTCTCTTTTTATAAAAACAAGAGCTTGTGTGAATTTTTTCTGGTTGGAAGTAATTTCTAGGACATGCAATAGGGGGATGTTGTACTTGTTTTTTTTATAGGTAAAATCCATCATAGCTATATGATGTAAGTGTTTGGAAAGCTTTAATGAATCTGGTTGATCCAAGAATAGGGCCTCTAAGTGATCCTATCAACTGAATTTTTCTTGATGAACACAACCTGAATTACCAAGTTGTTCAAAGGGGACCTCAATAACAATTTTCCCCTTTATTTCTTCTAGCACTACCTTACGCTTAGTTTTATAGATTTTTTGGTCATCAACTCATTTGCCAACATTCATCATGCTCAATTTTCTTTTGAGTTGAATTTGATTTATTCCATAATTCATGCCTTCTTTTAGACTGTCTAAGGCTACCCCAGAGATTCTACTCAGGTGAGGATGCACTGGGGGTGTGGAGATTGTTCATGGTTATGTTGATCATTTCTGTAGTAGATACGCCACAAGGGGTCTGCCTTTGTGCAACTTGCATGAATTAAAAACTTGAACCCAATCTTCATTATGTGAGTTTTCCTTGACTGTTTGGTGAGAAATTGCCCAGAGTACAAACCATGTGCATAATAGGTTAAATCCACATGTTTATGACGCTTTGTGTTGAAAAATTTTAAAGTGTAACCACGCTTCATTGCCCCTGTTTGAAAATACATTTGTGCCTCTTCCCTAGTAGGAAAAGCTCTCACAGGAGGTGGGGCAAGTGGATCTTTCTTATTCACATAGTCATAGTTACAGTTTCATGGTTATATTGATGGCATGCACTCCATCAGTTTCAATAAAGTTAAATGCAGCAAAGACCAGTATCATAAAATGGTTTTCACCATCAGAGGTCATGTCCATTTTTGAAAAATTTTGTTCCTCAATTGTCACCCTTGATGAGGATGCAATTGGGGCTTCCAATGATTCATTATCCAAATCCTTCTTTTCCCCTGCTTTGTTCATTGCACTAATGTAGTCCTTGAACGTGGCCATGTTCAAAGGAGGGCTTTCCGCTTTTACCATAATGCAGAAAAATTCAATGCTACTTTATAATTATTCAATCCAACTTTCAATTGAACAACAACAAATTTTTCTCACTTTCAAGGTGAGAAAGATCAATTTTGTGGGATATTTTATTGCAGTTTCTCACAGTTTCACTTGAATTTCACTCCAATTTCACTTGATTTCACTTTAATTTCACTTCAGTGTCACTTTATTATTGCTAGATGGGGAAAAAAAGTCCCACATAGTAAGGATTGATCCCATATTTGGGTTGATGCAACCCAACTTTGGTCGGGGGGGACCCAAAAAGTTTGGCACAACCCAGGGGGGGCCATGTGCCCCCAGACAAGGCTCAAAACCGACATGTAAGGGATGTATACAGCCTATCAGGGATTGCACATGTTTGAGAAGGCTCCTTGGGCGCGTTGAGACGCGTTTTCTGGCCCAAAAGCGCGTCCTGGATTTTTTTATTGGCCCCAATGCGTCCATTGGGCCGTGTAGGGCCCTACACAACTCCCACATCACTGTGATTTGGGAATTTAACATCTCCCTATATAAATAAATTCCAATATTTGTATTTTTGTATTATATTCCCATTTTAGAGAAGATATGAAAAACTCTATTGGTTTTCCAAAGGAAAGATTGATTATAATCATTTTTTCAATCAGTAAAATGTATATAGAGAAGTTTCCTATTTGATGTTACATTATTTCAATGAAATTAAATAAAATTGGTCTTTTTTCTGGCATGTTTTCATTGATTGTGGATTGAACTTTTCAAATAAATCTCACGGAGTTATCTGATATTCTATTCCCATATTTGATTGATTTCTCCTTGCTCAAAAGTCAATATCAGAAGTAATGATTTATTTACTCTAATTCCTCGGATTCAAAAAGTTCCAAATGTAATCTTACCATCAAAATCTTGCTAGAAAATTTCTGAAAACCCTTTCTCTATAAAAATTGACATGCATAATTCTTTCGAGAAATATTAATGGCTATGTATTCAAAAAAGTGCCCAATTTTGCAAAGTCCTGATCATTTTATTCTCATGTTCAAATTTATTAGAAAGATTTCCTGCATTGACATGAAAATATTTCATCCAGAAAAATAATTTTTCACCAATATTTTTTTTTTAAAAAAAAATATTTCTATCATTTATATTTAATCAAAAAACAGCTGTATTGTTTTTTTTCATAAAAAACTTCTATCATTTCTTTTTCATAAAAAAACTTGTGTATCATTTTGATTTCATAAAAAAACAGTTGTATCATTTTTATTTCATAAAACAACTTTTTTATCATTTTTTATTTGTAAAAAACCTTTTGTATCATTTCAATTTCATAAAGAAAATGTTGTATCATTTTTATTTCATAACAAACCTGGTGTATCATTTTTATTTCATAAAAAACTGTTCTTCATTTTTATTTCATAAAAAAACTGTTCTTCATTTTTATTTCATAAAAAAACTTTTGTCTCATTTCTATTTGATTAAAAAACTGTTTTATCATCTTTATTTCATTTAAAAATCTTTCTTCATTTCAATTTCATAAAAAAACTGCTGTATCATTTTTATTTCATAAAAATTCAAAAAAAAACAGCAGCATTATCCTTTTTTTCCAAAATGAAAAATGCAATGAAATGGGTAGCAAAATTATTCTTTTCATCATGATCATTACCAAATAGAAGGTAAAATACAATTAATTTTTTTTTAAAAAAAAAAAAAAAAAAAAAAGAACTATAATGTAGCAAAAAAAGATTTTCCGGAGAAAAAAGATTCATTGTGATCAACTGTTTCTCACTCATTTATCTTTGATTGATCTTTTCATTTTATTTAAAAACTCCATGCAAAGCTGTGACATCAGAATTGAAAAGAAGGTTGAATTCAATCATTTTTACTTGACTGTTCTCATATTCTTTTTCAATTTCTAGAATTTTGTTTTCAACCTTCAATTTTCCTGTTTCAATGGTAACCTGTACATAGTGAAAATTTAGATGCTTTCATTTTATTTCAATAGTTTCTCTTGAAATTTCAATGCTCTCTTCAAGCAATTGGTTGTTTTTGTTGGCCATGTTGACATGTCCCTTTGCAATGTCATTGATTTTAGCAATATGTTTGAACTTTTCCTGTTTAATTAATAATATCTCCAATAAATGAATCCTCTTTCTTGGCTTCAATCCAGCAGGCCTAAGGGTTGGGCTTGCCATCAATGGAGGGGAGACAAAATTTGAGTTGATTTTTCCCCCTTGGAAAGATAGTCAAATGTATGGAGGGTTGAGGAATCCTTCTATTTGAGTTTCCATTTTGATGGCAATTGAAGCTTCTACCAAGCAGCCATGGATTTAAATTCCAATTTTTTTTGATCTTGGTAGAGGTTAAGGGCTGCTCTCATCCAGTCATTTGGTGAGCTCCCACTTGGAGGGTTCCATTTGATCAACTGGTAGAGAGTACTGAATTTGAGGGTTTCTGTTTTGAGACCTGCCCATCTGAAAAAAAGGCTATTTCATTACTAAAAAAAGAAAAAAGGAAAAAAGGAAAAAAGGGGAAAAAAGGGCAAAAAAAAAGGGAAAAAAAGAGAAAAAAGGGAAAAAAGGGAAAAAAAGGGAAAAAAGGAGAAAAAAAGGGAAAAAAAGGGAAAAAAAAGGGAAAAAAAAGGGAAAAAAAGGTAAAAAAAAGGGGGAAAAAGGGAAAAAAAGGGAAAAAAGGGAAAAAAGGGAAAAAAGGAAAACAAAGGGAAAAAAAGGGAAAAAAGGGAAAAAAGGGAAAAAAAGGGAAAAAAAGGGAAAAAAGGGAAAAAAAGGGAAAAAAAGGGAAAAAAGGGAAAAAAAGGGGAAAAAGGGAAAAAAAGGGGAAAAAAGGGGAAAAAAGGGGAAAAAAGGGGAAAAAAGGGGAAAAAAGGGGAAAAAAGGGGAAAAAAGGGGGAAAAAGGGGAAAAAAGGGGGAAAAAAGGGGAAAAAAGGGGAAAAAAGGGGAAAAAGGGGGAAAAAAGGGGAAAAAAGGGGAAAAAAGGGGAAAAAAGGGGAAAAAAGGGGAAAAAAGGGGAAAAAAGGGGAAAAAAGGGGAAAAAAGGGGAAAAAGGGGGAAAAAAGGGGAAAAAAGGGGAAAAAAGGGGAAAAAAGGGGAAAAAAGGGGAAAAAAGGGGAAAAAAGGGGAAAAAAGGGGAAAAAAGGGAAAAAAAGGGGAAAAAAGGGGAAAAAAAGGGGAAAAAAGGGGAAAAAAGGGAAAAAAAGGGGAAAAAAGGGAAAAAAGGGGGGAAGGAAAAAAAGTGAAAAAAAAAGAGGGGGGAGGGGAAAAAATGGGGGAAATAATGCCTACCAAGTGCAAATTTTATTGTAGTTGCAATAGTGAAAATCGGAATGCAGGTTGATGTTTTCTTTGAATTTCTTGAAGAAACACTTTTTGGGATTAAAACTGCTAACATGATGTATATCCACAGTATGGAGGCTGTGCATTTAAACCCAGACCAGTAATACCAAAAAACCCTGGCAGCCACAAGCATCTGTAGCCTAGTTGGTAAAGGCAACACTCCAGAATGTGTCTCAGTCTATCTGAGGTTGTGGCTTTCAATCCCACCATACACATCTTCATTTTCACAGTTTCAAAAAAACTCTCCAGACTGAGCTGCTGCAAACTTGGGTTGCTCACTGATGTGGAGCCAGGATATTGCCAATTTTTCTTCTTCCTGTGGCAGCCATTTTGGTGATTGTTTTTTTACAGTTGTTTCTCTGAGACATTTCTGGAGGTGAATTCAAATTCATTGGATGGGGGAGAAGATGTGCTAAAGGGAGAAGGTTACCCAATCAAATATGATGAAAGATGTGGGTGTTGGTGAGGTCTGAGAAATCAGGAGATATAAATGAGATTTGATTGGGAAGTGATGAAAGGAAGGGGCAGGGAATGAAACTTTGTTATTGGTAAAAATGACGCAATTTGAAGTGGTAGTCAGCTTTTTGAAGGGTTGTGAAGCAATGAAAGGAAGGGGAAGTGGGATATTGAAAAAATAATAGTTCCAAAATGTATTCCACATCCCAAAATTTGGGTTGACAGCACTCAATTAGGGTCCAGGGGTGCCTAGGTACCCCTAGTACCCCCCTGAAATGTACCATTTGGGCTATTTTGCCCCAAATGGGCTAAAGGGTTCAGGGAAGTTACATGCAACCCCATTTATGACTTTGGAATCCCCTAGGGGATGCAAAAAATTAGTTTTCAACGCCCCAGAGGCCCTGCAAGCTGTAAACAACTTTTCTTGCAACTTGTTGATTTTTTAACAAGTATGAAACACCATTTGTAACCCAGGGCCTTGAATTTAACACCACCCTTAAATCTGAAGAAATATGGATGATATTCAGAAAACACTGGAATATGCTAGTCAGATCCAAATTGGAACATTCATATCAAGAAAATTTTACAAAACTCAATCTAGTCTTGAATCCCCTAACTTTTTACTACCTTCTTGAAAACTGGCTTCCTCTCAAAACAAAATTTCTTCCATATGCTGTAAACAAGCACCCTGCATTTTTTAAATACCAGCACATGTAAAATAGAAGGGCTTCAATCTTATGTGAAAATGTTTATCAAAAATTCTTCTGGTTCCTTTTGTAACATATTTCACCCAAATATCATTAAATTATAATTCAACTCCTTGAAACTGCTATTCAAATTTCTAAGCAAGAATTGAAGAAATTGCTTGGTCTTCCATACTGTGTTAACAAACTCTCAGGAATAATCAGCCCTTATTCTCTCAATACTGTCCATTCCTTTCACATGTCAGCAGAAAAATTAACCACCTGTTCTGATTGTGATTATCCTTCTTTCATGGGGATTCCTTGTGTACACCACTTGAAGAAGGTAAATCTCAAGAATAAAAAATTTTTGCTTGATTATTTTCATCCCCAGTGGCATGTCAAACCTCCTATTGCAGTGTTTTTCTTTTCTTGGAGAAAAAAATAATTCCAACATTGATTTCTGAAGTGTTTTCTTTTATTTTGGAATTGTTCAAGGCTTTCTGAGAATTAATTATGCCAACAATCTCAATTATCGAATGAATCACCTTCCCAAACAACCAAAATACATTGGTTTGAGAATGAACTCTTTGCAGAGTTTGTTAAATCACACACAGGATAACACAATTTTTACCTTGGAGGAATGATAAAACTGTTTCAAGGCATGTATAACCTGACTCCCATTCAAGAACCCCTGTCAAAGAAAAAAAGGAAAATTTGTTGAAGTACCAAGGGAGCCCTCAATAAATGAAAAAGATTCTCTCAGAATTCCTTTTGGGGGGATCCATCTGGGTTTGGATATGTTGAAGTACCTAAGGGCAGAGGATGACCAACAAAGCACCAAGTGGTTAAAGGAATGGTTACTTTTTTGTTTTTATGTTTTTTTTCTTCTCTTTCCTTTGGATTTATATTAAAAAATATGGTTGAAACTTGATTTTATCTTATATCAGACTCTGAGGGAAAGGAAACAAAAGAAAGACCATGCAAAGGCCAAGGGAAAAAAGAAACAGGAATTGGAGGAAGAGGTGATTTTTTTTCAGGGTGATGATAAATTCACAACTCCTAGTTGTGTAGGAGTTGTGTGGGTCCCCATACCACCTGTGGGAGTTTTGTTGGGCCCCACACAACCTGCGGGAGTTTTTTAGGGGCCCTCAACGCATGGGGGCCCATACACTACTCCAAAGGGTTTTTCCAAACATGCGCAACCCCTGGGGGGGCATATACCCCCCATCATGGGCATTTTTGATTTTTTTACCCCTGTACACAACCATTATAACCTGTGTATGGGGGTATAAAACCCCCCTGGGGTTGTTCAAGAATTTAGTTATTTTTATGGGTGATGCTAAATTCATGGCTCCAACTGTGTGGTAGTCTTGTAGGGCCCTACACAGCTCAAATGAGCCGTGGGGGCCCCAAGACAACTACAAAGGGCCTTGGGGGCCCCAACACGACTACAAAGGGCCATTCCAAACACGTGCTACCTCCAGGGTGTTGTGTAGGAGCTGTTTAACCCCCAAACACGGCTCATTTGAGCCGTGTACCCCCATACACAGCTCAAATTAGCCATGTTTGGGGGTGAAAAACCCCCCAGAAGTTGTGACAGAATTTTGGGCACCCCCTGGACCACACTTGGGTTCTGTCAACCCAAATTTGGTATCAACGCATACTTTGTGGGACTGTTGTGTTGAGTTGACAGAATAAAAAGTGGCCAGCACCTCCTGCACTGTTGTTTCACTCCCAGTGTCAACATTTCAAATCCAGTCACTCCTCTCTCATCATCATCTCATTATTCCTCTCATCATCATCCCATCATCCCTTTTGTGATTTATCCATCCTTTTCCTTCCATCATCTGAATTCCCAATTCCTCCATCCCTCACCGTGTTCCGTCCTTTCCTGAATCCTCTTTCCTTTCTCCATCTCATCCTTGAACTCCAAACTTCTCCTATCTCTGTCTCCACTCCTCCCTCCAACTATCATACTCTCTGTCTCTGCTCCTCACTCCCCATCCTTTTCTGTCCATCACTTTATCATTTTTCCCCTGCTCACTTCATCAATTTTCGTCGTCATATCTATTGTTTCCGTTCCATCATTTCCTACAATAGCAATCACCGTTGATCTCTAGCTCCACTGCCTCCTGCCACCCTTCAATATAACAACCAGCATCTATCCCCCACTTCATCCTACAGACTTTTGTCAACTCCCTGATTTTTTCCAGCTGTGAGGCAACTTCATTTCTCTGACTCTCACAACATCAATCCTAATGTTCCTGTTTGATCTTTTATGTTATTTTCAACAACTTCTTACACTTATGCCTATTTTGACTGTCCCTCATTTGTACAGCTCCTTCCTTCTTTGTTTCTGTCTTTTTCATTTTTTTCCACACCTAGCGATCCCAAAGAGACATTAAATTGAAACCCAAGTGAAATTAAAGGAAAAACTCAAATCATAAATCATATAGAAATCTGCAAACAATTCTTTCTCAACTCAAAAGTGAGCAAAATTTGTTTGATCAATTGAAAGTTGGATTGAATCCTGAAGTATACCACTACATTTTTTTGCATGGGAACAGTGGCAAGCCCTCCTTCTTCTGACATGGCTGCGTGGAAGGTATACATTGATTGTGCCATCAACAAAGCTTTGGAAAAAGAAAAAAAGGATTTTGGTAATGAAACATTGGAAGCCCCAATTTCATCCTCATCAAGGGTGACAATTGATGCACAAACTGACTCACAAATGAACATGACTGCTGGTGGTGGGTAACATTTTATGTTAATGGTCTTTGCCATATTTGATTTGATTGAAAATGATGGAGTGCATGCAATAAATATAACTATTTAACTATGGAAAATTGTCTGGACCCACCTCCCATGAGAGCTTTTCCTACTAGGGAAGAGGCACAAAACTATTTTCAAACATGGGAAATGAAGCATGGTTACTCTTTAAAAGTTTTCAACTCAAAGCAGGACCAATATGTGGATTCAGCTTGTGATAGACATGGTTCCTATTCAGGAAATCTTCTTACCAAACGGTCTAGAAAAACTCACACAAGGAAGGTTGGGTGCAAGTTTTTAATCCATGCAAGTTGCACAAAGGCAGACCCCTTGTGGCCCCTCTCCTACAAAGAAACCCAACATAACCATCAACCATCTGAAAATCCCTCTGTGCATCCTCAACTGAGAGGATGTACTCAAGTATATGGAAAATAACATTTTCCCTATCAAAGAGACGTTTGTAACAGCCTGGACTTTTATAAAACCAGATTTTGGAAACAAAAAAACATCTTGGGTTGAAGGGGCCCATGCAAATCTCAAACAATCCTTGCAAACTCTTTGGGAAACCTGTTTGATGTTTGGATAAGCCTTGACAGAACAGTTTTGAATCAAATTAAATTGGTTCATGTGTCACTTTATCACTCCCAAAGTAAGTTAGGGAAAGTTATTTAACCTGAACTGTTGCCATTGGGTTACAAATTGTCTTTAGAGGCTATTCATCTTATTAGGGAAAAATTCAAGAAATTCAAACGTGATCATTATGGAAAAGTGTTCACCAAGTCATATTCCAACACTATTGGTTTGCCCTGTTCCCACCAAATATGTGACTGTCTAGCATTCAAAGGATCTGTGGTACCCAAATGTTGAGAGATGAATGACCTACTTGAGTGACAATTCCTGACATTCCCCGCTCCCGCTCTGATCTCCAATGCAAACACTCCAAATCCAGATATAACCTTCAACAATCTTCTATCCTACTTTCTCCAATTCCATGATCATAGACCTCTCTCTTGCTTCATACCTCATCCCTCATCATGCGCTTTGATCCATCATCCTCTGCTCCCATTAACTATCATCATCATCTCATTCATTATCATCCAATCCTGCTCCCCTATCCATTCTTCTTCTTTTTCCTTTCGCTCTCAATCATTCCCTTCAACCTCAATCCTCTACTCATCTTCCTCAATTCCACCAACCAATCAACCATACTCCAACCAACTCAATCCATCGTCCTCAAATCTCCTCGTCCTCAACTCCTCTTGTCAATCCTAACATCACCTCTCAATCACTAGAGTCGTCACTCATCTCCAGCTCTGTCCAGCAGTGAGGCTTCCAATCAATCTGATTTACACGCTTTACTTTCATTTCCTAACCCTCTTATTCCTTTTCTCCATTCATTCCTTGTAATTACAACTTCAGCACACTCTGTGTTTCTTCATCTATTGGTTTTTTTGTTGCAATCAAATCATTCCTTTCTTCACCAAAGATTTTCATCCTCAGTTGAGGTTGGAATGTGACCCTTGCAGTTCTAGTTCTGTAAGTTTGCTTAATTTGGATTGTTCAAATCAGTATGTGATTAAATCTTTTTGATTAATGATTCCTAATTCACTAATGGTTGATCCTTTACAATTTTTCAACTGTAATGTCAATGAAATGCTAAGCATTCCTCAGTTACGTGAAAAATTGAAGGCAATGATCTTGGAATCTGCAGATCATGAGCAAAGCAGCCTATTGAAGTATATCATTCAGAAGATTAAAAAATATCAATCAAAGCCAAGACTTGAACCTGAAGTCTTAAAATCAAATAGGGGCAGTCCAAAATTGGCAGATACGGGGCAAGAACCATCTTGGTTTGAGAATTTTGGAAAAAAACTCAAGGAGGGAAAAAGGACTAGAAGGGCTCCAAACAAAAAAGACAAAAAATTGTAAGTCTTTTCTTTTGGGATATGTTCATCTTTTTGGTCTGATGAACTTAGTTACTAACTAATGATGAATTATTTGTAAAATTTGGAATAATCTGAATGTTAATTTCATAGTTCAGATGAAGAGAATGAAAGTGAATTGGGATCACTTAATTTAGAATCAGAATCCTCTTCAGAGGAACAGAATGTGCATCAAACCTCAACCAGAAGCTCATCTTTGGTGCGTATTCATTTAATTGATCTGATTAAAGAAATGAATACTAAGTTAGTTTTCATGATATGAACCAAACGTGAGTACCTCAATCAGATACTCAAGAAATTCCATAAGTTCTTGAGTGAGTTTTGAGATCCAATTGGCCATGGTAATTGTGGATTTAGATTCATTGCTAAATCTCTTGGCTATGAAGAACATGGTTGGTTTAAAGTTAGGAATGAAATTATTGAAACATTAGAGAAAAATAAAGTGTGCTGCATTAAGATTCTTGGTGGTTCAAAGGACTTTGAAAAGATTAAACAAAGACTTGATTTTAAAGACATCAATGAAAAGGTTCCCTCCTCAAAATGGCTGGCTAAATTAGATATGGGTCAAATCATAGCAGACACATATTCCAGACCTTTATTTTTAAGTTAATTGGAGTCATGTGATACTTATACTCAAATGAAAAATGGTGTTTCTGATCAATTAGATCCAATGTTCATTTGCTTTGTAAACAATAATCACTGGGTTCTATTAGTACTTGAGGGAGAAATGATTCCAAACCCACCCATTGTAGCAAAACCACGTTTCTTGATTTCTAAAGAAGCCTCTGTTCTGGTTGATCATCTCAAAGATCAACTGAAAATGTATTCTAGATTATAGATATTATAGACTTTGACTTCATTTCAACATTGGTTTTCATATAAATTGTATTTCTATTGCAGCTAACAAGTTCTATTAATATGAAGGCTTATCACATTTTGAACATCATTATGTTGAATGTTTTGAGTTAACATCATTATATTGAGTGTTTTGAATGAGATTTTAATGGTAATTCAGTTCAACTTGCGTTGGGCTGATTCCATCACAAGCCTAAGTTATGTTAAGCTTGGGATGGGATCAGCTTAACACAAGTTGAACTTGTTTTTTTTTGGTTTTTTTACTTTAGGACTGGTCAAAAGACTTGAATTTGTTTTGTTACTTTTACTTTAGGGCTGGTCCAAAGACTTGTTTAATTTTTGGGCCCTTTTAATTCAGGTCTAGTCAAGTTAAACTTACTTCAGGGCTTGTCAAGTTACTTGTATTTTTTTTGGTGCTTATACTTTAGGGCTTGTCAAGTTACATGTCTTTTTTTTTGGTGTTTTTAATTTAGGGCTTGTCAAGTTATTTGTCATTTTTTCGGTGATTTTAGTTTAGGGCTAGTCCAGTCACTTCTATTTTTTCTGGATCTTTTTAATTGAGGGATACTTTTTAATGCAGGGCTAGTCCATTTCATAGTCCCGTTTTTTTTTTGTTTTTTATTTATTTTTTTTATTTTTTTGTTTTTTTTAACCAAAAAATCAACATTTTTTGATTTCTTTGAGTTTTTGGTTGATTCCTGTTTTTTGGAAAGTTTATTTAATTCATGTTTTATGTTACTTCCCTTTCATTCCATCTTTTTTTGTTTTGTTTTTTTTGGCTCACCGCAGTCCTGTGGCATGTGGGATGCCACACAACTACATTTGAGCCGTGTACAACACCACACGGCTTGAATGTAGTTGTGTGGAATCCAAAACGCCAGTGGACAAGGCTGGGTCCGCCAGGCAACTCTTTGAGCTGTGGGGGGTTGTACACAGCTTGGATTGGACCATGTGGCGTGCCACACAGCACCTTTTGAACCATGTGCACAACTTAATGAGCCATGAATTTAAAATTTCCCTTTTTTTATTTTTGATTGAGGTTTTGGATTCAGGGGGGTCTATTTAGTGAGGGTGGATTGTTCAATTTGATTGTTTGAGTTTTTTTGATTAGTGATATGTGATTGGTTGATTGGTGTTGCGTTGTGATGATTGGTGATGGTGGTGATGATGGTGTGGGGTGGAGTGGATCCTGGATTTTGACAGGTGATGTTGTGGTTGAGGAGAGGATTGGACAATCCAAAAAGTGAGGAGGAGGCAGGAAATCATTCAAAATCATATTGAATATCAGATTATTCATATAGAAGAGCCCAAAAATGCGGACCTACCCCAAAAAGGGGTCTAAACGTATTATTTTGAGGTTAGACATTTGATGGCCAAAGCAAGGTCCAAAAAATGGATTTGTGTTTCATTTGAAGTGCATTTTAAGACTTTAAACTCATTTTTTCCATAAAAAAAATCAAAATATTATCAGAAATTGCTTCAAAACGCACCTTAATTAATTGATTCAATTTTTATTTATTTATTTATATATTTCATTTTATTTTTTATATTTTTTTATATAATTATATTTTTAATTAAATTGATAATTTATTATTTATTTTTTCTATTTTTTATTTTTATATCAAAATAAAAAAATAAATAATACATAAAAAATTTAAAACAATGTCAAGAATATATATATATATATGTATATAATATAACAAAAAATTGCAAACAACTTTTTGCAACTCAAATGGGTTGCAAACAGCTGTTTGAGACTCAGATTGGTTTCAAACAAACATTTGAGACTCAGATGGGTTCCAATGAACCTTTTGCAACTCAGAAGGGTTTCAAACAACCGTTTGGGCTCTAATGGGTTGCAAACAACCTTTGGCAACTCAGATGGGTTGCAATTGGCTTTTTTTGTTGGGCACTGAGGAAAAGCAGAATAGGAGAATGGTAGAAGGATTAATTTCATAGGAGTCAGTCAGAAATGAAAAAGGAGAAATTGATTTTGAAAACAGACCATACCTGAGGAAAAGCAGAATAGGAGAATGGTAGAAGGATGAGGAAAAGAAATCCTTCCACCACTCTTGAGATCTGTCCTCAGGTAGACACAGTGATAGCAGTGTCACAGACTGAGTGACATATGAAGAGACATGAGTACATGGTGAATAAAATAGTTACAGCCGCGTGTTTGAGATGGTAACTGGAAAGACTGAGTAGGGGTTTCTTGGAGTGTGTCACAGAAAAATGCATAGGATAAAGAAAATAGAGAAGAATAAGAAAAAAACAGACAAGGAAGTGTAGAAAGAAATAAAGACATGTGTGGGATTAATGATAATCCCAACACCCCCCCTTGCTAACCACCAGCAACAAGACCAAAAAGAGCTTGATGAGCTTTCAGAAGGACACAAGACAGCGGTTTGGTTAGCATGTCCGCCACTATGTCTTTAGTGCCTATGTGCCGAACAGTGAATAAGTTTTGTGCAACGCACTTGCGGATAAAGTGATGCCTGGCATCTATGTGCTTTGTGCGCAAATGATGTTCTGGATTTTTTGCTAGGGCCTCGGCACCTTCGTTGTCAACGTAGAGAGGAACAGGGTTGGGGTTTCTGAGAAAAAGTTTGACCATGATGTTGCGTAGCCACAGTCCTTCCTTACAGCAGTCCAAGAGAGCCTTGTATTTGGATTCGGAGATCGACAGGGATACGGTAGGTTGTTTCTTAGATCGCCAGGAGACGGAGCCTCCACCAACACGGAAGGTGTAGCCTGAGATGGAACAGCGGTCATCGCAGTCTTTGGCCCAGTCGGAATCGGAGAAACCGACCAGAGTTAGGTCCAAGCCTCCAAGGGTGAGTCGGGTGTTGTTGGTGGTCAGGAGATAGCGCAAGATGCAAATGGCGGCGTTCCAGTGATCCATGGAGGGGTCTTGGAGAAATTGCAAAAGTTTGTTGATGGCAAAGGAGATTTTGGGTTGTGTACATTGGGATATCCATAATAGAGACCCAATGAGTTGGTTGAACTGGGGTGGGGAAGCAGTCAAACCAGGTTTTTGCTTGACCAGTGACTTGAAGGATGAGGCAGTGGGAGAGGTGGAGGTGGAGCAACCGGAAGGAAGAAATGAAAACGCAATGGAATCAATATATTGTTTTTGGCAGATAGAGACTGTCCTGGACTCTAGGTTGCGTTGGATGGAAATGGATAGGAACAAGGAGAGATCCTCATCAGCTCCTATGGTGAAGCAAGGGCCAATGTCCGCAATGAATGAGGAGACAAAACTTTGGGATCCAACCACGGCAAGATCATCCATGTGGGCAGTGATTGCGCCCACCAGGGAGCCATTAGCAAGCTTGAAGTAGAGTGAGGGATTTTAGGACAATCTGGTGAGACCGAGAGACAGGAGGGCCAAGTTTAGCTCCACGTTCCACTGGGGGGGGATTGCTTTAGACCGTAAATGGCCCTGGATACTTTGCATACCCAGTCCAGGTGCGCGGGGTCTTCAAATCCGGGGGGCTGAGACATGTACACCGGCTCATTGAGGTGACCATTAAGAAAGGCTGTTTTGAAGTCGACTTGACGACCAACCCAGCCCTTGTTTCCCAGTAGACTGAGAAGAAGGCGGAAAGTTTCAAGATGGAGAGTTGGGGCAAAGACCTTGGAGAAATCAAGGCCGTGAACTTGGGTGAAAACCATGGCGACTAGACGGGCTTTGAGCTTTATGATTGAACCGTTGGCGCGGCGTTTGACCTTGAAGATCCATTTGCAGCAAATGATCTTGCGGCCTTTTGGCGGAGGAACAAGTACCCACGTCTTCATACCTGGGAGTGAGGATATTTCTTCATGGGCAGAAGATATCCAGCGCGCTTGGTGAGGATTGACCATGAGTTGCTTCCATTTCTTTGGCGCAAGGATGTCCTCCTTCACCTTTGCAGATCAAGAGTAGTTTCCAAAACAAGTGGGAGGCTGGGAACGCCTGGAGGAGCATCTCGGAGCAGACAATGGTAGACTGGAGGGAGCTGGGACAGGGAGAGAAGAGGGAGGGGAGGGGGGGAGCAATTGGGAGGCGAGGAAGATGAGAAGGGAAACTTGGAGGAGCATACAGGGGGGAGGAAGGGGGAGAGGCCAACGGCAAAGGGGAAGGCGGAGGGGAAGGAGACGGGGTCAACAGGGGAGGGGGAAATACAGCGCTGTCCAACAAGCATGGGCTCACCAAACAAGGTAACTCAGTGGGGGTTTGAAAATTGGCTGTCGTTGTTGGTGGAGCTTGGTGGGAGAAAGGGGATGGGGAGGAGGGAGAAAGAACTGGTGGAGCAGGAAAGGCGGGAGAAAGCGTAGCGGGATTAACGGATGGGGTGGGAACACTATTGGGTTGAATTGGCCAGGTAAGGTTGACAATGGTTTGATTGGGCTGGGGGTTGGTAGTTGGCGAGTTGCTTCCTCTGCGGGGAAAGACAGTGTTGTTGAAGATGGTGTCCCTGGATTTTATGACTTTGCAATTTTCAAGATCCAGGAGGAGGTAACCGTTTCCTTGAGTCAGATAGGACAAAATAATTGCCCAACGTGCTTTGGGGGAGAGCTTAGACCTGTTGTGTTCAGGGACTTTGTACCATACGAGGCAGCCAAAAGGATGGAGGTAGGATGGCAAGATGTGCTCTTGCTCAAGTAAGGAGTTTGGAGAAACAAAACCGAGTGGAGTTTTGCATGGGTAGGAGTTGAATGCAAATAGAGAGTGACGAAGAGCATCCGCCCAGTAAGAGTTAGGTAAATGAGAGGATGAGAGTGCGCAGCAAATGAGGTTCAGGATGGTGCGGTTCAAACGTTTGGCTACACCATTCAGTTGCGGAGAGTGTGGTGGTCCTGGCTCATGGATGATCCCTTTTGAGGAAAGAAAGGACTTGAGTTTTTGATTGACGTACTCCCCACCATTATCAGTGCGCAGGGATTGAACAGGTTGGTGGAATTGAGTTTCAAAGAAGGATATGAACGTTTTGACTGAGTCAAAAGTGTCTGATTTGTGAAAAAGAGGGTAAGCGAATAGCACTTTGGAGCAGTCGTTGATAAAGGTGATGAAATACCAAAAGCCTTCTCTTGAGCTAGTTTCAAAACTACACAGGTCAGAATGGATAATTTGACCCGGTGTGCTGGATCAATGACTGAGACGGGAATGAAAGGGTGTTCTGGACATTTTGGACTGAATGCATGTTTCGCATTGTTGTACATCAAAAGCGTTGTTGATTTTTGGGCTGATCCCGGATGAGTTGAGGAGTTTCCTCAGCAACTTCAAGTTCAGGTGTGAGAGCCTGCAGTGATAGTTGTAGAGGCTGTTGTCAGATATTGGTGACACAGTTGAAAAGATTGATTCCTGGTGTCTCACAAGTTTTTGGGGAAGGTAGTACAAGTTTCCTCTTCTGTATCCTTTGAAGGATGTGGGTGACTTATCATTTGTGCCAGTATTCAGGTGGTGGATCTTGCAACCTGTGGAGGTGAAAGTAACCTTGTGCCCAGAATTGCAGATGCTGGAAATAGATATTAGGGGTTCTTTTAGGTTTGGAACAAGAAGAGTTTTCAACTTTCCCGTTGGTAAGGAGATTAGACCTGCTTTGACGGGATTGATGGTTGTCCCGTCAGCAAGACGAATCAACGTTGAGTTTGGTTTTTGTGAGTCCAGATGCCACTTGTGTGGAGTCATCAACATGGAACACCCAGAGTCTAGATTAAAATTGTTCTTATCCAATGAGGAGGTGCAAATGAGATTGCAGGAGGCGTATCCAGCGTGAACCACGATTTCGGAGTCTGAGAAATCATCCTCCTCATTTCCATAGACGTTTGAGTCAGCATTGGCTGCGCTTGCCAACTGATTTATTGAGGTTGTTGGCTTGGCTTTATGCAGTTGTTTGTTTCTCTTGGAGTATGCAATGGCTTCTAAGACTTCAGGACATCTGGAGAAGGAATGCCCTTCAGTTTTGCAGTACGTGCAGTAGTACACTTTTGAGGGGTTTTGAGTGGTATCTCACTGAGCTTTTGGTCTATTGAGACTGGATGAGAGTTTTGTAGAGTTGACCGTCTGTGGATCCTTGTTTTGCGTTTGCCTTCTCAGATGTTCCTGCTTGAGTGCATTGATGAGTTTTAATGATGGGATGGATTCCTCATTCATCATACTTGACACACATCCTAACCAGTGGTTGGGAAGTGAGAGTAGGATTGCGGTGGAAAGAAGGTTATTCGCAGTGAGGGGATTATTGGGTGTGATTAAAGATGACAGTTTTTCTCCATATGATATTATTTTGGTGAGATGAGCTGTCATTTCCTTGTCGTTGAGTTTTGTGAGAAGAAGCTTTCTCAGCCAGTACATTTGTCCACCAGAGGAGTTGTCCTGATGGGCCTCTTGAAGAGCATTCCACATTCCAATGGCATTTTCCTCGTGTTTTTGTATATACTGAAAGTTTTATGGATTTATTGATCTGGATATAACTGAGCATACTGCCAAGTTGTCCTTTGTCCAGGTTTTGGATTTAAGGGATTTGTTATTCAGAAGATAGCTGACGCCAGAGGAACAAAAGTGGATTCTTAGAATCGTAGACCAGTTGAGGTAATTTGAATCTGATCCAGGTGAGTTAAGAGGAAGAATGGACGGGGTTTCAAGCACCGGGTGATTATTTGGGCCATCTTCCATAGTGGTTTAGATAGTATCAACACTATTAATGCCTGATCCTTCTGAGATGATTGGTTTTATTTGCTATTTGTTTTCCAATAGCTCTGGGCTCATAACCTGTTGGGCACTGAGGAAAATCAAAATAGGAGAATGGTAGAAGGATTAATTTCATAGGAGTCAGTCAGAAACAAAAAAGGAGAAATTGATTTTGAAAACAGACCATACCTGAGGAAAAGCAGAATAGGAGAATGGTAGAAGGATGAGGAAAAGAAATCCTTCCACCAATCTTGAGATCTGTCCTCAGGTAGACACAGTGACAGCAGTGTCACAGACTGAGTGACATATGAAGAGACATGAGTACATGATGAATAAAATAGTTACAGCCACGTGTTTGAGATGGTAACTGGAAAGACTGAGTAGGGGTTTCTTGGAGTGTGTTGCAGAAAAATGGATAGGATGAAGAAAATAAAGAAGAATAAGAAAAGAAACAGACAAGGAATTGTAGAAAGAAATAAAGACATGTGTGGGATTAATGATAATCCCAACATTTTTCCCTGTTTTCAACCACAGGGTTGCAACTTTAACATTGCCCTTGTTTCAATTTTTTCTTTTTGTAATTATGCTGACATTTCATTCTGAACAGGATGAATTTTTAACAAAAGAGGAATTGAGTGGAGAAGAACTACCAGATCTTGAAAAATTGGATTTAGTCAAGAAATTTAGTAATTTTTTTGGGGGGCGCAGGATAGTTTTTCTAGTTTCCAATAATTGTGATGTCTTCATTTGTCAATCAGAGGTCAGGAGCCATCATCAATGAGAGGTTTATTTTCCATAATTTAAGTCCTGTGACTTTGAAGAGGATGAAGAGGATTAAAAAGGACAATGCAGATTCATATATTTATAGGCCTCCAGGGAATCCAAGCTTTTTTTCCCACAGCTACAGCCTCTGAAACTGAAAAGGTGAATAAATTTCTGAAATAATCTTGCTTTATGTTTAATTTATTAAACCTCCCTTGTTTTTTGGGACAATATTTAAGGGAACAACATTTTCTTTTTCATCTTCTGATAATCTTGCAGTTGTGACTGTTGATAAATGAATTATTTTGTTATTTTTTGTTTTCATTGCCTCTTAAATAATGCTCATCTTTCTTTTTGTTAGTATCCATGCAAAAATTTCATTTTCCCCAAGAAAGCCATGCCACAAATTTTGCAGTTTCCATATTTCATGGGTGTGGGAACTGCAGGTTTTGATCAGTAGAAGTAACAAATTTTGCAGTTTCCATATTTTATGGGTGTGGGAACTGGGGGTTTTGATCATTAGAAGTCAATTTGTGCCATAAATCTGAACATTGGAGTTCAATATAGCAGGAAATGATCAAGGAAATGTCATAAAACTCTCTATCCAAGGATAAAAATTTAATGGATCAAATATGGGATGCAAATTTAGACAAAGAAAGAAAAAATCTCAACCACACTTCTGGACCTGCCCCTGAAAGTTAGCAGATGAAATTCTCTTGCCATGGTTTCTTTCTGGGAGATAAATACAAAAGGGCAGTTGTAATTTTATCTAAGTTCATTCCATCAAGTTATATGCCCCTCAATTCCCCTCCAACTGCCAATTTTCAAACATCTCCCATATGTTTAATCATTTTGGAAGATTTTTAGCACAAAGGTTCTTTCCAGTGTAATTCTGAACTTTTGCCAGCTCCCCAATTAGATCCCCTGCGGAGGGCCTTTCCTAGCAAGGAATCACAAAAATGGCAAGATTTGATTCATAATAACTTGGACTTGGTTCAAAGATTTTGTTTCCTCCTGAAAATTCTACACATCCAAGAAATGAATTTTACAAACTGATATTGATTGAATTATTTTTTTTTGTTTTCATGGATTTTTAATATTCATTTTTCTATTGATCAGTGCCTCAATGATTTAGAGCAAAAGAATGCCACTTTTGTGTTTTTATTTATGAATTTCTTGGGAAAATAAAACCTAAAAGAAATCTCCCCATATTTTCTTTTTTCCCTTTTTAATGCTCAGTAAAAGACTGCAAGCTGAAAATTTGGAAAACTCTTTGGAAAGATAAGGAAAATCAATTTGGAAGGAATTTTTTATTTTTAATGTTAATCCCATTTTCTGGCTGGAAAATGAAGTACTAAAAATCTAAAACAGTTATATTTGCATTTCACTTCATATTTGAAAACTTTCTGTATCTTCATATTTTCCAAAATAATAAAATTGTGAAAAGATTTGGGACATAAAGAAGAGTTTTTTTCAATTTTTTGAGTGTAATTTTGAATGCCTTTAAATTGGCCAAAAACTCTCAACTTTTATTTACAGAGGTTTTAAATGCCTGTCTAGGTGCCTGTATTTTTTTTGACCACCCCACCAAACCTGGTGCAATCAAGGATTAAGGTGTGGATTGGGGATATTGAAGGATGTTGTGAGGATTTTGAAACCCTGCAAAAACAACAATTGGGGGTGTGAAGACTATAAATTCCTTTAAGAATGATTTCATGTTTTCAAAATAAAGAAATCTTTTGAGGAACATTTGTATAATTCAAAATTTACTGATAAGATCAATAAATTTAAAAAAAGAAAATGATGAGATTGAATAGAAGTTCAACCTAATGAAAAAATATTATCTTACACAAGTTCATTTTGCTTATATCCAATTTTGAATGGAAAGGCAGACAGCAGGGTCATCAAAGAAATTAAAGGAGAGATACAAATGATTAGAATTTTACTCAGAATTGATCTGATTATTCTCACCTCAATCAAAATCTTGATCAATTTTTTTAAGAATGAACTGACCCTGATTGTGGAATAATGCTATTTGATCTATACCTGCTATTTGCACACACGGGTACGCGTCCCTGTGACATGTCTTGCACCAATTGGGAAACACCTCTCCTCACCCGGCTGAATCCTCTCCTGTCATTGGAGGGGGAGGAAGCTCTCTCTCTTCTTCTCTTTTCCGGCTCCAATTGTTCTTCTTTCTTTGAAGGTTCTTCTTTCTCTGATTGTTCTTCTTCTTCATCTATTTCTTAATTCTTTTTCTTCTCTCCTCAAAACTCAAATCTCTGAACTTTCTCCCGTCAAAAATCTTATCCTCTCTGCTTGACCCCAAACTCACTCTGACTTGATACCTCATCTCAACTCAACATTCCTCTCAAACCGGTTCAACCTTTCCAATAATCCCTGCCTGATCAAATCTCTCCATCTACGGATCTATGCCTGGTAAGAACCTGGTCCTCAAGATCACCCTGACTCAATGCCTCTGACAATCTAGCTCTGCCACCTGTAGTCATCCATCTATGTCTCATTTCTCTGTCATCCTTGTACCATCAGATCCCTCTTCTATTCACCAGATAAAGTTGTAACTGTTTGTTTCTCCATTTCCTCTTCCTCCTTGTGCACTCTATTTCTGATCTTCAAATCTTCTAACAACTCTTTTCCGTAGTCTGCTGGTTTTCAGTTCTGAGAAATATCATCCCGATCTTAACACGGTTAAAATCCAAATGGACAACTCTACCTAACCAAAAATGAACAAACCAGCAGGAGAAAACAACTATTTCCCTCAGGTTGCGCTCAAGGCCTCTGTCTATGCTATTACCCCTCTCAATGAAGAAAATTATTCTATCTGGAAAGACAAAATTATGGTGCCATTTGACCTCAAATACATCAAAGAAGCTATCACTAGGAACTGGGGCCAACTACCTGTAAAGCAAGACCAAGAAATCCAAGCCATCATCCTATCTAAAATCAATAGCAAAACTCATTCCAATGTTGTCAACACCGCAAATATAAATTCATCTTAACTCCTCTGGGCATAGATCACTTGCAGATTTTCTACATCAGAAACCACTAATAGAGCCCAAGTCTTCAACCAATTTCTCCATGCCCCATTTAATGAACATGCAATTGAGGGATTTATAACAGAAATCCAAAAAGCTCTCACTTGTATGGCCAAAATTTGAATATAACTTCCAAAGGACATTTTGGCTTATCTGATACTTTTTAAGTTTCCTCCTACTCTAGAGAATCTGAGACAAAAAATTATGCACTTAGAAAATTTAATGACGGTAGAGGTTTTATTCAATCATTTAACCCAATACAACAATGAGCGCAAGGCACAAGTCAAAACAGGCAAATACACTCCAAATTTCTTGCTAGTAACTACTAAGAGCAAGACAGATAAAGACAATTGGAAGGCTTGAATTTGGTGCAAGGAGGCTTTCACAACCCAAATGTTCCACATCCCAAATCCTCCTGCTTTCATCTCCACCCTCAAATTGCTCCACCATGGTGGGTAGAACAGTAAAACAAATGGAAGAACAGAACCAAGAAGAACCCTACCATCAGCTATCATGCTTTACTTACTCTCTGGATTAACGCACACAACAACCCTAATCTTCTCTTGGATTCCGGCGCCAACATTCATATATTTAATGACCTGAAATAATTCACCTCAATTAACCTGCAGGAAAAGCCAGAGGAAATTAAGACAGGCAAGCTCGAAGCTAATTTCAAGATATGGGGAATGGGTACGGTGCAAATTAAGTGTAAAGAGCCTATCATAACGCTTGAAGAATACATGTAATTTCCTGAAATTGTGGCCAACTTGATTAGTCCTGGTCTCCTGGAAAAGAAGGGATGCAGCCTCTCACAAGAACAAGATCAATTTTCCATCACTCAAGGCAGCAAAAAAGTCCTCAAAGGCCTAATCCAAGAGAGATTATTTGTGGTGGAGAAGCCACAAGCTGCTGGAAAAAACCACTCAGTAAATTTCTCAAATCAATTTTCAACCATCCAATTGACCAAAACCCAATCAATATCTGATCTCCACAAGATGTATGGACACGCCTCAATCTCCACTCTCAAAACCATTCTCAAGGATTGGTACTCTAGGGACTAATTAAATGACTTCCAGTGCAATGCCTGCATAAGGAGCAAAATCACAAGGGCACCCTTTTCAGCAACATTGACACCTTCATCTAAACCTCTTGAGAGGATCCACCTTGATTTAATAGGAAAGATGACTCCCCAATCAAAGGCTGGAAACCAATAAATCCTGACTCTTGTCAACAACTTTATGGCTATCTTGCACCTTTTCCTCTCCTATCCAAAGATCAAACTTTGAAATTAATCATCAAGATCCTTGAAACTGAACACAAATGGTTGAACTAATACCCAACAAAAATCTTCTCAGATAAAGGAACAGAGTTCACCAACAAGACCCTGAGGGATTTTGCCAAGTCCAAACACATGAAAATCCTGAACTCCAAACCCTACCATTCTCAACATAACGGTTGTTCAGAACAAACCAACCAAACAATAATAGAATTGACACGCGCACCTTTTTCCTCCTCCAGAATCAATGAAGGCTACTGGCACATTGTGGTCAGAAGCTGTTGTTTCATGCTTAACCAAGTCCCTAGTGAAGTTAACAACCAATCCCCTTGGGAGCTTATTTTTAACAAGAAGCTCCCTACTAATTATCTTAAACCTGTAGGATCTCCTGTTATCCATCTTGCAAATCTGCTACAAAAAGGGATAAAATTTGATGATAAGGGATTGGAAGGGGTCTTAGTTGGGTCCAATCCCATATTTCATTTTTATCTTATTCTTAACTCATCTGGTGCTGTTGTTGAAACCAAAAACTTACAGTTCCTCCATAATCCTCTTCACAATTTTCCTCTCCTTGAATTTCCAGGGATTGATCTGTTCAGTCAAACAAACTCCAAACCAAATGAATCTGATTTCTCTTCAGTAGAAAAACAATATACAATTTGGGAAACCCACAAAAATTTCACAAAACATGATTTGGACATGGAAGAATCATTTTCTGTAGGCTCATTGTCTCCTGATCCTTGCCCTTTGCCCTCTCCAGATCCCAAACCGCCTATCCAATCCACTTCTCAAAGACATAGATGAGATACAAGAAAACCTCAACAATATGGATTCCACCATTACTACAAACCCCCATCCTACAAAGCTGCACGCAAATGTCCCAAGTGGCTCAAGTGGAAGAAGGCTGCTGACAATGAACTGAACACAATAGAACTTCAAGACATCTGGGAAGAATACTACAGCACCCCATAAAAAATTCTAAATAAAAAATGGGTCTTCAAAACAAAAGAGAACTCCCATGGAGATCCTGTCAAAAAAAAGCTTGACTCTGTGTTCAAGGATTTAACCAAGTCTTAGGAGTCAACTATAATGAGACTTGGGCACCAACTGGAAAACTTGGGTCACTTTGAATGGCCCTCATACATGGTCTGAAGCAGAAAATGAAACTGACTCAATTCAACGTGAAAGGTTCATTTCTACATGCTCCCCTCAACAAAACTGTTATTATTAGGAATCCAGAAGGATCAGATAGAAAGTCTCCATATCTAAAATTAAAAAAATCTCTCTACGGTCTAAAACAATCTCCCAAGAACTGGTATGAAACTTTGACATTGTGGATCAAGTCTCAATTATTTCAAGAATTGACTAGTGACCCCTGCCTATATATCAACTCTAAGATGGGATAAATTGTATACTTTCATTTTTATGACCTGATTGACATAGTTAATTCCAATTTATTTGAATCTAATTTTCTCAAACAGTTCAAAAACTTGTTGTGTCACCCTCCCAACACTATTCTTGGTATGCTCATGCAAATAAAGGACAACAAAATCCTCTTAAGTCCACCCAACCATATTGCTTGCAGCTTGGAAGAGCTTATTCTATCATCCTGCATGGACACACATACTCCACTGACTCAGAATTCCAATCTCAAACCTGCCTTGGACCCCAATCACACTGAATTTTTCCAACTGAATATCAACTATAGGTCTGCAATTGGCCTTCTTAATAATTTAGCTCCATACACCTGACCAGATATCTCCTTCTCCATGTCTAGCCTGGCCAGGTTCAACTTCAAACCAGGGATGAATCACTGGAGAGAAGTCCAAAAGTTGTGGAAATATCTCAAAACAACCAAAGATTTTAAGCACATCATCAACTAAAACTCTGAACAAGACGTTCTTGCAAGCTTCAGCAATTCTACCTGGCAAGACAATCCTACCTTTTGCAATTACCAAACTGGGTAAATTGTCCTTCAATACGGTAGCCCGGTCATCTGGAACTCTACTAGACAAAGAAAAATCACCTACTCTTCCACCAAATCTGAATTTAATTCACTACTTGACTGCTACCTTGAAATGAAATGGATCAAGCACCTCATGGGTGAGATATATCAAATACCTGAACAAAAAACCACTTCATACATTGACAACAAGGGCCTGGATGACAAGATCAAGAGATTTGGATTGCACTCAAAGTCCAGAAACATGGATATCAAAACAAAGGGACTGCGTGAAGACTCTACTCATGGAAAGTTTACTCTCAGTATAATTCAAAGCCCCTCTATGATTGCGGATTCCCTCACAAAAGCCTTGTCAATGAGTTCCCTAGAGCTACTCCAAGGAAAAGTCTTATTCATGTCAACTAAATGATCTCTTGGACCATCCCCTTACCAGTCACGTGGCGTGTTAAGAATGGACTGACCCTGATTGTGAAATTTTTCTATTTGATCTGTCTCTGCTGTTTGGGAAAACGGGTACGCGTCCCTGTGACATGTCTTTCACCACTTGGGCAAAACCTCTCCTCACCTGGCTGGAGCCTCTCCTGTCATTGGAGGGGGAGGAAGCTCTCTCTCTTCTTCTCTTTTCTGGCTCCAATTGTTCTTCTTCCTTTGAAGGTTCTTCTTTCTCTGATTGTTCTTCTTCTTCATCTCTTTCTTAATTCTTTTTCTTCTCTACTCAAAACTCAAATCTCTCAACTTTCTCCCATCAAAGATCTAATCCTCTCTGCTTGACCCCAAACTCACTCTGACTTGATACCTCATCCCAACTCAACTTTCCTTTCAAACCGGTTCAACCTTTCCAATAATCCCTGCCTGATCAAATCTCTCCATCTGCGGATCTATGCCTGGTAAGAACCTGGTCCTCAAGATCACCCTGAATCAATGCCTCTGACAATCTAGCTCTGCAGCCTGTAGTCATCCATCTAAGTCTCATTTCTCTGTCATCCTTGTACCGTCATATCCCTCTTCTATTCACCAGATAAAGTTTTAACTGTTTGTTTCTCCATTTTCTCTTCCTCTTTGTGCACTCTATGCCTGATCTTGAAATATTCTAACAACTCTTGTCCTAGTATTCTGGTTTTCAGTTCTGAGAAATATCATCCTGATCTTAACAAATTTTACAGCTGGTTCAGATTAAAATTGATTTGAATTAGGAAAAAAATTGAAGATCTGATAAATTCAATGAATTGTCAAGGCTTGAGAATAGATGGATGGAAAGAGCTGGAGGGACTTGTTGGGAATTTGTGTATGATATTTTGAATTCTTTAGGAAATCAATGGGAGGAGGGGGATTGGTCTGATCATTTGATGAGATTGATCAATAATTTTTAAGGCTTATAGTGTGATTTCAAAGATACAAAAACCTTGCAAGAACCAGATTGTGGTTTTAAGTGATGAATGTTTATTGATGATATGTGATGGGATCTTTGGTGAGGCTTGTGTGGTTTTAAGTGATGAATGTTTATTGATGATATGTGATGGGATCTTTGGTGAGGCTTGATGAGAGATCTCATTAAGTTCAAAAAATATAGTTGATTTGATTATTTCCCTTGAATTTAACACTTTCCTCTACCTCAACCCAAATATCATCAATTAAATTTTTTAATTTCTTCTCCGCCATGCTCAACTGAAGAGATTTTACAATTTTGTTGAAATTCATAGTTGATTCTTGATTTTGAAATTCACATTCAATTCTTGCATTTCCCTCCATCATTCATACCATGCATTACACATTTGCTAGTGGTCAGCATCTCTCAGGCTATGATGTTGTAGCCAAAAACAGACCTGCTTATCCCAAAACCCTTGCTGATTTTCCTGTTATCCATGTTCTTTCAGTCATTGAATTCCGTACATTCTTGCATCCCTCTGCATGCAGTTTATCACATGAAATCTGCTGTTCCAGTTCCCTTTTTCCATCAAGAAAAACTTATCGGTAAGTGTTTCACTTTTGCAGGAACTAGCTTGAAGTTCAAACCTTACTTTGAGCTCCCTTTTCACTTTGAATCTTACTTTGACACCCATCCCGATTATTTCTTGGAGGTTTTTACTTAAAAAACAACAATCTATCTCCCCTGATGTGTGGGGTGGTTTTGCGAGACCTTCTAAAGTTTTGAAGTATGTTGTGGATCTTTCAAACCTTCATTTTTCCTCAAACTTTCCAAATAATCATGAATGTCTCAATGGGCACTTATTTCCTGGGTCCTGAGGAACTTGAAGACAAAAGAACATACTACCACTTCCAATCAGCCAGCTCATCTCACATCTTACCACATTAATGCCCCCAACTGAAGACCCGAACCTCTTAAATTTATCACTGTCTTTCACAAGTTTAGCGGAAGGCTCTGTCTACTACTTAGGGAATCCTATCGACCGACCTAGAATCTTCAGTTCGGTGAACATGTCCAAAAGATTCAACCACCAGACAGCTGACAAAATTCAGCTCCTGACAAATTTGGGATCATGTCCTAGTATGGATTGCGACTGATGGGAATAATAACCAAAAACCTAAATCAACTGGCATTCTGAAACAGTCATTTTCCTCCCATGTAACCTACTACAATACAAGCCGAGGGTGTAAGAAGAAATTGAAGCAAATGCGGACGCACATAGACATGGGGCTAGAACATTTTCCCTTTCAGATGATGAAGCTTTAAATGGCACATGCGGCACAAAAATGCCAGTTTTCTCAAATAATACAGATGAGGAAATTCGGGGGTAGGCGTTCTTAGACCTCTACCCCGAAGAACTAACAAGCAAAGGTTTGAAAATGACAAGGATGCCTTTCTTTTGAAAGTGGTGGCAGTAAGAGGGATCACATACCATCATACGAGAGTCATCCATTAACTTGATCAGGTCAATAGGACGCTTCCGTTAGAGGATCAGGGACCGTTCGTGGAGTGGGAAGTTTTAGTTTGATCATTGGTGCTTAAAATCTTAGATCTATCGATGGAAACATCGGGCTCTAGATGACCGAATGAATTTCGTTTTGCTTTACTGAATCAAAAAAAAAAGAAAAGAAAAAAAAAAAAGAAAAAAATCCGAGGGAGAAGGAGTTGGATCGAATTTATCAATTTCCGGTTAATTCTTACAGTAAAAGAAGTTTTGCGGGGCACTCAACAAAAACGTATAACTCAGGACGATATCATCGATATCTTTCATCAATGGGTCCTCGATGAAATCCTTATCGATGAAGAAAAAAATCGGTAGGTCTACCTCTTCACCTGCCAATAATCTCTGTTCATCGAAGCAAAAGCATTCTACCTTTGCAAAGTAAGGTGCCACCTGGAATGATGAGAATGATTAATCTTTGAGCTAATCCGAAAAAAAAAAAAACGATTATGGGAACAAGGGAGAGGTATCTGTATTTTTCTTTCTTTTGCTTACTTGACCGGGAGTAACGTTATAGGTGGCAACGCCTAGGACATCGTGATCTGACAGGTTTTTTGCCTTATAGAACGCCAGAACGGTCTCACCGGGTTTGACGGTGACGGATTTTTGACAGGGCCAGAACTTCCAATCGAGCGTATCACTCTTATCGGCATTGAACCTGACGGTGATCAACTTGTCTCCGACTGGTCGATTGATTCGATCGGATGAGAATTTTCCCGAACCAGAGTTATCCTTGGTGCTCGTCTGCGGTGTACCAGCATAACCGGTTACTGAGCAAAATACACGGTATAATGGGACTGCTGCGTATGATAATCCGAGGGTGACGACACCTATGGAGATAGCATAGAGTAGTAAGCTCTTGTTCCTCGCTCTGTACTCCTGACGTTGCCGATCTCGATATTGGTTGATGATTGATCTCTGTTGGTTGGTAGGAGGCTCAAGTTTGGGCGCGGTTGATGGATTAGAGTACGATCTTGAAGAATCATGTCGGATGAGATGGGTGATTGATGAGATCTGAATAATCTGAAGATTTGAACTTGGTTGACGACATCGGTTGGGATGGTTTGACGGTAGACCCGAGTTTGGTTTTTGATTCCTAGGATTCTTGATCGAGGGACCGATGAATATCGTGGATGATGATGAGGCCACAGTTCGGAAGAAGAATGGTGGATAGACGTGAGTTGAAGAGATCTTGTGAGATGTTAGTTTTCCAAGTTGCTGATACGGACCCAATCGGCTGTTATGGAGGATGTTCATGGTAAACACTCTGTCAGATTGGAAATCTAAGAACCCTTTCATTGCAAAAGTACACTCAATCCACATGCGCAACAGGGTCCCAGTTGGTCAGGGTAGCCACCCCGGGATGTCGGGGGTGAACTTGATCTGGGGACCGGTCCCCAGATACATATACCCGGGGACGGCGGATTAAGGGGGTGCGGGCGAGTCGGGACATGAACGTGGGATCGGTCCGGGATAGATTCCCCTACCGCTACCGGCGGGACGAAAGCTCGGGCAAGGTGCTGACAGCCAAGCCAATATCGATCAGAGGCAGGGCTGGACCACGAACAAGATGAGAAGAAGCTTACTATCGACTCAAACACTCCAACCAACCACCAGAACAACCTCAGAATATCGATTGACAACGAGATCTCTATCGACTAGCTCAATCATCCATCAAGCGCGTCCGAAACTCAAGCCGATCGAACGAGCCGTACGACCACGTAGACCGAGCCTACCCCCAAACAACCCTTATCTACCTCGGACTTCATTGATCGGAGTAAGAACCAAGGAACCCAGTCCTACCGCCTCAGATGAACAATCTTGGAGGTTCCCAATCTTGATTCCTAACTCGGCCGTCGACCCCCGACTGATTAGGAAGTTGAGAGATCTTAGGAATAACAACAACTCATCACCCCATCAGGATCGACAAACATTGGGTGATTTAGTGTCTTCATTTCAAATCTCAAAGGAATAAGAACTTCTCATCCTGATCATGATCTGTGGGGGTGCGTATGAGTACTTTCTTATGTTTTTTGTTTTTGATGTGGTTACTTGTCCTAGACCCGGAAATCGCCCTCCAAGTTCGTCAGGATGGTCAGAAGGTCCTCCATAGCATCGTCGAGGACTGGATCAGAAATGAGCTTAACGTAATGGGGACGATTAGGGAAGAAACCATTCAGGTAAAGGATCCAAGAGGAAAATCAACGATCTTCTGGAGCCAAAGGGAGTTCAACTGATTTTCTTATCACCCGGATCGTTCGATGGAAAATATTATTCCCAACAGGTTTACATGAAATTGTTGTTGCATCCTTCAACGCTTGCACTGATAGCAGAGAAGTTAAAATTACGAACCGCCGGTAGAAAGCTTCTCGTTAAAGCTTCCCATCACCCACCCAAGAGAGTAGTCCCAGCATCAACTCAAGCGGACGAAGAATTAAGTCAGCTATTCAGCTATTTCATCGGTTCGATTTATCGATCCTTACCCGGATCTAACTCTACAAGTATCATCGGTGATCTTATCACTCAAGAACCTAACCGAGTAGTCCCTTTACGACTGAAGAAATACGTCATCACTCTGGTCAAGCACGGTTTGACTCCTCATACGTCAGCACGTGATTTACTGATAAGAGCAAGTCAATTGAGCGGCCAAGATTCGATCGGCAACAAGAAGGGACATGCTCGGGCGGAGATCCGAGTCTCTCAGTTAGAGATTTGGGGTGAACGTCGATCAAAAAAAATTCGAAAACTCGTACCCGACCAAAAGATCCATCGAACGAAATTAAGGATGAGGAAGGCAGCCATCTTAAAACAAAGGTGGAAGGAAGAAGAGCTCAAGATGATTCAATGGAGAAATCGACTGGTTAGCTGTTATCTCTCTATTCCTATGCATCCTCTCACGTCTACGGCTAAGATCGAAATCTTGTTTCTTACCAACATCGTCGTGACATCATACAGTTGCAGGTTTCAGCAGTCCAACAAAACGAATCAATAGCTGAACAGATGAGAAAATCAGAACATGCTGATCAGATCAAACAGTGGAGATCGGAAAAAGATCAAGAAGCTAAAAATAAACTGAGCACGAGTTCGACTACCTCCAATCGATTCTCCAAACTGTTTGACTTTTGGCCATTTTCTTCCTCCCCTTCCACTCCGACTCAATCCTCCAAACTATAGGCTTGAAGTTGATCGAATCATTCGAAACTTGCGTCGATAGAATGAAACCAATGAGTTATACAACACTCGTGTAACTCCGATGATAACTTTGAGGGCCGAAGTCAATTACCTCCAAATATAACCTCTAGCATGACCTGTTCTATGACAGTGTTTAAAATCTCCCTGCGCAATTCTAACTTATATGGACATGGGTGAGGATGGGTGCCTCATCACTCCATCTGGTAATTTTCGGTTGTTGGCTTGCGGTCATGTGGTTGCTCGTGGCTTATCAAAGCACTACTTTGGGACACCTGAATCTGTTTTGCTATCTTACTGCCGACCGCGAGTGCCCGTACCTTCGGAATGGATGGGATCATCATACCTTGGTTGGTGGAGTCAACACCTACAAACAAAGTCGGTTCTTTGTTGAATGTTTTGAAACAAGACAAGACATTCTCCCCACCATTGAGATTGAGATATAATGCCTGAGCCTGTGATGATTGAAACAGGGAGTTGAAAATGGGATAAAATTCTTTTTCTTTTATTTTTTTATTTTTTATTTTTCTTGCGAGGTAAGCATGTTAAGCCAACAATTGATGGAATGGTGTTACTAGCTAGATGTGGGTTGAGTAGTGGGTTGTGTGCTTGTTGCTACATGTATGTACATACAGATGTATGTTGTGGAAAGAATAAGGGTTTTCCCCCTTTAATTGTCCCAAGGTTTGGAAGTTAACGGTTCCCTGTGTCTGAAAGGAGATGAGGATGCCCAAAGTTGCACTTAAATGAGAAATAGAAATAAGGAGATAAAGAGATAAAGAAAAATAGAGAGAGAGTGAAATCGCCAATCCTTCAATCCTAAGAACTTTCCACCTGGATGTGTATCCGGTATGAGTTCCTTTAATCTCTTGGTGAGATGATTGATCCAATCCAATGATATGATGGTCTGATTCCATGCCCCCCCCTCCTAACCCAGAGTTGAGAGTGAGGATAAGTCCTCCCTCTCAACCATAACCTAAGTACAAGCGCAAATAACAGTATGACAAAGAAACAGAAAACAATCCCAAAACAGAAAACCTAGCCTCCTCTCCCCACCTCCGTACCAAACTTCCCCCAACATCCGTACGCCCTTCCGTCCATCCGGTTTGTCCTTCTCATGATGCGGTCCTTGCACCGCGCCCTACTTGGAGCCCCCTGCGCCTGTCCGTATTGGTTTGTCCGCGCCCGTTGTGGATGTCTGGTATTATCCGGCGTGATCCGCGCGCTTGCACGCGCGCTCCATCCGTTCCTTTATAGCCCGCGGATTGCTCCGCTCCTACGTATCCAAACTGGTGCGCCCGCGAACCTAGTCAAGCGCACTACCTTCCAAATCCAATCTCCAGCGCGGATTGCCACCCACGCCGCATTCAATGCTGAGACCAACCCATCCACTAGGTGCGGAGCCAAACAGCGGCTGCCGCTGCTGAGCACTCCGCATACCCTAATGCTGAGCCTGCTTGCCTCCAATGCTGAGCGCGCAGACGCAAAACAGTTCCCAATCCATGTCTATAAATTGACACCACATCCCCCCCAACTTGAGTTCTGTCCCCAGAAGTCTCCCATTGCTTCACCACACTACCACCACCGCTACTTCCACTACCACCCCCACCACTCCCACTACCACCTTCCCCCATCCTCCTACCCTGGTCGGACGTGTCCCAAGGTCCCGGAGATTCCAATCGGCCGCATGCTACCCAAGGTTCAATTCAATTGGTTTGCGGACAAACCGGTCAAGCTACTTTGTGGCTTCCTCTTGATCCCAAGGGCCCACAGAACGGATTCCCGGCGCGAATTATTGGCGCAATTCCGGGCGCTCCTGGCGGACGCAAGGAATGGAATGGTCCGGGCGATGGAGGCAGATTAGGCGGGGCCCCTCTTTCCTTTATTTTCCTTTTACTTTCCTTCACACTCTTGTTGTACCTTTTCTTGTCATCATCCCGCGCTTGAAATCGATTACCCATTGCACGTACCACTTACAAGTGAGCCAGTGAGCAGCCTAAGTAAAAGTAAGAGGCGCCGCAAGTAAAAATTGAGAAAAATCTAAGTTGAGAAAAGAGAGGGGGGAGCCGGAGTAGGTCCGCGCGCAAGATCCGCGCATTCCGCAAAGTCACCTTCTGGTGCTCCGCAAAGGTACCTGGACCGCCCCAGACAGACTGCCACACAGTTCCCTGTACCCCTCCTGTAACAAACACAACAACCAAACACCAGCGCGCGCCACCATAAGGGAAGAGAGAGGCAGAGAGTAAGAGAACGGACATTCTGGGGTGCCTAGTTGTCCCAGCTGTGAACCGGCTAGAGCACCCCTTCACCAAATCAAGCTTATTCCCATACCAACCACCCATCCTTGAGATATCCTGAGAGAAAATAAAAAGAGAAAAAGAATCCAACAGAGAAGAAAAATAAAAAAGAACACATAATTTTTTTTCTTTTTTTTTCTTTTTTTTTCTTTTTTTTTCTTTTTTTTTCTTTTTTTTTCTTTTTTTTCTTTTTTTTTCTTTTTTTTCTTTTTTTTTCTTTTTTTTTCTTTTTTTTTCTTTTTTTTTTCTTTTTTTTTCTTTTTTTTTCTTTTTTTTTCTTTTTTTTTCTTTTTTTTCTTTTTTTTCTTTTTTTTTTTGCGCAACGCCCGTAGACTGCCCGCAAATGGCTCTTTGTCCCGCTTCCTCCATCTGCAGGATGGTCCTTGCGTCCCGGTTCCGCGGGGCTTGTCCTTGCGTTCATAGACCCGGCTTTGTGCCGCGCCCGCGTTTCCTGCAAAAACACCAATCCAGCAAAGAACCCACAATCCAGATAAGAAAGAAACATAGAGAAACAAACATTCTGGGGTGTCTAGTTGTTCCGGCTGTGAACCGGCTAGAGCACCCCCTCACCAAATCAAAACTTATCCCCTACCCCCACCACCTCCCCCCCCAACTTGGCCACTGTCCCCAGCTGGTTGCAACCGCCTACTCCATTTCAACGGCACGTTTTCCGCTTCTCCGCCCAAAGGCAAATGCCCGGATTGCTTTCCTACACCATCTCCGCGCTCCACACTCCCCTCATCTGATCTGTCACCCCCTTCCGCTGTCTTGTCGAACAAGGTAGATCCTTGCACAAAGAAGCGCTTGACATGCAAAGCTGCCGCCTTCTTTTTCAGCAGAGTACCGTCTAATTCCTCCAACTGATAGCTGCCGCCCTCAAACTTGGACGACACGCTGAATGGGCCGTTCCACCGGTTAGCAAACAACTTCCCCCACTGAGACTCCAGACTCCGGTTGTACAGGAGCACCAAATCCCCCTTCCACAAGGGATCCCGGAGACAATGCAAGCAGCGCTCATCCCAATAGCGCACCAATGCCGTCAGAGTCTTCTTCAGCCGGTCCACGGCCTTGGCAAGCATCCCGTCCCGTCAAAGGAGCTGTTTGGCTCAAGCCTCAAGCCATTTGGCGGAGGTCTTCACCTTCCACCAGTCAATGCCCAGGAACGTCTCCAACTCAATGTCCACTGGAAGCACGGGGTGCTGTCCAAAAAGTAACTTGTACGGCAAGTAGCCTGTCAACCGCTTCACCAAAATCCAATCTGCAAACAGAACCATTGGAAGGGTCTCCTGCCAGTGCTTACCGTCCTCCCCGCACATCTTGACCAGGGCGTCCTTGATTGGTTGATGCCCGCGTTCAATCATGCCGGCCCCCTTGGGATAATACTCTGTTACTTGGCCAAACTTGGCTCCGCAACTCTTCATCAACTCAACCAAACGGCTGCAAAACTCAGCCCCTCTGTCCACTGTAACCAGAAAAAGCAACCTGTACCGGGAAAACCAATCTTCCTCCAGAAACAGAGCAACTTTGTCTGCCAAGAGCTTGACCAATGGACGCGCTTCCGCCCAACCAGACAGGTCGTCCCGCGCGACAAGCAGATAGGCAAACTTACCGGCCTTGATGTGGATGACATCAAGCAAGACTCGACCAAAGAGGGCATCTTCCCCTGTGGGGTTTCTGACTTCCTTAGGCAATCTTGCGCGCCGCCGTTGACAGATTTTGCAGGACGCCAACCATTCCCGTACCGCACGCACTACCCCCGGCCACCAGAACCGCTCTTTCACCCGCCTCCGCGTTTTGACCTCCCCTTGATGGCCAAGATTGTTGTGAAAGCTTTGGAGGATAGCTTCCTGATCCGCCCTTGAAGTGGTAACCACAAGAGGAACCAGAGTCTTCCCCCGCCAAAGCTGCCCCTCCTGTACATAGAAGTTTCCCGCTTGCCGCATTGCCCATTGCATGTGCTTGTCCGTAGTTCTGTCAGGAAAACAAAGGTCCCGCAAGTAATCACAAAGAATCGCGTACTGCCTGGTCTCCCGGAGCGGCAGCTGAACGCCCGCCTCCACAACCCCTATCTTGACAACCGGGGTCTCCACATTGAGCAGTTCTGCGTCCTCAAACGCGTTTTCCCTTGGATACCGCAACAACGGGTCGGGCATAGTGAATGCTCTCCCCGGAACATGAAAAACAGCAAAGGAAAAAATTTGAATAAACACCACCCACCTGGTCATGGGAGCATTGGGCAATGCCGGAGAATTGATCATCCGCGCCAGCGCCTCCGCATCCACCAAAAGCTCAAAGTGAACCCCCCACAAAAGATACTGAAGCCGCAGCACAATCTTGGTGACCCCGTACAACTCCAACTTTGGCTGAGAGTACCGGCTTTCCATCAGAGTGAGGGTGACCGACTTGTAAAGCACCGGCCTATCCTTACCATTGTCCTCTTGAGTGAGAACCCCCCCGCTCCAAATTCGCTGGAATCGACCGCTAGCCTAATTCCTCCTGCAATGTAGTCAAGATTGCGGGGCACAATGTCACGTCCAACAATCTCCTTGAGCTTCTGGAACGCGCTATTGCACTCTTCTCCCCAATTCCACTCCGCGCCTTTCCGCGTTAGTGATTGTAGCGGGCTTGCCACCTCCGCAAACCTCTTGATGAACATACGGACATAGCTACATAATCCCAAGAACTGAAGGATATGCAAAACTGTTTGCGGGGTCAGCCATTTGAGGACCTTGTTCCACTTTTTCTCTGCAATGCGCCGGCCGTTGGAAGCAACAACATGGCCAAGGACTTTGAGCACCGGAACACAAACCACCAACTTCTTCCCCGACACCGTCAGTCCTGCCTCCTCGATGCAAAACAGGATGCGTTCCAACGTCTGCGCGTATTCCCACACAAAACTTTGGACGCCGGGAACCTCAACCAGCTCTGCTCCTCCGTAATTGGATTTCGGACCTTTGATGCCCGCGTTGTCAATGAAGATTTGGAATCCCTCCGGAAGATCATCTTTCAGGATCCAAGCCATTTGCGCCTGGTACACCGCCACAGAATTGGTCGCCCCCTGCAGTAGCCGAGTCAGCTGCATTCTTCCCAACCCAGTCTCAAATGCGGTTAGAGGCCGCGGGCAAGGATCCAACTTGCGCTGGTTGTATCCCCCCATCACATCCACTAAACCGTAGCAAGCGCGCCCCGCCATTGACTCAAGGAACTTGTCAACGCGAGGGGGCCGTCCTGCTTCCCGGATTGTAAAGGAGTTGAGCCGCTGCAGATCATGGACAATCCTCAACAACTTTCCATCCTGCTTAACTACCGCAAAGATTGGACTGGAGTAACTAGACGTTGACTGTTTGTAAAGGCCAGTCTTCACCTGTTACCGCACCAACTCCAGAAACTGCTCCCGGACCGCCCGCGGTATTGGAATCAGCTTGATCTGCCACGGCTTGTGATTGACAGTGGGGATGACATAGGGGTCGCCAATATTGTTTTTCAGAAGCCCCCGCTCTTCAGGTCCAAAAGCGCAAGCGCTCTTTCCCAAAGAACCAGAACCAATACCAGCAACTCACTCTCCTCCGTACTCAACCATCCCGTTGGGCCAAAATTGAAAGCTGCAATCTGCTCCTCCATGATCCGCACCAAACTAGTAACCCACCCCAAAGCCTTAATCAGCATGACCCAAGGGTCCCGCCACCAAGCAATTGGTCAAAGCGGTCCTTTCAATTCCTGGGGCATTGGCTCATTCCTTGGTTGGACCTTCCGCAACACCGGCTTGTACTTGCCAGCATTGCACCGCATCATCCGCACGCATCCTTTGCTGTAGGTCCTGCACAGAACGGAACCAAAGCTTTTGCCTTTGCTCATGAGTGTGGCACAATGATAGGGTTTTTGAAGCCTAGTACCCTTGGGCAATGCATACTGAGAAAAGGGACTTGCTTCTGCAACGTGCGCGCCCTGCACTTTCCTTCCTCCACCTCCCTGCTCCTCATTAGTCGACCGCCCGCACAAAAACAGAGCTTGTTCCGTGCAGTATCCTCGGTCAACTAGGAAAAATCCTCCGAGGGTCGCCCGTTGCAGACCAACTCCCCCTCCTGTTCCTCCTCATACTCCAACACTCTCCTCCGCTTTCCTTGCCCGTGATTGCAGATATTTGTCTTGAACCTTCCGCCCGACAAATCCTCCACCGTCAATGCCTCCGTTCCCGCCTCCGGATTGAAAACCATTTGTGCTTGGAACCCAAACATGAACGGCCTTCCCAAAATCACATCCCCACAATCCACCGAAAAAAAAGAAAGAGGCCTACAGACCCTTGCGACCTCAACCTCCTCCTCCTCAACTACCCCATCCACACAACACTCCCCTCTGTTAAGCGCGCGGAGACCCATTGCACATTTCCGCCAAACCAACCCCAAATCATCCACCATCCGCAATGGCAGAAGGTTCACCATAGCCCACACCTTCCTCCCCGCTATGACCATTGGAACATAAGCGAGCGGAGTCAAAACCAATTTCAACTCACACTCCTTGCGCCACATAAACCGGCTGCACCGTCTGAGGTACCCTGCCCTGACCACAATCCCGCAACGCCTGCACCATCTTGTCTACCACCACCGGAGACACAGCCGCCAGTTCCCGCAACATCAGCAGGACCGGAGTCTTGTTACCCATCACCCTACGCACAATGTCCGCTGCTTTCTTCTTCCCTACAGGATTTTCTGCTGGCACGTAAATTCCGGGAAAGCGTGCGGCCGGTTTTGGAATGGTCAAAGGGGGTCACTCCTTTGCATCCACCTCCATCTTATCCGAGACCGCCACCTTCTCTTCCGTTGCCACTACCCTTACCTCAGCTTCAACTTGAGGTGGTTACCACAATCCGGGACTGGTAAAGATGCCTAGTGACGCTTGCGCCATTGTTCCCGCCTCCTGACCCCGTGTGCGCACCTGCTGCATTGTGGTTGGCTGGCTTGGCTCCATCAGAATCTGTTTGCCCGTTGGAAACATGTACCCCATCCCCGCCGGTTGAACCAATCCCGCTTTGAGATCCTTTTTAAGCTCCTCGCATGCCAATTGCAAATGACTGTTTGCCCCGCAGTACAAGCACCCCCTTGGCACAAAGGTACCGGGCGGCCGAAACCCTTCCACCATGTGAGGTGGAGGCCCTCGCGGCTGCTGCTGGCCCATACGGCTCATGCAGATCTTCAAATCCTTCATCAGTTCCTTCAATTCACTTACCGGAGGGGCAGGCACGGGTTGAGGAACCGGAACACGCGTGGAAGTAGGTGGAACCAGGGCCAAAAATTGCGCCGGAGTCAAAACCTGGGGGGCGGATTTCTTTGGTCCTGCTGGGAAGGACTTAGCAGTATCCTCAATAAGCTCTTCTAAGTTGAGCTCACTCTCCACAGCCTGGAAAATGACAGCCAACTCCAGAAGGAGCGCGATGCTCCCGTCCAATGACCGCTTTAACAAGTTGTGATTGTAAAGATGCTGCTGCACCCTTGCCCGGAGTTGAGCGCCTAAACCGCCCAGAAACGCGCATTTCATGGCCCCTGTCTGTCCCGCCACCACCTCATTCTTTGACAAGTACCGATAGATCTAATTGAATGTTGAGGTGTAATCCGCCAGCTCCACCCGAGTTCTGACTCCTCCGCGCGCACTTGCCTCCGAGGCCATGCGGTTGAAATTGCTTTCCTGGAATTGAGGTTTGCGCTAACCCCACCGCGTGCGCCCCCCCACCGCGTTAGGACCTCCGCCTTCATTTTTGGCCAATCCTGATTCTTGTAGCCTTCCATCTCCTCCACATCCCGGAGCTTCTCTTTGTCCATAATGAACAGGAAGACAAGCCGGGCCTTATCGGCGTCTGACGCACCTTCCGCATCTGCAATACCTTTGTATCTTGAGATGAATTGCTCCACATCCGCAGTGTTGAATCGGATGTGAGGGTAGTCGCGCGGCCTGATGCAAACCAAACGAGTGGGTTCCTGGTCACTGGAGACCAATGGGGGAACGGCGTAGCTCAACCTGGGTTGAGCGGAGGGAGGGGGAGGAGGAGGGATGGAAGACGCAAGTGGGGTCGGAGTAGCGGACACGGAAACGGAAGGAGAAGAAGAAGAAGAAGAGGAAGCAACTGTAGGGAGGTATGAATAGGACATCGCGCCCAGTTACCTTTGAAAGACAAGAAAAGGAAGGTTACTTCCCGGCCAGACCCCCAGATGTGGAAAGAATAAGGGTTTTCCCCCTTTAATTGTCCCAAGGTTTGGAAGTTAACGGTTCCCTGCGTCTGAAAGGAGATGAGGATGCCCAAAGTTGCACTTAAATGAGAAATAGAAATAAGGAGATAAAGAGATAAAGAAAAATAGAGAGAGAGTGAAATCGCCAATCCTTCAATCCTAAGAACTTTCCACCTGGATGTGTATCCGGTATGAGTTCCTTTAATCTCTTGGTGAGATGATTGATCCAATCCAATGATATGATGGTCTGATTCCATGCCCCCCCTCCTAACCCGGAGTTGAGAGTGAGGATAAGTCCTCCCTCTCAACCCTAACCTAAGTACAAGCGCAAATAACAGTATGACAAAGAAACAGAAAACAATCCCAAAACAGAAAACCTAGCCTCCTCTCCCAACCTCCATATCAAACTTCCCCCAACTTCTGTATGCCTTTCCGTCCATCCGGTTTGTCCTTCTCATGACGTGGTCCTTGCACTGCGCCCTACTTGGAGCCCCCTGCGCCTGTCCATATCCGTTTGTCCGCGCCCGTTGTGGATGTCCCGTATTATCCGGCGTGATCCGCGCGCTTTCACGCGCGCTCCATCCGTTCCTATATAGCCCGCGGATTGCTCCGCTCCTACGTATCCAAACGGGCGCGCCCGCGAACCTAGTCAAGAGCACTACCTTCCAAATCCAATCTCTGGCGCGGATTGCCGCCCACTCCGCATTCAATGCTGCGCCCTACCCGTCCACTAGGTGCGGAGCCAAACAGCGGCTGCTGCTGAGCACTCCGCATACCCTAATGCTGAGCCTGCTTGCCTCCAATACTGAGCGCGCAGCCGCAAAGCAGTTCCCAATCCGTGTCTATAAATTGACACCACAACGTATAACATGGCTAGATAAAGATTCTACCCCATGCAATCAACATTGAGAGATTGAACCTAATTTGGTGATCAGCCTAGAAACCTAATCTTACAGTCAAGCGGTTTCCTGGCTTGAAGTTTGGCCAAGCTGCAACACACAAGGAAGGTTCAGCTTCCATGGCACCCCTTGACAAAAAGAGGCTCAGCTATTTTTTTTTTCTGCTAGCATGACATGGGCTCAATATATGTTGACAGAAGGACATGATAGGTGAATGTACATGGGTACATTTGTGGAGGGATGACTCAAAGGATGCTCAGGTTCTTGGACCTTGTTTTGTTTGTTTGTGAAAATAAATAAGTCATGGCTTCAATATAATCTACCGTTCCTAATTGACTCTTGCAGGATAATAATCAAAACCTGGTCCAGGATAGATTCCCACCTTTTGAATTGCTAAACCCACCACCTTGTGATTGAGAAGTAAAAACACAACAAAATGTGAAAATGGCATGAATTCATCCAACAAGGTGTGAATCTATTTTTTTAATTTTTTTTTGAATAAATCAATGGCTTTGGGGATAGATTTATGCCTCTGAAAATTTTTTTCACACACCAGAGAGGCAATCAGACTTAATCTTAATTAAAAAAAAGAAACAAAATAGGTGGGGCATGGCTATTTTGATAGCACAAAATTACTTATGGCACACCATATGAGGTGTGAAACCCACATGCCAATAATTTTTGCATGCAAAGGTCCAAATTCAACCAGTCTTGGTGTAAAAGATTTCACACACCATTCCTTTTTTGAAATTCTAGTCTCATATTAAATTTCCTAATACTTGAGTGCAACCATTGATCAAGCTTTATATTCTCAAATTATACTCTAAGTGTTTTGTCTAGTATTATGTTGGTAATAAGCTTGTAAAGTCTAATTTGAAGTATAATATTTATTTTAACCTACAGTAGCCATCATCCTAAGTATGTCAGTCTAGTGATGCCTTTATTTTTTTCCAGAAGTATCAACTCAAGTGCTTCCTTTTTCTTTCATCTAAAGTGGCTCTTTATCTGGTGATATCTTGAGTTTCATACTTATTTTTCTCAAAACCATTTTTCTCAAAACCATTTTTCTCAATCATACTTTCAACCAAATCTCACCCTACTTTGTACTTAGTCTACTTAAGCTTCTGGTTCTGAAGTGAATGAATCACATATGTTCTGTTCTACTTTGAACTAGAGTTCCCTGCTCTTGACTCCCTGGATCAGCTCCTCTTGGTTTCACAATACTTCATCTTATACTCTCCAATTATCTTAAGTGAAGAATCAAACTCAAAAATCAACAGCTTTTTGGAATGCACAAGCCAACATGCCAAAAAAAAACCATTTGTTAGTAGGTGGAGGTGCCCCCACAAACAAAGATTGGCATGTGGACATGTGCATGCCATAAAAATTGGCATGCTGACATTTGCACACCAATCAAATTGATTTGTGGATCTGTGCACACAAAAAAATGGCTTTTCATGCAAAAAAAAAAACCACAGGAACTTTTAAAAAAAATCATAAAAAATATACTTAAAATGATTTTAAAAAAACCAATGAATGTGGAAAATGAACCTATTGATGAGCTCTACAATTGTGTTATAAAGAAAAATATAATAAGATGAAGGGAATATTAATGATGGTTCTTTCCTTAATAATTTTAAAAACTCAATGTTCCCTCCCATGAAATGTGAAAGATATATGACAGAATGAATAAAAATCTTAAAGAATTTACCTAAAATTCAACATGCCTCATAAATCAAAACTTCCAGATTAAAACATTTTGAAGCAAAGATTTGGAACTATATGGTAAAGAACACAATTGAACCTGTCAATTTGAGGCATTTCATTTTCCAATTTTTTTCATGAATTGATTCAAGCTTAAAAAGCTTCTTACTACTAATAAAAATTAAAATAAATTTGAAGAAAAATACATCCTTAGCATTTTTTTAATATTTTTATTTATTTATTTTTTGGGTTTTATCTCTTTTTCCCCCAAAAACCTTGATTTTGTGTGGTTTTAAAATTGCCACAATGTCTTGAAACATCCCCAATGAACGCAGTAATACTTTATTTCACCCTGTTCTTCAGGGTGTTCATGAAAACTCAAATGTTAAATTGACAACCCCGGGCTTGCAAATGGGCATTAATTTCCCTTCAAAACACATATGCATTTTGAATGGCAATTAAAAACTTTCAGAAAAACAAGAAAAGTTTCTCACAACTTTCGCATCCCCAATTGCAACCCTTTTTGGGTTGTGATTTAGGATTCACAACCCCCTGGGGGATGTGCAAGTTGTGATTGGGGGTTGTGCCTGTTTTCCTGGCACCCCTGGACCAAATTTGATTTCCATCAACCAATATTTGGGGAATTTGGCATACAATGTGGGACTATTATTGGACCACAAAAATAAGTTGGAGACTGCATTCTGAAAACTTGGAAACCAAACTTGGGAATCAAACACAAATTCTTGTTAGAAATTGTACACATCACTTGATTTTCACATAATTTTTTTCCCTCAAACCTGTCACACAGTGGTATGTGAAACCATGAAAAATGCAAAAGGAACTGGTCTTTCAGCCAGTTTAATAGCCTTTTGGTAAGGCCTTGCCTCTAAATTGGTTTGCAGTTGTGCAAGGTATGACAGACCCAAAAGTGAGCAAACTTTTGGAGTTTTCAAATTTAAAATTTCATTGAATACTAGATTTCCATTGAATTTTTTTTGTTTATGGGAACAGTGGAAGTCCCAAGCCCCCCTTTTTTTAAAATGGCTGTGTTCAAGGACTTAATTAAAAGTTTTGTAGAAAAAGCTTTGGTGGAATCTAGGCATTTGGGTAGGTATTTGGAAAAGAAAATATTGGAAGCCCAAATTGCATCCTCATCTAGGGTTAAAATTGAAGAACAAGATGTATCTTCACAACTGGAATTGACTAAATGTATGTGTCACATTTCACATCTCATTTTACTGAGAATGATTTGGCTTTAAAAATACTTATGTAAGTAAGAGTCTCCAGAACCACCTGAACCTCCTCCCATGAGTTCTTTTTCTATTAGGAAAGAATCCAAGATTTATTTTCACAAATGGGCAGCCATGCATGGCTAAAAATTGAGAATTTTCAATTAAAAGAATGATAAATATGTGGATCCAGCATGTGGAAGATTTGGGGTATATGAAGGAACATGCCTCAAAAAAAGGCAAAGGAAAACTCACACAAGGAAAGTTGAGTGTAAATCCATGATCTGTGAAAGTTGGAAAGTAGCAGATCCCATGTGGCATCTCTTCATTAGAAATGGCCTCAACAAATATCAACCATCTGAAAGTCCTTCAGTGCATCCTCAACTGACAAGAATCTCTGGTCAAGCTTTGGATGTATGAAATATTGTCTAGATACAATTCAAACCAAAAGGGAATTGAGCAAGATTGATGGTGGATAAAACATTGAGAATAGAAAAATCTATAACACTAAGCAGAAGGTAAAGCAAGCAGGAATGGATAGGAAAGGTGTCATTCATGTCCTATTGGAAATGATCAAGGAATCCCAATGGGTTTTTAGGTCAAAATTTGGTGAAGAGGGTCACTTAGAGGGCCTTTTTTTGGCTCATCATAAGTCTATAAAAATTTGCAAAAAATACCATCTCATTGCTTTGTTGGATTGTACTTATAAAAGAAATAGGTACAAAATCTATCTATTTCATGTTGTAGGAATGAAAGCCAAAAAGAAAACTTTGACAAAGGCTTTTGTTTTGATAACAAAAGAAATGTATGAGTTTTACATTTGGGCTTTGAATGCATTAAAGCAGTTTGCTTATTTTCCCCAGAGGCTTCCAAAAGTCTTTATGAAAGACTTTTAAAAAGCTCTGATTTGTGCTACAGAACACAGTTTCCCTGAGTTGTCCAGAAAGTTGTGCTCCTGGCATTTTTCTAAAAATATTCAAGAAAATTGTAAAGTTTGCAGTAATGAAAATAAAGGATGGAAATTTTTTATGATTCTGCAGGAAAGTATTGGGCCTCTCAAACCAAGGGGGAGGCAGAAGTCAATGATGCAGAACTTAGAGTATTCCAATTTATTGCTTCTTCTGTTCATATCTTCTGGGATTGGGGTTTTTGAAACTTTTATACATTGTTTCTAAAAAGACTGTGAGGATGCGCTCAAGTATATGGAAAAGAAAATTTTTCCTATCAAAGAGGAATTTGTAATGGTGTGGACTTTTGTCAACCCTGACTTTGGAAATAAAAAAACATCTTGAGTACAAGGGGACCATGCTACTTTCAAACAATTACTTCCAGGATCTTTGGGGAAGATTTTGGATTTGTGGAAACACCTTAAAGTAACCATTGAAAGACAAATCAAAGCAGTGCATGCATTGCAAGACTCCAAAAGGTGCTAGGCCATGGCAGTTCCGTGGAGGGGAAAGGTGCTGTTCAGGCTGCCCTTCTGAGTGTTACAAAAATATTTAAATTTGACCAAGATCAAATTCCAGAACTTTTTAAGTGAGGAATCAAGTAGTAAAGGATAAATTTTGATAAAAGTTGGGAGCAATGGAACAGCACTATCTGAGGCACAATTATGTGGGAGATATTTGAACAAAAGAAGTTAAAGTTTTTTTAAAGCTCAAAAGAACAAAGCTGTTGTATGTAAACAATGCCCACAAGCTAATAACTCTGGTTTTCAGCAGAAGATTGGATATGATCAAATGAAACCCAAACCAACCTCCAGGGCCCAACTCTCTGCAATCAAGCAATTGAAGGGTACCAGATAAATGAGGGTGGCCATAAAAGACAAAACAAAATGTTTTGAGAAGCTCTAAAAGCAAATAGTAAATGATTTGAACAGCAATAACCTCAACACTTCTCAAGGAACTCAAGAGTAGGCTGACAGAATGAAATTTTGAAAAATAGAAGGAGGTATGACACTCCAGATTTTAAGCTTAATAAAACCTCTTCAATCAAACATGATTGGCTCTGGAAATATGATAAAGGAAAGATCAAGACCAGTATGGTCAGAGAAAGTGATCAAAGAGTGGTGTAACACACAAAAGAATTCTACAGACATAATTCTCTTCAACCAGCAAGGCTATGTTGGGTGATAAGGATCAGGCCACAGAGGGGCAAAGAATTAAGGATTAATGGATCAGGGGGCAATCAAGGATATACCCAGGATAATGATGATGAATTACTATGATACCGGGGGGGAAATACACACAAACTCCCTTGGATGATTGAAAAAGGTAGGGGGGGCCCCTCCTTTTATGGGCCATGGGTCCCTGTAGACTATTTACAAGTGATGACACAGTTAGAGAGGAAAAAAAATCAATTGAGTTTTTTTTTTTTTTTTTTTTTTTTTTTTTTTGATGAAAAGTGATAGCCATAAAAAAAACATAAAAAACTTTTAAATTTCCTGCAGTGGTCCATGAGGTGTCCAGATTTGGTCACCACATCTCTTCCCAACTTACAGACTGTCCCTAGTCTGCGTCTGAGTTTGATGACATATATAAAAAAAGAAGCAAGGTGATTGGAACCAAAGAATGGCCTGGGAGGACTTACTTCTGATCTAAGTTGCCTCCAAAAAAATGAAATTTCTTGACTTGATCAGCCAAGAACCTCCTGGCCATCTGAGTAACATCCAGTTCTTCCAGAAAATATGATCCACCTCTGACTTGGCGGACCACCCAATAAGGACCATTCCAGCAATTAGAGAACAGCTTTCCCCACTGAGTTTCCAAAGATAGATTAAAAGACAAAACAAGATCACCAGGATTCAAAGGGTCCCTGATCTGCTTTGAATGTTTATCTTCCCAATACTGAACCAATTTTTCTCTGGATTCCATCATCTTCTCATAAGCTTCACTGCAAACATTCTCAATCTGCTCCAGTTGCTCAGATTGTGCAACTAATAGATCAGTGGGAGAAGAAACCTGTTCCCAATAAATACCTAAGAAAGATTCCATTTCAAGATCCAGAGGAAGGACAGCCCTTTGACCAAAGACAATTTGGTAGGGTGAATAGCCAGTGGTTTTTTTAGTTGAAATTTGATCAGAGAAAAGGACCAGAGGAAGAAATTTGCAACAAGTCTTCACACTTTCACCGGCAAGTTTGACAAGAGCAGCCTTCAAAGGAGCATGCCCTCTTTCCACCATTCCTTGGCCTTCAGGATAATACGGAGTAGTCACCCTATGTTGACCAGGAAGCAATTGGATCATTTTGGCCAATTTGCCACCAAACTCAGAGGCACCATCAGATGAATAAGATTTGGCCAACCCATAGTGCATTGTCCAAGTCTCATAGAGAAAAGCTGCTACTGATTCAGAAATGAGGTTCTTAACAAATTTTGCTTCAACCCATCCAAAAAAATCATCTCTAGCCACAATGGGGTCCTTAGCTCCAACAGCCTTAATGTGAACCACATCAATAGCAATCCTTTCAAAGACAGTGGACTCCCCAGTTGGATAGCAAATTTCAGCAGGGTGCCTAAGATCACGTTTCTGACAGACCTAAAAACTCTTGCACCATTGAGAGATGGGTTTCTTCAAAGATTTCCACCAGAATCGTTTTGATATTTGTTGATAAGCTTCTGTTTCTCCACAATGACCAGGTCCTTTGTGGAGACTTTCTAAGATTGAATCTTGTTAAGCAGGGATAGTGACCACAATAAGAGCACAAGGATTGCCTCTTTTCATAAGCCTAGTACCTTGTACAAAGAAGTTGGAGGACTTTATCTTAATGGATCAAAAATCTTTAGCTGAGAGATCAGGAGGTTTTTGGAGAGTGGAAAGGTACTGCTCTAGTTTAAGCCAGAACCCTTTCTGGAAGCCTGTAAGCTTGCTACTTGGATAGAGCAACCTTTCAAAGCAGATTTAAAACAGAAATAAAATAATAAAATTAGAAGGAGTGAGAAATCAATGAATATTATTACAGAAATGGTTTCTCACACAAAATTGAGTAGGGTCACTCACTGACCCCACCCTTGAATTCTAACTCCTTACATTTTTTTAATAATTATTAAACAAAATGACCAACAGACCAAAACACCACCATGGCACCTTTTGGGAATTTTAAAATTTCACACATCACGCCATGTATAGGTTTCACACCTAAAATTCAGTCAGAATTGAGGTGTTGTGTATATTTTAGGAGTTAAAGGCGGATTTGTGTTGTGTAAAAATTCCCGCGCGCAGCCCCACATTCATACAGTAAGAGTACGCACGCCTGACACTCAATATTTAGGCGCATGTCAAAAGGCCCGCATGCAAAATGACTGAACGGCCTCTGGCAACAGATGCTGGCACGCAGCTGTCAAGCCTGCGCGCGTCAACAAAATTGTACTAAGCCTGACAGCCAGGTACCGCAGGAACAGGCTACAACCTACATGCCTACATCATGTATATGTAACAACTTGACTGCCGGAAAGAGGGATGTCTGAAACCTGAGAATATTGAATAAGAAATATGAAAATCAAAATTTAAAGAAAATAAATTGTGGGAAACAATAATGAAGGTTGTCACGTAAATGAGATTGCCAAATCTTTATGAACCACAAAACACAACAAGGAGTTAACCTAAAAATTATTAAAAATTCCCAAAATGTGCAGAAGATGCCGTAGAATCTACTCATACCCTCTTCCACCCATGTCACTCAAAAGAAATTAATACAAAATGAGGAAATGTGCCTGAATCATAAAAAATAACAAATTAAAATTTAAACACCTTCTGAGAATTATTTCACAAAGAAGTATGACATAGACAAGGCTAGAAGATTGACAGCACCGGAACTACGTGCCAAACTAGCCCTGACAAGCCTTCTAGCCTCAGAATCCAAGCACAACCCTCTCTACGTGCCCTGAGAAAGTTTTATTACCCAAGAAAGGTATATAATCAACCCTATTTTTAAGTGATTTAATCCAGAGTAATTTTTAAGTATCAATCCAGACCCCTTGCCATCCGTGATCAAGTGTTTATTCAAGACAAACAAGTGATATATGGCTATAGTCTGATAGTATTATTAATAATTCTGGCCCCAAAATTGATTACATGAAGAATATCAGCAAATAACTCCAATAATTGTCCTGAGACCCTTTCATACCCTGAATCTCTGCAACCTTCCTGGAGTAAGTACTTAAACTAGTAAGGTGTCTCCTCCTTGCAACCTAGGTATAAGTTCTGTAAGACAGCCAGTCCACCCATCCCCTTGAGTTAGTCTTTTGCGAGCAATCATTTAAGACCTCATTATACCAAGCTCTTCACACAGTTCAAAAGAGCCCCTTGAAGAGAGGTTGTTATCCAATGAAGATCCCCATTTTGCACAAACTGTGGCCCCTCTTGAAAAATATATATTTAAACAAATTTAATCCAACCAAACCAACCAAACTTTGCACTTGCTTTTAAACCAATTATTTAAGCATTTTACCATAATTTTCTTGGAATTATTATTCCAACACCAATATCACTTTCTTTAGATAAAGGAAGGCAAAGTTCCTGGCATCAGGAAGCTGAAAAAGCCAGAATAATTTTGGGAGGAAAAGCTGAAGACAGGTTGAATAAAACGTACCTCCTTTTTGAAATCCACTCCAACATCCAATTCTTCATCTCAAAGAGGACGTAGAGATAAGCTGTCAGGCATGGTGAAAGACTTTTCAGGCCTATGAACAATATCAAAAGAGAACAACTGGATAAAAGCCACCAAAAAAGTCATTGGAGCATTTGGAAGGCTGGGGGCATTGATCAATGCAATGATGGATGGTGCGTCAACTTGTAACTCAAAGTGTTGACCCCAGAGGATAGTTTGGAGATTCTTCAAAATTTGGGCCACACCACAAAGTTCCAGTTTTGGCTGAAAGTACCTAGATTCCACATCTGAACATAGAAGGAGTATGTGGGAGATATTTGAACAAAAGAATTTAAAGTTTGTTTAAAGTTCAAAATCTCAACGCTGTTTTATGCAAAACACGCCCACAAGCTAATAACTCTGGTTGTCAGAAGAAGATTGGGGGGGATAAACTGAAAACCAAACCAACCTCCAGGATCTCAATGAACTTTCCCAAATCTCTGCAATCAAGCGCTTGAAGGGTACCAGATAACTGAGGGTGGACGTACAAGACAAAGCAAAAGGTTTTGAGAAGCCCTAAAAGCAAAAGGTAACTGATTTGAACAGGGATAACCTCAAAACTTCTCAAGGAACTCAAGAGTAGGCTGGAAGAATGCAACTTTGAAAAATAGAAGGAGGTATAAAAATCCAGGTTTTTAGCCTAATAAAACCTCTTCAATCAAATGTGATTGGCTCCAGAAAGATGATCAAGGCAGGATCAAGACCAGTATGGTTAGGGAAAGGTATCAAAGAGTGGTGTAACACACTCAAAAATTCTACAGAAAAAATTCTCTTCAACCAGCAAGGCTATGGTTGGTGATAAGGATCAGGCCACAGAGGGGCAAAGAGTTAAGGATGAATTGATCAGGGGTAAATCAAGGATATACCCAGGATAATGATGATGAATTACTATGATACCGGGGGGGACATATGCACAAACTCCCATGGATGATTGAAAAAGGTAGGGGAGAGCCCCTCCTTTTATGGGCCATGGTTCCCTGTAGACTATTTTAAAGTAATGACACAGATAGAGCGGAAAAAAAATCAATTTAATTTTTTTTTGATGACAAGTGATAGCCATAAAAAAATCATAAAATTATTTTAAATTTTCTGCAGTGGTCCATGAGGTTTCCAGATTTGTGCACCACAGCGTCACTTAAAAACTCTCAAATAAAGTGAGGAACTGTAGCAGTGGTTATTTATAGACAAAAAAGCCAGTAGGATGCAGAGGCATTTGACTCAGGGGCTCAGCAGTTGGAAGAAACCAAAGCAACAGCACCATAGTTTTCAAAATTCAAATCTAGCTAGTTTCCTACTCTTGCAGAGGAAAAGAAGGCTCAGCAGTTATGGGGTTGCGGGTACAACAGCACAATAGGATAGCTGAGCCTGGGTTTTGCCTTTAGCGGAAGCAATAGCTTGATTTTTATCTTGTGCAGAACCAATAGCTCTTATCTTGGCTTTTGCAGAACAATAACTATGGTCCATAAATATCCTCTTCTCCAGCTATGTATTTTTGAGTAAGAATGCAAAAGCAAGAGATTGAAACTATGGAGTATGTGCCAAAAAAGTTGAATATGCTGTACACATCAAGATTGCGGGAGAAATTTAATCTTTGGGAAAATGAAATTAATTATTGAATTGAAACCTCTGCTTAACAAAGATAACTACATCATGTGGCGCAAGAAGATGGAGAAAACTTTCAACCTGTGAGTAATCTTCTAAATCATGAACTCAAAAAGTGAACTTATGGAACTGGATGATGAAACTAATCAAGAAATTGGGGCCTACCTGATTGCTAAGCTCAATTAAAATACATATAATAAAATCATTGAAAACCAAAACAAAGAGGAAAATAAGTTAATTTGGATGGCAAAACAATCAAACTTTGCTTTGTCTCAGTCATACAATCAAGACAGAGTGTTCAACCGTGCAAGAATCCAAACCTTTCTGAGAGGCACACAGTTCTGTGGAGGGGAAAGGTGCTTTTTAGGCTTCCCTCCTGAGAATTAAAAAAATATTTAAATGTAAATGGAATCAAGGTCCAAAAAAATATGAATGAGGAATCAATGGAAGGGATGAGTTTGATAGAAGTTGGTAGCAAGGAAACAAAACTATCTGAGCCAAGATGGTGTGGGAAAAAAATTGAAAAAACAAGTCAAAGTTTATTCAGAGTTCAATAGAACAAGGCAGTTGTAAGTAACAATGCCCAAAGGGCAATAAATCTGGTTGTCAGAAGAATATTGGGAAAGATCAACACAATCCCAAACAACCTCCAGGTTCTCAATGAACCTGCCCAACTCTGTGCAATCAAGCACTAGAAGGGTACCAGATAATGGTGGGTGGCTTTACAAAACAACACAATTTGTTTTATGAAGCTCTAGAAGCAAAGCAATGACAGGTTTGAACAAGAATAACTCAACACTTCTCAAGGGAATCATGATTAGCCTAGCAAAATTTGACTTCAAGGAAATAAAGGGAGGTTTAAAACTCCAGGTTTCAAGCTAAAAGAAACCTCTCAGTCAAACATGACTGGTTCTGGAACAATAATCAAAAAATGATTGAGATAAGTATGTTCAAAAAAGGGATAAAAGAGTGGTATGACCAACCCCAAGAATTCAATAAAATGAATTCTTCTTCAACCAGCAAGGCTATTGGTTGGTAATAAAGGACAAGGCCACAGAGGTAAGGATCAATATTTTAGTATGAAGGCTCAAAGAGCATGAGGCAATCATAGATATACCCAGGATAAGGATGATGAATGGCTTGGATAAAGGGGAAGGGGCCCCACGGATTAATTTTTCTTATATAGTGATGATGATGATGGCAAAAGGCAGGGTAGAGCACATCATTTTATGGGCAAGAGGCCCTATAGATTACTTGAAAGAGATAACTATAGATGAGTGTAGATTTTTTTTTTTGAAAATGAAAGATGGATGAGGGAAAACAGTAATGAAAGCAACAAAAAATCATGACAATATGATTAGGAAATGTGAAAAAAAGATTAAAGGAAGAAGACCATCCCACATCTCCAATGACAGCAGGCAGCAGTTGGATTTCCGCCGCTTTTCCAATGAGAGGCAGGAGACAGCAGTTGTAGATGGGCCTCAACAAGCTGGCAAGCAGCCAAGACAACAATGAGGATGGCGGGATGATTGGGGGGCGGTGGTTGGATGTAGAATGAATGAAGCTCAAGGGGGATTGAGTTCAGATGGTTGGGATTGCAACAGAGGGTTCAGGAATGTGGCAACAGATGGTTGCACCCTCACTTGAAAGATGCCCAACGGTCTTTGTTGGCTGGTAAAATGAAAAGGGGGGGATTGATGTTTTAAGGCTGGTTGCAAGAACTCCCAAGGCAACCAGAAAAAGTTTCAGTTCATCAGGACGAGAAGACTGATGGGAGGATGATTGGCAACCATGGAAAGATCAGTCGATTAAGTTGTTGAAGCTGCAAGGGATTGATTGGTGGCTTGTGTGTTGGAGTAGTCCGGTGTTTCAGTTTCTCCTTTCTTGTTTTCTGCTTCCATCACTTTCACATCTCATGTCACATTCAGTGACATCTCAGCCTTGTATACCTCACCTGGGCCAAGCCATAGATTGGAACCCTTTCTCTTCATCCTTTCCACTCTATTCTCTTGTCGGCCTAGGTGAGTCCATCTCTGTTTTCCATTTCCTTTCTTCTCATCACTGAGTGTGCAATGAAACTATCCTTTCCACTCTATTCTCTTTTTGGCCTAGTTTCATCGCATCAGGTTATGAGCCCAGAGCGCTACTAGCAAGCCAAACAATTTTTTTTTTAAGGATCCGTAAGCTGGCCAATAAAGCAAAGAACATCATGACTTCCCTATCTCCTGCCGTGTTGACTGATCTTGTAAATCACCCCACTCTCAAACTGTCCGGAGTTGAACAACTCAAAGCGCCTGGTCCAGAATCCAACTATATTGACTGGAGTTGGATTCTGAAGATTCATTTCAACGCTACAGGAGTGGGCTACATCATTGATCCAGAAGGAAACCCTGCTCAGAAGCTACAAAAGAAGGCGACATGGATGCAGGACAACATGGCTATTGTAGCCTTTGTTTTGAGGAAAATTCATCCCTTGAAAATTCAATTTGTTTGCCAATTTGACAAGGATGCTCGAGGCCTTTGGGAGGCCCTCAAGGCAGCTCATCAAGATAACTCCTTGGTTGGAAAGATGTACTGGCTTTGCAAGCTCAATAGATTTTGACTCAACAATGAAAATATTTTGAGCCATTTGGACAAAATGCTGAAAGTGTTTGAGCACCTTAACGCTCTTCTTTCCTCAGACAATCCTCTCACTCCAAATGACATCCTGGCTTCCAAAATCCTCACCTCTCTTCCATCTGACTGGTTGTCATGTGTTTCCTCCATGATGAATGAACCAAAAGTTGACCCAATCAAGCTGGTTCAAGCTATCAAAGCTGAAAATCTCCGGCGCAGGACACGAAATGAGGACACTCCTCTCCCTGAGTCAGCCTCCAAAGCAAACTCCTCCGGACATAACTCCAATCGCCGCCATCCACCCTATGATGGTTCCCTTTTTTGCTCCTTTTGCAAACGACAAGGTCACAATCTGGATGTTTGCAAAACAGCCGCAAAGATCTTGTACGACCATTTGTCCTCTCCCCCCGCAAATCCTCAACATCGCGACAATCAACCCAGGAAGAACTCCTTTTCAAACCGGGGTTCAAAGCGCAACCAACCACCTCAGAAAGAGAAGGCTGGCCGTACCTCAGTTGTGGTTCTTGGAAACCAAACAAATGACATCGACGTGGAGTCAACTCATCCGACTCAGGCAACTACAATTACCCAGATTCCCACTCAGATCAACCAGCTCGGGCTTCTGCTACCAAGTTCACCCTTCCTATTGAGGTCGCAACAACATCTATTCTGGCTGAAATACGAGACGCGAACATCGACTCCGGCTGATCTATCTCAATGGTTCCAAAGAAGAACGATTGCATGGCAAACCCTCTCCCCACCGATTGCGTCATCAGACTTGCGGACAGTTCAAACATACGGGAAACTCATTTTGGGTTTATCCATCCAAAAGCAATCCCGGACACCAGCCTCCCGGCTCTCATTGTTCCTTGGCTGCACAAACCTCTCATTTCAGTTTCAAGCCTCTGTGACAAAAATCAAACTGTGGTGTTCAAAAAGGAACGGTGCAAAATCTACGACACAAACGATTTCAATCTCACCTCCACTCCCATTGGTGAAGGGTACAGAAAGAACAAGCTGTACTACCTGCCGGCTTCAGAGGTAAGGTCTAACTCAACCTCAGTAGCCAATGCTGTAAATGAAAGTGATTCACTTTTTGGATATCACGTACGCATGTCTCACGTAGGACTTTGACCCCTCAAAGAATACCTCAAATTGAATGGCATCAAGCCAACCGTGAACAACAAGATAGAAGTGCTACAATGCAAGGTGTGCATCCAATCTAAAATGCATCGCCAATCTTTTCATTCTTGTTCCCCTTATCAATTGTCTAAACTGGGTGAAATCATCCACTCTGATGTTGGCTCTTTTGAAGAACATTCCAGGGAAGGCTACACGTTTTTTGTAACCTTCGTCGACAATTTTTCCAAATATTTGTCTGTTTTTCCTATCAAACACAAGTCAGATGTCCCCAATTGCTTCAAAATATTCAAATCAACTTTCAAAAAACTGGTCCCCTGTCAAATCTTGTCCCTGCGCTTGGACAATGGTGGCGAATAAATATCAGTGGAGTTCAGAAACTATCTCTTGATTCACGGCATCTCTCATTTCCCTGGTCCACCCCATTCTCCCGAACTGAACGGAGTTGCCGAAAGGACCAACAGGACCATTGGCAATCTTGTGCGATGCTCTCTTCTCTCCTCTGGCCTCCAGAAAACTTTCTGGGCCAATGCTCTTTGTCATCTTCTATTCATCTTTAATTCTATTCCCAGAAAAACTCCTGCCGGATTCAAATCTCCCCATGACACCCTTTCACTGAAATCGCCCCCAACCAGCTATCTTCAACCTTTTGGTTGTCGAGTCTGGTACAAAATACCTGAGGCAAACCAAAATAAACTCGATCCAAAAGCCAACCCTGCCATACTCCTATCTTATCTGCCGGATGGCAACGGATATTGCCTGTGGGATACCACGCAGCGGACCCCTGTCAAATTTGGCAATGTTCTCTTCAACCACTCCACTTTTCCCTCAACCAATTCTCCTACCTCATCTCCGCCTACTCTGGTAGGTATTCCCTCACCTCCGCCGCTCCAAGTCGCGGGTGTTCTGTTGCCTTGTCCTTGTGATTCCTCCATGGATCTCCCCCCTCTTGACATTGCTCTTCAACCTTGCTTTGATTTTTGTCTCCAAGCTTCCATTCACGCTCCTCCTGCTTCCCAACCAGCTTCATCTGAGGCTCCACCCAAACCTCGCAACCCAGTCGAAACTCCACCTTCTGTCCCTCCTTCTCTTCCGGTAATCTCTTTCCCAGCCAATTCTTTCGATCAACCACAGCCAGTCCCTTCTTCCCCGCCAGAGCCCCCGCCCCTGCCGGTTCAACGCTCCACCAGACCAAAGAGAAAACCGAACCAATTCGGTGAATGGTCCAAAGCAGCAACAGACAAATCCAACCTGTCCATTCCGGACAATTGGTATCAACTGTTGAAACTCCCGCAAAAGAGACGTTGGTTGGAAGTGGCTAATGAGGAATTCTTGTCCTTGCTAAGAATGGCTACCTGGAGGTTAGTCCCAAGACCAGTTGGTAGGAAGGTGCTCAGATTGAAGTGGGTATTCAAGGTAAAAAGGCGAGTGGACAATAGCATCCAAAAGTTGAAAGCCCATCTTGTTGCTCTTGGTTTCTCCCAGGTGAAGGGTGTCAATTACAACCAAATCTTTGCCCCGACTCTCCGTTTGGAAACTCTCCGTCTGGTTCTCTCTCTCCTCGCTTCAAACGACTGGGTTGGCCGGCAAGTGGACTTCAAGACTGCCTTTCTCAATGGCAAACTCGAGAAGTCGGTCTACATGGAACAGCCGGTAGGCTTTGAAGATCCTGAATGTCGGGACTGGGTTTGCAAAGTTCACAGGTCCATCTACGGTCTCAAAAAATCACCTCGTAAGTGGAACAAGGCTCTTCATGCTGGTCTTCTGTCCTGTGGGCTCCGTCAGTCTTGTTACAACCCCACTCTCTACTTCCTTCTGCGTTCCTCTCGCCCGGTCTGCCTGGTGAAAGTTCATGTGGATGATCTAGCCATTGTTGGCAAAAAATCCCCTGTTCATCAACTCATCTCTTCTCTCTCCCGGCTATTCAAAATCGGAGCTGACAAAGATCTCCACCATTTTCTCTTGATCAACATCACTCATGATCCGCTGAACAAGTATGTTTATCTCAATCAAAAAAACTATATCGACAACATCTTGAAGCGCTTCTCCACATTGGACTGCCCACCTGTTTCCACCCCCACCGACTCCTAATTCAAAGACCTATCTCCTAAGAAGGACGACAAGCTTCCTTCCCCCGGTCCTTAAAATCAGCTCATTGGTGCCCTGCTCTGGGCCTCCCAGTGTACCCGGCCCAACATAAGCTTCTCAGTGAATTGTCTATCCCAGTTTCTTCGGAATCCTTCCCTTGCCCACTGGCATGCAGCTCTCCAGGTCCTACACTATCTCGGTTCCACCAAAACTCTGTGTCTTTGTCTTGGTGGCGCTCTGACTTGTGAAGGCTACTCTGATTCCGACTGGGCAGAAGATATCTTGGACCGCAGGTCAACCTTGTCATACGTTTTCAAGATCGGCAATGGCGTGATCTTGTGGAAGTCAAGGAAGCAAACTACCATCTCCCTCTTGAGCACGGAAGCTGAATACAAGGCCATGTCTGATTCATGTAAAGAGGCGCTGTGGCTCCGTCATGTGCTAGATGAAATTAAACTCCGACCCCGCTCATCAATCCCCCTCCATGTCGACAATGCCGGTGCTGAAGCTCTCTCAAAAAACCCTCAACATCACTCCCGCACAAAGCACATCCATACTTGTTTCCATTTCATACGGGAATGTGTGAGGAAACAGCATGTCACTGTTCTTCATGTCTCAACAAAGGATATGGTCGCTGACCTCCTTACCAAGCCTCTCTCTCAAGTAGCTTTCAACTCTCAACGCTCCCGTCTTGGTCTTGTCTAGGAATTTTTCTCTTTTCTCCTCTTTCTGGTGTTCTGGTGGCTGTCAGCAAGGGGGGGTGTTGGAGTAGTCCGGTGTTTCAGTTTCTCCTTTCTTGTTTTCTGCTTCCATCACTTTCACATATCATGTCACAGTCAGTGACATATCAGCCTTGTATACCTCACCTGGGCCAAGCCATAGAGTGGAACCCTTTCTCTTCATCCTTTCCACTCTATTCTCTTGTCGGCCTAGGTGAGTCCATCTCTGTTTTCCATTTCCTTTCTTCTCATCACTGAGTGTGCAATGAAACTATCCTTTCCACTCTATTCTCTTTTCGGCCTAGTTTCATTGCATCATTGTGGAAGTAGGATGTTCAATTGGTGGCTCATGGGCGTAAACAAGCCGCAAAGCAACCAACAGTACCAATGGTTTCCAGGAATGTTGATGGGGTGGGATCAATTGATGATGGAGTGACCAATGGCCATCTGCTTGTCACTGCCAACATTTTGGCAGGGATGATGGCAAATCAAAAGTTGATGAGGGCATTGGGGACAATGTGGATGATAAGGATGACAATGGATTGCGTGCAGTTGGCCAAAAACTTGAGCCGCGCACAAAACAAGGGAGTTGAACGCAAGACGTGGGGACTTGAAAATCCCAGGAGTCTCTTCCTAGACCATTATGACAGGGAGAATTTTGCAACACAGAGTAGAGAAGGTTTCCATACCAACACAAGCATTTTTTTGGCTGATAATCAGATCAAAGAATATATAAAAAAAATTAAAAAAAATTCTCCTTTACATGAAGTGTCCCAATTTTTCCTCCACAACAAATTTTTGCACCTCATCATGTCTGGAAACATCAAAAGCTTTGTCACTTCAATTAATAACTACCTTAAGAATCTGATGGAAGTAGGAATAGATTTACCAACCAACATTTTTCCCTATTTGTTCTTTTTTAAATTTGCACCTTCTATGCAAAGCATGAAAACTCAGATCATGCATTAAACGGGAGATATGAAAATTGAGACGCTTTTGGATCATATCAACCAGCATAATAATGAAATCTGCAACCAAGAAACTCAACCTGAGCCTGTAAACACAGCATTGTAGAACACAACAAGATATGAAAATGGGAAAAATAATCCTGCGGTCACAAAACATCCATCCAACTCTTTCTGGATCAAATTCCCTGAACTGAGACCATCTGAAATTGAAAACAGAAGCAAAAAAGTAAAAAATAAAACTACCAAAGAAGCTCACTACCATCAATTCTCCTTTTCTGCTGAAAAAACTGCCTCAGAGCAAATGCACAACAAGACAATAAATTTAACATTGATCAATCCACATGATTAAAAAAAAGACTGTTCCAATCAATATACATCCTGAACAGAATGGGTAATATTCAAACTGGCAAGAAAAATGCTGACATCAAGATCCAAGGAACTGGCAAAATCATTGTTCCATTTTTAAACTCCTAAGTTTGCCTAAGTGACTCTTCCTGGGTTCTGGAATCCACTGTTAACATTATCTCTCTCAGAGCTCTGGTAAAAAGGAGTGCTTACCTCAGACTAAAATACTCAAATGACCCATGCACCTTCTTGCTCCAACTTCATGGAAAGATGTTTCTCTCTAGAAAAATATAAAACAACCTTTTTGTTAACAACATGTCCCATGACTTCAGAAAGGAATTGTACTCAAGTGATGAACTCACTGAAATTGATAAAACCTTGGGCCATGCTAGCATTGGAAAAATGGGAAAATTTCTGAATGAGTCAATTCCACCAAAAGATAAATCCAGCTTTGAATGTGAAAATTGAAAAAAGAGATAGATTACCAAGTAGTCCTTCTCTTGAGCACAAATTACTTCCCCAAAAGTCTTTGATCACATTCATGTAAACTTAATGAGCTCAATCTCTCCTACATCTAAGGTTTGAGGGTGCTACATTCTCAATCTTACAGATTTGTTTCTTGGGTATGTTTCCTGTTTTCCTCTCTCAACCAAGGATGAGGCCTCAAGCACCTTGATCTTCATACTGGAAAGCCAGTTTAGAAAGGATCAACGCTATCCCACAGAAGTCTGCTCTGATGGAGGGGGTGAGTTTTTAAACAGTAAATTTTCCTTTTACTACCAAGAAAACACATTAATCAAGTTTTCACTGAAACCTACCACTCTCAACACAACAGCAAAACAGAAAGAGCCACTCAAACAGTCATTGAATCAGACAGGGCTGTCCTTTCAAAAACCAAAATTCCAAAATCTTACTTGCACAAAATCATTCAAGGGTGTTGGTTTATTCTCAAGCAGATTCCTAAAGACAAAGTAGAAGAGTCTCCATGGGCTCTAATTCATCAAAAGGAGCTTCCCCTTGACTACATAAAGCATTATGGATTAAAATTGATCTACCGTTTAAAAAATTTGCAAATTGAATCAAAGCTTAATGAAAAGTGCAAAAAAGTTATGCTCATTGGCTTTAATCCACCACTTTTATCTTACAAGGTAATTGCACAGTTGGGGAAAATAATTGACAAAGAAAATTTTACCTTCTCAAAAGGTTCAAAACCCACTTCCTTCTCCTTGGATGATCCAAACAAAGGGAATGTTTCTTTCCCAGCTCCCTCCAAGTTTCTCCCAATGAATCCAATGTACGCACTGTAGAATCCCTGCTTCTATTCTATCCAGCGGTGTTCAAAGAAGAAGAATCTTCTGAGTTGGAATGAATTAAAGAGTAAAAGAAATTAGTGTCCACCAATTTAAGACCAAGCCTAAGAAACAGAGAAAAACTAAAAAAACAGGATTTTTATGGGTTTCTTGCAGAGAAGACCCCCACATCCATTGAAGAGGCCCTATACATTCCATCCTGGAAAAAATACAACGTGAAGGAGTTCCAATCATTAGAGGATCAAGAATTTTGAGGAGAAGTCACCAACAAAATTGTCACTAATTCCCTCAAAACTTTAGCGGTCTTCAGAGTAAAGGAAAATGCCCACGGAGAACCACATAATTAAAAGAACTTTCTCTGTGTCCAGGGCTTTAATCAGAAATATGGGATGAACTACCTTGAGAACTATGCACCCATGGGAAGAATTGCATCACTGAGAGCTTTGCTGACTTTTGCTATGGACAAGAAACTCAATCTTCTCCAACTCAAAATCAAAGGAGCATTCCTTCATGCTATACTAGAAAAGGACCTATTCATCTTAAACCCACAAGGATTGGCTAGGAAGGGTAAATTTCTTAAACTTAAAAAATGCTTATAAGGAGTCAAACCAGCTCACCAAAACTGGTAAAAAAAGTTAATGGCATGGAGAGAAAATGAAGGCTACCTCAAATTTGCCTGTGACCCCTGCTTGTTTTTAAGCAAGGATAACCTTTCTACTATTTTCTTCCATATAGAAAACATGATAGTTGCCAGCAAAACTGAACGTTTTCAGGCCAAATTCCTATAAAGATTCAAAAATTTGACAGCCCACAAAGTTAAAACCTTACTGGTGATGAAGGCCACTAGAGAAAGATAACTGCTCCATCTCAGTTTGAACCTGCAAATCAAAAAGGGCATTAAAAAAATGGGTCTACTATACTGCAAGCCAGCCTCAAATCGAAGAACCTCCAGCCTTCACCTGACACCTGCAACTGACAAAGACCATCAAAAATTTCTGGACCTCAATCTGAACTACTGGTCTCCTATAGGTCAAATAAACTATATTTCTGGTCTTGAAAGAACAGTTATTAGCTATGCAGTTTCAAGAATGGAACAATTATCTTAAAAACTGTGATAATACCGCTTGAATGAAGTCATTCATGTATGGCGGTACTTGTCTGCAACCAAAGATATCTGCCTCACTCTTTTTACCCGTTCAATCTCCAACAGAATAATATGTTTCAGCAATGTGACCTGGGGGGATAATCCTCAAAATTGTATTTTTCAGAGGGGGATGATTTGATCCTTGTAAGGAAGCCCCCTCTTCTGGACACGGCTCCTCCAATGTTGTATCACTCACCTGTCCACTGAATCCAAATGTGTGCCCCTATCCATTTTTAATCTTGAGGGGAGATGGCCCCATAATCTTCTGTGAAAAATTTATTGAAAAATATTCCACTTCCCTCTCCACCTCATTGAAAACAAGGTTAAAACATTTTGTGTAAATTCTAAGGCCAAACACATCATCATAAAAATAAAACACTTAGGGGATGACTATGAGCATCAGCTCCTTGACCTGAAACCAATTCCCTCTAAATCTATGACATCCAATGCCCTGAACCAAGAGGCCAACAAGGATTCAAACCAAAGACTTGTTGATTCCTTTTTCTATTCTAATTATCAACCTCCAAGTTGAGTAGGAGTGTTGAGTCTTACTCTCAATGTTTTTGTTTTCCTTATTCCTTTTCTTGTCTCCACTCTCTTTCTGTGTCTCTGTCTTGTACTGCTTGCGCATCTACCCAGGCTGTGCTGGCTCCCACTCTGGAGAGATATCCAGGGATTTTCAACCTCACCACTCCTGGGGATCATTGATCCAACCATTAAAAACCCCTAACACTCATCCAAATCAAGACTTACTCATCTTTAGCATTCACTCCATCAAGACAATTGACTTTCAGAAGCCAGCTTTACTATAGTAAGGATTCTTCTGACTCTTTTTGTCCCTCTCTCTACATTTTCAAGGCGATCCTTTGGTCTTTTAGGTATCAACCATTGTCACTGGCCCTGCTTATACTATTCATATTTCTGTGAATATTTGAACTTCTGAGTCTCATAATATTGCCATGAACTGACCACTTGTATAAATTATCCAGCTTTCAAGGATCCATCTCCATTTACTTTTATTTTCTGTACCCCTTCTCCAAAATATCATATGAAGAAGTCTCCTGCTGGTTGTAAATGCTTTCCTTCTCATTTTGATTGTTCATAATTTGGTTTACTGACATTTCTTCCCATTGAAATTTAACTTGGTCCTGGTTTTTCAATTCTCTCTCCAACATTCTGTGCTAGTTTATTAATGTTATTTTTTTTCAAGCTATTAAAGGGAGTATCTGTTGGATTTTCAGCCTCAGAATACAAGTTTATCCTGGTGAAGATTGGGTATTGTAACTAAAGGGCTAGAGAGGTATCTGGTACCAGAGTGGGATTGGTGTGGAAACTAAGTATAACACATAATTTCTTCCCACACTGCTATTACAAAGGAACTTTTATCTGTGGGTTAAAAATTGTCAATTGAGGCAATTAAAATCATTTGGAAAAAATTTGAAAAGTTAAAGGGAAACTATGATGAAAAGGCATGCTCAAAGTCTTATTCAAAAAAAAAGGTCTTGCTGTGCTCCCACATTTCAGGTGAAATACTAGCATCAAGAGGATCCCTTGTGCCTGAGGATGTTCATCCTCAGTGGAGGTTAGACTATGAACATTCCGGTGAAGTAAGTTGCTTTTTTGGGTTTTTTGAAGGTTAACAATGATATTATTGCCAGAAATTATAGGATTGAAAGATTAATCATTTTTTTTTCTTTTAGAAAGATCAAAACAGATAAATTCCTTGAAAGTACCAATTTTTTAACAAGTTGAATTCTATGGTTATGGGAAAAAATCAACAAGTTAGATGGTAGATTTCAAATTCCCTGGTAAATTTTAATGCAACTTTGATTTCTAATCCCAGGTTTTAGCCAAAGTTCTTACAGTCCCTCCCCGGTTGACCAAAATTGAAAGGTACTTGTTGTGAAATTTAAAAATTTGAAGATATTGAAAGAGAAATTAAGAGAAAAAAAGGGCTAAAAGGAAATCCAAAAAAACAAAGATACTAACTTTTTCATTTAGAGTATTAAATTTTATGGTTTAATGAACTGATGGGAAAATGATCTCTGTAGTGAAAGGAAGGCTCTTCATCTAAATTTCAACGTTCAGAGGAAGAGAATAAAAGTGAATTAAGCTTGCTTCATTTGGAATCAGAATCCTTTTTGAAGGAAGGAACAGAAATGGAGGATTGAAACAAAAGCACATCTTTGGTGAGTATCAATTTCTTTAATGAGATGAGAATTTTGGCTATGTCATTTTTGATTGTAATAACTAAAAGTGAATTAACTTAATCAAATACCTGAGAAATCACATAATTTCTTTGGGAGGCTTGGGATCCAGTCGGTGATGGGAATTGTGTATTTAGAGTCATTGAAAAATCAATTGGGTACAATGAGAATGGATTGTTAAATGTATGGAAGGAAATGATTGAAAGATTGTGGAAAAATAAGACATGATATTCAAAGATCCTTGATGGAAGTAAAGAAATTGAAAAAATAGTACAAAGGCTTGATGTAAATTCAATAAATGGAAAGATTGCCTCTGCAAAATGGCTTTCAAAGCTTGAAATTGGCCAACTCATAGCTGATACCTATGGAAAACCAATATGTTTCATTTAAATGGTTTCATTTTGTACTTATAATCCTATGAAAATGGGTTTAAAAAAAATCAGGTGCTATCTTCATTTTCTTTGTCAAAAATGATCACTGGGTTAATTTTGTACTTGAGGGAGAAATTATTCCAATCCCTCCCATTGTTTACAGCTTGCAAAAATTGATGGGAAAAGTGTTATGGACACTCAATTGGAAATGCTCCAAGAATCCAAGTGGGTTTCCCAGTCCAAATTTGGTGGAGAGGGTCACTTAGAGGTTCTTTTCTTGGATAACCCTGAGTCAATAAAACTATGAAAAAAATACCATCATATTGCTTTGTTGGATTTTACCTATAAAAAAAATAGGTAAAACATCCCTCTATTGCATTTTGTTGGAATGAAAGCCAACAAAAAGACTTTTACAAAGGCTTTTTTTCATATAATAAAAGGGAAATACAAGTTCTACAGTTGGGTGTTGAACAAATTAAAGGGGTTGGCTTATGATCCCAAGAGGCTTCCAAAAGTCTTTGTGATGGACCATGAAAAAAGTCTTATTTTTGCTATTAAACACAGTTTTGTGCTCCTGGAACCTATCTAAAAACATCCAAGAAAACTTCAAAGTTCACTTCAGTAATGGCAATGAAGGATGGAAAATTTTCATGAATCTTTGGGCACAGCATGGGCCTCTAATACCAAGGGGGAGGCAGAAGTAAATGATGCTTAACTCACACTAAAAAAATTATTAATGTATCCTGGGGTGTAACAAGGGTGTAACAATTGAGTAACAAATGTGTAACAATTATTTCATTTTTCCGCTTCCTTATTTTTATTTTTATTATTTATTTGTTTATTTCTATTTGATTTTTCAATTTCAATGAAAAAATTAATTTAGCTGCCAGTTATTTTTATTTAATGATTGGAACCATCCAAATTAGTTCCTCAATCCTGGTTTGTCAATAATAAATATCCACCTCTGCAATGGAACCCCAGATTTGACTTTTTGAGTACAATTCCCCATTCCAAAAATATAAAACATGATTTCACATTGGGTAATCAAGGCAAAAAGAATTCCCAACATAATGTGCTTTTTTATATCAAGAAAATGGTAGAAAACCTTTAGATAAAAATACAACGTGTGAAGAAAAAAAGGGTTGAGAAATGCCAAATGGAATGAACATGAGCTAATTCATTAAATGATCAAAATGCATATAGTTTTTTGACTTTTATTACTTTTGAAGATCTTTAGATCCTTTTAAATCTCACGTTCTCTGTTTTCTGTTTTTGAATCCATACCCCTTTCTGGCTCATCATTCATTTTTTAATTTCAACCTTTAAATTTGAATTTTCTGTTTTGTTTTTCCCCAGTTCCTTAACAATTCTATTTTTAAATTTTATTTTTCAAATATCTCAGAGGAGTTTCTTATCTTTCTCAATTTTATAGCTTAATTAATTTGGTCAATAATATCAATTTTATTTGAATTTAACTTGGTCTTTCTCCCATCCTTCCAGCTGTGTACCATTTAAATTTTCTAATTTCCTTTTTTTCTTTTTCCTTCTCCCATTTTTTTCAAGAAATATATTTGAATTAAATGGAAATCATTTTAGTTTTCTCAAGTAATTTTCTTAATCTTCATCATTTGCTTTATTTACCTAAAGCGTTTCACCCATATAGCATTTATAAAAACTTCAAAACTCAGTCAATTTATTAAATACCCCATCAAACAACCAAAAAATCCTGCTCTCAAAGCTATCTTGATCATCTGCCTGCAATCTTGGAAAATCACTCTTGTTTTTATGCAACAATGCAAATGAAGCACATAAAAATACAGTTTTATGGTGAATGCCCTGTTGCAAATATTATTTTTTGGCTCTCTATTGTATTTTGGTTTATCAATCACCCATGGTTTTTCTTCATTATATCTCATGATGATCCCTCTAACGCCCCCAAAAATAAACAAATAAAATCAGAAAGATTTGAAAAGAAAAAATAAAGAAAAAACAAATAAAAACAGGCCAATGTTAAATTTGAAACCTCAGGTTTGCAAACGGGCATTAATTGCCATTCATAACCCATAGTGGTTGTGAACAGCCAATCACAGCCCAACAAGAAGCAATCCAGGATTCTAGCCACTCCTGCATTCCCAAGCGGGTTGAAAACCCCCATTGGCGACCCATTTTGAGTTACAATTTGTGAGGGGAAACCTTTTTTGAGTTGCAATTGAGGTTTTGCAACCCCCTGGGGGATGTGTGAGTTGTGAGCAGGGGTCACCCATGTTTTACTGGACCATTTGGGCTACTCCCGCCCCAAACGGGCCATTTGAGGGGGGATTTGGGGTACCTAGGCGCCCCTGGAGCACATGTGAGTTTTGTCAACCCAAATATGGGTTATGGAACACTATTTGGGACTATTGGATCACAAAGGTACTTGGAAATCAAACATTCTGCCTATTGGCCAAAACACTTGACACACGCCCAGTACACACACAACACACGCCTTTTGCATAAATTAATGCTTCTCAAAATTAATTTTTCTCAACCCAAAAGTGAGCAAACTTTTGGATTTTTTGGACAAAAAATTGCATGGAATACTAAATTGCTGTGGAATTGTTTGGGTTTATGGGAACAGTGGAAAGCCCAAGCCATCCAAGATTAAACAAGGCTATGTTAAAGGACTTAATTAACAGTGTACTTAACAAAGTTATTGTGGAATCTAGGGATTTGGGTAGGGAGTTGGAAAAGAAAATATTGGAAGACCCAATTTGATCCTCATCTAGAGTTACAATTGAGGAACAGGATGTTTCTTCAAAAATGGAACAAGATGTTCCATTGCAACTTTAATTGAATAAAGGTGCTGGGTCACATTTCATATTTCATTGGACCAAAAAAGATTTGGATTGAAGAATACTAATGCAAATAAGGGGTTCTGGAACTGCTTGACACTCCTCCTGTGAGAGACTTTTCAAGTAGGAAAGAAGCCAAGATTTATTGTCAGAAATAGGCATCCATGCATGGCTACGCATTGAAAACTTTCAAGTCAAGGACAGAAAAATATGGTGATCTAGCATGCGACAGATTTGGGGTTTATGAAGAGCCATGTCTCACCAAAAGTCAAAGGTAAAATCACAATAGGAAAGTTGAGTTTCAATTCATGATCTGTGAAAGTAGGAAAGTAGCAGATCTCCATGGCATCTCTCAATTAGAAATGTTCAACACAAACATCAACCATCTGAAAGTCCTTCAGTGAATCCTCAACTGAGGAGAATCTCTGGCCAAGCATTAGACCTACTTATTAAGGGAATGAAAGATGAGCTAAATGCGGTTCTATTTAAAAGGAAATTGAGCAAGATTGATGGTGTAGAATACATTGAAAATAGAACAATCTATAACATTAGGCATAAGTGAAAGCAAGCAGAAATGGAAGGGAAAGGTGTTATGGACTTTCTATTGGAAATGCTCCAGGAATTCCAGTGGTGCTCCAGGTCCAAATTTGGTGGAGAGGGTCACCTAGGGGCACTTTTTTTTGGCTCATCCTGGGTCTATAAAAATTTTCAAAAAATTTCATCATATCTGATTGTTGGATTGTACTTATCAAACAAATAGGTACAACATTCCTATATTGAATTCTTCAGGAATGACTGCCAACAAGAAGAATTTTACAAAGGATTTTTTTTTTAACCAAAGAAACATATGAGTTGTACATTTGGGTGTTGAATGAATTAAAGGAGATGGCTTATGATCCTGAGAGGCTTCCAAAAGTCTTTGTGATGGAACCTGAAAAAGCACTTATTTGAGCCATTAAACAAAGTTTCCATCAGTCATCCACACAGTTGTGCTCCTGGATTTTTTCTAAAAACATTAAAGAAAACTTTAAAGTGCACTTCAGTAATGGAAGTGAATGATGGAAAAGTTTCATAAGTCTTTGGGCAAAGTATGGGGCCCCTAAAACCAAGAGGGAGGCAGAAGTAAATGATGCAGAACTCAGAGTATGCCAATTCATTTCTTCTTCTATTGATCTCTGGTGGGAGTGCTTAACTCACAACTTTTATACAGTGTTACTTGAAAGAACGCAAGGATTTAATTGAGAAAATGGAAAAGAATATTTTACCTATCAAAGAGATTTTTGTAACAGCTTGGGATTAAGTCTAGCCAGACTTTGGAAATAAAACAAAACCTTGGGTAGAAGGGGCCCATTCTACTTTCAAAAAATTACTTGTGGGATCTTTGGGAATCATTTTTGATGTGTGGGAACAACTTGAAGGAACTATTTAAAGTCAAATAAAATCAATCAATGCAGCACTTAAGAAATCTTAAATAAAGTTGGGAAAAGGTATTCCAACAGAACTATTACCTTTGGGTTTCAAATTTTCTTCTGAAGAAATTAAAATAATTGGGGAACAATTTGATAATTAAAAGCGCAACCATGATGGCAAGGTGTGCTCCAATTCCCTTTAAAAAAAAAGGGCTTGCCTTTTTCCCAAATTTTAGGTAAAATACTAGCATCAAGAGGATCAATTTTGGCTGAGGATGTTCATCCTCAGTGACAGTTAGACTATGAAGCTTCCAATAAAGTAAGTGGGGTTGTTTGAAGGGTAAAAATTATTGGATTGAAAAATTAATTATTGGATTGAAAGATTAATAATTGGATTGAAAAATTGTAATTATTTTGGTTTTTGAAAATTTCAAACAGATTCAGGGCTTGATGAAGAATCTTGAATGTTTAACAGGATAATTACATGTATAGGGAACAACCTAAAGAAGTGAGGTTGGAGATTCTAAGTTCAATGCTCAAGAATATACCCCATTTGATTTTCAAGCCAAGGCTTGAGCCAAAGGTTTCAAGGTCAAGCCGCTTTCAACAAAAAATGAAAGAAACCTGTTGTTAGCTTTCAAAATTTGAGAATTTCCAAAGATAAATTAAGAATTAAAAAAGGGTTAAAAGGGGACCCAAAAAATCAAAGACAGTAAGTATTTTATTTTGAGGGAGAAATGTTAATTTTTATGGTTTAATGAACTGATTGGAAAATTATTTCTGACATGCAAGGATGGCTCTTCATCTGAATCTCATATTTCAGACAAAAAGACTGAAGAACTAAAAAATAAGCTCATGTTTTGTGAGTAGTGATTCCTTTAATGAGATTAGCATTGTTGCTAACTAATTTTTGATTTGAGGAAGGGAATTACCTCAATCAAATACCTGAGAACTTACGTAAGTTCTTGGGGGAGGTTTGGGATCTGGTTGGTGATGAAAATTGTGGATTCAGAGTCATTGCTAAGTCACTTGGGTTTGATGAGAATGTATGGTTAAAAGTAAGAAAAGAAAAGCTTGAAACATTGAGGAAAAAAAAACATGCTATGCAAAGATACTAGGTGGAAGTAAAGACATTGAAAATATAGAAAAAAGAATTGATTTCAATGAAATCAAAGAAAAGATTCCATCTTAAAGATGGCTTTAAAATTTAGATATTGGTCAAATCATAGAAGATACTAATGGAAGACCAATTTTTTTTATTTCATGGTATTCATGCTGTAGATATACTCCTACAAAAATGGCCTTAAAAGAAGCATCAGACCTAATATTCATTTCATTTATTAATTATAACCATTTAGTACAGCTTGTACTTAAGGGAGATGTGAGTCCAATCCCACCAATAGTTTAAAAACCAAGGTCCATGATTTTCAAGAATGCCTCTAATTGGGTTGATCACCTCAAAGATCAACTCAAGTGGTATTCTAATTTATAGGCATAATTTTAATTTCATCATTTGGGTTTGGTCTAACATGCTGATCTTGTAATTATATTAATATAAAGGGTTATCAAATTTTCAACATCATTATGTTTTGAGTTAACATCATTATGATCAGTGTTTTGAATGATAATTTCTTGGGAAGTAATTTCAACTTGTGTTGGGCTGATCACATCATAAGGAGTATTTTTAATTCTTTTGATGAGATCAGCTTAACACAGGTTGAACATGTTTTTTTGGTGTTTTTACTTTAGGGCTGGTGAAGTTACTTGTCTTTTGTGGGGGTTTTTTTACTCTAGGATTCCTCAAGTTACTTGTATTTTTTTTGGTGTTTTTACTGTAGGGTCTGTCAAGTTGAACTTGTATTTTTTTGGCAATTTTACTTTAGGACTTCTCCATAGACTGTTTATTTTTTTTGTTTATTTTTAATTGATTTTTGGCCTTCTTTTTATTCATATTCATTAATTTTTATTTATTTATTATTATTTTTTTTGAATGTCTCTTCTTTTTTTTTTCTTTTTTTTTTTTAATTTTTTTTCCCGCAAATGGGTTGTGAGCAGCTGTTTGCGCATGTACTGGGTCACAAACAGGTGTTAACAACTTTGACAGGTTGCAAGCGGCTGTTTGAAACCCAAAGTGGGTCACAAGTTTCGCCATGCAACTCTTTTTAGGTTGTGAAGGGGGTTTTTGAGTTTGCAAATCTTACAATGGCCATAACAAAAACTAAAGAAAAAAAAAACCACAACAAATTTCAAAAGAAAAAGAAAAATTACAAAAGATGATAAAACAAACACCTACCATGATATATGAAGAAACAGCAAAGATTTGATAAAAATGGGCTTTTATGTCCCTGGGCTCCACCCATTCATTTTTTGCTGCAAAAATTGCTTTGTATATGCAATTAACGCAAATATTTATCATTAAACAACATTGAAGAAACTCTTATTCCTGAAATTTCAAGTCAAGAACTGAATTTTTAAGCCATTTGTGAGTTTAATGTGAAAGTAACATTGTAACCAAACAATTATTTTAGAATTGTGAGTATATTAATTTAGATTGTGAAAAAAAAACAAATCAATTCATCATTCAATTTCACCAATTAAAGGCACATGTATTTTTTTGATGTATTGATAAGAGGATCAAAATAACCAAAAAAATTGTAAATATAATAAAGATTTAAATATTTATTTATCCAATATTATCTGGTGATTATTTCCTGAAGCATGTGTAGTAGTTATTTTCTTTTAATTGTGCTCTGATCCATAAACCACTCACCTCACTACTTTTACTAAATTGGCCCTCCTGTTGCGCCTCACTGGCCTTGATATTGGATGTATGATCACTGCCAGAGTTGGATCCAGATAGCTTTCCCAAGCGCTTTCAAAGACACAAAGTGATAAGAATTCCTTTCAAAAATTTCCAGTGCTTCAATGCTTCTTATTAAAAAATCAAGAACTCCAAGCCCATCAATTTTTTTTCAAGCCAATTCCAAGGTTAGTAATTAATACCTATTTATTGAACATTGTCTCTAGCTTATGATTATTTTTTTTCAAGCAGTGATTTTGGATTGAATCAAATCATGGCCCTATCATAATTCATTTTGGGCGGTTGAGTAACAAGCTAAAATCAAAAAACAACATGCAATCAATGAGCCACCAACTTTTCATGAAAAAATAATCAAATAAAATGGAATAACAGTATGACCCCATCCGCTCTTATATTGTTTCTGGCCCCCATTATAGAAGGCCACTATTGGTCATGTGATGCAGAATGTCTTGATCCAAACCATGGATAAATCTACGTTGTGGTGGTCTTTTATAGACGCAAGTAGGAATTGGCTGTGCGCTGCACGCTCAGCAGTAGCAGCGGGCTCAGCAGGGGAAGCGCACTCATCAATGGGGGCGGCTTTGCTGCAGCAGGTTGCGCTGCGGGCTCAGGGGCAGTCAAATCAGGCTCAGAATCTGGAGACGCGGGATGGATTGGATTGGAAGGATTGCCCGTTGCAAGACGCAGATCAGATCGCGGGGATATATCTTGGATATCTGGAATGGCGCTTTGGGCAGATACAGACATGCACAGGGGGCTCCAAGTTGGACCCGGCACAAGGCCTTGTCATGAGAAGGACAAACAGGGTGGACGTCATGGCAGGCGGGTAATAAAGATGGATATGGGATATGGGATGGGAAAGAAAGGGTTGAGGCTTGGGTTCTGTGCTTAGGGGTTGTATTTCATTATTCTTGTTTGTTTCTGGTTTTACTAAGGTTAGGGTTGAGGAGTAGGCTACTTGAGCTGCACCCTCAACCTGGATATCATGGAGGCATTGGATCACAGAGGATCAAATTGGTTTTCATAGGTTTTGGAAGGATCTTTACTCTCAATTCTCTATCTGTCAGTCAAAGGGTGAACAGTTGCACTCAGGGTTTAAAGACGCAAGGGATCAATAAATCCCAAGCTTGGAACCATTAAAGGAGAATTCCTCTTTTGAATTCCACATCTGCGGGTCTGTCCGGGAAGTAATCTTTTGTTCCTTGTCTCTTGAAACTAGCAAGCACAATGTCCCAGTACCACCCATTCAACGTTGCGGGGTCATCTAACATTACCCCCACTCCTCTTCCCCCTCCTCCTCCTCTGGCTTGTTGGAAGCAACCCTTTTCAGGGGCGGGATATGGTGTTGCTTGTTCCAAAAATGGTTCCAATCCCAAGCCCCTTTACATCAGGCCGCGGGACTATTCTCACATCTGGTTAAACACAGAGGACGTTGAGTGATTCCTTGCGCAATAAAAAGGATTTGCCAATGCGGAAGGTGTGATGGGTTTGGATAAGGCTTGGCTTGTTGTCCTCTTCATCATGGAAAAAGAGAAGCTTTGGGATGTGGAGGAGATGGAAGGGTATGAGTAGCTTGATTGGCAAAAATTGAAGGCGGAAATCTTGGCACAGTGGGGAAGGTGAAAACCTTGGTTTTGGGAAAGGGACTTTGAGTGAGCTGCTGTGGAAGCAATTGTAAATGGGGGAGTCAGGACGCACGCGCAACTGGGGGATTATGTAGCAATGTTTGATTGGATCTATTGCTACCTGGAAAAGAACAAGGTGATTTTGGGACAGATGGGCGCAATGAAGAGGTTGTTTTTGGGAGGACTAAGTCCACCAGTCCGTGGGAAGGTGCAGCAGCACTTGTACAACAACAACTTGGTGAAGAGGTTGTTGGATGGGAGTATTGCGCTTCTTCTGGAAATCCTTGTCATTTGTTGCGCGGTGGAAAGCAAGCTGGACTTGGAGAAACTGATGGAGGACATGGAAAGGTTGTTCCCAAAGGGGCCAAAGAATTCTGCTTCCCACACTCTGGCGGCACCAAAGCAAGCTCCAGTCGCCGGCCCCTCAAAAATGGAACGCGCTCAGGCAAACCCACTGAAAACAAGCCCCAAGGTTAGCAAAATGACCAAATTGATGAAGGATTTATGGATTTTTCTGAGAAAAATGTTGTCTGGGCCGCCCAATCCGCCTCCACACCTTGGGGGACCGCTTCCGCCGTGTAATCTGCCCTTTTTGAGGTTGTGCAATTACTGCGGGGACAAGGGACCTTGGCTGTTGGGGTGCAATAAGATGAGAAACAACCTCAAGGCGGGATATGTTTGACTGGTAGGAATGAGATTCATGTTCCCAAATGGCAAGCGGATCTCCTCCCAACCTGGGAATCTAAGTGTCATGGAGCAAGTGTGCAGAAGGACAGGAATTGGCTGTAACTTCCCAAGCTTTGCTGTGGATTTTCACTGGTCCTGGGGTATGAAAACCACCGCGGGTGGAAGTGGAAGTGAGAGTGTTAGCAATGGGGGAGTCAGCGGGGGTGGAAAGGATGGATGTGGATGCCAAGGAATGGGTACCTCTGGCAGCTCCTAAGCCAATTTTGCGCATTCTGGAAACGGATGGATGGCCAGTGATTCTGGCAGGGAAGAAGAAGGCGGTGGAAATTGTGCGCAGGGTGACGGGGAATGAAACAACTATTCACTTGGCCCTGAAAGAGTTGGTGGCAGTGTTGCCAGTTGTGGTAGATGAGATGGTTCAAGCGCTGAAGGATTGTGGGCACAATAGGATCCCTCCAAAGGTGCAACAGGTTAACTTGGCTTGGGAAGATGCGGAGCACAAGCTAGCGGGAATGAAATCAGTTTCAACTCCACTGATTTACATTTTGATGAAGATTGCTGGAAGGAAGGTGTGGGCGCTGGTGTATAGATGTTCTATGGTGAACCTCCTTCTGTCTAGATTGGTTGATGAAATGGGATTGGTTTGGCCAAAATGCACAGTGGGGCTTAGCGTGCTTAACGGGGTGGCGTGTTGCATGGATGCGGTTGTGGAGGAGGAAGAGGTTGAGGTTGCAAGGGTCTGTAAACCACTTTATTTTCTATTTGTTTATTGCAGGCAGGCTATTTTAGGACAGCCATTCATTTTTGGGTTCCAAGCGCAAATGATGTTTGATCCAGAGGCAGGGACAGAAGCATTAATGGTGGAAGATTTGTCCGGCAGGCAATTTGAAACCACAATCTGCAATCAGGGGTTGGGGAAGTGGATGCAGGATTTGGAATGAGCAGAGGAGGAGTATCCCAGCGCGGAGTTGGTTTGCAAGGGTGGTCCAGAGGCCAATTTTGACTAGCTGGCTGAGGTTACCGCATGGAGCAAGCTCCAGCTTTGTGCTGGCAGTCAACCAGTGAGGAGCAGGTGGGAAGAAGGGAGGAAGCGCGGGACACACAAGCGCTGGAAGTAAGTTTCTTTCCTCAGTGTGCATTGCCGGGAGGTACTTCACAAAAACACTATCATTGTTCCATGCTTGTGAGCAAAGGCAAGAGCCGCGGTTTGGTTTTGACTAGGACATATGGTAATGGATACGTGCAGATGGTGCGGTGCAATGTTGGGAAGTATAAGCCGGTCGTGCAAAAGTTTTTTTCCTGGAAAAAAGGAATTCTGCAGGATCTGAATGGACCACTGCAACCAATCCCTTGGTTTGGGGACCCTTTGGAATCTACTCTGAAGGCGTCAGGATGAGTAACGCAATTGGAGCGTATTATAGATTAGCGGTTTGCGGCTCTTAACTTCAGGCAGCCAGGCTGGTTAAGCGCGGAAGAACGGGATTTGCTTATGCTGGTACTTTTCCACCACAAAAGAGCGCTTGCATTTGGAACTGAAGAGCAGGGGATGTTAAAGAGCAAGATAGGAGACCCTTATGTGATTCCAACGCTTCTGCACAAACCTTGGAAGATCAAGCCAATTCTGATTCAGAAGGCGGTTTGTGGGCCCTTCTTGGAGCTGGTGCGCAAGCGTGTGGGGATGGGTCTTTACAAGCAATTGAAATCAAGTTACTCAAGTCTGATATTTGCAGTGGTTAAGCAGGATGGGAAGTCATTACGGATTGTTCATGATCTGAAGCAGCTCAATTTTTTTACAATCCAAGAAACAGCAAGACCTCCGCGCATGGATGAGTCTCTGGATTCTATGGCAGGATGCCCGTGCTATGGGTTGGTGGATGTGATGGGCGGATATGAACAGCGCAAACTCAATCAGAGTTCGCGTCCAATGACTGCCTTTGAAACCAGATTGGGCAGGATGCAACTGAGAGGGCTGCCACAAGGTGCAACTAACTTGGTTGGGGTTTAACAAGCCCAGATGACCTGGATTCTGAAGGATCATATTCTGGAGGGGGTTCAGATTTTCATCAATGGTGCTGGCATCAAATGCCCAAAGACATATTATGGAGGGGAAAAGCTTACTAATGCTCCAGAAATTCAGTGATTTGTCTGGGAGTAGGCGCAAACGCTGGAGCGGATCTTTTTCCGGATCAAGGAAGCGGGACTTATGGTGTTGGGGAAAAAGCTAGCAGTCTGCGTACCCACGCTGGAGGTTCTGGGACATGTGGTGGCTTCCTATGGAAGGTTGATCATGGAAAAGAAATGCAAAAAAGTCCTTGAGTGGCCAATGCCAAAGATTGTAAGACACATTCTCCAGTTCTTGGAATTGTGTAGCTGTGTAAAGATGTTCATCAAGCGGTTTGCGGATGTTGCTAGTCTTTTGCAGGCATTCATTCTTAGGGGCGCGGAATGGACCTGGGGGTAAAACTGTGACAACGCCTTGGACAAACTCAAGGAGATTGTTGAACGCAATATTGTACTTCAGGACTTGGATTATGACGCTGAAGGATTTAAGTTGGCTGTGGATTCAAGCAATCTTGGCGCAGGGGAAGTTCTGACCCAGGAGGATGAGGGGAAAGATTGTCCGTTTCTTTGCAAGTCCTTTATGTTTACGCAAACGGAGAGCCGGTACTTTCAGCCAATTTTGGAAATTTGCTGGGTCACTAAAATTGTGCAGAGGTTGCAGCATTTGCTATGGGGGATTCACTTTTTGCTTCTTGTGGACGCGGAGGCGCTGGCGCAGATGATCAATTTGCCAATGCTGCCAAACGCGCCTATGACCAGGTGAGTCACGTTCCTTCAGTTTTTCTCTTTCACGGTTGTGCATGGTCCAGGGAAGGCCTTTACACTTCCGGACTTTGTTTCTTGGTAACCACGGGATGATCCGTACAAAGGCACAGAACCATTGGATGTGGAGGCCCCAACATTTAAGGTAGGGGTAATGGAAGTAGGTGTGCGACTTCCACTCCAGCTATCTGGAAGGTATGCTGTAGAGACTCCAAGGGATAATGGGATTATTTAGCAAATAGCTTGCTGGCAGTCACTAGAAGGGGAATTCAGTTTACTACTAGTCTTGAATAGATAGAGGTAAGCTAAGGTGGTTTTGAATTGCCTGCCCTTCTAAACTATGATAATTCTGCACAGTAATTTTTTTTAATTAGTGGCTGGTTTCTTTGAGACTTAAAATAGGTCTCTTATCAGACCTAGATTAATTATTAATGGAGATTTTTAGGAATTGCAAGGCTATTCCAGTTTGGATTGGATTATTGGCAAGCTTGCACCAATTAATAATCAAGAATTTTCGAATTTTTCTGACTATTTTTCCAATTCCAATTAAAGGATTTAAGGGTTGACTAAAAGGTGTTTAACCAGTAGGAGGACCCAAAGATGGGCTTGCCCACAGGTAGCTGGGCGGAATAAAAGCTTGGTTGGTTTTTCTATTTTGCTCTTCCTCTTTTATGAATTTACTCATCAAAATAAGGTGTTTTCCCTCTTAAAAAAATAGGTGCTGAATAACAGGCCTTTTCTCAAGAACCATTCTTCAAAAACACCAGGAGTTTGGTCAAATTTTCAACAATAATTTTGTGTTTGATTCCTTTTAACTTGATTCTGGTTCACTTATAACTAGGTACTGGTAAGTAACTGGTCAGGCAGATGCCATAATTCACACACTGGGCAGAAGCCATACTCTGGGGCTGATTCCATGCTAGACAACTTGGATAGGGCAAAGAATGCCCCTTAAATAGAAAAATAATTCCTCAGGGGATGCTCAGGGCTCCCTTGAGTGCGTTTCTGAGCCTCTCTCTGCACTGTTAAAGCACAGGAGGTTACAGTTACATGAGACAAATCATTCTGGTGATAAAACATGTATATCAGGCTGAGAGATAACTGTATTTTTTAGTTCAATATTTGAGATTCAGGCTAAAATATGAGATAAGAGATAAGGATGGTGGGATCTGGACGCTTCTGAGTGCTTATCTTGTAAAAAAATGATGCAGAAGTTGCCTGCAGCTGGAGTTAATTTTGCTGGTTGGGAAAAGCATGAAACATGCTTGACAGCTGCAAGCCCTCTTTGGTAGCTTGAATGGTGTGACCTGCATGGGTTTGGTGGTGGAAGTTCATGTGCCAGGTGTTTCTTAGGACGCTTTTGAGCCCTTATCATGTATAAAATGTTTTCAGGGACTTCCTGCATGCTGCTTCAATGTAATAAGTTGTGGAGATATGAGGTATGCTGTTCTACCGCATGTCCCCTTGGGTAACTTGAGAGTGTGGCTTGCAGGTGTTGTATGGTTGATATGGTGTAAAACTGAAGTATCAGAGTGCTTGCAAGGACGCTTCAGATCTCTTATCTGGTGGTGAAAGTTCCAGAAAAATCATGTGCACTGAGTTGTTATTGCTGGTTGGTGAGAATAAAGATATACTTGGCTGCATGAGCCCCTACTTCTGTTGGTGCATGTATGTGTGATGTATGGATGGAATGGTCGCAAACTGAGTATCATAGTGCTTGAGAGGACGCTTCAGAGGGATTATCTGGTGGTGAAAGTTCCAGAAAAGTCATGTGTACTGAGTTATTATTGCTGGTTGGTGAGAATTAAGAGATACTTGGCTGCATGAGCCCCTACTTCTGTTGGTGCATGTGTGTGTGTTTTATGGTTGGAATGGTGGCAAACTGAGTATCAGAGTGCTTGATAGAACGCTTCTGAGGGCTTATCTGGTGGTGAAAGTTCCAGAAAAGACATGTGTACTTCCTTTCATAGTACTGGCTGTAGTGTAACATTGGTACTGATATGGTTTAAGTCCTGCTGGTATGGGGTATGTTGTTTTGTTGTGTGGTTATTTTGAGCATAATCTTTTGATTCTATATTCAATTAAGACTTTTCATTAATCCATGTGACATAATCCAGTCTGTGCCAGGTGTTGGGTTGTTTTTGTGACAGACGTTGATATGGTTGAAGGGGTTTATCTGGTGATTGATTTTGTTTTTCAGGTTGGTTTGAGTTTAGAGTATAGTTTGTGAGGGGTTTGGAATTTATTTAGTATTTTCTTAAATTTAATTTGATATAAGAATAATAATTAATAATACAAAATGAGTCTGATGGCTATAGGACAGGTTTGGTTTACCACAACGCGGTCCTCAGTTTGTATTTGTGGGATCTTTTGTTACTGGAAGACATGCAAGCCAAGATTGTTTGATTGATTTTTCAGAGAGTGGGAAATTTCTACCTGCAGGAAGGAAATCTATGGTGGCAGAGCGCGCTGGTACCGCTTGTGGTCAGCACGTCAAGGGTGGATAAGGAGGTATTTCTGGGAAGTCTGCATGACAATCTTGGTAATTGCGGAGAGCTCAAAACTTGGAAGCGGGTGCAGGAAAGGTTCTGGTGGCCAGGCTTAGTGCAAGCGGCGCGGGACTGGGTATGGTTGTGCAAAGAGTGTCAGAAGCAGAGCACAACGTTACCTTGCAAAGTAGGTATCCCCACTGGAGAGGACACATTGTTTGGGCAGGTTTCTCTGCATGTTGTGCATATCAAGGCAGGTAAGTTCGCGTAACTCCTTGTTGCGCAGGATGATCTGTTGGGATGGGTGGAAGTGCGGCCGCTGGTTAAGTTTATCGGAAACATTTGGTCAGTTTCTGGAGGAAGATTGGTATGCACGTTACGGATTGCTTTGGCTTGTAAAGGTTGATGGGGGTGTGGAGTTTTGGGGAAAATTGACAGAGTTGGTGCAAAGTTGTGGAGCAAAGTTTGGGAAAGTGACAGAGTACTATCGAGAAGGTGCGCAGATGATTGAGGGCGTTCACCGGCCAATCAAGGACGCAATGGTGAAGATGTGTAGCAAGGATGGCAAGCAGTGGCAGGAAACCCTTCCGGTTGTTCTTTTTGAAGTTTAGATTTTGCTGAAGAGATTGACGGGTTAATTTCCGTAAAAGCTGCTATTCAGGCAGCAAGTTGAAGTCAAGCCAGAAAATGTTCTGGGTATCAATTGGTGGAAGGTTAAGAGGGCCTTGGAGCTAGTCAAGGCCCACACCGAGCAACTCCTGGGATGGGAAAAGATGTTTGAGAAGGCGGCTGGAAGGCTAAAGGCAACCCACACAAAGTCTGTCTGCTGCTGGGACAAGCGCTGCGCGCATAAACTATGGGATTTGTTGGGGAAGGGGGACTTGGTTCTGCTTTACAACTGGAGCCTGGAAACTCAGTGGGGGAAGCTGCTTGCTAATTGATGGAAAAGGCCTTTCTGTGTAAAGGTTAAGTTCACCTGAGGTAGCTACCAGTTGGAGGAATCGGACAGAAATCTGCTCAAATGGAAGGCCATGCCTTTTCATGTGAAGCAATTATTTGCATGGGGCTCAACTTCATTTGAAAAAATGGCTGGTTTGGATAGCAAAGGGGACAAAAAAACAGATACTTCTTCCAAGGAAAAATCTGCGTGTTCCCCTTGCATCCGGCGGAGTGAATGACTGAAGACCGCTGGGGACAGCAGCCAAGTTGGGGGGGGGGAACAATGGATGAATAGGGGATATGACTGGATTTGGTGAGGGGGTGTTCTAGCCGGTTCACAGCTGGAATAACTAGACACCCCAGAATGTTCATTTTCTTATTTGCTTCTCTCTGGATTGGCTTTTTGGATTATTGCTGGATATGGATGGTTTCTTTTAGGTATGTGCACAGCTTGAAGCTGGGTCTGTTGATGCAAGCACAAGCCCGGCATTCCAGATGAAAACTCATGGAAGATTTCCAATGGATGATTCATGGAACTAGGAAAGGGCGTTTCACGGAAAGGATGTGGGCCAAAGAGCAAAGGAGCAGGCTTGGCAACGGGTTGGTGTTTAAAAAAAAAAATCCCTTTTTTTATTTTTCTTGGTTATCTTATAGATGGAAGGTGCAAATGGGTTTGGGAAGATTCTTTTTCTTTCTATCTCTCAGGGTTGTGCATGCGCGGCTGGTTTTCTTTGTACTATCTCTGTTCTGTAGATGGGTATGGGGAACTGTGTGGCAGTTTGTCTGGGGTGGTCCAGGTACCTTGAGCCAATTCCTCACTCTTGTGGGTTGCTCTCAAAAGCAAGGACCTTGCTCCAGATTTTCTCTTTCTCACCGGATACTCTCAGTGGCCTGGATTTCTCACTCTTGGAAATCTTGCGCGCGGATGTTCTTACTCTTTCCAGATGCTATCAGTGGACCGGATCCTTCTCACTCTTGCGGATGTGGCACATGGCTCTTATTTCTCTCAGGGTTCTAACAAAGCCCAAAGGCTGCTCAGGATGGAGCGGCAAAAGCCCTTATCTTTGCAAAGGCACATGGAGGATACAAGATTGAGTGAAAGAAAGAAGGCAGAAAGTTGGGCAATCCTCCTAAGCCGGCCAAGTCATCATCACATCCTCCGTGTCTGCGCAAGCCGTTGTGGCTAGGGATTGGAAAGCTGCCAAGACCTTGCGTTGTGCATTGGCAGTGTGTGCATGGGGTACGGCCAGAAACCGCCGGAGGAGTTCATCCGCATTGTTCATCATTGCATCAAAACTTTCCAAGGGAAGTTCCGGAACTAGGGGGATCTCAGGGATCTCAGGAGTCGCAGACGGAGGGGTTGCAGCCGTCAAAGGTTCCAGTGACAATTTGATCACCACGGGAGATGGTGCGCGCAGGGGCTCCAGTGATGACCTTGGAACAGGAGATGGCAATGGCAGCAGAGGAGGAGCTGGCCTTGGTGGTGGTGGTGGAGGAGCGGCTGGACGGTTGGAGATCCTTGGGTCCATTGCTGGCACATTGATTTGTACCTGCGCGGCCCACTCATGCACGGCGTTTGGGAAGGCCACAAATTTTGAGAAATCCTGGAGCCTCAGAGGTCCAGCCTGGCAGAACGGCAAGCTTGAGTTGTGGCTCTTGCGCAATGGAGGATTTTGCGTGGCGCATTGGGGATGGTTGCAAGGCAAGCCAGGCAGGCCCCACTTGTTGGTCTAGATCTCCTTGTTGCAAGAGTCGCGGAGGGTCCTCTTGCGCATGAAACCTTGAAGGCGGTTGCGCAGCATAACCTCCAATAGGGAGCAGGGGCAGTGTCTGGCTTGGCACGGGACATAGGCGCGCCGGCCTGGAAGGATACGGCACAAAAGGCCTATCCCGCTGCAGTATGTGGATGACATATTTGGTCAAGAGGGGCAGAGGGAGTGTTTCTTTTTCTTGGGTCTGATGAAGGGGTGTGGTTAGAGGTGGTATCACTGGGGTGTGGTGGGAGGCAGGTGAGATAGTGATGGATCTCTGGGGACAGAACTCAAGTTGGGGAGGGGGATGTGGTGGTCTTTTATAGGCGTGATTTGGAATTGGCTGCGCGCTCAGAAGTAGCAATGGGTTCAGCAGGGAAAGCTCACTCAGCAATGGGTGCGGCTTTGCCGCAGAAGTTCGCGCTGCGGGCTCAGCAGCAGTCATATTGGGCTTGGCATCTGGAGATGCAGGATGGATTGGATTGGATTGGATTGGACAGATTGGGCTTTGCAAGATGCAAATTGGATTGTGTGGATATATCTTGGATATCTGGAATGGCACGTCAGGCGGATACCAACATGCGCAGGGGGATCCAAGTTGGGCGCGGCACAAGGCAGCGTCATGAGAAGGACAAACGGGGTGGAATTAATGGCAGGTGGGTAATATTGATGGATATGGGATATGGGATGTGGGATATGGCATGCGCATTATGGGATGGGAAGGATAGGGTTGAGGCTAGGGTTATGTGCTTAGGGGTTGTATTTCATTATTCTTGCTTGTTTCTGGTTTTACTAAGGTTAGGGTTGAGGGGTAGGCTACTTGAGCTGCACCCTCAACCTGGATATCATGGAGGCTTTGGATTACTGAGGATCACATTGGTTGTCATAGGTTTTGGGAGTATCTTTACTCTCATATCTCTATCTCTCAGTTGAAGGGTGAACAGTTGCACTCAGGGTTTCCAGACCCAAGGGATCAATAACTTCTAAACTTGGAACCGTTAAAGGAGAAGTCCTCTTTTGAATTCCACAAAATGCGCATGTATGTATGTAAATCCATGCACATAAATTGTTGAATATTTGATTGATGACTTGATTTAAACACCCTACAATATCATTGCTTTCTGGTCAGAACAAAACTACATTTTGGAGGAGGTTCTTGCACTAACTAACAGGTTCCACTTCTTGTTCTGTTCTTTCCTTTCAGAAGTTTGGAAAGACTGAAAAAATCCATTTCCAATTTTACTACAGCAATAGAAAACAATGATCACCCATATCCTGATCCACATTCCAACCAGGCCACCATAACCAGCTTGTGTGAGTTTTTTATGTATGAAAAAAAGAAGTAAGATTTTTCAAAAAGCTTACTAAGTAGGAAATGGCTTTAAATGAGGGCTCATCAGAAATTACTCCTCCTGATTCCAAAAATTATAGTGATGAAAATCACAAAAATGGCAAAAATGACAAGATGTTGAAGATTCACAATTATGGCACTCTCAAGTGGATGAGTCCCCCCCATGCTGATGAAAAAGAACCCTCCCTTGATCATGGAGACAACATCCTTGACATCAAAACCCTTGATGCAATTCAGATGAACTTGGATGAAGAAGAAACCCCAGTATTTGATTAGTTCTATGATCACAAAATTCTAGCCAAAAATTATAAATTTTCTTCATTTTTTGGATGATTTTAGTGCTAAATTGGAAAATTTGCAGTTTGATGCCAAGTACCATGATTAACACTGGAATAAGTTTAACAAAATCAAAAAATTCACCATTTGCAAGTATATCCATACCAGGTATTGAGTTGCCTTTCCACATCCTTAAAACTCTAGGCCATGTTGTGAACAGTGGGTAGACAAAAATAATGGGACTGATTCCCTTTTTTTGTTCAACCCATTTTCTTTTTCTGACGTAGATACACAAGAAAAAAATGCTGAAATTTGTGTATTTAAGTAATTTAGCATCCTAATTTTATTGTAAAATGAGTTCAAAATTTGAAAAAAGAAAAAATAAGCCAAATATTCAAAATGGAAGAAGGGTTCAAAATTGACTCAGGATTGATGATTGATAAAAAAATATCAAAAAATAATTTACCATTGAAAAAAGATGGGAGTTACACAAAAGAGAAATAAAATGGTAAGGAATTAGATAAAAAAAAAGATATGGAATTTATTCTACCGTTTGTTAGAACCTTCATTGGACTTGATGACTGCCTGCATGCAATCAGGAATTGATGCTATCAATTTCTTGAGAGTTTGACAAGGAAATTCCCCCAGGCACTTTGGGGCGCCTTTTCCATCTCTGGGATCAAATTTGGTTGGTAGAACTGCTGGATATTGTTTTCAAGAATTTTCCATAAATTCTTCATTGGGTTGAGTTCTGGGGACTGGGCTGGCCCAAAATATTTTTTGATGTGGTTGGAGTGTTGCCATTTCTTTCTAATCTTTTCCCTGTGGACTGGAGCCCTATCTTTCATTATAAAAAATCAATCAACCAAAATTTCTGATCCATTGGCCAAGAGCACCCTTCTAAACAATTTGGTAAGGTCCTTAGCTGTGCGCTGCTTTGGCAGCATTACAAAAAGAGGGGAGGTTCTCTTGCTGATGAATGCACCCCACACCATGATAGAGGACCTCCCACTCTTGAATGTGGGGGCCAAGAAGTTGCATTTCTTGAGCAGTTCTCCAGACCATTACTTTCTGGGATTGCTTTCCAATTTCAATGTTGGACTCATCAGTCCAGATAACCTTCTACCAATTATTGATTGTCCAATTTTAATGATCACCAGAAAAGGTAAGTCTTTTTCTTCTTGGTCTTCAAGAATAAAAGACTTCTTGGCTGCCGCGCTTGAAAAAAAGCCCATTTCATGGGCTTTTTGTCGGATTTTCCTTGTTGAAACCTCTTTGAATATCAGATTGCAAATTTCTGGAGAATACATCTTTCGCAAATGTTTGATAATGCGCCAAAGCTCCTGAAGATCTTGACTGGTAAATTTTCAAAATCTTCCAGCTTGTTTTGCAGTTTCAGTGGACCCTCTTTGCCTGTACCTCCTGAGAAAATTGTAAACTGTTGTCCACCCTATATCCATTTTGACCACAATCACATTTCTCACTGCCCCTGCTTCATATAGGCTGAAAATCTTGGCCTTTTTATTGTCTGGTAATTTTGTTTTTTTAATCTGAATTTTTGATAGAGAGGAAAGAAATCAAAAGAAAAAGCAAGGAAATCAGAAATCTATCCAAAAAAAATGAGAGGAAACAAAAGGAATTACTGAGGTCATACCTTTGATTTAATGAGGATTTCGATGGAAGAGATGGAACCGGGGGATGGCAATGATTTGATCAAGATGGTCAAGAGGAAGATGGTTGATGTCCCTTGAAAATTGAAGCTGCACAAGGATGTTGGGTTGGCTTGGATTGGGTGGGTTTTGTAACTTTAAAAAAAAGTCCCACAACTTCTTTCTACCCACTGTACATATCCCCAAGTATCACAAAGTCAAGAACTTGTTCATTAGAGTGGAAGACCCTATGTGAAAATTGGACTTATTACCAAAATGCCTTCACAATTCCCCCCATTTTCTTATACATGCCCACAAAACTTGGTGGGTTGAGAATGTCTGATTGGAAACAATACCAACTTGGGTGATGATAAATTAATGACTCCCAGTTGTGTGGGAGTCGTGTAGGTCCCCACACGGCCCAATGGACAAAAGCTTCTAAAGTTTGCATGGATGCGTGGATACGCTTCCAAGGGGTTGTCTCAAACAGGCGCAACCCCTGGGGGGTTGTATCCCACCATAAGCGGCTTTTTTTGGGTTGGGTACCCCCGTAAACTGCGGTTTTGATGCCTTTTTGGGGGTATACAACCCCCTGGGGGTTGTGCAAAGATTTTTGGCAAACCCTGGAAAACATTTGGGTTGCATCAACCAAAATTTGGGATCAATGCTTACTATGTGGGACTGTTTTTCCACATCTAGCAATCCCAAAGTGACATCAAAGTGAAATTAAAATGAGATAAAGTGAATCCGTAACCAATCATTGAAAATAAATGGAAACTGAAACAAAAATCCCACAAAATTAATCTTTTTCAACTTGAAATTTAGAAAACTTGTAGTTGTTCAATTGAAAGTTGGATTAAATACTGAAGACCAATGCATTTTTTTGCATTATTGGCAAGCCCTAATTTTAACATGGCAGTTTTCAAGGAATCCATTAGTTCCATGAAAAAAGCTGTGGAAAACAAAGATTATGGCTAAAATCATCAAGTCTTATACAGCCCTTTAAGTATTGCAGGATTCTATCTGAAAAGTTCTTCAACTCTATTCATCCAACCACTGAACCATACTTGGAATTGCAAAAAAACTTAGAACTCTAATCAAATGAAATAATTTGGTCTGTCAACAACACAAACATATACAGGATTTAAATTCAAAAGACCTTTGAGGGAAAATTGACCACTAACCTATCAATGGTGCTATTTTTTTGTTTTGAATCATCTTCCCTATTTTATAATTGATCTGTGCTTACCGCTTGAATTTACATTTATTGAATTCATTTTCAACCGATGAACTGGTCAAATATTTTTAAGGATCATTCATACCTTGGTGTTTGCAGGTCAAAAAGAATTTTGTCAATTGGAAAAATGGAAAACTTGAGTGGAATCAAGTATTTCAAAAATGCAACTTAAAGTGTCAAGTCTTATTCTTGACAATTTACCAGTGCCAAAAAAGTGGTGGCCTTGATTTCTTTTCTACCTGTTGAAGAGCAACCAAAGCGAGTCATTGAAACTTGCAAAGACATTTTGGATAATCTTGAAGACCATTTACTCCATTTCTCAAACCTTGTTATCAAAGGCAGCAAGCTTCCGTTGCCTTTCCAATAAGCCATGAAACTCAAGAAATTTGGAGACCTGATTCTTTGAGAAATTCAGCCACAGATGATTCTTGCCAATTTTTTTTGATGAATGGTTGAAATCCATCTCCCATACTGCATTCACTTTTCTCATCTTTCTCTTGCTAGCACTGCATGTGAATCAAGAGAAATCTAAAATAATCTTTCCACCCTACAAATTAACCATCACACAACCTCATCATGTTTGTCCAACACTGCTGCAAGGAGAATGGATGAGAGTTGAATTGGCTCTTTGTGATTTGATATTGGCTTATTATTCCAAGGAAAACACCTTAAAAATGCTTCCCTGACAAGTTCTGAGATCCAGTAAGCTGGTAAAAAGCCAATTATTTGATCTAAATTCTGACCAATAAACTCAGTTGTTCTTAGTGAAATTAGATTGGGTAGGGTTGTCCAAGAACCCACAACCCAGAGACAGAAAATGACAGAGATCAAGAAGACTTCCAAACAAGCTAATCAAGGAAAGGTGAGTCAAACTCAAACCACCAACTTTCATGGTGATTTGATTCAGGTTGTGACTACCACCCAGTTTGAAACACAGAAATTTTCATCTAGAATGGATTGGCATATCGGCAAAATCACCTAAAAAAATCTTCCATTAAAATTGAAGAATTTCTATGTCCAAGATAATGATTTCTCCAATTCATTTCCAACATTTGTGTTAGCCAAGAACATCATGAGATATTTTTTTTGTGCCATAGATCTCAGGAATTTTTTGGATAAACTGATCCTGCTTAAAACCAATTCAGTGAGTTTGGAGCTGTCTCTGTGATACCACAAGCACAAGTCAAAACTTGCATAAAAAAATTAAGCCAATGTTCTCATTGGATCCTTGAACTCCTAAATTTTTTAGGTCAAGCATCCATGAATTGGTTCAAGCAATGAAACCACATAATTCTTTTCCCTATTTGAAACTGATTTCCATCCTGCATACCTTGTGTAACTGTAGATGTTGATGTAAAGTTGGAGTGCAAAAATGAAGCTAAGAGGTTCAAAATCTTATGAAGCCAAGAAACAGGTAAGAATATGGCAGAAGTAATTAATAAGGACTCACCAGAAGTCTTCTGTAAGTTTTCAGCCATGAATTTCTGTGTATATTTGCGCAATTAAGAAGCAAGTAAATGCAAGCTGTTGTGCATAAAAAGAGAAACCATCAAGAGGTAGCTGTGCAGGAGAAGTTAATGGGACTGAGGAGGAAGCACAATCTATGAAGAAAGAAATACCTGTTGAGAGGTAAGAAATTGAGACAAGCAACAAGAGTAGTGAGAAAAAGGGAAACAGAAGATACAACTGTAATGAGATATGACTCAGTACAGGCTTCTTGATTTAACCTAATCTAATTAGAAACACAAGTTTTGAAGATTTGGCTGCAAAATACGTTGCTAGTTGGTTCACTGGCAGTTGTGGCTCCATATATTCAAATGGTGCACCTTGTAAATAAACTCATGAAAGCTGGTCATTGGAGCCTGGTTGGAATAGGGATCAAAAAATTGTTGATTGTTGTATTTTATTTTTGTAGGAAAATTGGGAAGGGATTTTATGAAAGTCCTTCTAAAATTATGAAGGCAAAGAACAGAATTAGCTATCAAAACTGGTAGCTAGTGCAAAAGCCTCCCACAAAACCAAGTTGGAGGTGAGTTGATATTGTGGGTTACTTCTGACCAGCAAGAAATCATTTTTGTTGGCATATACATTAACTCATCAGTCAAATATTCACCAATTCACTGTGAAATCATATTTATATTTTTGTGATGGAGAATTGCACTCAAAAATGGAAATCAAAGGTTCAATTACTGAGGTAAATATTTATAATTCAAAAACAAGGTGTGAGGAGCCAATTGGGGTGCTTCCAATTGCAAAATATGAATAGCTGGAAACTAAATAAAATTATTTGTTAAAATCAAAAAAGAGCTATAAATAAAGAAATGGGGAAGCAGAAAAATGAAATAATTTTTACAGATTTGTTACTTCATTGCTCAACAATTGCTACACCCTGGGGTAGACTAATCAATATTTGATTGCTTCTTCTATTTATCTCTTCTGGGAGTGGTTACTTTGAAAATTTTTTACAGTGTTTCTTGAAAAAATGCAAGGATGTTCTTGAGTATATGGAAAAAATAAACTTCCCTATCAAAGAGATGTTTTTAACAGGTTGGACTTGTTTCTACCCAGACTTTGGAAACAAGAAAACTTCTTGGACAAAAGGGGAAAATTCTAATTTCAAACTATCACTTGTGGGATCTTTGGGGAACGTTTTGGATGTGTGAAAACACCTTGAAGGAACTATTGAAATTCAAATCCAATCAGTCAATGCAGCAATTAAAAACTCTTGAATAAATTTTGGAACAGGTCTTCCAACTGAAATATTAAATTTGGGTTACAAATTTTCAATTGAGGCAATTAAGCTAATGGGGACACAATTGGAGGATTTAAAGCGCAGCCATGATGATGAGTTGTGCTCCAGGTTGTATTCAAAAAAATGGGCTTGCATCTTTCCCACATTACAGGTGAAATAATAGCATTAAGAGGATCCATTGTGCCTGAGGATGTTCATCCTCAATGGCGGTTAGACCATAAACCTTCCAATGAAATAAGTGGGGTTTTTTGAAGGGTAATAACTATTTTATTGAAATTTTAATTATTGGATTCCCAAATCAATTATTGGATTGACAGATTAATTATTGCATTGAAATATTAATTATTGGATTGAAAGACTAATTATTGGATTGAAAGATTAATTATTGGATTGAAAGATTAAGTATTGGATTGAAAGATTCATTATTTGATTGAAAGATTAATTATTGGATTGAAAAATAGATAATTATTTTGGCTTTGATTTTTTAAACCAATCCTGGTCTTGATGAACAATCTCAAATGGTAAACAGGTGGAATTCCATGTATAGGGAACAAGCTAAAGAAGTTAGGTTGAAAATTCTATGGTAAAATCTCAAGAATACAGCCACTTTGATTGCCAAGCCAAGGCTTCAGCCAAATGTGTCAAATTCAAGCCACGGTCATCCAAAAATGAGAGAAAAATGTGGTGAGATTTCAAAATTTGAGCATGTCAAAAGAGCAAATAAAAGTAAAAAATGGTTAAAAGGGGACCCAAAACATCAAAGACGGTAACTCATTTATTTTGAGGGAGAAATGTTCATTTTAATGGTTTAATGAACTGATGGGAAAATTATTTCTGACATGCAAGGATGGCTCTTCATCTGAATCTCATAGTTCAGACAACAAGACTGAGGAACCACTTAAAAGGGGACCAGAAATAAAAAATATAAGAAGTCTGTGATTTTGAGAAATGTTCATTTTTATGGTTTAATGAACTTATGGGAAAATCATTTTTGTAGTGCAAGGATGGCTCTTCATCTGAATTTCATAGTTCAGCAGAACAGACTGAAATTTCATTGGTTTTAGTTCCATTATAATCAGATTCATTTGGAAAGGATGAAGCAGAAGCAATGGAGGATTTAAAAAGAATCATCTTTGAAGAGTGGAAATTCCCTTAATGGGTTTAGAAGTGTGGGTAACTAATATTTGATTTTAGGGAGTGAATTACCTGAATGAAATATCTTAGAACTTACATAAGTTCTTGGTTGGGATTTTGGATCCCGTTGGTGATTGAAATTGTGGCTTTAGAGTCATTGATTAATCAATTGCATATAATGAGCGTGGATGATTTCAAGTAAGACAATAAATTACTGAAAAATTGAGGGGAAAAAAACATGCTATGATAAGATCCATGGTGGTATCAAAGATTTTAAAAATATAGAAAAAATACTGGATTTCAATGAATATAATGAAAGGATTCCCTCTTGAAATTGGCTTTCAAAGCTTTAAATGTGCCAATTAATAGCTGATTATAATGGAAGACCAATATGTTTCATTTCAATGGATTCATGTTATACTTGTGGTCCTATGAAAATGGTTGCTAAACAACAATCAGATGCTATCTTAAATTTCCTTGTCAACAATAATCACTGAGTTCACCTTGTAATTGAGGGAGAAATGATTCCAATCCTGCTAATTGTTTCCAAAGCTGCTTCTTTGACTTCTAAAGAAGCTTTTTTTTGGGTTGATCATCTAAAAGAACAACTTATATTGTATTCTAAGTTATCAACATAATTTTAATTTCATCATTTGGGTTGTGTTCTGATGCTGATCTTATAATTCTATTAATATAAAGGGCTATAACATGTTAAAAATCATTATTTTGAGTGTTTTGGGTTATCCTAATTATTATGAGTGTTTTGAATGATATTTTATTGGTAATTCAGTTGAACTTGTGTTAGGCTGATCTCATCATAAGGAATTTTTTTAGTTCTTGTGATGAGATGAGCTTAATACAAGTTGAACTTTTTTCTTTTTGGGTTTCTTTTACTTTAGGGCTGGTCATGTTACTTGTCTTTTTTTTTTTTTTTTTTTTTTTACATTTGGGCTTTTAAAGTTACTTTTATATGTTATTGATGTTTTTATTTTAGGGCGTGCCAAGTTGAACTTGTATTTCATGGCACTTTAATTTAGGGCTTGTCCATAGACTCTTTTGTTTTATTTATTTTTGTTTTCATTTGATTAATTTTATTTATTTTTGTTTTAATTTTGTTTTTATATATTTATTTTTAATTTATTTTTAATCTATTTTTGATTTATTTTTAATTTATTTTTAATTGATTTTTCAATTTATTTTCAATTTATTTTAATTTATTTAATTTTTTTTTGGTCTTATTCTTATTCATAATTATTCATTTTTATTTCAGTCTTATTCTTTGGGTTTTGGGTTTTTCACGCCCCCAAACCTGGAAAAAACGCGGTTTGGACGTCCCCACAACATCCCTAAATGTCCTCCACGCACGCAACAAACAAGGAAACAATGGTGTTTTTGGGCGTCATCAAAAAAAACAAAAAAAATACTAGGGAGTAGGAGGGCATCTAAAACCGCTGTAGAATTAATCTGAAGAATTGTGGAGATTTGTAAGGCCTTGAAAATTCCCCTCAAAAACTGAATAAAAAGCTCCACGTCTCAAATCATTTCAAGTTTTCAATTTTTTTTTCTTTGAGAAATCCGAAGAAAGAAAAAATTTCTGAATTTGGAAGGCAATGCAATCAGAATTTTTCCAGAATTTTAGTACTTCACTTTCCTTCCAGAAAATGGGATTTATACAAAAAAAATGAGAAATTATTTTGAAATATTTTTTTTGTTATTTTTCCATGAGATTTTCCAAATTTTCAGGTTTCAGTATTTCAGTGGGAATTTTCAATGGCCCAAAAAAATGATTTTGCAATTTTGAGGATCAATTATTCACCCCCAAAAAAATGATTCATCTACAACAATGATGAGTAGTGTCTGTTTTGGGGTGCTTTTTGAAGCAATTTCTGATACTATCTGATTCTTCTTATGGAAAAATTGAGATTAAATTCCTAAAACGCAATTTGAATGAAAAACATATATTTTTTTTGACGTTTTTTGGAACTTGCTTTGGCCCTCAAATTTCTAGGCTCAAAATACCATGTTTAACCCCCTTCTTGGGTTAGGTCCGCAATTTTGTGCTCTTCTTTGTGAATAATCTGATATTAAATATGATTTTGAATGATTTCCTGCCTCCTCCTCACCTCTTTTGGCAGTCCAATTCCCTTCTCAACCACAAAATCACCTTTTAAAATCCAGATTCCCCTCCAAACCACACCAATCATCACCAACATCACGAATCATCACAACTGAAGACCAATCAACCAGCCACACACCAATAATCAACACAACCAAAAAAATCCAATTCAACACTCTAACCCCACTAAATGAACCCCCTGAATCCAAAAAGACAATCAAAAATCAAAAAAAATCAAGTCTTCATCAAAAAACCAACCATCTAAAAATCAAAATCCTAAACAAAAGATGTTGGAAAAACACATTAACCCACTTTCAATATCTGCCTCTTTTGCTTCTTCATCTGCTCCATTATCTGCCTCTCCTTCTTCTCCTTCTACTGCTTCAACTGATTTATATCACCCCCATTATTGCACCCCTTTGGCTTCTCCACCTGAATCATCATACCATTCAAAGTGGGAACTGGTGAATGCTGTTCAAGAGTGGGCTAAATCCCATGGATATGCCATTTCCACCAAAGTCTCTAATAATAAGGAGCCAAGATTTAATTGACAATGTGAGAAATGTGGGGAATAAGAACCCAGTTTTGATAAAAAAAGGCTTTCATAAACTAGAAAAAAAAAACTGTCCCTTTGAAATCTCTGGAAGCTTTTACAAGAGGCCTTGTATTGAGGAAATAAAAATACAAGACCCTGAGCAAAATCATTCACCATCAACCAATGCATCCACCCATCCATTTCATAGAAGGATTAAGGGTGATCCAGAGGATATTGAAAATTCTTTAAGCAAATCTGTGTTTCCTCCCCTGAAAATTCTTGATTCCTTAATGCAGTCCTCCCATTCTCTTGTTCACAAAACCCTTAGTAAAATCTATGACAAAAGATAAAAAATTAAAGTTAAAAATCTGGAAGGGAAATAAATCATAGAAACTTTAATAATGGTGTAAATTCAGGTTATGAAAGCCTCAAGGAGTGAAGTCAAGTTGGGGGGTCCCAGGATGCCTGCAACCTTACAGTTGAAAACACTCCATTTGAAATTTCTGCTCTCCCAATAGCCTTTCCAACCCTTCTTTGGTCTGTTGCACAGGGAAGAGCTTTTAGGGGTTCTGTTACTCTTTGTTTTTTTTTCTTTTTTTCTTTTTTTCTTTTCTTTCTATCATTTTATGTGTTCCTCTCATCAAACTCCATTCAATTCAATTGTAAACCCAAGTATCACCCTCAACTCAACTATTGATTGGAACGTCAACCTCTTGAACCTGGCCTTCAAATAATCAAGGAAGCTTGTCTCTAAATGGAAAGGTCAATCCCAATTCACCAGAACTGAGAAAACTTCAAACTGGTTTCCTCTTCTCTTCTTTTCAGCCCATCATTTCCTTGGTGTAAAATTCCTCATAGCCATAGTCTGGCGGGGTACCTTTCAAACTGTCAGCTTGCTACTGTTGCAAGGCAAGCTGCAAAATTAACATAAATAAAATAATAATAATGATAATAAATTAACCTAAGAAGGAGGAGGAAAAAAACATAAATATTATTGCAAAGATAAATTCTCCACCTCAAATAAGGTAGGGTCACTCACTGACCCCACCCTTGAAATCCAACTCCTTATCTTTTTAAATAACTAAGGAAAAAAAGACCAAAATGCCATGGCACCACTATTGGTATTTTTTGCCAATTCAATATTTCACATTTATTGTCACTTATACGTTTCACACCTAAAATTCAGTCATAATTGAGGTGTTGTGTATATTTTGGGAGGTACAGATGGAAATTTGTTCTCTCACAATTCCCGCACGCAGCTGGAAAGCCAATTTACATGCGGGAAGCTGAGCTAAAGCACTGTCATCTTGTCAAAGCTGTGTAAGCAGCCCTGGGCCTCTGACAAGTACGCAGCCACGGGACTACAGGCTGAAAAAGTGAAAGGCTTCCTGAGAAACATAGGTACCGCTTAAACATGCTACAACCTACACAGGAACCTTCTACAGATGTAATAAATGTTCCCGTTGATAGCAGATAGTCTAAAAATACATGAACTTATAACCTTTCTATGTATTTTTTATTGACAATAATTCAAAGTACCAATAATGTTGAAAATAAGATAATGACTACTTTGAAAATATATTATAATACTTTAATATACTATTATATGAACTTCTAGACATCAATATTTTTTGTGCCATACTAAGGAAACTAATGATGTCAAAATATTACATGAATACCCATGACTTATAAGTTTAAGTAATTATTTTAGGAAATCAACTGAAATTCAAAAATAAGGAGTAAAATCAATATCATGACTTTACTCCAATTATTTAATACATAATAAGAAATCACCTGACATAAGAATGTCCGTAGGGATTTCTATTAAATTAATTATTAACTTAATGGGAACATTTATTAAGGATAATGAATTATATAATAAATAAAATGGACAGGTTGGTGTTATTCACACGTCCAAACATCAATTATAAAGTAGAACAATTCCCATACCCTGTGGAGTTAGATGCTTCCCCTGCTATAGCACCAAAAACACGTAACAGGCCACAACTGGTTACGTTGCTAGCCTCAGTGTCTGTCCCTTTGATCCCCTTTATCCCTCAGAAGGAAAGTATTGGGAATCAAAAAGCTATAAATGAAGAGAACTTTTGAGGATATTGATGCCCAGAGACCCAGTTATATTTACATCCAGACACCGTGCAAAGGTAATCAAATACTTATAAGAGATAAATAAGTCATTTATGGATTTAGTCTGATTAATAATATCCATCCCCAACCTTTTTTATCAATTTAAACCGCTGAAAAACCTTATAACCCCCATATACAGGTTTAGCCCATCAGTGCACTTCCCAAACAGGTACCCAAAGGATTTACTAATATACCAGTGAGTTTATTATCCTTTCTCTTTTGTGACAGCTTGGTACAAAGCCTTGCCACTCCACCGTTTATTTTATATACATATTATCTTTGGGCAATATATCCTTTAAAAATATGAATTAAAGGTTCCAAAGTAACCAGGCCTACATTTTTTCATACTGAATTCCATGAAGAGGGGTGTTCAAGATGCTCAATATAATTGTGGCCCCTCTATAAAAATATTTAATAATCAATTTATTTATATTGATTGATAACAATAAACCATATCCAAACCAATTAACCTTTCAACAAGCTTTATCCAAGCATTTTCTGGATTTTTCCTGCATTTATTGAATAATATATTAATTATTTATTCTATCACCTATGGTAGCTAAAGGATAGCAAGTATCTTGGCATCCAGGAGGCTGAAAATTGGGGTTCTGGCCAGGAAATCTGCCACTTTATTATTCCCATTTTATTATATTTGATACCTGGGACAAGACATTTCATGTAAAATTAAATCAAAGATAAATTTATCTGACTTTTTAACCATGATTAACCATTCAATTCTTTTGCAGTGGATTTAAAAATCAATGCAGATGTCAGTCTCCTGGATGCCAACACCCTTAATTTCCTTTAGCTACCAGAGGTGATAGAATAAATAATAAATATATTATTTAATAAATTCAGAAAAAATCCGTAAAATATTTGGATAAAGCTTATTGAAAGTTTAATTGGTTTGGTTATGATTTATTCTTAAAAATTAATATAGATAAATTGATTATTAAATATTTGTATAGAGAGGCCACAATTATATTGGGGATCTTTATTACCTCTCTTCAGGGATTTCAGTATGAAAACACGTAGTCCTGGTTACTTCAGGCGGTTTAGTTTAAAGGATAATTTGCCCAAAGATAATATGTATATAAAATACACGGTGGAGTGGCAGTGCTTTGTAACCAGTTTTCCACAAAAGAGAAAGGATAATAAAACTCACAGGTAAATTATTAAATCCTTAGGGTATCTGTTTGGGACATGCACTGATTGTTTAAACCTGTATACGGGGGTTATAAGGTTGTTCAGCAGTTTAAATTGATAAAAAAAAGGTTGAGGACGGATATTATTAATCAGAATAAAGTAATAAATCACTTACTGTTGTCTTATAAGTATTTGATTACCTTGGCGTGGTGTCTTGATATAAATATAATTGGGTCTCTGGGTATCAATATCCTCAAATGTGTTCTTTATTGATAGGTTTTTGAGTCCAAATAGTGTCCTTCTGAGGGATAAAGAGGCTCAAAGGGATGGACACTGAGGCTAGAAGAGTAACCAGTGGTACCCTGTCACGTGTTCTTGGTGCTGTAACACGGGTAGCATCTAATTCCACAGGGTATGGGAATTATTCTAATGTATAATTGATATTTGGACGTGTGAATAACACTAATCTGTCCTTTTTATTTATTATTTAATTAATTATCCTTGGTAAATGTTCCCAGTAAGTTAATAATTATTATTAGACATTCTTACGGACATTCTGATGTCAGGTGATTTCTCATTATGTATGAAATAATAGGCTTACCCAATCATGGCAATAACCATCTGAGTTTTTGTATTCTAGACCAAAGATAAAGAAACTTTTTAAAATATCTTCTAGGATCTGTATCATTCTTTCAGCTAATCCATAATTTTGGGGATGGTATGTTGTAGAAAATGCTAGAGTAGCACCACAAAAAAAGTAGTGGCACATGCTAGCAAGTGCCATCAAGGAAGCTCTGGTTGAAGCTCTGTCAAATCTTTAGTTGAAGGTATTTTCATTCTCTAACATGTTTTTGGTTCACAGTGACTGTGCACAATGCAGAGTGACTGTGCACAATGCACAGTGACTATGAACAATGTACAGCAACTGTGCACAATTCACAGTGACTTTCTTTGTGGCTAGGTCAGCTTCTGCCCATCCCAAAAGCCAAGTTTAGCTCTTGAAACTCCACCATTATAGCTATTGGAGTAGGGACTGCTCCTATAATATTACCCCATAATAAAGGATCTTTGAGAATACTAGTTGAATTTTTGGTATTGCTCAACGGATTATGTGCCTGCCTGATAAAAGGTAATGATGATTTATGTCTATATGGTATGGATGTGTTTCAGAGTAAAGGGAGATACTTTACAGTGGGTGGTAATTGGGACAAGAAGTTTCAGATATGCACCATCCAATCTAACTTCCCCTCTTCCACTTATCAAAAGCATTTATAAGAATTTAATAAAGAATACTTCTCTCAAGCAGCTGTCAATATGAAAATTTCTGAGGAACAGAAGAAAGATATATTGAAAGACTGCTTTGAGAACCAAAATGCTTTTTTTACTAAAGATCACCCCATTGGTAATATCAAAGGACATGAGATGGTATTAACTGTTGAGATTCTCAGCCTTGACTATTTCAGACGCGCACGGTCTGGTCTCCTCTCCCCCAATCTTCCGGGTAGCTGCACCCGGCCATTCAACCACTCTGTCTTTCACGCATACCGGAGACCCTGGGAAGATGAGTATTCAAGCCGTCTTCTTGCTTGGCTCACCACTCGCTGTCCGCTCTCAAAATATGATCTTTCTTTTACTTCTTCCTTGTCCTCTTCTTCCTATCCCCTTCTTTGACTTTCACTCCACTTCAATTTGACACTGTGAATGCCTCGTGAGATTCATACCTCAATGACTACTTGAAGAAACCTACTAAGACTCACCTTCACTGAACACACAGCCTACCTTATCCAATCCTGAAACAATTCCCTCCAATCAAACCATTGCCTTAATCTCAACGGTCTGGCCAACTCAACTTTCTCAGCTATGTTGTCTTTCCGGCGGTCTATGTTTCCTGTTTTTTTCCTTCTTGTGCTTCATCTTTGTTTGGCCATTCTTATTTCTCACTGCGCATCATCTTGTCATTTTTCTAGCTCTTAGCTTTGTGATCAATCAAACCTCACTTTCTCTTCACGGTTAAAAGCCCAAAGACTCCCATCAAGCTTCATCAATCACTGACTCAAAGGCTGAGAGTGGAAAAAACCTAATGGGCACAATGGATGTCTTCCAACAAACCATGCTCAAGCCTGCTCTCAAAACAATTCCCCTCCGTGGAGAAAACAATTATGGGATCCGGAGAGACAAGATGGATGCCATTCTTGATGTTATGGGATGCTTTGATATTATCAAAGACAAGAACTCTGTCCTAGACGCCTCTGTCAATGAAAAGCTGAAGCTTCTCCTCATCTCAAAGCTTGATTCCACCGCTCATGAGAAAATTGTTAGGGCCAAAAACAGGAACTCAGCTAAGCTCCTGTGGAAGGCCATCATTCACAAATTTGCCTTATCACAAGCGTCAAACCGTGCAAGGGTCTTCAACACCCTTCTTTACCTCTCATTCAATCCCAATCAAATTTTCAACTTCATAACTCAAGTTAAAGTTAGTCTTAAAAAGATGTCCAAGGTCAGAATCAAACTCCCCAATGACATTGTGGTGTACCTCATTCTCTTAAAATTTTCCACCTCCATGGAAAACTTCAAGAGGCAGATTATGCACTCCAATAAGGAACTATCAGTCAAATATGTTCTGAGCCATCTTACACAGCTGAACAATGAATCCATGGCTCAATTGTCTATCTCAAATTCAAAGTCAAAAGGCAACGTTGCCCTCTTTGAGGGAAAGACCTCATCTCACCAACACACCAACAAGGGGTTGGATCCAAGACAATGCGTTGAAGGATACCATCATCCCAGCCAAGACAAAAATCACTCCGCCAACAACCGCTGGCATCTCCATCCCAAAGTAGCTCCTGAATGGTGGAGAGATAATCAGGCTAAATGGAAAGCAAAGAAGAATACTCAAAGAGAGAAAGTGGAACCCCCCTCCACTCATTACTTGGCCCTCCTCAACCTGTGGGTGGAACACAGAGACTCCAACCAACAATTCCTGCTGGACAGCGGAGCATCCATCCACATGCTCAACAAAAGATGGTTCTTTAGCAAAATGGAACCTTATGATGGCAATACTATCAGAATGGGGAAAGAAGGAGCCAGTCTCCCCATCAAAGGAAAAGGGACTGCCATACTGCACTGAAGCAACATCACTCTGAAAATCACAGACGTGTTCTACATCCCAGAAATCACGGTCAATCTCATCAGTTCTGGGGCCTTGAATGGCAAGGGCTGCACAATCAAGTCCCACAAAAATCAATTCTTGGTTTCTCACGGTGGGAGGGTGGTCCTGAATGGAAAAATCAAGGACAACCTCTACAGTCTACCCACGCCTTGTCATAGCTCTTCCACATCTCTCAAATCCCACATCTCCACTCTTCCAACCACGCATGAGGACTCTCTGCTTGAGATCCACAGAAAATTAGGTCACGCCTCCCTAACCAGGTTAGTCCCCCTTATTCAGCACATTCCAAGCAAAGTAAAAAGGAAATTTCAATGCTGCAAGTGTGTCAAGAGAAAGATCACAAAAGTATTGTTTAATTGCATATTGACGCAATCATCCAAAGTCTTTGATTGAATCCACCTGGATCTCATGGGTCCAATACGACTGTCCTCCAAGTCCAGCCACCGCTTCATCCTTTCTCTTGTGGAAAACGCCAGTGGATACCTGGCTTCTTTTCCAATGAACTCAAAAGACAAGACGGCCGAAGTCATCATCAGCTTGCTTGAGAAAAAACACCAGCGAGGGGGTGTGTATCCTTCAAAGTTCTGCTCAGATGGAGGGACCAAATTTGTCAACTCAAGATTGTCATCCTTCTTCAATGAAAAATGCATCACTCACATTGTCTCAGAACCTTACCATCCCAAACACAACGGTTGAGCCAAAAAAGCTAATTGCACCATAGCGGAGTCAACAAGGGCAACACTCAAGGAAATTTGCCTACCCTTCTCAGTGTGGCATTAATTTGTCAAGGGCTGCTGCACCATGCTGAAACACATCCCGGCAAAAGGCAATGAATCAACTACTTGGACAAAAATGCACGGTAGGGTCCTCCCCTGTGACTACCTCAAACCTATTGGAAACCCATGCATCTATCTACTCAACAAGAGGCCAAAAGGGGCAAAGTATTACCCAAAGGGCAAAGAGGGCAATTTAATAGGCTTTAACCCACTCCTTCTGTCATATCAGATTCTGACCAAATATGGTTTTATTGTCTCCTCAAAGCATTTCAAGTTTCTTCACATGCCCAGACCAAATACACCTGGAGCCAGACTGAACATGGACGACAATTCTTGGCGTAAGATTCTGACTCATATCACCCTCAGGATCAGGGTCCTGAAGCACGCCCTCTTCCCTCAGCACCGTGGATGGGATATAGCAACCGGTCTGATGACTCGGCCAGTTCTGCGGATGAAGAAAAATCCAAATTGGAACTGGGCAACAAGTCTTCCATCACATCTGAATCATCAACGCCAGCTGTTCAGTCAAGCTTGATAACCGTTAAACCTGAGCAGCAACCTTCAGCAACCTCAGGACGCACCTTGAGGGACCACTCTCGCATTGCGCCTCCACAAAGATATGGGTTCTATCATCACTACAAGCCAAAATTGTACAAGGATGCTCAGAGATGCAAGGAACATCTTGAGTGGACTGAGTCAATGGACAACAAGCTGGATTCAATCAAAGATCTCCTTGTATGGGAAGAATAAGACGGCCCTGAACCAAAGAATGCACTCAAGACTACCTGGATCTACAAGATCAAACAGAATTGTCATGGCAACCCGGTGAGATACAAGGCTCAACTGTGTGTGCAAGCGTTCAATCAAATTGAGGAGCTTGAATACACAGAAACCTTTGCGCCAATGGGTAAGCCCTCCTTGTTACCATTAATGTTAATTTTTGCCCTCAAATCCAAGCAGAAAATTTGACAATTTGATGTCAAGAGTGCATTCCTACACTTGCCAATCAGAGAGAAAGTCATAATTCAAACTCCCAAGGAATCAAAAAGGAACTCTTGATTCCTCAAACTACGAAAATCTCTCTAAGGCCTCAAAAAAGCACCAAAGAATTGGTACAAGACCCTCACAACCTGGTTCAAGGATGTTGGATTGAAGGAATTGTTGTGCAATCCGTGTCTCTACCTGTCCAATGAGGGGAAGTCTTGACTCTTCCTCACGTAGACAATTTAATCCTAGTTGGGGACAGAAATGACTTCAAAAGAAAATTCTTGACTTGCTTTGCCAGGTCAACTGCCAAGGATCCAGACACAATTCTGTGTATGAAGATAGAGGTAAAAGATCAGGAAATTCTCCTCAGCCAGCCAAATCATATTGCGCATGGACTCAAAGAACTCGCCCTTGAAGACGCAAGGACAAGAAAGTCTCCCTTGACGCAAAATCTGCAACTCAAGCCGCCACAGACAAAGAGTTCAAACATTTCCAAACTCTGAATTTCAACTACCAATCTGCCATTGGGCTCCTCAACCACATTTCCTGCTACTCTTGGCCTGACATAAGTTCTTCCGTGTCCAGCCTGTCAAGATTTAAGGCAAAACCCAGTATACCTCACTGGAACAAGCTTAAGAAGACCTGGAATTACCTCAAAGGAATCCCGCGCATCAAGCTTTGGTTGAGAGTGGACAACCCCGACTCTCTGACTGCAGCATACTCCAACCCATGCTGGGCGGATGATCCAACCACCAGACAATCTCAAACTGGCTATCTCTGCACCGTTTATGGATGTGTGGTATCATGGAACAGCAGAAATCAGAAAAACAACAAATTCAGCTCCACGGATGCCAAGCTCAATGCGTTTGTTGACGCATTTCATGAGGCCACCTGGATTAGAGCTCTGAAATGTGAAATCTTTTCATCCAACCTCTCAGCAATCACCATTCACACTTACAATAGGGGGTTGACGGGAAATTTTTGGGTCTAACTCAAGAACACAACACCTTGACCTGAAAACAAAGGGAATGAGAGAAGAATTGAAGTCCAGAAAAATCAGAATACAACTCATCCAGTCAGAGGCAATGCCGGTGGACGCTCTCACCAAAAGCGCAAGTCTTACTAGCCTACAGCTCCTTCAGTCCTCTTTTCCCTCCCTCAAAGAGTCATAGTTCGCTTCTTTTTCTTCTCTTCATGTTCCTGCCTCCAACCAACGCCGGGGCCTGCCCAGCCTTGGTCTTCATCTCTCTAGGCACGGGGCGTTTTGAAATTCTCATCCTAAACTCTGTCAGACGCGCAAGGTCTGGTCTCCTCTCCCCCAATTGTCCAGGAAGCCGCACCCGGCCATTCAACCACTCTGTCTTTCACGCATACTGGAGAACCTGGGAAGATGAGTAGTCAAGCGTTCTTCTTGCTTGGCTCACCACTTGCTGTCCGCTCTCAAAATGTGATCTTTCTTTTACTTCTTCCTTTTCCTCTTCTTCCTATCTCCTTCTTTGACTTTCACTCAACTTCAATTCAACGCTGTGAATGCCTGATGAGATTCATACCTCAATGACTACTTGACGAACCCTACTAAGACTCACCATGACTTAACACACAGCCTACCTAATCCAATCCTGAACCGATTCCCTCCAATTGAACCATTTCTTAATCTCAACGGTCTGGCCAACCCAACTTTCTCAGCTGTCTCATCTTTCCTGCGGTCTATGTTTCCTGTTTGTTTTCCTTCTTGTGCTTCATCTTTGTTTGGCCATTCTTATTTCTCACTGCGCATCATCTTGTCATGTTTCTAGCTCTTAGCTTTGTGATCAATGAAACCTCACTATCTCTTCATTAACATTGACTATTAAGCCTCCTAATCATCCAAATTAAGAAGACCAGCTTACCCCTCTAATCCTAAGTGTAGAAAAGCTCTTGAGGTACATATCCAAGAACTGATAGACTTACAAGTATTAAGGAAAGTAGGGCACAATGAGAAGGTAGATGTGACCACACCTGCAATCATAGCTTGTCATAATGAAAAGTGAAGAATGGTAGGAGACTTCAGAATTCTCAATAATTATACTCAGTCAGATTATTATCCTATACCCCAGATTGATCATTCTCTACATACCTTTTCCAAGGTCAGATATATCACTACAATGGATATGCTTAAAGGTTTCCACCAGATAATTATAACCCCTGAAAGAAGAAATTTTATGAGAATAATCTTTCATTAGGGAATATATGAATATCTTAGGATGGCCTTTGGTATAAAGAATTCCCCATCACATTTCCAGAGAACAATGGATACAGTTCTAGGTACATAAATTAGACAAGGATGGATGATGGTATAAATAGATGATGTTATCATATATTCTGATGATTGGGATACTCATATCAACCAAATAAGATTAGTACTCCAAAATATCTCCAAAGCAGGATTAAAAGTATCCATGTAGAAATTCCACTTTGGATATGGAGAATTGAAAGATATAGGGCATATAGTCTCTGGTCTAACTCTAGCTGCTGATCAAAATAAGATAGATGCTGTCATGAACAGACCCATGCCTCAAAATTAAACAGACTGACTGTCTTTCATTAATTTTTGCAGTTACTAGAGACAATACATAAAACATTTTGCTATGCTAACTAAGAGTCTGTATGAAATATGAAACAATAAAACTCTCTTTGAAATGACACATGGGAGATTGAAAAACTATAAGGAACTAAAAATAGCTATGACCTCTACTCCTTTACTCATCCAACCAGATTAATCCAAGCCCTTAAAACTGTACATTGAAACCTTTATGGAAGGGCTAGGAGCTGCTCTACATCAAGAAAGGATAGAAGAAGACAAACCAGTAGAGAAATCAGTACTCTTCATATCTAGACAGATCAAAGATACAGAAAAGAGATATGGAGCCAGTCAGATGGAATTCTTTTGTCAGCTCTCTGATACCAGGAACCTTGCAGTCCTTTAGCTACAGAGAGTGATAAAAATGCTGGAATGATAATAATAATTATTATTCCCAGAATAAACACTTAGAAGCTCAAATAAATGATTTAATAAGAGCAGTTGCAAGGTTTTATTGGTTTGGTAGTAAATGGTTTTCAATATAATATGAAAGGAGGGCCACAGGATTATACTACTGGGGATCTTCACAGACTAGCAACCTCTCTTCAAGGGGCCTCCTTAGGCCATTTAAGAACCTTGGAATAAATATGGGTGCCTTAGAAAGGACTTATTCCGCTAATGGCCAGGCTTAACAGCACAAATGGCCTAGACAGGAAGGGTAACACTCACTCTGAGCACTTCACCGCGAGAATCCTGGAATAATTGGAATGGTTTCAGAGCAGATGGGGTAGATTGCTTGACTAAACTTCAAGGGTTGATTGGTTAATAAGGGTAAATAATAATACTACAGACTAAGTCATAAATCACTTGCTTATCTTTACATAAGCACTCGATTAACAATGACACGGTGTCTGATTGATAATAAATAATTCCTGGTAACTGATGATGGAATAATGGATCCAAAGAGGTCTGTATAAAGACCTTTTTGGGGTGATTTTGGTCTTCTCAGGGAACGTAGAGAGGGTTCTGCTTGTGGGATGAGGCTGGCAAGCCAGTCAGGGTAAGATTAGCACGTCCACTTGGTGCTGTCAATCATCCGTCCTTATATCCGCTGGAATTCTGTACTATTTTAGCCACAGGATCTGTTAATCTGTTATGGTGTAAATTTGAACATTCTGTACTCATCCTTCATTTTTACTATTGATATTGCTTTAAAGAGTGTAGATGTGAATTTTTATTGATTTTACATTATCTGCTAATCATGTAGATAATTTATAATAACTTTTATGAACACTCCTTGTGGTGTTTTGTGGTCTCCAAAGATCAGGATCAGTGATTTAAGTGATACTCCTTGATATTTTATTTATTATTAAAAAAATGTTTTAAACTTAATTTTCATTTATTTTATTTAAGTTTTGATCTTTTTAGATAATTATTAATGCATATGTATGTTTGTTACATATACTAGGCAACCCTATCTAGGTTGTAGCTCTTCTGAGCAGTACCTGGTTGTCAGATTAGTCACGACTGATCCAGACGCGGGGATCAGTTAGTACAGATGCGCGCGGGGTAGGATCCACTGAGTGCGTGGAAGAATCAGCTGCGCGCGGGTCTCTAGTACGCGCGAATCTGCTGCTTCTAGTATTTAGGGATATGTAATGATGCGCGGCTGCGTGGGGGAATTGTGAAATAACACATTTCCTCGTTTAACTCTTAAAATATACACAACAGCTCAATTCTGAGTGAATTTTAGGTTTAAATCCTATACGTGACAATACGTGTGAAATCTTAGAATGGCCAAAAAGTGCCATACTGGTGTCGCAATTTTTAGTCCTTTTCTTTTTAATTATTTTAAAAATATAAGGACTAGGAATTCAAGGGTGGGGTCATTGATTGGCCTTACCTAATTTTGGGTGGGGAATCCATTTCTGTAGTAATATTTATGGATTTCTCACTCCTTATTTTTTTAATTTAGATATTCTTATTTTTCATAGTTTTGTGTTACTATTTGACAGTTTTGCTCTGTACATAGTAGCAAGCTGAAATCTTGGCTCTAGTATGGGCTTTAGAAAAGGTGAACTATTATTTAGAAGGCACCACTTTCCATGTGATCACAGACTGTCATGCTGTAATGACTCTCATGAACATGAAGACCCCCAGAAGACATATGCTCAGGTGGAAAATTGCTACACAACAGTATAGAGGTCAGATGAATATAGTGCAGAAAGCTGGAGCTAAACACCAGAATACTGATAGTCTAAGTAGGAATGCTTTGCCTAATGACTCTAGCAATCCAGCATATGACCCTGAGGATCAAGATATCTTTCCTATCTTGAAAATAAATGGTTTTGAATTAAATGATCAAGTAATGGGGATCCACTTATGTGAATTAGATACTGCTTTCTTCAATCTTGTGAGGGACAACTACTCCCCTGAAATCAAGCTGCTGATTAACATTATGGAATTTGAATTCCCAGAAGCAGCTCTGATAAATAGTCTACCTGCTTCATTACTTAAATCCTATAAAGCAGGAAGGTTTACCTTTTGGGATGGTCTCCTTTACTACAGAAACCAACATTCCAGTGTATTAGTACTAAGCAATGAAGAACATATAGAACATATACTCCAGGAATGCCATCAAAAATGTTCATCAGGGCATCTATCCACTGAAAGAACCTTGGAAAAAGTAAAACAAACTGCTTGGTGGATAGACTGGAAAGAAATAACTATTAAGTATGTTAATAGCTGTGAGACCTGCCAAAAATCTAATAAAACTACTGGAAAAATGTTGGTACTCCTACAGAAGATCTCTGAACCTGAAACCAGATGGGAAATCATCAATATGGATTTTATCACTGGCCCCCCCCCTGGAGGTACTCATTCATATAACTCTGTCCTAGTTATAGTTGACAGATACTCTAAGAAGGTAAAATTCTTACCTAACCACAAAGAATATAGTGCGATGGATGTAGCTTTACTACTCTGGAATAGGATCATAGCTGATGTTGGTATACCCAAGATTATAATCAGTGAAAGAGACCCCAAATTCACCTCTGAGTTTTGGAGGAATCTACATGATATACTGGGTACTTTTCTAGCATTTTCTGCAGCATACCATCCCCAAACTGATGGATTAGCTGAAAGAATGATACAGACCCTAGAAGATATGTTAAGGAGTTTCTGAAGCTTTGGTCTAGAATAAAAAAACTCAGATGGTTATTTTCACAATTGGGTAAGCCTACTACCAGCCCTAGAAATGGCTTATAACGGCAGTAAAAATTATACTACCAAAGAAGCTCCTTACATACTAGATAGAGGATGGATTGCAAAAATCCCTAGGAATAACATAAACTATACCTTAGCCACTATTCATCCAAAATCTCTTGACTTTAAGAAGATGATAGATCTGGCAAATCATCATGCTCAAAAGTGTGTAGAAGAAGCAGTAGAATAAAACAATCAAAGATGGGACAGATCACATAGAGAACCTGACTTTAAAATAGGAGATCATATTTTGATATCCCCTCCCAACTTCAAAAATTTAGCAGGTAACAGAAAGCTGAAACCATCCTTTTTTAGACCATTTCTTATCAAAAAAAATTCATGGCAAAAATGCTGTGGAACTAATCTTGAGTGAAGAATTATCAGGGAAACACTTGGTATTTCCTGTTAGCCTAGTCAAACACTTTCAACCAAGAGAAGGTAGCAAACGCCCCCCAACAATAATTTCAATAGAACTTGAACCTGTGAAAGAAAAAGGGAAATTCAGGAGGATATTGAGAGACAAGAAAGAGAGAGTACAAGGAAAATATGTTAAACCATACTTAGTAAGATACAAAGGAGAATCTGCAGACAAAGATGAATTGTTACCAGAGAATAACATATCTGGTGGACCAATACATCTCAGAAAGTACAGGGCCAGAAAAAGGAACTGAAGCATACATGAAGTTAATTTTCTCCCAACATGCTCCAGAATTATTTCAGATATGGCCATATGTTGGAGTGGGGGAATTTCAGCTTGCTACTATTGCAGAGCAAGCTGCAAAAGTAACATAAATAACATAAAAATAATGATAATAAAATTAACCTAAGAAGGATTAGGAAAACCATAAATATTATTACAGAAATGGATTTTTCACCCACAATTAGGTAGGGTCATTCACTGACCCCACCCTTGAAATCCAACTCCTTATATTTTCAAATAATTTAGGAAAGAAAGACCAAAATACCACTGTATCACCATTGAGGTTTTTGGCCAGTTAAATATTTCACATGTATTGTCACGTAAAGGTGTCACACCGAAAATTAAGTCAGAATTGAGGTGTTTTGTATGTTTTAGGGGTATGGACGGAAATTTATTTTTTCACAATTCCGCACGCAACCGCGGCAGCCAATGCACCTGCTCGCAGCTGAGATACAGCCCTGTCACTCTGGCAAGTTGGTGTACGCAGCCCCGGGCCTCCTAAAAGTAAGCAGCCACGGGACTACGGGTTGACAAAGTGACAGGCAGCCTCAGAAACTTAGGTACCACTTAAACATGCTACAACCCACACAGGAACATTCTACATATGTAATAAATGTTCCTGTGGATAGTAGATAGTCTAAAAGTACATAATATTATATAAAAATACTTAATATGTGGCATACAGTAGAGTTTTACAACAAAAACGCAGCAAATGACCCTGGTGGTGCACAATCAGGAGGACTTACTTCTGAGATAAGTTGCCCCCACGACAATGAAACTTCTTGACTTGATAAGCAGAGAACCTTCTGGCCAACCGAGTACCATCCAGCTCCTCCAAAACATAAGATCCACCTCTAACTTGATGAACCACTCGATAAGGGCCATTCCAACAATTAGAGAAAAGCTTGCCCCGCAGGGTCTCCAAAGATCAATTATAAGCCAAAACTAGGTCACCAGGGTTCAAAGGCTCCCTGATTTGATTAGAGTGCTTGTCCTCCCAATACTGAACGGATTTTGCTCTGGACTCCATCATCTTTTGATAAGCTTCATCACGAACGTCTTCACTTCGCTCCAGTTGCTTGGATCTAGCAACTAACAGATCAGTGGTTGAGGACACATCCTCCCAAGAGATACCCAAGAAAGATTCCATTTCCAGATCCAAAGGAAGGACTGCTCTTTGACCAAAGATTATTTCATAAGGTGAGTAGCCAGTAGTCCTTTTGGTTGAGATTTGATCAGAGAAGAGAACAAGAGGAAGGAATTTGCAAAAATTCTTGCCACTTTCACCAGCCAGTTTAACAAGTGCAGCCTTCAAAGGGGCATGGCCTTGTTCCACCATGCCTTGGCCTTCAGGATAATAAGGAGTAGTAACTCTATGTTGTCCAGGAAGGGATTGGATCATTTCAGAAAGCTTGCCCCCAAATTCAGAGCCACCATCAGTAGAGTAAGATCGAGCCAGGCCATAACGCATTGTCCAGGTCTTGTAGAGGAAAGCTGCCACTGATTCAGAGCTAAGGTTCTTAAGAAATTTTGCTTCAACCCATCCGGAAAAATCATCTCTAGCCACAATGAGGTACTTAGCACCACCTGCCTTAATATGAACCACATCCATAGCAATCCTTCCAAAGACAGTGGACTCCCCAGTAGGATAACAAATTTCAGCTATGCGCCTAAGATCACGTTTTTGACAAACTTCACAACTCTTGCACCATTGGGAGACGGATTTCTTCAAAGATGGCCACCAGAACTGTTTGGATAATCGTTGATAAGTTTTGGTTTCCCCACGATGACCAAGGCCTTCATGGAGACTTTCAAGGATAGAATCTTGTTTAGAGGGAATAGTAACAACAATAAGAGCACAAGGATTGCCCCTCTTCATAAGTCTAGAGCCTTGAACAAAAAAATTAGAAGACTTTTGTTTAAGAGACCAAAATTCCTTAGCAGAGAGATCAGGAGGTTTTTGAAGAGTTGAAAGGTACTGCTCTAATTTAAACCAGAAGCCTTGTTGAAAGCCAGAATAATTTTGAGAAGAAAAAGAGAAAATAGGTTGGATTAAAGGTTCCTCTTCATTGAAATTGGTTCCAACATCAGATTTGTTGTCCCCAAGAGGTCGTCAAGATAAACCGTCAGGCATGGTGAAAGATTTTCCCGGCCTGTGAACAATATCAAAAGAGAAAAGCTGGATAAAGGGCACCCAACGAGTCATAGGAGCATTGGGAAGGCTGGGAGCGTTGATCATTTCAATGATGGATCAAGCATCAACTTGCAATTCAAAATGTTGGCCTCAGAGAACGGTTTGAAGTTTCTTCATCATTCGAGCCACACCACAGAGTTCCAGTTTGGGCTGGGAGTATCTAGATTCTACATCTGAAAACAACAAAGATTCATAAAGAGCAGGACAGTCCCAACCATTTTCATCTTCCTGAGTAAGGATGGCCCCAACAGATTGATAACTAGAATTGACAGCAAGCTTGATCTTGCCAGCTCCAGGTCTGTAAGAGATCTTTTTCAAAACTATGTCTTTACCAACTATCCTTTTGAGTAGCTGGAAAGCACATTCACAATCTTGGGTCCAAATACATTCAGCATCTTTTCTGGTTAGACGACGCAAGGGTGCACAGATTTTGGATAAAGATGGGATAAAGATTCTAACATAAGTGACAACACCTAGAAAGCCCCTAACTTCAGTTGGATTGATTGGGGTAGGCCAAGAGATGATCTTGTTGACTTTGGCTGGTGCCATCCTCCTTCCTTCCTTGCAGACCACATGAACAACAATTTCCAGAGCAGGGACACAAGCCGCCAGTTTGGATCCAGAGACAGTAAGGCCAGATTCCTCGATTCAAAACAGAATCCTCTCCAAGGTAGTAGCATATTCCCAGATAAAACGACGAATTCCTGAATGCCAAGGTAAGAGCTCATTATCATAGTCAGATACTGGACCTTTAATTCCTCCATCGTCAATAAAGATACCAGCATGATCAGGGATTTCATCCTGAAGGATCCACATCATCTGAGCCTGATTGACTGCAACCAAGTTGGTGGCTCCTTGAGGCAATCGAGTAAGTTGAAATCGACCAAGGGGAGTATCAAAAGTAGTGAGAGGACGAGAAATAGGATGTAAGGATCGTTCGTCATAGCCACCCATAATATCCCCTAGACCATAGCAAGCTCTCCCTGCGAAGGATTCAACAAATTCTTCAGTAGCAGGAGGGATACCAGAGTCTTTAATAGTAACTTTATTAAGAGGTTGAAGATCATGAACTATTCTAAGTTTACCATTACTCTTGAGGACACAGAAGACCGGGCTGGAGTAACTAGAAGTTGACTGTTCATACAGGCCAGTTTGAACTCGTTCCCGGACCAACTTGATGAATTCGTCAACTTTAGCAGCAGGGATAGGGATCTTTTTCTTTTGCCAAGGATCAAGTTCAACTACAGGGATGATATAAGGAAGGCAATAGGATTCCCGCAAGAGACCCCTCTCTTCTTCACAGAAAGCAATAGATTTTTCTCTTAGAGATAAGAAATTTTTGATTAAATTTAACTCATCAGGAAGAAGCCATCCATCTGGACCAAAGTTGACCACCTTCAGACGTTCTTCAGTGACCCGTCCATTAGGCACAAAGGGACCAGTAAGAGATTGAGGAAGACCCCAGTAAGGATCGCGAGATAGAGGAGGACGCATAAGGGGAGGATTGAGGTTGAGAGGCATAGGCTGGTTGACTGGTTGGATCTTCTTAGCAACTGGTTTATACTTAGTGGCAAAAGAGAGAAGTTCTTGTTTCCTCCAAGAGTTGACCAGAGAGACTTGATTACAAAAGCTGAGTCCAAGTTCCAACATCTTCCAAGTCCAATGTTCTGCAATATCCTTGAAGGGTGCCTTTTCCATAAAAGGAGAACCAGGAGATAATACGTTGCTCACATGTGTGGAACAAGGTAGGGTTTCAAAAATGACGGTAAAAGAGTGCCCTGGCAGTGCAAAATTGGGAGGACTTACTTGTACCCCAAATTGCCTCCACTGAAGCCCATATTCCTTCATACCAAAACCACCAAAAACGGAATTGCAATTAGGATCTAGTTTAGACTCATTGCGGAGATTCAAACCAGAACTGAGAGAAGATTGATCAGACTCAAAAGTAGAAGGGAAAGAAGACACAACAGAACCAGAGAGAGAAGGAGATGGAGAAGAAATATTTTTGGATTTTTCTATTTTGATATGTTTTTGTTTTTTAATATTCTTGAGCTCAGAAGAGAATGATGAAAGGAATGAAAAATAAGCCTGAGGGATGGGATTTGACCCTTGAGTTGCAGTCTGAGGCTGAAAAGAACTACAACTATTAGTAGGATCAACTATTCCCCTAAAACATGAGAGGAACTAGGGTTATCCTTCTGCTTCCCCTTAAAAGATGATTTGGGAGAATGACCAGGAAAATCTCTTTCCCAACAACCAGAATCCAAAGAGCAAAGAGGAACTTCAATTTTCCTGCCATCAGCATCAGGGAGAAGAATTCTCTTCCCAACTTGATCAGAAAACATCAGGGTTGCACCAAAGTCAATTAAGAAGGGTTGCCCCAAGATCATAGGACTGTCCAAACGAGTGATCCAAAAGTGGCAGGTTCCAACAATATTTCGACCAATCCTGACCGTTAAATCTTCAGCAATACCAACCAGTTTACAAGCTTGAATTCCTATCCCATACACTGCAGAGTTGAAGCTGACCCTAGGACTCAGTTTGAGCTTGCAGGCCATAACATCAAAGATTAAGTTAAGCTGAGATCCAGAATCCACAAGAGGAGAAACAGTTTTAGCTGAGTCACCAAGATAACAAGGAAGAAAGCCAAGGGGAAAGGAATAAAGGTTGGATTCTATAGAAGGACTGGTTCCACCAGAGTCCTCCATTAAAGTGCCAGAGGAGACTTTGAGTTCTTCAGGGCCAATTTCCACACGTTGACAAGAGACACATTTCTTCATTCCTTCAGCAACAGATGGAGAGATCGATAGGAGTTCAGCCACAGATAGATCAGGAATTTTGAGATCAGAAATTTTCTTTAATACTCCCTCCACAGCATTGGGGTGATCCTTGGAGATGCCCCTTTCAAATCAAACTTTGGGCTGGGTGGAGGGAGGAAGTTCAGGTGACGCAGAATCTAAGATAGGATTAGAAGGTTGAGGTGAGGGAGAAGGATCAGGGTGATCTGGGAACCTTTCCATGAGTGGTTCCTTTTCCACCTCCATGTCTTCTACATCAGAGGAAGGAGGCTCAAGTGATGATCAACGTTTAACGGGTTTTTGAAGGATAGAAGTTGGCAAGGAAGGAGCCTTATGAGGTTTAGGTTCCTCATGTCGTTTCCTGGCTGGATCAGATTGATAAGTAGTCCCAGCAAGACTAGAGGAAGAAATAGCTGGAGGATTCCAATGTTGGAGGGTACCACAGGATGATCAAAATTCAAAGGAAGCAAGAGATGCTTTCACAGGAGGTGATGGCTGGTAAGAGGCCACCACATGTTGGATAGGACAAGACGAGTCAAAAGGGATCAGGGCACCATTAGGGAGGAAGTAATTGTTTCCCCTCTGCTCTACCAATTTTTCCTTTAGGTCCTTCTGAAGTTCTTGGCATTGTCCGGTTCCATGGCCTTCCCTATGACAGTAGTAACAGACCAGAGTTGATTTGGGGACAGAAGAAGGAGTTTTGGGAGTAGCTAGCGAAGAAATCGTTTGATCTATTTTGTTCTCAAAGGCTCTAAGTAACTTGGTGATTTCATCTATAGTAGTAGGTTCTCAATTGGAATTAGGATCTGCTTTAGGCCTACGATCTGCCTCCATTTTAATCATATTATCTTTGACTCTTTAAAAGAAGGAGCTTGGACTGGTTCAGTAGTTCTAGGCTTTTCAAAGGTAAGAGCATTTTGACCTTTCATGACTTTATCCACAGTACTCCTAAGGGTAAGAAAAACAGGGAGCTTGAATCGATTATCCCTGGTGGTAATCATGGATCCAGATTTGACCAGTTCTTCTTTAATCCTTTCCTGCACAGCCGACAAAAAAGATTGGCAGAACTTTGCTCAAATATCGTCCAATGTGTCAATGTGATTGTTTCAGATAAGATAGTTTTGAATGGGATCCCAAGACTTCCTAAAAATCTGATAGTCAGAGGCTGAAGAAATACCACCATTGGAGATCCACTGAGAAACCAGAGCATCCAAATCCTGCAGAGTAAACCTAGCCACATCTATTTTACCCCAGTATGCCAACATAGCCTCCCTGAGAAGCGTCCAGTTGTGGGATTTGAATCCCTCGAAAGACTCGATTACCTCCATAACTTCATCAGAGGAGATAAAGAATCGCAACTGATAAGCCATATCAAATTCACTAGCTCCATCCACTTCAGCAACCATTTTGTAGGAGTCCAAGAATCGCTCGACATTTGTACCGTTGAAGCCTAAGTTCTTGTTCTGAGGTTTGATCTTTACCATCTTAGGTCAGACAGGGGTGGTTGGAGTAGCGGAAGATGCCATATCAAATAACAGAGTTCCTAGGGGATCCAAAGAGCAGATTTCCAAAGTGGCTCACGAGTGTGGCAAGAGTAGGGTTTTGCCAAAAATGACAAGTATCTTGCCCAAGCGGTGCACAAATTGGGAGGATTTACTTCTAGGATAAGTTGCCTCCACGGATCAGATTTGAGAATGGAAAAAAAAAGATTGGATTTCAAGGTTGACTTTAAATGTCTTGGGACTGTAAATCCCAAGGTTGCTGGTTTGATCCCGGCCCGGGGGACCAAATGTAAGACTCCAAACGGTGCTAGGCCGTGGCAGTTCTGTGGAGGGGAAAGGTGCTGTCTAGGCTGCCCTCCTAGGAGTTACAATAATATTTAAATGTTACCGGAATCAAGGTCCAGAACCTTATGGATGAGAAATCAAAGTAAGGGAAGAGGATAAGAGTTGTCGGTAGTGATGGAAACAACACTATCTGAGGCAAGATGGTGCAGGTAAAGAATTGAAAAAATAAGTCAAGGTTTTGTTCAGAGTTCAATAGAACAAGGCAGTTGTAAGTAACAACGCCCACAAGCTAATAACTCTGGTCATCAGCACCTGATTAGGAAAGATAAACTAAATCCCAACCAACCTCCAGGTTCTCAATGAACCTGCCCAACTCTCCGCAATCCAGCGCTTGAAGGGTAACAGATAACTGTGGGAGGCTGAACAAAACAAAAGCAATTTGTTTATGAAGCTCTAGAAGCAAATCAATAACAAATTTGAGCAAGAATATCCCAACACTTCTCAAGGGACTCAAGAATAGCGTGGCAAAATTCAACCTTAAAGAAGAAGGGAGGTATAACACTCCAGGTTTTAAGCTTAATAAAACCTCTTCAATCAAACGTGATTGGGTCCAGAAAGATGATCAAGGGGAGATCAAGACCAGTATGGTCGGAAAAAGGGATCAGAGTGGTATAACACACTCAAGAATTCAGACAGGAATTCTTCTTCAACCAGCAAGGCTATTGGTTGGTGATAAGGATCAAGGTCACAAGGGACAGAGTTTGAGTATGGAGGCTCAAAGGATCAGGGGGCAATCATGGATATACCCGGATAATTTAGTGGGAAGGATGCCCACGGATAAGTTGATTTCTGATGATGGTCTCATTGGATGCTAGGATCCTGGGCCAAAAGGCAGGGGAGAGCCCCTCATTTTATAGACATGAGGCCCTGTATACTATGTACAAGTGATACTACAAATAGGTGCGGCAAAATGAAAACATAAAAAAAAAAATAACATGAGAGGGAAAAAAAAAAAAAAGAAATGTCGCCCGTGTCAAGAATGACCGCAGGCAACCAGATGGACACCCGCGACAGCGGTCGCGGGTATCAACAATGGCTTTCGTCGCCCAATCGGCAGCGAAAACAGGGTGAAGGTTCCGACGGCCGCAAGCGGTCGCTCGCGGTCGTCGGTTGGATCGGATGATGGGCAATGGATTCGAGTAGATGGTTTGGGGTGGATGGGTGGAAAGGATAGATCAAATGGAAGATGATCAAGAGAAGATAGGATGGATGCGTATTCTTGAGCAGAGGTGACAGTCGGATGGATTGGGGGAAGGAGAAGATTGAGTGCCAGAGGAAGATCAAGGAGTCAGTGAATATAGTCAATTGTCCAAATTGAGGGGGTCAAGGCAAGCAGGGCAGGCAGGGATTGATTGAGATTGAAATGGAAGGAGGATTGGGATATTGGGCCGAGCCAAGCCAAGCCGAGCCAAGCGGAGTAAAGTGGGAGTAGCAGATTAGGATGGAGAGAGTAGCGTCGATCAAGAGAGAGAGTTTCCATTGCCGTTGCCGTTGCCGTTGCCATTGCCCATAAGACTAGGATTGCGATAGCTGGGCTGGCTGGGCGGGTTTTGATCTAGGATTGAGTTTTGCAAGTCAAATACAAAGGGTAATTTGGTGGGCTCAATGGGTTGGATGAATGGCATGATGGGAGCCAAGTTCTGAGTGGCTGAGGTAGAGGAACGATCAGATGAGGAGGTGGATGACATTTTGGGAAGAAGTCTGAGAGGTGCAGTCTGATGGGGGGAAACAAAGGTACCCGTAGGGGTACAACCAACAAAGATATTTTTTTTTTTTTTTTTTTTTTTTTTTTTTTTTTTTTTTTTTTTTTTTTTTTTTTTTTTTTGCCCGTGGTGTCCCGGATTGGTCACCACAACGTTACCTAGAAAACCAAAAAAAAATTCCATGCCCCTTCTTCACATTGTTGGTTTCAAAAATTGTGCTACAACTTTCTCTGTTTTTTTCTTTTTAATCTTGCAAGAAAGAAAAGAAGACTATACCTGGGCTCTCCATCAACTTCATAAATTATTAGAACAGGAAGAATCCAATTTCATTTTGGCTGAAAGAAAGAAAGCCCTGATTCATTCCATTCAAACTTCATTTTTTGACTCTCATCATTTACTCTGGTTCCAGAATATGTTTTAAAATATTTAAACACATTGTATAAAACACTCAAGATCAGAAAAAAAATGGATGGTATTCAAAAAACAGTGGAGTATGCTGGTTAAATCCAAATCTGAAGATTCTTATGAAGATAATTTAAAAAAACTGACTGTAGTCTGGAATTCCCCCACCCCTGACTTACTTCCTGAGAACTTGTTTCCTTTAAAAAGAAAATTTCTTTCATATAATGCAAACAGGAAACTGCATTTTGAGGAATACCAGCACATCTAGGATAGAAGGGCTTCAATCTTATGCCAAATAATTTATCACAACTTCCTTTGGTACCTTTTCTGATTTATTTCACAAAATATATCATTAAGTTTCAATTCAACTCCATGACACTTCCTTTGAAACTTCTCAGGAAGAATTCAAGAACTTTATTGTTCTCCCATACTGTTTTGAACATCTCTCAGGAAAAATAAGCCACTTTGCTCTCAAGATTGTGCATTCCTTTCAAATATCAGCAGGAAAATCAACCACCTGTTCTGATTGTGATGATTCTTCTTTCAGGGGGAATCCTTGTGTACATCAAGTGAAGAAGGCAAATTTCAAGAAGAAAATTTTATTCTTCATGATGCATGTAAAACCTCCTATTGCAGTATTTTTTCTTTTCTTGGAGAAAAACATTATTGTAAAATTGATTTCTGAAGTTTTTTCTTTTATTTTTGAATTATTCATAGCTTTCTGGGAAGAGTTCATGCCAACCTTCTCAATCATCTCATGCATCAGCTTCCCAATCAACCAACATATACTGGTTTCAGAATGAAATCTTTGAAGAATTCCTTAAACTCCACCCAGGAGAAAAAAATGTTGACCTTGGAGAAATTTTGAAAATGTCAAAAGGGATTTATCAACTGACTCCCATTCAAGAACCCCTATCAAAGGGAGAAAGGAAAATTTTTGGAAGACCCAAAGAAGCCCCAAATCAAAGAAGAAGATTTTCTCAGCATTCTTCTAAAAGGGATCCATCTGAGTTTGGATATTTGGAAGTACCTAAAAGAAGCAGAAGGCCAAGGAAGCACCATGCGGTTAATGCAATTGTTATTTTTTTCTTTTTGTGGTTTTTTATCCCTTTCTGTTGAATGAATCTTGACAGCATATGGTTGGAAATTGTTTTTATTTAATTTAAGACTGTGAGGAAAAGGAAGGGAAATGAATACCATGAAAAGGCCAAGGGAAAAAATAAGCATGAATCACAGGGAGAGATGATTTTTTTGTAATTAGGCTTCAATTGCATTTTTAAAAAGATGAGTTTATAAAAGAAGAGGAATTGGCTGGAGAATAACTCAAAGCTCTTGCAGAATTGGAAATAATAAAGAAATTTAGTAATATTATTTTTGGTTGGGGTGGATCAGGATTTTGTTTCTATTTTCCATTGATTGTTACATTTTCATTTGTCACTCAGAGGTCGGGAACCATCATCAATAAGAGGGTTGTTTCACAAAATTTGAGTTCTGGGACTTTGGATAGGATCAAGGGAAGAAAACAACAAGATTAAAATGAAGATTCTTATAGGCCTCCAGGGAATCCAAACTTTTTCCCCAAAGAAGCCTCCTCTGGAATAAAAAAGGTGAAAAATTTCTGAATTAATCTTTCTTTATGGTCCGCTTATTTACCCCTTGTTTTTTGGGATGACATTAACAACATTTTCTTTTTCATCTTCTGATAATTTTTAAGTGGTGGCTATCAATCAAGTCAGTATGAATTTTTTTTTATTTCATATTAAATAATGCTCATCTTTTTTTCCTTATTATTAATACAAAAATTTAATTTTCCCAAAGAAAGAAATAGAACAAATTTCACATTTTCAAGATGTGATGGGTGATGGTAAATGTGGGTTTTGTTCAGTAGAAATTAATTTGGCGTGTAAATATGAATTTTGGAGCTAAATAATTCAGGAAATGATCAAGGAAATGGAATCAAACTCTATCTTCAAAGATGAAAAATTAATGTATCAAGTCTGGGATGAAAATTTTGACAAAGAAAGAAAACATCTTAACCACACTTCTGGACTTTGACCTCAAATTTACTGGATGAAATTACCTTTTGATGGTTTCCTGCTTGCAGATACATTCAATAGCCCAGTGTAAATGTTGATTTCATCAAATTATTTGTCACTCAATTCACCTCCCACTGCAAATTCTCAAACATCTCCCTTATGTTTAATTATTTTGGAAGATTTGCAGCACATAGTTTCCTTCCATTATAATTATGAACTGTTTCCAGCTTCCCAATTCCATCCCCTTTGGAAAATCTTTGCTAGCAAGGAATCACAAAAATGGAAAATTTGATTCATAATAATGGTAAAATTGGTCGCAAGGTTATGTTTCCTGGTAGTATAAATAATTAGGTCATACAAATGAATCTTGATTGAATAATTTGTCTGGTTTTTTTTCCAATCCTTCATATTTTTTTAACTCATTGATTTAGAGCAAAAAAAAACCACTTTTGTGTTTTCAATTATGAATTCTTTGGAAAATAATAAGTAAACAAGAATACCCCCATAATTCTTTTGGGCCCTTTGAGATTCTCACTAAAATAATTTAAAACAAAAATTGAAAGATCTCACAAAAAAAAGAACAAAAAAAAGAATTGAAAATAATTTCTCATTTTTTATGTCAATCCCATTTTCTGGCAGGAAAATGGAGTACTAAACCTTTGGATGAATTTTGATTTAATGTCCTTCCAAATTGTGAATTTTTTGGTCTCTTCAGATTTTTCAAAATAATCAAAGAAAAAAAAATGTGAGAAGATTTGAAACTTGGAGCGTTTTTTTTCAAGTTTTTTGAGAGCAATTTTGAAGGCCTTAAAAATATCAAGAATTCTTAAGATTTATTCTAAAGTGGTTTGAGATTCCCTCCTGTCCTATAGAATTTCTTTTTTGACAACCCCCAAAAACCAGATTTTTTCAAGATTTAAGCCGCGCGTTGGGGAGGTTGGGGAACTTTTTGGGGATGTCCATACTGCATGATTTCCTGTTTTGGGGGAATGAAAAACCCAAAATCCCATTTTTATACATGTTTATCAATTTTATAAATTTTTATTTATTTATTTTTTTCTCCATAAGCTTTTATTTTGTTTTTGAAATATCTTCTTTTTTTTCCAGGTCTCTTCTTCTTTTTTTTATCTTCATTTTTTTATATATTTCTTGTTCTTGTTCTTTTTTTTTATAATTATTTTTTTATTTTCAAATTGTTTGTGAACCGCCACTCACAACTTCAACTTGGTTTGTGAACAGCTTTTTGCAACTAAGACAGGTTTAAAGAAGCTTTTCACAACTTGGACAGGTTGTGAGCAGCCGCTGGCAACAATAACAAGGTTTCAAGTTGCGCCATGAAACCCATTTTTGTTAATGCAGGGGGTTTGCAAGGTTGCCAATTTAACATTGGCCTGTTTTAATTTTTGAAAATGGGTTGTGAATGGCCGCTCACAATCCCAATTGGGTTGTGAATGACTGCTCATGTCTTTAAATTGGGTTGTGAGCGTCTGTTTGCAACTAAGACGGGTTGCAAGTAGCCATTAACTACTGCAACAGGTTGCAAGCGGCCACTTTCAACCCTAAAAGGGTTGCAAGTCGTGGCATGCAACCCATTCTAGGTTTCTCAGAGGGGTTGAAAGTTTGCAAATTTTAGATTGGCCCATGAAATGACATGTGAAATATTAAAATGGCCAAAAAGTGCCATAGTGATGCTGTGGATTTTTGGTTCATTTCCCTTTTTGATTATTTACAAATATAAGGAGTTGGAATTCAAGGGTGGGGTCAGTGACTCACACTCTCTTTTTTTGGGTGGGAAATCTAAATTTTCAATAATGTTTCAGGATATCTCAATATTTTTATTTTTATGATTTATTTTTATGTTGATTCTACTTTGCCTGTCACACCAGTCAAATTAGTTGTGTAAAAAACTCATTTGCTTTGTGAATATATCATCAACCTATTTTATTTTATAAAAAATTCTGATTTTTTTTAGTTCACATACAAAGATTTCATTTCCCCAAAAACAGCCATTCCATATCTATCACATGTTCAGGATTTTATAGGGTATGGAAACTGTGGATTTAGATCAGCAGCCAATGTTTTGGGGAGGAACTCAGAAGACTGGTTTAGATTCAGGAAAGAAATGACAAAAGATCTTTATTAAAAACTAATCTTGAAGGAACCAAGATTACTGCGTGAAATCTGGAGTGAAAGTTTCTATGAAGCAAGAAGGCGATGGAACCACCTTTCTGGACAATCTCCAATGAATATCTGGATGAAATTTCTATGCCTTTATTTTTGATGTTAATCCCATTTTTTTGCATGAAAATGAAGGACTAAAAATCTTAAAAGATTATTTTTGAATTTTCTGTCATGTTTGGAAGCTTTCTGTCTCTTCAGGTTTTCCAAAATAAAATAAAAAATTGAAAATGTGGAAACATTTGAGATTTCAAGCAGGGGTGTTTTTTTGAAGAATTTTTTCAGTTTAATTTTGAAGGCCTTTAAATCCTCAAAAACTCTCATACTTAATTTTCAGAGTTTTTAGATGCCTGTCTAGGCACTCACTTTTTGGTTGGGGGGGGAATGTTAAGTTTGCAAATCTACATGAATTCATCACAACCCAAATTAGGTTGTGTGGTGCGGTTCATGACTAATTTTTGTTTTGAATGGCAACTCACAATCCATTTCAGTTGTAAAAGGCCGCTCACAACCTGTTTTAGCCATGAATGGACGCCCAAAACCCCAGAATAGATTTTGAGAAGCCATTCACAACCTATTTGTGGTGAGTAAAAAGGAAAGAAAAGAAAACACAACAAATTAAAAACAAAGTAACTGAAAATAAATAAAGATTTGAAAAACATAAATTAAACAAAACTAAACAAAAACACCAAAGAAAGTGAAAAAATTGAAACAATTGAAAAAAAATTCAATGGAAAGTCTAAAATTTTTCCACTTGTGGGCCATGAATCCGTAGCCCATATTGATAAACAATGAAAAATTCTATGGAACAACCCCAAAGTAAAAACACCAGAAATCAAATATGGACCAGATCTGGAGTAAAAATGCCAAAAAATACAACCTCAAATTGTGTCAAGCTGATCCAATGAGGTGGACTTGTATCAAGACCACCTCAATGGACTAGAACTAAAGTAAAAAAACCAAATAAGAATTCTATCAAATCCACCTTAATGGACAGGCCCTAAAGGAAAATTACCAAAAAACAGTGAAACTTGTGTGAAGCCAATTGCATCACAAGAAGTAGAAATACTCCTTATGATGGGATCAGCCCACTACAAGTTGAACTGACTACCAATAAAATCTCATTCAAAACACTCAAAATAATGATGTTAACTCAAAACACTCAACATAATGATTTTAACTCAAAACACTCAACATAATGATGTTCAAAATTAACACTCAAAATAATGATGTTCAAAATTAACACTTTATATTAATAGAATTGCAAGATCAGCATCAAAACCCAAACCAAAATGATGAAATTAAAATGATTTTTTTAACTTAGAATAAGTTGTTCTTTTAGAAGATCAACTATCAATTGAAAAATTACCATGTTTTCTCACTTTTTATTTGAGAAAGATCAATTGAACCAAAGGGCAGTAAAAATTTACTTTTGCAAGGTCCAATGGGTGAGTTTACTTTTTGGGATAGGAAGATTTTTTTTTGTCAAAGGCAATAAATGTGTTTGCAGTTTCAATTTATTTTCACATTGGGATTTCTAGGTGTTGTCCAATAGTCCACCATAGTATGCTTGAGCACAAATATGAGTTAATCAAACCATAATGTGGCTTTGAGGGTCCTTTCCAAAAACGTGCAACCCCCAGGGGGTAGTATACCCCTTTAGAAGCATCAAAAAATTTATGTATGGCGGAAAACCACTCAAAAAAACAATGTTAATGGGAGTTTCGCGTTTTTGGCACATCACTTTAGACGCGTGTAGACCGTTTATGGGCACCCACAGGCACTTTGGACGCGTTTATGGGCCCCTGAGCGTCCATTGGGCCTGGTAGGGCCAAACACAACTTATACATCACTGGGAGTTGTGAATTTATTATCCCAAGAAAATATGGTGTAAAGATAAAAATTAATTCTGCAATTTAGAATTGGTCAAAGATTCCAGAAAAAGAAAAAGATAATGAGTAGGAAGCCTGGGGGAAAAACCCAAAATAAATCAGAAAAAAATAAAAAATGAGAAATTATCCAATGTAATCACTTTCTCAGCCATTTTTGTTTCTATTTGTGCTAATATCTTCCTTCCAGGAGGATGGTAAGGCACATTCACATATTCATTTGATAGCTTATTTATCTTGATTCTTGTAACATGATGGTATTCAGGAGAAGAAACCTCCTTATAAACAATTCTTCCAGAACTCTGATAAAAGTTTGAATGAAAAAATTGATGAAAAATAAAATCCAAAAATCAACAAAAAATAAAAGAAAATTAAAGTTAACCATCTGAATCAAATCCAAATTTGGAAACTCTTCATATGCTGAATCTTCCATTTCATACAAATATAAAAACTCCTCATCTTCTGAATATTCCTCTTCAGTCAGAAAATCAACCTGTGATGAAAAAAATGACCCCACTCATTAAAACAAACTCCATTCCAGAAAAAATAAGCATAGATATAAATTTACCTCTTCCTCTGATTGCTCTTATTTTTTTTACCTTCCCCTTTCCCTTTGTGGCCCTCCACTTTCTTGAAAGGTGCAAACATAGAAGAAAATGAATAATATTGAAAGTTGATATAATTCTATTTACAAAAAATGGTGACTGAACTTTGAATTTGCCAAGAATTTCATCTTTGGCTGTCCTCTCCTCTTGGTTTCTTCTAAATATTCAAAACCAGATGGATCTCTTTTACTTGAGGAATGAGAGATCTTCTTGGCTTCTCCTTTTGTTCTTCCTCTTCCTTTGGATCTTTGAGCTGAATCGGGCTCTTGAATTGGATCAAGTTGATATTTCTCACCACTTAGCTTCTTGGTTTCACCCAGATAATACTGCTGTTCTTCAGGTGGAAACTTGTAGAATTCTTCAAATATTTCAGTTAAATATATCTTTTCAATAATGATTATTGATGAAACATCCAGGTTTTCTGATTATTCAGCTGAATCAGGGCTCAGAGTTAAACAAATAAAAAATAAATTAAATAGACTTACTGAGAAGGGGGTTTTGACATGCCATTGAGGATGAAAATATTTTCAAATATTATCAATCATTTCATGCAGTCTTCAGGATCTTAGTCCCTGAATGCTTGTATTTAGTGACTCATTAATCATTATGTCCTCTCAAAGTGAAATTATCATTGACCTCTGCAAGCATGTCTTGACCACTGGGAAGCAAGCTTCCTCAGTATAGGTGGTAGTACACTTGGCATCCACATGAGATACCTGAGTTCAATTAGCAGGTGAAACATGTTATTTTGAAATTTTTACAGGTTATGAGCCCAGCGCTACCCAAGTGCCCATCATGAGTGTGATCTGATCATGTTGCCTTGATTCCTTCACCTCAAATTCAGAACGGGGTTTTTTGAAGATATGATCAATGCTTTCAAGCATTATTCAGGGCCTCAGCCCTGGATTCTTGTATTATTTTCATTTTTTATCATTATTTCCTGTCAAAGTGACATTATCATTAACCTCTACAGGCATATCTTGACCGCTGGGGAGCAAGTGCCCATAGTGTAGGTGGTAGTACACTTGCCATGAACCTGGGAGACCTGGGTTCAATTCACAGAGGACACATTTTTTTTCTTATTCTTAAAAAATATTCAAGTTGGATGAGGTCACCCTTTCTGATAGCTGATTTCACTTTTTGAATACATGGTATAACCATGTAAGAAAATTACTCACAGTTGGTTAAAGTGGTTGAAGATTCAGAAAATTGATGAAATTTATGAATCTTTTTGAGGTCAAAGTGGCTTATTCTTCCAGAAATATGATCCACATAGTTAGTTCAATCTTTGAGCCTACTCATAACAGGAAATTTTCATTCCTTTAGCTACAGAAAGTGACATTGGTTTTCAAGCAATAATAGTTCCAAGAAAATATGTAAAATGGTCAGAAACATTGATATAAAAAGGGAAAGTGCAAATTATGGAGTTTTTTTAATAAAATGGTTTGAATATATTTTTCAAGAGGGGAGACAGTCAATAAAAAACTGGAGATCTTTATTGAAACAACCTCTCTTCAAGGGGCTTGTTTGAACTGTGTGAATTCCCAGGGACAATGAGGTCCTAAATGATTTCTCAAAGGGGGTTTACTCAAGGGGAATGGGTGGACTGGCTGTCTCAAAGCACATATTCCTGGATGCAAGGAGGAGATAATTGGCTACTTTAAGCAGAAAATCCAAGATACTTGCAGAAATTCACATATTGAAAGGGGTCTCAGGACCATTGGTGGAGTTTTTCTGATGTTCTTCAACAAAATTGATGATGGGTTTAGAATTAATAATTATAATATCAGAATGAGGCCATAACTCACTTTTTTATTATTCATAGAAACTTGATCACGGATTGCAATATGTCTGGATTGATTAATTCAAAATGAATGGTGTTTAAATCATCCAAAAAGGGATGTATATATACTTTTGTTGGGGTAAGGGGTCTTCTCAGGGCAGTTAGAGAGGGTCCCGCTTCTTTTATAAGGCTAGCAGACTGGCCAGGGCTAGTTTGGCACGCATTATTAGTTCTGTCAATCAGCTGAACCTGTCCTTTTCATACTGGATTGTGGAATAATTTTCAGAATTGGTTTAAATGTTAATTTGTTATTTATAAATTTATGGAATATTTATTAATTTTACATTAGTTTATTTTGAGTCTAATGGTAAGAAGTGGTTATTTTTAGATTTTATTCAATCTTCTGAACATTTTGACAATTCTTAAGAATTGTTAGGGAAACTCCTGGGTGTGTGTTAATTTTTGAGATTAGATTGTATAGAACTAAGAACCAGCAAAACTGAACATCATGAAACAAATAAGAATTTGAGATAACATAAACATAAAGTAAAAAAAATAAAAAAAATAAAAGAACAAAAAAATGGGATCCTACAGCTATAGCCAATCATAAGAGTTATAATAAGTAGCATGAGTAGGATGACATCTTTGAGATAAGTAGAGTGGATCGGGCAAAAGCTGGCGTTTGCAAAATCAAGGGTTAGATGGCCCAGATGATCTTTTTAGAGGTTTGAGATCATACCAGGAAGAGATCGAAGATAGTTCAGTCTTGAAGTTGAGGTTTATATCGATTGATGATGACAAGAAGGAAGTATTTGAACAGAAAAGGAAAGAATAAAGAAAATAAAATAGGGAATAAAAGAACGGAAAAGATGACTGAGGCTATTTGATGTGATCTTTCATGAGCTTTGACGCTGTCTTGAGTTAGATTGAGGTTGGAGGTTTATGGTGATTCTTGGTTTGAAATTTGATCGGAGTTGGAAGGATGATGAGAGAGAGAGAAGTGGATCACGCGAAACAGAAAAGGAAAAAGAGTCACAAAAGAAATAGAAAAAGATTGGAGGACCATAGGGGAGTTGGGGTAGAGACTGAAGGACATGAAACCTCCTCTGTCGCGAGGAGCTTTCATGTGAGTGTGTCAAGACATGCGCTGAAAAAGGGAAGGTGTTGCATGAAAATACTCCATGATCTTAACACCCCTTGTGACTGGTAAGAGGAGAAGCCCGAGTGTGATTGTTCTTGATTCAGTAAAATATCTTCTTGTGAAGAAGATTGAGCACTTGGACAGAGGTTGCCTTAGTTAAGGAATCAGCCATCATTTTCTCTGAAGGAATGAGACGAAATTTGTATTTCTAAAGTGAAAAATCTTCCCTTAAACCTTTAGTTTTAATATCTATATGTCAAGATTTTGAATGAGACCCAAACTTTCTCATTTTTTCTTTGAGTCCCTAATTATCAATGAAGATTTTAGGCTTCACTGAGGGATTGAGATAGATTTTGCCAATCAGATGAGATATCCATTTTAATTCTAACCAACAATCTAAAATTGCATTCAGTTTGTATTCAGTGGATGAATAAGTTATGTTTTGTTGTCTTGATGAGTTCCAGATGACGGGACTTCCGTAATGAAAAATAATGTAGCCTGTTTGAGACTTTCAAAACACAGGGTCTTTGCCCCAGGTTCCATCGCTATAGCCAGAAACAATCTTGTGGTTGGAATCATACCAAAGGATTAGTTTCAGATTTTTTGTGGTTTAAAGATATTTCCAAACTTTAAGGACCTCTCTCCAGTGCGTGAGGACCGGCTTGGCATTAAAGCTAGCCAAGCTCAACAGGGCAAAAGACATGTCCGGTTGAGTATACTGGGAAATGTGATTCAAGAGACCAATTGTGGATTGGTAATTGATGTTGAGTTGAACAAATTCTACATGATCTTCATCCAAGGCAGGTTCAAGATGTAGATTTTGAGTCAAAGGGGAGTTGACATATTTAAAGTAAGCAAGGCCTAATTCTTCAAGTCCACAATTGATATGATTTGGTTGACTAAGAATAATCTTGTCTCCTTCCAATTCCATTGGCATTCCAAGAATTGTATTGGGGGAGTGACAAGAGAAATTAACAAATCTTTTTAGAAAACTTGTTTAAAAATCCTCAGATATTCCCACAAGGATTAGATCATCCACATGGAAATAGATGACCTTGCCAGAATCTGAATTGAGAAATAGACATTGGTCACAGGTAGATCCATGGAATCTTTGAGACTTGATCCAAGCGGTAAAAGTTTTGTACCCGTTTTTTGGCAAATGTAGGAGGCCATATAATGATTTCTTCAACTTTAGAAAGGGAGATTTTCTATCTGATCCTTTGGGGTTTTTAATTATAACTGTTTTATTCAAAGGAGCATGTAAGAATACTCCCTTTACGTCCGATTGACTAAAGTTAATTTTGTTTTTGAGACCATAGAGGAGGGCTAGACAAAGGGATCCCAGTTTACCAGTAGGTGGCCAAGTCTTGTTGAAATCAATACCTTGAATTCAATTGAAGCCTTGCATGCATAGTCTGGCTTTATATTTGACAGGCTCTCCGTGGCAATTTTCCTTCACCTTGAATACCCAAGTGGTGTTCAGAATGTTGTCCAGAGTGTTGTAATATTCTTCCCAGACGTGTTGAGATTCTATCATGAGTAATTGATCTCTCAAAGCTTTTTCCCATTTTGGCCATTCAGAGCATTTTTGGGCAGCTTTATATGAGGTTGGTTCATAGTAGTGATTAAATCCATATCTTTGCGGTTTTTGAGTTTCTTGTTTGGGTCGGGATATTACATTGGAAGCAGAAATAGTTTGAGTTGAAGTGCTTGATGACGGAGGATCTAAGGGACTATTTTCTACTTCTGGATCAGATTCCAATTTGAGACATTCAATGTTGGCCTCACTGATAGCGTATTGTTTGTTGGATGTGGAGAAGTCTGAATCATTGGGGTCCAAGCTAGATTGAGGAAAAATATCCCTCCCGGGTGATTCAAGAAGTGGGAACTTTTTCAAGTTTGTCTTGAGGAATTTGACATGTTTTGTCTCTAAAACGACACCAAGAGTTTTGAGGATGAGATAGGAGTGAAAAACCGGGTTGAAACCAAACAAGATTCCTTCAAGAAATTTTTCATCGAACTTGCACTCCTTTTGTGTGATATTTGCAAGATATATTACAGATGTACCTATGGGTTTTAATTAATTAGGGGGTAGTTTCTTACCAAACAGAAAATCCCAGGGAGACTGATTATTACCTTCCCAAGGAATCTGGTTGAGCATGAAGCAACAACTTCTGGTCACAATGTGCTAGTAATTCTTGGGTAATCTTGAAAAAAAAAATGTAGCCCAGGAAGATTCTACAATGGTTTGATTGGCTCTTTCAGCACGGCCATTATGTTGAGAATGGTACGGTTTTGAGGGTAAAAGCTTGATATGTTTAGACTGTGCAAAATCTTTAAGGGTGAAATTGGTTAATTTGGTCCCTTTATCTGAAAATATTTCAGTTGGGTAGTAGTTTACCCTTTTATATTTTAATTTGAGTATGGTGATGATCCTTTTGGGAGTCTCGCCTATGGATTTGAGAGGAACGCCGCTAGATAGCCAGTGCAGTTATTGACGAGGGTGAGTAGATATTGGTGGCTGGACTTAGATTGAGGGGAGATTGGGCCAATCAGATCAAGGTGAATTTTCTCCAAGGGTTTGTTAGAGGAGGTAGCTACATTAGAAAATGGAGCTTTGGTGATTTTACTTTTAACACAACTATTGCATTGGAACTTGAGAAGTTCCTCCTTGGGGTGGTGATTTTTCAGGAGGGGTTTGAGGGTGGAGATGGAAGCATGGCCATAGTTTCTGTGGAATGCGAGTAACTACAATGGTGTAGAGGAAGTTTGATTGGAAAGATTCATGGTCTGGTGGTTACCGGCGGTCCTAGGTTTCTCAATGACAAATAGATGATCTTGGACAAGGCCTTTTAACCTTATTGTTCTGGTGATGGAGAAGCTGTTGTCTTTTTGTGTGAGGTTGCAACCTTTCTTAGCTAGGAGACCAGGGATGATGAGATTCACTACTATCTTAAGTACATATATGCAATCTTCAAGAGTGATTGTGGATTCTTTCCATTCTAGCTGGACCGTGCCAGTTACTCAAATCTTGAGATTGGCTTTGAGTTTGCCGGTTTTGATTTCCTCAAGGTTATCTTGGAACTGAATCGAGGTAAAGTAATTGAGATTGTTGAAGATGTAGAAATTGGCTCCGCAGTCCAGAAGGAGATTAGAGTTACTATAGGAGTTGATCCAAAGTAGGGCGTGGTAATTGATTGCTGGATTCCTTTTGTTTTTATTCTTCCATTCCGTTTGTTTCTTGATCCACCAGTCTGGGGCGGTCTCAGGATGTAGATGAAAACAGGACGACTCAGGATGTGGGGAGTTAGGGTTGTGGTAACCTTCTTTGCAGTGCATTTTGATCTTGCGTTTGTCCTTATTGTGTTAAGCTTTAGTTGTTGCAATAGATATGTCAGCAGAGGTTTTAGTAACTTTGATCTGCGCTCTTCTTTCATTATTATACTGGGTAAGGTGATTGAAGACAACATCCATTGTTAGATTCTTCTCAACATGCATTGTTTGCTGCTTGAGATTCTTGAGTAAAGGGGGAAACTTGAAGAGAAGTAAGTAAGCTAATGTGTCTTTTGGGAGTTCTATTACTACGTCCATCATCCTTGTAATAGCTTTTTGCATCTCAGTGATGAATCCGTCAATGGCGTGTTTGCTGAATGTTGAGTGGATGAAAGGGTTGAAGACCCTAGCCCTGTTTGCGGTCTCCAATGATGCAAATCTCCACATAATTTTGGCCCATAGAAGTTTAGAAGAAGTTATGCTAGTTGAGTTAACTACATTCAAGTGTATGGTGTTATTGAGTTTTGAAAGGATAATAGCCCGTATCTCTTGATCTTGCTTGGTTGAAATTTGTCTGGAATTCCTTGTAATGGCCTCTTTCATGTCTTTAAGATCAAAGAGCATTAGCATCTTATCTTGCCAGATTGAATAGTTTTCTTCATTCAACAGAGGTATGGCGTCAACCAAAGCTTTTAGGGCTACCTGATGGAAGTAATTGGACGCTCCTGCTGGTTCCTTCATATCTTCTAGTTTTCTGGTTGAGGTTGTTGGTTTTGGCTTTTAAACATGTTAATTTTTGAGATGAGATTTCATATAACTAGGAACCAGCAAAACTAAACATCATGAAACAGGTAAGAATTTGAGATAACATAAACATAAAGTAAAAAAAATAAAACAAATAAAACAACAAAAAAATGGGATCCTACAGCTATAGCCAATCAGAAGAGTTATAATAAGTAGCACGAGTAGGATGACGTCTTCAAGATAAGTAGGGTGGATTGGGAAAAAGCTGGCGTTTGAAAAATCAAGGGTAAGATGGCCCGGATGATCTTTTTAGAGGTTTGAGATCTTACCAGGCAGAGAATGAAGATATTTCAGTCTTGAAGTTGAGGTTTATATCAATTGATGATGAAAAGAAGGAAGTATTTGAATAGAAAAGGAAAGAAGAAAGAAAAAGAAATAGAGAATAAAAGAACGGAAAAGATGACTGAGGCTATTTGATGTGATCTTTGATGAGCTTTGACGCTGTCTTGAGTTAGATTGAGGTTGGAGGTCTATGGTGATTCTTGGTTTGACATTTGATCGGAGTTGGAAGGATGATGAGAGAGAGAGAAGTGGATCACGCGAAACAGAAAAGGAAAAAGAGTCACAAAAGAAATAGAAATAGATTGGAGGACCATAGGGGAGTTGGGGTAGAGACTGAAGGACATGAAACCTCCTCTGTCGCGAGGAGCTTTCATGTGAGTGTGTCAAGACATGCGCTGAAAAAGGGAAGGTGTTGCATGAAAATACTCCATGATCTTAAGAGTGTGTTTCTTGGTTTATGAAGATTTGATAATGTTACTTATGTGACAATCTTAATTATTATTTTCCCTACGTTGTCTGTCTTGTGCATTTGAATTTCACTGTTGGCTGTCTTATGCTTAAAATTTCATACTTTTTATTCAATATTCAGAGGTTTCAGACTTCGCTTTATCTGTCAACAAATTTTTTGCATATGCATTATGCATTCATGTGGGTTGTAACCTGTCCCTGAAGTACCAAGCTGTGAGGATTAATGCAAGTAATTTTGATGTGTGCATACCTGACAGCTGCGTGTAGGAATCCAGCATCTGCAGCCAGCATTATATTTCATGCGGGTTTCTTTACAGGCGCCTACTTTTTTAGTTTCAGGCGCATTTACCCTTACTGTATGGATTTGGGGCTGCGAAAGGGAATTGTGAAAGAACAACAATACAGCTGTAACTTGTGAAAAATATATAACACCTCAATTCCGACTGAATTCTAGGTGTGAGAACTATACATGACATTCCACATGAAATATTAGAATGGAGAAAAAGTGCCATAGTGATTCTGTGGCGTTTTTCTCATTTTACTTTAAATTATTTTACAAATAGAAGAAGTTACAATTGAAGGGTTGGGTCAGTGAGTGACCCTACCTTTTTTTTTGTGTGGGGAATCCCAATCATTTTAGGATTTCTCACTCTTTTTATATTTATGTTTCATTTTGTTTTTTATTATACTTTCACAGGTTGCTCTGTAAAATTAGAAAGCTGAAAAAATCAATGATGTGCTTGAATTGTTGCCGAGAGGTATCAATATCTCTCTCACAGTTTTGGATGGTGATTTAATTGTAATTTTTTTGAACTAAATTAGCAAAAGAGTCAAAGAAGAATTGATGACACGCTTGATGTGGGAGTGTATTACTTCTATTCTTGAGGTACTTTTGTAAGGACTTTGGCCAAATATGAGACAAATTTATTACTTAGAAGAATCCAGTTCCCAAGAATACAGTCATAAAAGGGAGAATTTCAGAAAAGAAAAAGTTTTTAAATTTTTTCCCAATTCCTTTATTCACAGTTGGAATGAAGCAACTGATGCCATTGCCTCTTGAACAGCTTCCATTCATCTTCAGATTTGAATTTCTTCCCCCAATGGGTTTGAATATTTTTGGAAATGTTCCAGATACAAAGAAGGTGATTAAAGGAAAGGAAAAATATTTTATTTGTACTAATAAGTGCTTTTTCTTGTTCTGTAAAAATCACACGGGGATTTTGATCTTCTGCAATATATTGGATTTGAGAAAGGGCCCCTTCATTTTTCTCTTTTTCTGAAGATAAAAAAAAGAATGAAACTGAGAAACTTCTTGAAAAATTTTTTACCCCGACAATATGTAGAAGGGGCATGCCAAAGTTTTTGTTTTATAGGTACAGTCCATCTTTATAAGAGTGGGAAAATCTTTGAGAAGGTTTATGGAATCAGGATGTGTAAGGGAGAAATAATTTATTTGACCATCAAAATTGTTCATTTTATAGAAAAAAAAGAATCCCAGAGCTATGGTATGAGTGCTTAAACATGAGGTTTTTCATCAAGAGCTTTTTTTTTACTTTTGATATTTTGTTTGAAATGGTATTCAAATGTTTATTTATAGGTGATGAAGGGTTTTGTAAAAGAGATTTTATAATTTTGAAGGAGGGGACTCCAGGTTTGGTAAATTTTCAACTATTTCCCATTGCTTCTCATGAATTTTTCTGTGGATGGGATGATTGGAAGGAGCATTTGAAGGTGGATGGTTGTTCTCTGGAAATATAACCTTTACCAGCCAGACACACAATCTTTTGGAAAAATTACCTGATAACCTGATAGTATAATTGGTCTTTCTTGGTTTTTTTAAAGTGATTATATCTTTCCTGGTTTTATACCACCCAGATTTATCATATTGATAAGTGTAGATATATTTGATGCAATTTAATAGTCTGGTATATATGGCATACCCAAGGAATTTGGACCATGATTGGATTGCCTCAACCAGCTCCTCCCTTTGATTATGTAATAGATCAGGATGAGGGTCAAGAGGGGTGAAATCAGAAGTTTTAAAAGAGGAAGGAGGAGAAATATGAGTTGAATCACCAGTTTTATCAAGAGAAAATTGAGGATGGGCCTGGTGATACAGTTCTGAGAAGTGGGTGGATGTTTTATTGACCCATTGCAAAAATTATTTTATTTGTTAAGAAAGGAATTGAAGATAGGAGTTGATATTTGGGAAATATATTGAAGTAGAATTGAGTTCAATAGGTACTCAGAGACTTGATATAAGAGATAAAATACTTTTGTGGAAGTAGCTGGATTATTTAGTTGTTTTAATTGGGGAGTGTTGATTGATGGTGAGTGGTTTGTGGTGTGGTGAGTGTGGTGTGGTGAGTGTGGTGTGATAATTGCGTTGAGTGGAGAGGAGAGGTGAGGTGAGGTAAAGGGTTGCCAGCCTGCTACTTGTGCAGAGCAACCTGTCAAAGTAGAATAAAAATAAGAATAAATCATAAAAACAAAAATGGTGAGAAATACTGAAATATTATTGAAAATTTAGATTTCCCACGCAAAATAAGATCAGGTCACTCACTGAACCCACCCTTGAATTCCAAATGCTCTTTTTGTATATAATTAAAAAGGGAAATCAACCAAAAGGCCACAGCATTACTATGGCACTTTTTGGCAATGTAATTATTTCACATGTAATTTCATGGGCCAATGTTAAATTTGCAAACTTGCAAACCCCTTGCACAACCTAAATTTGGTAGCATGGCGCAATTTGCAACCATTTTTGGGTTGCAAGTGGCCGCTTGCAACCTGTAACAGTAATGAACGTCTGGTTAAAACCAGCTTTGCTGCAAACAGCCGCTCACAACCAAATTTGGAGTTGTGAGGGGCCATTCAAGACCCATGTAGGGTTGTGAGTGGCCTTTCAGAAACCATTTGCAAAAAAAAACTAGCCAATGATAAATTGGCAATCTTGAAACCCCCCTTCCCAACCTAAAATGGATTTCATGGGGCAACTTACAACCCTGTTAGGGTTGCAAGGAGCGGCTTGCAACCTGTTGCAGTTGTTAACAGCTGCTTGCAACCTTTCTTAGTTGCAAAAAGCTGTTCAAAAACCAATTTGAAGTTGTGAGCAGCTGTTCACAACCCATTTGCAAGAAACATAATTATAAAAAATGAAGAAGAGGAAGAAGATATATAGAAAAAAAGAATATAAAAAAAATAAGAGACAGTGAAAAAAGAAGAGAAGTTGAAAAAAAAGAAAAGATGTTGAAAAAAAAAGAAGAGATGTTGAAAAAAAAGAAGAGATGTTGAAAAAAAATCAATAGAAAAAAAATAATGAATGTGAATAAAAATAGAATGTTGGGTTTTTCACGCCCCCAAACCTGTAAATCATGCGGTCTGGAAATCCCCAAAAAGTCCCACCACATCCGCAACACATGGGGTAAACCTGGAAAAAATGTTTTTTTGGGGGGTTGTTAGCAAAAACCAAAAATTATAGGGGATAGAAGGGCATCTCAAACAACTGTAGAATCAATCTGAAGAATTCTGGATGGTCTTAAGTTCTTCCAAATTGCCCTCAGAAAACTAAACAAAAAATGCTCCACAGCTCAAATAATTTCACATTTTTAATCTTTTTCCTTTGATTGTTTTGAGAAATATGAAGAGACAAAAAATTTCCGAATTTGGCAAGACATTAAAGTATAGGGTAATGTTGAGTTCACAGCTCATTGAGACATTTACACGACTCTGTACACAGATCTTTGAGTCTTGTACACGGCTCAATGGGCCGTCTGGCACCCTGCACTACTAAAATGAGCCATGTGGCATGCTTCACGGCTCAAATGGGCCGTGCGGCATGCTAAACAACTCCAATTGGCTGTGTGGATTGCTACACATCCCATTTGAGCTTTATGACACACTAAACAACTAAAATAAAGTTGTGCATGCTCCACTAAATAATAGATAATGAATGATAAATAATGAATAATAAATAATGAATAATAAATAATAAATTATAAATTATAAAAAAATAATAATAAATTATATATAAGAAATAATAAATAATAAATAATAAATAATAAATAATAAATAATAAATAATAAATAATAAATAATAAATAATAAATAATAAATAATAAATAATAAATAATAAATAATAAATAATAAATAATAAATACTAAATAATAAATAATAAATAATAAATAATAAATAATAAATAATAAATAATAAATAATAAATAATAAATAATAAATAAAATAATAAATAATAAATAATAAATAATAAATAATAAATAATAAATAATAAATAATAAATAATAAATAATAAATAATAAATAATAAATAATAAATAATAAATAATAAATAATAAATAATAAATAATAAATAATAAATAATAAATAATAAATAATAAATAATAAATAATAAATAATAAATAATAAATAATAAATAATAAATAAAAAATAATAAATAATAAATAATAAATAATAAATAATAAATAATAAATAATAAATAATAAATAATAAATAATAAATAATAAATAATAAATAATAAATAATAAATAATAAATAATAAATAATAAATAATAAATAATAAATAATAAATAATAAATAATAAATAATAAATAATAAATAATAAATAATAAATAATAAATAATAAATAATAAATAATAAATAATAAATAATAAAAATAAATAATAAATAATAAATAATAAATAATAAATAATAAATAATAAATAATAAATAATAAATAATAAATAATAAATAATAAATAATAAATAATAAATAATAAATAATAAATAATAAATAATAAATAATAAATAATAAATAATAAATAATAAATAATAAATAATAAATAATAAATAATAAATAATAAATAATAAATAATAAATAATAAATAATAAATAATAAATAATAAATAATAAATAATAAATAATAAATAATAAATAATAAATAATAAATAATAAATAATAAATAATAAATAATAAATAATAAATAATAAATAATAAATAATAAATAATAAATAATAAATAATAAATAATAAATAATAAATAATAAATAATAAATAATAAATAATAAATAATAAATAATAAATAATAAATAATAAATAATAAATAATAAATAATAAATAATAAATAATAAATAATAAATAATAAATAATAAATAATAAATAATAAATAATAAATAATAAATAATAAATAATAAATAATAAATAATAAATAATAAATAATAAATAATAAATAATAAATAATAAATAATAAATAATAAATAATAAATAATAAATAATAAATAATAAATAATAAATAATAAATAATAAATAATAAATAATAAATAATAAATAATAAATAATAAATAATAAATAATAAATAATAAATAATAAATAATAAATAATAAATAATAAATAATAAATAATAAATAATAAATAATAAATAATAAATAATAAATAATAAATAATAAATAATAAATAATAAATAATAAATAATAAATAATAAATAATGAATCATGAATAATGAATAATGAATAATCAATAATAGTAAAGAATAAATTTTAAACTATAAACTGTATGGAGTAGTGTATGGGCCACCACCCGTTTAGGGGCTCTTCACAGCTTCCAAAGGACGTGTTGGGCCCTAAACGACTCCCACAGGCCGTGTGGGGCCCTACACGACTCCCACAGGCCGTTTGGGGCGCTACACGACTCCCACAGGCGATGTGGGGCCCTAAACAACTCACCTAGCCGGTGTGAGGCCCTACATGGCTCCCACACGGATGGAGACGTGAATTTTAACATCACCTTAAAGTATAATTTTTCCAGAATTCTATTACTTCACTTTCCCGCCATAAAATGGGATTTACATCAAAAATGAGAAATTATTCTCAATTCTATTTTTTGTTATTTTTCCATGAGATTTTCCAAATTTTTGGTTTGCATTATTTTAGTGAGAGCTGCAAAGGGACCCAAAAAAATATCTGGGGATTTTTTGTAGCATATTGTTTCCCAAAGAATTCATAATTAAAAACATAAAAGTGGTGATCTTTTCTCTAAATCAATGAGTAAAAATAAAATATGAAAGATTGATAAAAAAGAGCCGAATGATTGAATCAAGATTGATTGGTATGACCTAATAATTTTTACTACAAGGAAACATAATCTTCAAAAAAAGTTCCAAGTTATTATGAATCAAGTTTTCCATTTTTGGAATTTGTTGCTAGCAAAAGCAATCCAAAGGGGATCCAATTGGGGAGCTTGCCACAGTTCCGAATTATAGAAGAAGGAAAATATGTGCTGAAAATCTTCCAAAATAATCAAAAATATGTGAGATGTTTGAGAATGTTCATTTGGAGGTGAATTGAGGGAAAAATAAGTTGATGGCATCAACTTAGATAAAATTACAACTGGCCTATTGTATGTATCTGCAAGCAGGAAACCATGGCAAAGGAATTTCATCCAGTAATTTTGATGGCAAGGTCAAGAAGTGTGGTTCCAATTTTTTTGTTCTTTTTCAAACTTTTCATCCCAGACTTGATCCATGAATTTTTCATGCTTAGAGGGAGAGTTTGCATACATTTCCTTGAAAATTTCCTGATTTATTGAGATCCAAACTTCAGATTTAAGTCCAAATTAACTGCAACTGAACTAAACCCACAGTTACCATCACCCATTAAATCTTGAAAATGTGAAATTTTTGGCATGGCTGTCTTTGGGAAAATGAAATTTTGGCATTGATAATGAGAAAAAAGCTGAGCATTATTTAAGATTAAATGAAAAAAACAATTCATACTGACTTGATAAATAGCCAACACCCCAATATTAGAAGATGAAAAATAAAATGTTGTGACCATTATCCCAAAAAACAAGGGATTAATAAGTGAACAATAGAGCAACATTGATTCAGAAATTTATTCAACTTTTCCATTCCAGAGGCTGCCGCTTTTGGAGAAAAGATTAGGTTCCCTAGAGGCCTATAAGAATCTTAATATTTATTTTGTTTTTGTCTTCTCTTGATCCTATTCAAAGTAAAAGGACTGAAATTTTGTGAACCAACCCCCTTATTGATGATGGTTACTGACCTCTGAGTGACAAATGAAAATATGACAATCGATGTAAACTAGAAAAAAAATGCTGATCCCCCCAACCAATGAAAAAAGTACTAAAGGTCTTTATTATATCAAATTCTTCAATATCTTTGAGTTTTTATTCACTCAATTCCTCTTCTTTTATCAACTCATTGTTTGCACGATGCAATCTTAGCCTAATTACAAGAAAAAAACACTTCCTCTGGTTCCTGTTGCTTTTTGCCTTGGAATTTTTATGGTATTCCATTCCTTTGCTTTTCCTCAGAGTCTAAAATTAGAGAAAACTAATATCCAACCATATTCTTTGAAGTTGAATTCAACAGAAAGGGATAAAAACCACAAAAAGAAAAACTAAAAATTGAATGAACCACAGGGTGCTTCCTTGCTTGTCCTTTTCTCTTAGGTACTTCAACATATTCAAACCAAGATGGATCCCTCTTAGAAGAATGCTGAGAAAATATTTTTCTTTTATTGGGTTCCCCTTAGGGTCTTGCAAAAATTTTGCTTTCTTCCTTTGATAGAGGTTCTTGAAGGGGAGTCAGTTGATACTTCACTTTTGACAGTTTCATCATTTCTCCAAGGTAAAAATTTTGTTCTCCTGGCCAGAGTTTAAGGAATTCTTCAAAGATTTTTTTCTGAAACTGGTATATGTTGGTTGATTGGGAAGTTGATTCATGAGATAATTGACAATGTTGGCATGAGCCCTTCTCAGAAAGCTATTAATAATCCCAAAATGAAAATAAACTTCAGAAATCAATTTTAGAATTTGTTTTCTCTGAGAAAAGAAAACATACTAAAATAGGAGGTTTTAAATGTCAGTGGGAATGAAAAAATCAAGCCAAAATTGGTTCTTCGTGATATTGGACTTCTTCATTTGGTGTAACCAAGGAATTCCCACGAAAGAAGAATAAAAAGAATCAGAACAGGTGGTTGATTTTCCTTCTGAAATGTGAAAGGAATGCAAAATCTTGAGAGCATAGTGGTGTATTTGTCCTGAGAGATGTTCAACACAATATGGGAGACCCATTGAGTTCTTCAAGTCTTGCTGAGATTTTTCAATGGCAGTTTCATGGAGTTCAATTAAAACTCAATGATATATTTTTAGAACTGCATCAGAAAACAACCCAGAAAAAGTTGTGATAAATTGCCTGTTTGAAGTATATTTTACAAATTTTATTTTTAGAGGAAGCCAGTTGTCAATAAGGTAGTCAGATGTAGGGGGATTCCAGACTACAGTCAGTTTTGTAAATTTATCTTCATAAGAATTTTCAGATTTGGATTTGACCAGCATATTCCAGTTTTTTCCAAATACACTCCATTCTTCTTTGGATTTTGAGTGTTTTTTAAAATGTGTTTTAATAATTTTGAAGATATTCCAGAAACAGAATAAATGATGAGAGTTGGGAAATAAAGTTTCAATGGAATGAATTATCACTTTCTTTTTGTCAGTCACAATGACTTTGGGTTCTTCATGTTCTAATAATTTATGAACTTGACAGACAGGCCATTTATAGTCTTCCTTTCTTCCTGGGAGAGGAAACAGAAACCAAAAGATAATTTTCTAGAAAAATTTTTGAAACCAAAAATTTAAATAAGAGGCGTGGAAAATCTTTTGGTCTTCAAGGTAAAGTCCATCATAATTACTGATGAAAAGAGTTTGATTAATTTGATCAAATCTGGGTGAGAAATGAATCAAGAAATAATATGACCATTTTCATTATTGATTTCATGTGTAAAAGAAGATTTTCTTAATTCCATTTATAATTTATTGATTAATGGTTTGAATTTCAGAACAGAAGGCTGAAACAAGAACAACACAGTAAGGATTGATGTGAGATCAAAAACACAGAAGAAGCCTCAGATAAAGATATGAGAAGGGAATACCAACCCAGTGAGACGGTTACCTAGCTTGAATATGGCTATGAGGAAGGGTATGGCAAGGAAATGATGGGCTGAAAATAAGAGAAGAGGAAACCAGTTTGAAATTGTCTCAGCTCCGGTGCATTGGTATAAATTTCACCAGTAAGAGACAAGCTTTCTTGATGATCTGAAGGCCAGGTTCAAGAGGTTGACGTTCCAATCAATATTAGAGTTTAGGGTAACATTTTTTTTACAATTTAATTGAATGGAGTTTGATGAGAGGCACATATAAAATGGGAGCCAGAAAAGAAACAAAGAAGAACCAAAAAAAAAACAAAGAAGAACAGAATCTCTAAGAAATCCTTCCTCTACAAATGACTAAAGAAGGATTGAAAAGACTGTTGGAAAATCCAGAATTTCTATTGTAGTATTTTCAGCGGTAGATGGCCTCCTGGGACCCACAAAATTGACTTCACTTGTGGAGGATTTCATATCCTGACTTTAGACCATTTTTAAAGCTTCTACGGGTGATTTCCCTTTAAGTTTTTCTTTTTTAATTTTTGATCTTTTTTCATAGATTGTACTAAGGGTTGTGTGAACAGGAGAATGGGAGGACTGCATTCAGAAATTAAGAATTTTCAGGGGAGGTACCCCAGATTTGGTTAAAGAATTGACCATATCCTCTGGATCACCCTTAATTCTTCTATGAACTGGATCTGTGGATGGATCAGTTGATTGTGAATGATTTTCATCAGGGAATTGGGTTTTTATTTCCCAAAGACCAGACGCCTTGTAAAATCTTCCATAGAATTTGAAAGGAAATTGGTAAGTATATCTTTGCTCCTTATTATTGGAGTCTTTGGTGGAAATGGCATATCCATGAGATTCAGCCTACCCTTGAACAGCATGTACAGGTTCCCCCTTTGAATGATATGATAATTCAGGTGGAGGAGCCAAAGGTTTTATTCAAGGGGGTGATAAAAATCAGTTGAAGCAGTATAAGGAGAAGAAGCAGAAGAAGATTATTGAGCATATGAAGAAGCAGCAGAGGAAGATATTGAAAATGGGTTGATGTGTTGTTCAGACATTTTTTGTTTGGTGTTTTGATTTTGAGATGGTTTGTTTTTTGATGAAGACTTGATTTTTTTGATTTTTGATTGAGTTTTTGGGTTCAGGGGGGTTGATTTAGTGGGGGTACAGTGTTGAATTGGATTTGTTGGTTTTGTTGATTAGTGACGTGTCATTGGTTGATTGGTGTTGAGTTGTGATGATTGGTGATGGTGGTGATGATTGGTGTGGTTTGAAGTGGAATCTTGATTTCAACAGGTGATTTTAAGGTTGCTGAGAGAATGGGACCGCCAAAAGAGGTGAGGAGGAGGCGGGAAATAATTCAAAATCATATTGAATATCAGATTATTCATATAGGAGAGCCCAAAAAGCATGTTAACATGGTATTTTCAGGTTAGAAATTTGATGTCCAAAGCAAGTACCAAAAATTATATGAAAAAAATTTGTGTTTCTTGAAAAGTGCATTTTAAGACTGTGACCTCAGTTTGTCAATAAAAAGAATTGAGATAGTATCAGAAATTGCTTCAAAAAGCACCCCAAAACAGACCCTCCACATTATTGCTGAAGATGCATCAATTTTTTTTGGGTTAATAATTGATCCTCAAAATCCCAAAATCATTTTTTTGGGCCCTTCCAAATTCCCTCTAAAATACTTAAAGCTGAAAATATGGAAAATATCATGGAAAAAAACAAAAGAAAGGATTGAAAATAATGTCTCATTTTTTATGTAAATCCCATTTCATGGCCAGAAAGTGAAGTACTAAAATTCTGAAAAAAATTATAATTGCATGGCCTGCCAAATTTGGAAATTTTTTGTTTATTCATATTTCTCAAAACAAAAAAAGAAAAAATATATAAAATTTGAAAATATTTGAGACGTGGAGCTTTTTTTTCCAGTTTATTGAAGGAAATTTTGAAGGCCTTAAAAATGACCAAAATCCTTCAGATTTATTCTACAGGCGTTTGAGATTACCTCCTATCCCTTAGTGTTTTTATTGTTTTTTGATGACCCCCTAAAAGCTTGTTTTTTGCAGATTTACTGCATGCGTTGGGAAAATTATGGGATGTTGTGGGTACTCCCACACCGCCTGTTTTCTTGGTTTGGGGGCGTGAAAAATCCAACACTATCAAAATAAGGCCCAAATAAAAATTAATAAGTATGAATAAAATTAAGGCTAAAAATACAAGAAAATCAATGAAAATAAATTAAAAATAAATATAAATAAATAAATGAAAAATAAAAATAAAAATAAATAGTCTATTGAGCAGTCCTCAAGTACAAGTGCCAAAAAATAGAAGTTCAACTTAACAAACCTTAAAGTAAAAACACCAAAGAAAAAGACAAGTAACTTGAAAAGCCCCAAAGTAAAAACACCATAAAAAACCAGTAACTTGACCAGCCCTAAAGTAAAAGCACCAAAAAAGAAACCAAGTTCAACTTGTGTTAAGCTCATCTCATCACAAGATGTCAAAACACTCCTTATGATGGTATCAGCCTAACACAAGTTCAACTGACTTACAAATCAAACCTCATTCAAAACACTCATCATAATGAGGTGAACTCAAAACAATCAAAATAATGATGTTAAAAAGGTGATAGCCCTTTATATTAATATAATTAAAAGATGAGCATCAGAACCCTAACCCAAATGAGAAAATTAAAATCATGTTTATAACTTAGAATACAACTGAAGTTGTTCTTTTAGATGATCAACTCAAATAGAAGCTTTTTCAGAAGTCAAAGAAGCAGGTTTGGAAACAATCAGCGGGATTGGAATGGTTTCTTCCTCATGTACAAGAGGAAAACAGTGATTATTGTTGAAAAATCAAATGAAGATAGCATCTGATTGTTCTTTTAAACCCAATTTCACAGGATTATAAATAAAAAATGAATTGATTGAAATTAAACAAATTAGTCTTCCATAATTATCAGCTATTAATTGGAACATTTCATTCTTTCAAAGCCCTTTTGAAGAGGTAATCCTTTCATTTATTTCATTGAAATCAAGTATTTTTTTTTGTATATTCTCAACCTCTTCAATGCCATCAAGGATCTTAGAATAGCAAATTTTATTTTTCCTCAATTTTTCAAGAATTTCTTTTCTTACTAGGAATCATTAATGCTCATTATACCCAAGTGATTTAGCAATGACTCTAAATCCACAATTTTTATCACCAACCTGATCCCAAACCCCACCCAAGAACTTATGTAGTTTCTCAGGTATTTTATTGAGTTAATTCACTCCCTAAAATCAAAAATTAGTTAGCCACAATTCCAAACCCATTAAGGGAATTTAATGTTAAGTTTTGGGTCCTCTCTTGTTCATTCTACCGCGCACTCATACCGCGCACACAATAGCCCTTCACCGGTGTAGAGACTCTACTTCACTATTTGAAATATTTGTCAAGGGGAGATCGGATCATACTCAATCTCATCGACAACTCTCCTGACCAGAAACTCTCCTCACCCTCTTAACAACCTCAATCCTGTCACTCAACCAATCAACACCCTCATCGATCTCCTTCTTTATTCTTTCATTTATTTTTTCTCAGTTTCTTTTATTTCCTTCATTGCTCAAATTTCCTCAATCTTATCATGCCCTGCCTGTGCCCGGTGAGATATCATATCCTTTTATCCATTTATCATCTAATCCTCAATCTGATTTATCTAACCGTCACAATCTTTTTTCATTCTAAAGTACATCTGATCTTGTCCGTCCATGTCCTCCAACACTCAACTACTGCCTGTTTTCATTCATCAAACTCTCTGCTCATTGTTGAATGTTTGTATTCTCACTCTGGACTTGTCATGTTCAAATCCGGGCTCTTGTTAATGTTCTTTCATTTCTTTAGTTTTCAGTCTTACGTTGAATCAATTCATCTCTTTTAACATTTACATTCTTCAAAGATGGGGTTCTTTTTGACTCCTCCATTGCTGCTGCTTCATCATTTGAAAAGGAATCTGATTCCGACAGCACTAAAACCACTGAAATTTCAGTCTGTTCCACTGAACTACAAAACTCAGATCAAGAGCCATCCTTGAACTACAGAAATAATTGTTCCATCAGTTCGTTAAACCATAAAAATGAGCATTCCTCAAAATAAATGCTTACTTTGTTTGGTCTTGCTGGTCCCTTTTTAAGTGGTTCTTCAGTCTTTTTGTCTGAAATATGAGATTCAGATGAAGAGCCATCCTTGAATTTCATAAATCATTTTTCCGTCATTTCATTAAAACATAAAAATGAAAATTTTTCTCTTAAAAAAAGACTTACTTTCTTTGATTTTTTGGGTCCCCTTTTAACCCCTTTTTACTTCTTAATTGCTCTTTTAACATGCTCAAATATTGAAAGCTCACAACAGGTTTCTTTCAATTTTGGTAAAACGGGGCTTGACCTTAACACCTTTGGATCAAGCCTTGCTTTGGAAATCAAAGCGGCTCTATTCTTGAGAGTTTCCCTTAGAATCTCCAACCTAACATATTCAGGTTTGTCCCCCATAAATGGCACTCCACTTGTTAGACATTTGAGATTCTTCATCAAGCCTTGCATTAGTTTCAACTGGCAAACCCCAAATCATTCTCAATTTTTCAATGCAATACTTAATCTGTCAATCCAATAATTCATCTGGAAAGGAAATAATTAATCTGTGAATCCAATGATTAATCTGCCATTTGAATAATTGGTAATGTTCAAAAAAACTCACTTACTTGATTTGAGGGGTAATGGTCTAACTGCCACTGAGGATAAACATCCTCAGGCATAATGGATCTTTTTGATGCTAGTATTTTACCTAATATGTGCAAACAAGGCAAGCCCATTGTTTTTGAATATGATTTATAACTCACATGACCATCAAGATTGTGTTTTAAATCCTCAAATTTTTCCCCAATGAGTTTAATTGCCTCAATTGAAAATTTTTAACCCAATTGTTCTATTTCTGTTGGATGACCTTTTCCAAATTTATTCAAGAGTTTTTAAGTTCTGCATGGATTGATTGGATTTGAATTTCAATAATTCCTTCAAGCTTTTTCCACACATCCAACATGTTCCCCAAAGATCCCAAAAGTAATTGTTTGGAAGTAGAATGGGCCCCTTCTACCCAAGAAGTTGTTTTGTTTTGGAAGTATGGGTAGAAAAAAGTCAAACCTTTTAAAAACATCTGTTTGATAGGCATTTTTTTTTCCATATACTTGAGTATATACTTTCTGTCTTGCAAGGAACACTGTATAAAATTTTTGAGGTAAGCACTCCCAGCAGAAATAAATAGAAGAAGCAATAAATTGGGATAATATGAGTTCTGCATCATTTACTTCTGCCTCCCCCTTGGGTTTAGAGGCCCCATACTTTGCTGAAAGATTCGTGAAACTTTGCCATCCTTCATTTTCATTACTGAAGCGCACTTTGAAGTTTGCTTGCATTTTTTAGACAAGCACCAGGAGCACAAATGTATGGATGACTCAGGGACACTTTGTTTAAAGGCAAAAATAAAAGCTTTTTCATGGGCCATCACAAAGAATTTTGGAAGCCCCTGGGGATCATATGCCAACTCCTTTATTTTGTTCAACGCCCAAATGTATAACTCATAAATTTCTTTTTTTAAAAAAACATAAGCCCTTTTTGATTATTGTGTAGGCCATGTCTAATGGAGAGATGCCAAGTGGGTTTTGCTACCTTCTATTAAAATAAGTATGCACTTACGCGTGTGCTATGTACAAGTTGAATCAAAATGGGATGCACATATGGACCTCTCCGGCCCATTGGACACTCACACAGACCATAGGCCTGTTTGGATGTCACATATTTGGGGAAACCGGCCTCAAAACGCATGAAACAGGTGTATTGGTACACGGGCCCTAACGGGCCCGGTTATGTATATAGGCAAATACAGCCAGATGGGCTTGTATGGGCATAATTGGGACCAAGGTTTATTTTGGACATGCTAGGCCAGACAGGCTTGCCCACCAAAGTATGGTTTACTTATTTTTTGGGCTTGGGGCTTCCCATTGGGGACGCGGCCTGTGTTGCAGCCCGGTTGGGGCTGCCTCCTGCGTTGTGGCCCGCTCTTTTTGCCTTTGGCCCATCTATGGGGCCCAATGGCCCACGCGGGGCTGTTTTAGGGGGCAGGGGGACTCAAAATGGAGCCCCCCCACCCTCGTCGCGGCTGTTGAGCCCGTTGCGGCTGCCGCACTGGGCGGAAGCTGCGGGGATGGATTCCCCGGCTCCTCCCCTGCCCCTCGCTTGCCATTGCAAGGAGGAGGGGGAGGGCTGGCTGGATGGAACCAGCCAGAAACCCGTTGCAAGGAGCAACCGGTCATGGTGGGGGGGACTTGATCACCCCCCCACCAAAAGGGGTGGCTAGGCTGGTCGCATCAAGGAAACCAGCGGTGGGGGGGAATTGACCACTCCCCCACCATGGAAGGGGCGCTCTCCCCCCCCCACCTTTACCAATGGGGAGCAGTGATGGGCTGAACACCCCCCAGCCCACCTACTGTAGCAACACCCTGGGGGTATCAACCCCCAGGGCACCTGGTAGGGGGATTTGACCGCCCCCTCCAGGGATCTGTGAGAAAGAGGGGGGGGACAGCATGTCCGCTGGTCACACCCCCCCCCCCATGTGTGTCTGAGACCTGACCCAGGTGAGTCCTGGGTCCCTCCTGGCCATTTGTATGTCCAGGGGCTGGTTGCATGAGGCAACCAGCCAGCATGTGAGGTAACAGGCCAGTTATGATAGACAACTGGCTAGGGTTTTGAACAGCTAAGGGGCTGGTTAAGCCCCATTGAGGTGGAAACACCAGAAATAACGGGAATAGGCTGGTTGTAAGGGTACAGGTACTGATGACATGTGGGATGATGTAGCCCAAACCAAGTAACAAGGCCTGTAGAGCCTGTATAGCTCTTTTGGGGCGGATAATTTGCCTTTTTGCTTGCTGTATAATGGGCTCAAAAGAGGCCAATCTTTTGTACTTAAGTAGCTCTTCTCCCTGCTGTTTTTCATCATTCATTCATCATCCAATGGAATTCATCACCAACATCATCCAACGTATTTCCCATTGTGATAGCCCATCAGCAATTATTGACACAAGGTGTCCAGAATTTCTTTTGATTTCAATACCGCTCAGTGGCCTAAGCCAATTTCTGGCCATAATTATAAAACTTTCCTCCTTGTAAAGATCATGAATTGACACCCAAGCTTCCTGGTGTGAGTTTTCCTTTGATGTTTGGTGAGACATGGCCCTTCATAAACCCCAAATATGTCACAAGCTACATCAACATACTTGTCTCTCCTTGAATTGAAATTTTCAATGCCTAGCCATGAATGGCTGCTCATTTCTGAAAATAAACCTTGTCTTCTTTCCTAGTATCAAAGGATTTCACAGGAGTAGGTTCAAGCAATTGTGGAATTCCTTATTTACATAATTTTTTTTCAAGCCAAATTGTTCTCATTCAAATGAAATAAGAAATGTGAAACCAGAAAATTCAGTCAATTAAACTTTTGATGGAAGAGATTGTTCCAGTTTTGAAGAGAAATCTTGTTCCTCAATTGTAACTCTACATGAGAATGCAATTGGGGCTTCCAATGTTTTCTTTTCCAACTCCCTACCCAAATCCCTAGATTCCACAAAAACTTTGTTAAGTAAACTTTCAATTGAGTCTCTTAACCTAGCCTTATTGAATCTGGAAGGGCTTTTGCTTCCAAGCATTCCCATAAACCAAAAAAATTCAACAGCAACTTAGTATTCAATTCAATTTTAAATTCAACAAATACAAAAGTTTTCTCACTTTTGGTTTAAAATAACTAATTTTGAGAAAAATAAATTTATGAGAAGGGCGTGTGGTGAGTGTGTACGTGGTTTGTGTCAAGAGCTTTTGCCAATAGGAAGAATTTCTGATTTCCAAGTTCCTTTGCGGTAAAATAGTCCCACATAGTATGCCAGAACCCAAATCTGGGTTGAGAGCACTCAAAGGGGGTCCAGGGGTGCCAAGGTACCCCAAATCCACCCTCAAATAGCCCCTTTGGGGGGGAAAGAGTGGCCAAAATGGGCCAGGAAAACACGATCAACCCCTGCTTGCAACTTGCTCATCTCCCAGGGGTTGCAAATCCTTGATCACGACCCAAAAAAGGGTTGCAAATCCCCAATTGCGATCCAAGATGGGTTTCAAACTGGGTTTGGCAAGCCCCTGGGGATGAGCAAGTCACTAGCAACCTGGCTGGCTGCTTGTTTGGATGTGAGTTGTGGTTCACAACCTGTATGGGTCATGAAAAGTGATTCACACCCATTCCCAGCCCTGAGATTGTCAATATAATAATTGGTCAAAGTCATATTTAGGTTTCACACCTAACATTCACTCAGAATTGAGGTGTTGTTTATATTTCAGGAGTTACAGCTGTATTTTTGTTCTGCGTGCAGTCCTCCATCAACACAGAAAGGTTACACGCCCCTGAAAGCCAAAGTATAGGCGCCTTTAAAGAAAACTGTATGAAATATTCTGCTGGCCACAGATGTTTGATTCCCGCACACAGCTGGCATGTATGCGCATTTCAAAAATAACAGCACCACTCCTGACAGTCAGGTACCACAGAAACAGGTTACAACACACATGCATGCATCATGCATATGAAACACATGACTGAAGGATAGATGGATGTCTGAAAGCTCTGCATATCAAATAAGAAGTATGAAATTCAATGTATAACACAGAAAAATTATGAAAAACAATAACAAGAGTTGCCACATAAAAACTATTTTCAAAACTTTATGAACCACCAAAAATACAAGGGGTTCCCCTAAGAATTATTAAAAATTATCAGCATGTTCAGAAAATAGCTTGGAATCCAATAATACCCATTTCTGATCATGTCTTTTAAAATAAAAGAATTAAAAAATCAAAAGTATGTCAGAGCTGTAAAAATGAAAAATTAACATTTAAACAAACTCAGAAAATTGTTTCACAATAAATATGATACAGACAGATCCATCTAATTTACAGAATCAAAAATTTGTGCCAAAATAGTCCTGGAAAGCCTTCTATCCTTAGCCCACAATCACACCCCTTTCTATCTGCCCTAGGAAGGTCCTCTCACCCCAAAAAAGATATATATACAGCCCTTTCTGAATGATTTCAACAATGGTAATTTTTAGTAATCAATGCAGAACCATTCCCATCCGTGATCAAGAGTCTATAAGAGATAAAAAGGTGATTTATGGCCTCATTCTTTTATTATAATTATAAATTCTAACCCCATTATTAATTCCATTGAAGAATTTTAGAAAAAAGTCAGAAAGATTGTGCTAAGACCCTTTCAACTGTGAGTTTTTGAAAGATCCTTGAAAAAATATTTAAATTATTAATTTTTCACATCCTCGCCTGAAGAATTAATTGCTGTAAGACAGCCTTTCTACCCGTCCCCCTTGATTAAACCCTATTGAGAAATTACTTAGTACCTCATTGTCCCAAGGTCTTTACATGGTTCAAAGTAGCCCCTTGAAGAGAGATTGTTTCAATAAAGATCTCCTTTTTTTTAAAAAATGTTGCCCCTCTTGAAAATATATTTAAACCATTTCAACGAAACCAAATCAAAAACCTTGCACTTGCTCTTATCATATCATTGATCCTGAGCATTTTAGGAATTTCCTTGGAATTATTATTGTTCCAACACCAATATAATTTACTGTAGCTAATAAAATCCAAGGTTCCTGGTATCATTAATCTAAAAAGTTGTTTTCTGGCCGGGAAATATCCCTGAATAATCATTATTAAATTATTTAATTCTATTTGTACCAGATATACTATGAAAAAATAAGTAAAAACACTTATTATAATTTTTTTTCTTTCTGATTACAGTGGATTTAAATATCAATCAGGACATATTTAAAAATTATTTAATCCTTCTAAAACAAAAGAACAAGGAAATAATACGCAATTTTTTACCTAATTACTGTGAATCTTTAACTCCTGATAAACAGAAACAAATACTTCTGGAATGTGAACAAGAGCACATTAAAGAAAAAGAACTTGATTTTGAGAGGCTTACCAACTCCACTTCTTTATTAAGAAAACATAAGGAGTTGAAGAAGTATAAAAATCACCCCTTATTCCATAATTAGAGACAACAAATTGAGACTTTAATCCTTTTTATGAAAGTTTTAAAAGATACAGAAAAATATAAAAAAAAAATGAAAAATTATTATCATAATTTTTCTTTATTTTTTTCAGTGGAAAAAAATTTCCCTTGCTAAATTAATTCAGAAAGAACTTTTGGAAAGTCACTCAGACCCTGGATCTTTGAACTTAAGCCAAGATCTTATTGATTCCCACAACACCCCCCTGGATTAAGAGCCATGGATGCTTTTAACTCTAAACTGGCCTTAGTACTCTTGAAATTAAGTGTAAGTGAGCTTAAAATAGGGTTAATGATAGATTCACGGCTCATTGAGCAGTGCACACGCTTCAAAAATGGCTGTGTGGCACCCCACACAGTCCAATCCAAGCGTTGTACCACCCCCCACGGCTCAAGGAGCTGTGCAGCCCACCCAGCCTGGTCTGCCGCCTTGTGGACTTCCACACAACTACATTCAAGCTATGTGGAGTTTTACATGGCTCAAATGTAGTCGGGTGGCATCCCGCACGGCACCAGAACGCGGTTAGGGAAAAAACAGGAAATGGAAATGGAATGAAAGAGTACTAACACAACCCATAAATTAAATAAACCTTCCAAAAAAACAGAAATCAACCAAAAATCAAAGAATGTTCATTTTTTGGTTAAAAAAACAAATAAATAAAGAAATAAATCACAATAAAAATATAAAAAACTGGTACTATTCAATGGACTAGCCCTAAAGTAAATCAACCCAAAAAAACCCAAGTAACTGGACTAGCCCTAAACTAAAAAAACCAAAAAAAAAAGACAAGTAACTTTAAGAGACCTAAAGTAAAAAAACCCAAAAAAGTTCAGCTAACTTGAAAAGCCCTAAAATAATTTCAACTTAATTACCCCTAAAGTAAAAGGGCCCATAAATTAAAGAAGTCTTCTGACCAGCCCTAAAGTAAAAGTGCCCAAAGAAATACAAATCTTTTGACCAGCCCTAAAGTAAAAACACCAAAAAAAAAACAAGTTCAACTTGTGTTAAGCTGATGCCATCCCAACCTTAACATAAGTTAAGCTTTTGATGGAATCAGACCAAGACAAGTTGAAGTGAATTACCATTAAAACTGCATTGAAAAAACTCAATATAATGATTTTAACTCAAAACACTCAACATAATGATGTTCAAAATATGATAAACCTTTATATTAATAGAACTCATTAGCTGCATCAGAATTAAAATTTATATGGAACCCAATGATGAAATGAAGTCAAAGTCTATAATCTCTATAATCTAGAATACATTTGAAGTTGATCTTTGAGATGATCAACCCAACCAGAGACTTTTTTAAAAATCAAGGAATGTGGTTTTGCTACAATGAGAGGGATTGGAATCATTTCTCCCCCAAGTACTAATAGAACCCAGTGGTTATTGTTTAAAAAGGAAATGAACATTGGTTCTGATTGATCAGTAACACTATTTTTCATCTGAGTATAAGTATAACATGACTCCAATAAAATGAAATATATAGGTTTGGAATATGTTTCTGCTATGACTTGACCCATGTCTAATTTAACCATCCATTTTGAGGAGGAAATCTTTTCATTGATGTCTGCAAAATCAATTATTTTTTAATCTTTTCAACCTCCTTTGGACAACAAGCATCTTAATGTAGCATTCTTTATTTTTTTCTAATATTTCAATCATTTCCCTCCTAAATTTAAAACAACCATGTTATTCATAACAAAGAGATTTAGAAATGATTCTAAATCTGCAATTCCCATCTCCAATTGGATCCCAAACCTCACCCAAGAACCTATGGAGTTACTTGTGAATTTGATTGAGGTATTTCACGTTTGTTTCCTATCATTAAAACTGACTTAGTATTCATTTCTTTAATTGGATCAATGAAATGAATAATCACCAAATATGAGCTTCTGGTTGAGCTTTGCTACACGTTCTCTTCCTCTGAAGAGAATTTTGATTCCAAATTAAGTTTCCTGATTGACTTTAAATCTCTTCCTCTGAAATATGAAATTCAGATTCAGATTCTGCCAAATTTGACCAGCAATTCAATCGTTATTTAGTAACTAAGTTCATTAAACCCAAAAAATGAACAAATCTGAAAAGAAAAACTTACAATCTTTTGTCTTTTCTTGTTTGAAGCAATTCTTGTCCTTTTTCCCCCTTGAGTTGTTTTTCAACATGCTTAAACCAAGATGTTACTCACCGCTTGTCTGTCAATTTTTTCCTGCCCCTACTTGATTGTAAGACTTTAGGTTCAAGTCTTGGCTTCAATCAACATTTTGTAATCTTCTGAATGATATACTTCAATAGTCCGTTTTGCTCATGATCAGGAGATTCCAAGATCACTGCATTCAATTTTTCACATAACTGAGGAATGATTAGCATTTCATTGACACTGCACTTGAAAAATTCAAAAGGATCAACCATCAGTGAATTAGGAATCATCAATCCAAAAACATTAATCAAAAATAATTAATCAAAAAGCATTAATCACATAGTGATTTTAACAATCCAACTTTAAAAATCCAACTTAAGCCAACTTACAGAAATAGAACTGCAAGGGTCATAGTCCAATTTACACTGAGGATGAACATCTATGGGTACCACAGATCCTCCGATTGCTACAATTTCGCCTATTTGGTGGGAACAGGTAATACCCATAGTCTTGGAATATGAATTGGCATACAATTTTCCATCATGATCACGTTCAAACTTCTCTAATTGTTCCCTAATAAGATGAATCGCCTTTAAAGACAATTTGTAACCCAATGGTACCAGTTCAGGAGGAAGAAATGTCATTCACTTAATTGAAGAGTTATAAAGTGATTCATGAACTGAATTAATTTGACTTGAAACTGTTCCTTCAAGGATTTTCCAAAAATGAAAAAGGTTTCCCAAAGAGCTTTCAAGGAATTCTTTTAGAGTTGCAGGGGCCCCTTCAACCCAAGATGTTTTTTTGTTTCCAAAATCTGGTTTTATACAATTACCCGCTGTTACAAAAATGTCTTTGATAGGGAAAATGTTATTTTCCATATACTTGATTATGTCCTCATAGTATTTCAAGAAACACTATACAAGTCAAAAGGTCAGAACACAAAACTTGGAAGAATAAGAAGAATTGATTTTTACCTACTCTTAGTTCTGTATCATTGACCTCTGCCTCCTCCTTGGTCTTTGAGGCCCCATACTTTGCACACAGAGTCATAAAGCTTTTCCATCCTACAAAAGCCATTAAAAAAGCTCACTTTACAGTGTGCTTGTATTTTTTAGACAATTTCCAAGTGCAACATTGTCTTGATGACTCATGGAAACTAGATTCAATAGCAAAAATCAGATCTTTTTCAAGGTCCATCAAAAAGACTTTTGGAAGTCTTTCAGGATCATAAGCCAACTGCTTTAATGCATTTACAGACGAACTGTAGAACTCAAATGCTTCTTTTGTTATAAAAAGCAGAGATTTTGTGAAATTTTTGCAATTGGCTGTCATTCCTGCCATATGCAATAGTGGGGTTTTGTACTTATCTGTCTTATAAGTACAATCCTACATAGAAATATGATGGAATTGTTTTGAAAGCTTTAATGCCTCTGGATGTGCTAAGTACAGGTTGTTGAAATAAATTTAATTGATTCTTCTATTCACTTTCCCTTCCTCTCAACCTCTTCTCAATCCGTCCCTGTCAGCTGACAGTCACAAACCTATCACGGATAGTTGGAGCGACCAACCCTTACTTCTCTCTCTCAAAGTCGACTCCATTCTTCTTTTACTTTGTTCTTCCCCTCATCACCCTTCCTAACTTGATCCCAACTCTCAAATTCCCACAACTTCATCTTCCAACTCTTCCTCCTTCTGTTCCTTTTTCCTCCACTACTCTTCTCTCTCCTTTCTTTTTCTTTTTTATTTTCTTTCTTCTCTTTTTCCATTCTGCTCTTTTATCCTTTGTTTTTTTCCTTCCACCAATCTCATCCTCAAATTGCTATAATCAACTTTGACCGACCAACTACGACCTACTAAGAACAACCTCTATTGCTAAGTCTATGAAAGAATCTTAGGTTCTTCTTCTCATATTTGGTGAGAAAAGAATTGTCTTGTTGATCTTTTTTTTTTATTTCTTTTCTTCTTTATTTCTAACTCTTCGGCTTGTAGTCTACTGTCCTGTCCTTCTGAATAGCTCTACTAGTCCTGCTTGATCATACTTCTATATCTTGATCTACGGTATGTTTTCTCTTTGTTAATTCCTCCTTTCTGATTTAGATCTACTCCTAATTAACTTTTGTCAATACAGTCTGGTTCTACTTTTACACTTCTTCTGTAATCCAAATCATCTAGTTTCTTCACGATTAACAGTCGAACCGGAACTTCCTCAAACTATCATCTGCGAACCAAACCAGACGCAAGTATGGACTCCATAAATCCCACCATTCTCAAATCAACTATCAAAGCTATTCCTTTACTCACAGAGGACAATTTTACCATATGGCGGACACAAATGCTTGCATTACTCAACCTGGCAAAACTTAAAGACGCCATGGATTCCACGGACAACCTTCCGTTGGATGATAACGCAATTCTCACTTCAATCATCATCTCAAAGCTGTCGCACGCTGTACACTCAAATATCATAACTACCGATAATGAAGAAGACGCCAAGGCCATATGGCAGTCATTGCATAAGCATTTTGTATCAGCTAAACCTGCAAATCGTGCTCGCGTTTACAAAAGCTTCACTTCTATAACCTTTGACAAGGCTAATATTCAGTTATTCATTACAGAGATCAAGACCGGTCTGACTCGACTTCAGGAAATTGGAATCCATCTGCCAACCAATATTCTAGCCTATATGGTTCTTGACAAGCTTCCATCCACCCCCAAAATGAAGAGTATACATCAATCGATTATTCATTCACCTGTCAAAAATGAGATTAATCCTGATGCCGTTTCGGATAACCTTTGTATCCATCTCAACGACTAAAAGATGTCTAAGGCCAATGCCTCTGATAGTTCCCCATTATCTCTGTTCACTGACTTGTCCATGAAGTGCAAGCCCAACAAGCATAATACTCTTGCTAATCATCCCAAGCATTGATGCTAGATGTTGTATCCTCATCTCCAACCCAAGACGCCTGCACCATCTGGAGGAGATCATGTCAGCTTTATGTCTAACTCTTGAGAACCTCACTCCTTGCTATTTGTTCTTGACTCCGGCTCTTCCAACCACATGATCTCTAAACCGGAATTCTTTGACTTCATAGACTACAAACACCAAGGTACAATAAACACAAGTAGCGGTTCTGGTGCCCTGGAAATCAAAGGTATAGGCAGAGTAACCTTATGGACCAGTTCTGAAACCATCTCCCTTAAAGATTTTCTCTATGTGACTGATATTAAAGCCAATCTTTTATCACTACACAACCTTATTTTAGACAACTTCCATTTTACTTTCCTGCCTAATCGAGTTCTTATTCAGAGGAATTCCAGCGATCTATGCAATGGATTTTATGTCAACCACATTCCTTACCTCAAACTGGAAAAAGTGTTGCAATCATCCTCATTCCTGTCATCCTCCAAGATTCTCCACAAGTCGCTGGGTCATGTTAGCTACCATCAAATTCGTCACAAGCTTAATATCCCAGTTAAAAAAGAATCCCCGTGCAAATATTGCTCCATTGCCAAAATCACTAGGGCTTCCTTCAAGGACAGAAGTTCTAGAGCCAGCAAGATTTTTGAAGAGCTCCATCTTGATACAGTCGGGCCTCTTCCTACATCATCCGCTGGTCATAAGTATTTTTTGACAGTTGTTGACTCTCATTCTTGATTATGCTCTGCTCTTCCGATGAAAGGAAAGGATGAAATAGCCAAATGCTTGATTTGCTGCATTGATGTTGAGGCAAAAAGAATCGGCTACTATCCCCGTGTTCTCCATTCTGATTGGGGATCTGAATTTGTTAATGGAAAGATAGCCGATTTCTGTCAAATCAATCACATTAAACACTGCCTCGCTGATCCTTACACTCCCCAACAAAACGGCCTAGCAAACAATTCAACCATACTATTCTTGATTCTCTACGAACTATCATTATGGATTCTGGATTTCCGTCCTTGTTGTGGCATGAACTGATCTCTTCATCCACTCTGACCTTGAATCAGATACCAACTGCTAAATTAAAAAAGTCACCATAAGAACTGTTCAAACATTGCTTGCTACCCCTGTCTTACTTTCATCCAATTGGGAATCCAGTATTGTTCCTACAACTACCAAAAACAAATCGAGGAAAGCTGGACCCTCCAGGTTTGAAAGGCAAACTCCTGGGCTACAATCCAGAGCTCCAATCTTATCGTGTTCTGACTGATAATGGAAAAATCGTCAACACCAAGAGTATCACAATCCTAAAATTTTCTAAACAGGATTCATCTTTGACTCTGTCATCCGATGATTTCTTTGTAGTCGCAAAGCGCTATCCCTCTACCACTCTCAGTCCTGACTCTGAACCTGAATCCAAATACAAATCTCTGGAAGTCTCCTCGTCTCAAGCCCCCGAGTCTGAAGAGATGGAAGATAGTCCTGAACCTGCTGCCATAGAAGCTCCTGAAATTCCTGCTGATCCTGTTATTTCGGATAGAGTATTATGCACCAGAACTCTAAACCTAAAACCGGTTAAATATAGTTATCTTTCTTCTTCAGAATTGTCCGATAAAATCAAACAGGCAAAACTCACCGAAATGCAAAACATCGAAGATCATGAAGTGTGGGAAGACTTCTTTGGCACCCCCAATCATTACCTTAATACCACCTGGGCCATCTGAGACAAACCAGCTACTCGATCTACTCCTGAAAAGACTAAAGCTAGATTGTGTATTCAAGGATTTCTGCAAACTCCCAGAGTCAATTTCAGTGATACATTCGCTCCTACAGGAAAATTTTCATCTCTACTTCTTCTGCTCATCTTTGCTCTAGAAAAAAAAATAACTGTTAGACAATTTGATGTAAAAAGTGCATTTCTTTATGCTCCTCTCTCAGAAGATTTATATATAAAAACTCCAAAAGAATTGCATCGAACAGCTCCCTTCCTACGATTAACTCGGTCTCTTTACGGTCTGTGTCAAGCTCCGCTCAACTGGCATGAAACTCTTGTTGATTGGCTGGTTTCCATATGCTATCACCAGTCAGAATCTGATGCCTGTGTTTTCATTAATCTCTCTACCTGTTCTTATCTTTTCTTCCACGTTGACAACCTTGTTGTAGCAGGTGAAGTTGAAAACTTTCAATCACTTTTCTTATCTCGCTTTCCGGACTCCTCAGCTCATCCTCCAGACTCCCTGTTGGGAATGGATATTCAAATGTACAACTCTAAATGCACTCTCATTCAAAAAGGCTTGATAAAAAAGGGCCTTGAATTGCTAGGACTGGAAAACTGCAGACTGGTTCTTACTCCCCTTACTCCTAATGTCCAATTGACCCCTGCAAACAATCAAGAGGTAGACGCCTTTGCCAATCTCAACATCAATTATCGAACTTTCACGGGGATTCTCAACTACATTGCCTGCAGGACTCGTCCGGATCTGGCCGCCGCAGTCTCCATACTCTCTTGCTTCAATCATTGTCCCAGCCTTTCTCACTGGAAGGAGGTTATACACTGCTGGAAATATCTTAAGGGAACCATTCACTTATCTCTGACTCTAGCCCCCAAAGTGGACGACCCCTGTCAACTACAATTCTATTTAGATGCCTCTTGGGGAAGTGCTCTTCACAATAGGACATCGCAGAGCGGATGCATCTGTTTCTGGAAGACGTGTCCCTTGCTATGGTATAGTAAAAAAAAAAAACTTTTTTCCATGTCCTCAACTGAGTCCAAAATGAATGCCATGACCGACTGCATACAAGAGAATCAGTGGCTTTGCCACCTCATTAAAGAACTCTGGGGTTTCGCACCTGATCCCTCAATATTTCATATTGACAATAAAGGCCTTCTCAACAAAGTGCTACACTTAAGGTCGAATGCGAAGACTAAGCACCTTGATATCAAACTAAAATTCACCGGCAAACAAGTAAAACGAAAATCAATACTAGTCAAACTCATTAACTCCTCCGCCGTGATAGCCAATTCACTCACCAAGCCAAGCAACTACCAATCCCTGCTCAAGCTGCTGAAACCGTGTTTTAAGCTATAATTCTTTTGCTCACCAAATATCCGGGCCTGTTGAAATAAATTTAATTCATTCATCTATTCATTTTCCCTTCCTCTTGACCTCTTCTCAATCCTTCCCTGTCAGCTGACAGTCACAAACCTATCACGGATAGTTGAAGCGACCAACCCTTACTTCCCTCTCTCAAAGTCGACTCCATTCTTCTTTTACTTCTATCTTCCCCTCACCACCCTTCCTAACTTGATCCCAACTCTCAAATTCCCACAACTTCATCTTCCAACTCTTCCTCCTTCTGTTCCTTTTTCCTCCACTACTCTTCTCTCTCCTTTCTTTTTCTTTTTTATTTTCTTTCTTCTCTTTTTCCATTCTTCTCTGTTATCCTTTGTTTTTTGCCTTCCACCAATCTCATCCTCAAATCGCTATAACTCAACTTTGACCGACCAACTACGACCTACTAAGAACAACCTCTATTGCTAAGTCTATGAAAGAATCTTAGGTTCTTCTTCTCATATTTGGTGAGAAAAGAATTGTCTTGTTGATCTTTTTTTTTATTTCTTTTCTTCTTTATTTCTAACTCTTCGGCTTGTAGTCTACTGTCCTGTCCTTCTGAATAGCTCTACTAGTCCTGCTTGATCATACTTCTATATCTTGATCTACGGTATGTTTTCTCTCTGTTAATTCCTCCTTTCTGATTTAGATCTACTCCTAATTAAATTTTGTTGATACAGTCTGGTTCTACTTTTACACTTCTTCTGTAATCCAAATCATCTAGTTTCTTCACAGGTCCTCCAAGTGAACCTATCCACTGAACTTTGACCAATGAATCCAACTTGTTTCTTCAAGCTGTTCACAGAATATCTCCATAACATATTTTCCCTTTATTTCTGCAAGCGTTACCTTCCGCTTAGTTTTATAGATTGTTTGGTCATCAACATAATCCCCCCCATCAATCTTGCTCAATTTTATCTTCACTTGTAACATATTGAGCCTATCATTCAAGCCTTCTATTAGATTGTCTAAGGCTACCCCCAAGATTTCTCTCAGCTCATGATGCACAGAGGGGTGTTCAGATGGTTGATGGTTATGCTGGGATTCTTTGTAGGAGAGGCGCCAAAAGGGGTCTGCCTTTGTGTGACTTCCATGGATTAAAAAATTGCACCCAAAATTCCTTGTGTGGGTCATTCTGGAATTTTTGGTAAAATATTTCCTGAATAGGAACCATGTCTATAACAGGCCAAATCCCAATATTGGTCATGCTTTGAGTTGAAAACTGTGAAAGCGTAACCATGCTTCATTGCCCATGTTTTAAAATATTTTTGTGCCTCTTCCCTAGTAGGAAAATATCTCAAGGGAGGTGGGTGAAGTGGATCTGCCACAGTCACATAGTCATATTGATGGCATGCACTCCATCAGTTTCAATCAAATTAAATAAGGCAAAGATGAATTTACAAAAAATTTCACTCAGGACCAGAGGTCAAATCCCACTGTGAAAAATTTCATTCCTCAATTGTCACCCTTGATGAGGATTCAATTGGGGTTTTCAATCTTTCATTACCCAAATACTTTTTTTCTTTTTCCAAAGCTTTGTTGATGGAACTATCAATGTAAACCTTCCATGCAGCCATTTCAGAAGAAGGAGGGCTTGCCAATGTCCCCATGCAAAAAAATGCAATAGTATACTTCAGTATTCAATACAACTTTCAAGTGAACAAACAAAGTTTGCTAACTTTTGAGTTGAGAAAGAATTGTTTTCAGAATTTCATATGATTTATGATTTCAGTTTTCACTTTAATTTCACTTTGGTTTGACTTTAATGTCTCTTTGTGATTGCTAGGTGTGGAACAAAAGTCCCACAAAGTATGGTTTAATCATAAATTTGGGTTTTCAGAACCCAAATGTGGTCCAGGGGGTGCCCAAAACTCTGGCACAAATTCTGGGGGGTTTTGAACCCCCAAACACGGCTAACTTGAGCCATGTTTGGGGGCTACACGGCTCCTACAGGATTGCAGGGGGGGGGGTTGCGCGTGTTTGAAACGGCCCTTTGTAGTAATCTTTGGGCACCCATGTCTCATTTGAGTCATGTAGGGCCCTACACAACTACCACACGGTTGGAGCCATGAATTTAACATCACCCTTAAAATAATTTAAAAATCAAAACAATTTTTTTTTCAAAAATTTCAAGAAAAAACTTACTTTTTTTTAAAAAATTTCCCAAAACAGGCCCAACACCCGCGCAACTGGAAGAGCCCCTTCCTCTGGATCTCTGCATGGAGGAAGGGGAACCTTTAAGAGCGCCTGTGGCAAGCACAATGAGTAGACTCAAACACAAGACACCAGCACTGCAAGACCCGCCAGCACCCATGCTGCGCAATTCAACCAATCAACTTCTTGAGAGATCTTTCTCATGCAGAGAGTTATTCCTGGCGGCTATGTCTCTACCCATGCCACCCCAGCTGGGCTCAACCAAAGAGGCCAAAATAAAGGCTGTAGTGAAGGAATATGTGGGATATTTGGAGGCTTACACAATGGCCCAAGTACAAGAGGACATCATAGCCATGAGAAAGGCCATAGCACAGGAAAAATACTCACAGATAGCCCTGCGCATATTCATCCCCAGGAAGGAAGTGGAAAAATATGTAGGAAATTGGAATCCTTGGTATTGATTGGCATAGTTAAAGGGAGAAGATCCCAAAAAGATGAGATATTTCAATCACCAAAGAATGAGGAATACCAAGAGTTGGGACAATGTAATATCATTAGATCAGAAATGGAAGAAAGTTTTTCACAATTGAATATAGAGGTTACACCCATCTTTAGTAAGTTCTCTGAAAATTTTTTCAAAAACTTTAAAATTTAAAGCAGCAATTTGGATAGTATTCATAACAAATTGTATAAGTTAATTCAAAGTTTCAAGAAATCAATCCTGAATCAAGCTGCCCATCTTAAAACTAGTGAGTTTGAAATCAAAAAAACTAAGAGATACTATCAATATGGATAAATCATCCATGATCAAACAAATAAAGAGCACTTACTCTTCAGTTACAGAAGAAATCCTACTCTCCATTGAAAATCTTCATCAAGAAATTAACAAAAAAACTGATACCCCCTCTGCCCATCTAGTTACTGAAATAGACTTGCTGAGCAGTATGATTGATTTAAAATTAAGAATGATTAAGAATGATCTTAGAGACCTAAAATTGAATTCAACTGGTACCTTTCTGGTCAAATGAGAAGAAGAAAAAGCTGTCAGAATGATTCTTTGTTGGAATGTTAATCCCATCAGGGGAGTTAAAATGGTAGGATTCTATGTAATAAAATTGAATTTAAAGATATCTTTGTGATGATATCAGGAGTATCCTGAATGGATAAAGAATATTATTTTAATCATGATTGAAAAAAGACTTGTATAGATTTTTTAAATAAAAAGGAAGTTATCAAAGAATAAATTCCTGTAAAATACAATACAGGAATGTCACAAAGACATATAGCTAAATTGATAAATTTTGGGGAAGAACATACAGAGGTTATGATGAAGAAAAGAAAAGGAAAATAATAGATCCTTTAAATCTATTGCTTAAGAATAAAATTCACCAAGAACTTATCATAGGAAATTTGTTTGAGTTGAAAGAAGAAAGATCAAACTTTTCATGCAAGATAAAATATTATTTTAATTATGATATAAAGAACAAAAAACAAAAAAAATCATAATTTTACATTGAGTTATAACTTTTAATTTATAATGTCATGAAATCACTTAATCAGTTGAATCACCATGTATCATTGAGACTCAATTGAATTTGCATTGTATCAGAATAGTATGCTGAATGGTTGTAACTTATGGAAAAGATGGGAGATCATAAGTATTTAAAGAGCCCATTTTTCATCATCAAGTTATTATTTTGTTTGCTCAATATCTTCTGCTTATAACCAAATCAATTAATTTCATTAACTATTAATAATACCTCTACTGACAGAATTTTTAATTGTAAGAGTATTTCTCCAAAAATTCCCAATAAGTCTAGAAAAGTAAGGAATACATTTTGCATAACCAGTCCAACCCCTGAAGTAGAACAAGCCCTGAAACTCTTACCCCCTGAAACTGAATGGCCTCAATTCTCAGGAGAAGGAGATTACAACCAACTCAGCATCATCAAATTCATTGACTATACTCTTGCTTCATATGAGATCCCAGATAATATATCATTCTTAATATTATCCATACTATTTGAAGTAGTAGCTATAGATTGGTTCATTAACAAAAGAAGAAGTAGGATATCAAATTTTTAATCCTTGGAAAGTCCTGATTAAAGTCCCTTTTGGCACAAAAATTTGGAAAAGGAAGATGATGAATACCTTTGAAAATTCATTGTTTGACCCTTCAAATGAAAAACCTCATAAATTGTGTCTAGAATGAAAGAAGATATTGGATTGCTTCTAACCTGATGCTTAAAAAAAATAAATCAATGAAAGACTCCTTAATTTATTTCCTGGAATCCTCAACTGCAGTGTAAGATGTAGAATGACTATTGATTCTTACCTCTCTACCCTTATTGGTATATTAGAGGAAAATATTTATATGAATGGTCTTGAAAAAAGAACTAACAAACCAAAGGATCATAGCACCAAGAATAAAGAATAAAATAACACCAAATCTAAGGATTCTTCCATCCCCAAGTTAGAAGTAAATAATACTTGAGAAAAAAAGGAAAGGGTATGCTGGAACTGTAACCAGACAGGGCATTTAAAACCTGATTTTCCTCAGCCCAGGAGAAGGATTAATCCTATTGAAGGATAAAATAATCCTTATCCTCAACTTGATGAAACTGATGGATCAATATCAGAGGGTGAACTAATGATTTCAATTTCAGGATTCCTCCATGAAAATAAACTCTTTCATTGAAGATTCCAACTTAACACAACAATAGAATAACAACATGAAGATTCAAAATTTTTTTGAGGCCGAAATATTGACTCTTAAAGCCTCTCCCAGAAGAAGTTATACTCCTGGTGAAACTTGCCATGCTACTGGTCTAATCCAAGGCTCCCCAGTAGAGTGACTTCTAGATAGTGGAACCTTTTTCTCTTGTGTTGGATCATCTTATTTGGAAAAACAGGATCCAAATTTGAAAATAAATCTGCTAACACTACCACCAGCTATGTTCAGCAGTTGCTATAAATCTTTAAATGCTATTATAGTATGGAAAACAGATTTCATATTCCCCCATTCTAAAGGATCACTTAAACTGAAAAGTGAATTTTTATTACTACAAAATGGAGTATGTGACTGCTTTATTTTAGGAAATGATACACTATGCCTTTATGGAATAGATTTGTTCAAAAGTAAGGGTAGATACTTTACTGCAGGAGGATATTGGAACAAGAACTTTCACATATGCCATATTAATGCTCAAAATTCTGATTCCACCTATGAGAAAAACTTTGAGACTTTCAACCAAGAATATTTTCCCCATGCAGCCTTGAATTCCCAGCTCAGTGAAGACCAAAAACAGGATATTCTTCAAGTTAGCTTTGAAAATCAAAATTCTTTTTGCACTGAGGATTACCCTATTGGTAATATTCAAGGAAATGAAATTATTCTTACCTTCATAATTAATCCCCCCTATCCTTCAAACTCTAGGAGACCTTCTTAACCTTCTATCCCATAATCAAGAGCTGCCCTTAAAACTCAAATCAAGGAATTAATAGACCTGCCAGTTTTGAGGTAAGTAGGACATGATGAGCAAGTTTAATGACAAGTAAAAAATGGTTCAAGACTTTAGGATGCTGAACAATTAAACTCAAGAAGACCATTATCCTATCCCTAGGATTGACCATACTATGCATAATCTCTCAAATTCTAAGTTTATTAATAATATGAGCATGCTGAAAGGACTTCATCAGAGCCCTATCAGCCCTGATAGCAGGAAGCTCATGAGGGTCATATGCCACCTAGGAATATATGAGTATTTAAGAATTGCCTTTGGAATCAAAAATTCTCCCTCCCACTTCCAAATGATTATTGTTAAAGTACTAGGCTAGTTTATTGGACAAGGCTGGATGATAGTGTATATTGATGATGTTATCATCTACACTTATCATTGGACTACTCATATCAATAAAGTATGATTATTTCTGAAAACCATCTCTACTACAGGATTGAAAGTATCCATGGAGAAGTGTTATGTTGGGTATGGAGAGCGCAAAGCCCTAGTACACATAGTATCTGGTATAACCCTTATAGCTGATCAAAGCAAGGTAGCTTCTGGTATGAATAGAACAATGCCCCAGAACAAGACTTAAATCTTCTCTTTCATCAGCTTCTGCAGCTATTTTAGGAAGTACTTACCCAAGTTTGCGCTACTGACTAAATTTTTGTATGAGATTTGAAACAAAAACAACAAGTACTCTTTGAGATGACTAATGAAAGGTTCAATAATTATAAAGAATTCAAAGTTCTATGACTACAGCTCCTGTGCTAATAAAACCTGATTACAGCAAACCTTTCAAGCTATACATAGATTCAAGCATGGAAGGACTTGGAGCTTCCCTTCACCAGGAAATCATATAAGATGATAACCCAGTGGAAATACCAATAATCTTTATCTCTAGAAAAGTCAAGGATACAGAGAAAATATATTGTGCCAGCCAAAAATATGACTTTCTCTATTATGGGATTTGAAAAAAATTTATTACTTCCTTGAATGCATTTGATTTTCAGTAATGACTGATTGCAATGCTTTGAGAACTCTAATGAGAATGAAAACTTCTAGCAGGCATATTTTGAGATGGCAGATAGCTATTCAAAAGTATGGAGGACAGATGAATATGGTTAATCAAGATTGAAGAAAAAACCAGAATGCTTACAGCTTGAGTAGCAATGATTTACCAATTGACCCTAGCAGCCCAGCTCATGAACCTGAAGTTAATCAAATTCTTCCTATATTCAATGTAAAATTTCTTGATCATGAAGCTCCAATCACTGGGATACATATCTGTAAATTAGATGAATCCTTGTTTTAATCCATTAGGAAAAATTACATCCCTACTATGAGAATCTTGATCTCTCTTATGGAAAGCACTAAACATTCATCTGAACTACTCAACAGCTTTCCTGAACCATTACTGAAAAAATAAAAAGCTGGAAGATTTACCTTATGGGATGGACTAGTATATTACAGACATCAAAAATCCAGTGTCCTAGTCTTAGCTAATGAGGAACATATCAAACATATCCTAGCTGAATGACATGATAACTGTTCCTCTGGACACTTATCCACTGACAGGAATTTAGAAAAGGTCAAACAAACAGCCTGGTGGGTTTACTGGAGAGACTCCACTATCAAGTATGTTTCTAGCTGTTAGAATAGCCGAAAATTTCAATGAACAACTGGAAAGAGGGTTGGCTTATTGAAGAAGATCTCCAAAACCAATAATAGATGGGAAATGATCAAAATGGACTTTCATAGTGGACAGGTTCACCAAGAAAGCTGAATTCCTACCCAACCACAAAGATGATACTGCCATGGAACTGGCTCTACTGTTCTTGGACATACTCATTGCAGATGTACAAGTTCCCCAGATTATTATAAGGGATAGAGACCCCAGGTTCACCTCTAAATTCTGGATAAATCTTCATGATATGTTAGGAATTACCTTAGATTTCTCTACAGCTTATCATCCCCAAACTGAATGATTAGCTGAAAGAATGATGCAGAATGTAGAAGAAATGCTCACAATATTGTGCTTCTTTGGAGTAGAATACAAAAAAAAAGATGGATATTTCCATGACTGGGTTAGTCTTTTACCTGCCCTAGAAATGGCTAGCAAAAGCATTAAATATTCTACCACCAAAGAAATGCCCTATTTACTAGAAAGAGTATGGATACCAAAGCTAACCAAAGGAAAATCTTAATCAGAAAATTGTAAATATAAATCCTAAATCAGTAGACTTTTAGAAAATGATAGACATATCCAATAAACCTGCTGCTAAATGTGTTCAAGAGGCTTTTGAGTATAATAAAGAGAGATGGGATAGAACTCATAAAGACACTGATTTTAAAATTGGAGACCAATTCCTGATCTCAACTACTTTTTTGAAAACCTTTCAGGGAACAGAAAATCGGGGCCTGCCTTTGTTGGACCATTGACTATTAATAAGCTTCATGGAAAGAGTGCTGTAGAAGTGATCCTGAGTGATGAAATTTCCAGGAAACACCTGGTATTCCAACTAAGCCCTGTCAAAAATTTTAAACAAAGAGAAGGAGAGAAAATTCCTCCACCAGAGACACCTGTGGAAGCTGACCCTGATAAAGGAAAAGGGAAAATTAGCAAGATCCTTAAATAAAAAAAATGAAAGGATCAATGGAATAGGTCCTAGAATTTACCTGGTGAGATGTAACAGAGAATCTTCTGATAAAGATCAATGGCTACCTGGAAACAGCATTCCAGATGGACCCATACATCTAAGAAATCACAGAGCAAATAAAAGACATTGAGCCCCAAAAATATTTTTTTCAGACGTAGAGATATCTTTGAGTTGGATAATTTCAGCTTGCTACATATACAGAGCAAATTTTCAAAGTAGAATAAAAATAAAAATAAAAATAAATAAAATAAAAATAGTGATAAATCCTAAGATATTATTAAAAATTTTAATTCATCACCTAAAAAGAGGTGAAGTCACTCACTCACCCCACTCTTGAATTCCAACTCCTTATATTTTCAAATAATTAAACAGGGAAATGACCCAAAAGGCTACGGCATCACTGTGGAATGTTTTGGCCATTTTAATATTTTGCATGAAATCTCATGTTTAGGTTTCCCACCTCAAATTCACTCAGAATGGAGTTTTTGTGTATATTTCAGGAGTTACACCTGGATTTGTGTTCTGTCACAATTTTGGCAAGCAGCCTGGCATCCATACAGCAATGGTACACGCACCTGAAAACCAAAGGGTATGAAACTTTCAAGAAACATGCATGAAATATGCTTCTGGCTGTGGATGCTTGATTCAAGCACGCAGCTGTCAGGTATGGGCATTTTGAAAATAACTGCACAACTCCTGGGAGCCAGGTACCGCAGGAACAGGTTACAACCCACATGCATGCATCATGCATATGTAAAAAAATGACTGAAAAATAGAGGGATTTCTGCAACCTCTGCATATTGAATAAGCAGTATGAAATTCAAAGTATAAGACAGAAAAATTAGGGAAAAAAATAATAAAGGTTTCCATGTAAATACTATTGTCAACTTGTTTTTGAAACACAAATCATATCAAGGGCTTCCCCTAAAAATTTTAAAAAACTATCAAAATGTTCAGAGTATTGTGTAGAGTCTACAAATACCCACTCCTGACCATTTCAATCAAAAGAAAACAATAAAAAATCAAGTGATTTTTAAGAAATGTAAAAACATAAAATTAACATTTAAAAAAATTCTGAAAATTGTTTTGCACATGAATATGACACAGATAGGTTCATATGAGTGGAAGAACAAAAGGTGCGTGCTGAAACAGCCCTGTAAAGTCTTCTAGCCTTAGCCCATAATCACACCCCTCTCTACGTGCCCTAGGAAGGTCCCCTTACCCCCAAAAATGTATACATACAGCCATTTTTGGATGAATTAAACATCAGTAATCTTTATTTATCAATCTGGAACCATTTCAATCCATGATCAATGGTCTATAAGAGATAAACAAGTGATTTATGCCCCCATTCTGTTTGTATTATTATTGATTCTAACCCCATGTTGAACTGCTTTGGGGAATATCAGCAAAAAGCCCCAAGGATTGTGTTGAGACCCTTTCAACTGTTAATTCTTGCAAGATCCTTGAGCCAATACTTTAAATAATTAATTTTCCTCACTCTTCCCTCAAGACTTAAGTGCTTTAAGATGGTGATAATTTTCTTATTTCCTTTTCTTTTATTCTTATTTCTTTCTTTTTATGTACTTTCAAGACATACCTCCCCTTGAGCATAGGAGATTCAATGCCTGCCACTAGTCCTGTCACCTGCCAGTTTAACATTTGAGCAGACCATGTGAAAGAATTCCCTTGGTGTCTCCTTCTATCTTTCTCACGCTCTGTTCTCTATTTTCTCATCTCTGTTCCTCCTTATCTCCGTCATGTTCTTTTGCACTCTAGTCTCATCTCATCACCTTCATACTTGCACTCGCACTTACAACAGATCTCAGACTTGATCTCCAACTCTTCAACCACACCATTGGATCACCTAAGAAGAATCAATTAACTATTATCACCAAGTACTTCATTCCAAACTGCGGTAGGTTCTTAACAGACTTGTCAACTCAACATCAGGAACTGAAAATCTCATTTTTCTGCAGTCTTTTATTTGTCTGGGCGGATTAGTCTCTTCCTCTACAGTGTCTTTCATCTTCTCTACTTAGTCCTCTCTGGGCCATAATCCTATCTGTAGAGACGCCATAACTGTTTGTTATATTTCATCTCTATGATTGTTTCTCTTCTCTGGCTGTTTGTCATGCTCTGAAATGATCCTTGGAATAAAAATAGCCTGGTTCAGGTTTAACAGTTCTTTTATACTTTTACACGGTTAAAAGCCGAAAATGGATCACTCAAGCTCAACCAATCTAGCTAGAACTACTGCATCACCTGGACCAGGAGTTAAATGCAATTTCAAGGCACTGGCTCTCAAATCCCTCATGGAATCTACTCCGCTTCTCTCTGAAACTAACTATTCCATCTGGAGGAAAAAGATGGAACAACTCTTCAAGATGCGAGGCATTCTGGAACTAATCAATTCTGACAACCATTTTGTCAAAATTCCCAACAATGACGAGATGGCAGGCTACCTAATGTCAAAGTTGGAACCTGGAACGCACACCAACATCATTACGCCGGAAAATGAAGATACATCCAGGCTGATTTGGCGGGCTGCGAAGAATCATTTTGCATCCAGTCAGGAAGATAATTGAGCAAGGATGTTCTTTAATTTCCTGTATCTGGGTTTTGATCAAAACCACATTGATGGATTCCTTACCTCCTTCAAGGCTCACTTGGGAAAGCTGGACAAAGTAGGAATAGAATTACCTAATGACATTCTCATTTATCTCATACTCTTCAAACTTCCCAAGTCTCTGAAGTCAATAAGGTCACAAATTATGAATTCCGGGGGAGAACTTTCTGTAACATTGGTCTTAAATCACTTGGTCCAGCACAAGAATGAAGTTCAATCCAAAGCGGCTGGAACTACCTCAGACACCAATGTTGTTATGTATCACACAAGTAGTCAGAAAGAATCTGATCCTCCAAAGTGTGAAAACGGAAAGCATAACTCACTTGTCAAGTCCCATCCTCCATCATTCTGCTGGGCCAAATTCCCTGAGCTACAACCTGATCAACCTCCTAACAAAACAAAACGCTATGCCAAGAAGAAGCAAAAGCCTGAGTCTCATTACTACTCATTCTTCTGCGCCTTCAATCACCTCAACAACCTTCACACAAATTGGTTCATCCTGGACAGTGGATGTTCTATCCACATGTTTCACGATGAAAGGTCCTTCAAATCACTTACCAAAGGAACCAAAAAGGGATTCATCAAGACTGGCAAGAAGGGTGAATGATGGAATATTCACAGAATTGGTACTGCTGAGCTCTTGTGCAACGGCAGGACAATTCATCTCCAGAATGCTGCATGGGTCCAGGAAGCCTCTGTTAACCTGGTGCCACTTGGAGCTCTACTGGTGAAAGGATGCGGTCTCAAGGTTAACTCAAAATTGGAACCAGCTGTTTTTACTCTCCATCGAGCAGGCGCTGAAGTTTTAACTGGACGCATTGAGAACAATCTCCTCATGATCCATGTTGAAAATTTGTCAATTTCTGTCTTATTGGCTCTGACAGACATCGCAGCTAAGCCAAGTTCCTCATGTTCTCTAACTCAAACTGAATTGCAAGATCTTCACCATAAATTAGGTCACCCAAGTCTTGGGAGGATGGAGAAGCATCTAGGTTTCTCAACTGAAAAAGGCTCCAGGAATCTCTTTGAATGTCTAGCTTGCAAAAAGAGCAAAATTGACAAGATCCCTTTTTCTAATAATCAAGCCCCTGCTGCCAATGTTTTTGATTGACTTCATCTGGACCTTATGGGACCCTTCAATCCGGTCAGCAAAGGAGGAAAGAAATACTCACTGACTATTGTTGATAACAAATCTGGGTATCTCTCAGCTTTCCCGCTCCCTTCAAAGGATGCAGCTGCTGAAACCATTAAATTTGTCATTCAAAACAAAGCAAGGAAGCAAGGGAAAAATCCAATTGAAGTAGTATCTGACAGAGGTGGGGAATTTGTGAACAAAACTCTGAGGCAATTATTCAAATCAAACTCTATCAATCATCTTGTCAGTGAGACTTATCACTCTAAACACAACAGATAAGCTGAGAGGGCCAACTGTACAATCATGGAGTCTATGCAATCAATCTTCAGCTCAACTAAAATACCAAAAAATTACTGGCATGTAGTTATCCAGAGCTGCTGCCTGGCCCTGAACCAAATTACGTCTGAAAAAGGGGAAAACTCTCCTTGGTACATGATGCACAAAACCAAGCTCCCGGTCAATTATCTCAAACCATTTGGGTCTGGAGTTGTTTTTCTGATTCAGGACAACAAGAGTAGATCTAAGTTGGAAGAAAAAGGTGATGAAGGGATGCTTATTGGATATAATCCTGGGTTTCACTCTTACAAGATTATATCCAAAAAGTATAAGATAATTGAAACCAAACATGTTCGGTTTCTCAAGAACCAGATCAAGAATGACATCTCTCTCAATGACACAGTCCCCTTTGACCTGGTTACTCCTACAGAAGAAGTTGTTGGCAATACCACCAATGTAGAAACAATTCTGGAATTTACCAAAGATCAAAAGCCTCTCATCAGCGACTTGGAAGACACCAGCTCTTCCTGCTTGTCCAATGCAAATTTTTTGGATTCAGAAATCCTACAAACTCTGAAGCCATCACTACGTGATCGCACCAAACTTAAAGCTCTGGAACAATTTGGTTACTACTCTGAGTCAGTACCAAAAAAACATTCACGAGGCTCTCAAGCAACCAATTTGGGTTCCTTCCATTGAGAAGGAACTTGGAACAATTGAAGATCTTGATGTATGGGAGGATGAAAATGAGAATGACGTTTTCAATCCACTTGGCACAACCTGGGCTTTCTGGAGTAAGCTAGACCTTCATACTGGAGAATTGTCTTTGAAGGCCAGGGTGTGTGTCCAAGGCTTCAATCAGAGGTATGGCATTGATTACTTTGATACCTTTGCACCTACAGGTAAAGTTGCCTCCCTACGGGCTCTACTTAGCTACTCCGTCGACAGAAATCTGAAAATCCTTCAGTTTGATGTGAAAGGAGAGTTTCTTCAAGCTCCCCTGGAGGAAGATGTGTTTATCAAGACTCCAACAGGATTGAAAAGGACGTCTAAGTACCTTAAGTTGAAGAAATCGTTATACGGCCTTAAGCAGGCGCCCCTGAACTGGTACACAACCCTCAGCTTGTGGATCAAAGAAGATAAGTTTGAAGAAAGCAACAGCAATCCTTGTCTCTATCTGCATCGTGATAAAGTCACGGCTCTTTTCTTCCACGTTGATGACTTAGTAGTGGTAGGGAATGTTGAAGATTTCAAAAAGAAGTTCTTAGATAAGTTCAAAGATTCTTTGGCCCATGAAGTGGATACTTTATTGGGAATGAAGGTAGAAGTGGGGAAAGATTTTATTGCCTTGTCTCTTCCAAATCATATTAAAAAGGGTCTGGAGGAAATGAAACTGCTTGAAGCTAAACCTTTGAACAATCCGTTCACATCTGGTCTACATCTCAAACCCGCCTCTCATCTGGAAATCGAAGCCTTCAAGGAACTGGGGAAAAGCTATCACTCACCAATAGGTCGACTGAACTTTATTGCAACTTTGGCTTTGCCGGATATCAGTTTTGCTGTTTCAAACCTAGCCCGTTTCTCAGAAAAGCCAGGAATCCAGCATTGGAAAGAACTAGAACATGTCTGGAGGTACCTTTTGAAAACAATCAATTACAAGCTGGTTTTTGGGCAAGAACTTTGGCAATGCGGTTGGTTGTCTATAGCAATGCTACATGTGGGGATGATCCAATTGCCAGACTATCCCAAACAGGTTTTGTCTGTCTGTTTAAAGGGTCACCAATCTACTGGACCAGCCAACGTCAGAGGTGCATAGCACACTCCTCTACCGATTCGGAATGCAATGCCTTGTCCGCCAGTCACCTTGAAGGGCGGTGGATCAACCACTTGATTAGTGAATTTTGGCAAACTCAAACTCTACCACCAATACATCTCACCATAATAAGGGGCTGAATGATAAAATTAAGAAGTTTGGATGCAAATCACATGCCAAGTATATAGACATCAAGTTGAAGAGCTTGAGGAATGACTGGAACAAACAAATTATCAACATAAAGCTCATTTCTTTGCAAGACATGTTGGCTGACTCTCTCACCAAGGCTGCCAGCAACTCTTCAGTTGAGCTGCTCTCTAAGCATATAGGGTCTTTTAATTTGACCTGATGTTGAGTTGAGCAGGCATGTTGATAATTGTCTTATTTCCTTTTCTTTTATTCTTATTTCTTTCTTTTTATGTACTGTCAAGACATAGCTCCCCTTGAGCATAGGAGATTCAATGCCTGTCACTAGTCCTGTCACCTGCCAGTACAACTTTTGAGAAGACCGTGTGAAAGACTTCCCTTGGTGTCTCCTTCTATCTTTCTCACGCTCTGTTCTCTATTTTCTCATCTCTGTCATGTTCTTTTGCACTCTTGTCTCATCTCATCAGGTTCATACTTGCACTTGCAGTTACAACCAATCTCAGACTTGATCTCCAACACTTCGACCACACCATTGGATCACCTAAGAAAAATCGACTAACTATTATTGACAAGTACTTAATTCCAACCTGAGGTAGGTTCTTAACAGACTTGTAAACTCAACATCAGGAACTGAACATCTCATTGATCTGCATTCTTCTATTTTTCTGGGAGGATTAGTCTCTTCCTCTACAGTGTCTTTCATCTTCTCTACTTAGTCCTCTCTGGGCCATTATACTATCTGTAGAGACGCCATAACTGTTTTTTATCTTTGATCTCTATGATTGTTTCTCTTCTCTGGCTCTTTGTAATGCTCTGAACTGATCCTTGGAATCCAAATAGCCTGGTTCAAGTTTAGCAGTTCTTTTATACTTTTGCATAAGAAAGCCTGTCCACCCATCCCCCTTGAGTAAACCCGTATTGAGAAATCACTTAGGACCTCATTTTCACAAGGTCTTTACACGGTTAAAATTAGGCCCTTGAAGAGAGATTATTTCAATAAAGATCCCCAGTTTTGTAAAAAATGTGGCCTCTCCTTCAGAATATATTTAAAAAATTTTAAAAAAACCAAATTTCAAACCTTGCACTTGCTCTTCTCATATCATTAATCCTGAAAATTCTACATGTTTTCTTGGAATTATTCTTGTTCCAACACCAATATCACCTTCTGTAGCTAAAGGACTGCAAGGTTCCTGTTATCAAGAGGCTGAAAGGCTTGTTGTTGTAGTCCAAGGTGTGGTGAGTTTTGGTGAGGTGAGGTGTGGTGAGGTGTGGTGTGGTTTGGTTTGGCTTGTTGTGTTGTGGTAAGGGCAGTACAGTATGGTGATGAGGGTGTGGTGGGGGGTTATGGGAGGGTGAAAGAGTTCAAGGGGTTGGTTTAGAAGATAATTGGACCGCTCCAAGATGAATGGAGGGTCCAGGAAAACTTCTTTTGAGTCACATTGAATTTATGAATGCAAAAGGGTTCAAAGAAGGGTTGCAGCACCCAAAAAGGGTATATTATGATGCTTTTTGGGTTTAACTTTTGAGACACACATAGTGCCTCAAAAATTACCCAGAAATAACTTATGGGAAGATTTATAGAATCACTTTGAATTTTCAGCTTCAAAAATCTCAGATCATCATTATTTATTTCAGGAAAAAAATTAAATAGAGACAACCCTTTTCATTTCAATTATATTTCTTGTCATGAATTATTTGAGGGGTAAAAAATTTGACAAGCAGTCAGAAAAATTTGTTTTTGAGTCTCTGGATTCTTTACTAAAGTTCAATTTTTGGAGGCCCAGGAAACATCTAAAACTTCTGAAAAAAATATTAAAGAGGTCTTCTGTATTTGTTTCTATTTTCTAATGGTTTGAAAACCCCCCCTAAAAAAAACTCAATCAAAATGATTTAAAAGGGAAATGAGAAAATTAAATTTTTAATTTTTTTTTGTTTTTTTGAAGGAATCCTTAAGGAAAAATAATGCATCCAAAAAATCTGAAAGAAACATTAGAATCATCTTCAAAGATTTCTTTAGCTTCCTGATATCTTCAATCACCCAAAAAAACAAAATTAAAAGGAGAATGAAAGGATGAAATGGCAAATGAGATATTTGATTTGTTTGGGTTATTGAAGGAATTTTTCAAGTTACAAGGATAGGTCAAAATATCTGCAGAAAATATTTTAAATATCTTTGTATTTTGCTTCAACATTCTGATAGCTGAAAAAACAAAACATAATTAATTAAAATAGAAAAATTAAGGATCCCAAAACCCATTGAAAAATTGTTTTTGCAGATTTGTTTAATTTTTTTATTAAATTTGTGGAGGTATACTAATTCCCCCAAGATTACCAATCATTTATTTTATGGTTTATGAACCCCAGCTATGGGACTGAATCATAATCATTCAAAAGAAAAATAAATCTTAAAAATTACCATTCAATAAAGTATTTGTCTGTGTGGCAGCAATGGTGTGCACTGGAATGAAGACGTAAAATTCCATGATTTAAAGGACTGGGAGCCTGAGAAATTAATTACTTGAAAGTTTCAATATAAATTAATTATTCTTGAATAAATAGCAGGAATGATTTCTATAAAAAAGATGGGCATGAATAAAGCATCACATTTTTTTTTCAATTTTGTAAGTTGATGTAATAAATTCAAGTAGGAAAGAGGAAATTTTGGATTGTTTTAATTAAAAATTAAAAATAAATTGGAAAGAAAATCTAAATATGAAAAGGGTCATATTAATTTCACAACCCAGGGCTTTCAAAAGGTTTAAAACACCATTCACAACACATATGAGTCATGAACAGAGATACAAAACTCAAATAGTTGCAAAAAAACCCTTTCGAAACTTTGGCAAGGGGGTTGAGAATGAGTAGTTTTCAAACCAAATGAGTTGCAATTGATTAGTTTGAAAAACCATGGTGGTTGCGCAACAACCACAGAAAAAAAAAATTAAAAAAATAATCAATGAGTCAACAAAAAAATGAAAAAATGAAAAAATGAAAAAATGCAAAAATGAAAAATGAAAAATGAAAAATGAAAAAATGAAAAAATGAAAAAATGAAAAAATTGAAAAATGAAAAAATGAAAAAATGAAAAAATGAAAAAAATGAAAAAATGAAAAAATGAAAAAATGAAAAAATGAAAAAATGAAAAAATGAAAAAATGAAAAAATGAACAAATGAACAAATGAACAAATGAAAAAATAAAAAAATGAAAAAATGAAAAAATTATAAAATTATAAAATGATAAAATGGTGAAATGAAAATTGTAAAAATGTAAAAATGTAAAAAAGAAAAGATGAAAAAATTGAAAAATTAAAAAATGGAAAAATTAAAAAATTAAAAAATGAAAAAATGAAAAAATTAATAAATCCAGCATGAATCTAATTAATGAGGATTATTCAGATATCAATTTTTATTTTTATCTTTTGATTTTTGTTTCTTTGTCAATTTCTTCAATTTTTTTTATGTTTATTTTTCATTTGGTTTTATTGATTTTACTTTTTTTATTTTTATTTTTTTTTGAACAGAATTCCATGACTCAAAATTACCTGTTTGGCGCAATCTAGAACCTAAATAGTTGTGAACACAATCCCTTGTGAGTTTTTGGGGGTTTTTTTTGGGTTGTGAATTTATTGCAAACCATATGAAAAATATTTAGAAAATTCAAATTCCTTAATTCTGAATTTGAGTAAACTTATGTTCATAGCATTTGATAAGGGATTGAAGATTGATTAGACAAAATCATCAGTACTGGGAATGGAGACAAACTCAGGATAAGTAAGAGAAAAGTCACCAAGAACAAGAAAATGAAAAAAGGAAACACCAAAAGCACATTGAGAAGACAATGGTCTGTCTGGGTAGTTGATTAAGTGAGTTGAAGGATGCAATTGAAGGGAAGATTGGAAATAGGGGAAAGGGCTGAGGCCTCAACAAAGGTGAGCACAATTGAGTTGAAGAAAAATAAAAGCAAAATAGAGAAATCTCATCAGGAATGCAGCCATGAGTGCAAGAACCAACAAGGAAGCATGGGGAAAAGAATATAGAATGAAATGGGAAGATGATGAACTAAGAAAGAGTGAGATGAAGGACTTTTTTATGAGTGATTCAAGAAAATTTGTCAGAGGTTCAGTGTTGAAATTTCACTCTCACAACCGCGGACTCCTGTCATTCCACTGCCCATAGTTTGTATTTGTCACTCCTTCAGTTGCACTCCCTTCTCTTGGTCTCTTTTCCTTTCACTCTTCCATTTTTTTCCTTTTCCTCCCCTGATACGCTCAACTCTCAAAACCTCACTCCTCTCCATCAACCTTACCAACAAGCTCAACTTACTACCAGTACTCCGTGCTATTCAAGATAGCTTACCAGTCCTCAACTCAGCCCGCTTCACTCTTCTCCTCGACTGCGACTCTCTTGATCAACATACAATTATCTCACTTTTTGCCTACCATCCTAATCGCGGCCGTGCTCTTGTTCATTTGGTGAGAAAGAGATCACACATCCGTCAATTCCTGAATCTCAATCTGAACTGGTTATTGGTAGTCTACTCCTCAACATCCAACTGTCCCAGGTCCTCAAGCTTCCAATTCAATCTGCGGTTTTCTTCAGCCTTTCTCATCTGTCCATTATCCGGGGTAGGATCCAAATTCTTTGGATATTTTCCATCTTCATTAACTGTCATTGTCAATTCATTGAATCTTGTTGGTTTTCTAGTCTGGTCTTAAGCCTTTTAAAAGAAATTCATTTGGTCAAATTATTTTCTCATTCAGTCAAGAAGTGATTTGGATGGTGACCAGTTAATCATTGGTGCGGGGTTCATGGTTAATTGAATATGGTTGTCCCTGTTTTGATTCACCTCATCCATCAATGATTGCTGAGACTGAACTTTCTGCACCTGGGGCAAATTGACAGGAATTTTATATTCCAAAACAAGGCAGCAGAGAAGAATTATCACCAGCATTTACCCAGGGAATTTTTTTTTTGCATCCCATAATATTAAATTCATGGGTAAAATATGCTTCAGCAACATAAAAACTACACAGTTAACTCCTTAAACTTGTTGTTTTTTCATAAAATTTGATTTTTCCATGCATGATCTCACAGCTGCTTAAATGGCTGTCTTGATCACCCATAAAAATAATAAAAAGCCATTTGGAAAGTTTTAGGCTCCAAAGTGTTAGAGTTTGAGTTTTCATTTATGTGACTTTCACTGGAGTTTAAAGTACTATTGATTGGATTGATTTGATTTATATTATTGTTGTTATTGAAGTATTAAAATAATTGTTAAAATATAACTAGGCTGTGTTCTTAGTAGTGATTGTCAGACTGTCCAAGCATAACATTTCACTTACCATGTCACTTAAACTGCTTATGTTAATTTTGCCTTATTCATTTTGTTCTCAACCAATTGTTGGCCAATCATGTATTTAGTCTATTTAAACCATGGTGCTCTCAAGTGGAATTCAAGTATCTGTTCAGCCAACACATTAACCGGAGTGTCCTTTTCCTCCTGATCTCAGGTCCGTTACGCTTGACATTACAAGCCTCATTCACTCATTTCTTTTTGATCTTTTACTTCATTCAAGCTTAAGCTCTTTTTATTTTTACACGGTTAAAAGCCTATGCTCAACCAGAGTCAACAGTCTTTCATTTAACTTGTTTGCCTTCAATAGTCTCATCCGGGAATTGGTCTTTGACTCTTTTGGCAAGGGGGTGAGATGGGGATGAGCCTTGTCATTGACTATTAAGCTCATTCCATCCATTCTCTTCGACACTAGGAATCAGCCATCAACTTCAATTGAACAATCCAGATATCCCAGCGAACCCTAACCAGGTCTGAAGCCGGGATCATCATCATCAGATGACAAGCATCAATTTTGAGTTATCATCCTCCGACCCTTTGAGACTCACCCACTTCTCATTGGACCCTCAACGCTAGGTCACAGTCTGCTCCACCCGGTTCGGACTCTTCACCTGCCTCCGGAATCATCCATCCGGTCTTTGTGTTGGGTCCTCGCGAATTGGAATCTATCTTTGCCAAGATGCCGCCTCCTTGGGAAGGTAAAGAAACCAAGCACAATTGGCAAGCTCGAGAAGCGAATCTGAACACGCTCCGTGGGATGATCACAATTAACGTCCACACTCAGTACACTCCTGATTTCATCATCGGTCTCAAGTCTATCTCAGAGGGCTTATTAAAGTCTCTGTCATCCTTGCGAACGACTATGGCCGTCGCAAAAATTGTCTTTCAGGCCTCACAGGCCGCAGTCTCGGCCCTCATCAAATCGGTTGCCTCTCACCCTTCTCTGCTTCAGTACATTTTGGTCTGCGTCAAGGAGAAGACTGTAAAAGCTCGCGTTGCCGGAATTGCCCGCTTGAAGGAGTTTTTGGAGTGTCATGGGAAGCAATCCAACTCTCAGATCGACTCGGGAGGTGGACTCGGATTAATCGAGAAGGCGTTTAAACAATCCTTGGCTGATGCAACCCCTATAGTCCGTGAAACGGCGCGTGAAGCATCTTGGATTTGCTCTGCAATATGGCCTCAAATGACCGGCGCTTTGTTTGAAACCCTCAATGGACCAACTCGCAAACAGTTGGAGAAGGCTAGCACTGGCCGCCGAGTAGTCTCAAGTAACTTGTTCAAGGCTGAAAAGGAACAGCCAACCAGAGTTTTGGTTAGATCACTCATAAAATCATGTTGAACCCCGCAAGTCCGACGCCCCTCAACTTTGCGATGAGTACCTTACCCACAAGACCTTGGCCGGATCTTCTGGTGTCCACTCAAGCTCATCCTATATTTTCTTTCATCAATCATCCATCAATCTATTATGTATTCCAGTACTCAATTCCGAAAATCAACCAACTCAAACAAGTCTGTGCCACACAATTAAACCCAACCTTGAACAAATCCAACGCATCTGACAAGTCATTCACTTTTGAACTGAAGAATTTTCCAGCAAACATTAGAGATTATACTTTGAAGATAGCAGTTGTATTCAAATAAGCCCCAGGAAGTTTACAAGTCATTCAGCTCATCTTATTAATCAGTCACTAACCTGTATGTAGAATTATTCCAACAGTTAGTACAACATTATGTTAATTGAAGAAAAAGAGTTAGATTGCTTTTTAGGACAGTAACTTCCTCCAGTGCAAGTCAAGCAGGTGTGTTAGAGTTTGAGTTTTCATTTATGTGACTTTCACTGGAGTTTAAAGTACTATTGATTGGATTGATTTGATTTATATTATTGTTGTTATTGAAGTATTAAAATAATGGTTAAAATATAACTAGGCTGTGTTCTTAGTAGTGATTGTCAGAATGTCCAAGCATAACATTTCACTTAGATGTCACTTAAACTGCTTATGTTAATTTTGCCTTATTCATTTTGTTCTCAACCACTTGTTGGCCAATCATGTATTTAGTCTATTTAAACCATGGTGCTCTCAAGTGGAATTCAAGTATCTGTTCAGCAAACACATTAACCGGAGTGTCCTTTTCCTCCTGATCTCAGGTCCGTTACGCTTGACGTTACAAGCCTCATTCACTCATTTCTTTTTGATCTTTTACTTCATTCAAGCTTAAGCTCTTTTTATTTTTACACAAATATCCATCCTAAATCAAGTAAATCACAAAAAAAATGTTTTGGACCACTTTATTTGCATTTTTTTCTCAATTTTTTTCTTTTTTTCTTAGAACTCAACAAAAAATTCTTAATCAAAAATCCACGCAGATGCAAAAGAAATTCAAACTATCTCAGACTAAAGAAGTTGAAGAGATAATGGAACTTGAATTGATAGCTAAATTGAGAGCTAGAAACCAAAGAGACACGACAGATGAGAACAACACAAAGAGAAGACATAGACTGAGAGTGAAGGAAACAGACAGGAAATCAAGACTGCAAGAGTGATTATTTGAGGTGAGGTTGATCGTGAGTTTGGTGAATGAGGCAGGTCTTGAGTTGGTAGGTCTAGAGTTTGAAGTGTAGGAGGATGATGACAAGCTAGAACCGTCAAAGAAGTGAGCCATTGGGATATGAGTAGGAAGAGGGATGAAACAGTCGACAAATTTCACCAGGCATGATTTGAGTCAGAGAATGGTCAGACAGGGTGAGTTGAATCAGACAGGGGTAAAGATTATGAAAATAGAGACAGGAGACATGAGACAGAAAGAAGTTGAGAAGGAAGTTAAGGAGATCTTGGTTGAGGATGAGGATTGCAATGAAGTGGTGTGCAAGGTGTTTTGATGATTTGAGTGATCTTTTTGGTTGAGCTCGTCAGGTGGAGAAGTGAATTTTGAAGGATTAGGCAAGAGATCCTCATCAGAACATCTCCGTCTTTGACACCCCGGGGGTCTGAGAGCGCGGGAGTGAGTGCTGGCAGATGGAACCCTGGGCTGATGAGACTCCTCTGATGTCAAATCTCAACACGCCCCGTGCCTGGAGAGATAAGGAGTGGTGATCACCCCCAGTGAGTAAGACAGAGAAGAAAAAACAGTGACAACAAAGGAAAAAAACAAAAAAAAAGAAAAAAAATATCATGAGGATTCCGGAATGGAGAAGGACAACTGGAGCCAATTTAAGCTTGCCAAGTTGGCGCTCTTGGTGAGAGCATCTGCGGGCATTTGTTCTGACTTGACCAGCACGGGCATGATGTTACCCGACTTCAGCTCTTCTCTCATTCCTTTGGTTTTTAAGTCAAGATTCTGAGTTTTTGAATTCGAGCCAAATCTTTCGATTTTATCTATCAGTCCACTGTTATCCGTGTGAATTGCTATGGGGGAGATCCCAGCTGAGAAGATCTCACACGTGAGCAACCAAATCCTAGTGGCCTCATGAAAAGCATCAATGAAGGAATTTAGATCAGCATTGGTAGAACTGTAGGTGATATTCTTTTGCTTGCAGCTGTTCCACAACACAACACACCCGTAAACCGCACAGAGATACTCAGTTTGAGACCGTTGGGTGTCTGGGTTGTCTGCCCATGACGCGTTGGAGTAAGCTGAGATCAGAGCGTCAGCATCATTAATTTTCAGGCGCAGCTTGAGATGAGAGGCTTCTTTTAAGTATTTCCAAGTCTTTTTCAGTTTATTCCAGTGGATTCTAACTGGCTTGACATTGAATCAGGACAGGCTGGATACAGCAAAACTCAAGTCCGGCCGCGAGTAGAAAGCTATGTGATGGAGTAGACCAATGGCCGACCTGTAGTTGATATTGAGTGTTCTGAACTTTTCATGCTTGTTGTCTGTCGCCGGCTTGAGTTGGAGATTTGGAGTAAGTGGGGATTTGCTTGATTTTGTTTCCTGCAATCCCAGCTCCTTGAGGCCACGCTTGATGTGTTTGGGCTGACTGAGAAGAACTTTGTCGCCTTTCACTTCTATTTGCATGCCCAGGATGGTGTCCGGATCTTTCGCGGTGGAGCCAGCAAAGCGATTCAGTAATTTTCTTTCAAAATCTTCGCCATTGCCAACAAGAACCAGGTCATCCACATGGAAAAATATTTGGGATTTGCCGTTGTTGGACAGATAGAGGCACGGATTGCATGCGGACTCCTTGAAGCCTACCTCGCCAAACCAGCCTGTCAATGTTTCATACCAATTCTTGGGCGCCTGTTTCAATCCATGAAGAGATTTTCGAAGCCTGGGGAACCTGCACTTTCTTTTTGACCCCTTTGGAGTCTGGATAATTACTTCCTTGTCAATTGGCGAGTGAAGAAACGCACTTTTGACGTTGAATTGCCGGATCTTCTGTTTTGATTTGATGGCGTAGAGGAGCAAGAGACACAAGGTGATGGTTTTCCGGTTGGTGCAAACCTTTCTCAGTAATCCAGGCCCTGAATCTGGTTGAAGCCCTGCACACAGAGTCTTGCCTTGTATCAGACAGGATCTCCGTGGCAGTCCAGCTTGATCTTGTAAATCCATGTTGTCTTCAGCGCATTTTTTGGGTCCGGACCCTTGTATTCTTCCCACACGCAAAGATCCTCTATGGAGTCCAGTTCGACGTCCATTTCTTCCATCCAATCTAGATTTTTGTTGCAACAGAGAGCGTCTTCATAGTTTTGGGTTAGTAAAAGTGAAAGAATCCATACTGTTGTGGAGGCTTGATCCTTGACCGGTCTCGTAGTATCCGCACAGCGTGTCCGGCCGGGAGCTGAGCTTCTCGATGAGTCTCCGGCAATTTTGTTTGATTTGACTGCCCAGCGGCCGGTGTGGTGACCAATCCGGGTCACCACGGGAAAAAAAAAAAAAAAGAAAAAAAAGAAAAAAAGAAAAAAAAAATATGTTTTTGGTGGTACCCCTATGGGTACCTTCATTTCCCCCCATCTCTCAACTTCTCCCTGTCCTAGTGGTCTAGGACAGGCCTCTTACCTGTCTCTCCGCTTCGATCCCCCCCTCCTATTTTTAACTCCTACTTGGCGCGCTTGCGGCCCTGACTTTTGGCGACGCGAGCAATCGTCAAACCACCTAACCTTTGATCCCATTGTTCTAATCATCGACAACATTGATCCAGATGATCACCAGGATCTTGGTCCTCTTCGGCGTCAGGATGATTGTGATGATGATCATCCCCCACGACGCTCACCAGATCCTTGGCCTCTCAATGGCAATTGGATTGATCCCCAAGCCTCGATTTGATCCACTCATCCCAACCGTGATCAATCCAAATCTTGTTCCAACAAGCGTCCCATTCGATTGTGCACCCAAAAGTTTAGTCTACCTCTCAACCTCTCCACCAACTAATCCAATCCTCAACCCAAAGATCCCTATCCATCATCGATCTCACCACCGATGATCATCATCCTTGCCCATCATCTGATCCAACCGACGACCGCGAGCAACCGCTCGCGGCTGTCGGAACCTCCACCCCGCTGTCGCCGCCGATTGGGCGACGACAAGCGTTGTCGACACCCGCGACTGCTGTCGCGGGTGTCCATCTGGTTGCCCGCGGCCATTCTCGACGCGGGCGACATTACTTTTTTTTCCTCTCATGTTTTTTTTTTTTTTTTTTTTTTTTTTTTTTTTTTTTTTTTTTTTTTTTTTTTTATATGTTTTCATTTTCCCGCACCTATTTGTAGTATCTCTTGTACATAGTATAAAGGGCCTCATGTCTATAAAAGGAGGGGCTCTCCCCTGCCTTTTGGCCCAGCATCCATCAGACCATCATCATCTCATCTCATCTGTTTCCCCATCATCATAATCAAACTTATTGGTGGGCATCCTTCCCCACTTATCTGAGCAATTTATCTGGGTATATCCATGATTGCCCCTTGATCCTTTGAGCCTCCATACTCAAACTCTGTCCCTTGTGACCTTGATCCTTATCACCAACCAATAGCCTTGCTGGTTGAAGAAGAATTCCTGTCTGAATTCTTGGGTGTGTTATACCACTCTGATCCCTTTTTCCGACCATACTGGTCTTGATCTCTCCTTGATCATCTTTCTGGAGCCAATCACGTTTGATTGAAGGGGTTTTATTAAGCTTAAAACCTGGAGTGTTATACCTCCCTTCTTCTTTAAGGTTGAATTTCGCCACGCTATTCGTGAGTCCCTTGAGAAGTGTTGGGATATTCTTGCTCTAATTTGTTATTGATTTGCTTCTAGAGCTTCATAAACAAATTGCTTTTGTTTTGTTCAGCCTTCCACAGTTATCTGGTACCCTTCAAGCGCTTGATTGTGGAGAGTTGGGCAGGTTCATTGAGAACCTGGAGTTGGTTGGGATTGAGTTGATCTTTCCTAATCAGCTGCTGACAACCAGAGTTATTAGCTTGTGGGCGTTGTTACTTACAACTGCCTTATTCTATTGAACTCTGAACAAACCTTGACTTATTTGTTCGAGTCCTTACCTGCACCATCTTGCCTCAGATAGTGTTGTTTCCATCGCTACCGACAACTCTTATCCTCTTCCCTTACTTTGATTTCTCATCCATAAGGTTCTGGAACTTGATTCCGGTTACATTTAAATATTATTATAACTCCTAGGAGGGCAGCCTAAACAGCACCTTTCCCCTCCACAGAACTGCCACGGCTTAGCACCGTTTGGAGTCTTACATTTGGTCCCCCGGGCCGGGATCAAACCAGCAACCTTGGGATTTACAGTCCCAAGACATTCAAAATCAACCTCAAAATCCAATATTTTTTTTCCTATTTTTTTCTCTTCTCAAATCTGATCCGTGGAGGCAACTTATCCTAGAAGTAAGTCCTCCCAATTTGCCCACCGCTTGGGCAAGATACTTGTTGTTTTTGGCAAAACTCTACTCTTGCCACACTTGTGAGCCACTTTGGAAATCTGCTCTTTGGATCCCCTAGGAACTCTGTTATTCAATATGGCATCTTCCGCTACTCCAACCACCTCTGTCCGACCTAAGATGGTAAAGATCAAACCTCAGAACAAGAACTTAGGCTTCAACGGTACAAATGTCGAGCGATTCTTGGACTCCTACAAAATGGCTGCTGAAGTGGATGGACCTAGTGAATTTGATATGGCTTATCAGTTTCAATTCTTTATCTCCTCTGATGAAGTTATGGAGGTAATCAAGTCTTTTGAGGGATTTGAATCCCATAACTGGACGCTTCTCAGGAAGGCTATGTTGGCATACTGGGGTAAAATAGATGTGGCTAGGTTTACTCTGCAGGATTTGGATGCTCTGGTTTCTCAGTGGATCTCCAATGGTGGTATTTCTTCAGCCTCTGACTATCAGATTTTTAGGAAGTCTTGGGATCCCATTCAAAACTATCTTATCCAAAACGATCACATTGACACAGTGGACAAAATTTGAGCAAAGTTCTTCCAATCTTTTTTGTTGGCTGTGCAGGAAAGGATTAAAGAAGAACTGGTCAAATCTGGATCCATGATTACCACCAGGGATAATTTATTCAAGCTCCCTGTTTTTCTCACCCTTAGGAGTACTGTGGATAAAGTCATGAAAGGTCAAACTGCTCTTACCTTTGAAAAGCCTAGAACTACTGAACCGGTCCATGCTCCTTCTTTTAAAGATTCAAACAATATTATGATTAAAATGGAGGCAGATCGTAGGCCTAAAGCAGATCCTAATTCCAATCAAGAACCTACTACTATAGATGAATCACCAAGTTACTTAGAGCCTTTGAGAACAAAATAGATCAAAAGATTTCTTTGCTAGCTACTCCTAAAACTCCTTCTTCTGTCCCCAAATCAACTCTGGTCTGTTACTACTGTCATAGGGAAGGCCATGGAACCGGATGATGCCAAGAAATTCAGAAGGACCTAAAGGAAAAATTGGTAGAGCAGAGGGGAAACAATTACTTCCTCCCTAATGGTGCCCTAATCCCTTTTGACTTGTCTCGTCCTATCCGACATGTGGTGGCCTCTTACCAGCCATCACCTCTTGTGAAAGCATCTCTTGCTTCCTTTCAATTTTGATCATCCTGTGGTACCCTCCAACATTGGTATCCTCCAGCTATTTCTTCCTCTAGTCTTGCTGGGACTACTTATCAATCTGATCCAGCCAGGAAACAACATGAGGAACCTAAACCTCATAAGGCTCCTTCCTTGCCAACTTCAATCCTTCGAAAACCCGTTAAACGTTGATCATTACTTGAGCCTCCTTCCTCTGATGTAGAAGACATGGAGGTGGAAAAGGAACCACTCATGGAAAGGTTCCCAGATCACCCTGATCCTTCTCCCTCACCTCAACCTTCTAATCCTATCTTAGATCCTGCGTCACCTGAACTTCCTCCCTCCACCCAGCCCAAAGTTTGATTTGAAAGGGGCATCTCCAAGGATCACCCCAATGCTGTGGAGGGAGTATTAAATAAAATTTCTGATCTCAAAATTCCTGATCTATCTGTGGCTGAACTCCTATCGATCTCTCCATCTGTTGCTGAAGGAATGAAGAAATGGGTCTCTCGTTGACGTGTGGAAATTGGCCCTGAAGAACTCAAAGTCTCCTCTGGCACTTTAATGGAGGACTCTGGTGGAACCAGTCCTTCTTTAGACTCCAACCTTTATTCCTTTCCCCTTGGCTTCCTTCCTTGTTATCTTGGTGACTCAGATAAAACTGTTTCTCCTCTTGTGGATTCTGGATCTCAGCTTAACTTAATCTCGGATGCTATGGCCTGCAAGCTCAAACTTAGTCCAAGGGTCAGCTTCAACTATGCGGTGTATGGGATAGGAAATCAAGCTTGTGAACTGGTTGGTATTGCTGAAGATGTACCGGTCAGGATTGGTCGAAATATTGTTGGAACCTGCCACTTTTGGATCACTTTTTTGGACAGTCCTATGATCTTGGGACGACCCTTCTTAATGGACTTTGGTGCAACCCTGATGTTTTCTGATCAAGTTGGGGAGAGAATTCTTCTCCCTGATGCTGATGGCAGGAAAATTGAAGTTCCTCTTTGCTCTTTGGATTCTGGTTGTTGGCAAAGAGATTTTCCTGGTCATTCTCCCAAATCATCTTTTAAGGGGAAGCAGAAGGATAACTCTAGTTCCTCTCATTTTTTAGGGGAATAGTTGATCCTACTAATAGTTGTAGTTCTTTTCAGCCTCAGACTGCAACTCAAGGGTCAACTCCCATCCCTCAGGCTTATTTTTCATTCCTTTCATCATTCTCTTCTGAGCTCAAGAATATTAAAAAACAAAAACATATCAAAATAGAAAAATACAAAAATATTTCTTCTCCATCTCCTTCTCTCTCTGGATCTGTTGTGTCTTCTTTTCCTTCTACTTTTGAGTCTGATCAATCTTCCCTCAGTTCCGGTTCGAATCTCCGCAATGAGTCTAAACTAGATCCTAATTGCAATTCCGTTTTTGGTGATTTTGGTATGAAGGAATATGGGCTTCAGTGGAAGCAATTTGGGGTACAAGTAAGTCCTCCCAATTGTGCACTGCCAGGGCAATCTTTTACTGTCATTTTCGAAACCCTACCTTGTGCCACACATGTGAGCAAAGTATTATCTCCTGGTTCTCCTTTTATGGAAAAGGCACCCTTCAAGAATATTGCAGAACATTGGACTTGGAAGATGTTGGAACTTGGACTCAGCTTTTGTAATCAAGTCTCTCTGGTCAACTCTTGGAGGAAACAAGAACTTCTCTCTTTTGCCACTAAGTATAAACCAGTTGCTAAGAAGATCCAACCAGTCAACCAGCCTATGCCTCTCAACCTCAATCCTCCCCTTATGCATCCTCCTCTATCTTGCAATCCTTACTGTGGTCTTCCTCAATCTCTTACTGGTCCCTTTGTGCCTAATGGACGGGTCACTGAAGAACGTCTGAAGGTGTTGAACTTTGGTCCAGATGGATGGCTTCTTCCTGATGAGTTAAATTTAATCAAAAATGTCTTATCTCTAAGGGAAAAATCTATTGCTTTCTGTGAAGAAGAGAGAGGTCTCTTGCGGGAATCCTATGGCCTCCCTTATATCATCCCTGTAGTTGAACATGATCCTTGGCAAAAGAAAAACATCCCTATCCCTGCTGCTAAAGTTGAAGAATTCATCAAGTTGGTCCAGGAACAAGTTCGAACTGGCCTGTATGAACAGTCAACTTCTAGTGACTCCAGCCCTGTCTTCTGTGTCCTCAAGAGTAATGGTAAACTTAGAATAGTTCATGATCTTCAACCTCTTAATAAAGTTACCATTAAAGACTCTGGTATCCCTCCTGCTACTGAAGAATTTGTTGAATCCTTCGCAGGGAGAGCTTGCTATGGTCTAGGGGATATTATGGGTGGCTATGACAAACAATCCTTACATCCTATTTATCGTCCTCCCACTAATTTCGATACTCCCCTTGGTCGATTTCAAGTTACTCAATTGCCTCAAGGAGCCACCAACTTGGTTGCAGTCAATCAGGCTCAGATGATGTGGATCCTTCAGGATGAAATCCCTGATCATGCTGGTATCTTTATTGACGATGGAGGAATTAAAGGTCCAGTATCTGACTATGATAATTAGCTCTTACCTTGGCATTCAGGAATTCGTCGTTTTATCTGGGAATATGCTACTACCTTGGAGAGGATTCTGTTTTGAATCGAGGAATCTGGCCTTACTGTCTCTGGATCCAAACTGGCGGCTTGTGTCCCTGCTCTGGAAATTGTTGTTCATGTGGTCTGCAAGGAAGGAAGGAGGATGGCACCAGCCAAAGTCAACAAGATCATCTCTTGGCCTACCCCAATCAATCCAACTGAAGTTAGGGGCTTTCTAGGTGTTGTCACTTATGTTAGAATCTTTATCCCATCTTTATCCGAAATCTGTTCACCCTTGCGTCGTCTAACCAGAAAAGATGCTGAATGGATTTGGACCCAAGATTATGAATGTGCTTTCCAGCTACTCAAAGGGATAGTTGGTAAAGACATAGTTTTGAAAAAGATCTCTTATGGACCTGGAGCTGGCAAGATCAAGCTGGCTGTCAATTCTAGTTATCAATCTGTTGGGGCTGTCCTTACTCAGGAAGATGAAAATGGTTGGGACCGTCCTGCTCTTTATGAATCTTTGTTGTTTTCAGATGTAGAATCTAGATACTCCCAGCCCAAACTGGAACTCTGTGGTGTGGCTTGAATGATGAAGAAACTTCAAACCGTTCTCTGGGGCCAACATTTCAAATTGCAAGTTGATGCTTGATCCATCATTGAAATGATCAACGCTCCCAGTCTTCCCAATGCTCCTATGACTCGTTGGGTGGCCTTTATCCAGCTTTTCTCTTTTGATATTGTTCACAGGCTGGGAAAATCTTTCACCATGCCTGACGGTTTATCTCAACAACCTCTTGGGGACAACAAATCTGATGTTGGAACCAATTTCAATGAAGAGGAACCTTTAATCCAACCTATTTTCTCTTTTTCTTCTCAAAATTATTCTGGCTTTCAACAAGGCTTCTGGCTTAAATTAGAGCAGTACCTTTCAACTCTTCAAAAACCTCCTGATCTCTCTGCTAAGGAATTTTGATCTCTTAAACAAAAGTCTTCTAATTTTTTTGTTCAAGGCTCTAGACTTATGAAGAGAGGCAATCCTTGTGCTCTTATTGTTGTTACTATTCCCTCTAAACAAGATTCTATCCTTGAAAGTCTCCATCAAGGCCTTGGTCATCGTGGGGAAACCAAAACTTATCGACGACTATCCGGACAATTCTGGTGGCCATCTTTGAAGAAATCCGTCTCCCAATGGTGCAAGAGTTGTGAAGTTTGTCAAAAACGTGATCTTAGGCGCCCAGCTGAAATTTGTTATCCTACTGGGGTGTCCACTGTCTTTGGAAGGATTGCTATGGATGTGGTTCATATTAAGGCAGGTGGTGCTAAGTACCTCATTGTTTCTAGAGATGATTTTTCCGGATGGGTTGAAGCAAAATTTCTTAAGAACCTTAGCTCTGAATCAAGTGGCAGCTTTCCTCTACAAGACCTGGACAATGCGTTATGGCCTGGCTCGATCTTACTCTACTGATGGTGGCTCTGAATTTGGGGGCAAGCTTGCTGAAATGATCCAATCCCTTCCTGGAAAACATAGAGTTACTACTCCTTATTATCCTGAAGGCCAAGGCATGGTGGAACAAGGCCATGCCCCTTTGAAGGCTGCACTTGTTAAACTGGCTGGTGAAAGTGGCAAGAATTGTTGCAAATTCCTTCCTCTTGTTCTCTTCTCTGATTGAATCTCAACCAAAAGGACTACTGGCTACTCACCTTATGAAATCATCTTTGGTCAAAAAGCAGTCCTTCCTTTGGATCTGGAAATGGAATATTTCTTGGGTATCTCTTGGGAAGAGGTGTTCTCAACCACTGATCTGTTAGTTGCTAGATCCAAGCAACTGGAGCAAAGTGAAGACGTTCGTGATGAAGCTTATCAAAAGATGACGGAGTCCAGAGAAAAATCCGTCCAGTATTGGGAGGACAAGCACTCTAATCAAATCAGGGAGCCTTTGAACCCTGGTGACCTAGTATTAGCTTATAATCGATCTTTGGAGACCCAGTGGGGCAAGCTTTTCTCTAATCGTTGGAATGGCCCTTATCGAGTGGTTCATCAAGTTAGAGGTGGATCTTATGTTTTGGAGGAGCTGGATGGTACTTGGTTGGCCAGAAGGTTCTCTGCTGATCAAGTCAAGAAGTTTCATTGTCGTGGGGGCAACTTATCTCAGAAGTAAGTCCTCCCAATTGTGCACCACCAGGGTCATTTGCTGCGTTTTTGTTGTAAAACTCTACTGTATGCCACATATGTGAGCACCTGGGACGCCCTCCTTTTTCTATTCCTGCCGCTTCTAGGGCTCATTTGGAAGAATCAAGATATTTTCCTCAACTCTTCAATTGCTCTCAAGATCAAGAAATGGGCAATCTTTGCTTCAATTTCTTTGTTCCCTGCTTTTTTTTTTTTAATCCCTTCAAATTTTAGATGCAGACTAGGGACAGTCTGTAAGTTGGGGAGAGATTTGGTGACCAATCCGGGTCACCACGGGGAAAAAAAAAAAAGAAAAAAAGAAAAGAAAAAAAAAAAGAAGAAAAAAATATTTTTTTGGTTGTACCCCTATGGGTACCTTCATTTCCCCCCATCTCTCAACTTCTCCCTGTCCTAGCGGTCTAGGATAAGCCTCTTACCTGTCTCTCCGCTTTGATCCCCCCCTCCTATGTTCAACTCCTACTTGTCGCGCTCGCGGACCCGACTTTTGGCGACGTGAGCAATCGTCGAACCACCTAACCTTCAATCCCATCGTTCTAATCATCGACAACATCAATCCAGATGATCACCAGGATCTTGGTCCTCTTCGGAGTCAGGATGATCGTGATGATGATTATCCCCCACAATGCTCACCAGATCCTCGGCCTCTCAATGGCAATCCAATCGATCCCCAAGCCTTGATTCGATCCACTCATCCCAACTGGGATTGATCCAAATCTTGTTCCAACAAGCGTCCCATTCGATTTTGCACCCAAAAGTTTAGTCTACCTCTCAACCTTTCCACCAACTCATCCAATCCTCAACCCAACAATCCCTATCCATCATCAATCTCACCACCAATGATCATCATCCTCGCCCATCATCTGATCCGACCAACAACCGCAAGCGACCGCTCGCGGCTGTCGGAACCTCCACCCCGCTGTTGCCGCCAATTGGGCAACGACAGCCGTTGTCGACACCCACGACCGCTGTCGCAGGTGTCCATCTGGTTGCCCGCGGTCATTCTCGACGCGGGCAACATTACTTTTTTTTCCTCTCATGTTATTTTTTTTTTTTTTTTTTTTTTTTTTTTTTTTTTTTATATGTTTTCATTTTCCCGCACCTATTTGTAGTATCTCTTGTACATAGTATACAGGGCCTCATGTCTATAAAAGGAGGGGCTCTCCCCTGCCTTTTGGCACAGCATCCATCAGACCATCATCATCTCATCTCATCTGTTTCCCCATCATCATAATCAAACTTATCCGTGGGCATCCTTCCCCACTTATCTGAGCAATTTATCTGGGTATATCCATGATTGCCCCTTGATCCTTTGAGCCTCCATACTCAAACTCTGTCCCTTGTGACCTTGATCCTTATCACCAACCAATAGCCTTGCTGGTTGAAGAAGAATTCCTGTCTAAATTCTTGGGTGTGTTATACCACTCTGATCCCTTTTTCCGACCATACTGGTCTTGATCTCTCCTTGATCATCTTTCTGGAGCCAATCACGTTTGATTGAAGGGGTTTTATTAAGCTTAAAACCTGGAGTGTTATACCTCCCTTCTTCTTTAAGGTTGAATTCCGCCACGCTATTCTTGAGTCCCTTGAGAAGTGTTGGGATATTCTTGCTCAAATTCGTTATTGATTTGCTTCTAGAGCTTCATAAACAAATTGCTTTTGTTTTGTTCAGCCTCCCACAGTTATCTGGTACCCTTCAAGCGCTTGATTGCGGAGAGTTGGGCAGGTTCATTGAGAACCTGGAGGTTGGTTGGGATTGAGTTGATCTTTCCTAATCAGCTGCTGACGACCAGAGTTATTAGCTTGTGGGCGTTGTTACTTACAACTGCCTTGTTCTATTGAACTCTGAACAAATCTTGACTTATTTTTTTGAGTCTTTACCTGCACCATCTTGCCTCAGATAGTGTTGTTTCCATCGCTACCAACAACTCTTATCCTCTTCCCTTACTTTGATTTCTCATCCATAAGGTTCTGGATCTTGATTCCGGTTACATTTAAATATTATTGTAACTCCTAGGAGGGCAGCCTGAACAGCACCTTTCCCCTCCACAGAACTGCCACGGCTTAGCACCGTTTGGAGTCTTACACCGGAGGAGATGGCAAGTCCGCTTCTTTGGAGGATTGACTGATTGACTTGTCTTCATCTGCTGAGCTGACTGAGTCGTTTGATCTATCTTGATAATTTGTCCATGGTACATGGCGGTCTGGTTGATCTTCAGGAGCTGGCGTTGGATGAGCATTGTCTATTTCAGATTCCACTTCAAAGTTGAGTCCACTCATTTGTGGTGCGGGCATTCGCAGGAATCTGACATGCTTAGATGAGACAACAGAACCATGCTTAGTTAATATCCGATAGGAGTGAAGAACGTGATTGAAGCCTACTAGTGTGCCTTCTTCACCCTTTGAGTCAAATTTTAGTCCTTGCTCTCTTTTGTTGATGAGATAGATACACGGGTTGCCAATGGGTTTCAGAAAGGATGAGGGAACGCATCGACCATGTATCTTCTCCCAGGGCATCTCCGTTTTGCCTTTGAGTGGAATATGATTCAGCATCAAACAACACCCCTTTACAACCTTGTGCCACATCGTAGAGGGGAGATGGCCATCCTTAATGGTTGCTCGCGCAGATTTGATGATTGTGCAATTAGCACGCTTGGCTTGCCCGTTGTGCTCCGGGTGATATGGTTCTGAAATGGTATGGGAGATGTGCTTGTCTTTGAGGAAGGAGGAGAGTTTCTCGTTGACGAATTCGGTTCCTCCATCAGTGCAGACTTCAGTCGGATAGACGCCTTGGCAATTTTGTTCCTTCTCAAGCAGACTGATGATAATATCAGCTGTCTTTTCCTTTGAAGCCATTGGAAAGGCAGCAAGATAGCCAGTAGCCTTGCCAATCAGAGACAAGATGAATCGTTGGCCTGATTTGGAGGACGGTCAGATAGGCCCCATGAGGTTGAGATGTATTTTGTCAAACGCCTTGGATGACCTTGTGGATGAGTGTTTGAACAAAGACTTTGTGATCTTTCTTTTGACACATTTGACGCATTGAAAATTTTGTTTGACTTTGCTGGGAATGTGTTGAGTGAGAGAAGCAAGTCTTGAGAGAGAGGTGTGTCCGTATATTCTGTGGATCTCGAGTAGAGTGTCCTCTGGTGAAGAGATGGTGGATGAGAAGAGATTTTTCAAAGGATGGGAGGCATCATAATAGGGTGTGGGGAGAGTGCAAAGGTTGTCCTTGATCCGTCCAGTCAGTACAGCCTTTCCGGCATGAGACACTGTGAACTTGCTGCAGGTTGAGTTGATTGAGCAACCCTTGCCGTTCAGAGCCCCTGCACTGATTAGGTTAATGTTTAAATTGGGTACGTAGAAGGCGTCACTGAGTCTGAGCGTAAGATTTTCCCAAAAAAGTACCGCAGTTCCTCTCCCCTTTATCGGCAAACTGGCTCCTTCCTTTCCCGTCTTAATAGGTTCACCGGAGTAGGGCTCCATCTTGCTGAAGAACCGGCTGTCGTTGATCATGTGGACTGACGCGCCGCTGTCAAGTAGAAACCGTTGATTTGGATCGCCGTTTTCAATCCACTGATTAAATAAAGCTAGGTAGTGGGCCGAATGTGACTCAGCCTTGGCTTTTGATCCACCCTTCTTTTCTTTCCACTTTTCTTGATTGTCCCTCCACCATTCAGGATTGATCTTGGGGTGAAGGTGCCAACATTCTCCAGCTGAGTGATTCTTGTCTTGGCCAGGGTGATGGAAGCCTTTGAAGCATTGCTTTGAGTTGGATCCCTTGGTTGATATACAGTGTGTCCCGGTTTTGTCACAGAAAAGAGCTACATCACCCTTTTGCCTGGAGTTTGGAATAGACAACTTTGCCATGGATTCATTGTTGATTTGAGTCAGATGGTTGAGTACGAATTCCACCGAGAGTTCCTTGTCCGAGTGCATTATTTGCCTCTTGAAATCATCCATGGAGGTTGGGAACTTGAAGAGTATAAGGTACGCCAAAATGTCATCAGGCATCTTGATGCCAACCTTGCCCATCTTTTTGAGGCAGACCTTCACCCTTGTGATGAAATTGACAATGTCATTGGGATTGAAGGAGAGATAGAGAAGGTTGTTGAAAACTCTAGCCCGATTTGAAGCTTGAGATGACGCGTACTTGTGGATGATGGCCTTCCATAGTAGTTTGGCCAAATTCCTGTTCTTGGCCGTGACTATGTTCTCATGCGCTGTAGAGTCAAGTTTGGAAATAATGAGTAGCTTGAGTTTGTCGTTGACAGGGGTTTCCAACACAGAGATCTTGTCATTCATGGCTGAGGAACATCCTCTGACATCAAGCACTGCATCCATTTTGTCCCTCCAGATTCCATAGTTGTCCTCTCCAAGCAAAGGAATTGTTTCAAGTGCAGTCTTGAGCATAGTTTGTTTGAAGGAGTCCATGGCGCCCGGTTATGATCCTCTCTAAGTTGATTGTTCAGTGGTCGAGCGGGGTCTTGATAGGTCCTTTGGCTTTTAACCGTGAAGAGATAATGGAACTTGAATTGATAGCTGAATTGAGAGCTAGAAACCAAAGAGACACGACAGATGAGAACAACACAAAGAGCAGACATAGACTGAGAGTGAAGGAAACAAACAGGAAATCAAGACTGCAAGAGTGATTATTTGAGGTGAGGTTGATCGTGAGTTTGGTGAATGAGGCAGGTCTTGAGTTGGTAGGTCTAGAGTTTGAAGTGTAGGAGGATGATGACAAGCTAGAACCATCAAAGAAGTGAGCCATTGGGAGATGAGTAGGAAGAGGGATGAAACAGTCAAAAAATCTCACCAGGCATGATTTGAGTCAGAGAATGGTCATACAGGGTGAGTTGAATAAGACAGGGGTAAAGATTATGAAAATAGAGACAGGAGACATGAGACAGAAAGAAGTTGAGAAGGAAGTTAAGGAGATCTTGGTTGAGGATGAGGATTGCGATGAAGTGGTGTGCAAGGTGTTTTGATGAGTTGAGTGATCTTTTTGGTTGAGCTCGTCAGGTGGAGAAGTGAAGTTTGAAGGATCAGGCAAGAGATCCTCATCAGAACGTCTGCGTCTTTGACACCCCGGGGGTCTGAGAGCGCGGGAGTGAGTGCTGGCAAATGGAACCCCGGGCTGATGAGACTCAATCTCAACAGAAGTCCTTCTACGGCTTGAAACAAGCACCTCAAAACTGGAACCAAATGGTGAGCAAATGGATCAAGTCACAAGGCTTGAAAGATTTAGACTGTGACCCATGTCTCTACATAGGTGATGACAAGACTACAATTGTCTTCTTTCATGTTGACAACTCAGTTGTGACAGGAGATGTTAAAAGGTTCCAAGAGGCCTTCCTCAGAAGTTTCAACAATTCCTCTGCTCACCCGCCAAACACACTCCTGGGAATGAAGGTAGTGCACATGAGTGGTCTTATTCATTTGTCTCTACAACTCAAAATAGAACAAGGGCTCCGGGAGCTTTGTCTCACCAAATGCAGGCCTGTATCAACTCCTCTCATGCCCGTTTGAAACCTCAGAAAAGCCAATGAAAAGGATCACAAGTATTTTCTCTCACTCAATGTGAGGTATAGGTTGCAAATTGGATTTATGAACTTCATTGCCGGACTGGATTGACCAGACTTATGTCAGCTTGCTCTTGTTTCAGAGAAAACTTCAAAAGTAACATAAATAAAATAAAAATAATAATATTAAAATGAACCTAAGAAGGAGACATAAAACCATAAATATTATTGCAATAATAGATTCTCCACCCAAAATTAGGTTGGGTCACTTACTGACCCCACCCTTGAAATGCAACTCCTTATATTTTTAAATAATTAAGGAAAAAAAGAGCAAAATACCACGACAGCACTGGTGAACTTTTTGGCCAATTAAATACTTCCCATTTATTGTCATGTATTGGTTTCACACATAAAATTCAGTCGGAATTGAGTTGTTTTGTATATTTTAGGAGTTACAGACAGAAATTTGTACTTTCACAATTCCCGCATGCAGCCGCGGCAGCCAATGCACCCCCGCGCAGCTGAGATACAGCTCTTTCACTCTGTCAAAGTTGTGTAAGCATCCCCGGGCCTCTGATGAGTACGCAGCCGCGGGACTACAGGTTGAAAAAGTGAAAGGTCGCCTGAGAAAGCTAGGTACCCCGTAAACATGCTACAACCTAAATGGGAAAATTCTACTAATAAATGTTCCCATGGATATTAGCTAGTCTAAAAATACATAAAATTATATAAAAATACTCAAATAACCTTTATACAAATTTTTTATCAAATATAATTAAAATTACAAAAAATTTCTAAAATAAGATAATGACTACTTCTAAAAATATATTAAAATACTTGAATATACTATGATGAGAATTTCTAGAAATAAAAATTTTTGTGACATACTAAGAAAACTTATGATCTAAAAATATTACATGAATACCCATGACTTACATTTTTTATTTTAGTAAATCAACTGAATTTTGAAAATAAGGAGTAAAATCAATATCATGACTTTACTCCAAATATTTAATACATTATCAGAACTCAAATGACATCAGAATATTTTTAGGAATGTCTATTAAAATAATTATTAACTTACTGGGAACATTTACTAAGGATAATTAATTTAATAATAAATAAAAAGGACAGATTATTGTTATTCACATGTCCAAGCATCAATTATAAAGTACAATAATTCCCATACCCTGTGGAATTAGATGCTACCCGTTTTACAGCACCAAGAACATGTGACAGGCTACCGCTGGTTACCCTGATAGCCTCAGTGTCCGTCCCTTTGAGCCCCTGTACCCCTCAGAAGGACAATATTGGGACTCCAAAATCTATAAATAAAGATCTCTTTAGAGGATATTCATACCCAGAGACCCATTTATATTTACATCCAGACACTGTGCCAAGGTAATAAAATAATTTCAACAGATAAGTAAATGATTTATGGCTTTATTCTGATTAATAATATCCATCCTGAGCCCTCTTTTATCTAATTAAACTGCTGAACAACCTTATAACCCAAGTATACAGGTTTAACCCATCAGTGCATGTCCCAAACAGATACCCTAAGCATTTAATAATATACCAGTTAGTATTATTATCCTTCTCTGTTGTGGCAGCTTGGTTAAAAAGCCCTGCCACTCCACCGTGTATTTTATATACATATTATCTTTTGGCAAAATATCCTTTAAACTAAAGGGCCCAAAGTAACCAGTTTTATGTGTTCTCATACTGAATTCCCTGAAGAGAGGTGTTAAAGATCCCCAATATAATTTTTTGCCCTCTATAAAAATATTTTATAATCAGTTTATCTATATTAATTTATAACATCAAACTATATCCAAACCAATTAACCTTGAAAATAAGCTTTATCCAAATATTTTACGGATTTTTTCTGCATTTATTAAATAATATATTTATTCTTCATTCTATCACCTCTGGTAGCTAAAAGATAGCAATGGTCTTGGCATCCAGGAGGCTGAAGCATTATTTTTCTGTCTCAAGCTTAGCAAGAAACTTCAAGAAACCACCATGCCTTTCTGGAAAGGCCAATCACCCAATCTTTCAAGCCACTGCATCCAGACAACTAGGTTATCATTTAATGCAATGGGGAATCTCAGCACAAGCACCAAAAAGTCCCTCCTCAAGGCCTCCTCTCAGTTCTCACATATATTAAACCCTCTTTGAGGAAGGAAGGTGCTTCCAGCTTTGGCGGCCCTTCACACAGGAGGTGGGGGGACTCCAAACGGAGTCCCCTGCCCCCTACAATGGCTATGCGCGGGCTGTTGGGCCCCACAAAGGGCCAGGTGAAAAACAAGCAGCCCCAAGCCGACTGCAACATGGGAAGCAGCCCCAATGGGCGTCCAAGGCCCAATGACCCCAAAAAACATACTTTGGCTGGCAAGCCCGTCTGTCCAAGTATGTCCATAAAAATCCTTGGGCCCATAAATGCCCAGAAAAGCCCATCTGGTTAAGGTGCACCATCCACCCTGAAGGTCCAATCAAGGACGGTGTAGAGATTCCTGTGGGATTATATGTAAATATAGAGAAGCAAATAGCTTTCTGGAAGTACTTGAAGGGGAATTTAATATTACTCCTACTCCTTTAGAGTATTAGTAAATACTAAGGGTACTTTGAATTTCCTGCCCTTCTAGTACTATAGTAATTCTGCACAATAATTTATTTAAATTAATGGCTGGTTTCTTTGAGACTTAAAATAGGTCTCAGATCAGACCTAGATTAGTTCTTAATTGTTATTGGTTGGGTTTTTTGAAGAAAATATTGTTGGTTAGTTATTGATCAGATATATTTGATCTTAACCAGTATCCCAATATTATAGGGTTCAAGGGTTTTATCAAGGGGGTGGTTCAGGAGAGGACACAAGGATGGGTTTACCCACAGGGGGATGGGTAGAGGTGGGTTTGTTAGTTTCTTTTTTTTGTGCTCTCTCTCTTTTTAAGGTTTATTGATTTATTAATGGGTGGTTTTCTTTAATCTGTTTTGGAATATTTAGGTCAGAGAAGAACCCTTATTCAAGCACCTGTTTGGTGGTTTTGATTTTTTAAAGGTGTGTTTTAACTTGGTTTCTGATTTCTTGTTTCCTTATGATGGGTTCACTAATAATATTTATCTGGGTAGGTACCACAGATGTTTAGGATGGATTGAGCTGGGGGGGATAGGGATTCAACCTGTATAGGACAGAGAGGCCCTCCTTAAATAGAAAATCTGTTCCTCAGAGGATGGTCAGGGCTTCCCCTGGGGGTTCCATGGGGCTTCCCCTGCTAAAGTGGGATACAGGTACATGAGGCATTTCTGCTGGTTTTGAAAAGCTTGTACAGTTACATGAGGCATTTCTTCTGGTTGGAAAAAGCTTTTACAGTTACATGAGGAATTTTTGCTGGTTGAGAAAACATTGTACAGGGGTTTCATACATGCACAGCCTTGAATAAATTGCTGTGAGATATATTGCTGTGCTGTACTGGTAGTTTGTTCAGTGCTACTTGATTCTACCTGGATGTATTTCTGTGCAAATAATGGTGGTTTTTTTGTTTCCTGGTTATACTGGTCTCACTGCCTCCTGCATATATTGGTCCTGTATACTTCTGCACAGCCTATTGTATGTGTATTTGCATATTTGTTTGGTTCAAGTGACCAGAACTGACATGCTTCACTGCCTCCTGTATCTGTATTGCTGTATTCTGGCTGAGGTGACTGGATCTGGACTGGTTGGACTGCCTCTTGAATCTGTATTTCTGTATACTGATGAGGTGACTGGATCTGGACTGGTTGCACTGCCCCCTATATCTGTATTTCTGCATTCTGGATGAAGAAACAGGATCTGGACTTGTTGAACTGCCTCTTGCATCTTCATTTCTGTATGCAGATGAGGTGACTGGATCTGGACTGGTTGCACTGCCTTTTGTACCTATATCTGTGTATGTGACTGGATCTGGACTTATTTCACTACCTCCTATCTCTGTATTGATGTATTCTGGTTGAGGTGAAAGGGTCTGAAAGATTGCACTGCCTCCTGTACCTGTATCTTTGTATGCTGATAAGGTGACAGGGTTGGTGTATGGTCCTGTTCTTGAGGTTAAGCTGTTACTGGTATGTACTTGAGTTTTTAAAAGGTATGTCTTATGTCTTCTACAGAGATGTGACACCTGTTGGGTATGAGTTTGCCACAATTGGAGGTTTGTTGGACTGTATCTTCTAATCCATGAGGGATAGAGGGGTACTTTGGCTGAGTGACCATAGGTTATTTGTGATAAAGAATCAATTTCTTAGTTTAATTTGGGGGTTTGAACTGTTTTTAAACTATAATAGTGAGTCTGATGTCTATAGGACAGGTTTGGAATACCACACCATTGTTCCAATTGAATTTGAAAACATGTTTTAGCGCCCAAATGCTCAAAACCAATAACATCCACCTAGTACCACATGGCTCATGTGATGTCCAATGGTCCGTGGACGCCCATTTGTGCATCCATTTTGGTTAAACACAAATATGCACTTTACCTGAGTGCATCTGTATTTTAATAAGGGTTAACCAACTGTCAGAAATCAAGGGGCAATGCCAATGCATGAATTTTAACTTCCAAAGAGCCAATGAAAAGCAGGTGCCCGGTGAACCAAAAGTGGAACAAAACATACAACAACCCTTATTACTGGTTGAGTAAAGAATTTGACAACAAAAAAAAAGAAGAGAAGTACAAAGATCCCAAAGATGAAGTACTGTATGACTGACTTCACAATTTTTTTTACAATTCAAATAGGAAATTAAGCACCACTGTAACCAGAGGCAGTCCAATGAAAAATAAAAAATAGATCAGCCCATGCAGCAGCTAACTTGGATAAAGGTTAAAAAAATGAAGAATCCTTTCAAATCTGGGACAGGAACTAAAAATAGCACACCTGACTTCATCAATTTAATACTTTATTTAAGGACAAATCATAACGTAATTTTAACATTAATTTTTTGAATTAAAAATAATATCCTGTACCACAAAAACCATTAGAAACTTCATTTTTATCATTTTCTATTTTGGAACAAAAAATTCTTCCTATAAAATGCAAGCAAATAAAATATCAAAAGATCCACTTTTTAAAGCTAAAAAAATAAAATCTGGTTTGATAAAAACAAATTTGATGCTTATCATAAATTGAATTCTTTCACCAACCTTTTTTAGAAGTGAAAAAAATAATCAAGATTCATGTTATACTTCTAAAATTGCATGGGGAATAACACCACTAAAATCTTCACATCACTTTCTAGCAAGTGCCATCAAGAATATCAGGCCTAATCTGTAACCAAGCTCAGTTTAAGCTTAAGCCAAGATCAGTTCAAGCTTTATCAAGTTTCTGATGCACAGTCAATGTGAATTTTGCACATTAGTTGTGGATTTTTCACAGTACTTGTGGATTGTGCACAGTAACTGTGGATTTTTCCCAGTAACTGTGGATTTTGAACAGTAACTGTGGATTTTGCAAAGTAAATTTCAATTTTTCACGGTAACTGTGGATTTTGCAAAGTAACTGTGGATTTTTCACAGTAAATTTGGATTTTGCACAGTAAATGTGGACCAAAAACTTGGTTGGGGCATGAGCATAGATTCAACTAGATATTAGATAGTGCTTCAAACAGAGATTTCTTGATGGCACTTGCTAGAAATTGAAATCAAATTTTCAATGGTGATAAGTACTGTGAATGGAAATTGGAATATGTATTTGATGTTTGTTTTATTTTCATTACCAATGTATTCAATCCTTTAAATTGATGATTTCTTCAAGGTTTTGCATGATTATTTTTCTGGATGCAGATAAGTTTTTTTGGAGTGATGATTGATCAAAAAGATGATGATGATATCTTTTTTTTTTTAATAGAGATCTCTAGTAAACTTTTATTGAAAGTAGGTGTGTACTGAGGGATTTTTAATGAATTTAAATTTCTGAAAAAGTTTGGTTTGACTGAAATTTCTTTTAGCATCCCTGAGTTTAGAAGTATGTTTTGATCAATTTTTTTTTAGTTATACTTCTCAAAATTATGAAAATCTAACATGAAAATGGGATTTCATAACCATTTGATCAATAATTTTCAACTCAAAAATTCATAGACTGTGCCCTCATATGCACATTCTCTGATTTTTTCATGAAAGGATTAAATATGGATAGCATGAGAGCTGATTCATGTTCAAAAAATGAATATTTCTCCTTGAATAATTTCCGCATGAGATCAATTGTTGCGCTTCTTAGACTTGGATTTTGAAGTAAATGATGCATCATTGCAATAGCCGCAAGCCTGGTTTCAACAGTGAATTCACTTGGATGCTGAAAGATTTGTTCAAGGTTTTTCAGATGCTTCTCAATCCGTTGTGCTTGATAATTTCGAGAGATTCCAATTCGCAGTGCAGCGGTTTGTCTTTCATTGCTTATTGCTAGGGAAAATTTATCCCATTCACCTGAAAAATTTAACAAAAGTTAGATTTTTTCCGTAATGCATGGAGTTTTTTTACCTACTCATGTTTTTGCTGAGGCCAGTTGAAGGTCTCAAAATTTCTGAATACATTTGTTGTTTCAAGCAAAATCGCATCAACCAATAAAAAATTGCAACATATTGTTTTTGTTGTCTAGGTTTTCAAACATACCTTTCACCCACATTGTGCGATATTCATCCCTCAGGTTTGAACCTATTTTCTGTAAATGCTTTTGAATTATTTTCCCCGACGTTTTTATGGGTTCTGCCAGGATTTTTTCCCTAGAATACTTCAAAAACAGGTTCTTGAAGCCTATCAATATTTCAGCTTTGGGTTCAATCAGATCTGACCGCATTATTTCTTGACTAATTTTATCCAAAGATTCAATCCACGCTTTTCCCTCTTGCAGTGGTAAATTTGGCGTTTTCAGTAAATATGCCACCCCATAATTGAACACTTGAATTTTGCCTTCAATCCCGGTGGCTTTTCGAAGTTTGTCCTCGAAATTTCGAATTACATTAAAATTCGCATCAATTTGCTTCCCACGACCTTGATCCAGAGGAGAAAAAAACGGTCACTAAAAAGAGTACATCCATCAGACTCGCGAATAATAATAACGCACCAGCGGATTTCGCCATGATCTTGCCAAAAAACCCCATCAATTTACTCCCAGAAGGCTTGATGTTCGCGGAAGCCCCTACGCCGGAGGGGGCGTGCATGTCCCTGAAAAATCCATCGTCTCCCTTGAGATTAGGGAGCCACATTTGCCCAATCCCTGGAGCGTCAATGTCGAGGCCGGTACTCGCATGGCTGCCTTCACCGATTTCCTTCGCGGTCATTGCTCCTTGGGAGAGTCGAGCTCTCACAGAAAAGAGGATCCACGCGAATAACAACGAAGACTTGAAGCACATTGTGGAAAGGTGCAGGATCACGCAGAAATTGATGAGTAACGATTTAGGAGTCGGTATGGATTGGAGCCAGATGATTCACACGACTCAATCTAATGGACTCGAATCGTTGGAGAGAAACACAAAGACCTTGGCCCTGTGAGTAGAAGGTGGGGGAGACATTCCAAGTCTTCGGAGTCAGCAGTTCATTGCGAAATCCAAACCCAGCTAGTTTTCCACAGAAATAAATTGAACGAAAGCGATCATCAAGTTTCATCAGATTTCCGGCTGGCAGCGGGAGCACAACGAAACAGCCCGACATCGAGGGGCCGATCGGGCGGTGACACCTCCTAAATCTGATCATCATGTCTGGTTAAAGCTGTCATTGTAATTAATTCGAAACAAACGAATTCCCCTAGGGTTATACTCCGACAGGTAACAACAGGAACCTCTTACAAATCGAGAAAAACGCGTCGCATACAGCAAGGATGGAAGCATTAGAATATGAAACACTAAAGCCGAAATAAATCAGAAAAATACGGGGACCGAGAATAACGAGATTAGTGAGTTTCAGCCGCGAGTGCGGAAGGAAGGCTGAAGCTGAGGATTAAGCAGACAATATATGCTGTACGGGAGAATGAACTAAATGGAATCTAGGGATAGAGCATCAAAAAAAATGGGATAAAACTATAAAGTAGTGGTAAAAGAGAACAACTCCAAAACGGAATTCAGGGTCATCGCCGGTCATGATCTCTGTAGCAAGTTAGGAGTCAGAATGCATAATGTTATTTCCGATAGGGTCGCGCGCATAGACTATATAGTATGGACAAGTGTCACGGATTTCGTGATATGCGACCATGACATATTAAGACTAGTTTGAGCTATACGTAACTGTGAAATTCAGACTTTGCTCTTTATTGCAGTCACGGGTTGTAGTAACCCTTATAGAAATAAGTTTATCTTTTAAATAACATGAGAGTAAAATGACGGCAATAAGTAACAAGCTGAGAGGGGATTATAGGAAACAACCAATGAAACAGAATAAAAGGAGAAGAACGGCCTTAGTCACCTTAGGATGTTGCTCAACTAACTTAGCCCCACCAATTCAAGACGTATACGTAAAAAACCAAGGTGGGTCAATTTGCTCTTGTGCTCCTCCTGAATTTGCTTGTCTGGGTGAGACCGTGATTTGTAGAGCTTCTGGCAATGGACTTGATGATCTTTGTTGTTCCTCTGTTTGTCTTCTGTTCTCTCTTCTCTCTCTTACTCCCCTTGTCTCCTCCTGGGTTAACTTAGCCGCGCTTCTACTGACTCTGGCACACCATTGTGCCCACGCGCAACTGCGGTCATGGTAACCACAGCCGGGACATCAGCTGACACCCCTCCTTGACACAGCTAGGATCATGTTGGGCATGTTCCTTGCTTGGATCACTTTTGCATACCCTAACGGTTTGGTCAACACATTGGCAATCATTTCCTCCAAGGGACAGTGTTTGACCAAGAGAAGAGAGTTGGCCACAAGTTGGCAAAGATATTGATATCAAACCTCTATGTGCCTTGAGTTTGGATTTAGTTGTGTCTCCTTGCTCAGAAAGTTGGCATCTCAATTGTCATTCTTGACTGTTGGACAAGGTATTGCAATGCTGAGACCAAGTAGTAGATTTGATAACCAGCCAACCTGCTTTGTAAACACATTCATAGCCACAAACTTGGCTTCTGTGGTGGATTGAGCAACAATTGTTTGCTTCTTTTTGGCTTAGCATATTGGATTACCAAATAGTGTGATCACATAGCCTGTTGTGGACTTCCTGCTGACAGCTGAGGTGGCATAATCTGTGTTGGCCCATCCACAAAGTCCCAATTCAGCATTTTACCACTTGAAATGCAACCCCATGGATGGAGTACCTTTGAGATGCCGTAAGAAATGCTTTGCTATGTTCCAGTGGGCTTCCATTGGAGAGTTGGCGTACCGTGAGAGAATGTTGAAAGTGAAGGCAATGTCCGGCCTTGTGTTAATGGACAGGTGAATTAACATCCCCACTGCCTTTTGCATCATCTTGACATCAAATGGTGGGGAATTGGAAGAGACAAGATGGTGCAAATTGAGATGAGCTGGGGCCTTAACCAAGTTGGCATTTTCCATCCCCAGCTCGCAAAGAGTTTTCAGACAGAAGTTGTTCTGATGGAGCACAAGAGAACCATCAGCACGCCAATCAAGGGTTTACCCCAGATGTTGTACTGGTTGATCCTGTTTTTGCATGGAGTAAGCCTTTGCAAGATGTCCCAGGAGACTCAATAATAGATCACGGTCAGTACCCACCAAAAGACCATTGTCAACATGAATGTGAAGCATCATGGTTTTGTCCTTGTTGAAAAAGAGAGATTCATCTCCTTTTGACGGAGCAAGCCCCAGCTTTGACAGCGTTTCAGAGAGATTAGACTTCCAGCAGCAAGATGCCTGCTTTCTTTCATAGAGCAACTTGTTCAGCCTCCAGACCCAGTTCTATTTTCCAGGGAGTTCAAATCCTGCCACCTGAGCCACATAGACAGTTGCATAAATGTCACCATACAGGAAAGCCGTTTCAACATCAAATTGAAAAACGTGCATTTGTTTCTGCACTACAATGGATAGGAGGGATTACAAGGACTCTGTCCAACCAACAGACAAATATTTATCCAGATAGTGACGTGGGAATTTCTGATGTTACCAAAGCACACCCACCTTGACTAGCATTGCACTACCTTGCAAAACTCATTTCTCTTCCGCACCAAATTCCACATGCCCCCTATTTTGACATTTTCATCTGGTGGCGGCACTAAGGTGCCAGTATTGCAAGCTATCAAGGAGGAATTTTCATCCGCCATGGACTCTAGCCAAAGTGGACGCTCATCAGAGTCAGAAAAAGCTTCCTTTTCTGAAATTACCTCCAAGAGAAGAGCATCATCATCATCCTGGTTGTCCCCAAAGCCAGCAAGATCAACAAAGCCTCTTTTGGCCCTGGCCGCTGAGCAAGTCTTTTTGGGAAGAATGGCGGAAGGGTCTAGGGAGCTAGAGATCTCCTTTGGTGCCTGGAGGGAGTAGGGGACGTAGGCATAGTGCTTTGGAGGGGGAACTTCAGATGTGGGGGCTCTGCTGGCGTGGTAGATGTTGCAGATTCCCCAATAGAAGGTAAATCCAGAGCTGCCGCAGATGAGGATGATTCAGCTTGACCTGATTGAGTGGTGGAAGAGAGATTACCCAAAAAGGAGGGCTCTTCCTGTGGGGCTTGGAGAGATAGTGACACCACGTGCAAGGGACACCCAGTGGTTGATAGATCCCAATCTGGAAGAGTGTCACGCTTCGCACTTAAGGATTATTGTCTTCATCACTTTGACATGTCCTCTCCTCAGTACCATCTACCTCAGTCTAAAAGCGTGACACAAATAAAAGCACAACATCAATGGTGAGATCCGCTATTTCCTCTGGCTCGCGCTGACCTTCCAATCTTGGCAACCAAATCAGTATATACTTGCAAACTTTGCGCTTAACTCCATACCGGTCGGCCATCTATTATGAGATCCAATCTCCTTCCCTGGCCAATCAACAGCCTTGGACTTCCATCTTTAGTCATGCATTGTTTGTTAGTTTGCATCTACGTCTAACCAAGCCATCACTACTGTATAGTTTGCAATTGGACTAGTCCCTACCCTGCATACACTCTTACCTCTCATTTGCATTACCTTCAATGTCACTCGCTCCTATCCCAATTTGTCATGCAATTGTACGCTCAGATTCTATTGTCTCGCACTTACGCTAAGACCTTGGATCTATACCACTGCTTCATTTCCTATTCCGTTCCTGTCATTCATTGCCTCACCACTTCACCTGTAGTTAGCTCATCACCAGGTTGTATCTAGTCACTTTGGATTACCTTATAAGGGCTATCCCCTTGCCTGATTATAGTCTCATCAGTAAGTTAATTTCATATGTTCTTGAATTTTGCTGCAACCTAGTTATCACATCGGACTCAGGTTGAGTTTCCTTCTTTGGAACACATTCCATTCATCTTGCTGTTTGTTGTGTGGCATAACCAAGTTTGCACTTCGCAACTGGGTCTTGCTATTCGCACTTGCCCTTACACTTGGTATTCCTTTGCACTCACGATCATCTAAGAATTGCCCTATAGTACGTGGGGTGGTCGTGTGACAAAGAGATGAGGGGGATTTCTTTAATGCCAACGAGTTGCCATACTCAAAAATTTCTTTGAGTGCAGTGAAGTCCTGACTTATCACAATATTCTTGTTCCAAGGATGGAGGAAGAGACCAGCGTCTGAGTATGATTCCCAACCAAGGAACAGCAGCGGGGAGGATCAAGGGAGGATCTTTGAAGACACCGTTTGGAGCACAGTCACCTTTAGGTTAGCCCAAAAGGGATAAGTTTATTGAAATTTTGTATTGGTTCAATAGTACTGTTGTGCGCAGCAAGAATACTAAACAGTGATTACCACTTGAATGCTTTGGAAGGCAGTAGGTTGATGAGTGTGGAGGAATACCAAGCTGCCTCATCCCAATGAGATATTCGGACCAATGACTGAGCTAGGATACACCTCATTTTGGTGAGAATAGTTTGGTTGAACCATTTGGCAAAACTGTTTGCTTGTGGAGAGTTTCTGGGGCCTTGCTCTAACGCAATACCACAAGATTGAAGGAACAAGAGTAACTTAGCCAAAACAAACTATCAAACACAATCACAGTGAAGGAAGGAGGGAGTGATATCCAACTGATTGTTGATTTCTTGTACAAAAGACATAATGAAAGTCTTGGAGTCCGACTTGTTCTTCATCAAGTAAACTCAATTGAAGCAAGAGAAATCATTGATCAGTACCACAATGTATTTCTTCCCATGCTTTGACGTTGGGGTTATCTGAAGTATTTCAAGGTGGAGTTGGTGAAAAGGAGACAGTGAGATGGGCAAATGATTCAAATGAGGCATCCTTTTGATCTTGAAAGTTTTGCACACTTCACAGTTTTCTGATAATAACCTCGGATTAGGATTGGTGATTGAATGCAAGGAGAGAAATTTCCTGAGGTACTTATCCAAAGGATGCCCTAGTAGAAGATGCCAGTCAATATTTTTCCAAGGGATTTTCAGGGAGTAGGACGTGAGTGATTGAGAACAGTTCAGGTGAGCAATATAGAGGTTCCCCAAGCAAATAAAATGGAAGATGATCCTTCCAGACAATTTTATCAAAATTGTGCGGTGTTGATGTAAAATCTTCAATCCGTGATCTTCCAGCTGAGTTGCAAATACAAGTTTTCTGGGGCCACAGGGGGAGTAGTACACAGGATAAAGTAGAGTACTACCAATGTTCAATTCCCCCACATGGGTTATCTGAACCTTGACGCCGTAATTTTTCAAAGTCTTGACTAGTGGCACCCGATCATGGAGGAGCAAATAGTTGCAAATGGTGGACCATGAGGCACCTGAGTCATAGATGAGTTCGGAACGCAAAATACCTGTGTTGGCCGCACTTTAGAGTCCATCTTCCTGTAGAAGAAAGCCAGAAACTTCTGGATTGGGGTCTTCATTTCTTATAGCATCAGCCATTTCTTCACTTGTTGAGCTGCCCTCTTCTTCCACTGTGTTGAGTGAGAGCTGATACTGGAGTTTCTTCAGTTCCTCAGCCAGTTGGATAACTTTACTTTGTGAATCTGACTCCTTCTTCATGGGGGGTTTTCTAGTGAGGGCTACTGGTTTGGGTAAAAATGTGCCAGAGCAAGAAGTAGGTGGTTTTGGCTAATCAACTTGTTGATGCCTTTTTGGCTTGGATCTTGGATTGGACCTTGAGGGTTGAGTTGCGTGGGCAGTTTCCATATCATGAGATTCACATTTCCTGTCCTCTAAAATTATTCAATTGCTGACAGCATCAAGGTTGAAGGGGGTCAATTTGTAAGATGATTGTACCAGGGATGCCAGTGACGGGTTGTGCCACAAGCTCTTGAGGAACAGGATGGCTGCCATCCCCTGAGAAACCTCCAGGAAGCGCAGTTCAGGATGGTGACCGTCTATGGTTCCAACCAGATCAATTTACTGGTTCTTAAAACAAGCCACATGATTGCAAAGCAAGGTTCCTGGTTTGTACTCCAGATGGATGATTTGGAAAAGCATATTACCCGCTAAAATGATGGGTTTCTCCCCACAGGCACGGGAAAGAGAATGATAGGCGGCTGTGAAATTGTTGCGAGATGAATTGATCTCAGATTGTAAATTGCATTCTACCACCTCATACAGGATACTAATAGCGTAGGAATTCTTCTTTCAATTAGTTTTTTTTCCCTTATGATTCTCTATCCAGGCTTTTTCAAGGATTTCTTCATGACCTTTTCCAATAAGAATATTCTCAAATTGGGATTTCCAGTTGTTACAGTTATGGCAATTCAGTTTGACAAGTTTCACCTTGGTAGAGTAATTGTTGTGGGATCGGTTGCTAGATGAATCCTCTATTTGGATTTTGTGACCTCAATTGCCTGAGCTTGCCATTGTTTTTTTAACTCCTAGATTAATTTTTCTCAAGGGTTACTTGTGACCAAGAGACGTCTCTTGCTACCATGTGAAATTCAGACTTTGCTCTTTATTGCAGTCACAGGTTGTAGTAACCCTTATAGAAATAAGTTTATCTTTTAAATAACATGAGAGTGAAATGAAGTCAATAAGTAACAAGCTGAGAGGGGATTATTGGAAACAACCAATGAAATAGAATAAAAGGAGAAGAACAGCCTTAGTCGCCTTAGGATGTTGCTCAACTAACTTAGCCCCACCAATTCAAGACGTATACGTAAAAAACCAAGGTGAGTCAATTTGATCTTGTTCTCCTCCTGAATTTGCTTTTCCAGGTGATACCCTGATTTGTAGAGCTAATAGAAATGGACTTGATGATCTTATTTGTTCCTCTGTTTGTCTTCCATTCCCTCTTCTCTCTCTTACTCCCCCTGTCTCCTCCTGGGTTAAATTAGCTGCGCTTATACTGACCCTGGCGCACCATTGTGCCCACACGCAACTGTGGTCATAGTACTCACAGCCGGGACATCAGCTGACAGTAACACCCCCCAGCTACAAACTAGTCATATGAGAAGAACGGTTACAAAGAACTACTAGTTTATGCGCGCCTAGCCTCTTAGTCATAATATCTTCCAGTTGATTTTTTATATCAATCCAATTCACCTCCATTCCTAATTCACGTATAACACCATTGAAAAAAAATGAATTCTGCGCTATATGCTGCATTTTAGACTGCAACCTGATACCTTTGGGCACTATAAACACATCACAATCGTCAAAAAATAAAGAAGATTCAACAGATGGAAAGAGCTCAGAAACCATGAAGTGAAAAGAAACAAAAAATGCTACCCCCAGACCCAGCAATATGAACTCTACATTACAAGTGAATGTTGCTACCATCTTATGCCTTTTAGATGACCAAAAGATTGGGCATTTGTCAAGGAGAATTGACAAGCCTTATGTTAAGTGGTGAAACTAACCGCCCCAAACAGAATCCACCCATAGTTGAAGCCCAGTAGTCTTCCGGAAAAAGAATATTTGATTTCCAATGGTTCTGGAGATGTTCCCAACAAGTTTTTCAAGTGCCAACCAGCGTTGGATATCCAGACGCTTACTGAATTGGGAGTGTTATCCCACTGCAAAAAGAAAATTCCAGCTGTGTGCCAAGAGCAAGGGAATTGATTGAGCCAATGTAAGATTGAAAAACCTCAGTTTCAAGGCCATCTAAAATCTCATTTTTTATGAGCGCAGCATTTGGAAGGGTTGTCATGTTAGTTATGATTTTAGGGCGTTCTTACCAGTTCCACTTTGTCACAACTGCCCCTGGAGTGCAAGGTGCTGAAGGCACAGGCACTACTACTCATAGAACTCAAGGATGATTTGTTTGAATTGAAAAGAATAAGATGAGAGGAGGAGTAGAAGTGATGAGAAGTGGTAAGGATGGAATTGAAAAGTCCAGGAGGAGGTTGTTAAATAAGTGGTTGTTGAATCCTATAAGAGTAACACCAGGAAGGGAAAAGGTGATATGAGTTCAGCAGGCTGGGTGAAGGTTGTCTTGTGCTGAGATGACACCTACTGGCAGAGGGACTAACCAGTCAGAAGTAGAATACTAATTCCTTTGGGGGAATCAGTCCAATACTGAAGGGAGGACAGCATATGTGAGAGCTGAGAAGGAGGCCTTGAGGGATGAGTGGCTGGTGTTTCAGGTTGGATTTCCCACAGTATTACATGTTGAATGATTGGGCTGGAGGCTGTAGTTGACTGATTGGGTGATAAGCCTATCCAGGAAGGTTTTAGATGTACTGATCTGGAGTCCTGGAAGTATGGGCTGAACATACAGTGGGGAGTATGTACTATGCATATACTAAGTGTAATATGTACTAACTCATATACCAATTGGGTTGAGGAGACATGGACAATGTACCAAGCCATGGAGAGAGGGAGAGATCCTGGAAAGGTTGAATGAATCACATGACCCAGTGGTGAGGTGTAAATGGACATAGAGCTTATACCATACAGGGAGAGGTTGAAGCTTGTGGAAGAGGTTGAATTGTTTTGGTTGAAGGAGTGTCAGAACTGCCGTTATGACAGTACCCCCCCTGAAAGGGAAGGGGCAGCTCCTGACGCCCAGAAAAGGATGTGCACAAGGTGAAGACTGAGTTCTGTTTTCCTTTCTCATTTAAATCTGGGAGGCTGGGAAGACTGGTTGAGTAGCTTGAAGCTGGTGAAAAATTGCACAGGTTTTGGTGCTTGAAGTCTGAGAAGTTTGAAGTTTGACAAACAAAAATGGGCTTTTTTGAAGTTTGACCTAGGTTAAGATGAACCTGGCAAAGCTGATAGAAGCAATGTTGAAGCTGGAAATGCCTGTTGAAGTTCCCATTGAAGCTTTCAAAGCTTGAAAAAAGAAGGAATGGATTTTTAAAAGTTCTTTGAACCAAAATGGGCTTGTTTGAAGTTTGAACTAGGGGAAATGAACCTGGAAAATCTGATTGAAGCAATGTTAAAGCTGTAAATGCCTGTTAAAGTTCCGGTTGAAGCTTCAAAAGCTTGAATAAGGAAAATTGGATTTTTCAAAGTTCTATGAGCCAAAATGGGCTTCTTTGAAGTTTGAACTAGGGGAGATGAACCTGGAAAAGCTGATCAAAGCAATGTTGAAGCTGGAAATTCTCAGGTGGACCCATTTGAAGTTCTAACTAAGGAAATTGAACCTGTTGAGCATGGTCAAAGCACTGTTGAACCTATGGAAACTCAGGGGACCCGTTTGAAGTTCTACCTAAGGAAATTGAACCTGGTGAACTGGGTCAAAGCACTGTCAAACCTTTGGAAACCTTTCAAAGTGCCTGTAAAAGCTATCAAAGTTTGAAAATGGAATAATCTGATTTTTTGAAGTTTGAAGAACCCAGGTTGACCTGTTTGAAGTTCTACCCAAGGAAATTGAACCTGGTGAACCATTTAAAAGCACTGTAAAACCTGTGGAAGCCTGCCAAAGTTCCCATCAAAACTGTGAAAGTTTAAAAATGGAAGAATTTGATTTTTTGAATTTTGAAAAACCCAGGTGGACCTGTTTGAAGTTCTACTTAACAAAATTGAACCTGGTGAACCTGTTTGAAGTACCGTTGAGCCTGTGGAATCCTTTCAAAGTGCCCTTCAAAGCTGTCAAAGTTTGAAAATGGAAGAATCTGATTTTTTGAAGTTTGACAAACCCAGGTGGACCCGTTTGAAGTTCCACCTAAGGAGGTTGAACTTAGTGAACCTGGTCAAAGCACTTTCAAACCTCTGGACACTTGTAAAAGTGCCCCTAAAGGCTTTTAAAGTTCAAAAAGGGAAGATTGGATTATGAAGGGGGGCTCAGAGGCTTTTCTCCTTGGAAAGGAGATGATGAGAGTTTTCCTGGAGAGCATGGAGGAGTAATTTGTATTTTGGGGAGGTAGATTGAAGGAAGAAACATATACAAAAAGAAGTAGAAGAAGAAGAATGAATATATAGAAGTTGTAATTCATATGGAGGCAGCCGCGGTTGGTGTGAAGATAAGAACAAAGGGAGAGAGGTGGACCTGGAAGATAGTTGAAGAGGTTGGAAGTGTTGGAAGTGTTGGAGTGGAATTTCCATTGGAAGATTCTGGTGTATTGAATGCTGGTTTGAGGTTCTGGTGGTGATGAATATCCAGAAGTGAACTTGGAGTGGATGTTTGAAGGTAAAAACTGGGTGGTGTTGCTTGGTTTGAAAATTCATGATTTGAAAGGGGGAGGAGATAAGGGATGGAGAGGGAAGTGATGGATGAACAGGAGGATGATTGTTTTTTGGAGGATCATTTTGATGTGATATTTAAGAGTGAGTGGATTATGTGGAAGGTGTGGGATAGGAAGGAAAATATTTTATTTATTATTTATATTTTCTTTGTGATTTTATTTTGGAAGTGATTGATTTGAAGGAGTTTGGATTTTTTAGGAATTTTCTTTTGACTGATGATAAATGAATTGAGTTGTGATTGGGAAGTGATGGTGATTGGAATTTGGATTTGAAAAGAGAAAATAGGATGAAATGGGTTTGGAATGGTGGATGGGATTGGGTTGATCAAAGAAGCAGGGAAATCCAGTAGTGATGAAGTTGGATGTTTGTTCCCAGAAATTTGTTGGTGAGATTGAGGATGGATGGGTGGATGAATTGATCAGAGATTAGAATTTTTAAGGATGAGGACCCAATTTTTTCAAAAAAAGAAAAGGTTCCCAACCAATTCTCAAAAAAGCTACTGGGGAAGGTCTGTCAGTAGTTATTTTCTTTTCAGATAGTCATACTTAATTCCCAGGATGGATTCCTTTCAGAATTCAGTTTCTTTTAAGGTCAGAATAGTTCTTATACTTATCAATAGGCTGTTTAGATATTTATCAAGGAGTTTGGTTGATTGAAGGAGTATTTTGCACTTTAGTTAGTCAGCATGTTGGGTATACCCACTTTAACCATGAGCAGGAGTGAGCAGCTGTAGGAATCTGGAGAATGGTTAGTCACTTCATCCCCTTTCTTCAATATTTTACTAATATCTTTTAGTGCATTTTTAGCTTTTTAATTTATGATCATTGATTCAATCAGTTGAGCTTCAAGAATTTTCAAAGAGAGGATAAAAAGTTCAGAAGTTTCAAATTCATCAGAATTGTGTTCAGAGTAAGCGTTCCCTGTCTGGAAACAAGTTTTCCAAATGTGACAGGAGGCCGGGTGGATTCAATGAAGAACTTCCAAAGACTGTAAGTGAGTTTTGAAGAAGGAAAGGAATTTCATGAAATAACCTTGTCTTCTGATGAGAGCTGTGGAAGACATGGAAATAATTTTAGGAAAGAAAGATCAGTTAGGAAATCAAAGGCCTGTGATTCTTAAGGGGTAAGAACCCTGATATCAGTCTTGGTAAGGATGGAAGGACCTAAGAAGACATTAATTTCAAGTCATTGGAGGAATTGAGTGAAGGATCTCCTTTATAAAAGCGTCAGGTTTGAAAAAATCAAAAAATAATTGTAAACCATTATCCTTCATCTTAAAATGAAAAAAAGGACAGGTGCTCCAGCAGTGCTTGAAGTGCTGGCGCTGGATGAAACCTTTCTCTACATTCTCTGCTATGTAGGCTTGTGGGGTTGAATTCTCATTTTGAGGTTGTGAATAGAAAAACCCAACTGGAGACAATGGACCTTCCAGTTTGACATGGTCACTGTAAGGGTGTTGAAAAGGATGTTGATCTTCTTTAACCTTGGAGAGAAATTCTGGGAAAGAATGGTAATCAGCAGTAACTCTCTTTAACATGGTTACAGATTCTTCAGGGACTTCATCAGTAACAAAGAGAAACATCAGAAGAAGTAACCAATTGCATTTTATGCTAGGATGAATCCAATATATCTTCCCCCTGTTAAAAATAAAGGGTCAATGAATATCCAAGAAAGTGGAAAGAGTGTTGAACTCACAGGGAACTGGAAGCTGTGTTGGGGAATTGGAAAAGGTTCTGAATTTGGGGGAAATGCATTGGGCTGCAGGATAAAAGGCAGAGTTGAGGGAAGGACAGCTGTAGGAAGTGAGCCAGGTTGAGTTCAACAGGATTGAAGGAAAGGTCAGTGGTTAGTTGGTGTCTTGAGGTGATCAGACCCATCTTCCAATCTTTCCTCTGGATTCCAATGATGAATAGAGTCAATTCCAAGGGTGATGTGTTAAGGAAATGGTGCATTGACTTGAAGTATTTCCCATTCAAAAGTAGGAAAGGAATTTTGTAGAAAAAGTTGGGAACTAGATTTGATGAGCTTGGATTTGAAAAGACTAATATGTTTGACCAGAAGGAAAGGGCTGCAAGTTATAGATACTTTGGACCCATTAAATTGACAATTAAAGATTGATTTGCACCTGAATCAAAGAAACAATGGAGATAAGCCTTAAAAAAGAGGAAGAAAAGGGGGAGCCTAATCTTGGTTTGGCTTTGGGGAAGCACTGGAAATTGCTGAGTTTGGAGAAGAAGATGAGTTAACAGGCTTCTTTCTACAGTCTTCTTTCTTGCGTTTACAACCACAATATAAGCATAAGCCTTCCCTCTTTCTTCATTCCTTTTCATCTGCCTTGAGGTTTGAATTTGGACCAAGGTGCAAGGAGGGTCTGGTAAATTTTGTAGTTAAATTTGACTTTTCTGGGGACTTTTCATTCTCCCTACCCTCACTGCTACCCTTGTCAGGCTGATAAGAGGTAGATTGAGATTGAGAAGAACTGTGGGGATGAGAATTTTTAGAGAAGAAGATTTTTCTTTTACCCTTTCATTATAAATTGTACCATAGTCCAAAACTATATCCATGAGATCCTGTAGAGTTTTTTGAGAGCCATTTTTTCCTGCTAGTTGGTCCAGAAGATGTGAAGGAAGGCTTTGTAGAAAATGGAAGTACAAGGCTCTATCACTGTCATCTTGCTACTATGTACAGAGCAACCTGTCAATAGTTGAAAAATAAGAATATCTCTATTAACAAAAGAAGGAGTGAGAGATCCATAAATATTATTCAAGAAATGGATTCCTCACCCAAAATTAGCCAGTATCACTCACTGACCCCACCCTTGAATTCCAAGTCCTTACATTTTTAAAATGATTCAAAAGAAGAGTACTAAAAATTATGACACCAGTATGGCACCTTTTTGCCTTTCTAATATCTCACACGTGTTGTCACGTATAAGGTTTACACCTAAAATTCACTCAGAATTGAGGTGTTGTGTATATTTTAGGAGTTACATGCGGAAATGTGTTATGTCACAATTCCCGCGCGCAGCCCCACATCATTACATATCCCTATGTACTCATAGTAGCAGATTCTCGCGTACTAGAGACCCGCGCGCAGCTAATTCTGCCACGCAAGCAGTGGATCCTACCCCGCCCACATTGGTACTAACTGATCCCCGCGTCTGGATCCAGCGTGACTAATCCAACAACCAGGTAAAGCTCAGAAGAGCTACAACCTATTTAGAGTTGCCTAGCATATGTAACAAGTTGACATATGAATTATTAATACTCTAAAAAGATCAAAAGTTAAATGAAATTAATAAAAATTAAGTTTAGAACATTTTTAATAATAAATCAAAGATCAAGGATTACCACGTAAATAGTTGACTCTGATCTTTGAGGACCACAACACACTACAAGGAGTGGTCATAAAAATTATTCAAAATAACATACGTGATCAGCAGATGATGGAAAATCAGTAAAAATCCACATCTGCCCGCTTTGAAGCAATACCAATAGTAAAAATGAAGGATGAGTACAGAATAATAAAATTTGAGCCATTACAGATTAACAGATCCTGTTGAAAAAAAAAATAGTACAGAAATCCAGCAGATCTAAGATCAGCTGATTTACAGAACAAAGTGGAAGTGCCAATCTTGCCCTGACTGGCTTGCCAGCCTCAAACCACGAGCAGAACCCTCTCTACATGCCCTGAGAAGCTCAAAATAACCCCAAAAAGGTATTTATACAGACCTCTTTGGATCCATTATTCCATCATCAGTTTACCAGGAATTATGATTATAAATCAGACACCATGTCATTTTCATTAAATGAAGAGTCTAATCAAGTGATTTATGACACAGTCTGTAGTATTATTCTTTATTTCTTAAAACAAATAAACCCTTGAGGTTTAGTCAGGAAATCCACCCCATCTTCTCTGAAAACCTCCCCATTATTGCAGGATGTTTGTGATAAAGTGCTCAGAATGAGTTTTTCCCTTCCTGTCTAGGCCATTGTGCTTTTATGCCCAGCCATTAGTAAAATAAGCCCTTTCTAAGGCACCCATCTTCATTCCAAGGTTCTTAAACTGCCTAAGGAGGCCCCTTGAAGAGAGGTTGCTCTTTCTGTAAAGACTCCCAGTAGTATAATACTGTGGCTCCTCTTTTATATAAATATTGAAAAAATTTTATTGCCAAACCAATAAAACCTTGCAACTGCTCTTATTATATAATTTATTTGAGCTTCTAAGCATTTATTTTTGTAATAATTGTTATTATTATTATTCTAGTATTTTCATCACTCTCTGTAGCTAAAGGACTGCAAGGTTCCTTGAATCAGAGAGCAGACAACTGGGGGTCTGCCCAGGAAATTTCCTTAAATAGTTAATCTTTGATTATTTATTCCTTTGACCAGTCTATCTTTTTAAAAATAAGTTAAAATACTTATAAGATATATTTTTGATCCTTTGTTTCTCTATTGGATCTTATGACCAACGGAGAATTGATCAATTATTATTTGAACCTTCTTAAAAAGAAAAAAGAAGAAAAACTCCGTAACTTTGTCCCTGTTATTATAAATCCTGAGCAACAACAAGATAAATTTCTTTATTATAAACAGCAGGTTATAAAGGACAAAGAACTCGAGCTTGAAAGAATTATTAATTTCAATTCTTTATTAAGGAAACATAAGGAGTGGAAGATTTATCAAAGGATGCTTTATATTTATAAAAAAAATAATCCTGAAGATAAAGAAAAATTCAAAACTAATAAAAGTGATTATTTTTCTAAAAAATCATCTTGCCACGTAAAAATACAAAAAAAATATTAAACTTATTTTTTTTTGTCTTTATCCATCTCAGTGGATTTGGTTTTTGGTAATCTCATTGACCAGGAACTCCTAGAGGACATCCCAGACAGTGTACCCTTGGACTTACCCTTGGATTTATCCCAGGATCTGATTGGAAGTCACTCAGAAACTGTTGGAATACCCCCCAAGGACAGTTGCGATCCCAACCAAGTGTTGGTACCCTTAAATTTAACTTTAAGTAAGTTGAAATATATATAAAAAAATTATTAAAAATATAAATACAAAAAAAATTTTATTTTTTTATATTTTTAAGTCTTTTCTCAAAATTTTTGACAAAAGACTTACTCATTTTTTTGGTGATATGTACCAAAACAGGTGCAACACCTGTGCAACAGGTAGAGCCCCATCATATGGATCTCTGCCCGGAGGAACCCATACCCGCAAGGACTCCAGTTGCGAACAAAATGAGGGGGCTTGAACCCGTGACCATAGGTCATGCAGGACGCCAACAGCAACGAGCGCGGCCACCAACTCAACCAACAAAGCGTTGGAGAACAACCCATTTCCCAAAAAGTTATCCCATGAGGATACCAGTCCTCCTATGCCACCCCAGCTGGACTCAACCAAGGAGGAAAGAGTAAAGGTGTTAGTGAAACAGCCCCGTGAGCTATTGGGAAAAATTCAAGTTGGCTCAGACCCAGGAGGATCAGCCAGGTATGAGAAAAGCTATTTATCTGGAAAAGAAATCTCAGATTTCTCTGCAAAGGTTGATCCAAAAGAAAGAAGTAGAAGGCTACGTGCAGAACTGGAATCCTTGGAATCAGTTAGCTTCCTTAAAGGGAAAGGAACCCAAAAAGAAGAGGTCCTCAGTCCATCAGAAGTTAAGGAACCCAAAGGGTTGGGACAGAATAATATCCCTAGCCCAGAAGTGGAAAAAGGTGTACCACAATTAGATGTAGAAGCTCTTAATAGCTTTTCTGTAAATGTGTCTCAAAATTTTATGGTTATCAGCCAATGTTTTGACAAAGTTTATAATCAATTGGAAAGATTAAGTCTGAGTATTTTCAGAGTGATAAATACCCAGTCTCAGACCATGAGAATTGATGAGTTCAAAATACAACAAATCAAGGATAGTATAAAATCTATTAAGTTGGACCTGATGAAACATATTGATGATAACAAATAAATTCTTGAGGAAGATATTCTTGCAACCATGAACTAGCTTAAGGAAGAAGTTAAGAAAACTATTCCTACTCCTTCAGCTCAGCTGATTAACAAAATTGATTCAATAAACAAAAAACTTGATTTGGAGTAAGGTATGATTAAGAATGATCTTAGAGATCTTAAATTCCATTCTACTAACTCCCCAGTCATTGACCTGGAAGAAACTAGACCTGCTAGGTTCACCAGTACTCCTATTGTTCCTTTCAGAACCATGAAAACTAGGAATGAATCTTTTAGGCCCATTCCTACTCCTGAGATAGAACAGGCTTTGAAGTTACTTCCTCCCAAAACTGAATGGCCTAAATTCTCCGGAGAAGCAGAATACAACCATTTCAGTTTCATTGAATTCATTGATTATACCCTTGCCTCTTATAAACTTCCTGATACAATAGTTTTGTTAAGATTGCCCAGACTATTTGAAGGAGTGGCTCTTGATTGGTTTATCAATAAAAGAGAAGAAGTTGGATCTTTATCCTAGAGTTCTTGGAAAGAACTGATCAAAGTACAATTTGGTACCAGGATTTGGAAAAGAATGATTATGAAAACTTTTGAAACCTCCCAGTTTGATCCATACAAGGACAAAACTCATAAATGGTGCTTAGACCAGAAAAGGAGGTTAGACTGTTTATATCCAGATACTGATAAAGAAGAAGTCAATGAAAGACTTCTCAACTTATGTCCTGGAAAAATAAACCACAATGCAAGGTGCAGAATGCCTATGGATTCTGATCTTTCTACCTTGATAGGTGTGTTGGAAGAGACTATTGATATGAATGGTCTAGATAAGAGAGTCAACAGACTACACAGAGAAAAAAATACTAGGAACAGGGAAGATTATAGGGTCAAAGCTAAGGGATCCCCTGGCACTAATCCAACTAACTTGGAAGTCAAGAAGACTCCAGAGTAAAAGGAAAAAGTATGTTGGAACTGTAACCAAACAGGAAATGTACAACCTGACTGTCCTCTAACTATGAAAAGGATTAATCCTATTGAAGGAGAAGAGTATGATAATCCTGACACTCACCTTGATGATACTGATCGATCACTTCCTGAGTGTGATTTAATGATCACTAACCCCAAAAATATTATTGAAGGAAGTATTGATTCTTCTCTGGACATAAATTCTGTTAATGAGGATTCTAACTTACCTCAGAAATGGAATCCCAACATGAAGATTCACCACATCACTGACGCTAAGGCCTTCACTCTAAAACCTCCTGCCGGTAAAAGTTACAATTCAGGCAAAACATGCTATGCTGCTGGTTTAATCCAAGGTTCCCCTGTTAAGTTACTTCTAGACAGTGGAGCCTTTTGCTCTTGTATTTGTTCAACTTTTTTGGACAAACAAGACCCAAACTGTAAACTGAACTTATTAACCTTACCTCAGGCTAAGTTCAGTAGTTGTAATTCTTCTCTTAATGCTGTTGGAGTATGGTCCTCTGATATCATACTCCCTCACTCTAAAGGATCACTTAAACTGAACATTGAATTTGTAGTACTCCAAAACAGAGTTTGTGATTACTTCATCCTTGGTAATGATTCTCTTTGCTTGCATGGTATAGATATATTCCAAAGCAAGGGTAGATACTTCACCATAGGAGGAGAATGGAACAAGAAGTTTCAAATATGCCATGTCAATGCTCAAACTTCTGATTCACCTTATGAAAAACACTTAGAGAGTTTCAATCAGGAATACTTCTCTCAAGCTGCTTTGAATTCCCTGCTCAATGAAGAACAAAGACAGGACATCCTACAAGTATTCTTTGAAAATCAGAATGCCTTCTGTACCAAGGATCACCCCATTGGTAAAATCAAAGGACATGATATGATCCTGACTCTAACCATTAAGCCTCCCTAACCACTTAACCTCAGGAGACCTTCTTACCCTTCTAGTCCAAAATCTAGAGCTGCTCTAGGAACTCACATCCAAGAGTTGGTTGACCTACAATTCTTAAGGAAAGTAGGACACAATGAACAAGTAGATATCACTACTCCAGTGATTATAGCTTTGCATAATGATAAGTCAAGGATGGTTGGAGATTTCAGAATGCTGAACAACTACACCCAAGCTGATTATTATCCAATTCCAAGGATTGACCAAGCTCTGAATAACCTGTCAAAAGCTAAGTACATCAATACCATGGACATGCTGAAAGTTTTTCACCAAATACCTATGAGCCCTGATAGCCGGAAATTCATGAGAATTATCTGTCATTTGGAATTTATGAGTATCTAAGGATTCCTTTTGGTATAAAAAATGATCCTTCTCATTTTCAAAGGTGAAAGTTTAATAGACTTCAAAGTATTTGTATTTCAGCAAAGAGTGAGCAAAGAATGAAGAATGAAACGACAAATCAAAATAGACACCTTCAAAGGACCAGACAGCGGGTAGAATCTAAGAAACAGAGGAGAGCAGGGAAAGAAAAGAAGATAGTCTGAGATAAGAATTGTGAAGGTTGTCAGAGCGTGAGATTTTGCAGTAGCGGGTGGTTTGATGGAGTGTTCAGCTGGTGGTTAATGTTAGAGGTAGTGTTGATCAAAGTTTGATGTTGGTGGTAGCGTCCATGATGGAGGTTGATGGTCTTTTTGACACGGTCTTGCAAGGACTCGACCAGATGGCCAGGAGACTTCAGGATTGGAGTATTGACACGCGGCAGAATTTGAGGAGGCGCGCGTGAGGGTGAGAGTGGGAAGGAGTTCACAGACAAGACACAGCAGCAGCAGACAGATGAGAATGAAAATAGACAATGAAATGAAAATAAAATAAAATGGAGAATGAAAATAGAATAAGATGAAAATAAGGTAAGAATAGAGTAAATGAATTGAGGAAATAATATGAGCATGAGCTTGAATACCAACAGCCTCCCTTGCTCAGATTATTCCGCTATATTGAGATTGTTGAGCGCTTTGCGGAGAGTTATTTGCAACACCAGCTTTGTTAGAAAGTCTGCAAGATTCTTCTTGGAAGATATCTTCTGAATCTTGATGGAGATCTTGAGGATCTCATTGCAAAAATAGTGGAAGCGTAGTTCCATGTGTTTTGTATGGAATGTAGCGTGGTTGGCTTGATTGAGGGCCAGCTTGATGCACCCCTTGTTTTCCTTGTGAATAGTGGCTGGCTTAGTTGCTTCACTTGGCAGAAACTTGCTCATTAGCAATTTCACCCAACTCACCTCTTTGATGGCATTGCCCAGGGCCTTGTACTCGGCCTCAGTGGTCGACAGCAATAGAGTGGGTTGTTTTTGGCATTTCCAGGTGATTACGCTCCCAAAACACCGAGCAACCAAGCCCAAGATTGACCTTTGGGTTGACATACAAGTCGCCCAGTTGGCGTCAACATAGGCTTTGAGATTGGATGAAGAGGAGGAAGACTTGAAGAGCAGCCCAAAGTCAGGGCTGTGTTGGAGTTATTGGAGGACGTGAAGGGCAGCTTGAAAGTGATGTAGGTTGGGTTTGACCAGGAATTGGGCCAGGTGGTTGATGGCAAAGGTGATATCTGGCCTCGTGCAAGTGCTGATATGGTTGAGTTCCCCAACAATCTTCCTATATTTGGCACCCGATTGGACAAATTCATCATGATCTTCTTCAATTGACGGGTGAAATCTACCGTGAGGTTTGAAGGGCGTCAAGAAAGATTTATGGGGTGGCAACGAGTATTGTGCACAAACCTGACTGATGTATGAGCTGTGAGAAAGCTTGAAGCCATCCAAAAGGTGAAAGACATTCATTCCAAGCATTAGCAAAGCCAGACCCAGATCCTTAATTTTGAATCTTGAGCTGAGCTGTCTGATAAATTCTTCTGGCTGGTAACTGAAGACGGCAATGTCATCAACATGAACGTACAGGTAGGTAGTGTTCTTCCAGAACACACATTGATTGGCTTTGCTCTTGTGGAAGCCGCAGCTTGTCAGCCAGTTACTAAGGGTTTCATACCAGGCCACAGGGGCCTGTTTGAGACTTTAAAGCACCTTCCTTAGCTTGAGATGCTGACCGTGAGCCACGTTGATGTATGGAGGCGGAGTGAGATAGACTTCTTCTTGGAGTGGGGTGTTCAGGAAGGCAGCTTTCACATCAACCTGGTGGAATTTTAGCTTTTGATGAGCAGCAAGAGCAATGAGCATTCAAAGCAAGGTCTTGTCTCTGGTAGGGGAAAAGGTTGAGGTAAAATCAACGCCATACTGCTGATTGAAACCCTGGACACAAAGTCGGGCTTTAAATTTGATGATCCTATTTTGATTTTCTCGTTTGGTTCAGAAGACCCAGACGCACTTAAGTCCCAGCTTGCCATCAGGCAGAGTGGCTTCTTCCCAAACTTGATAGTTGAGCAGGTTCAGTTCCTTGTTTCTCATGGATTCGATCCATTCTTCTCAATATCTGGAGGCAAGAGCTTCCTTAACTGAAGTTGGATCAGAGTAGTTTTTGTTGACAATGAGATAGATGGAGGGAAGACCAACCCTGGAGTTTGGGCGTTGAGGATGAGAGATGATGTTTGCGTGAGTTAGCCTGTTGTGGGACGGTTTGTGGATGGAAGGAGGGACTTTGACAAAAGGATGGTGAAGAGAAGGAGATGAGTCAGAGGTGGCAGAGGTGGAAGAGGAAGGAAGGGAGAATGTAGTAGGAGAGGAGGAAGCAGCAGAAGAGGAATTTAGTGGAGCGTTAGTCGGAAGGGAGAGGGGGGGGCAGGGAGTCAACACAAGATGATCTGTAATGGTAGAGGAAGAATAAGGAATGGACCCGGATGGAGAAGGAAAGGTGATTTTGTAAAAGGACGAGTTGGTGGAAATGAACATTCTGGAGGATTCCAGATCAAGTAGTGTTAAAAAAATTCTCACAACTAATTACATTCTCATTCATTTCATACTCCAGATCTCTTTCTTGCCATATTTAATCAATCTCACAAATATTGAGGCACTCCAACTTGTTGGTGCGTGTTCTTCTTTGTTATTTATCTGCGTTGTGTCTCATTCTTTCCTTCTTCTACTTTATGATTCATTATGTCACTAGTTGTACTGGCGGTCTCACTAGATGTGCTCAATGTCCGGGTGCACAAACTCCAATCATCAAGGTGCGCAACTGTGCGGCGCAATCAATCACCACCACGGACACCATCAGCTTGCGACCACCATGTCTCTACAGGACTCAAAACTTCACCATCAAGACAACCATTCACAAGAACAAGACAAACGCAAGACTCCATCAATTAATCAATCAAACCGTCTCTCGCAGCCATCTTGACACCAGTAAGATCCTCTGAAGTCTCCAACTCATCAATCAAGAGAACTCATGATTTCTTCACACAGCTCGTTCTAGGCGCAAGGACAACTCACCTCGAAGTATTGCAACTGGCTTGGCTCATCAATCTCTGGCTTTAAGTAAATCACCTTATTAGACTCAAACTTGCTCAGCTGCTTATTACTTGTACCTCTGCAATTATCCAGAAGTCTGCTTACCCTTCTCCTGACCAATAAATCTTCCACCAGACTCCTGATCTAGCCAGTTTCCTCACCCGTTGGTTATTTCATATTTTTTTTACGTCTGTTCTTGTTGTTGTGAAACTTCTATCTCTAACTTACTTATTCTGAATGAAATCAATTTTAGCTCCGTCTTGGTGACCAACCCTAAAAGTTCACAAGTAGTCTGAATGACAAGAAGTCATTGACGTACCCAAGCAAGATGGCTCTATTGCTTGTGGGAAGGAGTTTCAAAGTTCAATTGGACTTGGGGATGACTGAAAAGGCGGCGCAGCCAAAAGGACTTAGGCAGTTGAGATTGAATGGACGTCCGTACCAAGCTTTTTAGGGAAGGAGATTACTACGGGATCTTGAAGGAAGGACCTTGAGGATCTGGGTGGCAGTGTTAATTGCCTCATCCCAGAACTTCAGCAGAAGGTTGCTTTGATTGAGCAAACAGCAAGCCTTCTACAAAATGAGCCAGTTAGATCGTTCGGCAAGACCATTTTGTTGTGGAGTGTGAGGAGGTGAGAAATGTTGAGCAATCCCTTTTTCAAGGCAGAAGGATCGGAGCTCGGAGGAAAAAAATTTGCCGCTGTTGTCAGAGATCAGGAGCTTCACGGTATGACCAGTTTGGCGTTTGGCTTGTGCAACAAAGTCCTTGATGGCTGACAGAGAATCACTATTCTTCTTGAGGAGGGAAACGGATCAATAGCCAGAGAATTGATCTGTCAGAGAGAGAAAATAGGAGAATCCAGAGTTGGAGGTTATGGAGAAGGGTCCAACCACGTCAAGATGAACCCCTTCAAGGGGTTCAGAAGCTTTCTTGAACTTGTGATTGAAAGCAGTGGAGACTTGTTTGCAGATCTTAAAGATCTGACAAGTCGTGGTTGGTTCTTCAGAGCAAAGGTTGAGGTTCTTGAGAGATTTAGATCTTGCATGCCCTAGACGCAGGTGCCAAAGATTTTCTGGGGCCTTAATAAGGAGCGTGGATGGGTTGAAATTTGTGAATCTGGTACCACACAGTTTGGTCAGTTTGTTGTTCACTGTGCCGAGGAAACTGATCATATCTAGCTTGACTTCAAAACCTGAATATCCAACCTTTGAGAAGGTAGCTTTGGAGGAGTTCAGTCGAGTGAGGGAGATGAGGCAACAATTGATGGATGGAATGAGTAGAACTTCACGTAAGATGATGGTGGTGCCAAGATGATTAACAAGTTTGGCAGAACCAGAGTGGGTAGCAGTGGGGTAGTTGTTGAGAGAGCCCGTTACAACTTTGAGATGAATGGGCGTACAGTCAAATAGAAACTGGTGATTGTTCACTATGTGGTGACTGGTGCTGGAATCCAGAACAGGAAGGAGAGAACGGTTTCCCTCAGTGGACAGATAAATTTGTGAGTTGAAATGGAGCTTGGCGTTCTTAGTGTTGTCTTCAAGAACGGCCTTGGGGCTTTCATTTGCGGAGTGGAGATTAGAAGAGGGAGTTTTGTTCCAGTCGGGTCTGAGATGAGGGTGGAGGAACCAGCATTTACTTTCTGGATGTTTGGAAAATGGATTGTGATGTCCTTTGGAGCAGGGATGTTTGGGCCTTTTCCTTGCGACGGATTTGTGGAGAGCGACAGAAGGTGCATTTTCAGGGATGGCGTTGGAGTTGGGAAGTTGAGAGGATTCAAGATGAAGAACTTTGCAAAGCTTGTTCAGGATGCCAGTGGGGTTCTGAAGAAGAGAATCATTCAGAATTAAAGAGTCAACAATGTGGTAGAAAGAGCTGGGTAGCTTGGCAAGGATGGTGTAGCTCAGGATATTGGGTGGGACCTTGAGTCGGACGACGGTAAGTTTGTTCATAAGTTTCCTGAAATCCTTGATGTAGGTCTTCAGATCACCTTTGAAGAGATAACGGATGAAGTTGAGCCAGATGCGTTCACGGTTGTTTGAGGACTGTGAGGCATAGCATTCAAGGATGGCCTTCCATATGGCGTAAGGATCTCCGTAATTCTCATTGTTGACAATTGACTCAAAGGCTGATTCACCAAGGTTTTGAATGATAATGTCCGCCGCTTTGTAGATTTTCTTCTTTTGAGGACCCGTTAGCGGTGATGGAGGGGGTTTTAGGGTGAGATCAAGAAGACCTTTTCTGCGGAGGTAGCTTTTAATTCTCAGACTCCAAGAAGGGAAATTCAAGTTTTTCAACAAAGGAATGTTTAGCTTGGACAAGTTGGGTTGTTCTTATGAGTCGGAAATTGAGCCTGCCTGGTCCAGTGCGATTCGTGGGACTGTAAATCTGAAAGTTTAATAGACTTCGAAGGATTTGTATTTCAGCAAAGAGTGAGCAAAGAATGAAGAATGAAAGGACAAATCAAAATAGACACCTTCAAAGGACCAGACAGCGGGTAGACTCTAACAAAAAGAGGAGAGCAGGGAAAGAAAAGAAGATAGTCTGAGATAAGAATCTTGAAGGTTGTCACAGCGTGAGGGTTTGAGGTAGCGGGTGGTTTAATGGAGTGTTCAGCTGGTGGTTAATGTTAGAGGTAGCGTTGATCAAAGGTTGATGTTGGTGGTAGCGTCTGTGATGGAGGTCAATGGTCTTTTTGATGCGGTCTTGCGAGGAATCAACCAGATGGCCAGGAGACTTCAGGATTGGAGTATTGACATGTGGCAGACTTTGAGGAGGCGCGCGTGAGGGTGAGAGTGGGAAGGAGTTCACAGACAAGACACAGCAGCAGCGGACAGATGAGAATGAAAATAGAAAATGAAATGAAAATAAAATAAAATGGATAATGAAAATAGAATAAGATGAAAATAAGGTAAGAATAGAGTAAATGAATTGAGGAAATAATATGAGCATGAGCTTGAGCATGAGCTTGAATACCAAAAAAAGGATGATGGACACAGTTCTAGGATTTTTCATCAGACAAGGATGAATGATGTTTACATTGAATATGTTATCATTTACTCTGATGATTGGGATACACACCTGGATGAAGTAAGATTAGTCCTCAAAACCATATCTTCAGTGGGATTAAAGGTATCAATGAAAAAATGCAACTTTGGCTATGGAGAACTCAAAGCCTTAGGACACATTGTCTCTGGAAAAACCTTAGCTGCTGACCAAAACAAGATAGCAGAAGTGATGAATAGGCCAATGCCTCAGAATAAAACTGAACTCATATCTTTTATTAGCTTTTGCAGCTGCTATGGGAAGTACTTACCAAATTTTGCTCTTCTAACCAAGTGTCTGTATGAGATCTGCAACAACACCACCTTGTTCAAAATGACTCATGAAAGAGTTAAGAATTATGAGGAACTCAAGATTGCCATTGCTTCATCTCCAGTACTGATTCAGCCAGAATATTCTAAACCCTTAAACCTCTATATAGATGCTAGTATGGATAGGCTAGGAGATGCATAACACCAGGAAGTCATAGAGGATGAAAAAACAGTGGAAAAACCTATACTCTTCATATCCAGACAAGTTAAGGATACTGAGAAAAGTTATGGTGTAAGCCAAATGGAATGCCTTGCTTTAGTATGGGCTCTGGAAAAACTTCATTACTACTTAGAAGGCACCTAGTTTACAGTGATTACTGACTGCCATGCCATCAAAACTTTGATGAACATGAAGAACCCTAGTAGGCACATGCTAAGATGGAAGATAGCCATACAACAGTACAGAGGTCAGATGACCATAGTACACCAAGCTGGTACTAAACACCAGAATGCTGATAGTTTGACATCATCACCTTCAAATACATTATATGTGGGGTCACATTCCCCTTTATCTTAGAATAAAATTCAGGTATATCTATGATTACCCCATGATCCTTGAGCCTTCATACTCAAAAACCCTTATCCTTGATCCTTATCACCAACCAATGGCTTTTCTGGTTGAAGAAGAATTTGAATGATTGAATTCTTGAGTGTTTTACACCACTCCTGATCCCTTTGTCCAACCATACTGGTCCTGATAATCCTTTGATTATCTTTCTGGAACCAGTCACTTTTGACTGAAGAGGTTTTATTAAGCTTAAAACCTGGATTGTTAAAACTCCCTTCATTTATTTTTAAGTTGAATTCCGCCAGGCTACTCTTGAGTCCCTTGAGAAGTTTTGGGTTATCCTTGTTTGAATCAGTTATTGTTTTGCTTCTAGAGCTTAATCAAAAAATAAGCTTTGTCTTGTGCAGCCACCCACAGTTATCTGGTACCCTTCAAGCACTTGATTGCGGAGAGTTGGGCAGGTTCATTGAGAACCTGGAGGTTGTTTGGGATTGAGTTGATCTTTCCTAAGCTTCTGCTGACGACCAGAGCTATTAGCTTGTGGGCTTTTTCACTTACAATTGCCTTGTCTTGTTGGGCTCTGAACAAACCTCAACTTCTTCTATTCAATTTTTCCCCGGCATCATCTTGTCTCTGATATTGTTGTTTCCCCAGCTACCGACTACTATCATCTTTATCCTCTTACTTTTGGTCCCTCGTTCACCAGGTTCTGGACTTTGATCTTGGTTATATTTAAATATTTTTGTAACACTCAGGAGGGAAGCCTAAACAGTACCTTTCCCCTGCACAGAACTGCCACTTCCTAGCACCATTTGGAGTCTTACATTTGATCCCCCGGGCCGGGATGTAACCAGCAACCTTGGGATTTACAGTCCCAACAATCATCAACTTCAAAATTCAATCTCTTTCTTTTTTCTGTCATCATCTAGATCCGTGGAGGCAACTTGTTCTAGAATTAATTCCTCCCAATTGTGCACCATCTGAGCAAGATACTTGTTGTTTTTTGAAAAACCCTAATCTTGCTACATTTGTGAGCCACTTTGGAAATCTGCTACTTGGATCTTTTAGGAAACTTTGTCAAAATGGAATCTACCAGCAACTTGTCTACTTGTCCAAAGATGTTTAATATCAAGCACCAGAACAAGAGCTTATGATTCAATCGGAAAAATGTGGAATGCTTCTTGGACTTGTAAAAGATGACTTCATTGGTGGACGGGGCTAGAAAATTTGATATGGCCTACCAGTTCCAATCTTTTATCTCCTCTGATGAAGTTATTGAAATCATTGAGTTGTTTGAAGGTTTCAAACAGCACAACTGGGCCCTGCTGCGGTGAGCAATGTTGGCCTATTGGGGAAAAAAAGATGTAGCATGATTTACTTTGCAGGATCTAGATAACCTTGTCTCCCAGTGGATCTCCAATGGTGGTGTGGCTTCAGCTTCTGATTATCAGTCCTTTAGGAAATCTTGGGATCCCATCAAATCCTACCTTGTCCAAAAAAATCAAATCAACAAAGTGGATGAAATTTGAGTCCAATTTTTCCAATCTTTTTCTCTTGGAGTGCAAGAAAGGATCAAGGACAAACTGGTCGAGTCTGGATCCATCATCACTAAAAGGGATAATCAATTCAAGCTCCCTGGTTTCCTTATCCTTAGCGGAGTGGTGGATAAAGTCATGAAAGGTCAAACAGCCCTCACTTTTGAAAAATCTAAAACCGCTAAACCAGTCAATGATCCCTCTTTCAAAGATTCAAAGGAGATTATGAATAAAATGGAATCTGATTGCAGGCCCAAGAACCCTCAGCCTAACCAAGAAACTGCTACAATGGACAAGATCACTAAGCTGCTCAAAGCCTTTGAGAACAAAATGGATCAAAAGATTTCCTCTCTTGCTGTTCCTAAACCCTCTAGTGCTGTTCCTAAAAATAATCTATTCTGCTATTATTGCCACAGGGAAGGCCATGGAACCGGTCGATGTCTCAAACTCCAAAGCAACAAAGACAAGGAATTGGTAGAGAAAAAAGGGAATAACTTTTTTCTTCCTAAAGGTGCCCTAATCCCCTTCAATTTGTCTTGCCCTATTCATCATGTGGTGGCCTCTTACCAGCCACCCCCTTCTATGAAGGCATCCTTGGCTTTGGTGGATTTCCAATCTTCTTGTGGTACTCTTCAACCCTGGTATCCCCCAGCTATTTTCTCCTCCTCTCTGGTTGGTAATTACCAATCTGATCCAGCTAGGAAGCAACATGAGGAGTCCAAACCTCATAAATCTCCTTCCTTGCCAACTTTGATCCTCCAAAAACCACCCAAACAACAATCCTCACCTGAGCCCTCTTCTGATGTAGAAGACATGGGGGTGGAAAAAGAGCCACTCATGGAAAGGTCTCAAGATCACCCTGATCCTCATCCCTTGTCTATTAAACCTCTTTAATTCACTGATCCTTTTCCTGCTTCACACAATCTTCCTCCCTCCACCCATCCCAAAGTTTGGTTTGAGAGGGGAATTTCTAAAGATCACCACAATGCTGTGGAAGGGGTATTAAATAAAATCTCTGATCTTAAAATTCCTGATCTGTCTGTGGCTGAACTACTGTCCTTCTCTCCATCTGTTGCTGAAGGAATGAATAAATGGGTTTCTTGTTGACGTGTGGAAATTGGTCCTGAGGAACTCAAGGTCTCCTCTGGAACTTTGATAGAGGACTCTGGTGGAACAGATCCCTCTTCTGAGTCTATTCTTTACTCATTTCCTCTTGGTTTTCTTCCCTTCCATCTTGGTGAATCAGCTAAAACGGTCTTGCTCCTTGTTGACTCTGGCTCTCAGCTCAACTTTTGCTCAGATGCTATGGCCTGCAAACTGAAACTCAGCCCTAGGGTCAGCCTCAACTCCTCAGTGTATGGAATAGGCAACCAGTCTTGCAAATTTGTTGGAATAATTGAAGACTTTCCAGTCTGGATTGGCCAAAACATCTTTGGAACTTGCCATTTCTGGATCACATGCTTGGATGGACCTATGACTTTGGGTTGACCGTTCTTAATCAATTTTGGAGCAACTCTTATGTTTTCCAATCAATTTGGGGAGAGAATCCTCCTCACTGATTATGATGGTAGGAAGATTGAGGTTCCTCTTTGTTCTTTGGATTCTGGTCACTGGGAAAGAGATTTTCCCAGTCATTTTCCTAAACAGAAGGATAATTCCAGTTCCTTTCATTTTTTATGGGAGTAGTTTATCCTACTAATAGTTGGAGTTCTTTTCAGCCTCAAACCTCAACTCAAGGGTCAACTCTCATCCCAGAGCCTTATTTCTCTTTCTTCTCAACGTTTTCTTCTGATCTCAAAAATATCAAAAATCAAAAACAAATGAAAATGGAAAAATCCAAAAATATTTCTTCTTCATCTGTTGTTTCTTCTTTTCCTTGTACTCTTATTCCTAATCAACATCCTCTCAGTTCCGGTTCAAATCTCCGCAATTAGTCTAAAATAGATCCCAATCTCAATCCTATTTTTGGTGGCTTTGGTATGGAGGAATATGGGCTTCAGTGGAGGAAAATTGGGGTAGAAGTAACTCCTCCCAATTGTGTACCACCAGGGTATCCTACTACTATCATTTTCAAAACCCTACTTTGTGCCACACATGTGAGCAATGTATTATCTCTTGGGACTTATTTTATGGAAAAGGCAACTTTCCAAAATGTTGCGGAACATTGAACTTGGAAGGCATTAGAACTTGGTCTCAATCCTTGTAGTCAGATCTCTCTGGTCAACTCTTGGCAAAAACAAGAACCACTCTCTTTTGCCTCCAAATATAAACCAGTTTCCAGGAAAATCCAACCAGTCAAAAAACCAATGCCTCTCAATCTCAATCCTCCTCTTAGGCGTCCTCCTCTTTCCCGCAATCCTTACTGTGGTTCACCTTGATCTCTTGCTGGTCCATTCATCCCCTCTGGTTGTGTCACCAAAGAACGTCTGGGAGTAGTCAACTTTGGACCAGATGGATGGCTTCTACCTGATGAGTTGTATTTAATAAAAAATTTATTGGCTCTTAGGGAAAAAGCTATTGCTTTCTGTAAAGAAGAGAGATTTCTATTGAAAGAATCCTATGGTCTGCCTTATATCATTCCTGTAGTAGAACACAATCCCTAGCAAAAGAAAAAGATCCCAATACCTGCTGCCAAAGTCAAAAAATTCATCAAATTGGTCAGGGAATATCAGCCTCCTGGATGCCAAGACCCTTTCTACCCTTTAGCTACCAGAGGTGATATAGTAAATAATAAATATATTATTTAATAAATGCAGCAAAAATCCGTAAAATATTTGGATTAAGCTTATTGCAAGGTTAAGTGGTTTGGTTATTGTTTATTGTTTAAAATCAATGTGAATAAATTGATTTTTAAATATTTTTATAGAGGGGCCACAATTATATTGGGGATATTTAACACCTCTCTTCAGGGATTTCAGTATGAAAACACAAAGTCCTTGTTACTTTGGACTCTTTAGTTTAAAGAATATTTTACCCAAAGATAATATGTATATAAAATACACAGTGGAGTTTCAGGGCCTTGTAGCCAAGCTACCACAACAGAGAAAGGATAATGAGACTTACTGGTATATTATTAAATCCTTAGGGTATCTGTTTGAGACGTGTACTGATGGGGTAAACTTGTATACTGGGGTTATAAGGTTGTTCAGCAGTTTAAATTGATAAAAAGAGGTTTGAGGATGGATATTACTGATCAGACATTGCCATAAATCACTTACTTATCTCTTATCAGGACTTGATTACCTTGGCATGGTAGCTGGATATGAATATAACTGGTTCTCTGCCCATCAATATCCTCAAAAGAGCTCTTTATTTATAGCTTTTGGATTCCCAATATTGTCCTTCTGAGGGTTGTAGGTGCTCAAAGGGACAGACAATAAGGCTAGAAGGGTAACCAGGGGTATCCTGTCATTTGGTTTTGGTGCTATAGCATGGGTAGCATCTAATTCCTCAGGGTATGGGAATTATTCCACTTTATAATAGACATTAGGACGTGTGAATAACACTAATCAGTCCTATTTATGTTTTATTTAATGAATTATACTTATTAAATGTTCCCAGTAATTGAATAATTATATAAATAGAAATTTCTAAGGACATCTTGATTTCAGGTAAGTTCCCATTATGTATTATATAACTGGAGTAAAAGTCATAATATTGATTTTACTCCTTATTTTCAAGTTCCAGTTGATTTAATAAGATAATTACTTAAAAATATAAATCATGTGAATTCATGTAATATTTTTACATCATTAGTTTTCTTAGTACGTCACAAAGATATTGATGTCTAGTAACTCTCATAAAAGTATATTAAAGTATTTTAAGATATTTTTAGAAGTTTTCATTGTCTTATTTTCGAAATTCTTGGTACTTTGAATTGTATTAAATCAAAAATATGTATAAGGATTATTTAAGTATTTTTATATAATATTATGTATTTTTAGACTGTCTACTATGCACGGGAACATTTATTACATATGTAGAATGTTCCTGTGTAGGTTGTAGCATGTTTACACGGTACCTGAACCTCTCAGGCCGCCTGTCACTCTGTCAACCCGTAGTCCCGCGGCTGCTTACTTCTTGGAGGCCTGGGGCTGCGTACACAACCTTGAAGGAGTGACAGGGCTATATCTCAGCCGCGCGCAGGTGCAATGGCTGCTGCGGCTGCGTGCGGGAATTGTGACAAAACACATTTTCGCCCGTAACTCCTAAAATATACACAACACCTCAATTCTGACTGAATTTTAGGTGTGAAACCTATACGTGACAATGTGTGTGAAATATTTAGTTGGCCAAAAAGCTCAATAATGGATCCGTAGTATTTTGGTTTTTCTTTCCTTAATTATTTAAAAGTATAAGGAGTTGGATTTCAAGGGTGGGGTCAGTGAGTGACCCTAACTAACTTTGGGTGGAGAACCCATTTCTGTAATAATATCTATGGTTTTCTTACTCCTTCTTATGTTAATTGTATTATTATTATTTTCATGTTATTTTTGCTACTTTTGCAGCTTGCTCTGCAATACTAGCAAGCTGACAGGGAACAAGTCCAAACCAGTTTATACAAACAGTCCGCTTCTAGCTATTCCAGTCCTGTTTTCTGTGTCCTTAAAAGTAACAGTAAACTTAGAATAGTTCATGATCTTCAGCCTCTAAATAAGGTTAATATTAAAGACTCTGGTATTCCCCCTGCTACTGAGGAATTTTTTGAATCTTTCTCTGGGAGAGCTTGCTATGGTCTAGGTGACATTATGGGTGGCTATGAAAAACGGTCCTTACATCAGATTTCTTTCCCTCTCACTACATTTGATAATCCCCTTGGTCGTTTCTAGCTTACTCAATTGCCTCAAGGTGCCACCAACTTGGTTGCAGTCTATCAGGCTCAGATGGTTTGGATCCTGCTGGGTGAAATCCCTGATCATGCTGGTATCTTTATTGACAATGGCGGAATTGAAGGACCAGTTTCTGATCATAAAAATGAGCTCTTACCCTGGCATTCAGGAATCCGTTGATTTATATGGGAATATGCAACCACTTTGGAAAGGATCTTGTTCCAAATTGAAGAATCTGGGCTCACTGTCTCTGAATCCAAATTGGCTGCCTGTGTCCCTGCTCTGGAAATTGTTGGTCATGTGGTCTGCAAGGAAGGAAGAAGGATGGCTCCATTGAAATTCAACAAAATCCTCTCTTGGCCTACTCCCATCAATCCAACTGAAGTCAGGTTTTTCTAGGTGTTGTCACTTATGTTCGAATTTTTACCCCATCTCTATCCAAAATCTGTGCTCCTCTACGTCGCCTGACCAGAAAAGATGCTGAGTGGATCTGGATCCAAGATTTTGAACATTCTTTTCAGCTGCTTAAAATGATGGTTGGCAAAGACATAGTCTTGAAAAAGATTGCTTATGGACCAGCAGCTGGCAAGATCAAATCGGCTTTTATTCTAGTTATCAATTGGTTGAAGCTGTCCTCACTCAGGAAGATGAAAATAATTGGGACCTTCCTGCTCTCTATGAATCCTTGTTATTTTCAGATGTAGAATCCAGGTATTCCCAACCAAAACTGGAACTCTGTGGCGTGGCTCAAATGTTCAAGAAACTCCAAAGTGTCCTCTGGGGTCAACACTTTGAATTACCAGTTGACCCAAAATTCATCATCAAAATGATCAATGCCCCCAGCCTCCCAAATGCTCCTATGACTTGTTGGGTGGCCTTTATCCAACTTTTCTCTTTTGATATTGTTCATAGGCCTGGAAAATCCTTCACCATGCCTGATGGTTTATCTCAAAGCCCCCTTGGAGATGAAGAATTGTATGTTGGAGTGGACTTTGATGAAGAGGAGCCTTTAATTTTTCCGGTCTTCACCTTTTCCTCCCAAGATTATTCTGGGTTCCAACAAGGTTTCTGGCTAAAATTAGAGCAGTACCTTTCCACTCTCCAAAGGCCTCCTGATCTCTCTGCTAAAGATTTTCAATCACTCAAAAGGAAGTCCTCCAATTTCTTTGTCCAAGGTACTAGGCTTATGAAAAGAGGCAATCCTTGTGCTCTAGTTGTTGTCACTATCCCCTCTAAACAAGATTCAATCTTTGAAAGTCTCCATGAAGGCCTTGGGCATTGTGGGGAAACCAAAACCTATTGAGGTATATCCAAACAAGTCTGGTGGCCATCCTTGAAGAAATCAGTCTCTCAATGGTGCAAGAGTTGTGAAGTATGTCAGAAACTTGATCTGAGGGGCCCGGCTGAAATTCATTATCCAACTGGAGAGTCCTCTGGCTTTGGAAGGGTTTCTATGGATGTGGTTCACATTAAGGCTGGTGGAGCTAAGTACCTCATTGTGGATAGAGATGACTTTTGTGGATGGGTTGAAGCAAAATTTCTTAAGAAACTCAGTTCTGAATCAGTAGCAGCCTTCCTTTATGAGACTTGGACAATGCTTTATTGCTTGGCTCAATCTTATTCAACTGATGGTGGCTGTGAGTTTGGTGGCAAACTGGCCAAAATGATCCAATTGCTTCCTGGTCAACATAGGGTGAGCACTCCTCATTATCCTGAAGGAAAAGGCATGGTGGAAAGAGGCCATGCCCCTTTGAAGGCTTCTCTTGTCAAGTTGGCTGGTGAAAGTGGAAAGAATTGTTGCAAATTTCTTCCCCTGGTCCTCTTCTCTGATCAAATTTTGACTAAAAAAACCACTGGCTACTCACCTTACAAAATCCTCTTTGTTCAAAGGGCTGTCCTTCCTCTTGATCTGGAAATGGAATATTTCTTAGGTATTTCTTGGGAAAAGGTTTCTTCCACCACAGATCTATTAGTTGCCAGATCCAAGCAACTGGAGCAAAGTGAAGATTTTTGTGACAAAGCTTATCATAAAATGATGGAGTCAGGGGAAAAATCAGTCCAGTATTGGGAGGATAAGCATTCTAATTTATTCAGGGACTGCTTGAATCCTGCTGATCTATTTTTAGCTTACAACCAATCCTTGGAAACTCAGTGGGGAAAGCTTTTTTCCAATCGCTGGAATGGTCCTTATAAAGTTGTCCGTCAAGTCAGAGGTGGATCATATCTTTTGGAGGAACTGGATGGTACTCAGATGGCCAGAAGGTTCTCTGCTGATCAGGTCAAGAAATTTCATTGTTGTGGAGGCAACTTTGATCAGAAGTAATTCCTCCCAATTGTGCACCACCAGGGTCATCTGCTGCGTTTTGTATTGAAACTCTACTGTATGACACATATGTGAGCACCTGGGACGCCTTCTTCATTTCATTTCAGTCAACTCTAGGATTTTGTTTCTTTGGATGGATCAAGATATTCTTTTTCAATCAACCTCAAGATCAAATGGCCATTTCTTGTGTTCAATCATCTTTACTTTCTTTTTTTATGACATCAAGCTCAGATGGAGACTAGGAACAGTCTGTATGTTGGGCAGAGATGTGGTGACCAAATCTGGACACCCTGCACCAGATGCGGAAAAATTCAAATTTTTTTTTTACGATTATTTTATTTAGGTTTCATTCAAAAAAAAAAAATCCAAATTTTTTGGTATCAGTATCACTCCTCCGATTCCCTCAACCTGCCAAGTGTTCCCCTGTTCCAGTTTTCTAGGACATTCCTCTCTTGATCTCATCACCTAGGCATTGTGTTTGATCCCTTCTCTCTTTCTTCCCCCTTCCTTTTGGATGAATGCATGGGCCAAGACCCGCTCAGCCCAAGATATCCCACTTCATCCCATCAACCACCACCGTCCTCCTCACAACCAACTCAACGGCAGGTCTGATCCCAAACCTGTCCATACCATCCATCCCCAAATCTCAAAGGTTCAGGAGGATCATCACCATCATCATACTTCTTCAAATCAACCGGTGATGATGGATTGATTGGCTTGTGTAGCTTCCATCAATCCTTCATCTGATCAAGCCCAAGATCATCAAAACTTGACCTTCCTCAATCAAATCGGCCAATTCCCACCGTCTGGTCATAATCCTTCAAACCTTTCTCCCTCCAACTTGATTCTGAGACCGGCCCAGCCCTCAACATCCACCAATGCTCCTCCCAGCTTGGGATCCTGTGCTGCTGCTAGTGATCACGGTCCATCCAAACCACCACCCCCATTACCTCATCCTTCCAATTCCAAATCATCCGATCCTCCACCTGATCCCCCTTCTCCTCAAATCAGCCAACACCAATCCACCACCCTTCCTGGGACTCTCCCACCCCCTTCCATCTTTGGATGGGGGTGGAAAGTGTCGCCCACCGCCCGCGGACACCCACGGGTGGTCTGGTCGATTATCTATTCCCACGCCTTCTGCCTTTGGGTGAGGGGTGGGTGATCCCAATGTTGTCGCGCCCGCCCGTCTGCCAACAGACGCAAGAGATGGTGAAGGTATTAGAAGGTTCCCACCCCAGTCAGGGAGGCCGGATTTCCACCGGCCTGAGTAATCAAATTTTTCTGGTCACCTTAAAATCAAAAGAAAAAAAAATGGCTCCATTTGTATAATCAGTTTTACATAGTATAACAGGGTCTCCTGCCCATATAAGGAGGGGCTCTCCCCTGCCTTTTGGGTTAGCACATCATATCCTATCCTACCAGGGAATATCATCATCATCATCACCTTGAAATACATTATCTGTAGGGTCTCATTCCCCTTTATCTGAGACTAAAATTTGGGTATATCTATGATTACCCCTTGATCCTTGAGCCTCCATAATCAAAAGCCCTGATCCTTAATCCTTATCACCAACAAATAGCTTTTCTGGTTGAAGAAGAATTTGACTGATTGAATTCTTGAGTGTGTTACACCACTCCTGATCCCTTTATCCAAGCATACTGGTCCTGATAATCCTTTGATTATCTTTCTGGAACCAGTCACGTTTGACTGAAGAGGTTTTATTAAGCTTAAAACCTGGAGTTTAAAATCTCCCTTCATTTCTTTTAAAGTTGAATTCGGCCACGCTACTCTTGAGTCCCTTGAGAAGTGTTGGGTTATTCTTGTTTGAATCAGTTATTGTTTTTCTTCTAGAGCTTCATCAAAAAATTAGCTTTGTCTTGTGCAGCCACCTATAGTTATCTGGTACCCTTCAAGCGCTTGATTGCGGAGAGTTGGGCAGGCTAATTGAGAACCTGGAGGTTGTTTGGGATTGAGTTGATCTTTACTAAGCTTCTGCTGACGACCAGAGCTATTAGCTTGTGGACGTTTCACTTAAAATTTCCTTGTCTTGTTGAACTCTGAACAAATCTTGACTTCTTCTATTCATTTTTTCCCCGGCATCATCTTGTCTCAGATAGTGTTGTTTCCCCAGCTACCAACCACTATCATCTTTTTCCTCTTTGTTTTGGTCCCTTGTTTACCAGGTTCTTGACTTTGATCTTGGTTAAATTTAAATATTTTTGTAACACTCAGGAGGGCAGCCTAAACAGCACCTTTCCCCTCCACAGAACTTCCATGGCCTAGAACCGTTTGGAGTCTTACACCGGATTAGCCACAACATTTATAGCACTCCTTTGGAAACATGAAAGGCTGCAGGCTGTTCAGTTCAATCACACACTGGTCCACAACATGCATAGGCAGTATTATCCAAGGTCAAAGATAGGATGGGATGGAGTTGGTTGAAGGTTATGGTTTGAGAGATTGAGAGTGGGAAGTAATTAAGGGGAAGAAATTAGTATAATGTCAAAACTGCCCCTGGCGTGCAAGGGGTGAATCCACAGGCACTATTACTCATAGAACTCAGCAATGATTTGTTGGAATTGCAAAGAAGAGGATTAGAGGAGGAGTAAAAGTAATGAGAAGATGTAAGGATGGAATTGAGAAGTCCAGGAGGAGGTTGTTGAATAAGTTGTTGTTGAGTACTATAAGAGTAACACCAGGAAGGGAAAAGGTGATATGAGTTTAGCAGGCTGGGTGAAGGTTGTCTTGTGCTGAGATGACACCTACTGGAAGAGGGAATAACCAGTAAGAAGCAGTATACTAACTCCTTGGGGGGAATTAGTCCAGGAGAGAAGGAGAGGCCAGTTTATGTGAGAGCTGAGAAGGAGGCCTTGAGGGATGAGTGGCTTGTGTTGAAGGTAGCATTTTCAATGGTATTACATGTTGACTGATTAGGATGGAGGCTATAGTTGACTAATTGGGTGATGGGCCTATCCAGGAAGCTTTGAAATGTACTGATCTGGAGTCCTGGGAGTATGGGCTGAACAGGCAGTGGAGAGTATGTAATATGTATATACTAAGGGTAATTTGTACTAACTCATATACCAATTGGGTTGAGGAGAAATGGAGGATTTACAAAGTCATGGAGAGAAGGAGAGATCCTGGGAAGGTTGAATGAATCACATGACACAGTGGTGAGGTGTACATGGACATAGGGCTTATTCCATACAGGGACAGGGTAAAGCTTGTGAAATAGGTTGGATTTTTTTAGTTGAAGGAGTGTCAGAGCTGCGGTTATGACACACTTGTTGAAAATTACTTTGGCCAGGAGACACTGGTCAAGGACCAGTGCCCCTTCCATTTTGGTAAGTCTGATGCCCAAATTCTCTTGAATCCTGATTCCCACTTGAGAGTTACCTTTGCAGCTATCCTTTCTTGCAACTCCTCCAAAGACCCAGAATCGTGATTCCCCCCAACCTGTTGTTAAATAGCAGGCATATTGCAACTACTTCCCCCCCAGTCTTGTATGAATAGATAATCTGTTTGATTAAACTACCTTCAAAACATAGTTCCACAAAAACCTCTTTAAAGAACAATTGGAAAGGCAGTGCTCAAAAGACAGGAGGGATTTGGCGACTGGATGACAAAGGTATTGGTAGAAGGCTGTGATATGCCTTGAGTTAGGGTTCAGCTGAGCCTCTTTGCTCACAAGGTTGCCTCCTTGATTTTCATTCATGATGGTTGCATGGGGGATCCAAAAACCTAGACAGAGCAGCATGTTAGAAATCCATTTAATTTGCTTGCAACACATTTTCATTGCTAGAAAATCTTCCTCTGTTTTTGACTATGAAAGAATGGACTTTTTTATAGCTGACCAGCAGATTTGATTGCCAAATAGTGCTACAAAATAACAGGCATGATTTTAAATAATTTTGATTTTGAAGGAAATATTAGGTCTTGTGTTGATGGAAAGATGGAACAGCATCCCCACCGCCTTTTGCATTATCTTAAATTAAAATTCAGTCGAGTCAGTGGAGATTAAATGGTGCAAGCTCAGAGGGGCCAGAGCTTGGAAAATTTTTTCCAAGTCCATCTACAGTTTGAACAAGGTTTTCAGGAAAAATTAAAGCTGATGCAACACCCGGGAGCTCTTGGACTTCCATTAAAGAGTGTACCCAAGATGCTGCACCAGAATTTCTTCAACAGGGATAGAGTAACTTTCCTGATTTGATAAAGGAGCCCAAGTAGTTGATCATGATTGGGGCCCACTATCACCCATTGTAAAGATTATTATGTAACATCACTTTCCTTTTGGTATTAAAAAAGAGGAACTCATACCACTGTGATGTGTAGAGCTCTAGCTTGGACAGGGTGGCTGAGAAGTTTTACTTCCAAAATCTTGGCATTTGTTTTTTCCCATAGAGGGATTCATTCAATCTCAAGAAACAAATCTCTTTAGCTGGTACCTCAAGCCCCATCACTTGAGTAAAATATATTTTCACATCAATACCACCATACAAAAAAAGATGTTTACACATGAAATTGGAACACATGCATGCGGCATTCAACAGATATGGACAGGAGAGACTTGAGGGACTCCATTTAACCTACATAATTTTAGATTTCAAGATAGTGAGGGGGAAATTTCTGATGATTACCAACACCCACCCACCAATATTTGCAATTTACAAAGGCCCCAAATTTTTTTATCTTCTGAAACAGATACCAAATGGCGCCAAGGACAATATTGTTGTTGGGAGGGGGCACCAGAGTTCTGGTATTTCAACTAATGAGAGAGGAGTTTTCACCCGCCATGGAATCTAACCACAAGGGACTCTCATCAGCGCCAGTGAACACCTCCTTCACCAAAATAATCTCAAATAGGAGAGTTTTTGTCATTGTTGCGGTTTTCAAATTTTGCAAGGTCAATTGGGGGATTTGCAGATTTTTCAGCAGAGCAAGTATTGATGGGTAGGATGGTGGAGGGATCCAGAGAACTTCTAATTTATCTAGGAGCCCTTGTGGAATAGGAAACATGGTAAAATTGCTTGGAAGAGGGTAATTCTGGAGCCAGGGATGAAGGAGGCCCCACCACAGGTTTGTCTGGCGCAGTGGATTGTGGAGGCTTGGTAAGAATTTATGGGCTGGTGGTAACAGCTGAAGCAGATGTAGAAGAAAGCACAAAATTGTGCAAGTTAGATGATTTTCAGGTTGGGCCTTGCAAGGGCAGAGAGAGTTCACCTGAGCGCTTGGAGGTGAACATAACTTGAAAATCAGGAAGAGATGTGAGCAGTTTTTTCAAGGAGAGAGGACTTCCATACTCAAACATGTCTTGAAAATGAGAAAATTCGCAACGGATAGTGACATTCTTGTTCAGAGGGTTGAGATAGCAACCAGCCTTGGAGTACTACTTGTAGCCAAGGAACAGGAGGGGAGACAAGCGGGGAAGAATTTTGGAATTTGGTAACTGAATTGAATGCACCTGAAGTCAAAAGGGAATGAGCTTAGAAATCTCTCTGATTGGCTAAATAGTTCAGCTATGCGTGGTGATTTAGCAAATTGGAGAAGACCATTTACTAAATTTGGAGGGTAGAATTTTGAAGCAAGTAGAGCAGTATCATGCTGCTTCATCCCTTTAGGAGATGGGTACAGTGAATTGAGAAAGAAGGCATTTAATCTTGGTTAGAATTGTTTGATTGAACCATTCCACCAAGCTGTTTTTCTTTGGAAAGTGAGCCAGTGTAGAGACTCCAAGCATTAATGGGATTATTTAGCAAAAAGACTTCTGGCAGTACCACTAGAAGGGTGATTAATTTTAATACTAATCTTGAAGAAATAGGGGTAACATAAAATGCTTTTGAATTTCCTGCCATTCTGAACTATAATAAGTCTGCACCATAATTTTTTTAATTAATTGCTGGTTTTATTTGAGACATAAAATATGTCTATGATCAGACCGAAATTAATTATTAATAGATATTTTTAGGAATTGGAAGACTATTAATAGTTGGATTGGATTATTGGCAAGGCTCTACCAATTAATAATCAACAATTTTCGACTTTTTCTGACTATTTTTCCAAATTACAATTGGAGGATTTAAGGGTTGAGTGAAAGATGTTTAAAAAGTTGGAGGACCCAAAGATGGGTTTTCCCACAGGGAGCTGGGAATAAAAAAGTCCTTGGTTGATTTTTCTTTTGTTCTCCTTCTTTTTTTATAAATTTACTGTTTTAACAAAAAAGGTTTTTCATCTTAATAATAAGTGGTGAATTACAGGTATTTTCTCAAGAACCCTTATTCAAAGACACCTGGGGTTGGTTCAAATTGTTAATAATAATTTCGTGTTTTATCCTTTATTTCATTTTGAGGTGACTCTGGTTCACTGATAATCTTGTTCTAGGTAGGTTGAGAATAAGCCATGAGTCATAAGGGCAGATGCCATTGGGCCAGGTTCCGTGCTAGACAACTTGAATAGGGCAAAACATCCCCCCTAAAATAAACAAATAATTCCTCAGGGAATGCTCAGGGCTCCCCTGAGTGATTTTTTGAGCCTCTATCCTTAAATTTGAAGCACAGGAGGGTAAAGTTACACAAGGCAATAATGCTGATGAGAAGACTTGTGAAAAAAGCCAACAGACAGCTGTATTTTTCATTATAGATTTTGATATACAGGCAAAAATATTAGTAAAAGGCTAATATTGGTGAATTATGGAAGCTTCTGGGTGCTTATTTTGTATAAAAAATTAATTAGAAGTTCCCTGCAGCTTGAGTTAATTTTTTGGGTTGGGAAAAGCATGAAACATGCTTGGCAGCTGCAAGCCCTCTTTGGTAACTGAAATTGAATAAATTGTATGTTTGAAGTGGTTGAACAATAATTTTTGGGTGTTTTCTGAGGAAGCTTCTGAGCACTCATCATGTAAAAAATGTTGCAGGCACTTCCTGCATGATTTTTCAATGGAATTAGCTGTAGAGATATGAGTTATTCTATTTTACTGCATGCTACTTTGGGTGACTTGAGAGTGTGGCTTGCAGGTGTTGTGTGGTTTATATTGCCGCAAAATGAGTATCAGAGTGCTTCAAAGGAAAATTCAGAGGACTTATCTGGTTTTTAAAGTTCCAGAAAGGTCATGTGTACTGAGCTGTCATTGCTATTTGGTGAGAATTGAGAAAAACTTGGCTGCGAGAGACCCTATGCTTTTTGGTGCATGTATTAGTGTTGTATTGTTGGATTAGGGGAAAACTGAGTATCAGAGTGCTTGAGAGGACGGTTCAGAGTCCCTGAATTTTACTGAGTGATCCATGAAGATAGTTCAACTGGTTTCATAGTACTGGTTTCAGTGTAAAATTGGTACTGGTATGGTTAAAGTCCTGCTGGTATGGGTATGTTGTTTTGTTGTGTGGTTATTTTAATAATAATATTTTGCTATTAGATATTCAATCAATCTTTTATTTATTACTCCTTGTAACATAATTCAGAATTTTCCACGTGATGGGTTGTTTGTGACATTTTTTTGATATGGTTGAAGGGGTTATCTGGTGATTTGAGGTTGGTTTGAGTTTGGAGTATAGTTTATGAGGGTTTTGAATTGATTTTTGAGGTTAAAATGATAAAAAGGAATAATAATGAATATAAAAAATGAGTATGATGGCTATAGAACAGTTTTTGTTTACCGCACTGGGACCTGTTAAAGTGATATTACCAATGACTGGAGAAATGAAGCTAGCTTAGTGAAGTCAAACTCACCACCAACATTCAGTAAATGAACACAGGCATGATTTCAAGTTGATTCTTGCCTTCTTGGATGAATGAGATGATGTGTGATTCAGAGTGGGAATTATTTCTTATAATATAGATTTTATTGAATTGGGAGAAATCATAAATGATTACCAAGATTTGGCGCATGCCATGCTTGCATGGTGGAGTGATCTGAAGGAAATCCAGGTGAAGTCAATGAAAGGCAGTCAGAGACAGCGGTAGGGGATTTGTGTGAGATGACTGCTTAATCTTGCACCACCTTGTAGTTGGCCAAGTAGAATATTGGATTTTTGAGATTGAATGAAGAGAAAGGAACCAACGCAGGTACTGATCTTAGGGGTTCCCAATGAACATATTCAAGTCAATTTTGCGGTTTGGTATTATCAGAGAGTGGGATTCCAAGGAGTGCAAATATTTCAGGTGGGGAATTTAGAGATTTCAAACGCACAGAAATCAGAATATGATCTTTCCCAAGAGCTTCATGAGAATGGTCCACTGCTGGTGTAGAATCTTCAGCCCATGATCCACCAAATTGGTTTCAAACACCAGATTCCTCGGAGCTTGAGGTGCGTAGTATACAGGGTATACAAGGATTCCCCCACTGTTGAGTTTCCCCATCTGAGCAATCTGAACTATGCTTCTGTAAGTATACAGAGACTGGGTTAGAGGATTTGTCTCCAGCAGAAGTTTGTTAGCTTCCTGATGCCAGGAACATTGCAGTCCTTTAGCTACAGAAAGTGATATTGGTGTTTGAATAATAATAATTCTAAAAAGAAATGTGAAATGCTCAAAAAAAATGACATGGTGAGAGCAAGAGTAAGGTTTGGAGTTGGTTTGCTTAAAATTTTTTCAAGATATTTTGAAAGAGGGGAAAAAGCTGATACAAAGCTGGAGATGTTTAAATAAAACAACCTCTGTTCAAATGGTACATTTGTACCATGTGAAGACCTTGGGAAAATGGGGTCCTTATGTCTCACAAAAGGGATTAACCCTAGGCAATCAGTATGACAGGCTGATTAAAGCGCTTAAGAATTGGGTAAAGCAGTATTAAACTTACTTTTTTTAAGCAGTGGCCCCAAAATCATCCAGAAATTCACAGTTTAAAGGGTCTCAGGGCAATTTTTGGCGCTTTTTTCTGATTTTCTTCAATGGAATTAATTATGGGGTTAGAATTAATAATTATAATAACAGAATGAGGCCATATATGAATTTTTTTTCTCTTATAAACAATTTATCACGGATGGAAATGGGTCTGGATTGATAATAAAAATTACTGGTGTTTAAAGTAACCCCAAGGTACTGTATATATACCTTTTGGGGTGAAAGGAGCCTTCTCAGGGCACGTATATAGGGCTGTGCTTGAGGGCTAAGGCTAGCAGGCTGTCCAGGGCTATTTTGGCACGCATTCGTAGTGCTGTCACTCATCTGGACCAGTTTGTTTCATTTTTATGGGTGAAATAATTTTCAGAACCTGTTAAATTTTAGTTTGTTATATTTGTATTTCTGACAAATTTTTTTATTTTCCGTTATATTCCTTAGAATAAAATGGTCAGAAGTGTTTATTTTTAGATTCTGAATTATCATCTGAATGTTTTGGTAATTTTTAATAATTTTTAGGGCAACTCCTTGTTAAAATTAAACCTGCTAACATGATGGATCACAACAATAGCGGAGGCTGTGCAGTTGAACATAAAACAGTAATACCAAACAAACCTGGCATCCACAAGCATCTGTAGCCTAGTTGGTAAAGGAAGCACTTTAGTATGTGTCTCAGTCTATCTGAGGTTGTGGCTTTCACTCCCTCCAGAAACATCTTCATTTTCACAGCCTCAATACTCCTCAATATGTTTTTGGTTCATAATGATTTGATAACATTATTTATGTGAAAGCCTTTATTATTTTTTTCCCCAATTTTTCTATGTTATGATTTGAATTTCATATATTTGATTCAGTTTTTGAAGGTTTTAAAAAAACCTCTACCCTTCAGTCATATTTTTACATATGCATGATTAATCCATATTGGTTGTAGCATGGTTCCTGTGGTAAATAGCTGTCAGCGGTAGTGCAGGTATTTTTGATGCGGGCACACTTGACAGCTGAAAGCAGTAATCAGAAATCCGCAGCAAGAAGCATATTGCACGCGGGTTTCCTGACAGGTGCATGCAACCCTTGCTGTATGGATGCAGGGATGCATGAGGGAATTGTGACAGAACACAAAACCCGCTTTAACTCCTAGAATATAAACAGCACTCAAATTCTGAGAGAACTTTATGTGTGAAACCTATAAATGACATTACATGTGAAATATTAAAGTGGCCAAAAAACTAGGTAAAGCTGTTTTGTGGTTTTGAGCCATTTTCTTGTAAATTTATTTGAAAATACAAGGAGCTGGAATTCAAGGGTGGGGTCAGTGAGGTACCCCATCTTATTTTGGATGATGAATCCAAAACCGTAATGATATTTTAGGATTTCCTGCTCCTTCCATTATTTATAATTTATTTCTATTTTTATTCTACTTTGACAGGTTTCTCTGTTGGAGGTATCAAGATGAGAAAGTGAGTAATTTCAAATGATTGAGCAGGATTAAAAGAAGTGTAGATGATCTCAAAATGGGAAATGTATGATTTTTTTGTGCTAAAGATTCTTTTTCATAGGAATAGAAGCCGCAGAATCCAGGATCAGAGTTGTCTTCACTGAGGGAGTCTGCAATTTCTTCACTGGATGATTTGAAATTCTTTTAAATTTGTTAGTTATCTTGTTGGCTTACACTATTCTTCTTACTTGTTCTTTATTTTCTCTACTTTCACTCTTCATTTCCATCATTGTTGTATCTGTTACAATTCCCTGTTGTCTACGCGCTCTGTCTGTGTCATTCCCCAAACCATCCTGGGAACCATACAGAACTCTCAAACTCTGGTACAGACAACACCAACAATCTACTCACCACGTCAAACTCTGGATTGTTCCTGTCCTAGTCTTTCTACTCATCTTGTTATTCACCCTCCCGGCTTTCTCAGTTCTCAACTTGACATTGACTTGATCAACTATCATCCAAAGAACTGTAGCTGGGTTTATTACTTCAACTCTACATCAAGTCTCAATCAAGATCTTGATTCATTGCCATAGTCTACTCATTGGTATTGGTCAGATCAGTCATCATTGTCCCAAGTTCTCAAGCCTGAATCTTGTGAATATTGAATCTCCTTTGTCATCTCCTTGCTCTGCAACAGACCTTCTTTCTTACATTCTCTCTCCTCAATGTTCAGATGTTGCTGCCTTTGTCCAGCCATAACCTCACCAGCAGACTTGTTCTCCAAGTTGGTATTGTTTCCACAGTTTCCTTCCTCCATCACACCATTTGTCTTGTTACTTGTCACCATTCTTACGTTTTCTTCCATTTCATGCAAATCAGCCTGGTCTAGGTTTCTCAGATCTCTTATACTTTTACACGGTTAAAAGCCAAAGACTCAATCTGCTCAACCAATATGGCTCAACCTTCTGTCTCCCCTGGACCAGGTGGAGAAAGCAAATTCAAGGCTCTGGCTCTCAATTCGCTAATGGAATCAACTCCTCTTCTCACTTAAACAAACTACACCGTGTGGAAGAAGAAGATGGAGCGCTTGTTCAAAATGCAAGGAATTTTGAATCTCATCAACTCCAGCAATCCTTATGAGGAAATTCCTGACAACAACAAAATGGCTGGCTACCTCATTTCCAAACTTGATCCTTCCACCCACACCAACATCATTAATCAAGAAAATGAAAACTCATCCAAAATAATCTGGTTGGCGGCTAAAAAACACTTTGCTTCCAGTCAAGCCACAAACAGCGCTTGGATGTTCTTAAATTTTCTATACCTTGGGTTCAAAAAAAACAACATAGATTTCTTCGTCACTGCTGTCAAGCAACACCTGAGTAAAATTGAAGAAGTAGGCATTGACCTACCATCCAACATTCTTAGTTATCTCACAATCTTCAAACTACCAGATTCTCTCAAATCTATCCGCTATCAAATTATGCACTTGGGAGTCAACTTGGCAGTAAATCTTGTCCTTAATAATATAGTACAACATCAAAACAAAGTCCAATTGAAAAATCAGGACCCCTCAGACACTTCATCTGCTCTTTGTCATCAAAACTCAAGTGATACCAGTTTGTTATGTTGTGAAAATGGCAAACACAATCCGCTGGTCAAATCTCATCCACCTTACTCATGTTGGAGTGAATTCCTTCACCTTGGGCCTGAACATCCCCCAAGAAAAGCAAGAAGAGGCTCAAAGAAGAAGGAGGAAGCACATTTCTATTCCTTCTTTTGTGCTCTAAATCTGAATTGCGAAATTAATTGAAACCAATTTATCCTTGACAGCGGTTGCTCCATTCACATTTTCAGGGAAAAATCCCTCTTTTCTAAACTCACCATTCAAAATGGTTAAAAGAAAATCAAAACAGGAAAGGTTGGCAAAGGATTAATCATTCATGGATTAGGGACCACCAACATCACCATTCAAAACCAAACCATATTGTTTGAGAACTCTGCCTGGGTCCCTGAAGCAACTGTCAATCTCATATTGATGGGAGCACTACTGAAGAAAGGATGCATCTTAGTTGTAGAGATTAAATCTGCCACTCCCACCTTTTTCATTCAACTTCAAGCAACAACTATTCTGGAAGGTTTCATTTAGAATAATCTCCTTTTCCTGGATCACATGCCAGCTCAAGAGAATCAAAGTTGTTACTTGAGCTTGTCCAAACTCCATGAAATTCACAAGAAACTTGGCCATGCCAGTGTAGGCAGAATCAAGACTCAGATCGGACATAAAATAAACAGCCAAGTTAGGAAAAACTTCAAATGTCTAGCCTGAAAGAAATCCAAAATCACCAGGTCTTCCTTCAACAATCAATAAACCCCTGCAGCCCGAGTGTTTGATCTTCTTCACATGGACCTAATGGGACCATTGAATCCTACTTGTAAAGGTGGTATGAAATAATTTCTCACTGTAGTCAACAACAAGTCCGGATACTTATTGAGTTTTCCACTACCCTTGAAAGATGCTGCTACAGCAACTATTATGTTCTTGATCAACAAAAAATCCAAGGAACTTGGATACTACCCAATCAAGGTCACTACCAAAGGCGGTGGCGAATTTGTAAACACCTCCTTATCCAATTACTTCAAGACAAAACCTATCAATCACTTGATCAGTGAACTGTACCATCCTCAACACAATTTTAAGGCCAAACAAGCGAACAGGAAAATTATGGAATCACTCCAATCAGCCTTTAGTGACTCTACTATTCCAAAAAACTTTTGGCACCTTGTGATTCAAAGTTGTTCTTTTGGTTTGAACCTAATCCCTCAGCAGAAGGGCAAAAAAACCCCGTGGGAGCAAATGCATAGAATTAAAATACCCACTGGCTATCTTAAACCCCTAGGCTCAAGAAATATTTACCTTCTATCCAATACTAAAATCCAATTGAAACTGTCTGACAAAGGAGCTGAAGGAATTCTGATTTGCTACAATCCTTGTTTGTTATTCTATAAAATACTTTCCAGTAGTGGTAAAATCATAGAAACTAAGCACGTTGAGTTCCTAAAGACACAAGTCACTACTCTGGATGTACCTATAAATTCTGAGATCACATTGAACCCAGATTCACCTACCATACCACCTCCAACTCCTGATTCGTCCAACCAACCTGCAGATACTTCACAAGATCAAGAAAAACCAACAATCATCAATCCTACCAGTTCTGTCATCTCCGAAACAGATTCTATCGCCTCGGAATCCAATGATTCAAACCAAAATATTCAAGACTCTCTCCAACCTCGCCTAAGGGATTGCAACTCTATCAAAGCTCCAGATAGATACGGGTACTATCAATCAAACAAGGTTCCAAACAAAATAAACCAAGCCCTGAAATGCCCTGAATAGATACCATCCATCAAACAGGAACTAGGCACGGCTGAAGACCTCGAAGTGTGGGAAGATGCCGGTAACCAACCCTCTCAATATTACTTGGACCTTCAGGATTAAACATGATCTTCACACCAGAGAAATAACTCTTAAGTCCAGAGTCTGCTTTCAGGGCTTTAATCAACAATACGGAGTTGATTATCTGGAAAACTATGCGCCAAACCGAAAATTTGCCTCACTTTGCGCGCTCCTCACTTACGCTGTCAACAAAGATCTGCAAATTCTTCATTTCGACGTCAAAGGTGCCTTCCTCCATGCTCTTCTAGAAGAAAAACTTTATATCAAAACTCCGACTGGATTGAAAAGGACCTGAAAATTTCTAAAACTAAAAAAATCCCTGTACGGGTTGAAGCAGGCACCGCTCAACTGGTATAAAGCTCTGATCAACTGGATCAAAAGCAAAGGGTTCCACAAAAGTGACTCTGAGCAATGTCTATATCTCCAAAAAGATGCAACTACTAGCTTATTCTTCCATGTCAATGATACAAGTTCAAATCCGCCATTCTGGACAAATTCAAGGACTCATTGGCCCATGAAATTGACACTCTTTTGGGGATGAAAATTGAAAGAATTAAGAACTCCATTTGACTTTCTATTCCCAATCACATCAAGAAAGGACTAGAGGAGATAAAACTCACTGAGGAAAAACCTCTAAATAATCCCTGCAAACCAGGTTTACATCTAATACCAGCTACCAAAGAAGAGATTGCTAAGTTTAAAGAACTCAACCTCAATTACCGGTCTCCCATTGGACAACTCAACTTCATAGAAAATTTAACCAGGCCAGACATCAGTTTTGCTGTGTCTAGCCTGGCTCAATTCTTGGAACTTCCTGGAATAAAAAACTGGAAAGAAGTTGTGCGCATATGGCAATACCTATTACGCACCATTGAATTCCAGCTTGTGATCAAGAGCAGAAGAAACTTCTCCCTCCTAGAGATATACAGTGACGCCAACTGGGGCAAAAACCCAGACACCAGATTTTCTCAGCCTGGTATTCTGTGCTTGTTTAAAGGGAGTCCTATCAACTGGAATAGCCATTGTCAACGCAGTATTGCTCACTCCTCTACCAAAGCGGAATGTAACTCTCTGTTGACTGGTCACCTGGAAGGGAAGTGGCTTCACCACCTACTGTGCAAACTATGGCAAGAACCCCTGGGTCCTCCAGTGCACCTTATTGAAAACAAAGGACTTGAAGACAAGATAAAAAAATTTGGCACAAAGTCCCAAACAAAGCACATAGACATCAATTTGAAAAGCTTTTGCAACAATGTCAATAACAGTGAAATCATGGTAAAAATCATTGTTTTGCAAGAAATTCTGGCTGATGCTCTGACAAAAGCCGCAAGAAATGCTGCCATAAAGCGACTGGCAGAGTATGTCAACTCCTAAACTCTCTTGATGTAGAGTTGAGTGGGCGTGTTAGTTATCTTTTTGGCTTACCCTATTCTTCTTACTTGTTCTTTATTGTCTCTACTTTCAATCTTCCTTTCCATCATTTTTGTATCTGTTGCAATTCCCCATTTTCTACGCGCGCTGTCTGCTTCCTTCCCCGAACCATCTGGGGAACCCTACAGAACTCTCAAACTCTGGTACAGACAAAACCAACAATCTACTAACCATGTCAACCTCTGGATTTTTCCTGTCCTAGTCTTTCTACTCATCTTGTTATTCAACCTCTTGGCTTTCTCAGTTCTCAACTTGACATTGACTTGATCACCTATCATCCAAAGAACTGTAGGTATCTTTATTACTTCAACTCTACATCAAGTCTCACTCAAGATCTTGATTTGTTGCCACAGTCTAGGCATTGGTATTGGTTGGATCAGTCATCATCTTCCTGAGTTCTCAAGCCTGAATCTTGTGAATATTAAATCTCCTTCATCATCTCCTTGCTCGGCAACTGACCTTCTTTCTTACATTCTCTCTCCTCAATGTTCAGATGTTGCTGCCTTTGTCCGCCAAGTCTATTAACAGGCTATAACCTCACCAGCAGACTTTTTCTACAAGTTGGTATTGTTTCCATAGTTTCCTTCCTCCATCTCACCGTTTCTCTTGTTACTTGTAACCATTCTTACATTGTTGTCCATTTCATGCAAGTCAGCCCGGTCTAGGTTGTCAAATAACTTACTCTGTCAACCCACGCTCCCGCTCTCTCATCTCTGTCTGTTCATCTGTCACTATTTCTATTCACATATCACTCCTATGTTACTTCTTTTTCCTGTCATTTCCTCTTCCTCTTGTTCGCACAATCATCCAATTACAAATTCAAATTCCGCAATTAAAAATCATCCTCAACTGAATCTCTTTGACCTCGACCACAAATTCTTTCACTATATCACGATCAACCATGAACCTGGACCAACCTGAATCATCCTCACACCAACAATTCTCAGCTTAATCCTTTATTCTATCCACCTTTCTTTCACCGATCTCTTTCTTTTCTTTATCTTTTTATTTTCTTTCTTCTTTTCTCATCTTTATATCAAACTTCTTCGTCCTATTACTAAACCTTAACTAGTCTCCAAATTCAAATCCAACCAATCAATAACCTGACTGGTAAGACTATCACACATTATTGTTGAATCCATTCTATCAAATCTGATCTCTAGTGTTCCTTCATTTGAAAGAACTGCACTATTCCTTCTATTATTATAATCTTTCTGTTCTTCATGCCATCTATCATATTCAACTCCACCATTGTCACCCATAAAGTCTTGATCCATTGCGAGATGTTGGTTTTCTTTAGCCATCTTTTCTTCTTTAAATCTTTCTTTTAATTCTCAACTGATTTTATTTGTGGCGTAGCCCTCTTTGTTCTTGAATCATGAATTTCTTTATCATTAATTCAAGATAGGTTTCTCAGATCTCTTATACTTTTACACAATTGCATTGAAAGACAGTTGAGGTTTTGAATTTTTCAGTTCTTCAGCAAGCTGATTGTCCTTTCCCTGGATATTGGATTCTCTCTTTCCTGGATGTTTTCTGGTGGCAGAAACAAACCTTGGTAAGTAGGGTTTTGATGAGGAGTTGTGGATTTATATGGTTGTAGATGGCAAAAGGTTTTTGATATTCCTCAGGAACTGTTGTCTAAGGGATGGGAAAGATTGGATGTCCCAGAGTTGTGAGGATGGTGTTAAATGTTTTCCAGCAAAGTCCAGTTGCTCATCATTTCAAGAGTGAATGGTGTAAGATTGTATGAGGAATTTCCTAAAGAAGCTAGATAGGAGCTGTGGCTAATAATTGTGAGGAACATTGTTTCTGCCATGCCTTGGAAAAATTCCAAAAATTGCAGCTTGGGGGGATTTCTCTTGATATTTTTGACAGATCAACAGATAGACAATTAAATAAAAGGCTGCAACAGCCAGTAGGTGTAGCACCAAGAACTTTTTTTTCTTTGGCTTTGAATCTGTGAAAGTTTGGCTTCTAACCTGAGTAGGTAAATGAGAAAAGTGGTTTTTATCAGTTCTTGAGTATTCCAAGTAATCTAAGGACAGCATAGAATAAACAAGCTTGGGAATTGTGGTGAATTAAATTTTATGTAAGGATAAAATCTGTGTATAAAATTCAGAAATTCATATTTATTGGAAGGGTGATGTTAAATTCACAGCTCCAGCAGTGTGGAAGCGTTTTAGGGCCCCACACGGCCTGTGGAAGTTGTATTGGGCCCCACACAACCTTTGGGAGTTGTGTAGAGACCCTCAAGGCGTGGGGACACATACACTACTCCATATAATTTTTAATTGATAATTGATAATTTATGATTTGTTATTTATTATTTCTAATTTATGATTTAGAACTTATGATTTATAATTTATTATTCATGATTTATTATTTATTATTTATTATTTATTATTTATTATTTATTATTTATTATTTATTATTTATTATTTATTATTTATTATTTATTATTTATTATTTATTATTTATTATTTATTATTTATTATTTATTATTTATTATTTATTATTTATTATTTATTATTTATTATTTATTATTTATTATTTATTATTTCTTATTTATTATTACTTATTCCTTATTCCTTATTCATTATTTATTATTGTTTCTTTATTATTTATTATTTATTATTTATTATTTATTATTTATTATTTATTATTTATTATTTATTATTTATTATTTATTATTTATTATTTATTATTTATTATTTATTATTTATTATTTATTATTTATTATTTATTATTTATTATTTATTATTTATTATTTATTATTTATTATTTATTATTTATTATTTATTAGTTATTAGTTATTAGTTATTATTTATTATTTATTATTTATTATTTATTATTTATTATTTATTATTTATTATTTATTATTTATTATTTATTATTTATTATTTATTATTTATTATTTATTATTTATTATTTATTACTTATTATTTATTATTTATTATTTATTATTTATTATTTATTATTTATTATTTATTATTTATTATTTATTATTTATTATTTATTATTTATTATTTATTATTTATTATTTATTATTTATTATTTATTATTTATTATTTATTATTTATTATTTATTATTTTTTATTTATTATTTATTATTTATTATTTATTATTTATTATTTATTATGTATTATTTATTATGTATTATTTATTATTTATTATTTATTATTTATTATTTATTATTTATTATTTATTATTTATTATTTATTATTTATTATTTATTATTTATTATTTATTATTTATTATTTATTATTTATTATTTATTATTTATTATTTATTATTTATTATTTATTATTTATTATTTATTATTTATTATTTATTATTTATTATTTATTATTTATTATTTATTATTTATTATTTATTATTTATTATTTATTATTTATTATTTATTATTTATTATTTATTATTTATTATTTATTATTTATTATTTATTATTTATTATTTATTATTTATTATTTATTATTTATTATTTATTATTTATTATTTATTATTTATTATTTATTATTTATTATTTATTATTTATTATTTATTATTTATTATTTATTATTTATTATTTATTATTTATTATTTATTATTTATTATTTATTATTTATTATTTATTATTTATTATTTATTATTTATTATTTATCATTTATCATTTATTATTTATCATTTATTATTTATTATTTATTATTTATTATTTATTATTTATTATTTATTATTTATTATTTATTATTTATTATTTATTATTTATCATTTATTATTTATTATTTATTATTTATTATTTATTATTTATTATTTATTATTTATTATTTATTATTTATTATTTATTATTTATTATTTATTATTTATTATTTATTATTTATTATTTATTATTTATTATTTATTATTTATTATTTATTATTTATTATTTATTATTTATTATTTATTATTTATTATTTATTATTTATTATTTATTATTTATTATTTATTATTTATTATTTATTATTTATTATTTATTATTTATTATTTATTATTTATTATTTATTATTTATTATTTATTATTTATTATTTATTATTTATTATTTATTATTTATTATTTATTATTTATTATTTATTATTTATTATTTATTATTTATTATTTATTATTTATTATTTATTATTTATTATTTATTATTTATTATTTATTATTTATTATTTATTATTTATTATTTATTATTTATTATTTATTATTTATTATTTATTATTTATTATTTATTATTTATTATTTATTATTTATTATTTATTATTTATTATTTATTATTTATTATTTATTATTTATTATTTATTATTTATTATTTATTATTTATTATTTATTATTTATTATTTATTATTTATTATTTATTATTTATTATTTATTATTTATTATTTATTATTTATTATTTATTATTTATTATTTATTATTTATTATTTATTATTTATTATTGATTATTTATTATTGATTATTTATTATTTATTATTTATTATTTATTATTTATTATTTATTATTTCTTATTTATTATTTATTATTTATTATTTATTATTTATTATTTATTAGTTATTATTTATGATTTTTTATTTATGATTTATGATTTATTATTTATTATTTATTATTTATTATTTATTATTTATTATTTATTATTTATTATTTATTATTTATTATTTATTATTTATTATTGATTATTTATTATTTATTATTTATTATTTATTATTTATTATTTATTATTTATTATTTATTATTTATTATTTATTATTTATCATTTATTATTTATTATTTATTATTTATTATTTATTATTTATTATTTATTATTTATTATTTATTATTTATTATTTATTATTTATTATTTATTATTTATTATTTATTATTTATTATTTATTATTTATTATTTATTATTTATTATTTATTATTTATTATTTATTATTTATTATTTATTATTTATTATTTATTATTTATTATTTATTATTTATTATTTATTATTTATTATTTATTATTTATTATTTATTATTTATTATTTATTATTTATTATTTATTATTTATTATTTATTATTTATTATTTATTATTTATTATTCATTATTCATTATTCATTATTTATTATTTAGTGCAGGCTACACAACTTGATTTTAGTTTCAAATCAGACGTGTGGCATGCCACACAGCGCATTTGAGTCGTGTAGCATTCCACATGGCCCATTTGAGCTGTGTAGCATGCCAAACGCCTCAATTGAGTCGTGTAGGGTACCACGCGGCCCATTGAGCTGTGTACAAAGTCGTTTACACGCCTCAATGAGCCAGGTGCAAATTTGTGTACCCGCCTCAATGAGCCATTAATTTACAATTTCCCTTATTTAAATTATTTATGGGATTCAATGAAATGTGGATGTTTTTTGGAAAATTTCCACATGAATTAAGGGTTCAATCAATTAAACTTTCAAAGAGGAAGTTGAAATACTTTGGAAATAAGATATTTCTTCATACTTTGGGATAAATAATGTCTTTTTTTGGAAATTTCAATGCTTTGGTAATTTTTCAGTCAAACAATTCAATTCATGATTTATTTTTTCCCTTTTTTCATTTTTTTTGAGTTTGATAAGAATTTGAATTGATTTATTTGTATTTAATTGATCTAATTTTAAATTTTTTTAGTTTAATTTGAATTCAGGGAGATTTTTTTTTGTTATGATTAATTCAACTTTATTTTGTTTTTTCATTATTGAGTTTTTCGGGTTTTTTTATCTAATTTCTTTATTTTTTATTTTTTGAATTTGTTGATTTGTTTAGTGGATCATTTTTCAAAAGTCTTATACTTAAATAAATTTGTGGGTATTTCACATCCCTGTCATGTTCTGTAGACATTGGCATATTCTTCAAGACACAGGTATTTCACAAAGTTTTCTGACACCACATCCTTTTAAATTTGATTCCACAAGCATTACAAAAAATTGGAAGCATTTTAAGGACTTCAAAAACTGATTTAAAATAAATAAAAATTTAAAAACCAACAAAAAACTCAATGCATTTTTGTAAACGTTCCTTTTCATTTTCATTGAACACTTTTTTGGGTTTGAATTTTCAATCAATTTTATCATAAATTAGAGATATTTGAAGTTTTTTTTGGGATTTTTTGGATTGATTCTTGAAAGAAATACATTTGATCCAACAAAAAAAAGTTCAAAATAACAAATTCCCTGGAATATTTCTTTAATATCACGAATGAAAGTTTCTTTCTTGTTAGGAATGCCACTCGTCCCCCCGGCCAATAGACGACTTCTTCCTCTTTGACTTCAATCTCTTGAAACCTATCCCCAGGAGACCAATCCCCGGGGATCTCCGGGAGAACGGCAACATTCTCCTCTTCCAACTCTTCTGTTTGTCAGCTTGGTGCGACTTGGATGTTTCTGTTCTCTAAAATCCTCTTTTATATTTCAATCTACTTTTCTTTTCTTTCTCACTTTCTTTCCTCTTCTATCTCTATTCTCTTCTTGTCTCATTCTTCTTTCTTTCACCATCAAGATTCTCTTGACCGTCAAACCACCACTCATCAACTGGCCAACTCACCTCTTTGAACCCATCCAATACGCTCCAAACATACTCGTCGTCATTCCTTGTCTGGTAAGGTGATCCGCACCTCAACTCTGTGACCAACCATCAGCTTATATCTCTATCAAACTAGCTTGTATATCTTTCTTGCCTCAAATCCTCTCCTTCCTGACCGCTCAGCCTCTTATGTCCTATTGGTTGTTGGTTCTCTCTTTTTCCTCTTCATTTCTATCTCTTCCTTTCTATGTTTTCTGTTTCTGATTTTGAGAATCTTAGTCTGCTGGTTCTTAGTCCTCAAATCATTCTGCGAAATCTTATTATGGTTAAAAGCCGAAACCGGACCAACCAACTCACCTTCACAATGAACAAACCAGCAGGAGCTACGGATTTTTTCCATCAAGTTGCTTTGAAAGCTGCGGTAGATGCCATTCCACCCCTCAACAAAGAAAATTTCTCAATATGGCAAGATAAGATGATGATTCCATTTGACCTCAAGGACATGAAAGACAAGATCACAAGAAACTCAGGACAACTCTCCATAAAACAAGATAGGGAGATCAGGACGGTTATTCTTTCTAAACTGGACAACACAACACACACCAACGTCTTCAATTCCACCAACATAAACTCTTCTAAGCTTCTATGGGCGGAAATCACCCAACGCTTTGCCTCATTGGAGACCGCCAATCAAGCTCAAATATTTAACTCCTTCCTTCATTTTGGTTTCAATGAAAATGCCATTGAAGGATTTGTGACGGATACTAGAAAGGCTCTAACTCAAATGACTGATGTTGGTATTGAACTTCCCAACAAAATGCTCGCCTACTTGGTCCTTTTCAAGTTCCCACCTATCCTTGAGAACCTAAAACAACAGATAATGCACTTAGAAAAACATCTAACTGTTGAATCCATCTTCAATCATCTGATCCAATACAACAACGAGCGCAAGGCCCAGACAAAAACCACTAAATCTAGCTCTGAAATCACTTTGGTGAAAACAAGAACTAAAACTGAGAAAGAGAAAAAAAGGGTCAAGATGTGTTGTAGAGAAGGATACCACAATCCAAATGCGCCCCACTCCAAATCCTCATGTTTCCATCTCCATCCCCAGATTGCTCTGAGTTGGTGGGTCAAACAGCAAAACAAATGGAAGATTAAAATGAATAAACAGCCCACCATCAACTACCACGCGCTCTTAACTCTCTGGATAAACGCTGATAGCAGTCCGAATTTGCTTCTTGACTCTGGCGCTAACATTCATATCTTTAATGACGAAAAATACTTCTACTCTCTGCAGATGCAAGATGAATTGGAGGAGGTGAAAACTGGAAAGCTCGAGGCTAATCTAAAGATTTGCAGCACAGGAACTGTGAAACTGGAATGGAAAGACTCAGTTATTACCCTACAAAATTGCACTTACATTCCAGATATAGTCGTCAATCTCATTAGCCTGGGTCTCTTAGCAAGCAAAGGATGCAACCTTAATCAAAGCAGAGACCAGTTTCAAGTTACAAGGATGGGCCAAGCCATACTCAGGGGATCCATCAGAGACAATCTCTTTGTTGTAGAGAAGCCTAAGACCGTGGGGAAAGGAACTTCTATTCACCATATCAATTACTCTCCAAATCCTTCATCAAACCAAGGTCTATCTCTAGAAGAAATTCATCAGATGTACGGTCACGCCGCAATGTCCACTCTCAAACCCATTCTCAAAGGACTGTTCACTAACAACAAACTGAATCGTTTCCAATGCGAGGGATGCGCAAAGAGTAAGATTGTCCAATCTTGATTCTCAGCAGTATCAACTCCTTCAAGCAAACCTCTCAAACGGATCCACCTAGACCTTGTCGGACCTATCTCCCCGCAGTCCAAGGGCGGCCATCTATATCTTCTGACCCTAGTAGACAACTTCTCCGGCTACCTGGCCGCTTTTCCCATCAGCTCCAAAGACGAGACCCCTAAGGTGATAATTGAAGTGCTTGAGATGGGAGCGAAAAGACTCAACTATTATCGCCCCATGATTTTCTCCAAAAAAGGCACAGAATTCACCAATTTGACGCTCAAAGACTTTGCTAGATCAAAACACATCAAATTGATGACTTCCAAACCTTATCACTCCCAGCACAATGGACGTGCAGAAAGAGCCAATCAAACCATAACCAAATCAGCTTGAGCTACCTCCTTGTTGTCCCAACTACCAAAAACCTACTGGCATATAGTGACGAGGAGTTTCTGCTTCATGCTCAACCAAATCCCTCGGGAAGGTAATCACCGTTCCCCCTGGGAACTTATTTTTGATAAAAAACTCCCAACTAATTACCTTAAACCTGTAGGATCATCACTCATATATCTCAAGAATCTCACCCAAAAAGGAAGGAAATTTGATGAGAAGGGGGACAAAGGGCTACTAGTTGGGTTCAATCCCTCTTTTCACTCCTACATCATTCTTAATTCGTTAGGATCCATTATTGAAACAAAACATGTTAAATTCCTGAAGAAACATCTAAACAAATTCCCTCTCCTAGAATCAACTGGAATTGATCTCTTCTTGCATGAATCACAGGAACTCAACAAATCTGACTTCTCCACAACCAACAAACAATTTACGTTTTGAGATCATCCAAATACCAACTTGGATTCAGAATCCAATCCCAACTCTCCGGAAGCTCCAGAATCCAATTCTGATTCTCTCAACTCAGCTCCACAAATCTCTTCCCTGGAGGAAACCACCCAAACCTCTGCTTCTGAACCTCCCAAGAGTGAAGCATATCAACGACCAAGGCGGGAAACCCAAAAACCGCAACGCTATGGATTTCACCATTACTACAAACCGCCATCATACAAGGCAGCCCGCAACTTTCCCGAATGGCCAAAATGGGAGAAGGCAACTAAGGAAGAGTTAAGCTCTATTGAAAATCAAGAAGTATGGGATGACTACTATGGAGAACCAAACAATATCCTCAACACAACCTGGGTCTTCAAAGTCAAAGAAAATTGTCACGGGGAACCAGTAAAATACAAAGCAAGATTGTGTGTTCAAGGATTTGATCAAATCTTTGGCATTGACTACAACAAAACGTGGGCACCCACTGGAAAGCTTGGTTCATTGAGAATTGCTCTCTTGTACGGCCTGAAAGAAAAAATGAATTTTACTCAATTCAACGTCAAGGGAGCGTTTCTCCATGCACCCCTGGATGAAGAAGTCATCATTCAAACCCCTGAAGGATCTCAAAGGAAATCCCCATATCTCAAACTCAAGAAGTCCCTATACGGATTGAAACAATCCCCTAAGAATTGGTACAAAACGCTGACTGGATGGATAAAGTCCCAAGGCTACCTCGAATCAAGCAGCAACCCCTGCCTTTACTACAACCCCAAATTGAAGGAAGTACTCTACTTCCATATGGATGACCTCATTCACATCGGGAAGAGCAAGATCTTTGAGTCAAACTTCTTAACCAAGTTCAAAAATTTGTCTTGTCACCCACCTAATACAATTCTGGGTATGCTGATGGAAGTGAAGTAGAATGAGATCCTCTTAAGTCAACCAAAACATATAGATAAAGGACTAGAAGAGTTGGGCCTTACTGAATGCAAGGACACTTGTGCTCCTTTAACTCAAAATCTACACCTGGAGCCGGCCACCAATGAAGATCATGCTCTATTCACTCAAATTAAAATCATATTCCAATCAGTCACCGGCCTTCTCAACCATCTTGCGCAATATACACGTCCTGACATTGCCTTTGCGGTTTCCAGCCTAGCCAGATTCAATTCTAAACCCGGCATGTCCCATTGGAGGGAAGCACGCAAGGTATGGAATTATCTTAAGACCACAAAAGATAAAAAGCTTGTTCTCCGTTTCAACCCAAATGAGAAAGTGATTACTGGATACAGCAATGCAACTTGGGGAGACAATCCCTCCTCCCGCAAATCCCAATCTGGATTCATCATCTTTCATTACGGAAGTCCCGTTGTCTGGAACTCATCAAGGCAGAGAAACATAACTTACTCATCCACCAAATCCGAACTTAAAGCCCTGCTTGACTGCTTCCTGGAAGTCAAGTGGGTCACTAACTTGATAGGTGAAATATATCATCTTCCTATCTCCAAGCCTACACTTCATATTGACAAAAAAAGGACTCAACAATAAAATTAAACGGTTTGGCTCTCACTCTAAGTCTTGCCATATTGACATTAAAACAAAGTTTGAGAGAAGAATTTCAAAACTGAAACTACAATCTAGTCCTAATACCAACAGAGGACATGGTGGCGGACTCACTCACCAAATATTTGTCAATCAACTCTCTGAATCTACTCCAAAACTCCATCTTTGACTCTACCCTACCACAATCTCAATAGATGTTCCACCTCACCAGACACGAGGAGTGTTAGGAATGCCACTCATCCCCGTGGCCAATAGACAACTTCTTCCTCTTTGACTAAAATCTCTTGAAACCTATCCCCGGGAGACCAATCCCCAGGGATCTCCGGGAGAACGGCCGCATTCTCCTCTTCCAACTCTTCTCTGTTTGTCAGCTTGGTGCGACTTGGTTGTTTCTGTTCTCTAAAATCCTCTTTTATATTTCAATCTACTTTTCTTTTCTTTCTCACTTTCTTTCCTCTTCTATCTCTATTCTCTTCTTGTCTCATTCTTCTTTCTTTCACCATCAAGATTCTCTTGACCGTCAAACCACCACTCATCAACTGGCCGACTCACCTCTTTGAACCCATCCAATACGCTCCAAACATACTCGTCGTCATTCCTTGTCTGGTAAGGTGATCCGCACCTCAACTCTGTGACCAACCATCAGCTTATATCTCTATCAAACTAGCTTGTATATCTTTCTTGCCTCAAATCTTCTCCTTCCTAACCGCTCAGCCTCTTATGTCCTATTGCTTGTTGGTTCTCTCTTTTTCCTCTTCATTTCTATCTCTTCCTTTCTATGTTTTCTGTTTCTGATTTTGAGAATCTTAGTCTGCTGGTTCTTAGTCCTCAAATCATTCTGTGAAATCTTATTATTTCTTTTCACGTACTCAATATATAATAAAAAAATTGGAATAAAAATGATTTTTTATTTTAATAAAAGCTGCTACCCCATAGAATATTGATCACAATGAAAAAAAATGAAAATAAGAGGGGTTGTAATATTTTCAAATATGATTTTTGGTACATTCAAATAAAAAAATAAAAAAAAATAAAAATATGAAAGGAAAACATAATGAATTCATTAACAAAAATCCATCAAGGGCTGTATCATACAAACAGATTGTTATTGAAACTTTTTTTATTACTTTTTCTGCATTTTGTTTCTTGGAAAAATCAAAACAAAAGGATAAAAAGAATTTTCAAGCAGCCCCAGCCCCTAAATAATTTTTTGAAAGTGGCCAGAAGGTCTTAAAAAATAATTTCCATTCCTTTATGCAGTTTTTTTTCTCAATTTATGGGTCAGTCATATTGCTTTTATTTGTTTTATTTCTTTAAATTCCTTTCAAACCTTTCTTGCTTTTTTGTTTAATCATCAATTTTTGGTAACAAAAAGGGTAGTTCTATTGTATTTTGAATTGTTATTTTGGTACCAAGTGCCAAAAATTAGAATCTTGATGTTTCTGCTTAAAAACTAGCTCATCTTAACTACAAACCATGTTTGTGAAACACCATAAAACATTCAATTTTTCAATACTCAGTGCACTGGTTTTCACTCCCATATAGTAGGGAAGGACCAAAAATTTCAGCTTGCAGAACCCAAATGCATTCCAGGATTCTTTTTGTTTCCTTTATAGTCTTTTTGTTCCTTTTTTTTTTATTTTTTTAAGGGTAATGTTCAATTCAATGCTCATTAAGCCGTGAACACGGTTCAAATCAGGCCGTGTAGCATGCCACACGGCCAAATTTGGGCCATGTACAACCCCCCACGGCTTACGGAGTTGTGTGGCCCACCCAGCCTGGTCTGCTGCTGTGTGGACTTCCACACGACTACATTTGAGCCGTGTGGAGTTGTAAAAGGTCCAAATGTACTAGTGTGGTATCCCACCTGGCACCTGACCGTGGTGAGGAAGAAAAAAAAAAGAAAATGAATGAAAGGGTGCTAACACAACTGTTAAACTAAATAAACCTTCCAAAAAACAGGAATAAACCAAAAAATTAAAGAAGTTTATTTTTTGGTTGAAAAAAAAACCAAAAAAATAAAGAAAGAAAGAAAAAAAACTGTTACTATCCAATGGAATATCCCTAAAGTAAAAATACCCAGAAAGACAAAATTAACTCGACTAGCCCTAAACTATAAACACCAAAAGCCCTAATGTAAAAACAAAAGACAAGTAACTTGATAAACCTTAAAGTCATTTCAACATGACTATCCCTAAAGTAAAAGGACCCAAAAATTAAAGAAGTCTTTTGACCAGCACTAAAGTAAAAATGCGCAAAAAAATAGAAGTCTTTTCACAGGCCCAGAAGTAAAAAAACCAACAAAAGACCCAGTTCAAATTTTTTTAAGCTGAACCCATCCCAAGCTTTCAGATTCAGATTCTCCCAAATTTGGATAAAAATTCATCATTAGCTAGTAATTAAGTTCATTAAACAAAAAAAATGAACATATCCCAAAAGAAAGGACTTACAATGTTTTGTCTTTTCTTGTTTGGAGCCCTTCTAGTTCTTTTTCCCCCTTGAGTTCTTTTTAAAAAAGCTCAAACTGAGATGGTTCTTCCCGCCTATCTTTCAATTTTTTCAGTCCCCTACTTTTTTTTAAGACTTTAGGTTCAAGTCTTGGCTTCAATCAATATTTCATAATCTTCTGAATGATATGCTTCAATAGGACCCTTTGCTCATGATCTGGAGATTACAAGATTATTGTATTGACTTTTTCAAGTAACTGAGTAAAGCTTAGCATTTCATTGACATTGCACTGGAAAAATTCAAAAGGATCAACCATTAGTGAATGATGATTCATTAATCAAAAAGCATTAATTGCATAGTGACTTGAACAATCAAACTTAAGCCAACTTATAGAACAAGAACTGCTGGTGTCATAGTACAACCTCCACTGAGGATGGAAATCATTGGGTATCACGAATCCTTTGAATGGTAGAAAGTCAGCTATTTGGTGGGAAAAGGGCAAAACCATAGTCTTGAAATATGACTTGGTTCAGACTTATCCATCATGATCACGTTTGAACTTCTTGAATTGTTCCCTAAAAAGATGGATTTCCTCTAAAGACAATTTGTAACCAAATGGTAAGAGTCTAGGTGGAATAACTGTTCCTAACTTAATTTGAGATTTATAAAGTGATGCATGAACTGATTCAATTTGATTTGAAACTGTTCCTTCAAGGCTTTTAAAAACATCCAAAAGGTTTTCCAAAGAGTTTGAAAGGAATCTTTTGAGAGATGCATGGGCCCCTTCAACCCAAGACTTTGTTTTTTTTCCAAAATCTGGGATTATACAAGTCCAGGCTGTTATAAATGTCTCTTTGATAGGGAAAATTTTATTTTCCATACACTCGAGTACATCCTCATAGTCTTTAAAGAAACACTATACAAGTCAAAAGATCAGAACCCAAAACTAGGAAGAATAAGAAGCAGTGATTTGGACCTACTCTGTGTTCTGCATCATTGACCTCCGCCTCCTCCTAATTCTTTGAGGCCCCATACTTTGCCCACAGATTCATAATGATTTTACATCCTTCAACATAATTAAAAAAGCGCACTTTACAGTTTGCTTTTATGTTTTTAGACAAGTGCCATGTGAAAAATTATATTGATGACTCTGGGAAACTAGTTTCAATTGCAAGAATCAGAGATTTTTCATGGTTGGTCACAAAGACTTTTGGAAGCCTCTCAGGATCAAAAGCCAACTCCTTTAATGCATTTAAAGACCAACTGTAGAACTCAAATGTTTCTTTTTTGATAAAAACAAGACCTTTTGTGAAATTTTTCTAATTTTCCGTCTTTCCTACAAAATGTAATAGTGGGATTTATTACTTATTTTTTTTAAAAGTAAAATTGAAAATAGCAATATTATGGAATTGTTTTGAAAGCTTTACTGCCTTTGGATGTGGTAAGTACAGGGCCTACAAGTGACCCTCTCCACTGAAGTTTGACTGGTGAATCCAACCTTTATCTTCAAGCTTTTTGTATAGTACCTCAATAACAATTTTTCCCTTTACTTCTGCAAGTGTGACCTTCCCTCAGTGTTGTAGATTTTTTGGTCATTGACATAATCCCTCTGATCAATCTTGTCAATTTTCTCTTCATTGTACAGTATTGAGCCCATCATTCATTTCTTCTAATAGATTGTCTAAGGCCACCCCCCAGATTCTCCTCAGTTGCGGATGCAAAGAGCGATGATCAGATGGTTGATGGTTTTTTTTGATTTCTTTGTAGGAGAGGCGCCACAAGGGGTCTGCCTTTGTGCAAATTTCATGGATTAAAAACTTTCACCCAACCTTCCTTGTGTGATTTTTTTAGACCGTTTGGTAAGAACATTTCCTGAATTGGAACCATGTCTATCACAGGCTAAATCCACATGTTGGTCACACTTTGAGTTGAAAACTGTTAAAGCGTAACCATGCTTCATTTCCCATGTTTGAAAATAGTTTTGTGCCTCTTCCCTAGTGGGAAAAGCTCTGAAGGGAGGTGGCTCAAATGGATCTGCCATAGTTACATAGTTTCATTGATGGCATTCACTCCATAAGTTTCAATCAAATCAAATACGCGAAAGACCAGTAACATAAAATGTTACTCACCACCAGCAGTCATTTCCATTTGTGAATCATTTTGTTGCTCAATTTTCACCCTTAATGAGGATGAAAATGGGGCTTCCAATGTTTCATTACCCGAATCCTTTTTTTCTTTATCCAAAGCTTTGTTGATGGCACTATCAATGTAGACCTTCCATGTCAGAAGAACGAGGGCTTGCCACTATTCCCATGCAAAAAAATGCAATGGTATACTTCAGTATTCAATCCAACTTTCAATTGATCAAACAAATTTTACTCACTTTTGAGTTGAGAAAGAATTTTTTGCAGATTTTTATTTGATTTATGATTGGAGTTTTCACTTTAATTTCACTTGGGTTTCACTTTAATGTCTCTTTTGTATTGCTAGGTGTGGAACAACAGTCCCACAAAGTATGTGGTAATCCCAAATTTGGGTTGACAGAACCCAAATGTGGTCCAGGGGATTCCCGAAATTCTGGCACAACGTCCAGGGGGTTGTGCACCCCCAAACAAGGCTCCTAAAGGACCCCCCGGGGGTCTTGCCTGTATGAAATGGCCCTTTGTAGTTTTCTTGGGTCCCCCACGCTCATTTGGGCCATGTAAGGCCCTACACAACTACCACACGGCTGGAGCCATGAATTTAACATCACCCAAGAATTTTATATAATTTCCCTTATTATTTATTTTTAAATAGTTCTTTTTGATCAAACAAGCAGAATGGTAGAAAACTAATACCAAAAGGATTATTATGCTTTTTTTTCCCACTTATCAATAAATAATGAGAAATTAAATCAAATCAGAGTGACCGTAGGAAGGTCTTATAAAAATAAATTCTAAAACACTGGTAATATATACTAGGGATGCATAATTAAATAAAGGTCATGTGAACAAATAAGGTGTTATTCACATGCCAATCAATCAATCAAATAATAGAATGATTCCCTTACCCTTTAGAATCAGGTACTACTTGTTTTTTAGCACCACAAAAGCATGATGAGCTACCATTGGTCACCCTGCTAACCTCAGAACTTGTACTGTTTGAGCCCCTATATCCCTCAGAAGGACTGAATTGGGACCCAAAAAGATATAAATAAAGAGCCCTTTTTAAGGTTATTGATAACCCTGAACCAGTTCTATATTCATCCAGACACCATGAAAAAGTGATAAAATACTTATAAGTGGTAAGTAAGTGATTCATGGTTTCAGTCTGATCAATATTATCCATCCCAAAGCAATTTTTGTCAATTTATGCTGCTTAAAAAACTTTAACCCCAGTAAAAAGTTTAAAACCATCAGTAAAAATCCCTATTAGGTATCTAAACAATTAAATAACATACCAGTGAGTGAATTTTCCTTTTTCTGTTGTGGAGGCTTAGTCCCAAAGCCCTGCCACTCCATCAACTATTTTATAGATATATTTTCTTTGATCAATAACTCCTTTAAGAATATAAATCAAAGTTTCCAGAGTAACCAGGTCTATAGATTTCAAAGTAAATTCCCTGAAGAAGAGGCATTAAAGATCCCCAATACCAAATATTGACCCTCTTTTTTTATTTAATGATAAATTTATTAATATTGATTAATAGTTGATATTCACAATCAAATTTCACAAGTGCCACTGGCGTGCAAGCGGCTAAGAGCGACATAAAATACTGCTCATAGAACTCAGGATGGATTCATGAGATTGATTGCAAGGAAGACAAGGCTCTGAGTGATGATGTCAGCTTGCAAATATTGCAGAGCAAGCTGCAAAAGTAACAGAAACAACATAAAAATAACAATGATAAAATCAACCCAGGAAGGAGTAGAGAAACCAAAAATATTATTGCAAAAATTGATTCTCCACCAAAAATTAGGTAGGGTTACTCACTTTCCCCACCCTTGAAATCCAACTCCTTATATTTTTAAATAATTAAGGAAAGAAAGAAAAAAATACCACCCCACCACTATTGAACTTTATTGCCAATTAAATATTTTGCATGTATTGTCATGTATAGGTTTCACACCTAAATTTTAGTCATAATTGAGGTTTTGTGTATATTTTAGGAGTTACAGATTGTAATGTGTTCTGTCACAATTTCTGCACGCAGCCCTGGAAGCAAATACAACCGCACACGGCTGAGCTACAGCACTTTCACTCTTTCAAAGCCATGTACGCATCCCCCGGCCTCTGACAAGTATGCAGCCATGGGACTACAGGTTGACAAAGTGACAGGCAGCCTGAGAAACCTAGGTACTGCGTCAAAATGCTACAACCTACACAGGAACATCTGCATATGTAATGAATGTTCCCGTGGATAGTAGATAGTCTAAAAATACATCAAATTATATAAAAATACTTAAATAACCTTTTATGTATTTTTTATTAAATATAATTCAAAGTACCAAAAATTCCAAAAATAAGATAATGACTACTTCTAAAAATATATTAAATCCTTTATATACTATTATGAGAACTTCTAGAAATCACTATTTCGTGACTTACTAGGAAAACTAATGATTTCAAAATATTACATGAATACCCATGACTTATCTGATAAGAATTCCAAGATAAGTTTGAGGACTAAACCAACAGACTGTATTTCAGAGTTAGAGTCATAATTCAAAAGAGAAGAACATAGCAATGAAGAATGAAAATAAAGAAAGAAAACAGATACCAACAGCACAGCCAGATAGGATAGAGGGTCAAGTTAATCAGGACGAGAAGGACATTTTCAGAGTAGATGGATAGACTATAAGAAGCAGTTCTGTGGAATTATCATCAGATTCTCTTGGTAGATGAGTCATTGATGTCGGGTTGTCTTACCGGGCAGAGATCGTGACTAAGGCTGAGATCAGATTGATGAGAGGAGATTCGACGAGGAGAAGGACTGAGATAAGATTGAAGAGAGGAGATTCGACGAGGAGAAGGATGAGGGCAAGAATACATTCAACAAGGAGAAATGGCAGCGTATGAGCGGATGGTTCAGGAGGAGCAGACAAGAAAAGATGAAAGAGAAGTAAAGGTGAGGAAAGAAGGAGACTGGAGAATCATGGAAAACAGAAAATCCAAGACACAACAAAAAAGACAGAGAGAACAAGAAAAGAAATAGAAACTGTCCCCGGAGCCCCCGGGGGGTCTCCTCACAGTGCGGGAATCTGTTGAGATCTCAACATTATCTAGTAATTATTTTAGTAAATCAACTGAAATTTGAAAATAAGGAGTAAAATCAATATCATGACTTTAATCCAATTATTTATTACATAATGAGAACTCACCTGAAATCAGAATCTCCGTAGAAATGTCTATTAAAATAATTACTAAATTAATGGGAAAATCTACTGAGGATAATTAATTAAATAATAAATAAAAAGGACAGATTAGTTTTATTCACACGTCCAAACATCAATTATAAAGTAGAATAATTCCCATACCCTGTGGAATTAGATTATACTTGTGCTACAGAACCAAGCGAACGTGACAGGATACCACTGGTTACCCTGCTAGCCTCATTGTCTGTCCCTTTGAGCCCCTTTACCCTTCAGAAGGACAATATTGGGACTCAAAAAGCTATAAAAAAGGAGCTCTTTTGAGGATATTGATACCCAGAGACCCAGTTATATTTGTATCCAGATACTATTCCAAAGGTAATCAAATACTTATAAGAGATAATGAAGTGATTTATGGCTTTAGTCTGATTAATAATATTCTTCCCCAACCCTTTTTATCACTTGAAACTGCTGAACAACCTTATAAACCCAGTATACAGGTTTAAACCATAAGTGCACCTCCCAAACAGGTTGCCAAAAGATTTAATAATATACCAGTGAGTCTTATTATCCTTTTCTGTTGTGGAAGCTTGGTTACAGAGCCCTTCTACTCCACCGTGAATTTTATTTACATATTATCTTTGGGAAAAATATCCTTTTAGTAAAAGGTTCCAAAGTAACCAGGCCTATGTCTTTTCATAATGCATTCCCTGAAGAGAGGTGTTGAAGATCGACAATATAATTTTGGCCCATCTATAAAAATATTTAATAATAAATTTATTTTATTGATTTATAACCATTAACCATATCCAAAACAATCAACCTTGCAATAAGCTTTATCCAAATATTTTAGGAATTTTTGCTGCATTTGTTGAATAATATATTTATTATTTATTCTATCACCTCTGGTAGCCAGAGGATAGCAAGGATCTTGGCATCCAGCAGGCTGACAGATCAAAATGAAGAGGACAAGAATCCAGGATAAAAGCTCTGAAGGAGGTTGGAAAATGAATCCTATAAGAGTAACACCAATTGAATGGGTGATATGAGTAAGGGAGGGTGGTTGGCTTTCTTGTGCTGAGATGAAACCTGTTGGAAGGGGACTAACTGACAGATCTAGATGACCCAGTGAACCAAGACCACTATTTAATATAAAAAATAAGCTGAGATGACTGAATGCAACAAAAAAATTTTGAGATAATATGAAGGAAAGAAGGAATTGTACCAACAGGAAGGCCAAGAGAAATAGGCTCAATAGCTCCTCCCTGAATATTCAACTAATTTGATTCAGAAACAACTGCAAACACTTTGAAATTGTGGTTTGAATCATTAGGAGGGATTGAGAATAATATTTGAAGGAAATGAGATCCAAGTCAGAACCTAAGAGCGGCCTACTGGTTAAAGCAGTCTGAGGGTCTGAGAATTCAATCTTGAGACCTTCTGGTAGGAGAGAGTAGACCTGGAGGATACTGATTAATTTTTCAGTACAAGCCAGATTCAAGTGTTGAATTAGCATTTGGCATTAAAAGCTTGAGATGATTCCAGGCTAGACTGCAATGAATGATATTGATGGATCTTTAATTGGAGTGAGGTAGGGGATGTAAGGATTGCAGTGAGATTGAGATTAGAATTAGAGTGGGAAGAAGGAATGAAGAATGTCCAGAGAACTCTATCATCAGTCTTGCAAAACAGGAGGTTGTCTCCTTGCCAAGTCTTGAGAGTATCTGGATCTGGAGTTTCCACACCAGTGTGGAAGCGCGCGCATCCAAGTCAGAGGTGAATTTAAACACTAACCAATAAGAAGTAGTATACTAATTCCTTGAGGGGAATTAGTCCAGGAAGGGAGGAGAGGCCAGTATATTTGAGAACTGAGAGGAGGCCTTGAGGAGGGATAACTGGTGATTGGGCTGGGATTCCGCATGGTATTCAATGTTGAAAAATTGGGCTTGAGACTGTGGCTTGAAAGATTGGATAATGGAACTTTCCAGAAAGGGCATTAATTGAGTTGAAGTATGCGTTTTACAGCCAGGGGTATGTGACCTGGGTTTGTAGGATGTACTTCTCATAACAGATAGAGTTGAAGGAGAGATGAGGATGAACCAAGCCATAGAGAGGTGGATTGTATTCCTGGGAGATTAAACTAAGGACTGCAGGGTATGCAGGAGGATTCTTCAGAAGGTACAGCTTGTGGATCCTGGGGTGGAAATTAGATTTTACTGAGGCTGAGATTGGCTGAGGGTTGAGTATGAATGAGGCAACTGATTCAGGTTTGTTAATGTAAGGAGCTGAATAAAAGCTTGTCATTGGGAACAAGAAAAATGATCCCAAGAAGAAAAAAACAAAAATAAGGAAGAAGATATGAACCTGAATAAAAGCCAAAAAATGTAGACAGGAAGAAAGGAGAAGGAAATAGAAACAGGTGATTGGAGCAGCTTTTCGGTTCTTGAAGCCATGGGAGGTTCAAGAGATTGAGTCCAAGTGATTTGAGGATTAGAGTCAATGAAGGGAAGTGGTGACTCAAAGTATTGAGTTGGTGACTGTTAGGGCACCTGGAACAAGTTGTTTATTGGGTGGAGGACCAGAAGGGAGTCCTGAGGAACCCAATGCAATCCCATCAGCCCGGGATATTTGAGTCTTTGGTGGGTTTGGAGTAGTCTTCAGGTAGATTCAAGATAGAGTCTTGAAACCCCAGGGTAGCAAGCTGAGATCAAGTGATGGTGAGAAGGGGAAGGAGAACATAGCGCAGAAAACATAACACATCAGATCTAAGAAGCACATCAGGGACAGGAGACACACACAACACCACACACAATTTGACACAATACAAGAAGAACAAGAGATGGAAAACAGCATGGAGAAAACAAATAACATCAACAGCCACCCATGTCTTCTATCTTTCTTCATGAAAATATGATCATTTTAAGACATTTATCCTGATTCAGACGCGCCAGTGGCTTGATTAGGAAGTCGGCAAAGTTTTTGGCTGGAGAGGTCTTGACGATGACAATTTTGCTGCATTTTATTTCCTCACAAATGAAATGGTAGCACAGGTCCATGTGCTTGGTATGAAATCTGGAATGGTTAGCATGCTGACAAGCCAGTTTAATACAGCCTTTGTTGTCCTTGTAGACTGGAGTAGGGTTTTTGAGGGGATCACAAAAAACCTTTGAGCAATTTGAATTCCTCGATGCTGTCAGGTATTGAATTGTATTTGTACTTGGTTGTTGACGGTGAAACAGAAGGTTGCTTGCGGGAATTACAGGACACCAGGTTTTCTTTCCAGGTGAAAATAATCCCTGAAACTGATCTATGGGTTGAAGAAAAGTAGCCAAGTCCATGTCAACTGAAGCCGTCAAATATTTAGACTGAAAGACCGCTTGGTAAGTGATACATTTCTCAAAATTGTGCTTGAAGTAATTCAAAACTCTCAGCCTGGCTTTTTAGTGATTCATACCCAGTGGGTTGAGGAACTGGGAAAGATGGTTAATTGCAAACACGATGTCAAGCCTGGAGTTCACGCTGATGTAGAGGAGCTGGAAAATAAGATTTTGGTAGTTTAGACCCAAGTTGGGGAGCTGGTTTTTTTTGTCCAGAGTTGCTTGAGGAAGAAGTTGAGGAGGTTTTTGGGGTTTAGAAGGTTGCTTGAACTTTGGTAGGTCAAATTGAGCAGCAAGGGAGGTAATGTAGGACCTTTGCAATATTTTGATCAAGCCGTCAGTCAGATCAAGGTTGAGACCAAGAAGAAGTCAAGATTGCCCCAGGTATTTGATGGAGAACCTAGATTGGATCAGATTCACAAACTCTTGAGGATCCTTGCTAAAGATAGCTATATTGTCCACATGGATGTAGAGCTAGGTCTGCAAATTCCAGAATACACAGTTATTGCTGGTGCTTCTCTTAAAGCCCATGCTATTAATCCATGAGATGTGGGTCTTGTACCAGGCTTGCAATGCTTTTTTAAGGCTGTAAAGGGCTCTTGAAATCTTGGAGACCATGCTGGGTGAGACCTCATCATTGCTTGGAGGTACAATGTGCACCCGCTCTTCAAGTGGAGCGTTCAAAAACGCCAATTTGATGTGAAGTTGATGAAAAATGGTTGGTGCTCCACAGCAAATGAGATGAGAAGTCTGAGAGAGGTCTCGTCTCCAGTAGGGGAAAACGTGGTGTTGTAGTTGACTCCCTCCTCTTGATTGAAGCCTTGAACACACAGGCCTGCCTTGAACTCTGTAATCTGGTCGTTTTAATCATGTTTCATTCCAAAGACCCATACACACTTGAGGTTTGGCAGGGAGTGATCATTGGGAGTTTTTTCCCAAACTTGGTAGCTAAGTAGGTTCTCTATTTCTTTTTCCATAGCTGCAATCCACTCCAGTTTTTACTTTCTGGAAAGGGCCTTAGCCAAAGACTTAGTATCAGAATAGCTAGCATCTACAAGAAAGAATTTGGGTGAATCTTGCCTACTGTGGGTCAGGATGTTGATTTCATGAATTCTGTCCAGTTTGATACTTTTGCAGTGGGCGCATTCAGGCAACACAGAGGCCTTGAGGACAGGTATGGGAGGAAATTCTGTAGAGTTGGTAGGAGGAACAGCTGATGGAGCCTTGTTATGAGCGGGATAGGTTGGTGGTTTGGGTAGCAAAGGTTCCAGTGGTTGGGTGATAGTCAACACCAGCAAGGGGAAGCAAGAGACATCAATTTTTACGTTAGAGGAGGAGAAAACTTTCCAATTCAGGGGATCCAAGACTCTGTAGGTGGAGAAGCTGTTGGAGTACCCAATCAGAATACCATTGAAGCCCATTGGATCTAGTTTGAACTTGCATAGAGCCTTGTGAATCAACACATAATTGGAGCAACCAAAAGTCTTCAGTTTTGAGTAGTTGGCCTTCTACCATGCCACAGCTTTGAAGGGATCTTGCGATTTTTGCATGACACAGGCAGTAATTTAAGCAGATGGGTAGCGATCATGACAGCTTCTGCCAAAAAGTACCAGGGAAGCTTGCTTTGGAAGAGGAGAAAGTGGGATTTTTCAAGAATGGACCAATTGGTTTGTCAGCAAAGCTGTTCTTTTGAGGGGTGTAAGGGGGAAAAAATTGTTGATCAATACCCTTTTCCTTGCAGAAGTGAGTAAAATCAAGTCCTGAAAACTCACCCCCGTCTTTGGAGATTACCGTGACTACCTTTTTGTTCAAATTCCATTTGGCTTGGTTGACGTAGTCCTTCAAGGCGGGAAAAGCTTTGTCTTTAGAGTTGAGTAAGGAAATGGACTTTAATTGGGTGAACTGATTGATAATGGTGAGGAAGTACTTGCAGCCTCTGTGAGACTCAGTGGCAAAGGGAACAACAAGGTCTAAGTGGATAGGTTCCAGAGAGGAGGAGAATGTTTTGAATTTTCTGTCAAAGGCGGTGGCAGACATCTTGCAACTGAGGCAGGTGGGACATTTTGACATGATCTTGGCAGAAGCCTCAGGAAAAGTTTGGAGAGAGCTTGGTTGCTGGGATGTTGGAGGCTGTCATGCAGCCTTTGTAAGGTAGCTTTGGTAAGGTGAACTCTGTTGTGGGGCCTGTGGTTGTTATTGCTGAATTTGAAACCAACTAGTTTGAGCAATTTGTTCTTCCTAGAACCAATCAAAGCAAAAGACATCATATTAACATTGACTATTAAGCCTCCTTGTCCTCCAAAATTAAGAAGACCAGCTTTTCCCCCTAGTCCTAAGTCTAATATAGCTCTTGAGAGAGCTGATAGACTTAAAAGTATTAAAGAAAGTAGGGCACAATAAGCAGCAGATGTGATCACACCTGTAATCATAGCTTTGCATAATGAAAAGTCAAGAATAGTAGGAGACTTCAGAATGCTCAATAATTATACACAGGCAGATTATTATCCTATACCACGGATTGATCATTCTCTACATAACTTTTCCAAGGGAAAATATATCACTACTATGGATATGCTTAAAGGTTTCCACCAGATACCTATAAGCCCTGAAAGCAGGACTTTTATGAGAATAATCTGTCATTTGGGAATATATGAATATCTTAGGATGGCCTTTGGTATAAAGAATGCCCCATCACACTTCCAGAGAAAAATGGATACAGTTCTAGGTACATACATCAGACAAGGATGGATGATGTTATATATAGCTGATGTTATTGTATATTCTGATGATTGGGATAATCATATCAACAAAAAAAGATTAGTACTGCAAACTATCTCCAAAGCAGGATTATAAGTACCCATGAAAAGATGCAACTTTGGATATGGAGAATGGAAAGCCCTAGGGCATATAGTCTCTGGTCAACTCTAGCTGCTGATCAAAATAAGATAGCTGCTGTTATGAACAGATCCATGCCTCAAAAAAAACAGAGTTACTGTCTTTCATTAGTTTTTTCATTTACTACAGAAATTATATACCAATGTTTGCTATGCCAACTAATAGTCTGTACAAAGTATGCAAAAATAACACTCTATTTGAAATGATATATGAGAGATTGAAAAACTATGGGGAACTAAAAATAGCTATGACCTCTACTGCTTGAATCATTCAACCAGATTACTCCAAGCCCTTTAAATTGAACATTGATGCCTGTATGGAAGGGTTAGGAGCTGCTATACATCAAGAAATAATAGAAGAAGAAAAACCAGTGGAGAAACCAGCACTATTCATATCTAGAAAGATCAAAGATACAAAGGAGAATCTGCAGAAAAAGATGAATGGTTACCAGAGAGTAATTGACCTGATGGGCCAATAAATCATAAAAACTACAAAGCCAAGAAAAGGAACTGATAACCACTTGGAATTGATTTTTTCCCAACATGCTCCAGATTTTTTTCAGATATGGCCATATCTTGGAGTGGGGGAATGTCAGCTTGCTACTATTGAAGAGCAAGCTGCAAAAGTAACAGAAATAAAATAAAAATAATAAAAAAAAAATTAACCTAAGAAGGAGTAGGGAAATCATAAATATTATTGAAAAAATGGATTCTCCACCAAAATTAGGTAGGGTCAATCACTGACCACACCCTTCAAATCCAACTCCTTATATTTTTAAATAATTAAGGAAAAGAAAGACCAAACACCACGGAACCACTATTTAACTTTTTGGCCAATTCAATATTTCACATGTACTGTAACGTATAGGTTAAATACCTAAAATTCAGCCAGAATTGAGGTTTTGCATATATTTTAGGAGTTACAGACAGAAATTTGTTCTGTCACAATTCCTGCACGCAGCCGCAGAAGACAATGAACCCACGCGCGGCTGAGCTACAGCTCTTTCACTCCTTCAAAGTCGTGTACGCATCCCCAGGCCTCTGACGAGTACGCATCCGCGGGAGAATGGGTTGAGAAAGTGACAGGCGGCCTGAGAAACCTAGCTACCACATAAACATGCTACAACCTACATAGGAAAATTCTACATATGAAATTAATGTTCCCGTGGATAGGAGATAGTCTAAAATACATAAAATTATATAAAAATACTTAAATAACCTTTATATGTATTTTTTATTAAATATAATTCAAAGTACGAGAAATTTTGAAAATAAGATAATGACTGATTCTAAAAATATATGAAAATACTTCAATATACTATTATGAAAATTTATAGACATCAATATTTTTGTGACATACTAAGAAAACTTATGATGTAGAAATATTACATGAATACTCATGAATTACATTTTTAAGTAATTATTTTAGTAAATCAACTGAATTTTGAAAATAAGGAGTAAAATCAATATCATTACTTTACTGCAAATATTTAATACATAATGAGAACTCACCTGACATCAGAAAATCCTTAGGTATTTCTATTCAAAAAAATTTCAACTTACTGGGAACATTTACTAAGGATAATTAATTAAATAATAAATAAAAAGGACAGATTAGTGTTATTCACACATCCAAACATCAATTATAAAGAAGAATAATTCCCATACCCTGTGGAATTAGATTCTACTCGTGCTACAGCACCAACAAAACATGAAAGGCTACCACTAGTTACCCTGCTAGCCCAAGTGCCCGTCCCTTTGAGCCCCTTTACCCCTCAGAAGGACAATATTGGGACTCCAAAAGCTATAAATAAGGAGCTCTTTAGAGGATATTGATACCCAGAGACCCAGGTATATTTATATCCAGACACTGTGCCAAGGTAATAAAATACTTATAAGAGATAAGTAAATGTTTTATGGCTTTATTCTGATTAATGATATCCATCCTCAACACTCTTTTATCAATTTAAACTGCTGAAAAACCTTATAATGCCAGTATACAGGTTTAAACCATCAGTGCACCTCCCAAAAAGGTGACCAAAGGATTTAATAATACACCAGTGAGTATTCTTATCCTTTCTATGTTGTGGAAGTTTTGTTACAAAGCCCTGCCATTCCACCATGTATTTTGATACATATTATCTTTGGGCAAAATATCCTTCCAACTAAAGGTCCCAAAGTAACCAGGCCTACGTGTTTTCATACTGAATTCCCTGAAGAGATGTGTTGTCTATATTGATTAGTTAAAATAAACCACATCCAAGCCAATTGACCTTACAATAAGCTTTATCCAAATATTTCTACACTTTTTGCTGCATTTATTGAATAATATATTTTTTATTTATTCTATCACCTCTGGTAGCTAAAGAATAGCAAGGATTCTGGCATCCAGGATTCTGAAAACTGGTTAACCTGCTAGCCTTAATACTCCTCCCTTTGAGTCCATATAGCCTTCAGAAGGATTAAATTGGGACCCAAAAATACAATAAAAGAGAGCCCTTTTTTGAGTTTATTGATAACCCAGGCCCATTAATATATACATCCGGACATCGTGCAAAACTGATCAGATGCTTATGAGAGATAAATAAGTAATTTATGGCTTCAATCTGTTTAATATTATCCATCCCAAACCCATTATTATTACTTGAAACAGCTGAAAAACCTTTTATCCCTGATTCAGGCTTAAAACCATCAGTAAAAGTTGTAAGACTCCAAATGGTGCTAGGCTGCAGAAGGTCTGTGGAGGGGAAAGCTGCTTTTTAGGCTGCCCTTCTGAATTTCAAAAAAATATTGAAATGTAACCAAGATCAAGGTCCAGAAATTTCAAGGTGAGGAATCAAGTAGTAAAGGATAGAGTTTGATAAAATTTGGTCAAAATGGAACAGCACTATCTGAGGCAAGATTATTTGAGAGATATTTGAACAGTAGAAGTTAAATTTTTTTTAAATTTCAAAAGATCAAAGCTGTTTTATGAAAACAAGGCCCACAAGCTAATGACTCTGTTTGTCAGCAGAAGAGCAGGGATGATCAACTCAAACCCCAACCAACCTCCAGGTTCTCAATGAACCTGCCCAAAACTCCGCAATCAAGCGCTCAAAGGGTACCAGATAACTCAGGGTGGCCATACAAGACAAAGCACAATGTTTTGAGAAGCTCTAAAAGAAAACAGTAACTGATTTGAACAGCAATAACCTCAACACTTCCCAAGGAACTCAAGGTTAGGCTGGAAAAATTCAACTTTGAAAAATAGAAGGAGGTATAACACCCCATATTTAAGCTTGATAAAACCTCTTTAAATAAACATGATTGGATCCGGAAATATGATCAAGGAAGGATCAAGACCAGTATGGTCAGAGAAAGGGATCAAAGAGGGGTGTAACACACTCAAGAATTATACAGACAGAATTATCTTCAACCAGCAAGGCTATGGTTGGTGATAAGGATCAGGACAGAGAGGGGCAAAGACTTAAGGATTAATGGGTCAAGGGGCAATCAAGGATGTAACCAAGATAAAGATGACGAATTACTATGATACCAGGGGGGATGTACACAAACACTCCCATGGATGATTGAAAAAGGTAAAGGAGAGCCCCTCCTTTTATGGGCCATGGGTCCCTGTAAATATTTACAAGGGATGACACAGATAGAGTGGAAAAAAACAACAATTGAAAAAAAAGTTTTTTTTTAAGGATAAAACCAATTTGGTCATGATCATGAGAAAACAAAAGAAACTGATGGGACAAAAAAATAAAAAGAAACAAACCACAATCTTAAAAGATTGAAATAATTAAAAACCATGTATGAGAAAGAATGGAAAGACACCATCCTGTGCAAATGGCAGGCGCGGGAAGGTGATGAGGTTGCAAGGGGGGGAGGCCCCGCAGTCAGCCTGACGGGCCTGCTGGCTGTGTTCCAATGATTTCCTAAGAGCAGAGACCTTTGAGAAATGAGGGAAGGAACTCACGCTTGGGCCCAAGCAGTGATGGCAAGGAAGGAGCAAGCAATGCTTGTTTGAAGTTCACGGATGGTGGGAAAAACATTCTTGATGGGTGGGATGATGAGGATGATTGAGGTGAACAATCACCTTGTGAGCAGATCAGATGGATGGCAGGTGGTTGCATGAATGGTGAGGAGAGGGAGGTGGGAAACTACCGCAGTGATTGGCAAGAGGGGAGATGGAAGAATGGGAGCCATTGCGTTTATAAGTGAATGCATCAGTGAGATCCCAATCAGCAAAATCAAGAATGGGAAGTGTTTGCCTAGTCACGGGGGGGGGGGTTGATTGACCAAGCATGAAGGGATGATGTTGGATAGGCTGAGATGGACCAGAGTGGAAGAGCATTATGATGAGGGATGATTTCTGTTGCTGTCAATTTTGACAACAATGCTGGTGACGGCAAGGGTCAAGATAAGCCAAGCCAGTCTTTCCCACACACTTTGCAAAACAAACAGGAGGATGAGGAGTGGAGCCAGGGGGAGTTGAAAAACGGGTACAGGGGCCTAAAAACCCAAGAGATCCTCCTTGAAAACTAGGAGAAAAGAAGGCTGGGAACTGGAAACTAAATAGGGCATCATTCCAGAAAATTTTTTTTTCTATTTTTTTGAAAATGAATTAAGGATGAGGAAAAAGAGTGTAAAATATTTCTGAAAATTTTGGCCTTTGCCGGTGCAGTGTCCAGGTTTGGTCACAACAACATCCCAAAAATGTCAGCTCTCTGATACCAGGAACATTGCAGTCCTTTAGCTACAGAGAGTGATAAAAATGCTGGAATGATAATAATAATTATGATTCCAATGATAAACGCTTAGAAGCTCAAAAAATTGATTTAATAAGAGCAGTTGCAAGGTTTAATTGGTTTGGTGGTAGATGGTTGTCAATATAATATAAAAGAGGGGCCACAGTATTATACTACTGGGGATCTTTACAGACTAGCAACCTCTCTTCAAGGGGCCTCCTTGGGCAGTTTAAGAACCTTGGAATAAATATGGGTGCCTTAGAAAGGACTTATTCCACTAGTGGCCGGGATTAACAGCACATATGGCCTAGACAGGAAGGGTAACACTCACTCTGAGAACTTTACCACAAGAATCCTGGAAAAATTGGAAGGGTTTCAGAGCAGATGGGGTAGATTGCTTGACTAAACTTCAATGGTTGATTGGTTTAATAAATGTAAGTAATACTACTACAGACTAAGTCATAAATCACTTCCTTAGATTCTTCATAATCACTTGACTAAAAACAAAAAGGTTTGTCAGCCTCCTGCATGCCAAGAACCTTGCTATCCTTTAGCTACCAGAGGTGATAGAATAAATAATGTATATATTATTTAATAAATGCAGCAAAAATCTGTAAAATATTTGGATTAAGCTTATTGCAAGTTTCATTGGTTTGGTTATGGTTTATTATTATAAGTCAATATGAATAAATTGATTATTAAATATTTTTATAGAGGGTCCAAAATTATATTGGGGATCTTTAAAACCTCTCTTCAGGGATTTCAGTATGAAAAGATGCATTCCTAGTTACTTTGAGCTCTTTAGTTTCAAGGATATTTTACCCAAAGATAATATGTATATAAAATACACGGTGGAGTGGCAGGGCTTTGTAACCCAGATGCAACGACAGAGAAAGGATAATATAACTCACTGGTATATTATTAAATCCTTAGGGCATCTTTTTGGGATGTGAACTGATGGGTTAAACCTGTATACTGCGGTTATAAGGTTGTTCAGAAGCTTTAATTGATAAAAAGAGGTTGAGCACGGATACTATTGATCAGACTGAGCCATAAAGTACTTAATTATCTCTTATAATTTTTGATTACCTTGGCACGTTTTCTTGATATAAATATTACCGGGTCTCTGCCCATCAATATCCTCAAAAGAGCTCTTTATTTATAGCTTTTGGAGTCCCAATATTATCCTTCTGAGGGGTACCGGGGCTCAAAGGGACAGACACTAAGGCTAAAAGGGGAACCAGTGGTAGCCTTTCATGTTTTTCTTGGTGCTAAAGCAAGGGTAGCATCTAATTCCTCAGGGTATGGGAATTATTCTACTTTATAATTGACATTAGGAAATGTGAATAACACTAATCCGTCCTATTTATGTCATTATTTAATTAATTATCCTTAGTAAATTTTCCCAGTAAGTTAATAAATATTTGAATAGACATTCCTATGGACATTTTGATGTCAGGTGAGTTCTAATTATGTATTAAATAATTGGAGTAAAGTCATGATATTGATTTTACTACTTTTTTTCGAGTTTCACTTGATTTAATAAACTAATTACTTAAGAATATAATTCATGGGAATTCATGTAATATTTTAACATCATTGGTTTTTTAGTATGTCAAGAAAATATTAATTTTTAGAAATTCTCATAAAAATATATCAAAGTATTTTAATAAATTTTTAGAATTTATCATTGTCTCATTTCCAACATTCTTGGTACTTTCAATTATATTTAATAAAAAATATGTATGAGGGTTATTTAAGTATTTTTATATAATATTATGTAATTTTAGACTATCTACTATCCACAGGAACATTTATTACATATGTAGAATGTTTCCATGTGGGTTGTAGCATGTTTAAGCGGTACCTAAGCTTCTCAGGCCGCCTGTCACTCTTTCAACCCTTAGTCCTGCGGCTGCGTACTTTTCAGAGGCCCGGGGCTGCATACCCGACCTTGATGGAGTGACAGGGCTTTATCTCAGCCGCGCGCCGGTACATTGGCTGCTGCCGCTGCATGCCGGAGTTGTGACAAAACACATTTCCGTCTGTAACTACTAAAATATACACAAAACCTCAATTCTGACTGAATTTTAGGTGTGAAACCTCTACGTGTCAATACGTGTGACCTATTTAATTGGCCAATAAGCTCAATGGTGGTACCATGGTATTTTGGTTTTTCTTTCTTTAATTATTTAAAAGTATAAGGAGTTGGATTTCAAGCATGGGGTCAGTGAGTGACCCTACCTAATTATGGGTGAAGAATTCATTTCTGTAATAATTTTTATGGTTTTCCTACTCCTTCTTAGGTTAATTATTTTATTGTTAATTTTATGTTATTTTTTTTACTTTTGCAGCTTTCTCTGCAATATTAGTAAACTGACATGGTGTCTGATTGATAATAATAATTCCTGGTAAACTGATCATGGAATAATGAATCCAAAGAGGTCTGTATAAATACCTTTTTGGGGTGATTTTGAGCTTCTAAGGGAATGTAGAGAGGGTTCTGCTCATGGGCTGAGGCTGAAAAACCAGTCAGGGAAAGATTAGCATGAGAAATTGGTGCTGTCAATCAGCTGACTTTGGATCTTCTGGATTTCTGTACTATTTTAGCCACAGGATCTGTTAATCTATTATGGCGTAAATTTGATCATTCTGCACTCATCCTTCATTTATACTATGATTATTGCTTTGAAGTGAACAGTTGTGGACGTTTAATAATTTTCCATCATCTGCTTATCATGTTGATAGTTTTTCATAATTTTTATGAACACTCCTTGTAGTGTTTTGTGGTCTTCAAAGATCAGAGTCAATGATTTACATGGTAATCCTTGATCTTTGATTTATTATTAAAAAATGTTCTAAACTTAATTTTTATTATTTTTTTTGAATTTTTGATCTTTTTAGACTATTAATAATGCATATGTCAACTTGTGAAAAATGCCAGGCAACCCTAACCAGGTTGTACCTCCTCTGAGCGGTACCTGGTTGTCAGATTAGTCACAAAGGATCCAGACGCGTTGATCAGTCAGTACAGATGGGCGCGGGGTAGGATAAGCTTCGTGCATGGCAGAAAGAGCTGCGCGCGGGTCTCTAGTACGCGGGAAACTTCTACTAAAAGTATGTAGGGGTATTTAATAATGCGGGCTAAGCGCGGGAATTGTGACATAACACATTTCCGTGTGTAACTCCTAAAATATAAGCAACACCTCAATTCTGAGTGAATTTTGGGTGTAAACCCTATACATGAAAACATGTGTGAACTTTTAAAATGGCCAAAAGGTGCAACACTGGTGTTGTAATTTTTTAGTACTTTTCTTTTGAATTATGTTAAAAATGTAAGGACTCGGATTTCAAGGGTGGGGTCAGTGACTGACCCTACCTAATTTTGGATGAGGAATCCATTTCTTTAATAATATTTCTGGATTTATCCCTGCTTCTTTTTTTAATTCAGATATTCTTATTTTTTATAATTTTGTGTTGCTATGACAGGTTGCTCTGTACATAGTAGCAAGCTGACAGTTGAGGAGGGAGGGAGGCAGGGGCCACTATCCCCTTTGGCTGCAATCCAAGTTGGCAATTACACACAGCTGGGTGGGGCAACTGGGGCCGCGTCCCAGGCCGGTTGAGGGACTCAAAACAGAGTCCCCTGTCCCCTACAAGGGCCCTGCATGGGCTGTTGGGGCCCACAACAGGCCCAAGGTGGGAAAAAAGTGGCCCCAAGCGGGCTGCAAAATTGGGGCCTCCAAGGCCCAATGACCCTGAAAAACATACTTTGGCAGGCCAGCCTGTCTGGCCATGTATGTCCACAATAATGCTTGGGCCCATAAATGACCAGATAAGCCCGTCTGGAAAAGATGGCCCATCCACCCTGACGGGCCGCCTGTTCTCATTGAATTGGAAAACGTTTTTTGGAACCCAAATGCCCAAAAAACATAACATACACATAGGCCCACCTGGCCCACATGATGTCCAATGGGCCATTAAGGCACATTTTTGAGTCACATTTGGATTTCACACTAATATTCACATTAGCTGAGTGCATCAGTATTTTAACATGTTTTGCCTTGGCAATATAGTTGGTGATGGCACTGTTAGTCTTTTGTTTGTTTTTGATTAGGGGAACCAAAACAAAATTGGAGTATTAATTGACTATTGTGAGGAACAAGGAGTAGACTTTGTGAGTTGCAGGTTGGATAGGACCTACTATTTCCAAGTGAATGGATTCAAGAGTTTTTGAGAACCTTTTGAAGTAGTGAGCAAAGGGATTTGTGGTGCATTTGGAAGTGCAAAAGATGTTGCAATTGACTCTGACATCTTTTGTTTTTACAATGATGGAATTCAGGATCATATCTCTTAAATTACCCAGTCGGGAATTCCATAACAAGGTTTGGTTGATTTTGGTTAGGAAAGCTTCTGTTTGGGTGGATCTTTTGAATTCAATTCAAAAAAGTTTGATGAAATGATTGCAATAATAACCAACAAGTTGAAATCCATCAAGATTCATCTCAGTTACAGATCTTCCAAATTGTGAGATTTTGCCTTTTCATTGGAGCAGAAGGTCAAGAGAAATCAGGAATTGGTTCAGGTTTGGAACAAGCAGAACATTTGTAAGTTTGATTATTTTCCCTAAGTGGTTGAGCAGTTTGGTGTACCCAATTGCAGTTGCTTTTAGAAGATTTTCTGAGTTTCCAGTGCCAATTCATTTTTTTTGATGGAAGTTGAACAGGAAGTTGCTTGAATTGACTCTGTGGTGAGTTGGACCACTGTCAAGAACTGGAAGCATATCCCTTTTTTTACATATTGTATTTTATAGGTACAGATGAACATTGAGATGAGATTTAACATTGTTGTTTTATTCAGGTTTGGTTGAATTTTTGGTGGAACCTTCATGGATATTGGACTTAGTTTGGTCTCAATTTGGTCTGAGGTTGGGATGTAGAATCCAAAATTTATGTTTGGGGTGTTCAGCAAGTGGATTATGGCGGCCTTTTGAACACTGATTTTTTGCTCCTGGTTTGCAATTCTTTTGTTTCACCTTAAGGAGTTCAGTGGAGGACGTATTCTTGGGACTAGCTTTTTCAGTAGGTGGCGTTCTGAAATATTCCAGATGAATGACTTCATGCAATTTATTTAGGATATTTGTAGGACTTTTGAGCAGTTTTTTGTTTAACAAGATGTTGTTGACTATGGGGTGAAAGTTTATGGGGATTTGAGCCAGGAGTTTATAGCTTAGAATGTTTTGCGGTGTAAGACTCCAAACGGTGCTAGGGCGTGGCAGTTCTGTGGAGGGGAAAGGTGCTGTTTAGGCTGCCCTCCTGAGTGTTACAAAAATATTTAAATGTAACCAAGATCAAGGTCCAGAACCTGGTAAACGAGAAATCAAGGAGTAGAGTATAAGGATGATAATAGTTTGGTAACGACGGAACAGCACTATCTGAGACAAGATTATGCAGGGAAAAAATTGAACAAAAGAAGTTAAAGACCCTTTAGAGTTCAAAGAACAAAAGCTGCTGTATGTAAACAACGCCCACATGCTAATAACTCTGGTTGTCAGCAGAAGATTGGGGATGATCAACTCAAACCCAAGCAACCTCCAGGTTCTCAATGAACCTGCCCAACTCTCCGGATTCAAGCGCTTGAAGGGTACCAGCTAACTGTGGGTGGCTTTACAGGACAAAGCACAATGTTTAAGAAGCTCTAAAGCAAACAGAAACTGATTTGAAGCAAGGATAACATAAACACTTCTCAAGGGACTCAAGAGTAGGCTGGCAGAATGCAAACTCCAAAGAAGCTAAGGGGAGGTATAACACTCCAGGTCTTAAGCTTAATAAAACCTCTTCAATCAATCGTGATTGGCTCCAGAAAGGTGATCAGGGATCAGGACCACTATTGTCAGAGAAAGGGATCAAGGAGTGGTATAACACACTCAAAAAAATTCCAACAGAAAGAATTTTTCTTCAACCAGCAAGGCTATTGATTGGTGATAAGGATCAGGGATCAAGGGTTTGAGTATGGAGGCTCAAGGATCAAGGGTGTGCTGATTTCATGCTGGATCATTCCACGCTCCAATGATTTCATGCTCTGATGATTTCATGCTCTGATGATGATGGTTCCAAAAGGCAGGGGAGAGCCCCTCCTTATATGGGCAGGAGGCCCTGTTAGACTATGTACAACGGATTCTACAAATAGAGCTGAAAAGGGAAGAAAATCATGTGGTCACTTGCGTCTGTCTGTGGATGCGCGCGCAACTATACCAGAGTCACCTACCCCTTGTCTAAAGGCGGACAGGGTGGAAAAGAGAAATGAACCAAACTGCCGCGGATGTCCGCAGGCAGTAGTTGGCACTCTTCACCCCTTCCGAAGGCGGAAGCGGGTGGGAGAGCCCCAGGAAAGGTGACGGATGAAGTCTGTGAGAGCGTGGATGGGAGGATAGGAGATCAGCTTGAAACGGTTGAGTAAATCCTGACAGGCTTGAGATTCACAACTGAGAGATCAAGTGAGATGGGAGATTTGATGGTTCGGAGGATTTGCCAAATGCTTGGGGGTGTGGTCGGGATGGATTCGGTCAATCATGGATGAGCGCCGCGCGACGGTAGCAATGAGGAGATTGGGAAGCGCAACTACAAAGATGAGGATGCGCAACAAAAAAGGGGAGGACGCGCGAGCGCGGATGAAGGAGGGTTTGGATGAGCCTGAGGAACATTTTATGGGTTGAGGTCTTAAGGCGGCCAGGGTGTCCCGGATGGGGCACCACAGAGGAACTTTGATTTTAACCACGGACAGTTTTTTCATCATCTTGTAACATTCTCTTATGTACTGGGTCAGGTTTCCTTGAAACTGATATTGGATGAAATTCAACCCCAGTTTTCCATGGTTGTTGGAGGATTGTGAGGCATACCAAGCATTTATGGCATTCCAAATGCCATGTGGATCATTTTTGTTTTGGGGATTGATGAAACCATCAAAGGTGGTGTATCCACAATGTTGGATTAAAATATCTGCCGCTTTTTATTTTCTCTTTTTGAGCTTGGCCAATCAATTATTTGGTTCCTCTATTACTGGTTCAAACAGAACTTTTCATCTGAGATAAATTCTAATTTGCAGATACCTGGTGGAAAAAAGTTAACTTTGCTGAACAATGGGTTGTTTTGTTTGGAGTAGTACTTAGGTTCTTCCTTTTCAGACATTTTTCTTGGTCTTTATTTATTGAGTCTTGGTAATTTAAATCTCTTGATGTTTTGGAGAATAAAAAAGCCAATTAAATTCAGAACCAGGAAAGGAATAGAATGGAAAAAATATTTTTTTACACAATGGAAATACTAAATAGACCAAGAAATTAGAAAGGAGTGCAAAGAGCTATGAATTTGGAACACCAAAAAATCACCATTGACCTTGAAAAACCGCGTTGACATAAGAAAAATCCTGACCCAAAACCTAAAGAAGTCTGAATCCTCACTTGGTTGAGTGATGGTATGATTAGCTGTGAGCTTGGGGAAGGTCCACTAGAAATATTCACAGGTCAGTATCACAAATAGAGTATGCTCATCCAATCTTGGTTGCGCGCGCAGGAAGTGCAGAAAAGAAGATATTTGAAATGGGGCATCAAAGAAAAATATATTTGAAATAAGGAAATGATTGAAATGCATTCAAGACGTTGCAGGTTCAGTGGACAAAAATTTCAGCAAGAACACAAGACAGAAAAATCTCAAAATCACCCATCCAGGTGGAACCAATTCTGCCTGGTTTCTCTGTACCATGCGGCCATACAAAGAAATAACAAATCCAGTGGTTGAGGGATTGAGGAAGCAAAAATCAACTGGTATTTTGACAAATCAGACAAGGGAATAATGGCGATCCTTCAAAAATTGGTTGGGATCCCAGCTGCATAGCGCCAGGAACTCCTCCCTGAGAATCATTGTGCTGAGGGTGAGCTCCGCCCCCAACTAATTTAATCTCACAAGTCTTCCTTTATTGCAGGTAGTCAATCAAATGGGAGTAACAGTAAGAGCTAACAAGAATAAAAGACACCCAAGATAGATTGGAAGAAAGAATGGATCTAAGACCAGCTTCTGAGTGGGTATTTGACATATACTAGGGATGGATCTTAGTCTGACAAGTCAGCGTTAAACTTTGACTTCAGATTGAGTACAGAAAGAATTACAGAATTTGGTCCTGAGATGTTGAAGAGTATGACTTAGTTGGGATTGATATATAGCAGGAAGATGAAGTGAAGCATTGGCCATGAGAGAAAGAAAAGAAAAAGTCTTAAAGAGAAAGAGAAAATCACCTCCACCCTATCTTACTCTTGCTCCTCCTGAAGTCTGCGCTGGTTTTCTTGAAATTGAGCTCAAGATCTGACGGTCAATAAAGTCCTTTATTGGAAGTGGTTAGGCCTTCTCTGGCATGTTTCCTTGATTGCTATCTCCTAAGGTCTCATTTCAGGAGGGCTGGAGGACATCAACTTGTTGCACCAGTGTTTGCAGTGTAGTTGTGATTCTGGCCACCTGAGCTTTGGCAATATCCTGCATTTGCAGTTGCAGACCTCAGAAAACTTGTTCACAACACTCCTCCTGATTTTTTCCAAGGTCATGTTTAGTTGCAGCAGGGCAGCTTCTACTTTGGTTGGAACCAGGGGATTTTTGAGTGTGTCTGCTATTATATCTTGGGTGAAAAACTTCTTGAGTGAGACCAAGGACTTTGAAACCAGATCCCGGAGATACAGGTACTAGACTTTGATGTGCTTGGAGTTAGTTTTTGGCTGGTCTTTGTTTCTGATGAAATTTGCTCCTGATTTATAATTAATGATAGTGAAAGGACTGGGTACCTTGTACCCCAGGTTGGACAGGAGGTGATTCAAGCATTTTAGTTGTTTGGAACAGTGATTGATTTCTATGAATTTGGCTTCTGTAGTTGATGGGCTACTACTGACTGTTTATTCAATTGCCAGTATACTGGGTTCCAATATAATGTAGCCACAAGTGGCTCATGATTGTTGCATTTGCGTAGTCAGCATCAGCCCACCCAAACAGGTGTTCTTTTGGTTCTTTCAACTTCAAATATTGGATAACAACCAAGGTCATCCCCCTCAGGTATCCAAGTAGGTTTTTAACAAGCGGCTAGTCATGTTGGGTAGGCTTGGACGTGTGTTGCAAAAGTACATTCACCGTATGGGTAATGTTTGATTGGGTTTGCCCCATGCATTGATTCTGTCTTTAAATTGAAATGAGCCACCAGCAGATTGTGTTGGACAGCTAGTGTGAGTTAATTATTCATGGATTCATGCCTTCCCACACTTGAGTACTTATGGAAGTAATGTTGCTGTGGCAGCTGGTGGTTGCAAAAGAACACGCAGCGCAATTTATGTTGGATTGTTTCACAAGTCTCCACACGCCACCTGAGACAATATCATTTTTATGGGGGGAAAAACAGCGTACCAGTATCTCTAGCAATGAAGGACTGATTCTTGGAGGCCGTTGATTCAATCCATTTTGGTTTTTTGAAAGGGTCCAAGAACGCCTCCTTTAACATAACAACATTGCTCAAGTGAGCCTTATGGTCATCTTCAGACTGATTTTCCTGCTGAGTGCAATTGTTGGGTTGTCTGGATGTCATGACAATGGCCAAGGGAGAGATTTTGGATGTGATGTTTTTTGGTTCAACATTGTAGCAGGGTACGTAGGAATAACCCTTCTTAAGAGGGAGCCCAGAAGCAGTATTTCCTGTGGTTGGTTGCATGAATGGAATTTGAGGGGGGGGCTTACTGGTGTGGAGAAGGGTTCAGAATTAGGCAGGGTGCATGAGCCAGTAAGCTGTGGTACAGTTTGAGGAAGGCATGGTAGAGACAACCGTCTTAGGCCAGGGAATGGAGTTTCAGGATGTTGGTACAGCAATTGGGAGAGAAGAGGGGAGTTTTTTCAGAGCTTCAGGTGACTGGTATTTGAACAAGTAAGATGATATGGACAAATTGCAAGTGAAAATGAAAGAGTGAAAATGCCAGATTTTTGAGATCTTTCTACAAAACTGCATGAGTTAGAGTAAGGCTCATACCCCAGGAACTGCAGTGGGCGTGTGGGAGCCAGGACCTTGGAGAGAGGTTTTTTTATGTACATGTACCTTCAGGCCAAAGGGGATAAGTGAGTTGACCTTCCTGATAGGCTCTATTCAACAGTATTTTTTATATAGACAACTTACTGGAGATTTCCAACTTATTTAATTGCTTGGAAGATTATTTATTAGCATCAACACATATTTTCCTTCCTCATCCCAATAGTTGATGGGTACATTCAACTGAGCCATCATAAATCAGATTTTTTTCAGGAGTGTGCTGTTGAATCACTTTGCCAGGCTGTTTGTCTGAGGGGATTTTTTTGGGTCTTGTTTGATGGTGACTCCCTGATTTGAAAATTTGGACACTAAATTGGCAGACAAGAATTCCTCCCCTTGGTCAGAGTGAAAGATTGGGGGGGTGATTTGTTGATGGTTGAAAATTTTTTTGAGGTAAGAGATGATTTTCAGTTCAGAATCACTCTTGATTCTGAGAAGATGAATTATTTTAAAACAACTTTAGTCCTCAATAAGTACAAGGAAATATTGGTAGCCAAGTTTTGACAGAGGTTTGATTCAGAGAACACTGGCGTGTATGGTATGGAAAGGTGAAGGGAATTTAGGGGGAGCATTTGAGTGAGGTGATCTTATCAACTTGCATGACTTACAAATTTTGCAGGTTTTTTATGTATGTAGGGGGTTGTGCTCAAGATTATGTTGAAGAAGAAATTCCTCCTTGAGATACCTATCTGAAGGGTATCCAAGGGAAAGACACCAGTCTGATACCGTTGAGTTATCCTCAATGGCCAGAATGGATGAGTCTGTTCTGTTAATGGCGGATTAGAGGTTACCTATGCAGTTGAAGTTAAACACTACCGTGTCAGACGACTTGGTGTTTGTGGAATATCTTCAGTACGTGGTCTTTGATTTTGGATGCAGAGATCAGATTCCAAGGTCTATTTGGGGCATATTAGACGGGTGAATCAGCCAAGGTCCCAGTTTAAGAATTCCTTTGTGGGTAATTTGGATGTGACCTCTGTAGGTGTTGATTTGTTTATTGTGAGGTTTGACTTCAATGAGTAGGTTTAGGTTTCTGAAAGTCAATTGGGTTAAACCAGAGTTGTAAATAAGCTTGTGGGTGTTGAAGGAGGATCAGAAGTTAGAATATAGAAATTTCTCAATGAAGAAATCAGAGTCCTTGGATTCTGCAGGGTTGTTTGTGTAGTTGGCTAGTTGAGGTTTGGATTCTTCCTTGACATGGTTAAATTTATCCTTAGTCTTTATGCCCCGCGGTTACTTAGTTAGGATTTTGATTTACTTCTTGATTTGAGTCATATTGAGTTTACACTTGGGTATTTTGGTTGAAGGGTGTTTAGTTGGTACAGCTGGTTTGGAAGTGTCAGCATGGTTTGGACTGCTGGGCCCTGATCCCATTTGATTTTCTCAATGAAAGATGTGATCAGAGTTGAACCTAAAATTCGTTAGTGAGGTGGAGTATTCTATTTCTGAGAGTTTTCTTTGACGGCAGGTGTCTTCATCCAGTATGCAATAGTAGCCTTGGTCAAATTTGAATGGCTTGATGTTGTGGCATGACTGAATCAGCGGGTTGAGGGACTGTTCTAGGCAGAAATTTTTGAGGAAAATATTGCCGCATGGGGGGGAGTATATGCTGATGTGCTCTTCCTGGTCGTTTGGGTCCTGGGATGTGATGGTGTCCTTTAGTGACAGATATTTTTCCTAAAATTCAACGGAATGCTCTCCAATTCAGCTTGAGGGTTGAAATTTTAAGTGCAATAGTTGTGAGACCTGGTTGCCAATAGTTATTAGAGAATTTTCAACACATGCCTTTTCTAAGTCTTCCAAAGCCTTCACAAAGTCTTTTCAATTGGTGGTAACATATCCTTGAAGTTCTCTTTTGACTTGTCCATACAGAAGGCTGATGGCTAGTGCCTTCTTCTTCCAGAATCTCTTTGTTCTTTATCCTTTCTTTTTTCAGTAGTTCCTTGTGACCATTGCTGATGAGGAGATTTTAAAACTGGGAGTCAAAGCTTTGCCTTTTTGGAGAATTCTTTGCCCTCCAAGCCACTGGAATTGGTGATGAATATTTGAGTGAATTCAAATTCTTGTAGGTTGGACATTTCAAATCTAGTTTCTTTTCTTTTCTAATGGTTTTGAATGCCATGAACTGACTCTTGCTACCATTTAAACTAGCTACTCAATCAAACGGTAGTAACAGTAATAGATAAAAATAAGAACAGACACGCTAGATAGATTAGAATAAATAATAGATGTAAGACCAGCTTCTCAGTAGGGATTTGGAATTTACCAGGGATGGATCTCAGTCTCAGGATTCAGCATCAAAATTTGACTTCATATTTATTACAGGAAGCATTACAGCATTTGGGCCTAAGAAGTTGAAGAGTATGACTTAGTTGGGATTGATAAATAGCAGGAAGATGAAGTTAAGCATTGGCCATGAGAGAAAGAAAAGAAACAGTCTTAAAGAAAAAGAGACAATTACCTCCACCCTATCTTACTCTTTCTCCTCCTAAAGTCTGCGCTGTTGTTCTTGCAACTGAGCTTAAGATCCAACGGTCAAAATAGTCCTCAATTGGAATTGGTTAGGCTTCCTCTTGCATGGTTCCTTGATCACTATCCCATAAGGTCTCATTTCATGAGGGCTGGAAAAAATTGACTTGGTGCACCGGTGTGTGAGGTGTAGTTATGATTCCAGCCACCTGAACGTTGGCAAGATTCTGAAGTTGCAGTTGCGGACCCGGGAAAAACTTTTCACCAGAACCAAGCCGCACCATTTTCCTTCCTTAGAATTTTTCATATTATTCTAAAAAAACTAAATAAATAGGAACTATAAAACAAACTCTACATAAAAAGTTAAATTTTTTGCACAATCCTTGCTTTTTTTATATATAATCCTTGAAAAAAAAATGATTCCTGGGCCACAAGAGAAAGGAATGCACTTGATTCCGCACCATACTACAAAAGAGACACGCACACAGACACAAAAGAAAAGACTTTGAAAACCTATAGTGAGAGCCCCTCCATATCTGAGAGTGAGAAAAAACTGAGAAACCAAACCTGAGGAAGACTCAGGAAAGGAAAAACTCCATTGTAGAGACTCCTGTGGGATTTTATAGATTTAGAGTGGAAAATAGCTTGCTGGAAGTCCTTGAAGGGGAATTCAGCTTTCCTTCTACTCCTTTAGAGTATCAGTGAGAATAAGAGTGGTTTTGAATTGCCTGCCCTTCTAGTACTATAGTAAGTCTGGACAATAATTTTTTTCAATCAATGGCTGTCTGAACAATAATTTATTTCAATCAATGGCTGTTTTCTATGAGATTTCATATAGGTCTCAGATCATTCCTGGATTAGTTATTGATTTATATTGGTAGGGCTTTGTTGAAAAATAGACTGGATGTATTGGGTTATTGGTTAGTTATTGATTGAATATTTTTGATATTAACCAATATGCCAATATTGAAATGGTTCAAGGGTTTATCAAATGGATGGTTCAGGAGAGGACCCAAGGATGGGTTTGCCACAGGGGGCTGGGTAGAGGAAAGGTTGGTGGTTTCTTTTTTGTTTTGATATCTTTCTTTTTAAGGTTATTTATTGATTAAGGGGTGTTTTTTCTTTAATCTGCTGCTGAATATTTAGTTCACAGAAAAGCCATAATTCAAGCACCTTGTTTGTGGTTTAAATTTTTGAATATGGTTAAAAACATGGTTTATTATTGCTTTTTTCCTTTTATAACTGATTCACTGATAATATCTTTATCCAGGCCAAGAGGGCCTTGTAGGTTGTGGGTGATTGATTGAGGGAGTGGCCTTTGAGGGCCTGGAGGTGCATGGCATCTTGGAGCATAGAGGTAATTGGCCAGATGGCATTCTGATACAAACTGGATAGGGCAGAGAGGCCCTCATTAAATAGAAAATCTTGTCTTCAGGGGATGCTCAGCGCTGCCCCTGGGGGTGCCCTGGGGTTTCCCCTGATACAGTGGGATACAGATAAATGAGACATTTTAGCTGGTTTGAAAAATAAACTGCATGAAACTTTGACAATTGTGCTTGTTAGAAAAATGACACTGTATGAAACTGAGGCAATTCTTTGGGTGGGGAAAATATTTTACAGGGTTTTCATTCCTGCACAGACTTGAATAAATTGCTGTGAGGTGCTGATAAGGTTGGTCTGGTGCTGGTTGCTTATTTGGTACTTAATGTTCTTCCTTCATGTATTGCTGTGAATTCACCAGTGGTTTATTTGGTGTTACTTTCTTCTACCTTCATGTCCTTGTGTGAATTACAGGTTGTTTTTTTGGTGCCGCATGGTCTTGACTTCCTGGATATATTGCTGGATATCCCTGTGGTAATTTTAGTGGTAGTTTGTTTGGAATCACATGCTACTGGCTTCCAAAATTGCTGTGTGGTGCTACAGTTTTTTGGTACTGCATGGTTCTGCTACCTGCATATAATCCTAGGTACCCCTGTGGTACTTGTACTGGTTGTTTGTTTGGTATGACATGGTTCTGACTACATAAATTGCTGTGTGCTTCTGGGGGTTGTTGGTACTGTTACTTTTTTTGGTATCCAATGCTACTGGCTGCATAAATTTTTGTGTGGTGCTGGGGTGGGTTGGGACTGGTAGTTTTTTTGGTTCTGGTTGAGACTGGTTCCCCTTTTCCCTGCCTATACTGCTCCTGTATAGTTCCCCACAGCTTTCTTTATTTATTTTGCTTGTTTGTTTGGTTGTGGTTGAGACTGGTGTCACTTTCTCCTGACTGCATTGTACTTCTTTGCAGCCTTCTGTATTTGTATGTGATTTTTTTTTTGGTGGGGTGACAGAAGCTGAACTAGCTGCACTGCCTCCTGTATCTGTATTGCTGTATTCTTGCTGGGGTGATAGGTTTTTATGGTCCTGGTGTTGCAGGTAAGCTGTTACTGGTATGTACTTGAGGGTTTCCAAGGTATGTCTTCATGCCTTCCACAGAGCTGTGACACCTGGTTGGGTATGATTTTCCCACATTTGGAGGTTTTTGGGGCTGTATCTTCTAATCCATGAGAGATAGGGGGGTACTTTGGATGAGTGACTATGGGTATTTTCTGATTTAGAATACTTTTCTGAAGTTAATCTGAGGTTTTGAGCTGTTTTTTACTATAATAGTGAGTCTGATGGCTATAAGAAAGGTTTGGACTACCACATACCCCCCAGACTTAATGCTGTCCACCGCATTCCTGTCTATAGACATCAGATTTCACATACTATCACCCTTTTTATTCTTCTTCTTCTTTTACACCTTTTCCTTCTTATTGTTTATGATCTTGAGAGAAATCAATAATGAAAATACTAATTTAATCACATATAAAGTAAAACAAAGTTCCAGAGAAGCCTAGCAATCCAGTTGTTCCTGTTCTAGAAATCCAGTTGTTCCTGTTTCAATCTTGATGGCCTATCTCTAAATCTTCTCCTCTTATTGATTTCTTCATTGTGCCTATGGAGCAATTAAAAGTATAATTATATCCTTTCCAGTCTTCCTATGTATATATATATATATTTTCTCATAGCTGTGTTTCCCTGGGAAACAACAGGTTGTGCATACTTCTGGATTTTATTTCTTCAAAAAATCAATCTTCTTTTCCCTTCTCCATCTATTATGGTACTTCATGGCCAATGAAAAATTCTCCTCTGATTACCTCTTGTATTACTTTCAATCTTCTTTTCCCTTCTCCATATACTATGGTACTTTATGGCCAAAGAAAAGTTCTTCCGAAGTCTTCCAATTTCATCCATTTTGCCCTGTTTGCATTTATTCATACTTGATAGGTTCCTTTTCCCTTTATTCCCACTATGAAAAATTTCTTCAGAAAGTTCTAGCTCAACATTAATTGGTACTTGTTTAATTTTCACCTTGACACATCTTTAAATATTCAATGGGGTCTAATTTTGGGTTTAAGCCAGTCTTGATGTCTTCAGGTCCTTCCTTCGTCCTATTATTCTATTTTATCTTTGTGTTGAATTCTTTTGTGCATTAATAATCTTCTTCAGTAAGGTTTTTTTTTTTTTATTTGATCATTTTTTATTTTATTTTATTTTATTTTATTTTATTTTATTTTATTTTATTTTATTTTATTTTATTTTATTTTATTTTATTTTATTTTATTTTATTTTATTTTATTTTATTTTATTTTATTTTATTTTATTTTATTTTATTTTATTTTATTTTATTTTATTTTATTTTATTTTATTTTATTTTATTTTATTTTATTTTATTTTATTTTATTTTATTTTATTTTATTTTATTTTATTTTATTTTATTTTATTTTATTTTATTTTATTTTATTTTATTTTATTTTATTTTATTTTATTTTATTTTATTTTATTTTATTTAATTTTATTTTATTTTATTTTATTTTATTTTATTTTATTTTATTTTATTTTATTTTATGTTATTTTATTTTATTTTATTTTATTTTATTTTATTTTATTTTATTTTATTTTATTTTATTTTATTTTATTTTATTTTATTTTATTTTATTTTATTTTATTTTATTTTATTTTATTTTATTTTATTTTATTTTATTTTATTTTATTTTATTTTATTTTATTTTATTTTATTTTATTTTATTTTATTTTATTTTATTTTATTTTATTTTATTTTATTTTATTTTATTTTATTTTATTTTATTTTTTTTTATTTTATTTTATTTTATTTTATTTTATTTTATTTTATTTTATTTTATTTTATTTTATTTTATTTTATTTCATTTCATTTCATTTTATTCTATTTATTCTATTGGATTTTATTTTATTTTATTTATTTATTTATTTATTTATTTATTTATTTATTTTTGGTTTGCACTTTAGACTCATTCTTGGGAGTCTTGTTATTTATTATATATATTTTTTTATTTAATGTATTTAACAGCTAAGCCTCTTGCTTAGGAGCCCTGTGATTCATTTTATACACCCTCTTATGTTTTTTTTACTTACGTTTCTTTTTCTTTTTTTACTGTATCTATATTTTTCTTATCAGCAGTTTAAACTCTTGCTTAGGATTCTTTTTAATTTTTTTTTTTATTTTTTTTATTTTTTTGTAAGACAATTGCCGTTTGCATCAATAACTGATTGACCAATCTGTATGCATCATCAATTGGTTGGTGAGCGGGGACAGGCCAATTGCATTTGGAGGTCCCACCCTTTTGTTTAAATTGATTCAATTCTTTTATCTTCTTCTTCTCTTCCCTCCCAATTGGCGCATGGGCAGAGGCCAACGTGCGCAATCCAATTGGATGCAAGCTTATTTTTTCAAATTCTTGTTGTTTTTTTTCTTCTCCAATTGGACCATGGATTTCCTCATTTTCCAAACTAACACGTGAGATTTCGATCTTGGTTTCCATTTTGTACTTATCTTGTTTACTCCCTGCATATATTAAAGATACCTTTGAATCCAGGATGTTAATCCTACCAACATCCTCCTTCTTCTTTCCAAATGATGCGGGCTGGAAAAAACCAAGGTTGCAGTGAATTGTAAGATGAACTGGCCAATCCTTGATTGACCTAATTATTCCAATCAACCAAACGCTGGCATTTTTGATTTGTTGGTGAGTAGGATAGGTTGATGTAGTCAGGTTGCCTTCCTTCATTTTTTCCCCTTCTTTTTATTCTGATGACTTCTTATTATTGATTTATTTTATTTTATTTTATTTTATTTATTTATTTATTCTTTTGGTTTGGTCCAATTAGATCAAATTGTAAACTTCTAATGCTGCAATAGCTGCTATCGCCAACCAAATCATTTGAGAACGCTTCAAGTTACTCCAATCAGACTCAATTGCGAGTGATCTTTGCTGCAAGAGCATAAAACCACTCCAATTGGTTGGAGCTGGGTTAGTCAAATTCAAATTGAATAAGCAACCTGGGGAAATCCCAATGATAAAGATAAAAGGAGGCCCTTTTTTGCTTCTGGTTGTTCTGCCATGCCTCATCCCTACTTGATTTTTCCAATTTCTCTGTGTGGAATTGGGGTTTACGCCATATTTTCTTGCTGCCTTTATCCCCCCTAATATAATGCCTTGTCTCAGCTGTTTCCCCCTTTTTAAATTCTCTTCATGCTTGGGATTGAAGAATCATTTGTCTTGTTAGTTTCATTATTCATTTCTGTTATTAATTATTGGCTCCTTTTGAAAATCCTGGTATTTTCGATATCCCCAGTTTTATTTATTTCCCAGAAATTTCTTTGACTTCCAAGGTCCCAGGAAGTTTTTGGTAAAACTAGTGAGTCTGATTTTTTGTTGGTTTTTCTTTTTGTTTATATATATATATATATATGGGTAAAACCTTTGCTGATTGCTTGATTGTTTTTTGTTTGGCTTTTTTTCATACTCAGATAGAGATCCATCAGTGTCATCAATTTGGGGATCAGGGTCATTGTCATTCTCCTCTCCTTCAATAAAATTGATCTTTCTTCTGGGCTGGGTGAAGTCAGGTCTCACATGTCCAGTTTGGTTACAATTCCAGCATACTTTTTCCTTAGTATCAGAAGTTTTCTTAACTTCTATTTTGGGAGTGGTAGAGTCTTTGCTTTTGGGATTGTATTCTTCTTGAGTCCTGGCAGTGGGTTCCTTGGGTGTACTGTTCCTTTTGTCAAGACTATTCATATCAATATTTTCCTCTAGAATACCAATGAGGGTGGAGAGATCAGCATCCATGGGCATTCTACACCTTAAACTGTGATTGAGGTCTCCAGGACACAGATTGAGGATCCTTGCATTTATTTCCTCTTTCTTGGCTTTAAGATAGAAACAATCTAGCCTGTTCTTTTGTTCCAAACACCACTTTTGCTGTTTGTCCTTTGAAGGGTCAAAAAGTGAGTTCTCCAAATTTTTCATCATCCTTCTTTTCCAGATTCCAGTGCCAAAATGTTCTTTGATTAGACACTTACAAGAGTTGCAATTTTGAGAACCGAATTATCCTCTTTTGTTTATAAACCAATCCACTTCTACTCCTTCAAACAGCCTGGGTGGCCTTACTACAGCTAGAGTATCTGGAATTTCATAGGAGGCAAGGGTATAATCAATGAATTTAATGAAGCTGATATGGTTTTATTCTCCTTCTCCTGGGAATTTAGGTCATTCAGTTACAGGAGGCAAGATTTTAAAAGCTTGTTAAACTTAAGGGGAAAGACTATGCCGGTAAGACTCATTCCTATTCATTGCAGAATTAAGAGAGATGTTAGGAGTGATACTAATCCTGGTGGGTTTTGATTCTTCTGCGTTTAATACAGGAGGGGAAGTTTATTTAATTTTAAGGTGTCTTAAATCATTCTTAATCATAACTTGTTCCAAATCCATGATGTTGCTTAATAATTCAATTTAATTAACAAGGTGAACAAAAGGGGTATCAAGAAGGAGTATCTCTTCCTGTCTGGAAGAAAGGTTGTATCAATATGATTAAATATAGATTCTTTATTTGAATTAATGGTGTTTCTTAAAAATTTAATTTAAGACTCATTGACTCTCAGATGGTCAGTTTGATTTTGGATTGTTTGGATTGCTTTGTCATGTTGTTTGTGAATGTTGTCTATATTGCTACTCAAGATGTTAAAACTATTGAAAACATTGCCAGAAAACTTGTTAAACAATTGTGTTCAGAATCTAATAATCTATTGGGTTCCCCAACCTTTGATGATTTGTGGACCTCAAATTGTGGAGTCCTTTCCCTTTAATTTGGCTAGTTGATAACAAGGATTCCATTTTTCTCCTTATTTCTCTACTTCTTCCCTGGGAATTAATTTCTTTAGGGCTATCTGACAGGAAATGGCCTGTGAAATAGTGTCAGCTTGCTACTATTGCAGAGCAAGCTGCAAAAGTAACAGAAACAAAATAAAAATAATAATAGTAGAATTAACCTGAGAAGTAGCAGGAAAAACATGAATATTATTGCAAAAATGGATTTTCCACCCAAACTTGGTCAGGGTCACTCACTGACCTCACCCTTGAAATCCAAATCCTTATATTTTAAATAAGTAAGGAAAGAAAGGCCAAAATCCCAAGGCACCACTATTGAACTTTTTGGCCAATTAAATTTTTCACACACATTTTCACGTATAGGTTTCACACCTAAAACTCAGTCAGAATTGAGGTGTTTTGTATATTTTAGGTGTTACAGATGGAACTGTGTTCTTTCACAATTCCCGCACACAGCTGCGGCAAACAATGAACCCGCGCGCGGCTGAGCTACAGCTTTGTCACTCTTTCAAAGTTGTGTACGCAGCCCCGGGCCTCTGACAAGTACGCAGCCGCAGCACTATGGGTTGACAAAGTGACAGGCCGCCTGAGAAACTTCAGTACTGTGTAAACATGCTACAACCTACACGGGTACATTGTACATATTTAATAAATGTTCCCATGGATATTAAAAAGTCTAAAAGTAAATAAAATTATATAAAAATACTTAAATAACCTTTATACATATTTTTTATTAAACATAATTCAAAGTACCAAAAATTGCAAAAATAAGACAACCACTACTTCTAAAAATATATTAAAATACTCTAATATACTGTTATGAAAATTTAAAGACATCAAAGGTTATTTGTCACACTGAGAAAACTTATGATGTAAGAATATTACATGAATACCCATGATTTAATTTTTTAAGTAATTATTTTAGTAAATCAACTGAATTTTGAAAATAAGGAGTAAAATCAATATCATGACTTCACTGCAATTTTTTCATAAATAATGAGAACTCACCTGACATAAGAATATTGGTAGGAATTTCTATTAAAATAATTATTAAATTAATGGTAACATTTATTAAGGTAATTAATCAAATGATAACTAAAAAGGACAGATGAGTGTTATTCACGTGTCCAAACATCAATTATAAAATAGAATAATTCCCTTAACCTGTGGAATTAGATGCTAACTGTGTTACAGCACCAAGAAAATGTGACAGGCTACCAATTTTTACCATGCTAGCCTCAGTGTCTGTCCCTTTGAGCCCCTGTACTCCTCAGAAGGACCATATTGGGAGTCCAAAAGCTATAAATAAAGAGCTATTTTGAGGATATTGATGCCCGGAGACCCAGTTATTTTTATATCAAAACACCGTGCAAAGGTAATCAAGTACTTCCAAGAGATAAGGAAGTGATTTACGGCTTAGTCTGATTAATAATATTGGTCCTGAACCTCTTTTTCTCCATTTAAACTGCTGAACAACCTTATAAACCCAGTATACTGGTTTAACCCATCATGAAAAGTCCCAAACAGATACCCTAAGGATTTAATAATATACCAGTGAGTATTATTATCTTTTTTCTGTTGCGGAAGCTTTGTTAAAAAGCCCTGACACTCAATGGTGTATTTTATACACATATTATATTTGGGCAAAATATCCTTTAACCTAAAGGGCCCAAAGTAGCCAGGACTAAGTGTTTTCATACTGAATTCCCTGAACAGAGGTGTTAAAGATCCCCAATATAATTTTTCCCCCTCTATAAAAATATTTAATAATTAATTTATCTATATTTATTAATAAAAATAAACCATAACCAAACCAATAAACCTTGCAATAAGCTTTATGCAAATATTTTACGGATTTTTGCTGCATTTATTGATTAATATATTTATTATTTATTCTATCACCTCTGGTTGCTAAAGTATAGCAACGGTCTTGGCATCCAAGAGGCTGACAAATAGCCTTTCTCATGGCTGCTGAGTCCCCTTGCTTGTGGGTTAGCTTGTATGCCTCCCAATGACTCCCATGATCCTTCACCAGATCCTTGATCTCGGACTTCTTGGCCAAGTCCGGACTGGTAGGAGTAGGAGGAGGAGTAGCCTTGCGGGACAAATTTACAGGAAAAGGGCTCACTTCCAACAGTGTGTTAGTTGACTTGGCAGGTGCGGGTGCTGGTGGATTTTGTGGCACCTGAGTTGCGGGTTTGAGCCCCCTTGTTGTGCTTGCTATGGGCACTTGTACAGGTGCAGGTTCCTCCGGAAAGAGGTCAAAAGGAAGGGCCCCTTGAAGTTGCACGGTTTTTGGGCCTGTTTTGCAACATTGTGCAAAAAAATGAGTATAAGTTTTTGTCAAAACTTAGTAAAAAAAAAAAAAAATAAAAAAATATTTTTTATTTTTATTTTAAAGTAGTTTAAGCTCACTTAGAATTAAATTGAAAGGAATTTAGGCTTGGTTAGGGTTGAAGGAGTCCTTAGTGGGTAATCCAGGGGAGTCTTTGTGGGTACCAATGAGGTCTTTGCTTAAATCCAAAGATTTGTGGTGAGATCTGTTTTCTAACGGGTCTTTCTCAATAAAATCTGCAAGTTAAGAGGTTCTTTACACTTCAAATATGTTGAAAAAAATAATTTTTGATACTTTTTTGGTTTTTTAAAATTTTATTAAATTTTTATGAATTTTTTCTTGATTTTTGAATTTTTTTTTTGAAATTTTTCAATAGAAAATGATATAAAAATATTTTGAGCTTACTTTATTTATTTTCTTTATATTTTTTAAAGAAATAAAGTTTTCTTTGATATTTATTCCCGCCCTTGTGTTGCCTGAGTAAGTAATTAAAATTTTTAAGCCTTACAAGTTCTAATTCTTTATGTTTTAAACCTTTTTGTTTATAATGGTTTAATCTTGCTTGTTGTTGCTCAGGAGTTATGATAACACGTACAAAATTAAATTTTTCTTCTTTTATTTGTTTAAGAAGGTTATAATAATCATTGATTAATTCCCCGTTGATCTTAATATCCACCAGAAGAATAACAATGAAAATATTAATAATTATTTTTACTTATATTTACATAGATGATCTGGTCCAAAGAAATTCATTAATTATAAATTAATTATTCAGGGATACTTCCCGGCCAGACCCCCAGTTGTCAGCTTATTGATACCACAAACTTTGCCTTCCTTTTGCAACAGAAAGTTATATGGGTGTTGGAACAATAATAAATCCAAGAAAATTATGTGAAATGCTCAAATGGTTGATTTAGAGGCAAGCGCAAAGTTTAAGTGGTTTTGATAAGATTGTGATGTGATTTATTACAACTGAAAACCAGAAGAATTCAGACCAGATTTAGAAATTTAAAAAACCAGAACAGAATGAGAGAGAATAAGAAAGATGAAGAGACAAACATCTTAGATGTTGTTTAGAGAGTAGATGAGAATAGAACCCTGGCAGCAAAGAAGTAGTAGAGGAAAGAAGACATAGGAGAATGTCTGCAAGCGGCGGAACAAGGTTGTCAGATGCATCAAGCTAGGATTATCTTGAGGATCATGTTCTTACCAGGCACAGAATTGTAGATAGGGACTTTATTGAAGGGAGACTTTGACAAGATCAAAATGGATTGAGGAGAATAGAGGGTCAAGAGGAAAAGATGGGCTGATGAGGATTTGAGAGGAAGAGAAAAGATATAGGAAGCAGAATGAAAAGAAAGAAAGAAAGAAGAAGTAAAAGGTATTGAAGAAAAAGAAAGAGATCGCAAGGAAGAGAAAGAAGAAGGAGGAATCAAGTCCGCCCCCGCTAGCCAGGAGGAGCCCTGATCCCTTCCGAGAACAGGGTCCGAGTCAGCTGAGGACCTGAGTTTCACAGGACAGATCATTGGGTGACCCTTCCAAGTTTGCGTGACCTTTGAGAAAGATTCACAATATTATAATATTTGACAATATTGAGAACCCCACATGACTGGTGAGGGGATGAACCAAGAGATCAGTTTTCTGGATTGGCAAAGATTTGTTTTTGGAGGAGTTCCAAGGAACTCATTGAAGGATCTTTTGTGAGGAAATCAGCAACCATTGGCTGACTTTGAATTAGATTGAGATTAAACTCCCCGTCAGCAATGTCCTCACGCAATCCTTTTATTTTTATATCTATATGTCTGGACTTTGAGTGAGATCCAAATTTTTTTTTATTTTGTTGTCCAAACCATTTTTTTCAATGTGTAAGGTAGGCTTGGGTTTGGGTATTTGATATATCTCACCAATGAGGTGTTTGATCCATTTAAGCTTGAGGTTGCAATCCAGTAGCGCATTTAATTCAGATTTGGTGGAGGAATAGGTGATATTTTGTTTTTGAGTAGAATTCCAGACAATTGAGCTTCCATAGTGAAGGATAATTTATCCGGTTTGCGGCTTCTGGAAGGTTGGATTGTCTCCCCAGGTGGCATTGCTGAAACTCAAGAGAATTTCTTTTTTGGGGTCACAGCTGATGAAGAGCTTGAAATCCTTGGTTGTTTTGAGGTATTTCCACACCTTCTTGACTTCTCTCCAGTGATTCATCCCAGGATTGGCGTTGAATTTGGCCAGGCTAGACACAGAGAAAGAGATTTCACGAGGTGTTTACTGGGCTAGGTGATTAAGGAGTCCAGTAGCAGATCTACAGTTGATGTATAATTGGCAGAATTTAGCGTGTTTGGTATCAGACGCAGGTTTCAGATTCAAATTTTGAGTCAGTGGAGCATGAACGTCCTTGCAGGATGATAGGCCCAGTTTTTCCAGGCTGCGAGTGATGTGATTGGGTTGGCTCAGGAGAATCTTATTTCCCTTGAGTTCCATAAGAATTCCAAGGATGGTGTTGGGAGGATGGCAAGACCAGTTATTGAATTGTTCTAAGAAGTTAGATTTGAAGACGTGGGAGTTACCTACGTGAGTAGATGATTTCTTTTTTCTGAGGGTTGAGATAGAGGAAGGGATTGCTAGTTGAATCTTGATAGCCTTGAGATTTGATCCATGAAGTTAGAGTCTCGTACCAGTTTTTGGGGTATTGCTTCAAGCTGTAGAGAGATTTTTTTTAGCTTTAGATATGGAGACTTCCTGTTTGATCTTTCTGGAGTTCTTATGATAACAGTTTCTTCAAGAGGAGCATGTAAAAATGCACCCTTAATGTCAAATTTAGTCAATTTCATTTTCCTTTTTAGACTTTATGTGAGGGAAAATCAGAGTGAACCACTTTTGCCAGTTGGTGCCCAAGTTTCATTATAATTGATTCCTACAACTTGTTAAATTCTTGGACGCTGTGGAAACTAAAGGGGGGGGTAACACCCCAGAAGTCGCCCTCGAGTTCCGGAAGTTATTGATCAAAGCGTCTGTAAGGAGATTGGATGCAGCCGTTCAAGAGATAGATAGAGTGAGAGGGAGGGAGTGATAATAAGATGAATTACTTCCTTTCCAATCCAATGCAATCCAATGCCATAAAAAGTAATATCCTAAAGGGCAATCCAGTCCGTAAAGGAAAGTGAAGTTGGGTGAAGTGGGGTGAAGTGAAGTGTTTTTCCCTCCTCCTTTCCTCCCCTCCTTCCTCTCTCCTCCCATGCCCCTACAATCCGGATTTGAGAGCAAAGTATTTAGGTCCTCCCTCTCAACCCTAACCTAATACAACCACAAGTAACAAGAAAGAGTGATTAAATACAACCCTAAGCTGCAGAACCCTAGCCCAACCCTATCCCTCCATCCCTCACCATTACCCGCGCCCTTCCGTATTAACGTAGCCCAGTTTTTCCGCCCGCGCGCGTCCACCCAAAAACCCGTTCCAATATCCGGGGCGTACCCACGTGACCCAATCCGCGCGTCTTGCAATGCGCGGTCCAATCCGTGCAAGCTTTCCGATCCAAGCAAGCCTTCCGATCCGTGCAAGCTTTCCGATCCGCGCAAGCTTTCCGGTCCGCGCAATCCATCGTCTCCCGTCTCCAGGTGCTGAGCCCGACCCAACCGCTGCTGGGCCTACCTGACTGCTGCTGAGCGCGCCGCCTGCAGCCCTTTCCTGACTCGCGTCCATAAAAGAGAACCACAACGCAGAGTTTGGGTTTGTACTTGACAGGATTTCCGTGGCAGTTCTCCTTTACCTTGAAGACCCAAGTTGTATTTAAGATGTTGTCTGGGGTGCCATAATATTCTTCCCAGACTTCCTGAAGCTCTATGGATTTCAATTTGTTGTTGGCTGCCCTCTTCCATTTTGGCCATTCAGGACACTTTTGTGCGGCCTTGTAAGAGGGGGGTTTGTATTAGTGATGGAAACCATATTGTTGGGGTTTTCTTGTCTCGCGCCTGGGCCTTTGAGAGGTGGATTGAGTAGGAAGTTCTGGAACTGGAGAAGGCAGAGAAGGAGGATCAGGGGATGATGAATCTACCGATGCAATGTCTTCCCAATCTGATTCAGATTCTGATAGGTTGTCCTGAGATCTTGTATGGTGTATTGTTTTTCAGCTGAAGAGAAGTCGGATTTGCTTGACTCAGCGTTTGTTTGACTTAAGAGATCCATCCCAGGCAATTCAAAGAAGGGAAAGTTGTAGAGAGAATCTTTGAGAAACTGGACATGTTTGGTTTCAACAGAAGCACCAGATGAGTTGAGAATGAGATAAGAGTGAAAAACGGGATTGAACCCAATCAAGACCCCTTCCAGTCCTTTTTCATTAAATTTTCTCCGTCAATTTGCAAGGTAAATAGCAGGAGATCCTACAGGTTTCAAAAAGTTATTGGGTATTTTCTTGTTGAACACAAGTTCACAAGGGGATTGGTCATTAACTTCCCTAGGGACTTGGTTAAGCATGAAACAGAAACTTCTGACCATGATGTGCCAGTAGCTCTTGTTCAATCTGGAAGAAGAGAAGTTTGCACGTGCTGATTCCATGATTGTTTGATTGGCTTGTTCAGCTCAACCATTATGTGGAAAGTGGTAGGGTTCAGACGTCAAGAGCTTGATTTTCTTGGTCTTGGAAAAGCTTTTCAAGGCATTGTTTGTGAATTCTGTCCCCTTATCCAAAAAGATTTCCATTGGGTAGTAATTGAGCCTTTTGTGTTAAGTCTCAAGGATGCTGATGATAAAGTCTGAAGTTTATTCTTTGGACATAAGGGGGAAGGCAAAGAGGTAACCCATGCAGTTTGAAAAAGAATTGAGATAAGTTAAAAACCTAGACCTAGCTGTCATTTCACAATAAGTCAAACAAAACATAAGAATCATCGTAGAGGAGTAATTAATAGCTGAAAGTGAAAGAATAGAATAATAATCCATGGAAATACCAACAGGCAAACGTAGGACTACAGGCTGGGTTATGGCCTCTAAAAAGACTAAGTAGAGTTACGCGCACAAGCAGCTAAAGAGCTGTCTGACAACATCAACACAATTGCACTGATAGACACATCCAAAGTTTTTCAATGCTGATGATGAGTTGATGATCTTGCAAACACCTACATTTGTATTATTAGGATTATTGTTGCCTTCAGTTGGGTTGAAGTGTTTTAAAAGGTGAGTGTCAAACAGGATCCTACTAAAACTTGACTGACTTGGGTGGTGGAATGATGGAGCTCGTTTTGGGGTGATGTAGAAGGATCTGTAGTTCTTTTTCCCTTTGTGTGTGGTGATTTGTGACATTTGAATAACAACAACGCTGTGGAAACTTAAGAAGAGTTACCTTCGCAAGTTGTCCTGAGTTCCGGAAGTTATTGGTCTAGCCTCTGTAAGATGATTGGGTGTGAGTTTTAAGAAGAGAGAGTGATGATATGATGAAATTCCTTCCTTCTCCTTCCGTAAGGTGATGATGATCCTCCCCAACCTGGAGTTAATGGTGAGGTCTTGAGTCCTCCCCCTCAACCCTAGCCTAAGTACAACCACAAACAACAGGAACAAGTGATGAAATAAAACCCTAAGCCGCAGAACCCTAGCCCAACCCTATCCCTCCATCCCTTGCCATTACCCGCGCCCTTCGGTATTAACGTAGCCCGGTTCGTCCTTCTCATGGCGCGGCCCTCCGCCGCGCCCTACTCAGAGCCCCCCGTGTTTCCGTCCGCGCCGTCTGCGGATCCCGCAATCCGCGGGTTGGCCCACGCTTATGCCCGCACGGGCCTCCCCAGCGCGTATAGCCCATGATCGCCCCGCCCTTGCCTTCCGGACTAGCCACTCGCAAGCTTGGTTGGGCCGGCTCCATCACTTGGTCTGCTTCTTCTGGGCGGGTTGCGGCCCGGCGCCGCCTAAGGTAGGCCTGACCCATACCTGGTGCTGAGCCCCGCAGCCCCTACTGCTCACCCCGCAGCAGCTGCTTCTGAGCCCGCAGCAGGCACTGCTGAGACCGCACGCACGCCAGATGCTGAGCCTGACCTACCCAACTGCTGAGCGCGCAGCCCGTGACGCAGCTCTTGATCCGGGGTTATAAATACGACACCACAACGCGAGTTGTGAAGATAGAAGGATCACAGGAGTACAGAGACTACGGTAACTATGAGATAACCCAGCACAGACAGAAGATAGTGAATTCAGGAAAGAGACAGGTAACAAATGAGAAACCTTGGAGAAAAATCAAGAAAAATAATCAACACAGTTTGCCACAAGAGTTAGGATATATCTGTGGCCAGCCTTTGATTTTGGATTGATTGGTCCTATCAGATCTAGATATATTCTTTCTAGGGGATGGGAAAAGGATTTTGAGGTAGCTGAGAATGGAGCCCTTGTGATTTTGCTCCTCACGCAAGCATCACACTTGAATTTGCTTAATTCATCTTTAGAGTATTGACCTTTGAGGATAGTTTTGAGGGTGGAGATTGAGGCGTGCCCATAAATCTTATGGAGGTTGGAGAGCAATTGAGTTTGGATTGACAGAGACGGTGAGGATTGATTTGAGAGATTGACCAATGGGTTGTTTCCAGAAATTTTGGGCTTCTCAATGACAAATAGGCTGTTGCGGACCACACCTTTAAGTACAGTCTGGCCAGCTTGGGTGACACTGAATCAATCTTGTTCTTGTGAGAGATTACATCCCTTCTTTGCCTGGAGACCGGGGCTTTTAGGTTGACTACAATGTTGGGTAAGTACATACATTCTTTATGACTGACAATAGAGTCCTTCCACTCCATTCAAACAGTGCCTGTTCCCCATATCTTGATATTGGCTTCTAGTTTGCCTGTTTTTATCTCTTCCAACTTTTCCTTCATTTTGATTGAGATTAAATACTTCAGATTGATGAATATGTGTAAATTGGCGCCATAATCTAGGAAAAGGTTAGGTGTGTTATTAGCGTTGATCCAGAGTGTGACTAATGCGTTGTAGTTGATGGTTGGAGTCTTCTTGATTTGATTCTTCCATTTGTTCTTTTTCTCTATTCACCATGCTGGAGCAATTTGAGGATGGAGATGAAAGCAAGAGGATTCGGGATACGGTGCATTAGGGTTGTGAAAGCCTTCTTTGCACAAAAAGCAATTCTTTCTGTCTCCCTGATATGTCTTGCTCTTAGTAGTCACTAAAGTTCTGTCGGAGGTGGACTTGCCTGTTTAAATTTTTGCCTTGCGGTTTTTATTGTACTCGGTTAGATGGTTGAATACCGCCTCTACTTTCACCAACTTTTCTCCGTGCATAATTTGTTGTTTTAGGTTCTTTAGAGTAGGTGGAAATTTGAAAATTATAAGGTACACCAAAATATTGTTAGATAGCTCTATTCCAATGTTGGCCATGCAAGTGAGAGCTTTTTGAATTTCTGTTATGAATCCCTCAATGGCGTGTTTTTTGAATGGAGCGTGGAGAAATTGGTTGAAGATAAAAGCTCTATTGGAAGTCTCAGAAAAGGCATACCTGTGGGTAATCTTGGCCCAGAGTAGTTAAGATGATGTTATGTTTGCGGCGTTGACAATGTTGGCATGGGTTGTGCTATCCAGTTAAGATAGAATTATTGCTCTGATTTCTCAATCTTGTTTTACAGGTAATTGGCCCCAGTTTCTAGTTATGGCTTCGTTGATATCTTTGAGATCAAATAGCATCATCATCTTGTTTCGCCAGATAGAGTAGTTATTGTTGTTGAGAGGGGGAATAGCATCAGAGGAGGCATTGAGTGCAACCTGATAGAAGTACTTGTTTTCTCCAGTTTTTTCATTCATTCTTGGTGGCGTAGAGTTGTCCTTTGGCTTTGAAACGTGATAAGCATGTGACGTGATTTATTGGAACTGAAAACCAGAAGACTGCAGGCCAGAGTTAGAAAGTTAAACAACTGCAACAGAATGAGAGAGAAGAAGAAATATAAAGAGACAAAAATATTAGACGTTGTTTAGAGAGTAAATGAGAAGAGAAACCTGGAAGCACAGAAGTAGTAGAGGAAAGAAGACGTAGAAGAATGGCTGCAAGCGGTGGAACTAGGTTATCAGATGCGTCAAGCTAGGATTATCTTGAGGATCATGTTCTTACCAGGCATGGAATTGTAGATAGGGACTTGATTGAATGGAGACTGATGAGATTGAACCAGATCCAGGAGAATAGTGGTTCAAGAGGAAAAGATGGTCCAATGAGGATTTGAGAGGAAGAGAAAAGATATAGGAAGCAGACTGAAAAGAAAGAAATAAAGGAGAAGTAAAAGTTGTTGAATAAAAAGAAAGAGATTGCAAGGAAGAGAAAGAAGAAGGAGGAATCAAGTCCGCCCCCACTAGCCAGAAGGAGCCCAGATCCCTTCTGAGGGCAGTGTCCGAGTCAGCTGAGGACCCAAGTGTCACAGGACAGATCATTGGGGGACCTGTCCAAGTTTGAGCTACCTTGGAGAAAGATTCATAATACTATAATATTTGACAATATTTAACAGTTTTGGTTGGATTAAATTTACTTAATTATATTATTCAAGAGGGGACACAGTTTATGTAAACAGGGGATCTTTATTGAATAACAAACTCTCTTCAAGGGGCCCTTTTCAACTGTGTAAAGACCTTGGGACAATAAGGTCCTTAGTGATCACTCAAAAGGGGTTACTCAAGGGGATTGGGTGGACTTCCTGACTCACAGAAATTAAGCCTGGAGGCAAGGAGGAGACAACTTACTCATTCAAGCAGACACTCCAAGAAACTTGCAGAAATTCATGGTTGAAAGGGTCTCTGGGGATTATTGCTGATATTCTTCAATGGAATTAACAATGTGTTAAGAATACTAAGAATAAATTCCTTCCTTCTACCTCAAAACTTTACGCGGCGCGCTCACTTCTCAAGAACGGGGAACAACTCCCCTCCCCCGGGGGGAGAGACTCTTGACTCCCTCTCTTCCTGGTCGTGAGGAGAGTTTCTTCCTTCGGACCTTTTGGATGACAGTTATTTTTCTTATTCTATTCTGTTTTCTATTCTTCAGTTATCTCTTAATTCCATTTACTATTTTATAGTCTGCTTTCATTCATTCTCATCTTCATTCTGTTTCTATCCACTTGTCTCACCCACTCAAACTCGACTCATCCCTCACCCTCCAATCACCGAACTTGTCTCAACTCTAACTCTCAACCTCATCAAGACTTCAATCTAGCCTCTCTCCATCAGAACTGTTGCCTGGTAAGAGCCTCTTCCTCAAGATCATACAAGCCCAACAAAATCTGATATCCTCAGAACCCTGGCTGTAGTTCTCTGTCTGCATTGCTGCGTCTCATCTGTTCTCCATTTGCCCTTCCATTCTTATCTGTCCTGAAGGTAGTCAGACCGTTGGTATTCTTTTCTTATTTTCCTCTTTCTTCTCTATTTTCTTGTCTCAAGCTTGTTCTTCATGTCTCTGATGCTTTAACCCTCAGCCTGCTGGTTTCTAGCCATATGAAATTCAATTCTCAACTTAACACAATGGCCTAGAATTAATAATTATACTATCAGACTGAGGCCATAAATCACTTTTTTATCTTGAATAAACACTTGATCATGTATGGCAAGGGGTCTGGATTTCTTACTTAAAAATCACTGGGGTTTAAACCATCTAAAAGGGTTGGTTTATACACTTTTCTGGGGTAATAAGTTTTTCTCAGGGCACTTAGAAAGGGTAGTGCTTGTGTTCTGAGGATGGCAGGATAAGCAGGGATATTTTGGCATGTAGTCTTGGTTTTGTCAACTGGCTAGCCTTGCATGTGTCATATTTCTATGTGAAATAATTGTCAGAAGGTATTTAAATATTAATTTGTTATTTTTATGGTTCAGAAATAATTGCTTATTTTTTATCACTTTATTTTGAGTGGCATGGGTAGAAGTGCGTATTTGTAGATTCCAGGCCATTTTCTGCACATGTTGGTAATTTTTAATAATTTTTTGGTAGACTTCTTGGTGTGTTTTTTGTTTCATAAAGATTTGGCAATCTTATTTATGTGACAACTTTTAGTGTGATTTCTCACAATTTATTTGCTTTATTGTTTTGATTTTCATATTTTTATTCAATTTTCTTATGTTTCAGACATCTTCCTATCTGTCAGTCAACTTGTTACATATGCATGATGTATGCTTGAAGGTTGTAGCATGTTCCTGCAGTACCTGGCTGTTGGAATTAGAGCGAATGATTTTGAAGCGCGCAGGCTTGAAGGCTGCATGCAGGGATCCCTCATCAGTCATTTTGCATGCTGGTTTATTGACTTGCACCTACATATTAAGTTTCAGGCGTGTGTACCCTTGGTATATAAATGTGGGGCTGCGCACGGGAATTGTGACATAACACAAATCTGCCTGTAACTCCTAAAATATACAAAACACCTCAATCATGAATGAATTTTAGTTGTGAAGCCTATACATGGCATTATGTTTGAAATATTAGAATGGCCAAAAGGTGCCATAGTGGTGTTGTGGTTTATTGGTCTTTTTCTTCTGAAATTATTTAAAGATATAAGGAGTTGGAATTAAAGGGTGGGGTCAATTAGCAACCCTAATTATTTTTTGTTCAGGAATCCTTTTCTGTAATAATATATATGGATTTCACTCTCCTTCAAATTTTATTATTTATTTTTTCCTTTTTGATCTACTTTGACAGGTTGCTCTTGTCAACCAGCAAGCTGAAATTTACTCCAATCAGTTAATACATAATGAGAAACCAACCAACATCAGATTACCCGTGGGAGTTTCTGTAAAAAGAATTATTAAAATACTGGAAATATTTACTAAGGATAATGAATTAAAAATAGATAATATGGACAGATTAGTGTTATTATAAGGTCCAAAACATCAATTAAAAGGTAGAATGATTCCCACACCCTGTGGAATTAGATACTAACCGTGCTATATCACATAGAAAATGTGACAGGATACCACTGTTAACCCTGCTAGACTTATTCTCCCTCTCTTTGAGCCCCTTTATTCCTCAGAAGGACAATATTGGGACTCAAAGAGCTATAAATAAGGAGCTCTTTTGAATACATTGATACCCAGAGACCCAGTTATATTTACATCCAGACACAGTTCCAAGGCAATAAAAAACTTTTAAGAGATAAGTAAATGATTTATGGCTTTAGTCTGATTAATAATATCCGTCCCCAATCCTTTTTATCATTTTAAACTGCTGAAAAACCTTTTAACCCCAGTAACAGGTTTTAAACCATCAATGTGGGTCCCAAAAAGGTACCCAAACCATTGAATAATATACCATTGAGTTTTATTACAGTTTTTTCTTTTGTGGAAGCTTGGTTGCAAAGCCCAGCCACTCCACCATGTATTTTATATACATATTACCTTTGGGCAATATATCCTTTAAGAATATAAATTAAAGGTTCCAAAGTAACCAGGTCTACGTGTTTTCAAACAGCATTCCATGAAGAGAGGTGTTCAAGATCCCCAATATTATTGTGGCCCCTCTTTTAATTTATTTAATCATCAATCTATTAATATTGATTTATAATATTAAACAATATCCAAACCAATCAACCTTTCAATAAGCTTTATCCAAATTTTTTAGGCATTTTTGCTTCATTTATTGAATAATATATTTATTATTTATTCTATTACTTCTGGTAGCTAAAGGATAGCAAGGATCTTTTCATCCATCTCGCGGAAACTTCTTGTATTTGGTTATAAAGAGCTACATCATATCAAGCCTCATCTTATCAAAGATCATTCATTCATCCATTTTCCTAGGTTTATAACTCACTTGTCTCAATCTCCTTCTTCTGATACTTGAAATATAGCAAGATTCTTCTTGGTACTTCTAATCACACCAAGTTGTCATAGTCCATCCTACATCTTTGATTAAATCAATCTCAACAGTTGTTTTGTTGGAAGATCTTTCCTTCTTTATATTCGGATTTTAATTCTATTTATTTCATTTTTTTGCAAGCCTGTTTCTGCTTTTATCAAAAATTAAAAACAAATTCAACAGGCTCTCTTACAAAAAATAATCATACTTAACAGGCTTCCCAAATTTAAAGGGAAAATAAGAGACTCAAAAACTTCACAAATAACACATCAGCTAAGGGACCTGGATATCACCAAAAAAAGGCCTCTACAGACTATATCTTCCACACTGCTCCAATGATATGAGCTTCCCCATCCCACATATCACCCACAAATTTGAATGTTGATTCTAATCATCATTCCTCTGAAAACTCCTCTCCAAATGAATCCTCCTCCTCTGCAGCCGTCTCCTCCACATTAGCCATCTGCTGATGTTTTTCTCCCAAACCCGCAATTTTAGAAAAATCTGTAGTTCCCCAAACTTCCATTTTATTTATGTGAGCTTCTCCTGCCTTCTGCTTAGGCAGAGTGCCATACAAATCCTCCAACTGATTAATTCTGCCAGGAAACTGACTCACTATCCAATAAGGGTTGTTCCAGAAATCCAAAAAAAGCTTAACCCGCTGCATCTCCAAGATCCAATTGTAAATCAGAGAAATATATCCCTTTTGCAATGTTTAATGCAGGAAATTGGCTCAACACTTGTCCCAGTACCGGAGTGACTTAGCCCAACAGTCCTTCATCTTCTTTGCCACCTTTTCCACCATCTAATTTCTCTGCAAGGATTTCTCCGCCCACCCTGCAACTAATTCCTCCATGGTTTCAACCTTCCACAAGTCAATAGCAAGATAAGTGAGGGTTTTGATATCCACCAGAAGCACTGGCTGCCAACCATACAAACCTTTTTAAGGAAAATAACCCATCCCCCGCTTGACCAATATTGAATCTGCAAATAACACAACCAGCAAGGTGTCTTGCCACTTCTTCCCTCTTTTTCCACAGATCTTGAAAAGTTCATCCTTGATTGGCTGATGCCCCCTCTCTACAGCCCCAGTTCCCTCCGGAGAATAATCTGTAACCCACTAAAACTTTGCACCACAAAATTTGAATAGCTTCCAAGGATCACCGCAAAGATTTGCTCTGCTGTCCATCATGAGGAGCCCCAGAAACCCAAAATGGGAAAACCAGTCATCCTCCAAAAACCTCCCAACTTTATCTGCCAATAATTGAACCAATGGAAGCGCCTCCACCAATCCCAAAAAATTTTCCTCAGCCACAAGTAGAGAAGGAATAGTCCCCGCCTTGATATGGACCAAGTCCAGAAAGACCCTTCCAAAAAGGGAATCCTCTCCCAACAAAACATTGTTTTAGAATTTGAGTTTATATATATGTGACTTTCACTGGAGTTTGAAGTATCATTGATTGGATTGATTTCATTCATATTATTGTTTTCATTGAAGTATTAAAATAATGGTTAAAATATAACTAGGCTTTGTTTTTATAAGTGATTCTCAGACTGTCCAAGCATAACAATTCACTTACCATGTCACTTAAACTGCTTATGTTAATTCTGCCTTATTAATTTTGTACTCAACCACTTGTTAGCCAATCATGTATTTAGTCTATATAAAACATGGTGCTCTCAAGTGAAATTTATCATCTCTTCAGCCCAAAAATCAACTGGAGTTTCCTTTTCCTCCTGTCCTCAGGCCCGTTACGCTTGAAGTTATAAGCTCCTTTCATTCTTTTCACATTTAAATTTTACTTCATCAGAGCTTAAGCTCTCTTTATCTTCACACACCCACCTTCCAAGCCAACCTGGTACTCATCTGCTGACAAGCTTTTTAACTTGGCCCTCAATCCCGCACCATACATCCCAGACCCGGTAACCAGAGCCTTGTCTTAACCCTTTTCCAACTTTCTGCCTCCCCTGGTGCCCCACGTTTTCACAGAGTCTCCTGAAAAAGTCCTCCCAATCTTCCCGCTTTGTGATAACAACCCAGGGTAATGAAAGTTCCTGCTTCCATAAATGCGCTTCCTGACGGAAGAAATGTGGAAACTTCCAAGGAACCCACTTTGCCTTTGCCAGCGGCAAACTTTCTAGAAAATATAGTGTCAAAAACACTCCTCCAACACCTGAAACCTTCCAAACTTCTCCAAGGGAAGTTTAAAAACCTCGGCAGCTGTTTCTTCCAACTTTGAAAGCCTCTTTTCCACATACAAATCCTCCTTTGAAGCGGGCCAGAACACCAGATACCATGATAAGGCATCCAGAATTGTAAATGCCTTCCCTGGAACATGCCTGACTGAAAAATTGAACAGCTTTGATTATGCAATCCACCAATTCATAGGAGCATTGGGAAAAACTGGGGAATTGATCATCCTAGCTGGCGCCTCTTCATCCACAAGCAGTTCAAAATTCACCCCCCAAAACACATGCTTCAATCTCCACACCTTCCTTGTAAACCCACACAACTCCAACTTGGGCTGCAAGTACCAAGCTTTGACCTCCCAATAATTTACCAACTTGTAAATGTCAGCCTCCTGGATGCAAAGACCCTTGCTATCCTTTAGCTACCAGAGGTGATAGAATAAATAATAAATATATTATTTAATAAATGCAGCAAAAATCCGTAAAATATTTTGATAAAGTTTATTGCAAGGTTAATTGGTTTTGTTATAAATAATTTTATAGAGGGGCCAAAAATATATTGGGGATCTTTAGAACCTCTTTTCAGGGAATTCAGTATGAAAAAACGGAGGCCTGGTTACTTCGGGCCCTTTAGTTTAAAGGATATTTTTCCCAAATATGATATGTATATAAAATACACGGTCGAGTTGCAGGGATTTGTTAACAAGCTTCCACAACAGAGAAAGGATAATAAAACTCACTGTTATATTATTAAATACTTTTGTTATCTTTTTGGGACGTGCACTGATGGGTAAAACCTATATACTAGGGTTATAAGGTTGTTCAGCAGTTTAAATTGATAAAAAGAGGGTTGAGGACGGATATCATTAATCAGAATAAGCCATAAATCACTTAATTATCTCTTAGAGGTATTTAATTACCTTGCCAATGTGTCTGGATATAAATATAACTGGGTCTCTGGGTATCAATATCCTCTAAAGAACTCTTTATTTATAGTTTTTGGATTCCCAATATTGTCCACTTGAGGGGTACAGGGGCTGAAAGAAACAGACAGTGAGGCTAGTAGGGTAACAAGTGGTAGCCTGTCACGTGTCCTTGGTTCTGTAACACTGGTAGCATCTAATTCAACAGGGTATGGGAATTATTCTACTTTATAATTGATGTTTGGACGTGTGAAAAATACAGGGATTCATGAGAAATGAGTGGAGAATATGAGATTTTGAGGAACAAATGAAAAGAGGGCACCTTGTCAGGATATGAGATTGGGAAGGAACACCTATTTTAAGAGGAGAAACAAGGACCTCCGGCATATTTGCCTAGCATGATATGGGAGGATAATATTACTATTTTAAGAGGATCAACAAGGACCTCAGGAAGAGCTGCCTAGCTTAATGGGGAGAATATGATGATGGTGATGATAATGATAATAATTATTTTAGTGATTTTGATGGTGATGGTGATGGTGATGGTGATGGTGATGGTGATGGTGATGGTGATGGTGATGGTGATGGTGATGGTGATGGTGATGGTGATGGTGATGGTGATGGTGATGGTGATGGTGATGGTGATGGTGATGGTGATGGTGATGGTGATGGTGATGAAATTGGAATGGAGTGGTGAAAGTTATTGGATAATGGTGGCAGATGACTGTATGTCATGTAATGAATGTGATTGTGATAATAAAAGAGGGTGGGGATTTCAAAGACACAAAGATAGTATTGAACAAAAGTAGGGAATGATTCCAACACACCATCCATTTCAATACTAGTTGGGAAGGTACATTGATTTTTTGTTGATGTTGATTGTTAATTTTGTTGATGGAAAAAGTGATGATTGAAAAGGATTGATTGTGGAGCCCTGGAGGAGTGCATTGGGATGGTTGTTTTTGTTTTAGAATGAAATTTGATGTGGGAGGAAATGGAGTTGTAGATAGAGTGGATGAAGCAGGTGGTTATGTAGCAGGTGAAGCCAAAGAGATGGATGAGACTGTGCAATGGGGGTTGAGTAAGATGGGAAAAATGATGCATGAGATGGAGCAATGAGAAGATTGTGAGTGTGACAGGACGGGCCAAATGAAAGGACCACCCAAGTTTTGAATGATGATTGTAGTTTTATGCCTTGATGAGAGGAGCAATTGATGGGTGAGATGGGTATTCTGACGAGTAGAGCAATGAGGGATGGAAGCAATGGCAGAAGGGGGAGGACACAATGGATGAGAAGTAGCAAATAAGTTGCAAGCGAGGCAGGGATGAGTAGCAACCAAGGTTTCAAGCAAGGTTAAAGAGGTGGAAGAGATGAGATGGCGAGAATAATGTGGAGCGACCAAGGAGAGGAGCACAAACAATGTTGCAAGCAATGAGGTGAGGGGGTGGATTTAGCCAATGAGAGGAGGTTTTTCATTGGATGATGATGATAGGGAAAGAGAAATGGTTGATGATGGTGGAGATGAGGAGCGATTGAACGACTTTGGGAGATGAGTAGCAATCAAACAAGGTCGGGATATGAGAAGCACTTGAAAAAGGTCAAAAATTTGAGGTGATAAGTGTTTATGACTGATGAAAATTGGGGGAATGGTAAACCATATCTTGGACATCCTTTTGAACAATTGATGATGGCTGGGTGGAATTTCTGGATGAAAAGAGTAAAAGATTGGTTGATTTGGGAAGGAAATCATCACTGGCACTAAGAATCAAGAAGAGGAAGAAGGGGACCATCCAGGCAAAGAGTGTGAAAAAGGGGAAATGTTGATGAATGTCACCAGATCCAAAAGACAAGAGGGTGGCAATCCACTCAACCATTGCGGAAGATGATGATGTTTTTGAGCTTGGTCTTGATCAAGATGAGTGAGCCAAGCATCAGGAAGAAAGGAAAGGAGAGAAAAAAGGGATGAAGAAGAAGGAAAGAGGGATGATGGGAGGAGGATTGGATTGATGAAGGAGAAACAAGGATGATTTGAGATGAGCCTTCTGGCCCAGGGTATTGATTGAGTATGGTAAATCTGATTATTGAGAGGGACTTAAAAGATTTGATTTGGCATATTGGAAAAGGTAGAGCGTAGGAAGGTACCGGTGGACAATTGAAAATGATATTGTTCAATTTTCCAGATGATTAGTTGAATCAAAACAACTGATTTAAGTGTCAATTGAGATTTGGATTGGAGGAGAGCATTAAATCTAGGGGAAGACGAGTATAAGAAATGATAATGAGTATTTGAAGCAGGGAGCAGAAGCAATAGATCATGATGGAAGGGAGGGAAGCAGAGGGTGGTGATGAAAATGCAGAGGACAGAGGGATTGGTGGAGAATGGGGCATGAGCAAGAGAAGAAAGAGCATGTAGTTGGAGGAAATTTTGAAGCAAGCAAGGTTACGGTCATGTTTAAAATCAGTACCATAAGTTGAGAAATCCAACCAGACATAACAACTAAAGTCTTTGAGATGTTTGATTTCAAAGACTTGTTGACCTTGGGTATTGTGAGTCTTCAGGAATCTGAGGTGAGTCCAATTGGTCCCAGTATTGCCTTTGAGACTACTATTGCTGAAACGCATCTTGATCCACTTGAACATGGAGCTCAAGAATTCAAAGTGGGCAAGCACAACACCATTGATCTTGATCTAATCACAGAGTTCAAAGATGACAGGTTTCTTGGATTGTCTATTGATACAGGGCTTGATCATGTACCAATCCTTCTTCTTGCTGAGCATTGCAGAGGTTGTCTTTGAATGATTTGAGGATCTGTGGATCAAGGCGGAGCAACTAAGGAGGCATAATTGGTTTGAGCAGATAGAATTCTGAGAGGATCTAGTGAGGTGCCTGATCCGGTGTTGGAGTTGGGATCATTCAAGGAAGATGAGTCAGAGAGGGGTGAATTAAGAAGCAAGAAATGTTGGGATTGAAGTCATAAGGTTGAGGAAGTGAGACATTGTGAGATGGATGATCTGAGATTGGACAGGTAGGGATTTGTTGGAGAGTTGAGATGAGGGAAAAGTGTGGGGTTGAAGACAAAACTTGAGGAGATGAGGTAGGGATTGAGGAATAATAAGAATTTGAGGTTGATGGGAGCTTGAGATCATAGATCCAATTGAATAAGAGGGTGATTTGATGGTAGAGGGGCCAGGGATTGAGCAGGCCTGTTTCCAGATGACAGTGAGGGATAAAATTGAGGTTGAGTACTTAGCCAGATAAATTCAATGATGAGGTTGAGTAGATGAAGGTAAGGAAACCAGTTGAATATTATTGCAGAAATGGATTTTCCACCCAAAATTAGGTAGGGTCAATCACTGACCCCACCCTTGAAATCCAACTCCTTATAATTTTAAATAATTAAGAGAAGAAATTCCAAAATACCACGGCACCACTATTGCACTTTTTGGCCATTACAATATTTCGCATGCATTGTCACGTATAGGTTTCACACCTAAAATATAGTCAGAATTGAGGTTTTGGGTGTATTTTAGGAGTTACAGATGGAAATGTGTTCTTTCACAATTCCCGCACGCAGCCGCGGCGGCCAATGCACCCGCGCGCAGCTGAGAACAGCCCTTTCACTCCGTCAAGGTCTTTTACGCAGCCCCGGGATTCTGACAAGTACGCAGCTGTGGGACTAAGAGTTTAATATTTTTGTGACATAATAAGAAAACTAATGATGTAAAAATATTACATGAATACCCATGACTTATATTTTTAAGTAATTATTTTAGTAAATCAACTGGATTTTGAAAATAAGGAGTAAAATCAATATCATGAATTTACTCCAATTATTTAATACACAATAAGAAATCACCTGACATCAGAATATCCGTAGGAATGTATATTAAAATAATTTTTAACTTACTGGGAACATTTAATAAGGATAATTGATTAAATAGTCAATAAAAAGGACAGATTAGTGTTATTCACATGTCCAAACATCAATTATAAAATAAGATCCTTGCTATCAATTAGCTACCAGAGGTGATGGAATAAATAATAAATATACTATTCAATAAATTCAGAAAAAATCCATAAAATTGTTGGATAAAGCTTTTTGCAAGGTTGATTGGTTTGGATATGGTCTAAGTTTATAAATCAATATCAATAAATTGACTATTAGATGAATTAACAGAGGGACCACAATTATATTGGGGATCTTTAACACCTCTCTTCTGGCAACTCAGTATGAAAACACATAGGCCTGGTTTCTTTTGAACCTTTAACTTATATTCTTAAAGGATATGTTGCCCAAAGATAATATGTATATAAAATACACGGTGGAGTGGCAGGGCTTTGTAAGCAAGCTACCACGACAAAGAAAGGATAATAGGCCTCACTGGTATATTATTCAATCCTTTGGGTACCTTTTTGGGACAAGCACTTTTGGGTTAAACCTGTTTAATTGGGTTATAAGGTTGTTCAGCAGTTTAAATTGATAAAAAGGGTTGGGGACGGATATTATTTATCAGACTAAAGCCACAAAACACTTATTTATTTCTTATAAGTATTTGATTTTCTTGGAATGGTGTCTGGATCTAAATATAACTGGGTCTCTGGGTATCAATATCCTCAAAACAGCTCTTTATTTATAGCTTTTTGAGTACCAATATTGTCATTCTGAGGGGTACAGGGGCTCAAAGGGACGGAAACTGAGGCTAGCAGGATAATCAGTGCTAGCCTGTCACTTTTTTTGATGTTGTAGCACGGGTAGCATTTTATTCCACAGGGTAGGGGAATTTTTCTAATTTTTGCCCATTGTGCTGTTTTTCCTGGCCATATCATTGGAAATGTCCTTGTAAGGCACCCATTGTCATCCCAGGGTTCTTAAACTGCCTAAGGAGGCACCTCAAAGAGAGTTTGTCTTTCTTTAAATATCCCAGGTATTATAATACTGTGGCCCCCCTTTTCATGAAAAATTGAAAGCCCTTTTAACCAAACCAATCAAACCTTGAACCCTCTCTTAAGAATATTTATTTTTTGATCTTTTTAAGTGTTTATCTTTGGAATATTATTATTATTATTATTAAAGTATTTTTATCACTCTCTCTAGCTAAATTACTGCAAGGTACCTGGTATCCGAGAGCTTCCAGCTACCACCTTGTAAATGGCTGTACTAGTCTTTCCTTTTACCATTCCAATCCAGTCACTAATTGCCTAAGAACTCTCTAGCTGTGCATGGAAATCCATTGGTTTGTATCTAGTTATCTTTGGATGAAATTTTAAAGTCTTTTTTGCATGCCCAGAGATTTTCTCCTCAGTTCTTTAATTTAATAAGTTCTTTCATTCACTAAATCCATTCATCAAATCAGGCTGGGCTTTTGTTTCTTTCCATTGGAAAACTTGTCCATCTTGCTGTTTTTCAAGCCATAAACATTTAATTTTTCACTTTGCAGTTGGCCTCATTAGGTTCCACTTTCCTCTTGCATTCAGCCTCTCCCTTTAAGCTCACAGCCATCTAACATTTCCCTATAGTACATGGGGTTGTTGTGTAACAGTTCTTTCAACCCAAAATTGCGGATCTGGCATACTATATGGGACTATGGGGGAACAAAGAAACTTGGAAATCAAAATTTCTCCTTATTTGAAAAAACTTCTGACAAACACCACATAAACACACAACACACGCCTGTCACATAAATTAATTTTTCATTTTTCTCAATATACATTTTTCCAAACCCAAAATTGAGAAAAATTTAGGATTTGCTGAATTTAAAATTGAATTGAATAATTAATTTCTGTTGAATTTTTTTTCTTTATGGGAACAGTGGTAAGCCCAAGCCCTCCCAGATTAAAAAATGGTATGTATATGGAATTAAATAAAGGTTTACTTAAAATATTTTTGATGGAATCTAGGGATTTGGGTAGGTTGTTGGAAAAGAAAACATTGGAAGCCCCAATTGCATCATCATCTATAGTTACAATTGAGGAACAAGATGTTTCTTAACAACTGGAAAAAGATGTTACCTCACAAGTTGAATTTACTAAAGTTGGTGGGTTTACATTTCATATGTCATTTGACTGAGAAGGATTTGGCTTGAAAAATACTAATCTAAGTAAGGGGTGCCAGAACCACTTGACCCTACTCCTGTGAAAGCCTTCAATAATAGGAATGAAGCCAAGATTTATTTTCAGTAATGGGAAGCCATGCATGCCTACGCTGTGGTGACCAAATGGGAAAACCTCATGTAAAGGTGAATTTTTTTTGATTTTTTTATATATATTCTTCAATCTGATTATCATACAAATATATATATATATATATATATATTACATATATATATATATATATATATATTACATATATATACATTCCCTGTGTTTCTATGGAAAATCCTTTTTTTTTTCATTTTCCCAAGTTCTGTTTGTACTATCAGTCTAGATAGGCCTCTCCAGGTTGTTGAAATCAATGGACCTCTGTTCAAACCCTCCCTGTTGCGCTTGGGGCTTCAATTTTAGGCCACAGTGCACGGGCAGACAGTTATCCCACTCATCATCATCCTCATCTTCATCAATTATTCAAACTTGCAATCTTTTTCCATCAATCACCGTCAAATTCTTCAATCCCCCCCAGTTTTTTATCTGATGGACCAAAAATCTATTTCTTGTAGCTGTCAGTGTCACTGCATATTTCCCACGGTTGTTGTAGCTGCTTGTGCCTCCCTGAACCCCCCTCATCAAACCTCCCTCATTGGTTGTCCTCCAACCTTCTGTCACCCATCACCGCTTGCACATTGCTCACCATCTGCAAACGCTTTCATGCACATTCATCTGCTTCCCACCTTTCTCCTTAACGCGGGGCTTGTTTCCTTTTCTCATCTCTAATTTTTTCTACATTTAAAGATTTTCCTTTTGCCCTCATTTGTTTTTTATTGTCATCACTATTATCTTATTATAAAAAAGCAAAAAAATCCCACTTTCATTTCTATTTATCTCTTGTAAGTATTCTACAGGTCCTCTTTCCCATAAAAGGAGAGGTTCTCCCCTGCCTTTTTTTGAGCATCATCCATCCATCATCACGGGAATAAATCAAGAAATCTGTTGGGCCTTCCCCCTTTTATCTGAGCAAATTATCCCCCTTATCTTGGGAATATCTATGATTGCCCTTTGATCCTTGAAACTAAATACTCAAATTCGCGATCCATCCCCTGTGACCTTATCTGTTATGAACAACCAATAGCCCTTCTGTTTGAAGAAGAATTCATTCAGTTGAATTATTGGGTATATTATACCACTCTTTGATCCCTTCTTCCACCATAATGGTCTTGATCATTCTTTGAATGCCCTTCTGGAACAACTCACTTTTCCTGAGGGGTTTCCTTCAGTGTGAAAGCTGCAGTGTTAAAACTCCCTTTATTTCTTTAAATTTTAATTCCTCCACCCTACTATTGAGTCCCTTTAGAAGTGTTGGGTTATTCTTGTTCAAATTCTTCACTGCTTTGCTCCTAGAGCTTCATAAAACAAATTTCCTTGTTTTTCACTGCCACCTGCATTTATCTTGCCTTCTTTTGTAAAGAGACCCACAGTTGTATGATACCCTTCATATCAGCCTCCTGGATGCCAAGACCCTTGCTATCCTTTAACTACCAGAGGTGATAGAATAAATAATAAATATTTTATTCAAAAATTTCAGCAAAAATACATAAAATATTTGGATAAAGCTATTTGAAGGGTGATTGGTTGGGTTATGGTTAAATGTTATAAATCAATATTAATAAATTGATTATTGAATAAATGAATAGAGGGGAAACAATAATATTGGGGATCTTTAACAACTCTCTTTAGGGAATTCACTTTGAAAACGTGTATACCTGGTTACTTTGAAACCTTTAATTTATATTATTAAAGGATATATTTCCCAAAGATAATATATATATACAATCTATGGAGGAGTGGCAGGGAAGTATCTAAGATCATTCTTGATTAGATTAAGTTTCAGGTTTTTTTTATTATTAAACATATCTAATTTCTCACTAAGGGGCAGAATGGAGTTGTTAGTAGTATTTATCAATTCTTCTTTTAAAGGCTGAAGGAACATAATGTTCTTGGATACCTGATAAAATATTCTCAATGGTTTGATTCCGTCTAATTTTACCTTTGTTTATTGTCTCCAATAATTGTTCTGTATGTTCCTAAATATTTTCTATCCCTACAGCTTTTTTTTGTTTACTAATTAATTTGGCCACTACTGAGGTCAACTTATCCAATTGGATGTAAGAAAAGTCCGAATTTCCACAAAAAATTATGAAATTTTGACACATATCATTAGAAAAGGAAGTAATTACATCAGAGGTTGGTTTAGAAAAGACACTGGGTTCATAATAAGAGGCTAATTGTAGTAAACCTTTTTCCACTTTTGACCTAAGGATATTATCTGATACCAATCCTCCCTTCCCTTTGGCTTTGGATGGGAAGAAGATCTCTTCTTTCCTGATCCTCTGAATTTCAGTTGGGCTAATTGATATCAAGGATTCCAATTTTCTACTTAGGAATCTACCTCTTCCCTTTGAATTATTTTCTGAGGGTTATCTGGGTAGCCTTTGCCTGAGATATTATCTTTTTCCTAGATACCACATCCTCCTTGGCTTGGGCTTCTGTGAATTCTTCCCAATATTTCACGTGCTCTTTGACTAAGTATTTGATCCTGGCTTCCTTGGCCAGATTCTTCTGGGGTGGTGGAAGTGAACTTCCTTGTGATGGAGGGGGGCTTGATGCTACTACCATCTTGGGCTCTAGGTGGGGGGAGGGCAAGAGTACTTGGGGCTGTTTCTTGTCCACCAAAATTAGATTCAAGGGTTCTCTCCCCCTCATGGTTTTTATTATTGGTTGTATCATGGTGACTGGGGGCTCCTGGAAAAGATCCATAGGAGGGAACTCTATTTGAGGATCTTGTGTTACATCTATTAATATTGAATAAAGTGTTTATAAGTATTTTTCTAGAGGAATATCTGTGATAATAAGTTTATGAAAACTTACTTAAGTTAATTTTTGAAGTTAATAAGACTTTATGAGGATTGTACTGGTCCTTAATGGGTAATTGTATGGGGAATTGTTGTGTTCCAATGAGTTCTTATTCAGTCCAATCAATATTTCAGGGCGTCCATAAATATCTGGTACTTCTTGATCCAATAGATCAGCTTTGGTGGCAGTGGTTTCTGGAATAGGAGGGTTCAATGATAGTATGAAAAAAATATTTTATTTGTTAATAAAATATATTAAAATTATTTAAATAAAATAATGTAGTAATATAAATTTTTTCCTTACTTTTGTATTTTATAAAGTAATTTATACATTAATTTTTCCAAGATTTATGTTTCCTTAATAGGGCTTGAAATTTGATACGCCTCTCAAGATCTTCTTGTTCAAGCATTATATCTAATTTTTTATGTGCAGAAGAAATATTGACTTGTTCAGCTTGAGTTTAAGCTTCCCGACCACTTGCTTTATAATTTTCAATGAATTCTTATTTTCTTCTTTTTAAAATATTTAAAAAATATATTATCAATTCTGCATTGGTTTCAAAATCCACTTCAAAATAAATTGATCATAAATCATGGTTGAAAAATTCAGATAAATTATCTTTTGTTTAATTTTTACGTGAAATGTCTGGTCCAAGGTATTAAATATGATGTAATGGAATATTTCCCAGCCAGACCCCGATTTTTCAGCCTCCTGGATGCCAAGACCCTCTTTATCTTATAGCTACCGGGGGTGATACAATAAGTAATCAGTATATTTTTCAATAATTGCAGGAAAAGTATGTAAAATATTTGGATAAAGCTATTGCAAGGTTGATTTGTTTGGTTATGGTTTAATACTATAACTAAATATTAATAAATTGATTATTAAATAAAGAAATAGATTTTCCACTTGAGTATGTTGGGGGTGAGATTACAAAAAAGGTTTTAGGCAGTGGATAATTTTTGGAATAAGTGTATATAGATATTTATTATCTTCAAACCATCTAAATTTGGGGGAGTCTTTTATGTGGGTTTCCATTGTGTAGTTGATTGCTTTCCATTTTATCTCATGTATTAGCTTTACCTCTCTGGTGATAATATTGCTAACTGGATTTTTTCTTGAAGTGTGGTTGCACTTTCCCATTCTGGGAGCATTATGGCTGTTGATTATAGTTTGAATTCAAATACTGATAGTGATATTTTAATTCAGAGGTATTGGAGAGATCTAATGCTGCATAAAGGGTGGAAACGTTTTAATGGAAGGATTTTTTGTCTTGGACCCTTTCTTTCAAGATTCAGAATCATGTTCCATTCTTTCTTCTTACTGTTCATTTTCAAATCCTGTGAAGAGTGTGTGAAAGAAGGCTTAAAGGGATCTAAATTCATTAATGAGGAAGGTTAAGCTGTGAAAGATTTAATCAATTAACAAACCTAGACCAGGCTGATTCATTTCAGATCCACGGAAAGGGTTAGAAGCCATGAACACAAGATGAACAGATTACAAGACAGAAATGAATAGAAAGTAAAACAAACAGAGACTGATGGTTCTACAGGCCAAGTTATGACCTCTAAAGAGATTAAGTAGAACGGAGCAGTTTGAGGATTGGTTGTTGACTGATCCAACCGAGGTACTGAGCTGAGAGATTCAATTGATTAGTTCAGAGGAATTTTAAGTTGATCATTCCTTCTTTCTAGTCTTTGGGTTCAGGAGATTTGGTGATCGAATTCAAGTGGGTGAAGCTGGCCAAGTGGTCAAGTTTGAGTCTTAAGTTGGAGGAAAGGGGATAGTTGTTTGTCTTTTATGTGTTGAGTTGAGAGGTCGCGCAAGATTCATAGGTGATAGGTTCATCTGGTACATGAGATAGGTGACAGCTGGAAACAGATCAGTTGGACAGACAAAAACTTGAAATTCTGAGACATGAAGTACGCAACACATGAGATATGAAATATATGAGGAAGAAGAAAAGAAACACAACAACAGATCTGAAATTAAGATGAAATGAGATAAGAACATCAACACTCCGGCTAAACTCAACATCCCAAAGGGCTTAGCTCCCTACATACCTGGTAAGCCTTAATACAGAGATAGGATTAGCTGCTTTGGTGAGGGCATCTGCAAGCATTTCATGGCATGAAATGAGTTTAACAGTGATTAGTCTGTCATTCAAGTGGTTCCTTATACTCTAGTTTGATGTCTATGTACTTTGCATGAGACTTGCAACCAAATTTCTTGATGTTGTCAGCGAGGCCTTTGTTGTCAACAAGGTGCATTGGAGGTCCAAGAGATGACAACCCCCCAGATTTCTGTCAGAAGATGGTGAAGACAACGGCACTTGAGATGACTTGCTGAGAGGGCGTTAAATTATTATTTGGTGGAGGACAATGCTATGCTCCATTACTTTCTGCTAGTCCAGTAGATTGGAAATCCCTTGAATAGAGATATAAAACCGGTCTTCCAAAGTCTGGTGACTCGGTCATTGCCACAGGTTGCATCTATTGGTGATAGCAATGATAGTTGGTAGATAAGTTTTAATAATATTTTTATTGATTTGATAAGTGGATGAATTTTGATGAATGACTGAAGGAATGGGAAATACAACTGAGTGGAGGACTTCTTTTATAGACAAGATCTTCCTCACCAGTATAACTATGTCCAAGCTAGGGGGGAAAGAATTGAAACATGCTTTCCTCCTGGGTTTCTTTGTTTTACCATGGAGTGCAATGAACATGAAATGTTTACTTGCTCTGATAGTTCTTGCTATTCATATCTGTATAGGACATTTCAGAACTAAATACATAAGAATTTTAATTGTTTTATTTTTACATATCATACTTTCTTTTCTTTTCTTCATTAGTATGATATACTGCGGTTACTGGGCTACACTTATACTTCTGTGATGTATTTCACAGATACTTAATCTTTCATAACTTTATTATTACTCAACATATTGAGTTGATTCTTTTTTTCATCATGGTCCAAAATGTCTTCTCTTTCAATTGGTAATAGAATCATTTATTATAGTGAGTATTTTTACCTCAACAGGGATTACAATCTCAACAGCATTGCTGTAAGTAACAAGATGGTTTGCAATTGATATTGATCAAAATTCGAGTTTGTAGTCAATTTTCTTCAGCAGGTATTGCCATACATGAATTACCTCCTGCCAGTGGGTAATCCCTGGTCTTTCACAGAAGCAAGCTAGTTTTGATACAGCAAAGCTGATATCTTCTCTAGCCAGGTTTGCTATGAAGTTCAGCCTACCAATTGGGGATCTGTAATTCTTCCCCAATTCTTCAAAATTGTTTGATTTCATCGGGTGTTGCTGGCTTCAGTTGCAGACCCAAAGTGCATGGATTGTTCGGCGGCTTAGCATCCATGAGATTCAGTTCTTCAAGCCCTTTTTTTGATATTATTGGGTAGTGAGAGACTGATTGAGTTTGGAGTAACTTCCACCTTCATTCCAAGTAGCGTGTTGACCTTATGCGCTGAAGAGTCCTTGAATTTTGCAAGAAACCAATTCTTAAATTCTTCAGTGTTCCCCACAGCAATTAAATCATCTACATGAAATAAGAGAGCAGTGGTTTGATCTTTGTGGAGATGGAGACATGGATTGCTGTTGCTCTCCTTGAAACCATTTTCCTTAATCCACTCACTCAAGGTCTTGTACCAATTCAGTGGCGCTTGTTTCAACCCTTAAAATGATTTCTTCAGCTTGAGATATTTTGAGGTTTGTTTTGAGCCAGCTGGAGTTTTGATGTAAACTTCCTCGCTCAGCGGAGCGTGTAAAAATGCCCCTGTGGGGAGCCAATGTGTTGTAGTAGTTGATGCCAAATTGTTGGTTGAATCCTTGTACACAGACACAAGGCTTGAGAGTGGAGTCCCTGGTGTGAAGGTCCTGTTTGCATCAAAAGGCCCAGGTGGTTTCGAGGGGATTGGTGACTTCCGACTCATTGGCATCTTCCCAAAATCCAAGTTCCTCTATTTTGTTGAGTTCTTTGTTGACGGGAGCTACCCAGGTAGGATTTTTTAAGGCTTTGTGGTTGTTCTTTGGTACGTCCAAGTGGTAGTACCCGTATTGTTGGGGAGGCTTGAGTTCACTTCTGTCGCATAGATTGGGTCTAAGGGTTTCAAGAACCTTGGTGTCTGAGCTGTCTGATTTGGAGCGGTCTGACTCCATGGTGGGTTCAATGAGAGGTTTGATGTTGTCTTGGAGTTCAATGACGGTTGCGTCAGTAGTAACTTGCATACCTTTGAGATTCTCATTCTGAGTTGGTTGAGTGATTCCCTTGGCTGCTGCCTTGATGGTGGGAAGTTCCAGGTTGGTAGATGGTGTTTTATTCATAAACTTAACATGCTTTGTTTCTATGATTTTCCGGCTTCTGGATGGAATTTTATAGGAGAAGAGGTGCGGGTTGTAGCCTAGGAGAATCCCGTCCTCCGCTTTTTCACTCAGTTTTGAGGGGATTTTGGCTTTGCTGAGTAAGTAGACTACTGGAGAACCTATGGGCTGGAGGTAGTTTGAGGGTAGGTCAGTTTTTTGAAGCATTTTCCACAGCATATCCCCGCCTTTTTTGAAAGGAATTTGATTAAGAGCAAAGCAACAGCTTTGTATGACTACGTGCCAGTAGTTTCTGGGTATGGGGGTTGAACTGAAAAACAAGGAAACTGATTCCATGATCATCCGGTTGGATTGTTTTGCCTTCCCGTTGTGCTGTGAGTGGTAAGGTTTGCTGATGATGTGTTTTATAGCTTTAGACCTAAAGAATTGTTTGAGATCTTCATTCAAAAATTCACCTCCTCCGTCAGAGATGACATTGGAGGGATATCTGAGTAATCTATTGGCTTCATTTTCAATGAAAAATTGGATTGTGTTAGAGGCAGCTTCCTTGGAGGGAAGTGGAAATGAGGAGAGATAGCCTGACTTGTTGTCAACAATGGTAAGAGAAATTTGCATCCCCCATTTGCTGGTTGGATTCAAGGGCCCCATCAGGTACAGATGAATTTGGTCAAAAACCCTCAAGGCAGGGGCTTGAGTACTTTCAAAAGTGTCAGCTTGCTACTATTTCAGAGCAAGCTGCAAAAGTAACAAGAATAACATAAAAATAATAAAAATATGATAAACCTAAGAAGGAGTAGGAAAACCATAAATATTATTACAGAAATGGGGTCTCCACCCAAAATTAGGTAGGGTCACTCACTGACCCCACCCTTGAAATCCAACTCCTTATATTTTTAAATAATTAAGGAAAGAAAACTCAAAATACTACGGCTCCATTATTGAGATTTTTGGCCAAATAAATATTTCACACAAATTTTCACGTATAGGTTTCACACCTAAAGTTCAGTCAGAATTGAGGTGTTGTGTATATTTTAGGAGTTACGGGCGGAAATGTGTTTTGTCACAATTCCAGCACGCAGCCGCGGCAGCCAATGCACCCACGCGCAGCTCAGATATAGCCCTGTCACTCTGTCGAGGTTGTGTACGCAGCCCTGGGCCTCTGAAAAGTATGCAGCCGCGGGACTACGGGTTGACAGAGTGACAGGCGGCCTGAGAGGTTCAGGTACCAAGTAAACATGCTACAACCTACACAGGAACATTCTACATATCTAATGAATGTTCCCGTGGATAGTAGACAGTCTAAAAAGACATAATATAATATAAAAATACATAAATAATCCTTATACCTATTTTTTATTTAATATAATTCAAAGTACCAAGAATGTCGAAAATAAGACAATCACAACTTCTAAAAATATATTAAAATACTTTAATATACTTTTATGAGGATTGCTTGAAATCAATATCTTTGTGACATACTAAAAAAAACTAATGATGTAAAAATATTACATGAATTCACATGACTTATATTTTTAAGTAATTATCTTATTAAATCAACTGAAACTCGAAAATAAGGAGTAAAATCAATATTATGACTTTTACTCCAGTTATATAATACATAATGACAACTCTCCTGACATCAAGGTGTCCGTATAAATATCTATTTATATAATTATTAAATTAATGGGAACATTTACTAAGGATAATGAATTAAATAATACATAAATAGGACAGATTAGTGTTATTCACACTTCCTAATGTCTATTATAAAGTAGAATAATTCCCATACCCTGAGGAATTAGATGCTACCCGTGCTATAGCACAAAGAAAACATGACAGGCTACCCTTGGTTACCCTGCTAGCCTTAGTGTCCGTCCCTTTGAGCACCTAAAACCGTCAGAAGGACAATATTGGGACTCCATTAGCTATAAATAAAGAGCTCTTTTGAGGATATTGATGGGCAGAGACCCAGTTATATTCATATCCAGACACCGTGCCAAGGTAATCAAGTACTTATTAGAGATAAGTAAGTGATTTATGGCTATGTCTAATCAATAAATATCCGTCCTCAACCTCTTTTTATCAATTAAAAATGCTGAACAACTTTATAACCCCAGTATACAGGTTTAACCCATCAGTACAAGTCTCAAACAGATACCCAAAGGATTCAATAATATACCAGTAAGTTTTATTATCCTTTCTCTGTCGTGGTAGCTTGGCTACAGGGCACTGCCACTCCACTGTGTATTTTATATACATATTATCTTTGGGTAAAATATTCTTTAAACTAAAGAGACCAAACTAAACAGGAATACGTGTTTTCATACTGAAATCCCTGAAGAGAGGTGTTAAATATCCCCAATATAATTGTGGAACCTCTATAAAAATATTTAATAATCAATCTATTCATATTGATTTAAAACAATAAACAATAACCAAACCACTTAACCTTGCAATAAGCTTATCCAAATATTTCACCAATTTTGCTGCATTTATTAAATAATATATTTATTATTTACTCTATTATCTCTGGTAGCTAAAGGATAGCAAGGGTCTTGGCATCCAGGAGGCTGAAAAAAAAGGATCTCTTGAGATCTTCGCCTTGTTGCACGCTAGACATTGAAAGTTGCTGGTTAGAGTTTTACCAATGCTATGACCTAGATGTTTTTCCATGCGCTTGATGCTAGCGTTACCAAGTTTTTTGTGGAGACCAGTTATATTGGTTTGTGTTAAGTAACACTGAAGAGGCTGTGATTGCCTTGAGGTGCCAAACTTGATGAGAAGTAGATTGTTCTCTATGATGCCAGTCAGTAGCGATCTACCACTGAGCAGAGGGAGAAAAAGGATGGTTTGGTTTTGGTGTTGACTTGTAAGATGCAAAATTTTTTTAGCAGGGCTCTGAGAGGGATGGAGTTGACAGTATCTTTGGGAACCCAAGCTTCATTGTCAAAGCGTATTCGTTTAGCTTGGTCTGAAATTTCTATGGTGCCAAGCCCTTTGATGGGCAGTCCTTCTCCTCTTTTTCCTGTTTTGATGGTGTTTTCTCCTGTTTTTTCTGCCAGAGATGATGAAGAAATCCTTTCTTTGAAACATGTGAATTGAGCATTGGCTATCAAGAATGTAATGGTCTTTGTAGTCTGTCTTTGCCTTGTCTGCAGCGCAGTAGAAGCTGTAGAAGTGGGATTCTTCTTGTGGTTTCTTCTTAGGTCCCCATCTTGCTTTTTTTTGGTGGGTTATCAGGTTTCAGTTTGGGAAATTCAACCCAGAAGGAGGACTGAGAGTGGGACTTCACGGCCAGGTTGTGTTTCCCGTCCAGGAATATTGGGTAATTTGACTCTCTTTGATGATAGAGGGATACAAGGCTAAATTATTGTCTGACACCTTGGGCAATTTTGCCTGAACTGCTTTCTTGTGTTGAACCAGATGGTTGAGTACTAGGGAAATGGAGAGTTGCAATCCCAAATGCATGATTTGAGAGCGGATGGCCTTGAGTGACTTGGGCAGTTTGAATAGAATCAGGTAACTGAGAATGTTGGCCGGTAGCTCAATTCCAACTTCGTCAAGTTTTCCTAAATGGGTTCTTACTGAGGTTACAAAGCTTTCAATGTTGTTTTGGTCGAAAGCTACATAAATAAAATTGAAGAATTTTTGAGCTTGATTGGCTGCTTGACTGGAGGCAAAGTGGTTCTTTGCAGCCAGCCAGATCATCTGGTCAAATCTTCATTTTCAGAGCTTATGATGTTGGTGTGGGTTCCTGGTACTAGTTTTGACATGATGTATACCGACATCTTGTCGTTTTCATGGAATTTAAATATATGGATTGTTTGACTTGATGAGGCCCAAAGATTCCACGCATTTTGAATAATTGTTCCATCTTCTTCTGCCAGATTGATTAGTTTGTCTTGGTGAGTAGTGGAGTGGATTCCATGAGGGACTTCAGTGCCAGGGCCTTAAATTTTTCTTCTCCTCCTCTCCCTGGTCCAGGTGTTTCAGTAATTCAATTTGTGCCGGTTGAGCTGGGGTGATCCATCTTTGTCTTTTAACCGGGTGGAATATTTAACCAATTAACAAACCTAGACCAGGCTGATTCATTTCAGATCCACGGAAAGGGTTAGAATCCATGAACACAAGATGAACAGATTACAAGACAGAAATGAATAGAAAGTAAAACAAACAGAGACTGATGGTTCTACAGGCCAAGTTATGACCTCTAAAGAGATTAAGTAGAACGGAGCAGTTTGAGGATTGATTGTTGACTGATCCAACCGAGGTACTGAGCTGAGAGAGTCAATTGATTAGTTCAGAGGAATTTTAAGTTGATCATTCCTTCTTTCTAGTCTTTGGGTTCAGGAGATTTGGTGATCGAAGTCAAGTGGGTGAAGCTGGCCAAGTGGTCAAGTTTGAGTCTTAAGTTGGAGGACAGGGGATAGTTGTTTGTCTTTTATGTGTTGAGTTGAGAGGTCGCACACGATTCATAGGTGATAGGTTCATCTGGTACATGAGATAGGTGACAGCTGGAAACAGATCAGTTGGACATACAACAACTTGACATTCTGAGACATGAAGTATGCAACACATGAGATATGAAATATACAAGAAAGAAGAAAAGAAACACAACAAAAGATCTGACATTAAGATGAAATGAGATAAGAACATCAACATAAGCTATAGATGTTCAAGCTATCTGGATCTTTTCCATTTTCAATTGTTCTTTGGTTTTGGAGCCTGGAATGCCTTGGATCTCAAGATGATGGTTTATTTTGTTCTCTGAAATTTAATGATATATAATTAATTTTCTTATCTTTGGAAGAGAATTTTATTCCATTTTGTGAAATATAACCTGTAATTTGTTCAAGAAATTATTCCAGTTTTTCTGTATTCCCAAAGAAGCATGATTTGGTGATAGCAGGTTATTTTGAACCTTATTTGTTATTTGTAAATTTTCTCTGATTGGTTGGATTTCTTGAGTAGGATTTTCTGCTTAATTAGGTTTTTTAGAGATATGTCCAGTTTCTCTTGTTGGATAATTGTCTTGTTTTTTATTATTTCTTATTTTAAGCATTCTATCATAATTTTATGAGAGGTTCTTTTCCTTTTCAAATTTTCAAAGTTTTGATATATTTCTTTTTTTTTTCTTTGTTCATAGGCTTCATGAATCAAGGAAATATTTTTACTAGTGTTTTTCTCTAAGTTCATGTCTTGTATCTTATCTAGTTCTATAACTTTTGTTCTGTCTTCTTCATTGTACTAAAAACCATCTTGTATCTCGAGTTATTTATTTATTTCTAGGGACGGTGTAGAAAACCCTTTTGGATTGTATAAATAATTTATAAAGAAGCTTTCTGGAGGTCCTTGAAGTGGAATTGAGTATTACTTCTACTCCTTTAGAAAATTAGTATATACTAAGATTGGTTTTAATTGCCTGCCCTTCTTGTACTATAGTAAGTCTGCAAAATGATCTGTTTAAATAAATGGCTGGTTGCTTTGATAATTAATATAGGTCTCAGATCAGACCTAGATTAATTAGTAAATTTTATTGGTAGGATTGGTGAAAGAATGGACAAGATGTATTAGATTATTGGCTAGTGGTTGATCAGATATATTTGATCTTAACCAATATCCCAATATGAAAAGGCTCAAGGCTTTATCAAAGCAATGGTTCAGGAGAGGGCCAAAGGATGGTTTTACCCACAGGGGGCTGGGTAGAGCAAAGATTGGTAGTTCCTTTTTTTGTGCTCTCTTTCTTTTTAAGTTTTATTTATTGATTCATGGGTGTTTCTTCTTTAATTTGGTGCTGAATATTTAGGCCACAAAAGAAAACTTATCAAAGCACCTGTTTTTGGTTTAATTTGTTAAAGATGGGTAATAACTTGGTTTCTGATTTCTTGCTTCCTTTATAACTGGTTCACTGATAATATTTATCCAGGTAGGTACCACAGATGACTACTGATAGGGTGGGTGATTGGGTGAATAGGCCAGATGGCATAGGGCCACATGGCATGATGATACAACTTGGATAGGCAGAGAGGCCCTCCTTAAATAGAAAAATCCTGCCTCAGGGGTTGTTCAAAGCTTCCCCTGATGGTTCTCCCTGTTCTGGTGAGGAACAGTGAGATACAGTTATATGATGCATTTCTGTTGGTTGGAAAAATGTTGTACATTTACATGGGGAATTTCTGCTGGTGGGAAAAGGCTTGTAAAGGGTTTTCATGCCTGCACAGCCTTGCATAAATTGCTTTGTAGTGCAGATAAGATATATTTCTGTGCTTTACTGGTATTTCATTTGGTGCTACTTGATTCTAACTACATGTATTTCTGTGCAATACTGGTGTTTTTCTTTGGTTCTGGTTAATACTGGTCTCACTTCCTCCTGAATATATTGCTCCTTTATACCTCTGCACAGCCTCCTTTATGTATATCTTCATGTTTGTTGGGTTCAGACAAGACGGGTTTGACTTCCTCCTGCATATATTGCTCCTCTTTACTTCTGTACAGCCTCCTGTATGTATATTTGCATGTTTGTTTGGTTCTGCTTGAGACTGGTTTGACTTCCTTTTCTCCTGTATACTTCTGCAAAGCCTCTTGTATGTTTATTTGCATGCATGTTTTTTTCAGGTGATCAGATCAGACTTGCTGCACTGCCTCCTGTATCTGTATTGCTTTATTCTGGCTGAGGTGACAGTATCTGACTTGTTGCACTGCCTCCTGTATCTGTATGTCTATATTCTGGATGAGGTGACTGGGTCTGGACTGATTGCACTGCCTCCTGAACCTGTCTTGCTGTATTCTGGATGAGGTTACTGGATCTGGAATGCTTGCACTGCCTCTTGCATCTGTGAAATCTAATTCCACAGTGTATGGGAATTATTCTACCTTTTAATTGATATTTATACATGTGAATAACACTAAACTATCCATATTATTTATTATTTAATTAATTATCTTTAGTAAATATTGCCGGGATTTTAATAATTCTTTTATTCCTATTTGTAATATGATGTCAAGTGGGTTCTCATTATGTATCAGCTGATTGGAGTAAATTAATGATATTTATTTTACTCCTTATTTTCAAAATTTGGTTGATTTACTTAAAATAATCAATTAAAAATTGAAGCTATGAGAGTTCGTGTAATATTTTTACATCACCAGTTCCCTCAGTAGGTCACGAAAATATTTATGTCTTGAATTTCTCACAATTTTATATTCAAAGTATTTTAATATATTTTACAAATAGTTGTTCTCTTATTTTCGACATATTTGGTATTTTTAATTATATTTTATAAAAAATATGTAGAGCATGGGCCCTTTCAACCCAACAATTTTTTTTATTTCCAAAATATGGATTTTTAAAAGTCCATGCCATTTCAAATCTCTCTTTGATAGGGAAAATTTTATTTTCAATATACTCAAGCACATCCTCACATTCTTTTGATATACAATATACAATTCAAAAGTTCGGAAACAAAAACTATGAATAACAAGAAGCTGGGATTTGGTCCTACTCTGAGTTTGGAATCATTGACCTCCTCCTCCTCCTTGAAATTTGAGGCCCTGTACTTTTCCCATAGAGTCATAAAGCTTTTCCATCATTCAATTTCATTAACAAAGCACTTCACATTTTGCATTTATGCTTTGAGACAAGGGCCAAGTGCAACATTGTCTTGATTACTCTGGGAAAATAGATTCTATTGCACAAATCAGAGCTTTTTCACGGTCCGTCACAAATACGTTTGGAAGTCTCACAGGATCATAAGCCAACTACTTGAATGGATTTATAGACAAACTGTAGAACTCAAACATTTCTTTTGTTATGAAAAAAAGAGCTTTTGTGAAATTTTTCTGGTTGGCTGCCATTCCTGAAAACATGCAGTAGTGTTATTTTGTACTTATTTATTTTATGACTACAATTCAACATAGAAATATGATAGAATTGTTTTGAAAGCTTTAATTACTCTGGGTGGGCCAAGAATAGGGCCTCCAAGTGACCCTCTCCACTGAATTATGACAAATGAATCCAATTTGATTCTTCAGTTTGTTTTTAGAGTATGTCCATAAAATTTTTTTCCTTCAGTTTTTCAAGCGCTACCTTCTTCTTAGTGTTCTAGATTTTTTGGTCATCAACATAATGGCCACCATCAATCTGGCTGAATTTTCTATTAAGTTGTAACATATTGAGTCCATCATTCATGCCTTCTATTAGATTTTCTAAGGCTACCCCAGTGAGTCTCCTCAGTTGAGGATGGACAGGGGGATGTTCTTATGGTTGATGGTTATTCTGAGTTTCTTTGTAGCAGAGTTTCCACAAGGGGTCTTCCTTTGTGTGACTTGCATGGATTAAAAACTGGCACCAAACCTTCCTTGTGTGAGTTTTCCAAGACTGTTTGGTAAGGAGTCTCCCCAAGTAGGAAAATGTCAATCACAGGCTGAATCCACAAATTTATCTTTCTTTGAGTTAATAACCATCAGAGCCAAGCCATCATTCATAGCTATTTTTGGCCATAGTTTTGCGCATCTTCCCAAGTACAAAAGGCTCTCACAGGAGGTAGGTGAATTTGATATAGCAAACATTAATTGTTTATTTTCATAGTTTCATAGGTGTCATAGTTTCATAGTTTCATAGTTTCATAATTACAATCCTTAGTTAGTTTTGATCAAATTAAATCAGGCAAAGACCTGGTACTTTGAATTATATTAAATAAAAAATACGCATAAGGATTATTTATTTATTTTTATATAATATTATGTATTTTTATATAATATTGTGTATTTTTATATAATATTATGTATTTTTATATAATATTATGTATTTTTATATAATATTATGTATTTTTATATAATATTATGTATTTTTATATAATATTATGTATTTTTATATAATATTATGTATTTTTATATAATATTATGTATTTTTATATAATATTATGTATTTTTATATAATATTATGTATTTTTATATAATATTATGTATTTTTATATAATATTATGTATTTTTAGACTGTCTACTATCCACAGGAACATTTATTACATATGTAGAATGTTCCCGTGTAGGTTGTAGCATGTTTACGCGGTACCTGAGCCCCCCAGGCCGCCTGTCACTCTGTCAACCCCTAGTCTCGCGGCTGCGTACTTGTAAGAGGCCGGGGGCTGCATAGACGACCTCGACGGAGTGACAGGGCTGTATCTCAGCCGCGCGCCGGTGCATTGGCTGCCGAGGCTGCATGCGGGAATTGTGACAAAACACATTTCCGCCCCCAACTCATAAAATATACACAACACCTCAATTCTGACTGGATTTTAGGTGTGAAACCTATATGTGACAATGTGCGTGAAATATTTAATTGGCCAAAAAGCTCAATAATGGAGCCGTAGTATTTTGGTTTTTCTTTCCTTAATTATTTCAAAATATAAGGAGTTGGATTTCAAGGGTGGGGTCAGTGAGTGACCCTACCTAATTTTGGGTGGAGAATCCATTTCTTTAATAATATTTATGGTTTTTCTACTCCTTCTAAGGTTAATTGTATTATTATTATTTTTATGTTATTTGTGTTTCTTTTGCAGCTTGCTCTGCAATAGTAGCAATCTGATAACATATACATGATGTGTGCATGCAGTTTTTAGCCTGTTCCTGCGGTACCTGGCTGTCAGGATTAGTGCAATTTCTGTTGAAGCGCACAGGCTTGACAGCTGCGTGCGGGAAATCTGTTGCCTGAGGCCAGTCAGTCATTTTTCATGCAGGCCTTTTAACATGCGCCTACATATTGAGTGTCAGGAGCGTGTACCCTTACTGTATGAATGTGGGGCTGCGCAGGGGAATTGTGACACAACAAAAATCTGCCTGTAACTCCTCAAATATACAAAACAACTCAATTCTGACTGAATTTTAGGTGTGAAACCTATACATGGCATAATGTGTGAAATGTTAAAATGTCCACAAGGTGCCATGGTGGTGTTGTGGTCTATTTTTTTTTAATAATTATTTCAAAATGTAAGGAGTTAGAGTTCAAGGGTGGGGTCAGTGAGTGACCCCGCTTAATTTGAGGTGGGGAATCCATTTTTGTAATGATATTCACGGATTCCTCACTCCTTCTAATTTTATTATTTTTATTTCTATTTCAAATCTGCTTTCACAGGTTGCTCTGTCCTAGTAGCAAGCTGAAATTCCCCCACTCCAAGATATGTCTATATCTGAAAAAAAATTTTGGGGCTCCATGTCTTTTATTGGCTCTGTAATTTCTTATGTGGATAGGTCCATCTGGAATGTTGTTTTCAGGTAACCATTCATCTTTGTAACCGGTTTCACAAGGGCTGCTGACATGCAATCAGGGCTTGGCACCGAGGGGTCTCTACCCACAGTAGGCTTGGGGGCAAGGTTACTGAAGGAGGCTAACAGGAGCAGAGTAGGATTGGGTTGAATGGTGCTGAATGAAACTTGCTTGGAAAGATCTCCTAGTAAGAAGTAGTAAACTGATTTCTTGGGGGAAGCATCAGGAAAAGGAAAGAGGAGGCTTATTAAATAGACAAGAGGTTGGAACTACAACAGAGGTACAAGTGATTGGGGCTAAGACTAAAACATGATGTCACAAGTTATTTATGACCTGTCACAAGGGCTGCTGACATGCAAGCAGGGCTTGGCACAGAGGGGTCTCTACCCACAGTAGGCTTGGGGGCAAGGTTACTGAAGGAGGCTAACAGGAGCAGAGGAGGATTGGGTTGAATGGTGCTGAATGAAACTTGCTGGGAAAGATCTCCTAGTAAGGGGTAGTAAACTGATTTCTTGGGGGAAGCATCAGGAAGAGGAAAGAGGAGGCTTATTAAATAGACAAGAGGTTGGAACTACAACAGAGGTACAAGTGATTGGGGCTCAGACTACACACATGATGTCATGGGAACAGTCTAAGTAACAGAGAGGGCTGATCAGGTATGCTACTACATTAGGTTAAGCTGCTTCTACATTGGGACAAGGTTCTAGGTCTGAGCTTTCTATGTTGGGAGAGTACAGTTGAAGGATGTACAGTGTACATGGGAGTCATGACACCATTTACTAAGTAGAGACAGTATGTAATACAATCTGCAAGACGATGTACATAAAGATTCCCAAAGGATAAACCACACAGAGGAGGTATGGTTTAGACAGAGAGATAACCCAAAGAGGTATGGGTTAGACAGAGAGGTAACCCAAAGAGGTATGGGTTAGACAGAGAGGTAGAGTAGAGCCTGGGAGATTGAGTATGTGCAAGCCTATGGAGTCTATCTGTGTATAGTATGAGGTTAGACTATATGTAGATATGTACTGCATGAAGATCCTGAGGTATATAGTTACTGGAGACATATTGATGTAAGTCTCCTGAGCCCTGAGGTTGAAGTTCCTAAGAAAGTAGATCAGGCCTGAGGGTTAGACTGAGGTTAGACTGAGTTTGGTGTCAGTATGACAGTACCCCCTGGTGAAGAAGAGGGCAACTCTTGATGACCATAAAAGGAGAGGTTGAAGAGGCCATCCAGGTTGTCCTTCAGCCATGTCTAACTTGAGTTTTCCTTCCCCTTACCCACAACCATCACCACCATCCACCCCATTACCACCTTTATCTCCTTACACTAGATCACCTACACCAACATATCCAATGGAGAAGACCAACAATTATCATCCAGTCCAGCAATACTACCCAAGTTGTGATAGGTGCTTCAAGCTTGGAAGAATCCGCACCACCAGTATCAAGCACAATTCTTATGGGTCCTGGAGAAGAGTCAACCTTTTGAAGTGAAAGAGGCTCCAGATAATGATGCCATGACCTTGGGTTACTCATCCAGACTTGATGAATCTTCAGGTAAGTGCTTCTTGATTTAGTATTGGAGGTGCTGGAGTGCTGATACAAGGTTTGCAATAGTCAGTTTGATCCAGGAGAGATTGAAGAAAACGCAAGAAAAGAGGGAGGCACTGCGTCAAACCGGTAATTTGGCCATAGGTGGTACGTTGAGGCGTCTGCAGGAGGAGTGCGGTGAGACATTTATATGATGGGGAACCCCTCACGTATATTCAGAAGAGGAGGTGGTCGAGGTCCCCCCAAAAAGGTTACAAAACAAGGGTATTTTGGAATCCGGCAAACCCGTCAAAGGAAATTGTCAAAGCGTCAAAGGGGTTTGTCAAAGCGTCAAAGGGACTTTTCAAAGCGTCAAAGTGGTTTGTTGAACGGTCGAAGCAAATCGTCCAAGCGTCAAACTTTGAAGCGTCAAAGCAACCCGTCAAAGCGTGAAAGTGTCAAAGCAAACAGTCAAAGCGTCAAAGCCCACCATCGAAGCGTCAAATGTCAAAGGGTCAAAGCAAATAATCAAAGCGTTGAAGCAGATTGTCAAAGTGGAGATGACAATGAAGGCGCCGAAGGGAGTTTGGAGATGGAATTAAGTGATATGGATGAAGATAGAGGAACCACCAAAGAGATAGGTAAAGGAAAAGCAAGAGAGATCATCGTTGAAGAAGGGGGCAGATCAGATGACTCTTTGGAGTTAGAAGATTTGAGGAACAAGATGAAGGATTTGGAGGTGAAGATGAAGGTGGTGGAAGACAGAAGGAATAGAAGGAAAGGAGTTGAAAGAAGAGGTGAAACTGAAGTCTGGTTGGAGGAATTGGAAAGTGGGGAAAGGTTATTGGAGATGATGGAAGGAAGAAGATTCAGAGAAGATTCTGTTTTAAATGAAGATCAAGTTAATCATTCTTTGGAGATTTATAGTAGGAGTTCTAGGACTTTAAATTCAAATTTTCAGGAAGGTTTAAAGAAGGGTTGGGGTAGTGAGATAAGAAAAGAAAAATATGGGTTTTTAGAAGCTAGAAGGAAAAAATATTTAGAGAAAAAGAAAATACTAGCTGATATTATGGCTTTAGCTGGGCATACTTTTGAAATAGGGACTACTATAAGGGGGCCAAATTCTTATCAAGTTGCCAAGTTAAAATTAGTAAATACTTGGATGTCTAGAGTAAAAGAGTTGGAAGAATTTTGTGTTATTTAATTATTATTATTATTTTTTTGTTTTTATTTATATTTTCTTAGAGGGGATTAATTGATCTTTTCTTTTTTTTTTTTAAGGTTGAAGAAAGGGAAAAGGAGAAAGAATCTTTATTTTTTTATTATGTTATTGATATATATATATATATATATTTTGAAAAGGAGAGTAAGTCTTGTATTGTTTTTATTTTAAGGATGACTTTTGTTAAGATTCTGATCTGAAACATACTCTCACTTTACTATCTCTACTACTTCCGCGCACTCTGTGCCTCAATCCTGTAAACACCTAGTCTACTACATAGTCCACTATAAGCCGCGCACTATTTGCTCCAACCGTGTGAACACCCTATTCCGAGTGAGGTTCAACCAACCATCACGATTCCCAGACTGTCTTCTTCACTGTCTACTTTTCTACCTCTGTTAATTTGCTTGTCTCTTCTCATCTTGAAATCACCCAGCTCAGATACTCGGTCCTATCCAACTCAGAATAATCGATCTCACCGACTCGATTCATCTCAAGGCCTCAACCAAATATCTTCTTTATTTATTTCTTATTTCTTTTCTTTCATATATTTCTTTTTTTCTATTTCTTTTCTTTATTTTTAATTGTCTCATCAATCCTGTTTGACCTCATGGTCCATGTGCTGTTGTCTGGTAAGAGACCTATCATCAATATTCCTTGCATCCAATAACTCTGACTCTCGTCTCTTTCAGCTATTTTCCAAACTCCTCTAGTCTTAACTTCTCCCCTATCCTCCATCTAATTCAGACTCTGATCATAATCCTTAGCTGTTGGTAATCTTTTCTATTTTTTTCATTATTCTCATACATGAATCTCTTTGATTGATTCCTAACTGCTTGTCATTAGACTACTGGTTCTAGTCCTGATAAATCCTATACAGAAATCAACAACTTTGGTTTTGAGGGATAGAGTTTATGGAATTCTTGAAGTAAAGTAGGGCAGTTGGTAAGATTAGAGTGAGGTTCCCAAGTAGTGCGTTCCTTGTCATTCTGGAAGCCTTTCCATTCAACTAAGTAAAATAATTTACCACTCTTAAGTTTGGAATCCAATATCTGAGACACTTCCCATTCTTCTTCACCATCAATTTTGACTGGCTCAGTTGGTGGTTGGTGCCTAGAGGATAGTGAGTTGTCCTGATATGGCTTGAGTAAGCAGGAGTGGAATGCAGGGTGAATGGTGGATCATTGTTGAGGGAGTTGAAGCTTGAATGAACTTTTTCCAATCTTTTCTGTAATCAAAAAGGGACCTAACCATTGCTCTGAGAGTTTATGAGTTGGACAATTAGTTTTGATATTTTTAGAAGAGAGCCAAACTTTGTTTCCAACAGAAAATGAGGCAGGAAAGTCACTTCTTTTTAGGTCAGCATATCTTTTGTAGGTTTTAATTGCCTTTTCTAGTTCAATATCCAATAACTTTTGATTCTGGTGAATCTGGGTTATGTAGTGGCTGGCAGGTTGATCATCTACTAAATGGAGACTGTCAACGTTGGGATGTTGTCCATACATGGTGAAAAAAGGAGATTGCTTAGTAGAAGTGTGAGTGGAATTATTGTAAGCAAATTCAGCAAGAAGGATCCAGGTATCCCAGTCGTCTTGGTGATAACTGACATACATCATAAGAAATTGTTCTAGGATCTGATTTACTCTTTCCGTCTGTCCATCTGTTTCAGGGTGATAAGCTGTGGAAAGATTTCTTTTTATCTGTAATTATTCACATACAATTTTCCAAAAGGAAGAAACAAATAAAGATCCTCTGTCACTGCCAATGTCAGTTGGGAGGCCATGTTTAGTAAAAACATGAGAAATTAGTAGGTTAGCCAACTCCACAGAGGAGATATCAGTTCTGGTTTTAATAAAGAGTGACATTTTTGAAAAACAATCAACTACCACAAGGATTGAGTCAAACCCATTGGATAGTGGTAGTTGTGAGATGAAGTCCATAGAGAGTGAAGTCCAGGGAGAATCTGGAATTGGTAAGGGTTGGAGGAGTCCAAACTTTTTTTGGTTACTGGCTTTGTTTCTGCTGCAAAGGTAACAAGAAGAAACATAATCTTTGATAAAGGAAGTCATATTTTCCCAATGGAAATCTCTTTTGACTAGATCAGCTGTTTTGTCTTGTCCAGGGTGGCCAGAGAGGGGAGAGTCATTTCTTTGTCAAAGTATTTCAAGTTGGAGTTGTTCATCCTCCTTGGGGATTGCTATTCTGTTTTGGAAAATAAGGAGTCCAGTTTCTTGGTCTATAAGGTAACTCTTTACTTGTTCCTTTTTATGTATTTTCTGAATAATCTTCTGGGTTGATTTGTTGGAGATCTGGGACTGAATTAAGGTTTCCAATTGTTTTTCAACCTGTTTTGCAGATATAAATAAAATTCTAGAAGGTTCAAATTCAGTCTGTTTCAAGAGTTAGTTGACATTTGCTGGATTCTTTTCTGCATAGGGCATCCCCCCCTTGGGATAAACTTTGTCTCGAAGTGACAAGACATCAGGCACTATTGATTGCTTTCCAGGTCTATAGACTATAGTGAAGTCAAATTAAGACAGAAACTCAGCCCAACAGGCTTGGCAACAATTCAAGACTTTGGAGGTCATGAAATATTTAACAGAAAATTGATCAGTGAGAACTTCAAAGGGAGAAGAAAGACTGAGGAGGTAATCTCTCCAAATCTTGATGGCCCATACAATGGCCCGGAGTTCCTTATTGTGGATTTCATATTTCAGTTCAGCACTACCCAATTTCCTGCTGTCAAAAGCAATTGGGTGTTTGGATCCATCAAGAGAGACTTGGGTGAGGAAAGCCCCTAGGGCATAGTCACTGGCATCAGTCTCCAAAAAGTTTTGTAAGGAAAAATCAAAATGTCTGAGTACAGGAGCTTTATTAAAGGCTACCTTGAGGTCCTCAAACTGCTGCAGAGCCCCTGGGGACAAAGGAAAGATGGGGTCTGCTCCAGTTAGAGCAGTGAGGAGGTGCACCTTTCTGGAATAGTTAATGATAAACCTGCGATAAAAATTAGAAAAACCCAAAAACTGTTTCAAGGCCTTTTTGTTTGTTGGTGGTGGCCAGTCCAAGATCTTCTGGACCTTGGATTTTTCCATTTCAATGCCACTTCTGGAAATGAAATATCCTAGATAGTCCACTGAGGAGGCATGAAATTCACAATTAGAAGCTTTTGCATATAAGTTGTTCTTCTGAAGTCTGTTCAAGACTTCACACACATGAGCTGTATGTTCTGTTAAGTTTTTGGAAAAAATAAGAATGTCATCAAGGTATACCACCACACAGATGGTCAGAAGGTCTGAAAAAATGTCATTAACAAGACATTGAAAAGAGGCAGGGGAATTGGTGAGTCCAAAAGGCATTACCAAATATTCAAAACTCCCAAACTGAGTTCTGAATGCTTTAAGATGTTCATCCCCTTCCTTAATTCAAAGGAGATTATAGGCACCCCTGAGGTCAATTTTGGAAAAAATGGTAGAACCAGAAAAGACTGTTAATAAGTTAGTCATGGGAGGAATGGGATACCGGCTCTTTCAAGTCACAGGGTTGAGTTTGCAATAGTCAACACACAGTTGCAAACCACCATCCTTTTTTCTTACAAAGAGGAAAGGTGCTCCAGTGCTGGAAGTTCTGGGGAAAATGAAACCTTTCTCTATATTTTCCACTATATAGGCTTGTAGGGCCTCCTTCTCATGGTGACTATGGGAGTAGATAGGCCCAACTGGAGGCATAGGGCCTTCAAGTTTGATATGATGGTTGTAAGCGCAATGAGGAGGGAGTTTATCAGCTTTGACCTTGGAAAAAACATCTAAAAAGGTATGATAAGCATCAGGAACTCTCTCCATCACAGTTTCAATTTCATCAGTTTCCTCATCTTCATCCAAACCTTCTGCAGTAGCCTGCTTTGGGTTGGAGTCAGAAGTGGATATAATCATACAAAAAACTTGAATGGATAGATCATTCTCCATATCCTCCAATAATTTCAGAGAATTTCCAAAGAATATCCTGTTCACAGAAGTAGTCGTTGAACTCAAAGGGAATTGGTGTGAGTGCATAGATTCTGAAAAGGGGACAGGAGCAGTGACCTGCAGGTTCACTGGCGGAAAGGAAGTAGTGGCCAAGGAGAGTTCAACGGAAGAGGAATGATCCAAAGTTGGTTGGTGTCTTGGGGTGATCAATCCCAGTTGCCAATTTACCTCTGGGTTCCAGAAATGGAGGAAGTCAATACCTAGAATAATGTCTTCTTTGGGGGGAGTATCAACAACCAAGAAATCCTATTCTAAGTTGGGAAAAGAGGGCAAAGAGAAATTGAAGGAAACCTTATGGGTGATTTCCAGGGAAGGTGAGTCAGAAGGACTATAGGAGTGGTCAGGGGTTTGAGTGATAGAGCAAACTTTAAAACCATAGGTTTTGAAATAACAGATTGAGTTGCTCCAGAGTCAACAAGTACACTGTAAGCCTGGTTATTGGACTAGAAAACAAAACGTAAGTCTTTGGAAGGAGGGTTAGCATCTTTTCTTTCCAAAGTTTGTACTCAAATATTAGGAGGGTGATGGTCAAGGAGTACCACATTCCCATCACCTAGTCTTTTCCCTATTTTGGCTTCATAGTATTGGGCTTCTGGCCAGGATTAAAATCTGGAAGTTTCCTGCAGAGGCTAGTTTTGTGAGTTCCTCCACAGTAGTTACACAAACCCTCTCTTTCTTGCCTAGCTTTTTCTTCAGCCTTGAGGTGTCCATCCCCTCCTACGTTGAGATTGGGGACATAGGTTGGAGTAGAATTAGTAGGGGTTGGCTTGGTCTTCCCCTTAAACCTACCTGGTTGGCTGGTCTGTTGAGATTTCTGAGGATTTGGAAGACTGGGTCTAGGTCTTGAGGTCTGAGGGAGAGTGAAGGACTTCTCCCGGATCCTTTCATGGTAACAAGTGTCATACTTAAGAAAAATATCCATTAGGTCTTGCAAGGTTTCTTGAGGTCCATCATAACCAGCTAGTTGTTCCAGTAATCTGGCTGGGAGACCCTGTCTAAAATGAAAGAAAAAGGCTTTATCACCCCACCCAGAGACCTTGGTCATAAGTGTCCTGAATTCAGCAATATAGTTAGTAGCATAACCACTTTCTTTCATCTTAAGGAGGGTGAACTCCTTCTCAGCACGCTGGATTTCTAGACGATCCCCAAAAAAGGGTATGAAGCTGTTGAGTGAATAGAAGCCAGGAGTAAAGTATGAAGTCTGGCTCATGATTACCAATGTGAGCAAGATAGGGTTGGATCCATCGACTAGCATTTCCTCAAAGGTAAATGACTGTAAAAAATACTTTCTTTCTTTCATTAGCAAAAAATCTCTCATCATTTTCAAAAATGAATTCACAAGCTTGAAGGAAAGGTCTAAGCTTGGTTGGGTTAGTTCCATCAAATTTATCTGGGGCATTGATAGATGGAGATTTCAAGTTAGCAGAGGGTCCAAGGTCAGAAGGTTTAGAAAGATGAGTCATTGCAGTGGTCATTTGCTGAAGAATGGCCAGCAGGGCAGGGTCAGTTGAAGCAGCCTGAGTGGTGGAAGGAAGGTTGGTGTGTGGGGAAGGTGAAGGGACTGCTGTTGCATTAGAACTTTGACTAGGATTACCCTCTGGGGATGGTGAACCCAGGCCACTCAATATTCTGGAATCAAATCCTGAGTCTTCATCCTCTTCATCTTCCTCACCTTCTCCTGGGATTGGGACCATGCTTGCATCATAGGCAGGAGAGTCCAAACCATGGTAACCTGGGCTTGGAAACTGACCTGTGACCCTGTGGAGGCTAGCATTGTCAGAAGAAGGAATAGTAGAAAGGGATACTTGGGGAATAGGTTCCAATAAACCTGTATCCATAGGAGTGGCAGTCGTAACCACTGGTGCAGCCAGGTTAGAAAAAGTGCTACCTGTTCCACAAGATCTAGGGGTAGAATGGTCAGTAGGTTGAGTGGTACCTCTCCCCCTAGAGCTGCGGGTGACTGCTGGGCTAGAAATGTAAGAAAAAAGAGCACGTCGTGGGGGCATTCTTACTTCTAAGAATAATTAGTTACCCAAAAGTTTTTCTTCACCTTGGAGAAAGAATAAACTGATTAAAAATGAAATTTTTATTCCTCTGATTACCTTTATGGGGCAGTCAAATACTGGTTACTATACCTTGTCTAAGTGTCAAAGTGTCAAAGTGTCGAAGCGTCGAAGTGTCAAAGCGTCAAAGCGTCAAAGTGTTGAAGTGTTGAAGCGTCAAAGCGTCAAAGTGATACTTAGAGGATGGAGAGCTGGAGCTCTGAGTAGGTTTGACAGTAAGGTAAGGGAAGCAATGAAAATGGCCACAAATCAAATAGCCAAGTTCAAGGTGGGGACAGAAATAAAGCAAACAAAAATTGCCACAACTCAATAGCAAGATTTGATTCTGTCTAAAAAGGGATAGGGAGTGTGGTTGGTGAAGAAGGGGTTATTGGGGAAGAAATCAGTTTAATGTCACAAGGGCTGCTGAAATGCAAGCAGGGCTTCGCACAGAGGGGTCTCTACCCACAGTAGGCTTGGGGGCAAGGTTACTGAAGGAGGCTAACAGGAGCAGAGGAGGATTGGGTTGAATGGTGCTGAATGACACTTGCTGGGAAAGATCTCCTAGTAAGAATTAGTAAACTGATTTCTTGGGGGAAGCATCAGGAAGAGGAAAGAGGAGGCTTATTAAATAGACAAGAGGTTGGAACTACAACAGAGTTACTAGTGATTGGGGCTCAGACTACACACATGATGTAATGGGAACAGTCTAAGTAACAGAGAGGGCTGATAAGGTATGCTACTACATTAGGTTAGGCTGCTTCTTCATTGCGACAAAGTTCCAGGTCTGAGCTTTCTAAGTTGGGAGAGTACAGTTGAAGGATGTACAGTGTACATGGGAGTCATGAAACTATGTACTAAGTAGAGAGAGTATGTAATACAATCTGCAAGAGGATTTACATAAATATTCCCAAAAGATAAACCACACAGAGGAGGTATGGGTTAGACAGAGAGATAACCCAAAGAGGTATGGGTTAGACAGAGAGGTAACCCAAAGAGGTATGGGTTAGACAGAGAGGTAGATTAGAGCCTGGGAGATTGAACATGTACAAGCCTATGGAGTCTATCTGTGTATAGTATGAGGTTAGACTATATGTAGATATGTACTGCATGAAGATCCTGAGGTATATAGTTACTGGAGACATATTGATGTAAGTCTCCTGAGCCCTGAGGTTGAAGTTCCTAAGAAAGTAGATCAGGCCTGAGGGTTAGACTGAGGTTAGACTGAGTTTGGTGTCAGTATGACAGACACCCTGAAAATATTGATTGTACTGGTGAAGACCCCATTGGAACACACCAAGATCCACTAAGGACCAATTTAATCCCAAAAAAGTCTTGGTAACTTTGAATATCAACTTAAGTGAGTTTTAAATAAATCTTATTTTTACAGATTTTTTTAGTAGAAAGAAAAATACTTATAAACATTTCATTCAAATATGAATAGAGGTAAAACAAGAGCCTCAGGGAGAATTCCCTCCTATGGATCTTTTCCAGGAGCCCCCAGTAACCTTGAGACCACCAATAAAGACAACCATGAGGGGACGGTGTGGTGACCAATCCAGGACACCACAAGAAAAAAAAAACAAAATATCTTTTTTGGTTGTACCCCTATGGGTACCTTCATTTCCCCTCATCTCTCAACTCCTAGGACAGGTCTCTTGCCTGTCTCTCCGCTTCGATCCCCTCTTCCTATGTTCAACTCCCACTTGTCGCGCTCGCGGCCCGGACTTTTGGCTATGCAAGCGATCGTCGAACCACTTTTGATGATCCCCATCATACCCACCAATCATCTCTCATTGATTGACTCAAACAATTCTTTGTCAAGATGATCTGCACCTTTCAGGATGAGAAGAACCTCTACATCCTCATGGAATTTGTTCAAGGTGGTGAACTCTTCCATAACCTCCGAAGGCTCAGTCGATTCTCTAACGATTTCGCTTGTTTCTACGCCTCAAACTTTGTCCTGGCCTTTGAATACTTACACAGTCATGATATCATCTACCGTGACCTCAAGCCTGATAACATCCTCATTGCCTCTAACGGTTATATCAAACTCACCAATTTTGGGTTTGCCAAACATCTCGAGGATAACGATTGAACGTGGACGTTATGTGGGACCCCAGAGTGTCTATCCCCGGAGATCATTCAATCTAAAGGTCATGGTAAACCGGTCGATTGGTGGGCCTTAGGGATCCTGATCTACGCGATGTTGGCCGGTTATCCTCCCTCTTCCACAACCGATCCACTCTACCTCCTCCTTGCCCATCATCCAATCCGACCAATGACCGCGAGCGACCACTTGCGGCCGTTGGAACTTTCACCCCATTGTCGCCGCCGATTGGGCGACGACAACCGTTGTCGACACCCGCGACCGCTGTCGCGGGTGTCCATCTGGTTGCCCGCGGTCATTATCAACGCGGGGAAACATTTCTTTTTTTCCCTAATGTCATCCTTTTTTTTTATTTTTTATTTTTTTTTTAATTATGTTTTCATTTTCCTGCACCTATTTGTAGTATCACTTGTACATAGTTTACAGGGCCTCATGTCTATAAAAGGAGGGGCTCTCCCCTGCCTTTTGGCCCAGCATCAGAGGATCCCATCCATCCAATGAGACCATCATCAGTAATCAAACTTATCTGTGGGCATCCTTCCCCACCTATCTGAGCAATTTATCCGGGTATATCCATGATTGCCCCCTTGATCCTTTAAGCCTCCATACTCAAACTCTGTCCCTTGTGACCTTGATCCTTATCACCAACCAATAGCCTTGCTGGTTGAAGAAGAATTCCTGTCTGTCTGAATTCTTGAGTGTGTTATACCACTCTGATCCCTTTTTCCGACCATACTGGTCTTGATCTCTCCTTGATCATCTTTCTGGAGCCAATCATGTTTGATTGAAGAGGTTTTATTAAGCTTAAAACCTGGAGTTTTATACCTCCCTTCTTCTTTAAAGGTTGAATTTCGCCACACTATTCTTGAGTCCCTTGAGAAGTGTTGGGATATTCTTGCTCAAATTCGTTATTGATTTGCTTCTAGGTCTGTTACTACTGTCATAGGGAAGGCCATTGAACAGGACAATGCCAAGAACTTCAGAAGGACCTAAAGGAAAAGTTGGTAGAGCAGAGGGGAAACAATTACTTCCTCCCTAATGGTGCCCTAATCCCTTTTGACTCGTCTTGTCCTATCCAACATGTGGTGGCCTCTTACCAGCCATCACCTCCTGTGAAAGCATCTCTTGCTTCCTTTGAATTTCGATCATCCTGTGGTACCCTCCAACCTTGGTATCCTCCAGCTATTTCTTCCTCTAGTCTTGCTGGGACTACTTATCAATCTGATCCAGCCATGAAACGACATGAGGAACCTAAACCTCATAAGGCTCCTTCCTTGCCAACTTCAATCCTTCAAAAACCCGTTAAACGTTGATCATCACTTGAGCCTCCTTCCTCTGATGTAGAAGACATGGAGGTAGAAAAGGAACCACTCATGGAAAGGTTCCCAGATCACCCTGATCCTTCTCCCCCACCTCAACCTTCTAATCCTATCTTAGATTCTGCGTCACCTGAACTTCCTCCCCCCACCCAGCCCAAAGTTTGATTTGAAAGGGGCATCTCCAAGGATCACCCGAATGCTGTGGAGGGAGTATTAAAGAAAATTTCTGATCTTAAAATTCTGATCTATCTGTGGCTGAACTCCTATCAATCTCTCCATCTGTTGCTGAAGGAATGAAGAAATGGGTCTCTTGTCGACATGTGGAAATTGGCCCTGAACAACTCAAAGTCTCCTCTGGCACTTTAATGGAGGACTCTGGTGGAACCAGTCCTTCTTTAGACTCCAACCTTTATTCCTGTCCCCTTGGTTTCCTTCCTTGTTATCTTGGTGACTCAGCTAAAACTGTTTCTCCTCTTGTGGATTCTGGATCTCAGCTTAACTTAATCTTGGATGCTATGGCCTGCAAGCTCAAACTTAGTCCTAGGGTCAGCTACAACTCTGCAGTGTATGGGATAGGAAATCAAGCTTGTGAACTGGTTGGTATTGCTGAAGATGTACCGGTCAGGATTGGTCAAAATATCGTTGGAACCTGCCACTTTTGGATTACTCGTTTGGACAGTCCTATGATCTTGGGACGACCCTTCTTAATGGACTTTGGTGCAACCCTGATGTTTTCTGATCAAGTTGGGGAGAGAATTATTCTCCCTGATGCTGATGGCAGTAAAATTGAAGTTCCTCTTTGCTCTTTGGATTCTGGTCGTTGGGAAAGAGATTTTCCTGGTCATTCTCCCAAATCATCTTTCAAGGGGAAGCAGAAGGATAACTCTAGTTCCTCTCATTTTTTAGGGGAATAGTTGATCCTACTAATGGTTGTAGTTCTTTTCAGCCTCAGACTGCAACTCAAGGGTCAACTCCCATCCCTCAGGCTTATTTTTCATTCCTTTCATCATTCGCTTCTGAGCTCAAGAATATTAAAAAACAAAAACATATCAAAATAGAAAAATAGAAAAATCCAAAAAAATTTCTTCTCCATCTCCTTCTCTCTCTGGATCTGTTGTGTCTTTGTTTCCTTCTACTTTTGAGTCTGATCAATCTTCTCTCAGTTCTGGTTTGAATCTCCGCAACAAGTCTAAACTAGATCCTAATTGCAATTCCGTTTTTGGCGATTTTGGTATGAAGGAATATGGGCTTCAGTGGAGGCAATTTGCGGTACAAGTAAGTCCTCCCAATTTTGCACTGCCAGGGCAATCTTTTACCCTCATTTTCAAAACTCTACCTTGTGCCACAAATGTGAGCAACATATTATCTCCTGGTTCTCCTTTTATGGAAAAGGCACCCTTCAAGGATATTGCAGAACATCGGACTTGGAAGATGTTGGAACTTGGACTCAGCTTTCGTAATCAAGTCTCTCTGGTCAACTCTTGGAGGAAACAAGAACTTCTCTCTTTTGCCACTAAGTATAAACCAGTTGCTAAGAAGATCCAACCAGTCAACCAGCCTATGCCTCTGAACCTCAATCCTCCCCTTGTGCGTCCTCCTCTATCTTGCGATCCTTACTGTGGCCTTCCTCAATCTCTTACTGGTCCCTTTGTGCCTAATGGACGGGTCACTGAAGAACGTCTGAAGGTGGTCAACTTTGGTCCAGATGGATGGCTTCTTCCTGATGAGTTAAATTTAATCCAAAATGTCTTATCTCTAAGGGAAAAATCTATTGCTTTCTGTGAAGAAGAGAGAGGTCTCTTGCGGGAATCCTATGGCCTCCCTTATATCATCCCTGTAGTTGAACGTGATCCTTGGCAAAAGAAAAAGATCCCTATCCCTGCAGCTAAAGTTGACAAATTCATCAAGTTGGTCCGGGAACGAGTTCGAACTGGCCTGTATGAACATTCAACTTCTAGTTACTCCAGCCCCATCTTCTGTGTCCTCAAGAGTAATGGTAAACTTAGAATAGTTCATGATCTTCAACCTCTTAATAAAGTTACTATTAAAGACTCTGGTATCCCACTGCTACTGAAGAATTTGTTGAATCCTTTGGGGGAAGAGCTTGCTATGGTCTAGGGGATATTATGGGTGGCTATGACAAACAATCCTTACATCCTATTTCTTGTCCTCTCACTACTTTCAATACTCCTCTTGGTTTATTTCAACTTACTCGATTACCTCAAGGAGCCACCAACTCGGTTGTAGTCTATCAGGCTCAGATGATGTGGATCCTCCAGGATGAAATCCCTGATCATGCTGGTATCTTTATTGACGATGGAGGAATTAAAGGTCCAGTATCTGACTATGATAATGAGCTCTTACCTTGGCATTCAGGAATTTGTTGTTTTATCTGGGAATATGCTACTACCTTGGAGAGGATTCTGTTTTGAATCGAGGAATCTGGCCTTACTGTCTCTGGATCTAAACTGGCGGCTTGTGTCCCTGCTCTGGAAATTGTTGGTCATGTGGTCTGCAAGGAAGGAAGAAGGATGGCACCAGCCAAATTCAACAAGATCATCTCTTGGCCTACCCCAATCAATCCAACTGAAGTTAGGGGCTTTCTAGGTGTTGTCACTTATGTTAGAATCTTTATCCCATCTTTATCCAAAATCTGTGCACCCTTGCGTCGTCTAACCAGAAAAGATGCTGAATGGATTTGGACCCAAGATTGTGAATGTGCTTTCCAGCTACTCAAAAGGATAGTTGGTAAAGAAATAGTTTTGAAAAAGATCTCTTATGGACCTGGAGCTGGCAAGATCAAGCTGGCTGTTGATTCTAGTTATCAATCTGTTGGGGCCGTCCTTACTCAGGAAGATGAAAATGGTTGGGACCGTCCTGCTCTTTATGAATCTTTGTTGTTTTCAGATGTAGAATCTAGATACTCCCAGCCCAAACTGGAACTCTGTGGTGTGGCTCAAATGATGAAGAAACTTCAAACCGTTCTCTGGGGCCAACATTTCAAATTTCAAGTTGATGCTTGATCCATCATTGAAATGATCAACGCTCCCAGTCTTCCCAATGCTCCTATGACTCGTTGGGTGGCCTTTATCCAGCTTTTCTCTTTTGATATTGTTCACAGCCCGGGGAAATCTTTCGCCATGCCTGATGGCTTATCTTGACAACCTCTTGGGGACAACAAATCTGATGTTGGAACCGATTTCAATTAAGAGGAACCTTTAATTCAACTTATTTTACTCTTTTTCTTCTCAAAATTATTCTGGCTTTCAACAAGGCTTCTGGTTTAAATTAGAGCAGTACCTTTCAACTCTTCAAAAACATCCTGATCTCTCTGCTTAGGAATTTCAATCTCTTAAACAAAAGTCTTCTAATTTTTTTGTTCAAGGCTCTAGACTTATGAAGAGGGGCAATCCTTGTGCTCTTATTGTTGTTACTATTCCCTGTAAACAAGATTCTATCCTTGAAAGTCTCCATGAAGGCCTTGGTCATCGTGGGGAAACCAAAACTTATCGACAATTATCCAAATGATTCTGGCGGCCATCTTTGAAGAAATCCGTCTCCCAATGGTGCAAGAGTTGTGAAGTTTGTCAAAAACGTGATCTTAGGCGCCCAGACAATATTTGTTATCCTACTGGGGAGTCCACTGTCTTTGGAAAAATGCTATTGATGTGGTTCATATTAAGGCAGGTGGTGCTAAGTACCTCATTGTGGCTAGAGATGATTTTTCTACACTGGGTTGAAGCAAAGTTTCTTAAGAACCTTAGCTCTGAATCAGTGGCAGCTTTCCTCTACGAGACCTGGACAATGCGTTATAGCCTGGCTTGATCTTACTCTACTGATGGTGGCTCTGAATTTGGGGGCAAGCTTGCTGAAATGATCCAATCCCTTCCTGGACAACATAGAGTTACTACTCCTTATTATCCTGAAGTCCAAGGGATGGTGGAACAAGGCCATGCCCCTTTGAAGGCTGCACTTGTTTAACTGGCTGGTGAAAGTGGCAAGAATTGTCGCAAATTCCTTCCTCTTGTTCTCTTTTCTGATCAAATCTCAACCAAAAGGACTACTGGCTACTCACCTTATGAAATCATCTTTGGTCAAAGAGCAGTCCTTCCTTTGGATCTGGAAATGGAATCTTTCTTGGGTGTCTCTTGGGAAGAGGTGTCCTCAACTACTGATCTGTTAGTTGCTAGATCCAAGCAACTTGAGCGAAGTGAAGACGTTCATGATGAAGCTTTTCAAAAGATGATGGAGTCCAGAGCCAAATCCGTCCAGTATTGGCAGGACAAGCACTCTAATCAAATCAGGGAGCCCTTGAGCCCTGGTGACCTAGTTTTAGCTTATAATCAATCTTTGGAAACCCAGTGGGGCAAGCTTTTCTCTAATCGTTGGAATGGCCCTTATCGAGTGGTTCATCAAGTTAGAGGTGGATCTTATGTTTTGGAGGAGCTGGATGGTACTCGGTTGGGCAGAAGGTTCTCTGCTGATCAAGTCAAGAAGTTTCATTGTTGTGGGGGCAACTTATCTCAGAAGTAAGTCCTCCCAATTGTGCACCACCAGGGTCATTTGCTGCGTTTTTTGTAAAACTCTACTGTATGCCACATATGTGAGCACCTGGGACGCCCTCCTTGTTCTATTCCTGCCGCTTCTAGGGCTCATTTGGAAGAATCAAGATATTTTCCTCAACTCTTCAATTGCTCTCAAGATCAAGAAATGGCCAATCTTTGCTTCAATTTCTTTGTTCCCTGCTTTTTTTTAATCCCTTCGAATTTTAGATGCAGACTAGGGACAGTCTGTAAGTTGGGGAGAGATGTGGTGACCAATCCTGGACACCACGAGAAAAAAAAAAAAATATCTTTTTTGGTTGTACCCCTATGGGTACCTTCATTTCCCCTCATCTCTCAACTCCTCCCTGTCCTAGCGGTCTAGGACAGGTCTCTTGCCTGTCTCTCCGCTTCAATCCCCTCTTCCTATGTTCAACTCCCACTTGTTGCGCTCGCGGCCCGGACTTTTGGCAACGCGAGCAATCGTCGAACCACTTTCAACGATCCCCATCATACCCACCAATCATCTCTCATCGATTGACTCAAACAATTCTTTGTCAAGATGATCTGCACCTTTCAGGATGAGAAGAACCTCTACATCCGCATGGAATTCGTTCAAGGTTGTGAACTCTTCCATCACCTCTAAAGGCTCGGTCAATTTCCTAACGATTTTGCTTGTTTCTACGCCTTGAACGTCGTCCTGGCCTTCGAATACTTACACAGTCATGATATCATCTACCATGACCTCAAACCTGAGAACATCCTCATCGCCTCTAACGGTTATATCAAACTCACCGATTTTGGGTTTGCCAAACATCTCGAGGATAACGATTGAACATGGACGTTATGTGGGACCCCAGAGTGTCTAGCCCCGGAGATCATTCAATCCAAAGGTCATGGTAAACCGGTCGATTGGTGGGCCTTAGGGATCCTGATCTACGAGATGTTGGCCGGTTATCCTCCCTCTTCCACAACCGATACACTCTACCTCCTCCTCGCCCATCATCCGATCTGACCGACGACCGCGAGCGACTGCTTCTGGCCGTCGGAACTTTCACCCCGTTGTCGCCGCCGATCGGGCGACAACAACCGTTGTTGACACCCGCGACCGCTGTCGCAGGTGTCCATCTGGTTGCCCGCGGTCATTATTGACGCGGGCAACATTTCTTTTTTTCCCTCATGTCATCCTTTTTTTTTTTTTTTTTTATTTTTTATTTTTTTTTTTTAATTATGTTTTCATTTTCCCGCACCTATTTGTAGTATCACTTGTACATAGTTTACAGGGCCTCATGTCTATAAAAGGAGGGGCTCTCCCCTGCCTTTTGGCCCAGCATCAGAGGATCCCATCCATCCAGTGAGACCATCATCAGTAATCAAACTTATCTGTGGGAATCCTTCCCCGCCTATCTGAGCAATTTATCCAGGTATATCCATGATTGCCCCCTTGATCCTTGGAGCCTCCATACTCAAACTCTGTCCCTTGTGACCTTGATCCTTATCACCAACCAATAGCCTTGCTGGTTGAAGAAGAATTCCTGTCTGTCTGAATTCTTGAGTGTGTTATACCACTCTGATCCCTTTTTCCAACCATACTGGTCTTGATCTCTCCTTGATCATCTTTCTGGAGCCAATCACGTTTGATTGAAGAGGTTTTATTAAGCTTAAAACCTGGAGTGTTATACCTCCCTTCTTCTTTAAAGGTTGAATTTCGCCACGCTATTCTTGAGTCCCTTGAGAAGTGTTGGGATATTCTTGCTCAAATTTGTTATTGATTTGCTTCTAGAGCTTTATAAACGAATTTCTTTTGTTTTGTTCAGCCTCCCACAGTTATCTGGTACCCTTCAAGCGCTTGATTGCGGAGAGTTGGGCAGGTTCATTGAGAACCTGGAGGTTGGTTGGGATTGAGTTGATCTTTCCTAATCATCTGCTGACAACCAGAGTTATTAGCTTGTGGGCGTTGTTACTTACAACTGCCTTGTTCTCTTGAACTCTGAACAAACCTTGATTTATTTGTTCAAGTCTTTACCTGCACCATCTTGCCTCAGATAGTGTTGTTTCCATTGCTACCAACAACTCTTATCCTCTTCCCTTACTTTGATTTCTCATCCATAAGGTTCTGGACCTTGATTCCGGTTACATTTAAATATTATTGTAACTCCTAGGAGGGCAGCCTCAACAGCACCTTTCCCCTCCACAGAACTGCCACGGCTTAGCACCGTTTGGAGTCTTACAACGGGAACCTGTGAATCAAATTTTTATGGAGAAGGAACAGCCCAAGGTACTTCTGCACTCCCCCAACCTAGAGCCCAAGAAGGTAGTAGAATTAAGCCAACCTCCATTAGAAAAAGATTCCCTGCAGCCACCCCAGCAGAATCTGGCGAAGGAATCCAGGTTGAAAGACTTAGTCAGAGAGCACGCAAAATGTTGGGAAGAGTTCAAAGAATACCAGGCCAAAGAGGACGGGGTATCTATGAAAAAGATAATCTCCCAGGCAAAACCTACTCAGATAGCTCTTCAGAAAATGATTCCAAGGAAAGAGGTAGAATACTAAGTAGAAAAACAGAATCCTTGGAATCAAATAGACCAACTGAAAGACAAAGGATCAAGAAAGAAAAGATATTCTTTGCATCAAAAGCCAAAGGGAAAGAAAGATTGGGATCAGATAATATCCCTAGCTCAAAAATGGATAAAGGTGTACAACAATTAGCCTCAAATTCGGAACCCAGTAATTTGTCCAAAAGAACCTCTGATGTAAGTACTTCCTTTTCTAATGATATGCGTCATAATTTCAAACTTCTTCAAGGAAATTGGGATGGTGTTTATACCCAAATGGATAAATTAACCAAATTTATTAATAACCAAACAAAGACGGTAGGAATGGAATGTATCAAAGAGCACACAGAACACTTTTTGGAGACAATTAATCAAGGTAGGATCAGGCAGACTCAAAAAATTGAGAATATGTTATCAGTACTCCAAGAAAGTTTTATTCTTTCTTTCCAATCCTTGAAAGAAGATTTGGTAATCACTACTAACAGCTCCATTCTATCCCTTGGTGAGAAATTTTAGCTTCTGAATAATAAAGTGGACCTGCAACTTAATCTGATCAAGAATGATCTTAGAGACTTAAAAGTCCATCTGACCAACCCCTTGGGGAGTACCACAGAGGAACCAAAACCTCCCAGAAAAACAACTACTCCTTACGCACCACCCTTACTAGGAATGCATAGGTGTCATCCTCCTGGATGCCAAGACCCTTGCCATTCTTCAGCTACCAGAGTTGATACAGTAAATAATAAATATATTATTTAATAAATGCAGCAAAAATATGTAGAATACTTGGATTAAGCTTATTGCAAGGTTCAATGGTTTGTTTATTGTTTATTTTTTCAAATCAAAATTGATTATTAAATATTTATAGAGGGGCCAAAATTATATTGGGGATCTTTAACACATCTCTTCAGGGATTTCAGTATGAAAACACGTAGTCCTGGTTACTTTGGGTCCTTTAGTTTAACAATTATTATACCCAAAGATAATATGTATATAAAATACACAATGGAGTGCTAAGGCCTTGTAGCCAAGATACCACGACAGAAAAAGGATAATAAGACTCACTGTTATATTATTAAATTGTTTGGGTATCTGTTTGGGACGTGTACTGATGGGTTTAACCTGTATACCTGGGTTATAAGGTTGTTCAGCAGTTTTAATTGATAAAAAGAGGTTTGAAGACAGATATTACTGATCAGAAATTGTCATAAATCACTTAATTATCTCTTAAAAGTATTTGATTACCTTGGCACGGCGTCTGCATATGAATATTACTGGGTCTCTGCCCATCAACATCCTCAAAAGAGCTCTTTATTTATAGCTTTTGGAGTCCCAATAGAGTCCTTCTGAGGGTTTTAGGTGCTCAAAGGGACGGAACAAGGCTAGAAGGGTAGCGGGGGGTAGCCAGTCATGTTTCCTTGTTTCCATGGCACGGGTAGCATCTAATTCCTTAGTTTATGGGAATTATTCTACCTTATAATGGACATTAAGACGTGTGAATAACACTAATCTGTCCTATTTATGTATTATTTAATTAATTATCCTTAGTATATGTTCCCAGTAATTTAATAATTATATTATTAGACATCTCTATGGACATTTTGATGTCAAGTAAGTTCTCATTATGTATTATATAACTGGAGTAAAAGTCAAAATATTGATTTTACTCTTTATTTTCGAGTTCCAGTTGATTTGTTAAGATAATTACATAAAAATATAAGTCATGAGAATTCATGTGATATTATTACATCATTATCCTCCTTATTATGTCACAAAGACATTGATGTATAGCAATTCTCATAAAAGTATACTAAAGTATTTTAATATATTTTTAGAATTTGTCATTGTCTTATTTTCTACATTCTTGGTACTTTACATTATATTAAGTAAAAAATACGTGTAAGGATTATTTATGTATTTTTATATAATATTATGTATATTTAGAAAGTCTACTATCCACTGGAACCTTTATTACATATGTAGAAAGTTCCCGTGTATGTTTTAGCCTGTTCACGCGGTGCCTGAGCCGCCTGTCACTCTGTCAGCCCGTAGTGCCGCGGCTGCGTACTTGTCAGAGGCCTGGGGCTGTGTACACAACCTCGACAGGTTGACACGGCTGTATCTCAGCCGCGCGCGGGTGCTTTGGCTTCCGCGGCTGCATGCAGGAATTGTGACAAAACACTATTCCGCCCGTAACTCCTAAAATATACACAACACCTCAATTCTGACTGAATTTTAGGTGAAAAACCTATACGTGACAATGTGTGTGAAATATTTATTTGGCCAAAAAGCTCAATACTGGAGCCGTATTATTTTGGTTCTTTTTTCTTTAATTATTTAAGAATACAAGGAGTTGGATTTCAAGGGTGGGGTCAGTGAGTGACCCTACCTAATTTTGGGTGGAGAATCTATTTCTCCAATTATATTTATGGTTTTCCTACTCCTTCTTAGGTTAATTGTATTATTATTATTTTCATGTTATTTTTGTTAATTTTGCAGCTTGCTCTGCAATAGTAGCAAGCTGAAAATAGGAGTGACACCTTCAGGCCTAGTCTTTCCCCTGAGATGGAGCAAGCCCTCAAACTTTCAAACCCTATTTCTGAATGGCTCAGGTTTTCCAGTGAAGGAGAATACAATAATATAAATTTTATTAAATTTATGGATACACTCTAAACTCTTATGACTTACCAGGAGCTATAGCTGTAGTAAGTCTGCCCAGACTATTTGAAGGAGAATGTTTGGAATTTTTTATCAGTAAAAGAGAATAATTAGGATCCTTACCATGGAATTCTTGGAAACTTCTAATTAACCAACAACTTGGTTCTAGAATGTGGAAAAGAAAGATGATGAAAAATTTTGAAAATTCCTCATTTGACGCCTCCAAGGATAAGCCTCACAAATGGTGCTTGGAACAGAAGAAAATAATACATTTCTTCTATCCAGATGCTCATAAAGAGGAAGGAAATGAAAGACTCTTCAACTTGTATCCTGGAAATCTTAACCATAGTGTAAGCTGCAGGATGAGCCTGGATGCTGACTTACAACCTCTTATCAATGTGTAAGAAGAAGTCATAGACATGAATGGGTTAGACAAGAAAGTCCCTTCTAGAGCAAAGGAGAACTAAAACATTAACAAAACCAGAGAACAACCCCCTCTGATAAATACCTCTGATAATAAGAAACCTAATGAGAATAAGGACAAAGAGAGGATGCTTGGAACTTTTTGGAATTGTGACAAGACAGGGCATATGAGACAAGACTGCCCATTACCAAAAAGAAAGATAGCAGTCTTGGAAGGAGAGCAGGAGGATCAAGGGAATCAGATCTATGAAGATATACCTGACAATGAAGGATCTCTTTCTGAATGTGAATTGATCCTGACCAACCCTATTAATTTTATAGAATTAGATATAGGAACTTCTATAGAAATCAATAACATCCATGGGGATTCTAGTTTGACCCAAAAATGGGATCCTACCATAATTCCTAGATATATCATGGATGTTAAGCATTAACAGTCAAACCTATGAGTGGCAAAAGTTATACCACTGGTCCAACTTGCTATGCAACAGGATTGTATAAAGACAGATCTATAAGATTATTACTGCACAGTGGAGCCTTCTGCTCATGTTTCTGTGCTGAATTCTCAAACAAATGGGATCCCTATTGGAAAGGACACCTTCTTCCCGTCCCAAAAGCAAATTTGAGCTCTTGCAACTCTACCATTAATGCTATTGGAGTATGGACTGCTCCTATAATACTACCCCATACTAATAGATCTTTTAGAATAAAAGTGAAACTTGTAGTACTTCTAAACAGACTATGTGACTACCTGATAATAGGTAATGATGCCTTATGTCTATATGGTATAGATGTGTTCCAGAGTAAAGGGAGATACTTCACAGTGGGTGGTAATCAAGAAAAGAAGTTTAAGATATGCACTATCCAATCTAACTTCCCCTCTTCCACTTTTCAAAAGCATTTAGACGACTTTGATCAAGAATCATTCTCTCAAGCAGCTCTGAATATTAAATTTCTGAGGAACTGAAGAAATATATATTGAAATTCAGCTTTGAGAACAAAAATTCTTTTTTATCAAAGATCATATTGTTGGTGATATCAAAGGACATGATATGGTATCAACATTGACCATTCAGCCTCCTTATCCTCCAAATTTAAGAAGACCAGCCTATATCTCTAGTCCTAAGTCAAGAAAAGCTCTTGAGGAACATATCCAAGAACTGATAGAATTACAATTATTAAGAAAAGTAGGGTACAATGAGCAGGTAGATGTCAACACACCTGTAATCATATCTTGCCATAATGAAAAGTCAATAATGGTAGGAGACTTCAGAATGCTCATGAATTATACTCAGGCAGATTATTATCATATGCCCGGATTGATCATGCTCTGCATAACTTGTCCAAGCCCAAATATATCACTAATATGGATATTCTTAAAGGTTTCCACCAGATAACTATAATCCCTGAAAGCATAAAGCTTATGAAAATAATCTCTAATTTGGGAATATATGAATATCTTAGGATGGCCTTTGGTATAAAGAATGCCCCATCACACTTCCAGTGGACAATGGATACAGTTCTAGGTACATAAATCAGACAAGGATGCATGATGTTATATAAAGATGATGTAATCATATATTTTGATGATTGGGATAATTGTATCAACCAAATAAGATAAGTACTCCAAACTATCTCCAGAGCAGGATTAAAAGTATCCATGAAGAAATTCACCTTTGCCTATGGAGAATTGAAAGCCCTAGGGCATATAGTCTCTGGTCTAACTCTAGCTGCTAATAAAAATAAGATAGCTACTGTCATGAATAGACCCATGCCTCAAAACAACACAGAGTTACTGCCCTTCCCTAATTTTTGCAGTTACTACAGACAATACAATCCAAAGCTTGCTATGCTAACTAAGAGTCTGTATGAAGTATGCAAAAACAAAACACTATTTGAAATGACACATGAGAGATTGAAAAACTATGAGGAACTAAAAAAAGCTATGACCTCTAATCCTTTACTCATTCAACCAGATTACACCAAGCCCTTTGGAATATACATTGACGCCTGTATGGAAGGTTTAGAAGCTTTTCTACATCAAGAAAGGATAGAAGAAGACAGACCAGTAGAGAAACCAGTAATCTTCATATCTAGAAAGATCAAAGATACAGAAAAAAGATATGGAGCCAGTCAGTTGGAATTTTTGGCTCTACTATGGGCTTTAGAAAAGCTGCACTATTAGTCTGAAGGCATCACTTTACAAGTGATCACAGACTGTCATGCTGTAAGGACTCTTCTGAACATGAAAAACCACAGCAGACATATGCTCAGGTGGCAAATTTCTATACAACAATATAGAGGTCAGATGACTTTAGTGCATAAAGCTGGAGATAAACATCAGATTGCTGATATTCTTAGTAGGAATGCTTTGCCTAATGACTATAACAATCCAGCATATGACCCTGAAGATAAAGATATCTTTCCTATCATGAAAATCAATATTTTTTAATTAGATGCTCCAATAATGGGGATCCAATTATGTGAGTTAGATACTGCTTCTTCAAACATAGTGCAACTACTCACCTGAAATCAAGCTTCTGATTACCATTATGGAATGTGACTACCCAGAAGCAGCTCTGATAAATAGATTTCCTGCTCTGATACTTAAACCCTATAAAGCAGGAAGGTTTAACTTTTGTGATGGTCTCCTTGACTACAGACACCAACATTGCAGTGTATTAGTACTAATCAAAATAGAACATATAGAACATATTCTCCAGGAATGCCATGAAAACTGTTAATCAGGGAATCTATCCACAGAAATAAACTCGGAGAAAGTAAATTAAACTGTTTTAGTAAATCAAACTGCTTTGTGGATAGACTGGAAAGAAATCACTATTAAGTATGTTACTAGCCGTGAGACTTGCCAAAAATCCAATAAAACTACTGGCAATAGGTTTGGAATCCTATAGAAGATCTCTGAACCCAAAACTAGATGGGAGATCATTAATATGGATTTTGTCACTGGCCTCCCCCCTGGAGGTCCTCATTCATATAACTCTGTCCTGGTTTTAGTTGATAGATACTCTGAGAAGGAAAAATTCTAACCTAACCACAAATAGAGGAATACATTTACATCCTGAAGCCCAAGGAAAGTTCTGGGTAATCCAATTTCCTGAAGCTCACTAAATCTCTCTATGGGCTCTGTCAGGCTCCTGCAATCTTGTATAAAACATTGACCAGTTGGCTTGAGGAGGTAGGATACAAGCCATCTATAGCGCATCCTTGCCTATATCTTCACAAATCTCAGCATTCATTGTATTTTTTTCACATAGATGACCTGATTGTTGCTGGGTAAACAGATTGGTTTGAGAAAGTTTTTCTAAAACAATTTCCTAGGTTGAGTGCGCATGATCCTGACTTGATACTGGGGATGGAGTTTCAGAAATGCAATAAGCAAATCTTGCTCAACCAAAGAAAACTGATTCTTAATGGACTTTCCAAACTTGATCTGATGTCAGCTAAACCGGTGCAATGGATGTAGCTCAACTATTTTGGAACAGGATCATAGCTGATGTGGGTATACCCAAGATTATAATCAGTGACAGAGACCCTAAATTCACCTCTGAGTTTTGGAGGAATCTACATGATATACTGGGTACTACTCTAGGATTTTCTACAGCATACCATCCCCAAACTGATGGATTAGCTGAAAGAACGATACAGATCCTAGAAGACATGTTATAAGGTTTTGTATCTTTTGTCTAGAATACAAAAACTCAGATGGTTATTTCCATGATTGGGTAAGCATACTCCCAGCTCTAGAAATGGCTTATAACATAAGTAAAAATTCTACCACCAAAGAAGCCCCTTACATACTAGAAAGAGGATGAATTCCAAAACTCCCTAGGAATAACTTAAACTGTAACTTAGCCACTATTCAACAAACATATATTAAATTAAAAAAGATGATTGATCTGGAAAATAATCATGCTCAACAGTGTGTAGAAGAAGCAGAAGAATACAACAAACAAAGATGGGAAAAATCACATAAGGAACCTGACTTTAAAATAGGAGATCAGATCTTGATCTCCACTACCAACTTCAACAATTTAGCAGGTAACAGAAAGTTGAAACCAGCCTTTGTTGGAACATTTTTTATCATAAAGATGCATGGCTAAAATTCTGTAGGAGAAATCTTGAGTGAAGAATTATCAAGAAAAAACACAGTATTTTCTGTTAGCCTAGTCTAACAATTTCAACCAAGAGAAGGTAGAAACCTCCCTCCAACAATAACCCCATTAGAACCTGACCCTGTGAAAGAAAAATGGAAAGTCAGCAGGATATTGAGAGACAAGAAAGAGAGAGTAAAAGGGAAAGATTTTAGACTTTACTTAGTAAGATATAAAGGAGAATCTGCAGAAAAAGATGAATGGTTACCAGAGAATAAAATACCTGATGGAACAATAAATCTCAGGAACTACAGAGCCATTAAAAGGAACTGAAACACACATGCAGTTAATTTTCTCCCAACATGCTCCAGATGTTTGACAGATATGGCCATATCTTGGAGTGGGGAACGTCAGCTTGCTACTATTGCAGAGCAAGCTGCAACAGTAACAGAAATAACATTAAAATTATAATAAGAAAATTAATCAAAGAAGGAGTGGGAAAACCATAAACATTAATGCAAACGTGGATTCTCTGCCCATAATTAGTTAGGGTCAATCACTGAACACACCCCTGAAATCCAACTCCTTATATTTTTGGATAATTAAGGAAAGGAAAGACCAAAATACCACGGCACCACTATTGAAATTTTTTGCCAATTAAATATTTCACACACATTGTCACGTATAGGTTTCACACCTAAAATTCAGTCAGAATTGAGGTGTTGTGTATATTTTATGAGTTACGGACAGAAATGTGTTCTGTCACAATTCCCCGCACGCAGCCGCGGCAGCAAAGGCACCCGCGCGTGGCTGAGATACAGCTCTGTCACTCTGTCAAGGTTATGTAAGCAGCTTGGGGCCTCTTCCCCTGACAATTACGCAGCAGCAGGACTACTGGTTGACAAAGTGACAGGCGGCCGGACAAACTTAGGTACCGGGTAAACATGCTACAACCCACACGGGAACGTTCTACATATGTAATAAATGTTCCTCTGGATAATAGATAGTCTAAGAGTACATAAAACTTTATAAAAATACTTAAAAAACCTTTATATGGATTTTTTACTAAATATAATTCAAAGTAACAAGAATGTCAAAGATAAGACAATGAAAACTTCTAAAATATATTAAAATACCTTAATCAAATATTATGAGAATTTCAAGACAAATGTTTTTGTGACATACTAAGAAAACTAATGAAGTGAAATATTACATAAATTCCCCTGACTTATATTTTCAATTAATTATTTTAGTAAATCAACTGAAATTCAAAAATAAGGAGTAAAATCAATATCATGACTTTACTCCAGTTATTTAATACATAAAGGGAGCTCACCTGACATCAGAATGTCCGGAGGAATGTATATTAAAATAATTTTTAACTTACTGGGAACATTTACTAAGTATAATTAATTAAATAATACATAAACAGGACAGATTAGTGTTATTCACACGTCCTAATATCAATTATAAAGTAGAAAAATTCCCATACCCTGAGGAATTAGATGCTACCCGTGCTACAGCAGCAAAAACACGTGCCAGGCTACCACTGTTTACTCTTCTAGCTTCATTTTCCATCCGTTTGAGCCCCTGTACCCCTCAGAAGGACAATATTGGGACTCCAAAAGCTATAAATAAAGAGCTCTTTTGAGGATATTGATGGGAAGGGACCCAGCTCTATTTACATCCAGACAATTTTCCTAGTTAATCATACACTTATAAGAGATAAGTAAGTGATTTTTGGCTTTAGTCTGATTAATAATATCTGTCCCCAACCCTTTTTTATCAATTTAAACTGCTGAAAAACCTTATAACCCTTCTGTAAATTGCAATTCCAAAATTTGAAGATCACTTGCAGCTTATCAACAGCTTAACACCCATAAACAGATGGGAAAACCAAGCAAGTTAAGCAAATTTTTAAAGAGTATATGTTTCCTAGCAATAGGATGGCTGGTTTCAATGGTTCCCATTAGCCAAGTTTTTGTAAAAAAAATACTTTCATTCCTCCACAAAAAATTTGCCCTTCCAGACTCTTCATGGTAGAAACCCAACCTTTGCTTCCATTCACTTAGCACCTTCTCAAACTGCTACCAATTATTGCAATCAAATTCAATCTCTTCAATAAAAACTTTTAACCAACCTCAAAGCATCAAAACAGCGCTAAAAGGAGCAAGTAGACCAACTTTGCTCTAAACTCCAACCTTTGCAGTGGGAGATGGGGTGTGGCTCAATGCTTGAAAAATTTGCAGTACTTGCCCAACCTGAAAACTCTCTGAAAGAAACCTTGGCCCCTTCAAAGTTAAATCAGTCATCTCTCCCAACGCCTTCAAACTGACCTTACCAGCAAAATGGAAATTTATCCACCCATTCTTTCTTGTGTCTCTCCTAGGGCCAGCTCAAGTCCTATACCAGGGCAAGGCTTATCCCCCTCCAGAACTGGTCAATTTCCAAGATCATCTAGAGTGGGAAGTAAGCCATATTCTGGATTCCAGGTTAAACAAAGGAAAACTCCAATATCTTTTCAAATGGACTGGCTTCCAGTCCAATGAAGATTGCACCTTGTGGGAACCTGCCCATCATCCTTTCAACTCTCCCAATTTTTTTTGAGACTTCCATGCAAAATACCATTTCAAACCTTGCCAATATTAATTACATCCCCTCCAATCCCATTCCACATTTCCATTCTATTCCATCTTATCAATCCCATCACACTTCTCATTCCATCCCATCTCATTTCCAGTTTCTCAAATTGGTTTATTATTTTTTTGCAACCTTTGATTGTCTAAATTTATTTATTTTTTGTATTTCAAGTAAAAAAACTCTACCCCTTAAAATCTATCTATATATATATATATACTAGAGTATTACCCCAATTTTTGGGGCCTGATTGGTATTTAAATTTTTTAAATGATTTTAATCATACAGGAAATATGTGTAATGGGTTAAAAAGATTGGCCCTAGTGTATTTCTAACATGTGATACTTTTTAAGTAATTTTAATCAAATTGGAAATTTAGGGAATGGATTAACAAAATTGGCTGTGGTGTATTTACCCCAAATTTGGGCAATTGATTGAATGAAAAACCTTGATATGAAAAAATGGGACGTTATTCAAATGCAGTAAATCTGTGGTTTGGATTAAAAAAATGATGAAATAAACAATTTCTCCCATATTTTGACAGATAAGAAATGAAAAAATCATATATCACTGAAATCTCAGTATTTAATTTCAGTGATGGATTGCATTCAAAACCTCATGGTACAAAAACTTTTCAGTTTTGAATTAAATCCTGTTTCCAGGTCCAAACCACTTTGTAAAATTTCCAGATCTACACCTTTAAAATTCAAAATATAAATACCCATGAGTGGAAACTGGATGTTGAATATAATGACCAATATTTGCAATTTTATAACCTTTTGATTTGTTAGTTTCCAATGAGAATTCCAAAACTGTTTCAAAATCATTTTGGAAGGCAGAAAGTTTTCCTCTGGGTAAGAAATGGAGGTTAAAAATTGAACGGCCATCAATCTGCCTAAGGAATAGAGCAAAAAAGGTTTAACCCATAAGTACACATCCCAAAAACAGATACCCAAAGAATTTAATAATATACCAGTGATTCTCATGTAAAATATAAAAAGACGTTGGGCTCTTGTTAGATTAAAGGTAAAGAGAAATGAATGAAAGGAGCTTATAACGTCAAGCATAACGGACCTGAGATCAGGAGGAAAAGGACACTCCGGTTGATTTGTTGGCTGAACAGATGATCAATTCCACTTGAGAGCACCATGTTTTATATAGACTAAATAAATGATTGAACAACAAGTGGTTGAGTACAAAATGAATAAGGCAAAATTAACATAAGCAGTGTAAGTGACATGGTAAGTGAAATGTTATGCTTGGAAGTTCTGACAATCACTACTAAGAACACGGCCTAGATATATTTTTAATGTTATTTTGATACTTCAATAACAACAATAATATAAATCAAATCAATCCAATAAATGATACTTCAAACTCCATTGAAAGTCACATATAAATAAACTCAAATTCTAACATCTTATTATCCTTTCTCTGTTGTGGGAGCTTGGTTACAAAGCCCTGCTACTCCACCATGTATTTTATATACATATTATCTTTGGGAAAAATATCCTTTAAACCACAGTCCCCAAAGTAATCAAGACTACGTTTTTTCAGAGTTAAAACCCTGAAGTCAATGAATAACTTCCAAAGACTGTAAGTGAGTGTTGAAGAAAGAAAGTAGTTTCATGAAATACCCTTGTTTTCTGATGAGAGCTGTGGAAGACATGGAAATAATTTTAGAGAAGAAAGATCATTTAGGAAATCAAAGTCCTGTGATGCTTAAGGGGTACCCACCCTAAGATCAGTTTTGGTGAGGATGCTAGAAAGTAAGAACACATTCATTGAAGGTCATTGGAGGAATTGGGTGAAGGAAACCACTATCATTATTCTTGAAAAGAAAAAAAGGAAAGGTGCTCCAGTGCTTGAATTTATGGGGATGTGTGAAAAACTTCTCTACATTCTCTGGTATGTAGGCTTTTGGGGTTGAAATTTCCTTTTGTGGTTTTGAATATAAAAACCTTTCAGCTCTCTGGTACCAGGAACCTTTCAGTCCTTTATCTACAGAGAGTGATAGAAGATACTGGAATAATAATAATAATAGTATTCCAAAGATAAAAACATAAAAAGCTCAAACAGTGAATATTTTAAGAGCTGGTTCAAGGTTTAATTTTTTGGTTAAAGGGGTTTTCAATTTTTTATAAAAGAGGGGCAACAGTATTATACTACTGGGTGTCTTTACAGACAAACAACCTCTCTTCAAGAGGCCTCCTTGGGCATTTTAAGAACCTTGGAATGAAGATATGTTCCTTAGAAAGGGCTTATTACACTGATATTGCCGGGAATGACAGAAAAATGGAAAAGACAGGAAGGGAAACACTCACTCTGAGCACTTTACCACGAAAATCTGGCAATAATAGGAAGGTTTTCAGAGCAGATGGGGCGGATTTTCTTGACTAACTTCAATGGGTTGAGAAGAGGGGTGTTAAATATCCCCAATATAATTGTGGCCTCACTATAAAAATATTTAATAATAAATTTATGTATATTGATTTATAACACTAAACCACAACCTAATCACTTAACCTTTCAATAAGCTTTATCCAAATATTTAACGGATTTTTGCTGCATTCATTAAATAATATATTTATTCTTTATTCTATCACGTCTGGTAGCTAAAGGATACCAAGGGTCTTGGCATCCAGGAGGCTGACAAAATAAAAAATGATAAATAATAAATAATAAATAATAAATAATAAATAATAAATAATAAATAATAAATAATAAATAATAAATAATAAATAATAAATAATAAATAATAAATAATAAATAATAAATAATAAATAATAAATAATAAATAATAAATAATAAATAATAAATAATAAATAATAAATAATAAATAATAAATAATAAATAATAAATAATAAATAATAAATAATAAATAATAAATAATAAATAATAAATAATAAATAATAAATAATAAATAATAAATAATAAATAATAAATAATAAATAATAAATAATAAATAATAAATAATAAATAATAAATAATAAATAATAAATAATAAATAATAAATAATAAATAATAAATAATAAATAATAAATAATAAATAATAAATAATAAATAATAAATAATAAATAATAAATAATAAATAATAAATAATAAATAATAAATAATAAATAATAAATAATAAATAATAAATAATAAATAATAAATAATAAATAATAAATAATAAATAATAAATAATAAATAATAAATAATAAATAATAAATAATAAATAATAAATAATAAATAATAAATAATAAATAATAAATAATAAATAATAAATAATAAATAATAAATAATAAATAATAAATAATAAATAATAAATAATAAATAATAAATAATAAATAATAAATAATAAATAATAAATAATAAATAATAAATAATAAATAATAAATAATAAATAATAAATAATAAATAATAAATAATAAATAATAAATAATAAATAATAAATAATAAATAATAAATAATAAATAATAAATAATAAATAATAAATAATAAATAATAAATAATAAATAATAAATAATAAATAATAAATAATAAATAATAAATAATAAATAATAAATAATAAATAATAAATAATAAATAATAAATAATAAATAATAAATAATAAATAATAAATAATAAATAATAAATAATAAATAATAAATAATAAATAATAAATAATAAATAATAAATAATAAATAATAAATAATAAATAATAAATAATAAATAATAAATAATAAATAATAAATAATAAATAATAAATAATAAATAATAAATAATAAATAATAAATAATAAATAATAAATAATAAATAATAAATAATAAATAATAAATAATAAATAATAAATAATAAATAATAAATAATAAATAATAAATAATAAATAATAAATAATAAATAATAAATAATAAATAATAAATAATAAATAATAAATAATAAATAATAAATAATAAATAATAAATAATAAATAATAAATAATAAATAATAAATAATATATAATAAATAATAAATAATAAATAATAAATAATAAATAATAAATAATAAATAACAAATTATATGGATTATTGTATGGGCCACCACACGTTGAGGGTCCCTACACAGCTGCCACAAGAAGTTTGTGTTAAAATGCAGATGCACTCAGGTAATGTGCATAGGAATGTGTAATCCAAATGGGATGCAAAAATGGGCCTCCACGGCCCATTGGACATCACGTGGGCCACATGGGCCTATGTGGGTGTTATTGGTTTTGGGCATTTGGCCGCCAAAACAAGTTTTTATGGTCTTTTGGGACAAGGGCCCTCACCGGCCCGCCAGGCTAATGGGCCACCCAAGCCAGATTGGCTTATTTGGGCATCAAAGGGCCCAAGCTTTTTTATGGACATACTTGGCTGGAAGGGCTAGCCCGCCAAAGTATGTAATTCTCACAATTCGGGCCTGGGGAGGCCCATTGGGCCCTCCGACCGTGTTGCAGCCCCCTTGGGGCCGCTTCCCGCGTTGCAGCCCGTTCAGAGCCGCCTTTGTTCTTTGGTATGGCCCACATGGGGCCCAACGGCCTGAAAGGGGCTGTCGCGCGGCCAAGGGATCCCCCGCGCTGGGATGTCGCGCGGCCAAGGGATCCCCCACAGGCCCAGCTGGTCGCGCCCCGCAACAAGCGCCGCGGAGATGGGGCTTGCGGCCCCAGCTCGTTCCCCCTCCCCTTGCTTGCCGTTTCAAAGGGGATGGGGGCAAGCTGGCTGGGTTGAACCATCCAGCAACCGGCCGCAACAATGCGGTTGGTCAGGGCAGGGGGCACCTGACCACCCCCTTGCCCAAGGAGGTGCCGGCGCCGGCCGCAAGCGGAGCAACTGGAAGGTGGGGGGGAATTCATCACACCTCCACCATCAATTGTTTGAGGCGACCAAGCAGGGGCGCTCTCCCCCCCCCCTTTACCAAGGGGGAGGAGCGATGGGCCTGGGGGGACCTGATAACCTCCCAGGCCAACTTACTTGACAACGCCCTGGGGGTATTGAACCCCAGGGCCCCTGGTGAGGGGATTTAACCGCCCCCACCAGTGATTTAAGAGAAAAAGGGGGGGGGACAGCATGTCCGCTGGTCACACCCCCCCATGTGAGTCTGAGACCGGACCAAGGTGTTCCCTGGGTCCCACCTGGCCTATTTGAGGGGCCAGGGGCTGGCTGCATGAGGCAACCAGCCTGTAAACAAGGTAATGAGGTCATCATGGCTGGTTGTAACGGACAACCAGCCAAGGGGATTGAACAACAAGGGGCTGTTTCAGCCCCGTTGTAAGACTCCAAACGGTGCTAGGCGGTGGCAGTTCTGTGGAGGGGAAAGGTGCTGTTTAGGCTGCCCTCCTGAGTGTTAAAAAAAATATTTAAATGTAACCAAGATCAAGGTCCGGAACCTGGTAAATGAGGAATCAAGGAGTAGAGGATAGAGATGATAATAGTTTGGTAGCAATGGAACAGCACTATCTGAGACAAGATTATGCAGGGAAAAACTTGAAAAAAAGATGTTAAAGTCCCCTTAGAGTTCAAAGAACAAAAGCTGTTGTATGTAAACAACGCCCACACGCTAATTAATCTGGTCATCAGCAGAAGATTTGGTATGATCAACTCAAACCCAAGCAACCTCCAGGTTCTCAATGAACCTGCCCAACTCTCCGCAATCAAGTGCTTGAAGGGTACCAGATAACTGTGGTTGGCTGTACAGGACAAAGCACAATGTTTAAGAAGCTCTAAAGCAAACAGTAACTGATTTGAAGCAAGGATAACCTCAACAATTCTCAAGGGACTCAAGAGTAGGCTGGCGGAATGCAACTCCAAAGGAAGTAAAGGGAGGTGTAACACTCCAGGTATTAAGCTTAATAAGACCTCTTCAATCAATAGTGATTGGCTCTAGAAAGATGATCAAGGATCAGGACCAGTATGGTCAAAGAAAAGGATCAAGGAGTGGTATAACACACTCAAAAATTCCAACAGACAGAATTTTTCTTCAACCAGCAAGGCTATTGGTTGGTGATAAGGATCAAGGATCAAGGGTTTGAGTATGGAGGCTCAAGGATCAAGGGTGTGCTGATTTCATGCTGGATGATTCCATGCTCCAATGATTGATCCAAAAGGCAGGGGAGAGCCCCTCATTATATGGGCAGGAGGCCCTGTTAGACTATGTACAATGGATTCTACAAATAGAGAAAAAAAGGAAAGAAAATCATGTGGTCACTCGCGTCCGTCCCTGGATGGGCGCACGCAACCATACCGGAATCATCCACCCCTCGTCCAAAGGCGGAGGGGGTGGGAAAGGGAAATGAACTGAACCGCCGCAGATGTCCACGGGGGGTAGTTGATACTGTTCACCCCTCGTCCAAAGGCGGAAGTGGGTGGAAGAGCCCCAGGAAAGGTGAAAGATGAAGTTCCTGAGAGCGCGGATGGGCGGATAGGAGATTGGCTTGAGACGGTTTAGTAAATCCTGACAGGCTTGAGATTCACAACTGATAGATCAAGTGAGATGGGAGATTTGATGGATCCGAGGATTTGAAAAATGCTTGGGGGTGCGATTGGGATGGATTTGGTAAATCATGGATGAGCGCCGCGCAACGGTAGCAATGAGGATGAGCGCTGCGCAACACCCAAGGATAAGGACGCGCAAAGCGCGATGATGACGGTGAGGATGAGCCTGAGGATGAGTTGGAATTATTATTATTATTATTATTTTTTAGATGCTCGACAGTATGTTTGCGCAACAGTTCATGGATTGAGGTCTTAAGGTGGCCAGGGTGTCCAGGATGGGGCACCACACTGTAACGGTGGAAACACTGGAATGGACCGTAATAGGCCAGTTGTAAGGGTTCAGGAACTGACGCCATGCGGGCTGATGTAGTCCCAACCAAGTAACAAGGCCAGTAGAGCCTGTAGAGCTCTTTTGGTGCGGAAAATTTGCCTCTTGTCTTGTTGTATCATGGGCTCACAAGAGGCCAATCTTTTGTACTTAAGGAGCTCTTCTCCCTGCTGTTTTTCATCCATTCATTCATCATTCCAATCAAATTCATCCAAAACATTGCCCCATTGTGAGAGCCCCATTAGCCAATATTGACACCCAGTTTCCAGCATTTCTTTTGCTTCAAATACTGCTCATTTTACTAAGGTAATTGTTGGCCATAATTCTAACACATTATAAGTACCATCATCATCATTATTTCCAAGCAAGATAGACCCTTATACCTTACTTTGGACAACCTCAAGGACCTCAAGTTTTCCAAGAAGATGTCTTATATCCAAGAGTCCAGCTCCACCAAGATATTTTGGAATAGTCAGAACTATAATGCTTGGGCTGTCCTTATGGAAAGTGAGTTGGATAACATCTGTTGTGGGGATGTTATGAAAGGAGATGATACTTTGATCAGTTCAGAGGTGGAGAAGAAGGCCTATTATCTTATTCTTAGACACTTGGATGAGCATCATGTAACATGGGTTGCTGATACTCTGTTGGAGGAACAGAAGAGGAAGGGGGTTGTTTTATGAAAAATGCTCAAGTCAAAGTATGCTGGTGACTCTGTTCATCAAAAGGGGATTGCTTTTAATAGATTGTATAAGCTGAAATTCTGCAACTGTAAACAATTTGTGGTGGAAGCTAGATCTAGTATTGCTAAGTTCAAGTCATCTGGGCTGAACATGGATCCTGAGTGTTTGTCACTCTTAATTCTTCAAAAGCTGCCAAAAGCATATGAGTCCTTGGTCAGGATCATATCTCAGTTGGATCCCCTTCCAGGAGAAGAGGATGTGCTTAGAAGGATTGAAAAGGATGACCTTCAATTCAAGATTAAGGAGAGCACAGGAACTGCTCTGGTGGGCAGGACAGAAAAATATGGGAAGAAGGAAAAAGCCAAAAAGGATTTATCAAAGGTCTTGTGTTATCATTGTTAGAAGAAGGGGCAATATGTAAAGGATTGAAAGGAGGCCAAGAAGAGGAAGGAATCCAAGGAAAGTAAAAAGGAAGACAAAGAGGTCAACCTTGTCATGGAAAATGTTGCTATGGTGGCAGTGGATGTTTCAATGGAACAAGCTGTTGTGGAACAAGTCCCCAACAAGAAGGCTAAAATCAAAGAGGATCAAGAGATGGACTTCATTGATTATGAAGTATGTAATCTTAACCTTGAAAATGAGAACTTATCATTGGCTGATAATTCTTCATTCCTTACAGGAGGATTCTTGAAGGAGGATGTTCTTGTTTTGATTGATTCTGGTTGTACAGACCACATGTCTTTTGAGCCAAATTTGTTTTCAAATATTAGAGATTTGGATGGTGTTGTAAATATTTGCCAAAAAGGAAGAAAAATCCAGATTAAGGGGATTGGAAAAGTTATTCTTGAAAATCACATGGGTTTCAAAATAATTTTTGAGAAAGTGTTCTATGTACCAGATTTGCCTTATAACCTTGTGTCTCTTGGAGCGCTCTTGAAAAAGGGTTTCCAGATTTGTTATCTTAAAGAAGATAAGTTTGTTATTGATTTGAATGGGAGAAATATCCTGAGTGGACAAGTTCGGAATAAGTTGCTCTGTGCTGACTTGTTCAAGATTTCAGCTCTAAGCACTGTTGCTCACAATAGAAGTGGCCATAAGGTAAAGGACAGCAACTGTGAGAGTTGTAACTTAGGGACCAAGACCAGGAATGTGTTATCAAAGAGTAGAGACCACACAGAAGTTCCTAGAGAGGAATTCTCCATTGCTTTGGCAGGGCCATTTTCACCAGTGTCTCTTGGAGGGGAAAGATAATTCATCAATTTGGTTGATACAGCAACTATATTTGTTTGGGTAAAACCAATAACATCAAAGGATCAAAACACAGAGGAGGTTTCAGTAATCTTCAAAGTCTGGAAACAGAATGGTTTGATGAGGGAGATCAAGAGGGTTATTACTGATGGGAGGGGTGATTTTGTGAGTAAAGATTTTGAGAAACTATTGAATGATTATGGTATCACTCATATAGTTACTACTTCTAGTACTCCACAAAACAATGGAATAGTTGAGAGGATGAATAGGACTTTATTAGACAAATTCAGAACTATTATGGCTCAATCTGGTCTACCAAAGTTTTTATGGGCTGAGTTTGTGTGCACAGTGTGTCTGTTGCACAATATTGTAAGTGTTAATGGGAAGTGTCCTCATTATCAGTTTTGAAAGTTGGACCCCAAAACATAATTGGTTGCTTGGTGTATTATAGTGTCCACCATAATGAGATGTTTGGAAAGTTAGATCCTAGAGCCAAGCAGGGGCACTTGTGGGCTATGACTTAATAAGTAAGTCATACAGGATTTATTGTCCAGGGACAAGAAAGGTTATCCATAGTAGGGATGTAAAATTTGAAGAAAGTACCTTTCCACTCAAAAGGGGTGAACCTAGTGCTGTTCAGGAATCACAGCAGGAAATAGCATTGGAGCCTATTTCCCCAGCAGAGGCTGGAGAGAATATCATTAGTGATGATATTGAGGTGGCAGACGTGCCACAGGAGGGTTCAGTACCCACTTCAGGGGAGTCTGTGGAATCAGAACATGATGAGCCTCCACCTCCAGTTAGAAGGAGTGGCAGGATGAGAATGCCTGTTGATAGGTGTGAGGAATGGAAGTCCCATTATACTTCTGCGGAATTTGAGGAAGATACACTTCAGGAACAGTGTATGCTTAATGAGATTCTAAAGTTGAGTTCAGAAAAAGGTAATAGAGTTAACCCAAAAAGCTTTGGCAAAGCTATGAATTCTGATGAGAGAGCCAATTGGAAGACAGCTATTTTTGAGGAATTTGATTCTCTAGAGAATAATAGTGTGTTTGAAGTGGCTAAGCGGGATTCAGTTCCAAAAGGAAAGACCATTGTTTGGTCAAGATTAGTGTTAACAAAGAAATTTGATACTTATGGAGTTTTGAAGAGGTTCAAGGCTAGATGAGTTGCACAGGGATTCAAACAGAGAGAGGGTATTGATTACCAGGAGACTTTCTTGCAAACTGGAAGGCTGTCCACCTTCAGGTTCATCATTGCTTTGGCAGTGGAGTTGGGTGAAGAAATCAGACAGGCTGATTTTGTGAATGCATACTTGAATGCAAAACTTGGAGAGGAAGAGACTGTTTATATGTCAATTCCTGATGGTTTCAAGGAATGGCTGGTCGAGACCAAGCCAGAAACTATGAAGAAAATCTGTGTTAGAAGTTTCCTTTCAGCAGATAAAGGGGAATATGTCCTCAAGCTGTTTAGATCCCTGTATGGATTGAAGGAAGCAGCTAGGTCATGGTGTAATACTATGAGAATGAAACTGATAGCAATTGGTTTCAAAACAAGTTCTGCTGAACCTTGTCTCTTTGTGACAAAGGATGCAATTTTGTTTGTATGGGTCAATGACATGATCATTATTGGGAATGGTAAGGAGAGAGTCATGGAGACACTCAAAAAGGAGTTCAAGATAAAAGATCTTTTTCTGGCACAGCAGGTGCTGGGAGAGAAATTTTGTAAGAGCAAGAATGGGATCAGGTTGGATCAGAACCATTATGTGTCAGCTCTACTTAAGCAGTATGGCTTAGAAGATGCAAAGGAGTTTGGTACTCCAATGCAGTCTAACATTTGGTTATAAAAGTCTACAGATGAAGAGCATCTAGAGTTTGTTCAATCTGGGAATGATTACAGATCAGCTATTGGATCTTTGAATTATTTGGGGCAGTTTAAAAGGCCAGATATTACTTATGCAATTAGGATTTTGTCACAACACTTAGAGAAACCATGCATGAGGCAATGGTCAGCGTTTAAGAGAATTATGAGGTATCTTAAAGGAACAAGCAGTCTCGGACTGCACTTTTCAAAGTCATCAAACATTGACTTGGTTGGTTATTCTGACGCAAGTTGGAAAGATGGTAACACTAGGGAATCAACAAGTGATTTTTTATTCTTCTTAGGAAAGAATCTAGTGTCTTGGATGGCTCAAAAGGTTTCAGCAATAAGTCTTTTTTCAACAGAATCAGAGTACAGAGCGTACTTGTCAGCTTCACAGGAAGCAAAATGGTTGAGAAAGGTCTTAGAGGATACTCATAAACCACCAGGGTTTGTGTTGTTGTATTCTAAAAAACAGAGTGCCATTGCATTGGCAGAAAATCAAGTGTTCCATTCTAGAATGAAACATATTTATGTTCATTATAAGTATATACGGGATGCAGTTAACTGCAAAGAGATAGTGTTACGGTACATGCCTACTGGGGAAATGATTGTTTAAGGCATGAATTGATTATACGTAAAACTGGGAACTGATATAGAGATGAAAGTCAACATAGAGATAGAGAGCAAAAAGGTATGAGAAAGATCACAAACATCTGGCATGGGTTATGTTGAGACATCAACGTAGATAAAGGAGGCAAGATGACGACGGTTGAGGAGCAATACTGAGACAAGAGATGATAGAGACTGAGCAGGAAGTGAGATTGTTAACATGAGATAAAACAGAGAGAAGGAAATAAGAGATGCAGAAATATCTCACGGGGCACACAGAAAATTCTTGAGAGAGAGTTCAGGGAGATGAGGAGAGAGAGAAGGAAGATTGAGGTCGATAGATTGGCAAGTAGTTGGGGATGTGAGGTGAGACTGAGATGATAAGGGGAGAAGGTATGATTCAGGAAGATGATGGAGAGTCCCTTGGAAGAGAGGTCTTCCAAGCCTGAAGTTTGAAGTATAGAGGGAGTTGGTGCACCTCCACCCCTCCACTGTCTGCCTGCAAGTCTTGTCTGTGTACCCAGTGGTATTATTAGACCAGATAGCTTAACAACCCACCATGCCCAATGAGATATTACCAAGTAATAATAAGAAAATGAGACGTGAGAATGGAAGAAGACATGAAAGGAAACAAACCAAAGAAAATATCATGAAATCTTTGAGTTTAGAAAAGGAAAAAACAAAGCAATACTCTGAACAGCACATGCCTTAGTTAATGCGTCAGCCAACATCTGAGATGATTTTATTAACTTGAGTTCAATTCTCCCCGCACCAAGTTCATCTCTCATACCTTTAGTTTTTAAGTCTAGATGCTGGGTTTTTGAGTTTGACCCAAACTTGCGTATTTTGTTGTCCAATCCGCGGTTGTCAATGTTGAGAGGAATAGCTTTCAGAGGTTGGTCAAAAATTTTTTTTACCAGTGCCTTGATCCATGCAGCCTCATGGTACGCATCCACCAAGGCGTTTAATTCAGCGTCAGTAGAGGACCAAGTAATGTTTCTTTTTTTGCAACTGTTCCAGGAAACCAAGCTCCTAAAGAAAGTGCATAGGTAACCGGTTTGGGATTTGCGGGTGTTGGGGTCGTGCGCCCATGATGCATCAGAGTAAACATCCAATGGATTTGATTGAGTGAGATGTTTGAGTTCAAGCTTATAGTGTTGAGTCGCCTTAAGATACCTCCAGGTCTTCTTCAGTTTGTTCCAGTGTGTAATCCCTGGTTTGACATGGAAGCGAGCAAGACTCAACACCGCAAAACTGATGTCTGGCCTTGTGTAACAGGCTATATGATTCAGTAGCCCTATTGCAGCTCAATAGTTGATGTTCAGCCTCTTAAATTCTGCGTGTTCTTTGTGGGAGGCGGGTCTGAGCTGCAGATTGCGAGTAAGAGGTGTTGATGAATCCTTGGCGTCCACCAATCCCAACTCCTCCAGTCCATGTTGAATGTGATTAGGCTGGCTGAGCATTATTTTGTCCGCCTCAACTTCAATTTTCATTCCAAGGATGGTATTTGAATCCTGGCACGTAGATCCCTCAAATTTGTGTATGAACTTTTCTTCAAAGCCTTGACCGTCACCTACCAGTATTAGATCATCAACGTGAAAGAACATTTGCGATTTCCCATCATTCAAGAGGTACAAAAATGGATTGCAGGTTGATTCGTAAAAACCTATCTGTTTGAACCAATCTGTCAAGGTCTTGTACCAATTCTTGGGTGACTGCTTCAGCCCGTACAAAGATTTCTTCAATTTGAGATATTTGGAGGGTCAATTTGAACCTTTTGGGGTTTTGATAATGACTTCTTCATCAATTGGTGAGTGTAGAAATGCACTCTTTACGTCGAATTGGCGGACCTTCTGGGCTGACTTCAGGGCATACACCAGTAATAGTCGGAGTGATGAAGGTTTCCCTTTAGGCGCGAATGTTTCGAAGTAATCTATGCCTTTGATTTGACTAAATCCTTGTACGCAAAGTCTTGCCTTGAATTGGACTGGATCACCATGACAGTTTTTGTTCAGTTTGTAAATCCAGGTTTTCCAAAGTGGATTGGCCAGTTTGGGTCCCCAATATTCCTCCCACACATCAAAGGACTCAATGGAGTTGAGTTCCGTATCCATCGCCAAGGTCCATTTTGTTCTTTCTTCGCCAGTTACTGTGTCTCCATAATTCTTTGGCTCATAATAATGGAAGAACCCATAGCGTTGAGGCGGCTTAATAGCTGATCAATCTCTGAGATTCCTCACCGGACAAGCTGCTGGTATTGCTGCGGGTGGCAATTGTTCGGTAACAATTGAATTCTCTTTGGCTGGTAATACTGATAGGTCCTCTCTATCAGAAGATTCCCAATCTGAAGATGTACTACTGTCAGGATCCAAGGATGACTCATTCTCCGATACGTTCCTGTATTTTGTGAATGCAGGAGTATTTTGTTGTTGCAAGGCGCCACGATCCTGTTCTGATACTGCCGTCTGGTCTTTTGTTTGGTTTTTCATGTTCAAATCCTCCGCCCAGTCATCCGTTGAGATGGTCAATATTGAGTTTTGAGGGTTGGGCATCTTCAAGAACTTCACTTGCTTAGAGGAAATGATAGTGGGATTTAGTTAGGATGCAATATGAACAAAACAGAGGATTGAAGCCTCCTAAGATTCCCTCTTCCCCTTTTTCCTTAAATTTGTGCCCTTTTTCTCTCTGCATCAACAGATGTATGCATGGGCTTCTGATTGGCTTGAGATATGACTGCAATAGTGTGTTGCTATGTATTCTTGACCATGGTGAGTCGGGGTGACCTTTTCACGGAATTTGATTGAGCATAAGCGCACTGGAATTGATTACCTTGTGCCAGAGGTTTGCCGGCAGGCAGGCATCCTTGAGGATGGTTTGGGTTGATTCGACTATTGTTGTGTTTGCTCTTTCCGCCTTGCTGTTGTTTTCAGGATGGTAAGGCTCTGAGACAACCTGGGATATGTGGTTTTTATCGTAAAATCCTTGCAGTTTTTGGTTGACAAATTTGAACCCGCCATCGGAGCACACTTGAGACGGATAATACCCCCTGCTTCAATGTTCTTTTTCTATGAGATCAATTACAACCTCAGGAGTTTCCTCCTTTGAGCTTAAGGGAAACGCGCCAATTTACCCCTTTGCACTGTCCACTAATTTTAGTATGAATTGGTGGCCTCCCTTGGATTGCGTCTGGATAGGTCCCATGAGATCAAGGTGAATTTTTTCAAAGGGTTTAGTTGCTTTGATGGAAGTTCCCTTGAAAATTGACTTGGTAATCTTGTTTTTGACACAATGAATGCATTCAAAGTTGCTTTTGACTTCAGTCGGTATGTGTTTGGTGATGTTTTCTAATCTGGAAATGGAGGCGTTCCTGTCGTTCCAATGGATTTTCATGAGTTCCTCTTTGGCAGACCAGGCAACGTTTGCCGAATGACCCCAAATCTGAGTCCGATCAAACCAAGGAATCTCCAGAGTATACAAGTTGTCCCCTATTGTCCCACCAAAGACCTTGTTTACATCCTTTGAAAAATTAAACTGATTTTTGCTTGCGTTTAATGTGCATCCCAATTGATTGAGTGCGCCTGCGCTTATCAGATTGATGGTGAGATTGGGAACGTAGAATACATTGGAGAGTTCCAGTGTAAAGTCATTCCAATCCAGCACCACGGTACCCCTGCCCTTTATCTCGAGCTCTGCTCCCTCCTTACCAGTTTTGATAGATTTATTGTTGCAAGGAGACATATTCTTGAAATATTGGCTGTCTTTGATCATGTGGATAGAAGCACCGCTGTCAAGGATGAAACAAGATTTAGGATTTCCGTGGTTGATCCACATTGAGAGAAGTGCGAGATAGTGGGCAACGGGGTTAGATTCCCCTTTTGAACTATTTCTGCGAGACTTCCATTGGGCTTGTTCTTCTCTCCAACAGTCAGGTGCAACTTCTGGATGTAGATGCCAGCAGTTGTTGGCCGAGTGATGTTTATCCCGTTTTCAGGGTTGTGATAGCCTTCAGTAAATCTCTGGCGCTCTCAAGATTTGTTTGCATGATTTGAATCTGTAGGTTTTGAATTATTCAAGGCCACTTCTGTCCAAGAATGTTGGTTTTTGCGAGTTCTCTGTGCTTTAGCTTTGTTGTTAAGCTGAGTGAGGTGATTCAGTACGTAATCCACTGAGAGCTCCTTATCAGCATGCACGATTTGACGTTTGATGTTGCTCATTGACTCTGGAAATTTGAACAGCAGGTGGTAGGCCAAGATATTGTTTGGGAGGATAATTCCAACTTGGGACATTTTCTTCAGACAGACCTTTGCCTTGGTTATGAGGTCATCAATTTGATCTGAGACAAATGTCAAATAGAGGAAATCGTTGAATATTCTGGCTAGGTTTGAAGCCTGCAAAGAAGTGTATTTGTTGATGATAGCCTTCCACAGCAGTTTTGCAGAGTTCTTATTGAGCGAAGTGACAATGTTATTGTGCGTGGCTGCCTCCATTCTAGATATGATAAGAAGCTTGATTGCGTCAATAACATCTGAATCGAGTAATGAAGAGTCGTCATTGATGGGTATGGAGCATCCGCAAACGTTGAGTATGGCGTCCATTTTATCTTTCCACGTGCAGTATTTATCCTCGCTTAATTTAGGGATTGTATTGAGGGCTGTCCTTAACATAGCCTGTCTGAATCCTTCTGAGGTTGAGCTGGCCATTGTTTCCCAGTTTTATTTTATGGTGTATATGGTTGAGAGTTGTGAATCAATGGAGTTTGATTTTGGCTTTTAACCGTGTTGAAGGCATGAATTGATTATACGTAAAACTGGGAACTGATATAGAGATGAAAGTAAACATAGAGATAGAGAGCAAAAAGGTATGAGAAAGATCACAAACATCCAGCATGGGATATGTTGAGACATTGACGTAGATAAAGAAGGAAAGATGACGACGGTTGAGGAGCAATACTGAGACGAGAGATGATAGAGACTGAGCAGGAAGTGAGATTTTTAAGATGAGATAAAACAGAGAGGAGGAAATCAGAGATGCAGAAATATCTCACAGGGCACACAGACAACGCTTGAGAGAGAGTTCAGGAAGATGAGGAGAGAGAGAAGGAAGATTGATGTTGATAGATCGGCGAGTAGTTGGGGATGTGAGGTGAGACTGAGATGATAATGTGAGAAGGTATGATTCAGGAAGATGATGGAGAGTCCCTCGGAAGAGAGGTATTCCAAGCCTGAAGTTTGAAGTATAGAGGGAGTTGGAGTATCTCCACCCCTCCACTGTCTGCCTGCGAGTCTTGCCTGTGTACCCAGCGGTATGATTAGACCAGATAGCTTAACAATGATTGCGGATATCTTAAGTAAGGCGTTAGATAGGAACAAACATGAAGTTTTTGTGTCTAGTATGCGTATGGCATCCCTTTCCAATTAAGGGGGTGTGTTAAAATGCCGATGGACTCAGGTAATGTGCATAGGAATGTGTAATCCAAATGGGATGCAAAAATGGGCCTCCACGGCCCATTGGACATCACCTGGGCCACGTGGGCCTATGTGGGTGTTATTGGTTTTCGGCATTTGGGCGCCAAAACACATTCTTATGGTCTTTTGGGACACGGGCCCTCACGGGCCCGCCAGGTTGGATAGGCCACCCAAGCCAGATGGGCTTATTTGGGCATAAAAGGGCCTAAGCTTTATTATGGACATACTTGGCCAGACGGGCTGGCCCGCCAAAGTATGTAATTCTCACAATTGCCGCCTGGGGTGGCCCATTGGGGCCTGCTAGGGGCCGCCACCCGTGTCACGGCCCCCGTCACAGCCCGTTCATGGCCGCCTGTGTTTTTCAGTATGGCCCACCTGGGGCCCAACAGCCCGCGTGGGGCTGTCGCGGGGCCAAGGGATCTCGCGCGGGCCCGGCTGGTCGTGCCCAGCGACCAGCGCCGCGGAGCCGGGGCTTGCGGCCCCGGCTTTCTCCCCCTCCCCTTGCTTGCTGTTGCAAAGGGGATGAGGGCGAGCTGGCTGGGTTGAACCAGCCAGCGACCAGCCACAACAATGCAGTTGTTCAGGGCATGGGGGACCTGACCACCCCCTTGCCCAAGGAGGTGGCGGCGCCCCCAGGGCCCCTGGTGAGGGGATTTGACCGCCCTCACCAGGGATTTGAGAGAAAGAGGGGGGGGGACAGCATGTCCGCTGGTCACACCCCCCCATGTGAGTCTGAGAACGGACCCAGGTGTGCCCTGGGTCCCACCTGGCCCATTTGAGGGGCCAGGGACTGGCTGCATGAGGCAAACAGCCCGTAAACAAGGTAATGAGGTCATCATGGCTGGTTTTAACGGACAAACAGCCAAGGGGATTGAACAACAAGGGGCTGGTTCATCCCCATAACAATGGAAACACTGGAATGGACCCTAATAGGCCAGTTGTAAGGGTTCAGGAACTGACGCCATGCGGGCTGATTTAGTCCCAACAAAGTAAAAAGGCCAGTAGAGCCTGTAGAGCTCTTTTGGGGCGGAAAATTTGCCTTTTGGCTTGTTGTATCATGGGCTCACAAGAGGCCAATCTTTTGTACTTAAGGAGCTCTTCTCCTTGCTGTTTTCCATCCATTCATTCATCATTCCAATCAAATTCATCCAATGTATTTCCCCATTGTGAGAGCCCCATTAGCCAATATTGACACCCAGTGTCCAGCATTTCTTTTGCTTTAAATACTGCTCATTTGCCTAAGCTAATTGCTGGCCATAATTCTAACAATTTGGGGCTCTACACAACTCCCACAGGCTGTGTGGGGCCCTACACAGCTTCCACACAAATGGAGCCGTGAGTTTAATATCACCCTTTTATTTATTTATGTTATTTTTTTTAACTTTTTCAGCTTGATCTGCAATAGTAGAAAGCTGAAAGATTCGGCAAGTTGATTGATTAGTTTAGCTTTGCCAATGGCTGTTGCTCCCAGGGAGAAAAATTTGCTTCCTTTGCCAATACTCTTGGAGGTAGGTCTGGATTCAATGAGAAATTGAGGTTTTTTGACTATGTGGTGGGTAGCACCAGAGTCCAAAATGGGATGCAACAAAAAAAAGGCTATTGAACTGAATTTGAGATAAAGATGACCTTTGAGATGTGCCAAGGTTTTCTTGCCTTCTTCCTTCACTGGATTCTTGGTCCCTTATGCTTCCAGGTGGAGATTTGTTTGCACCTTGGATTTGAGGTGGTCTGGTCTGAGTTTGGGATGGAGAATCACACAATGGTCCTTGGGATGTTCTGAAAGAGGATTGTGATTTCCTTTCAAGCAAGGATGCTTAGGTCTATATCTCCTGTCATAAGAGATCTTTAAGAGGGAGGTAGAGCTGGTGCTTTTGGTTGGTTGTGAAGATTCTTCCACTCTGAACGCTTCTAAATGAGTGACCTCCCTTATTTTGTTCAGGCCCCCAATGGGGCTTTTCAGTAGAGAGTTGTTTAGGATTAGAGTATTGAAAAGATGATAGAGGGTGTTGGGGAGTTCAGGTAGGATGGTATAGCTTAGGAGTTTGTTTAGGAATTCAACCTTGACTATGGACAGCTTGTTCATCAGACTTTGAAATTTGCTTATGTGCTGAGTCAAATTTTGTTTGTATTTGTAGCGGATGAAGTTGAGAAACAACTGGCCTTGGTTATTAGATGATTTTAAATCATGGTTTTGACCAATTCCTTGCATTATTGCACAAAGATTGCCTTCATTAGTGTTTTTGATAATTGCATCAAATGCAATGTTGCTAAGATGTTGGATTATGATGTTGGAAGCTTCATATATTTTCTTCTTAAGAGTTGGGGTTGTAGGTTGAGTGGGATTGTACTATTCTATGATTTCCAAGAGACATTTTATTTGGAGGTAACTTTTAAGTTGCAGGAACCAATTGGCAAAATTGGTTTTGTTGAGAAGGAAATGTTCAACTTGGAGTTGTCCTCCTGATCATCCATTTCAAGCATTTTGCAATGGCTATTGAAAATTTAAATCTGTTGTTTAAATGCTAATTTTTAATTGCTCAGTAAACAGAGTGAATTCAATAGAGAACATGAGAGAAGTAATACCTATAAAGAAAAGGCTCTACACCTTTACAGGAAGGGATGAGCATGAACAAAAATAGCAGTAGAGGAGGATCTGCAAAATAGGAGAAAAATGTTATCAGATAGGTAGAGGACTCAGAAAGCAATGATGGAGAAGAAACAGAAATAAATAACCAGCTTCAGAGACCAGGATGCAGATGATAAAACTCATGGAGGGCAAAAATTAAAGGAATCCTGGAGATCTGAGCTGGTGAGCAGTAGATAAGGGTTACAAGATGTATAAATGGAGTAGGCACACTGGACAGTCAGTCCAGTCAGATTCAATATTTCAAGAGGAGTTGAATTTGTTTTTTTGTGCAGAGACAGAAGATAGGGGATATAAAATAATTAAAGGAAGAATTAGATAGATAAAGGAAGAAAGAGATGAAATACATATCCAAAGGAAGAAAAAGATAGATAAAGAAAAAAAAAGATGAAGGCATCAGTACACTTTCAACAATTTTCCTTCTTCCTTCAAATCATCAATTTAAAGTCAGGAAACATGACACCACTTCTATCTTCAATCATCCACTCCAACATTTCTGGAAAACCTCCAAATTCACTTCTGGAGCTTTAACACCACCAGCACCTTGAACAAGCATTAAACAAACCACAATCTATCAATAATTGTTCATTAAAAAGTATCAAACCTCCTTCCTCAAACCTTCAAAATTCTACAATCATCCTCCAGATCCACCTCTTTCCCTTTTCTCTTACCTTCTACACCAAAATTTTCTCACCTCAACAACTCCCCCTTCTATTTCTCTATCATTCCTTCTCTACTCCGTTTCCTTCATTTCCTTCATTCTCTTCATCTTCCTCCAATCCCAGGTTCAATTTCCTCCTCCAAGTTCTCCAGGAGCACTCTCATCATCACCCTATTCCAAGGAAGAACCCCTATCATTCCCTCTTCAGTGAAAATCAAACTTGTTGAACTTTGAATTTCAAACTTTTCAAAGGTTGATAATCAAACTTGTCAAACTACAAATGTTTAATTTCAAACTTTTCAAACTTCAAAAATTGAACTTATCAGACTTTTAATGTCAAAAGTTTCAAACTTTCAATTTCAAACTTGTGAAATTTGAACTTTTGAAGTCAAACTTTTCAAACTTCAATGTTGAAAATCAAACCCCAAACTCCAAACTTCAAGCTTAATCCTTCAAAATTTAAACTTCATACTTGAAACCTCCAACTTCAAAATTTTGAAATTCTAGCCTAGTCTCAGACCCCAAGCCCTAAATCATGTGCAATGCTTCACCTGCTTCAATCTACTCAACCTTGCTTCCAAGCCTCCCAGCTTCCAATTAGAAATCACAAAATAACTCAATCCTCACCTTCAGCACATCTTTTTCTGGGAATAAGGAGCTTCCCCTTCCCTTTCAGGGGGGGTACTTTCATGGCCTTAGTTCTGAAACTACTTTAACCAAACATATCCAACCAATTCATCAGCTTCACCCTCATATCAAACACAACTTTTCTTACTCCTGTACCTTTTACTGGATAGTACTCCTGCTTCTCTTGCAGTCCCCATCTTTTTCTAGCAGTTTTACCCTCTCCCTTCATGGTATAAGCTCTTTGTCCATGTAAACCTCACCATTGTTTCATGTGATTCCGTCAACATTCTCATGTTCTCTCCCTCTCTACATGGCTTGGTAAATACTCTATCTCTCCTCAAACCAATTGGTATAGGAGTTAGTAGATATTGCACTTAGTATGTACATAGTAAATACTATCCACTGTCTGTTCAGCCCATACTCCTAGGGTTACAGATCAGTACATGCCAAACCTTCCTGGAAAGGCCTATCACCCAATCAGTCAAATAAAGCTTCCAGACTGTTAGGACTTGGTATGGAAGATTGTTAAGGTTTGTATTACTATGGGACATGGAGCAGGTATAAGTACCCTGCTCTGGGTAAGTGTTGACCTGTGGGTGACTGGGTTGCAGCCAAGCAGCATGGGACCACCAGGTTCCAACACCCACCCCCTTGGCTAGAAACTTACAGTCCTAAAAGAAGAAAACCAAACCCTCCCTGTTGGTCATATACTGGTAATGGGAGAAGAAATCAATGCGCAATCCACCATGTTGTTTTATACAGGAGAGAATGTTGAAACCATTGAGAAACAAGAGACTGAAAAGAGGAGAAGTAATATAAGGACTTGTAGTAGCTGTAATCCAAGTTGCCATGACCATGGTTTTACCTTTTTAATTATAATCATAGTCATTTCCACCTTTACCATCATTATACACACCCCCACCATCATGATCATAGCCCCCACAACCATCATTTTTACACCCTCTAGCAGGGCTACAGATATCCATTCCGTCATTTGGATTTCAATTTGTTCCATGATGGGAGAGTGTTCTTTGTTGTGTAGTGTGCATAGGTATGGGGACCAGGGCCTAAGTTTTTGGGGTGGTGATGGTGGCTGTGGCAGTAGGGTGACGTGGCCCAGAGAGCAGGCAGTGATGGTGGAAGATGGTTTGAGAATAGTGTTCAGTACCCATCCTGACATTGCACAGGAGGAAGTGACACTGGTGGATCATTTCAGTAGAAACTCCTAGTTCTGAAAAGAGTTTCAGGATCTTCCTCTTCATCCAGGTAGAGGTATGGCCTGGGGTGTTGTTCCACCTGCTCTTCATCCAAGTAGAGGTAAGAGTTTCTGAAACACTCCGGCTCTTTCTCTTTGGAATAGGCTGACACTGGTTGGAGATAAGGTTTTCAAGCTGGTGGATAATATTATTTGGGAGACATGGTTCCAAGAGGCAGTCTCACTCAATCATTGGGTTAGGGAGAAACAGATTGGTCTGGATAAACCTTTAGTGGCAAAGATGGCAGACTGTTGGAGTTGGAGGACACATTCTGGCAGGGGGTGGGGACACTGACGGATCATCAGCATAGGGAGATACCAATTGGAGTGGTGGTGGTTTTGCTTTTTTATATTGTAATTGGAGGGCTGTCTGTCATTTTCATCCATAGAAAATTCAACAGACAAGGCTTGTTCTTCAAGAGCCTCCAAGCAATAGGATGCACCATCTTTGATTTTTTGAAGCTCATCCAAAGTGGCATTACTGTCTGGCCCAATCTGAACAACATGAGCAGACCCCGGAATTTCACTGAAGTGATCAGCAACAATACCATCCAGATCTTCAGGATTCCTGAAAATAATTAGAAGCTGGGTCTTGCGTAGTTCTGGAGTTTCCTGTGTTTTGGGATGTGGCTTTGCCTGTTTTTTGGGATGTAGCTTTGCCTGTGTTTTGGGATGTAGCTTCTTTCAAGCCCAGGACCAAGTGGTAGGGAATCCTTGACAAGATTTGCTGTTATTTTCATGACAAAAATCAAAAGGGTCATGATAAATTAATGGCTCAAATGAGCCGTGTCCACAATTTATTTGAGCCGTGTGGCATGGATACACGGCTATATATGAGCCATGTAGAGCTCCACATGGCTCAAGTATGGTCGGGCTGTAATTTTTGCAACCCTGGACTGCGGTGTAGTTCACCTACAATACATATGATTTGTTTAGCAATGTTGCACAACTACAAGTCTGTTTCCCCCCCCAAAAAAAAGTAAAATATAAACAGTAAAAAGTAAAAATAAATAAAAACAAAACACAAAAAAAACAGACAAAAACCAACTGGTTGCCTTCCAACTTGAATAGCCCTAAATTAAAAGGGTCAAAAAATACAAGAACTATTTTGAAAAGCCCAAAAATAAAAGTGCCAAAAAAACTTTCAACTTGTGTTAAGCTGATTGCATGACAAGCTTAACTAAAATTTAAGGTTGTGATGGGATGAGCCCAACGCAAGTTGAAATGAATTACCATCAAAATATCATTAAAACCACTCATCAGCATGATGTTAACTCAAAACACTCAACATAATTCTTTTAAAAATGCAATAACCCTTTATATTAAGAGAATTACAAGATTAGCATCAGAACCCAAACCCAAATGATTGAATTAATCTATAAGTTAGAACACAACTCAAGTTGATCTTTGAGGTGATCAACCCAACAATCTGCTTTTTGAAACAAAGGAAAGGGGTTTGTAAACTATGGGCAGGATTGAAATTACATCTACCTCAAGTAAAAGCTGCACCCAATTTTCATTGTAAAAAAAAATGAACATAGGATCTGATTGTTCTTTTACACCCATTTTCATAGGGGTAAAAGTACAAAATGAATCCAATGAAATGAAACATATTGGTCTTTCATAAGTATGATCTATTATTTGACTCATATCTAACTTTGAATGCCATTTTGAATATGGAAGCTTTTCATTGATGTCATTCACATCAAGTCTTTTTTCTATCTTTTCAATGTCTTCACTGCCACCAAGGATCTTAGCATATCATTTCTAATTTTTGCTCAATGTTCCAACCCTTTCTTTCCAAACTTTAACCCACCCATCCCCATCATAAACAAGTGATTGAGCAATGAATCTAAAACCACAATTTCCATCACCAACCGCATCCCACACCTCGCCCAAGAAGTTATGTAAGTTCTTGGGTATTTGATTGAGGTAATCCACTTCCTAAAATCAAACAGTTGCTAGCACAAATTCTAAACTTATTAAATGATTTAATACTCACCAAATATGAGCTTCTTTTTTACTTAAAAATTTCATCTTCTTCATCCTTCAAAAAGGAATTGGATTCCAATGGCACCAAACCTGATGAACTTTCATGTTTTTCAACTGGGATTTGAGATTTGGATGGGGAGCCTGACTTGGACTATTAAAAATTAACAATCAGTTTATTAAACCAAAAAAATGAACCTTTCCCAAAAGAAAAGAATTAAAATCATTCATCTTTCATTCTTTGGTTCCCTTCTACTTTTATTTGCCTGCTAAAATTCATTTTCAAAGTTTGCAAATCAAGAAGGATCTTCCTGGGTATCTTTCAATTTTGGAAGTCCTCTGCTCAATTGCAAGAATTGAGTTTCAAGTCTTGGCTTTGATCAAGAATTGGCAATCTACTTCATCAAGTGCTTCAACAGCCCCTGATAATCTTGATCAGGATGATTCAACATCATTGGTTTGAGCTTCTCATGTAAATGAGGACGTTTGAGCAGTTCATCAACATTGACCTTTAAAAATTCAAAGGATAAAATATTAGTCAAGTAGGAATCATCATTCTAAAAGCATAAATCAAAATCATGAATCACAAAGTGAGTTGAAAAATCCAACTTAAACCAACATACAGAACTCAAACTGCAAGGGTCATAATCTAACCTCCACTGAGGATGACAATCTTCAGGCACAATGGAGCCTCTTTAACCAGAAGGTCACCTATTTTTTCAGCCTCCTGGATGCAAAGACCCTTTCTTTCCTTTAGATACCAGAGGTGATAGAATAATTAATAAATATATTATTCAATCAATGCAGTCAAAATCCATAAAATATTTGGATAAAGCTATTGCAAGGTTTAATTGGTTTGTTTAATGGTTTAAAATTATAAATCAATATTAAAAAATTGATTATTAAAAAAATTAGCAGAGGTGCCAAAAAAATATTGGAGATATTCAACACCTCTCTTCAGGGAATTCAGTTTGAAAAAAATTAGACCTGGTTACTTTGGAACCTTCAATTTATATTCTTAAATGATACATTGCCCAAGGATAATATGTATATAAAATACATGGTGGGGTGGAAGGGCTTTCTAACCAAGCTCCCACTACAGAAAAAGGATAATGAAATGCACTGGTATATGTTTTAATCTCTTGGGTACCTGTTGAAAATGGGCACTGATGGGTTAAACCTGTTACTGGGGTTAAAAGGTTGTTCAGCAGTTTAAATTGATGAAAAGGGTTGGGGACCAAATTATAGATCAGACTAAGGCCATAAATCACTTAATTATCACTTATAAGTCTTTGATTACCTTTCAAAGTGTCTGGATGTAAATATAACTGGGTCTCTGGGTATCAATATCCTCAAAAGAGCTCCGTATTTATAGCTCTTTGAGTCCCAATATTGTCCTTCTGAGGGATACAGGGGCTCAAAGGGACAGACACTAAGGCTTGAAGGGGAAAAGTTGATAGCCTGTTACATTTTCTCTGTGCTATAGCATGGGTAATATCTAATTCCAAAGGGTATGGGAATTATTCTACCTTTTAATTGATGTCTGGGCGTGTGAATAACACTAATCTGTCCATATTATTTATTATTGATTAATTATCCTTAGTAAATTTTCCCATTATGCTAATAATTCTTTTAAAAGAAATCCCTACAGGTAATCTGATGCCTGGTGGGTTCTCATGATTTATTAAATGATTGGAGTTAAATGGTGATATTGATTTTACTCCCTATTTTAAAGGTTCAGTTGATTTACTAAAAATAATTACTCAAAAATATAAGTTATGAGAATTCATGTAATATGTTTACATCATTAGTTTCATTATTATTTCACAAAAATATTGATGCCTTACAGTTCTCATAATTGTATATCAAAGTATTTTAATACATTTTTACAAATGGCACTTATCTTATTTCTGACATTTTTGGTATTTTTAATTATATTAATAAAAAAATAAGTATAAAAATTATTTAGGTATTTTCATATACTTATATGTATTTTTAGACTATCTACTATCCACAGGAACATTTATTACATATTTAGAATGTTCCCATGTATTTTTTAGCATGTTTATGTGGTACCTGGGCTTCTCAGGCTGCCTGTCACTCTGTAAAGCCGTAGTCCCGCGGCTTCATGCTTGTCAGAGGCCTGGGGATGCGTACATGGCTTTTCAGGGTACACTGAAAGGGTGGCAGTGCTGCTTCCCAGCCCCTCACAGGTGTATTTCTTAGCCCCAGCTGCGTGCGGGAATTGTGACAGAACACATTTCCGTATGTAACTCCTAAAATATACACAAAACCTCAATTCTGAATGAATTTTTGGTGTTAAACCTATACGTGACAATGTGTGTCAAATATTTAACTGGGAAAAAATTCACATAGAGATGTCGTGGTATTTTGCACTTTCCCTTCTTTAATTTTTACAATTATAAGGAGTTAGATTTCAAGGGTGGGGTCAGTGAGTGACCCTACCTAATTTTGGGTGGAAAATCCATTTCTGCAATAATATTCAAGGATTTACTACTCCTTCTTAATTTTTTTAATATTCTTATTTTTTATGTTATTTTTGTTGCTCTTGCAGTTTGCTTTGCAATAGTAGCAAGCTGACATATTTAGTGGGAACAGGGAAAACCCATAGTCATTGAGTATGACTTGGTGCACACTTCCACATAATGGTTCCACTTTAACTTCTCTAATTGTTCCCCAACAAGGTTGATTGCTTGTAAAGACACCTTGTATCCCAATGTTAACAGTTCAGTAGGAATAACTATTCCAATCTTCATTCAGATTTTTTAAGCGCAAGCTGAACCAATTGAATTTGTTTTGAAACTGTTCCCTCTAGGTTTCTCCAAACATCCAAAATGTTTCTTGAAAAGTTTGAAAGGAATTTTTGAGAGTAGAAAGGACCCCTTCAACCCAAGATGTTTTTTTATTTCCAAAGTCTGGCTTTTTGCAAGTCCAAGCCATTTAAAATATCCCTTTTTATGATCCATATAATTGAGTACATCCTCATGGTCTGCCAAAAAACAATTTCAACAAGTCATAATTTAAGCAGCCCAACACTAGGAAGATTAAAAGTAGAGGCTGTGATTTGGCACTTACTCCAAGTGCGGGATGATTGACCTCTGCCTCCTCCTTGGTTGTTGAGGCCTCATAATTAGCCCAAAGAGACAAAAAGCTTTTCCACCATTCAATTTCATTACTGAAGCTCCCTTTACAGTTTGCTTTTATTTTTTTAAAGAAGTGCCATTGAAAGCACTCTCTTGTTGACTCAGGGAATATTTGTTCTAGAGCACATATCAAAGCTGTTTCATGTTGCATCACAAATAACTTGGGAAGTCTCTCAGGATCATGAGCCAAATCTTTTAGTGCATTTACAGGCCAAAAGTGAACTCAAAAATTTCTCTTGTTATAAAAAAACAACAGATTTTGATAAATTTTTCTGGTTGGAAGTAATTCCTACCACATGCAACAGAGGGATTCTGTAACTATTTTTTTATAAGTTCAATCCATTGTATCTATATGATGGAATTTCTTGCAAAGCTTTAATTACTCAGGTTGAGCCAAGAATAGGGCCTACAAGTGACCCTCTCCACGGAATATTTCTCAATGAACTTAAAATGAATTACAAAGTTGTTCAAAGAGGACCTCCATAACATTTTTCCCTTCTGTTCTTCTAGCCCTACCTTATGCTTAGTGTTATAGATTGTTTGGTCATCAAAATATTTTCCACTATCAATCTTGCTCAATATTCTTTTGAGTTGAAGTTTTTGGGCCCATAATTCAAGCCTTCTTTTGGATTTTCTAGGGCTACCCCAGAAATTCTCCCCAGGTGAAGATGGACTTAGGGGTTTGGGGATGGTTCATGGTCATTCTGATCATTCTTGTAGGAGACACGCAATAAGGGGTCCCTCTTTGTGCAACTTGCATGTATTGAAAACTTGCACCCAACCTTCCTTGTGTGTGTTTGCCTTGAACTTTTGGTGAGCATTTTTGCAGAGTACAAACCATGTCTATCACAGGCTAAATCCACATATTGGTCACACATTGAGTATAAAACTTTTAAATTGTAACCATGCTTCATTGCCCATGTTTGAAAATAAGTTTGTGCCTCTTCCCTAATAGGAAAGGCTCTCACAGGATGTGGGTGAGTTGGGTCTGTCATAGTTACATTTTTATATTGATGGTTTCTCTCCATCAGCTTCCAGTTTCAATCAAATTAAATAAGTAAAAGACCAGTAAAATAAAATTTTGCTCACCACCAGAGGTCATGTCCATTTCTAAAACATTTTTTCCCTCAATTATCACCCTTCATGAGGATTCAGTTTGAGCTTCGAATGATTCATTAGCTGCATCCTTTTTTTCTGCAGCTTTTTTCATTTAACTAATGTAGTCCTTAAATGCGGTCATTATAAAATGAGGGCTTTCCACTGTTCCCATAATGCAATAAAATTGCAATAATACTTCAGTTTTCAATCCAAATTTCAATTGAAAAATATTTTGCTCACTTTACGGTTGAAAAATATTAATTTTGTGGGATGTTTATTTCCAGTTTCCTATAAGAGTTTCACTTTAATTTCACTTTATTTTCACTTGGTGATTACTTGATGTGGTCCAAAATTCCCAAGAGTATGTGTTGATCCCAAATTTCAATTGATGAAACCCAAAAGTGGTTCAGGGCAACCCAAAGCAATTTTCAAAACCCCCAGGCAGGCAGTACGGGGCCATACAGCCCCTGTACATGTCTCAAGTCCGCTGTTTATGGGGGTACACGGCTCAAATACACTGTGTACGGGGGGTATAGGGCCACCTGGGGGTTTTTCCTGTTTGAGACATCCCCTTGGGCGCGTGTAGACGCGTCCAAAATGTGTGCATGCGCATTTTGGATGGGTGTATGCGCCCCCACGCGTCCATTAGGCTGTGTAGGGCCCAACACAACCCTCACATGGCGGGGAGTTGTGAATTTATCATCACCCAAATTAAAATTGATGGGAGAATCTCCATATTTCTCTTAAAAACCCTTTGTATTTTCTGGTGGTTTGGGGGGTCTATTTAGTTTGAGAAAAATCTCAAGTTTCTGGGAAGCAAAAAAGTCTTCCAACAGAAGTGCAGTGTTTATTTGACATTGAAAGCGGTCAAGAAAGTTGCGGAGGGTGAAATAGAAGCACAGTCTTTTGGAATTGGGCATCAAAAATAGGATCCTCAGCACAGCTGGTAATGCAGGATCATAACCTTTTAGGACTCATTATGGAAAATTGGTAATTTTTTTATTACTCTGTGACATGGAGCAGTTATAATTACTCTGTTGCGGGTAAGAGTCAACCTGTGGGTGAAAGGGTTGCAGCTGAGTAGCATAGGACAACCAGGTTCCAACACAGGCCAATCATTCAACATTTAATTAGATGGACAATTCAACCTGCAACACCAGCCACTCCTCCTTCAAGGCCTGCTTCCAAGTTCTCACATATACTGGCCTCTCCTTCCCTTCTGGACTGATTCCCCCCAAGGAATCAGTATACAACTTATTGCTGGTTGGTACCTCAGCCAGTAGGTGTCATCTCAGCACTAGACATTCTTCACCAGCCTGCTTGACTCATATCACCTTGCCCCTTCCTGGTGTCACTCTTATAGAATTCAACAACTATGTCTTCAACAAATCCTCCTTCAAAAAGCTCCTCCTGGACTTCTTCATCCCATCCTTCCATCTTCTCATTACTTTTTAGCCTTCTCTCATCTTTTTCATTGCAATCTAAATCAATCATTCTTCATTTTTATGAGTAGTAGTGTCTGTGCTTTCAGCCCCTTGCATGCCAGGGGAAGCTGTGACATTCTTTAACAAGCATGAAACCAAAACCACACTAAAAAACAGTTCATTCTTCTTAACACCTCTGGCAAATTCAAGTGACTTTCTAAATTTTGCAACTCAATCTGTAGAGTGGGTAGACAAAAATAATATTAGTTTGATAAGATTTTGATGTAATTTCTTAAAACTGAAAACCAGCAGACTATGGAAAAAGGTTAGAAAACATGAGAAGCAGACATGCAAACATGAGAAGGAGGAAGAATAAGAAGACCAACAGCTCAGAGTAATCTGATGTGTAAGAAATATATCAGATGGAACAGGATTTAGGCAGAATCAAATTTTAAAGAGTCAAGATGGCATAAGGATGACTACAAGCAATTAAACTAAACTGTGAGAGACGTGGAGTTAGAGTGATCTTGCAGATTAGTCTCTTAACAGACAAATATCCATTGAAGATTATACTTGATTAGACAAGAATGGTTGAAGAAGTTAAGTTGTGTTGATAGGAGTGTTGAGTTGGAGAGAATGGCAAATTGGGAAGGGTAGATCAAGTCATAGACGGTTCAAGAGTCAGCAGAAATAGATGATATTTAAACAAAGAGAGATGGAAGGAAGATGGATTTATAAAAGAAAGGAAGAATAGAAGAATCAAAAGAAAAGAGAACATAGAATCAAAGGAGAGATTGCAAGAGGTCCACCCAGGTCAGCTCATAGAGTTAGAAATCCCTGGGTGTTACAGACATGTCACAGGAACTTGTCTCAGTTCACATAATTACTGAGACGGGGGAAGAGGACAAGTCAGAAAACAATCTTAACACCCCGTGTGACTGGTGAGAGAATGATCCGGAAGATTATTCTTCTGCTATGTTGAAATTTTTTTTTTGAAGGAGCTTCAAGGAGATCATTGGAGAGGCTTTTGTAAGGGAATCCGCAATCATGGAGTGGCTTTGATTAGATTGAGTGTAAACTCCTTTTAAGTATAGTCCTCACGTAATCATTTTTTTTTGATATCTATGTGTCTGGACTTTGAATGCAATCCAAATTTCTTGATTTTGTTGTCCAGACCCTTATTTTCAATGTATAGAGTGGGTCTAGGTTCAGTAGTTTGATAAATCTTGCTAACAAGGTGCTTGATCCATTTGAATTCCAAGTAGCAGTCGAGTAATGCATTTGACTCAGATTCAGTGGAGGAATAAGTAATGTTTCTTTGCCTGGTAAAATTCCAGATGACTGGGCTGCCATAATGAAATATAATATACCCATTTTGGGACTTGAAAAAGATTTTATCATCTCACCAAGTAGCGTTGCTGAAAATTGAGAGAATTTCTTGTTTGGAATTGAACTTGATGAAAAGTTTAAGGTCTTTAGTCATTTTGAGATACTTCCACACTTTCTTGACTTCTCTCCAGTGATTCATGCCAGGTTTGACACTGAACCTTGCCAGGCTAGATACAGAGAATGAGATATCCAGCCAAGAGTATTGATCCAGATGATTAAGAAGTTCGAGCACCAAACTATAATTGATATTAAGTTGAAAAAATTTGGCATGGTTGATGTTGGAAGCAGGTTGAAGATTCAGATTTTGAGTCAATGGGATATGAGTTTCTTCACAGGAGGATAATCCAAGTTCTTTCAGACCGCGGGGAATGTGGTTAGGCTGACTCAAGAGAATTCTATTGACTTTGATCTCCATGAGCATACCAAGAATAGTGTTGGGAGGACGACACAACAAACTCTTCAATTGTTTGAGAAAATTTACTTCAAAGAGGTTAGAATTACCTACATGGATCAGATCATCTACATGAAAGTAAATTATTTCTCCCGTTTTAGAATTAAGATAAAGACAACAATCACTAGTCAATTTGCAGTATCCTTGAGACTTGATCCATGACATCAGGGTTTCATACCAATTCTTGGGGGATTTTTTCAAGCCTTAGAGAGATTTTTTGAATTTTAAGTAAGGAGATTTCCTGTCTGACCCTTCTGGGTTCCTTATAATGACAGTTTCATTGATAGGAGCATGAAGGAATGCACCTTTTACATCAAATTGGGTTTGAGCCTCCTGGATTCCAACAACCTTGCTATCCTTTAGCTACCAGAGGTGATAGAATAACTAATAAATATATTTTTTAATAAATGCAGCAAAAATCTGTAAAATATTTGGATTAAGCTTATTGCAAGGTTGTTTGGTTAGGTTATGGTTTATTGTTTTAAATAAATATGAATAAATTGATTATTAAATATTTTTATAGAGCGCCACAATCATTTTGGGGATGTTTAACACCTCTCTTGAGGGATTTCAGCATGAAAACACATAGTGCTGATTACCTTGGGCACTTTAGTTTAAAGGATATTTTACCCAAAGATAATATGTATATAAAATTCACGGTGGAGTGACGGGGCCTTGTAACCAAGCTTCCACAACAGAGAAAGGATAATAAAAATCAATGGTATATTATTAAATCCTTAGGGTATCTGTTTGGGACTTGCACTGATTGGTTAAACCTGTAAACTGGGGTTATAAGGTTTTTCAGCAGTTTCAATTGATAAAAAGAGGTTGAGGATGGATATTTTGGATCAGAATGAGCCATAAATCACTTAATTATGCCTTATAAGTACTTGATTAGCTTGGCACGGTGTCTGCATATAAATATAACTGGGTCTCTGCCCATCAATATCCTCAAAAGAGCTCTTTATTTATAGCTTTTGGAGTCCCAATATTGTCCTTCTGAGGGGTACAGGGACTCAAAGGGACGGACACTAAAGCTAGCAGGGTAACCAAGGGTAGCTGTTACGTGTTCTTGGTGATATAGCATGGGTAGCATCTAATTCCTCAGGGTATGGGAATTATTCTACTTTATAATTGATATTAGGACGTGTGAACAAAACTCATTTGTCCTATTGATGTACTAAATAATTAATTACACTTAGTAAATGTTCCCATTAAGTTAATAATTATTTTAATAGATATTTCTAGAGACATCCTGATTTCAGGTTAGTTCTCATTATGTATTAAATAACTGGAGTAAAGTCATGATAATGATTTTACTCCTTATTTTTGAGTTACAGTTGAGTTACTAAAATAATTACTTAAAAATATTAGTCATGGGTATTCATGTAATATTTTTACATCATTAGTTTTTTTAGTGTGTCACTAAAATTTTGATGTCCTGAAATTCTCATAAAAGTATATTGAAGTATTTTAATATATTTTTAGAAGTTTTCATTGTATTATTTTTGACATTCATGGTACTTCAAATTATATTTAATAAGAAATATGTATGAGGGTTATCTATATATTTTTATATAATATTATGTACTTTTAGACCATCTACTATCCATGGGAAACTTTATTACATATGTAGAATGTTCTTGTGTGGGTTGTAGCATGTTTATGCAGTACCTAAGCTTCTCAGGCCGCCTTTCACTCTGTCAACCCATAGTCCCGCGGCTACATACTTTTCAGAGGCCTGGGGCTGCGTACCCAACCTTGAAGGAGTGACAGGGCTGTATCTCAGCCGTGGCTTGCTGCATTGGCTGCCAGGGCTGCGTGCGGGAATTGTGACAAAACACATTTCTGTCCTTACCTCCTAAAATATACACAACACCTCAATTCTGACTGAATTTTAGGTTTGAAACTTATACTTGACAATTCATGTGAAATATTTAGTTTGTTAAAAAATCTCAATAGTGGTGTAGTGTTATTTTGGTTTTTCTTTCCTAAATTATTTGAAAATATAAGGAGTTGGATTTCAAGGGTGGGGTCAGCGAGGGACCCTACCTAATTTTGCGTGGAGAATCCATTTCTGTAAATTGATTTATGGTTTTCCTAATTTTGATTAGTTTAATCATATTATTTTTATTTTTATTTTATTTTTGTTACTTTTTCAGCTTGCTCTGCAATAGTAGCAAGCTGACATTCCCCCACTCCAAGATATGGCCATACCTGAAAAAAAATCTTGAGCCTGTTGGGAGAAAATTAAATTCCAGTGTGTTTCAGTTCCTTTTGCTATCCCTGTAATTTCTGAGATGTATTGGTCCATCAGGTATGTCATTTTCTGGTAACCATTCATCTTTTCCTACAGATTCTCCTTTGTATCTTACTAAGTATAGTCCAATATCTTTTCCTTGTACTCTTTCTTTCTTGTCTCTCAATATCCTGCTGAATTTCCCTTTTTCTTTCACAGGGTCAGATTCTATTGGGATTATTGCTGGAGGGAGGTTGCTACCTTCTCTTGGTTTAAAGTGTTTGACTAGGCTAACAGGAAATGTGGGGTGTTTCCTTGATAATTCTTCACTCAAGATTACTTCCACAGCATTTTTGCCATGCATCTTCTTGATAAAAAATGGTCCAACAAAGGCTGGTTTCAGCTTTCTGTTACCTGCTAGATTGTTGAAATGCTTTTAGATATCATGATCTGATCTCCTATTTTAAAGTAAGGTTCTTTATGTGATTTGTCTTATCTCTGTTTGTTGTATTCTACTGCCTGTTTTGTAAAGTTACCAATCTGACCATCCACCGCGTCAGCACCTTGGCCTTATGTTTGGGCCAAACCCGGATCCAAATCTTGGTTAGATTGCTTTCAATATCTCACTCACCTGACCATCCACCGCGTCAGCACCTCGGCCTTATGTTTGGGCCAACCTGGATACAAATCTTGGTAAGGAGAGAGGAGAGTTCCGGGACAGATGGATGGTTGGGTGTTTAACTATGTACAACGGTATGTGAAATCCAAGAAATATGTGAAATCTTGTAGATTATGTCCTGTGACATAATTGTGCTTTGCTGTACCTTTCAACAATTGTGGCACCGCCCGTTTGATTGTCCTGGGCAGTGCGTCAATAGCCAATTGCTCCGCCTTGGCAATCCCATTGGTGTCTTCCTTGCCCAGAGGCATCTGGTTGATGATGTCTACGGTTGGATCCGCCACGGGTTCCACTGGTAACAATTGAAAGAAAGAAAAAATAGCAGAAGTTGAGTGTATGACCCAGCGCTCTTTCTTAGACCAGAAAAGCCATCCAACTCCCCCAGGGGTAAACCCCAATAGTTGGCAGCGCTGGCCCCGTTTTTCCAGCTTCCCTTGCTTCTCCAATGGTAAGTGGACAATGGCCTCCGCCCCAAAAGGGTATAGTATTGCCGGGTTGGGTGTGGTGCCAGATAGAAGTTCCAGAATTGATTTCCTGCCGGTCCTGGAATTTGGGATTTGATTGATGATGTAGGTTGCAACTTGGTAGGAAAAAGACCAGAACTTAGGATCCATCCCACTCTTGTTGAGCATGGTCCTTGCCATGTCCCCTAGATTCTGGTTGACTCGCTCAGCCTCACCATTCTGCTCAGGGTGGTACGGCGTGATTGATGCCATCTGAACGCCTAGCGGCTCTAACTTTTGTTTCAGCATCCCGGTCTACTCCGGCGCATTGTTTCTCCGTATGAATTTGGGGTATTTCCCTTGTGTCACCTTCAGGTTTTCCAGCCATCCCAGGATCTTACCAGGGACCTCTGAGCGCGCCTTCAATATTGCAATGAAGGTATAGGTAGATGCATGATTGCAGAAGGTCAGGATAAATATAGCCCCTATAAGATCTGGGTTGAATGAAACCGCAACATCCCTTATGAACAGGTCCATGGGATTATCCCAAGCGATGCCCGATTCCACTCCAGGGGCCTTCCTGTTGAGGCTCTTGGAGACGGCGCATTGTTTGCAGAAGAAAGACTGCCATGGGCCAGTGATCTCCTCCAGGTAGTGCTCCTTCAGGAAGCTTCTGACCACCGACTTGGAGGCATGCCCAAGGCGCACATGCCACTTATATGGGTTGAATGAGGGCTTAGATGATATCTTCATTGCAGCATGTGGATTGTGACATGTAGGTACTATCCAACAAAAGTTCTTGAACGACATTTTGTAGGTATTACCCATAGGATTCATCAGGATAGCCTTTAACCCCTTGTAAGTCAACCCCTATTCTTCCGCCAGTAGTCTCCCCATGGATAGGATGATGCCGCTGACTATCGGAAATAGATAGACTCCATCAATTGTCATCTTCCCGGTCCTTGTTGGTATGACAAGTCTTCCAATGGTTGTAGCATCCACGTGATGTCTGTCAGCCGCTAGCATCAAATGTCTCCGATGGTGCAGCTTTGAAGTAGGATGAAAATATATCAAGGGGCCACTGACGTGTGCACTGGCCCCAGAGTCCAAAAGGATCTCCCCGCCATCAACCTCTGGCATGTTGATAACTTTAAGTTGGTGGCAAGTTGGACGTTGTTTTGGTAGGTACCGCGGCTGATTGTTGGCGTGGTTGTTGGGCGGTTTTGGTATCTTTCCCATCCTCACATCCTTCCAGAAAGCCCTGCAGTCGGCATACCAGTGGCCGTCCTTTCCACAGTATTGGCACTTGCATCCATAGGTATCCAGCAGCATGTCCAATTTTTGCCTTCCGGTATAGTACGGAACCCGGTCCACAGACAGATTTGGTTTCCAAAATGGTCAATCTGGTGCGTCTTGCTGTCCCATCCCTCTCTTCTGTGGCGGCACGTAGCGGCCTCTGACTGCGTTGATCCGGTCCAGTTCCATCAGATCCGCGCTGGCCACAAGTTTGGACTTTAACTTTCCAATGGCTCCTTGCAAGACGTTGGCCACATTGAGGAACTGCGGCGGCTCTTTTGCATTGTTCAACTGCTGGGAGATGGAGTATTTGTATGTCTTAATGTTGATCCCAGGGGGGGGGGGGCTATGGCCACGGATTGAACCAGTAAGCCCACTAGCTCATTCCTTGAAACTTCTAGTTTATTCAGATTGGCCATAATCGTATGGAATGCTGTGATCCACGTCATACCTGCCTTGGGCAAAAATAGTAAGCCTATCATCCTCTCAGCCACCGCCAATTAATTTGGCTTGTCTGACCTCTTGCACCTCTCCACCAGTGTGTCGTAAATGGAGGGAGCTAGTTCAACCCGTGAAGCTTTGATGATGGCATAGAGTTCATTTTTGAACAAATTCCGCAAGAGTTTCACGATGGCTCTGTTTTCCTTACTGGTAAGCATGTCAAAATTGGTTGGAACGTTGAGGAAGCTAGGATCCCAATTGAATGCCTGATGTAGCGTGAAATTGATTGCTCCCTCCCAGATATTGAAGTTTGATCCGTCAAAGGCCAAGACCGGCCTCTTGGTGTTTATGTTCCAGTGGAACAACATGGGATCTTTCAAGAACTTGACTACCAGCGCACTTTCCGTTTGACCAATGACGGGCATATGGGGGGGAATAGCCAGGGGATTGGGGTCTTGCTGGCCAGCCATCCTACCCATGGTGGTCTCCATACATTGGAACTGCTTGGTGAGTGTTGCTTGCAGTGACTCAAATTGCAATTCAAATTTGCCCTTGAACACAAATCCCGTGGAGGAAAATGTCTGATCCCCCATTGCTTGGTCTTGCATTTCCTCCCCTGCGGTATCAGATTCTATTTGTTTCCCGGTTTTATTCTTTATCCACTCTTCTTTTATTTGTGGTATCTGCTTTCCATGAGTTGTCCTATCCAGTCGGTTCACCGGCTTTTAACCTGTAAAGTTACCAATCTGACCATCCACCGTGTCAGCACCTTGGCCTTATGTTTAGGCCAAACCCGGATCCAAATCTTGGTTATATTGCATTCAATATCTCACTCACCTGACCATCCACTGCGTCAGCACCTTGGCCTTATTTTTGGGCTGAATGCGGATCCAAATCTTGGTAAGGAGAGAGGAGAGTTCTGGGCCGGGTGGATGGTTGGGTGTTTAACTATGTACAAAGGTATGTGACATCCGAGAAATATGTGAAATCTTGTAGATTATGTCCTGTGACATAATTGTGCTTTGCCGTACCTTTCAACATGTTCTAAACATTTTTGAGCATGATTATTTGCCAGATATATCATCTTTGTAAAGTCAAGAGATGTTAGATGAATATTGGCTAGGTTATAGTTTAATTTATTGCTAGGGAGTTTTGGCATACATATGTAAGGAGCTTCTTTGGTAGTAAAATGTTTAATGCTGTTATCAGCCATTTCTAGGGCTGGGAGTAGGCTCACCCAATCATGGCAATAACCATGTGAGTTTTTGTATTCTAGACCAAAGCTACAGAACCTTCTTAACATATCTTCTAGGGTCTGTATCATTCTTTCAGCTAATCCATCAGTTTTGGGATGGTATGCTGTATAAAATGCTAGAGTAGTACCCAGCATACCATGTATATTCCCCCATAACTCACAGGTTAATTTGGGGTCTCTGTCACTGATTATAATCTTGGGTATACCCACATCACCTATGATCCTGCTCCGGAATAGTACAGCTACATCCATAGCACTATCTTATTTGTGGTTAGGTAAGAATTTTGGCTTCTTAGAATATCCGTCAACTATAACAATCAAAGAGTTATATGAGTGAGTCCCTCCAGGGGGGAGGCCGGTGACAAAATTCATACTGATGATTTCACATCTGGTTTTAGGTTCAGAGATATTCTGTAGGATTCTAAGCCTTTTTCCAGTAGTTTTATTTGATTTTTGGCAGGTCTGACAGCTAGTAACATACTTAATAGTGATTTTATTCCATTCTATCCACCAAGCAGTTTGTTTTACTTTTTTCAAGGTTTTTTCTGTGGATAGATGCCCTGATGAACAGTTTTCATGGCATTCCTAATTCCAGTTTTATCCTCAAAGATCCTTTAGTATGGGGTAGTATTATGGGAGGAGTCCATACTCCAAAAGCATTCATGGTAGGATTTCAAGCGCTAAACCTGGCTTTTGGGACAGGCAGAAGGTGTTCTTTTGAATTGGGATCCCATTTGTTACAAGAATTCAGCACAGAAAAATGAGCAAAAAGATCCACTATGCAGTAATAACCTTATATTTCTGTCTTTATACAATCCTGTGGCATAACAAGTTTGACCAGTGGTATAACTTTTCCCACTAATAGGTTTAACTGTTAATGGTTTGACATCCATAATATGTCTAGGAATTATGGTAGGATCCCATTGTTGGGGAAAGCTAGAATCCCCATGGATGTTTTTGATTTCTACAGAAGTGCCTATATCTCCTTCTATAATGTTAACAGGGTTGGTCAGGATCAATTCACATTCAGAAAGCAATCCTTCAGTATCGGCCATATCTTCATGGTTCTGATTCCCTTCAACCTCTTTCTCTCCTTCCAAGACTTCACCTTTCTTTTTGGTAATGGAAGTCTTGTCTAATATTCCCACTCTTGTTAAAATTACAACAATTCCCAGGCTTCCTCTCAAAGGGGCTTTCTTCTCTAACCCATTCATGTCTATTACTTCCTCTAGCAAATTGATTAGAGTTGGAAATTCAGCATCCATACTCATCCCACATCTTACACTATGGTTAAGATTTCCACAACACAGGTTGAAGAGTCTTTCATTTACTTCCTCTTTATCAGAATTGGGATAGAAGGAATAAAACATTTTCTTCTGTTCCCAGCACCATTTGTGAGGTTCATCCTTGGAGGGGCAAATGATGAATTTTCAAACTTTTTCATCATTTTTCTTTTCCACATTCTAGAACCAAATTGTTTTTGAATCAGAAATTTCCAAGAATTCCATGGTAAGGATCCCAGTTCTTCTCTTTTACTGATAAACAAGTCCAAGGCTACTCCTTCAAATAGTCTGGGAAGACTGACTACAGCTATAGCTTCTGGTAAGTCATAAGAGTTGATAGTGTATTCAATGAATTTAATAAAATTTATATGATTGTATTCTCCTTCACCGGAGAACTTGGGCCATTCAGAATTAGGGGGTAACAGTTTGAGGGCTTGCTCCATCTCCGTGGTAGGACTCGGCCTGAAGGTGTCACTCCTATGCATTCCTAATAAGGGTGGTGCATAAGGAGTAGTGGTTTGTTGGGAGTTTTTGGTTCCTTTGTGGTACTCCCCAAGGGGTTTTTTGGGTGGAATTTTAAGTCTTTAAGATCATTCTTGATCAGATTAAGTTGCAGGTCCACTTTATTATTAAGCAGATCCAGTTTTTCACTAAGGGATAGAATGGAGCTGTTATTAGTGGTTACCAATTCTTCTTTTAAGGTTGGAAAGACATTATAAAATCTTCTTGGATACCTGATAACATATTCTCAATTTTTTCAGTCTGTCTGATCCTACCTCAATTAATTGTCTCCAAAAAATGTTCTGTGTGTTCTTTGATCTCTTCCATTCCTACTTTTTTGGTTTGGTTATTAATTAATTTGGCTACTACTGAGGTTAATTTATCAATTTGGGTATAAAAACAATCCCAATTTTCACAAAAAATTTTGAAATTATGATGCATATCATTAGAAAAGGAAGCAATTAAATCGGAGGTTTTTTTTGGCTAAGAAATAGAAGCTAATTGTTGTAAAACTTTTTCAATTTTTGAGCTAGGAATATTATCTGATCCCAATCTGTCTTTCCCTTTGGCTTTGGATGGGAAGAGGATCTCTTCTTTCCTGATCCTTTGCCTTTCAGTTGGCCTAATTGATCCCAAGGATTCCATTTTTCCACGTAGGATTCTACATCTTTCCTTGGAATTATTTTCTGAAGAGCTATCTGGGTAGCTTTTGCCTGGGAAATTATCTTTTTCATAGATACCATGTCCTCCTTGGCTTGGGCTTTTTTGAACTCTTCCCAATATTTCACGGGCTCTCTGACCAAGTATTTTATCCTGGCTTCTTTGGCCAGATTCTGCCCGGGTGGCTGCAGGGAATCTTCTTGTAATGGAGGTTTGTCAGATTGCTACTATGTACAGAGCAACCTGTCAAAAGCAACACAAAACTATGAAAAATAACAACATCTCAATTAACAAAATAAGGATTGGAAATCCATAAATATAGAAATGGATTACTCACCAAAAATTAGGTAGGGTCACTCACTGACCCCACCCTTGAATTCCAAGTCCTTATATTTTTAAAATGATTAAAAAGAAAAGTACTAAAATTTACAACACCAGTATTGCAATTTTTGGCCATTCAAATATTTCACACGTATTGTCAAGTTACACCTAAAATTCACTCAGAATTGAGGTGTTGTGTATATTTGAGGAGTTACACGCGGAAATGTGTTATGTCACAATTCCTGCGTGCAGCCCTGCATATCCCTACGAACTAGTAGCAGCAGCTTCCTGCGTGCTAGAGAACCGCGGGCAGCTGATTCTGCCATGCACGCAGCCCCCGCGCGCATCTGTACTAACTGATCCCTGCGTCTGGATCAGTCGTGACTAATCTGACACCCAGGTACCTCTCAGAAGAGCTACAACCTAGTTAGGGTTGCCTAGTATATGTAACAAACTGACACATGCATTAATAATGATCTAAAAAGATAAAAACTTAAATAAAATTAATGAAAATATTTTTTTAATAATAAATCAAAGATCAAGGATTATCACGTAAATCACTGATCCTGATCTTTGAAGACCACAAAACACTACAAGGAGTGTTCATAAAAATTATTAGAAATGATTTACATGATCAGCAGATGATTGAAAATCGGTAAACATCCACATCTGCACGCTTCAAATAAATATCAATAGTACAAATGAAGGATGAGTGCAGAATGATCAAATTTTCACTATAATATATTAACAGATCCTGTGGCTAAAATAGTACAGAACTCCAGCAGATCTACAGTCATCTGATTAACAGCACCAAGTGGAGGTGCTAATCTTCCTCTGACTTGCCTTCCAGCCTCAGCCCATCAGCAGAAATCTCTCTACGCGCCCTGAGAAGCTCAAAATCACCCCCAAAAGGTATTTATACAGACCTCTTTTGATCCATTATTCCATCATCAGTTACCACAAATTATTTATTATCAATCAGAAACCATTTCATTGTTGATCAAGTGCTTATATGAAGATAAGCAAGTGATTTATGAATTAGTCTGTAGTAGTATTATTTACCCTTATTAACCAATCAACCATTGAAGTTTAGTTGAGTAATCTACCCCATCTTCTCTGAAACCCTTCCAATTATTCCAGGATTGATTGAATATACAAGCTCTAGTGGCGGTTTCAGATGAGGCAAATCAGCGGGTGATTGCGGCCCAATGTATTTTTGAAGATTTTATATTTGAGGCGTTGACTACATTAGCATGGGTGGTGCTGTCAAGTTTAGATAGAATGATTTCTTGGATTTCTTGGTCTTTTTTTAGAGAAAGTTGGCCCACATTTAAATTCATGACGTTTTTGATATCTTTGAGATCAAAAAAAATCATTTTATTTTTGTGCCAGATGGAGTAATTGTACTTGTTGAGTGGGGGAATACCATCAACAGAGGCCTTGAGCGCAACCTGGCGAAAATGATCATTGGCTCCCACTGGTTTGTTCATTTTCAATAGCGTAGAGTTGTTTTTGGCTTTAAACCATGATGAGATTTTGATTTAATTTATTAGAACTGAAAACCAGAAGACTATTTTCAGCTTGCTACTATGTACAGAGCAACCTGTCATAGAAACACAAAACTATAAAAATAAGAATATCTAAATTAAAAAAAGAAGGAGTGAGAAATTCATAAATATTATTAAAGAAACGGATTCCTCACCCAACATTAGGTAGGGTCACTCACTGACCCCACCCTTGAAATTCAAGTCCTTACATTTTTAAAATAATTAAAAAGAAAAGTACTAAAAATTACAACACCAGTATGGCACCTTTTTGCCATTTTAACATTTCACAGGTGTTGTCACTTAGGGGGTTTAAACCTCAAATTCACTCAGAATTGAGTTGTTGCGTATATTTTAGGAGTTGCATGCGGAAATGTGTTATGTCACAATTCCTGCGCGCAGCCCTGCATCATTACATACCCCTAGGTACTCATAGTAGCATTTTCCCGCGTAATGAAAATCCTTGCGCAGCTAATTCTGCCACGCACGCAGCGGATCCCACCCTGCGTGCATATGAACTGAATGATTGCGCGTCTTGATCTGTTGTGAATAATCTGACAACCAGGTACCACTCAAAAGAGCTACAACCTAATTAGGGTTGCCTGGCATATTTTAAAAGTTGAAATATGCATTAGTAATAATCTGAATGGATCAAAACTTCATTAAAATTAATAAAAATTAAGTTTATTACATTTTTTAATAATGAATTAAAGATCAAGGATTACGACGTTGTAAGACTCCAAACAGCGCAGGGAGTTGGAAGTTCTGTGGAGGGGATAGGTGCTTTTTTAGGCTTCCGTCCTGAGTGTTACAAAAATATTTAATTGTAACCAAGATCAAAGTCCAGAAACTGGTAAACGGGGAACCAAAAGTAAGACAATGAAGATTTTAGTGGTTGGTAGCTGGAGAAAACACTATCTGAGGCAAGATGATGTCGGGGAACACTGGAATAGAAGGAGTCAAGTATTGTTCAGAGTTCAACAAGACAAGGCAATTGTGAGTGACAACGCCCACAAGCTAATAGCCCTGGTTATCAGCAGGAGCTTAGGAAAGATCAACTCAATCCCAAACAGCCTCCAGGTTCTCAATGAACCTGCCCAACTCTCCGCAATCAAGCCCTTGAAGGGTACCAGATAACTGTGGGTGGCTGCACAAGACAAATCTAATGGTTTGAAGAAGCTCCAGAAGCAAAACAATAACTGATTCAAACATGAATAACCCAACACTTCTCAAGGGACTCAAGAGTAGCATGGCGGAATTCAACTTCAAAAGAAATGAAGGGAGGTTTAACACTCCAGTTTTTAAGCTTAGGAAAACCTTTTCAGTCAAACGTGACTGGTTCCAGAAAGATAATCAAAGGATGATCAGGACCAGCATGGTCGGATAAAGGGATCAGGAGTGGTGTAACACACTCAAGAATTCAGTCAGTCAAGTTCTTCTTCAACAAGCAAAGCTATTGGTTGGTGATGAGCATGAAGGATCATGGTTTGAGTATGGAGGCTCAAGGATCAAGGGGCAATCATAGATATACCCAAATTTTAGACTCAGATGAAGGGGAATGAGACCCCATGGATGATTTAATTTCAAGATAGTAGTAATGGTGTTGATCTCTGGTAGGATAGGATGTGCTAGGATGCCATGATGATCCTTCTCCAAAAGGAAGGGGAGACCCCCTCCTTATATGGGCAGGAGGCCCTGTTAGACTATGTGAAAAGGATACTACAAATGGAGCGGATTTTTTTTTTCCAGATTTTCAGGTGATAAGAAAAATTTGATCACTCAGGCCGGTGGAAATCCGGCCTCCCTGACCGGGGTGAGATCTATTCTCATCCCTTCACCTCTCCTGCGTCCATCCGTGGACGGGGGCACGGGACAATACTGGAATCACCCACCCCTTGCCCAAAGGCGGAAGGGGTGGGAAAGGAAATGGACCAGACCGCACTGGATGTTCGCGGGCGGTAGACAACGTTTTCCACCCCCACCCAAAGATGGAAGGGGGTGAGGGAGCGGAAGATAATGATGGGCGGGTGAGAGCAGAGGAGAGGGATGTATATGATTTGATTAATTTTGACAAAAGGGAGGTATGGGGATAAACTTGATGGTCTCAGGGGTGATCCAAGGGAAGGGATGGATTGTAATAACCAACAAGCCTTCATGATTGCCTCAATTGGATTGTAATTGATCAAGTTGTTTCAAATCAATGGCTCATCATCATCTCACCCAGGTACAATCAAGCATGATGGTAAGTCTGCCTCTTGGGGTGTTTCCAACTAGGATTATGAGTCTTGGTTGATCTATGAGGGGGTGTGGCTAGGTGCAACAATCAACATGATGATTGGGTTGAGGGTACCTAGTTGCTAGACAACAAGTAATTTTTTTAAATTGATTTTTGACTGTTTTGGATTGCTTGAGTTCTTCAAAGCTGAGGAAGCTTCTGCTGGTTGGTTGGTGCAAGATGTTGATTGGAGAGTCAAACAGAGTGCTCTTGGATCATATGTGTGGATGGTGGATGAGTTCAAGCTGATGGTTTTAATTGGATGAGGATGAGGATGGAGATGAAGATGTTCAGGCTGAGCAGGTCTTGGCCAGCGCGTTTGGCCAAAAGGAAGGGGGGAACAAAGAGAGAAGGGATCAAACACAATGCCCACATGGTGAGGCCAAGAAGGTCTGTCCTAGACCAATGGGACAGAGGGATGTTTGAAAGGTTGAGGAAATTGGAGAAGTGATACTGAAAAAGAAATTCCAATTTTTTTTATTATTTTTTTTTTGAATGACACCTCAACAAAAGAATTGTAAAAATTTTTGAATTTTCCGCATCTGGTCCAGGGTGTCCAGATTTGGTCACCACAGCATAAATCATTGACTCCAAGCTTTGAAGACCACAAAAAACTACAAGGAGTGTTCATAAAAATTATTAAAATTATCTATGTGATCAGCAGATGATGGAAAATAAGCAAACATCCACATCTGTTCACTTTAAAGCAATACTAATAGTCCAAATGGAGGATGAGTGCAGAATGATCAAATTTACACTATAATAGATTAACAGATCCTGTGGCTAAAATGGTAAAGAAATCCAGCAGAACTGAGGTCAGCTGATTAACAGCACCAACCCTTGAAATCCAATTCCTTACATTTTTAAAATAATTAAAAAGAAAAGCACTAAAAATTATTACACCAGTATGGAACCTTTTTGCCATTTTAAGATTTCACACGTGTTGGCACATATAGGGTTTATACCTAAAAATCACTCAGAATTGAGGTGTTGTGTATATTTTAGGATTTAAATGTGGAAACGTGTTATGTCACCATTCCCGTGCGCAGCCCCACATCATTACATACCCCTAAGTACTAATAGTAGCAGTTTCCTGCGTACTACAAATTGGTGCGCAGCTAATTCTGCCACGCACGCAGCAGATCCCACCCCTTGTGCATCTGAAGTGACTGATCCCCGCATCTGGATCCTTTGTGACTAATATGACAACCAGGTACCGCTCAAAAGAGCTACAACCTAATTAGGGTTGCCTGGCATATTTAACAAGTTTAAATATGCATTATTAATAATCTGAAAGGATCAAAAATTAATTAAAATTAATAAAAATTAGGTTTAGTACATTTTTTAATAATAAATTCAAGATCAAGGATTACCACATAAATCATTGACTCTGATCTTTGAAGACCACAAAACACTACAAGCATAAAAATTATTCAAAATTAGCTACATGATCAGCAAATAATGGAAAATCAGTAAATGTCCACATCTGTTCACTTCAAAGCAATACTAATAGTACAAATGAAGTACATTATTATATATATTAACAGATCCTGTGGCTCAAATGGTACAGAAATCCAGCAGATCTAAGGTCATCTGATTAATAGCACCAAGTGGACGTGCTTATCTTTCTCTGACTGGCCTTCCAGCCTCAGCCCATGAGCAGAACTCTCTCTACGCGCCCTGAGAAGCTCAAAATCACCCCAAAAAGGTATTTATACAGACTTCCTTGGATCCATTATCCCATCATCAGTTTACCAGGAATTATTATTATCAATCAGAAACTGTCTCATTTTTAGTCCAGTGCTTTTGAAGAATCAAAGCAAGTTATTTATGAACAAGTCTGTAGTATTATGATTTATTTATTAAAACCAATCAACCCTTGAAGTTAAATCAAGCAATCCACCCCATCTGCTTTGAACCCTTCCTATTATTGCAGGATTTTTGTGGTAAAGTGCTCAGAGTGAGTGTTAACCTTCCTGTCTTGGCCATTTTTCTGTTATGCCCGGCCATTAGTGGAATAAGCCCTTTCTAAGGCACCCATCTTCATTCTAAGGTTCTTAAACTTCCTAAGGAGGCCCCTTGAAGAGAGGTTTCTTGGTCTTTAAAGACCCCCAGTAGTATAATACTGTGGCCCCTCTGTTATATACATATTAAAAAACTTTTATTACCAAAAAAATTAAAACTTGCAACTGCTCTTATTATATTTATTATTTGAGCCTCTAATTGTTTATTTTTAGAATAATAATTATTATTACTATTCCAGTATTTTTAACACTCTCTGTAGCTAAAGGACTGCAAGGTTCCTGGTATCAGAGAGATGACAACTATGGAAAAAGGTTAGAAAACATGAAAAGCAGACATGAACACATGAGAGGGAGGAAGAATAAGAAGAACAACAGCTCAGAGTTATTTGATGGGTAAGAAAGAGATCAGACAGCACAGGATGTAGGCAGAATCAAAGTTGACAGAGTCCAGACGGCATAGATGGATGACTACAAGCAATGAAACTAGTCTGTGAGAGACGTTGAGTTAGAGTGATCTTGAGGATTCATCTCTTACCAGACAAATATCCATGGAAGATGATACTTGATTGGATGAGAATGGTTGAAAAAGTTAAGTTGTTTTGATAGGAGTGTTGAGTTGGAGAGAATGGCAAATTGAGAAGAGTAGATTGAGTTGTAGATGGTTAAAGAGTCAGTAGAAATAGATGAGATGTAAAGAAAGAGAGATGGAAGGAAGATAGATCAATCAAAGAAAGGAAAAATAGAAGAATCAAAAGAAAAGAGAACAGAGAATCAAAGAGGTCCACCCTGGGTCAGCTCATAGAGTGAGAAGTCCCTGGGTGTTAAAGACATGTCACAGGAACTTCTCTCAGTTCACATAACTACTGAGAGGGGGGCAGAGGAGAAGTCAGAACACAAACCTAACATAGTGGTTGACCTAAAACAGTCAGTTTATTTTGACAAAATGTGCTCAAAGCTAAAGATGTTTTTAAAAAAAGGGCATTTATTTACATTTATTCATGGGATTAGATATTTAAGGATCTGGAATTTCATTATAAAAAAAAATATTCTTGAAATATATCAAATTATAACTTCTAAAAAATACTTAAAAAGCAAAAAACCGTCAAAAAACTTTCCAGACGGAAAAAAATTGAAAATTTCTGTACCATCAATATTTTTTTTCCTTATGAGGGTGTGGGTGATACAAGTCATCTTCATGAACAAAACATTTGTATTGATAGTTTCTCAAAATGATTTAAAGAAATTTTGATCAATATTGATTTTTCAGTGCCTTGTCTACATGTTTATTATAATGTTGAGATAGGTAGTCTGGAAGTCATGGAAACAACGTATAAATTCTGATTCAAGCTCTTTGATCATCTGATGTTAATATGATACAATTTCTCTGTTCTTTTTTCACTTTTCAATTTCTTCAGATGCTTGAGTTTATATTTTCTTTAGGTTTAACTGGAGTTAAGGTTTTTTATGTTGTTCTAAAGTTGAATGAAATCATTTGAATTATACCCTATTCCAATGATTTGAAAATAATTCTTCTCTGAAAAAACTGATTTCCCAAAGAAGAGTATGCATCAAAAAGAAAACACATGAATCAGAATTAAAGATGAAGAGTGAGATTTCAAAAAAACTACCTACCATTTTTGATTTTTGAATCACTCAAATAGTTAAAAATTGAAATTAAAAAAGCGGTTCAGTGGCAATGTGAAAATTGTTAAACCAAAGGTGGAGCCCAAAGATGGGTTTGTCAACACAAAAATCAAGACAACCTGCGCTTCATCCAGATTTTTTGAAGTATCCAAGTTTGGTTTCTTTGAAAAAAATTCCCACAACTTCTATCTACCCACTGTAATTTGATAAATTTGCCCTACCATCCAAAAAACCAGTCAGCCATCCAATCAAACTTGCATCTAGACTTAGTCTCCTTGTAGCTTTCATTATTTTATTAAAACTTTTCTGGAACTTATGCAATCCAATCTAGTCACCAAAGCACTTTTTGGCTTGCACATTGCATAATGCCTGCATTTATCCAAGAAATTCACTAGCTGGTTAAACCCACTACATAAACAATCACTACTAATAATTGTCATACCTTCTCCATCCCCTTTACGTTACCTCCTTCATCTTTTTTTGAAATGTGACATGTATCATTCAGAATAATTCATTTTCCTCTTAGCACTGTGATATATGACAAAATCCTAGTCCTTTTCCCTATTTTTCTCCTGACATTCATTGCCTTATTTCTTCCCTAGCTGTAGAAAACTTTCCATCACGTTTTATCTAGTCATCCACTCACTGAAGTAGATTGCCTTTCAAGTAACATGAAGTCTGCTTTTAGATTGTTCCCTCAGTTACTTAATTTCACATTTTCTTGCATCTTCTGATAAGATTGAGTCCCCAGATGAATATTTTTCTCAGTTCCCTCTATTGAAACCCTCTTCTTGCACTTTGTGTGAGGCTTAAAACATACACTTTGGACTTTGCATTTAGCCCCTCCATTCTTTGTATTTCTTTTTCAGTCCATCATTCTCCTGTTTTTGCTCATTTCAATCTAGCTTGCCTTATATTACGTGGGGTGGCCATGTGACAGCTCAATTTGATGATTGTGAATCTAGCGAAACCTATCTGTCTCAATCTTTACAAATTTATCAACAAAATATTGCTGAAAGATACCACCACCCCATTTCAAAAGACAATAATGTTGATTTTTGAAAGCTGAATGGTTTGAATAATAATCCATAGAATTGAACCAACTTCTTCCTAGTTGATCTTTAAATTCTTGAAACCAAGCCAATTCACCATCTGGATTCAGAATTACAAAGTGGAGTGTGTCATATTGTTTGTTTGATCCTCCTATCCTTATTAATGATAGATTGGAGTATCTGACCCAGAATTCCCCATGAGTAAAAGTAGAAGTTCCATTCCTCACTTGAAAAATAAATTTATTAGAAAATTATTTTTTAAAAACTAAAATAATGATAAATGCTTCTGTTCTATCCCTATGGTATCTATATGGCCTCCTGTTGGTAGGTTCAAGCCTTTGATCCATATGTTGAAAAGATGGATCAGCCAGCCTGATAACTCAATTTTCACCCAAATTAGGAGAAATCCTCTGAAATATCTGTATCAATCCATTTTTTTGGTTTAGGATATGTTGAATCCTCAACAACAGACATGGGGAAATTTTGAAACTATATCTATTCCAATTCTTAAATTCCCTCTGTGTGTCAAAAATTTTAAATTTCAAAAAGGATGGGGGTTTTCTTCCTGTAGGATTGAAACATGCAATATTGTGGTAGATAGTTCCAATAAATCTCAATGTGTATATACCCCTGGTATTTTTTTCACTTTATTAATGGGTATCTTGGTTATAACCAATTGATTTCAAAGCCAAATAGGGGTTTATGAGCCTGATATTGGTTATGAGTTTATGCTCAGGAGAAGGTTCATTTCTTGTTTAAATTTGAAAAAGATCAGAAAATCCTTGCATATTATTTGCCTGGTAACTGGATAATTATAATTTCCACAGCACAGGAAGCTTAATTCATATTGAAAAAATATTTTGTGGCAGTGTTGAAAAACTTTTGTGGTGTTTGAAGTGTAAGATCCAAATTGAGCATATTCAACCCAACCCCAGGCCACATGGATGCAGGTTTTTTCTTATTTTCAATTATATTCATCATCTTCAACAATAATTTGATTGTTTTCCAAATTATTGAGCTGAATGAGGAACATTGAAAAAAGTCTATTGATGCTGATCTTCCAATGGTCCTTCAAGCTCCAGAATAATCTAATGTGAAAAACCATAACCATGTTCATAGTTGATATTTTGAATTTTATCATTGGTATAATTTTTTTTAAAAAATTTATGGTGGTTTTCAACATTTATTGGAATGTTGAGGTGTTGAAATATATCTTGACATATTTTTGCATTTCCTTATATGTTTTATGCATTTATTTTTGGTTATTATATACTTATCATGCCTCACATTATATCTTTATTTCCTTAATTTCCTCAATACATCAAATATGTTCTCTCCTAGATGGGCTGGACTCGCTTGTATTCAAAACACTTATTCAATATTCCCTACCTCCATCACGTGGGAAAAGGTTATTTAGTCTGGAGTTCAAAGGTATCAGAGAGGGGGAACTTGTCAACGTTATTCTTTTCAAATTCCAAAACGCTCAATAATTCAACTTGCTTTAATCCAAATAATCCAACCATCTCTCCAAGCAATGTTTTTCAATGTTCCAGGGCTTCCAAGAATAACGGCCTTCATGTAGAGTTTGAGCTAATTTGGTGTGATCCCTGTTCTATCAAGCGGTTGCACCAACTTTTTCTTCCTTTTTATTCTTTTTCATATTCTACTTCAGAGGTATCGCCACATCATCAAAGGAGGAAGTCTGGAAAAGTCTTGTTTTAACCATTTCAGATTTCTTATATAATTTTCAGACTCTATTGTGATAGTAGCTGGGTATGGATTATTTCTTCACCATCTGTTGTAAACTTCATATCTAACCTTTTTGTTATGTAGCTTATGGTTTCTATTCATATAAGAAATTCTGGTCCCATCAAAATTAACAGTCAAAAAGGCAATATCATAAACTCAACCAGTTAACCAGCATGGCCAATACAATGATTGCAACTATCCTCAAAACAGCTATTAAAGTCATTCCCCTTCTCACAATGGATAACTTCTCAATCAGGTGTAATTAAGTGGTGAATATGATGGATCTTCAAGAAGATCTTTACAATAAACTTACAAAGAAGATATGAGAGACTCTTCAGGGAATCCAATTGGACTTAACCACATGGAAAACATAAGGATCAGAACAATTCTCATGTCCAAGCTGAACACCTCAGTACAAGCCAACATCATAAATCCGGACAACAAGAATGATTCCCACCTTATATGGACAAGTATCAACAAATATTTTGCATCAAATCACGCCTTGAATCAAGCAAGAGTCTTCAAGGAATTTCTCAGGACTCCTTTTTTTCTCTTGAATGTTTTGGGGTTCATCACCAACACAAAAATGGCCATCTCTTGACTTCACAAAGTAGTAATCAATCTACCATCCAATATTATTCCCTACCCCATCCCAGAGAAATCACCATCTTCCATGGACACAGTGATACAACAGATTAAGCACTCCAAAAAAAAAGTCACTCCCAAGAATTTTCTCAATCATCTCAGACATTTCCCCAAAAATCAATCTCTTGTTATTGCAACGACTGGAATGAATAAAAAGGAAGACACAAGCTCCATCTCTTTTTTTAAGAAGGGAATCAAACCCTGAAATGATAATTGGCACAATCACAAAGCCACTCATCCCAAAGGTTTTGTTTGGAAGCTCTACCCACAGCTCAAGTCAAGCTTTCTAAGGAAATAGAATTCAAAGGCCAATGAGACTAAAAGATCCCTTCACTCCACACATTCTCAATTGTTAACTACACAATCATTTCTACTTGACTCTGGTTCATCCACACATATGGTGTCTGATGAGAATTTTTTTGATCACTAGACGAATCACTAAGTGGGTCAATCACTACTAGCTCCGGCGTGAAAAGCCTGAGGTACTCTGGAAAAGGAATTGTATTGGTGAATGAAAAAAAGGGACAGAGGGTGATATTATCAAATGTGTTGTATGCTCCACTTTCCACAGCTAATCTCTTATCACTTTTATCTCTATTATTAGACAAATTTGATTTCTCATTTCTTGTTGACAATTTAGTACTGAAGAAAGGAAGTTGGTTGGCTTTAGGGTATTATGATTGCAATATATCTATATTTTATCTTTGTTGGGGGGTATCTAACCCAGTCTCTCATTTAAGCCAAGAAGAGATTCTTCAGAAATCCCTTGGTCATTTCAGTTATCATTGGATCAGACACAAGCTTGCGATTGAGGTATCCAAACATAAAGAATGCACAGCCTGCGCTGTTGCAAGATCACCCAAGCATCTTTCTCCTCAAAAAATAAAAAATCCAAAAGACCATTTCAAGAGTTGCATTGCAAACTGAAAGCTCCAGTTAAACAAAAAACCATCCATCATGATTCCTACATGCTGACAATTTTTGACAGCTGTACGCAATTTTTTGCAGCTATTCTGATTAAAGAAAAAATCAACTCTTCAATTTTTGATCAACATGGAAACAAAAACGTTTTGATATTCTTGAATGATCTTACACTCAGATAGGGGGACAGAATTCTTCAACAAATCTATGAAGGCTTTCTGTAAAGCAAACAACATCAAACAAACTTTCTCTGATCCCTACACTCCCAAACAGAATGGTCTAGCTGAAAGATACAACTGAACCATTCTCAATTCCCTTTTAATGGTTGTTTTTAATTCAAAAATTTTCACAAAATAATGGATTATAAAAATCAAAGCATGCACTCTTATTCTTAATCAATTTCCATTGCATAGATCCTGTCACACCTTGCACTTAGGAATTATTGTCTTCATCACTTTGACATGTCCTCTCCTCAGTACCATCTACCTCAGTATAAAAGCGTGACAAAAATAAAGCAAAACATCAATGGTGCAATCCTCTACTTCCTCTGGCTTGCATTGACCTTCCAATCTCAGCTACCAACTCAGTATATACTTGCAAACTTTGCGGTTAACTTCATACCAGTCGGCCATCCATTATGAGATCCAATCTCCTTCCCTGGCCAATCAACAGCCTTGGACTTCCATCTTTGGTCATGCACTGTTTGCTAGTTTGCATCTACGTCTAACTAAGCCATAATTACTGTACAGTTTGCAATTGGACTAGTACCTACCCTGCATACACTATTACTTCTCATTTGCATTACCTTCAACATCACTCGCTCCTGTACCAATTTGTCATACAATTGTACGCTTAGATTCTATTGTCTTGCACTTATGCTATGACCTTGGAGATGTACTACTGCTTCATTTCCTATCCCTTTCCCGTCATTCATTGCCTCACAGCTTCAACTGTAGTTAGCTCATCACCAGGTTGTATCTAGTCACTTTGGATTACCTTATAATGGCTATCCCCTTGCCTGATGATTGTCTCCTCAGTTAGTTAATTTCATACGTTCTTGCATTTGCTACAGCCTAGTTATCAAATTGGAATCAGGTTGAGTTTCCTTCCTTGGAACACATTTCATTCCTCTTGCCGTTTGTTGAGTGGCATAACCAAGTTTGCACTTTGCAACTGAGTCTTGCTACTTGCACTTGCCCTTGCACTCAGCATTCCTTGGCGCTCACAATCATCTAAGAATGGCCCTATAGTACGTGGGGTGGTCGTGTAACAGTAAATTAACTAACTCAATTCATCTATTGTAGCTTTCCAACCTATAGTAGACTTCTTTTTCTTGATTTCACGTACTTGCTCAACCGGGAAACTTCCCTCGCCCCTTCCAATGATGACATCCATTGGGTAGGGAGAACAAGCGCTCCTTGGGCGCAACAACCCTTAGATCCTGTTCCTATTTCAAAATCACCATCAGTCAAATCCCTCAATGATCCTCAGACTCCTTCACAGGATTTTCCAACGGACCCTCTTGCAGAATTTGCAGATTCCAACCATTCTTCCAATGAAATCTTGACTTGTGGTAGACCAGGGGTTTGCACTACTGCTCCCAAGCCCGATGCTCCAAACCTGCTTTCAACATTGATACAGGCCCTCACTCATGCCTGCCAGCGATCTAGTCCAAGTACTCCTAGCTTTCGCACTCCGGGCATGAAACAACCCAATCACATTACGGCAGAAAACCCTCATAAGCTTAGATCCTACCTAAAGTCTTGTAAAATCATCTTTTCAAACGACTCCAACAATTTCCCTTCCAATAGATGCAAAGTTATGTATGCTTCGTTCTTCTTAGGAGGTAGAGCCTTGCAGTGGTTTGAACCGTACCTCAAACTTTTGTCCAACAAAAGTCCCAAGTGTATTCTCAACAACTGGGATAGGTTTGAGCAACAACTGTTCACCCTGTTTGGCGGCCCCAATGAAGTTCGAAACGCCAAATACAAACTTAATAGTTTAGTTATGAAAGAAAATAGTAGAGCTTCTGTTTATATTTCTCATTTTCAAACCTTGCAGTCTTGCATCCAGTGGGATGAGCCCGCTCTTCTATTCCATTTCCGAAAGGGTCTACCGGCATTCTTAATTGAAAAGCTTGCAGTTGGGGGTCATAAGACAACCTTGCTTCAGCAGCTAATTGATTGAGTGATTGAGCTTGATAATGGCTATCAAAACAAGAATTTCTCTTGGCAAAACAACCATGGACTGTCCACCTTGGCTTCAAGGGTGGACAACTCCTCAAAGCAAAACACGAGGAACCCAAAACCATCCAAACCAACCACAACTTTGAACTCCAACTCAAAAGGGAAAACCCTCACCAAAACCCGGAAGTTCTTGGACAAAGAAACCGGGATGCTACAAAACGAGGAACGGCGACAAAGGGAAAAGAACAGGCTGTGTATTTATTGTGGAGGAAAACATGATGTCAACAGTTGTGCAAAGCGGTTAGCGTGTGAAGCGGCTAAGCAGTCAAAAAATTAGCTTGTAGTTTTTCTTACACTTGCAAGGAAAACTACACATTATCTAAATCACCGCGAGTAAATCTTTGCACTTGCAAGTCACCAGGTGCTTCTAGTTCAAGATTTATCCTATTCCATTCCAACAACACCCCTTATTGAGTCTTAATTGACTCTGGCGCTAATGTTTCCTTCATCAGTGAATCTTTTGCCACTTCCAAAAATGTTACGCGTTCCAAGATAGATAAATTTCCTATCTATTTAGGAAGTAGTGCGACTGAACCGTCTTATTGGGTTTCCCAAAAGGCAAAATGGACCTTTGCATTCTCCAATTTCCCCAGCTTTGAATGGGATTTGTTTGTCTTGGCTATACCCGGAATGGATGGTACCATTCTAGGCCATGATTTCCTAGTTTACTGGAATCCGGATGTGAATTGGCAAGAAGGAGTAATTAACCTTTGAACCTCAAACCCCCAGAATGCTAATATTTGTGTCAACCAGGAATTGAACAGCCTACCTGACACTGTCATTGAGTTGGATGACACTTTTCCGCCAGGAGATTTGCCATATCCTGACCTTCATTCCCAAATTCCCTCTTCAGATTTAGGAGTTATTGTTTAGCTATCCAGCTTACCTCTTTCCTGTTCATTTGAAGAGAGAAAGACACCAAACAAATGGTGTGTTCTGAGCTCCCTAATCCTCTCGCACCATGCGAGCACCTCAAACCCATTGCTCAAAGATGACAAAATTGAAGATTTAGAAATCATTTGACAGTCTTTACCTTCAGTTTATCATGACTTTTCTGACGTCTTTTCAGCTGCAAGAGAAGATAAACTGCCTCCATCCCGTCCTTACAATCACAAGATCAAATTTACTGGCCCACCTCCGGCACCAGGACCAGTTTACTCTCTCTTGACACAAGAATCAATTGCGCTTCAAAACTACATTGCGGAAAATGTAGCGAAAGGATTTCTTTGACCAAGCAATTCAAATACCGGTTTGCCTGTCCTATTTGTTCAAAAAAGGACGGCACACTTCACGTTTGTGTTTATTAAAGGAAAGTGAACAAGGTAACCCGGAAGAATGCCTATCCAGTACTGCCTATGTCACATCTCCTCACCCTCTTCCATGGAGCTTCTTATTTCTAGAAGTTGGACCTTTGAGGTGCCTATAACCTAATTTGCATTAGGGAAGTTCATGAGTATTTGACCACGATGAGAACCCGGTTCGGCAGTTATGAGTATACCGTCATGCCTTTTGGCCTCTGTAATGCTCTTTCCACTTGTCAGCATTTTGTCAACAACATTTTCTCCGATCTCGTAGGTAAATACCTTGTGGTATATCTCGATGATATACTAGTCTACTTGAGGAACCTCAAAGATCATATTGCACATGTGCAAGAGGTGCTGCAGCAACTTTTCAAGAATGACCTGTTTGCCAAAGCCTCTAAGTGCAAATCCCATTCCTCTTCTCTTTGGTTTCTAGGTGTCATAGTCTTGCAGCAAGGACTATTGATGGACCCAGCCAAAAGCAAACGCATATTGGACTGGCCCCCACCTTCTTCCATGAAATCCCTTCAAGTTTTCCTTGGTTTCAGTAATTTTTATAGAAGTTTTATTGAGCGTTACGCAGAAAAAACCATGAATCTTACTAACCTTCTTCAAAAAGACACTCCTTTTGTTTTTACCAAACAAGCTGCTTTGGAGTTTGAAGCTCTGAAGAAAGCATTCACCACTGCTTGGATACTTGCTCTATCTTGCACTATTGTTGAAACAGACGCAAGCAACTATGTGATTGCAAGAGTAATCTCACATTTCTCTTCCTCGACTTCTCTTTTTCATCCCGTAACTTTTTAGTCTTGCAAGTTGCTTGCTGCAGAGCTTAACTATGAGATTCATGACAAGGAACTTCTTGCAATTGTTTATTGTTTGAAGAAATGGCGTTCATACCATTTAGGCCTTAGGGAATCCTTTGAAGTTTTAACTGATCATAATTCTTTAAAGTATTTCATGAGCTTGAAAAATCTCTCACAATGAGACAGGCACGATGGGCCAAATACCTCTCCGAGTTCCACTCTACGATCACGTACTGTCCTGGGAAACAAGCGGTAGTCCCTGATGCTTTCTCACGTCGGGATGACGTTTACGCAGGGGTGGGGGAGCACCTTTGCCGAAAACAACCCTGAAAAAGTTAGGACACTCTTCTCAACCCAATCCGCCCAACTCAGTTTGATTATTGCTCACTTGCAAGATTTGGCTTCCAAACTCCGACAAGCTCAAAGCAACAACCCCAAATGCATCAAACTTTGCAAAAGTGTGAACTTATTAGATAGTAGTTACATTATTGATGATAATGACTTTTTAGTCTATGATAATTGTATAGTAGTACCAGATAATTCTTGCATTAAGTTAGATATCTTCGAGTCACGGCACAATTCTCCACTTGATGGTCATCATGGGCGGGATAAAACCTACCAATTGATTGCAAAAGACTTCTACTGGCCTGGTATGACCAAAGAAGTAAAATACTATCTTAGTGCATGCTATGATTGCAATCGTAACAAGTCCTCAAAATAACGGAAGTATGGGCTGCTTCAGCCACTTTCAATTCCGCCTAGTCCTTGGCACTCTCTTTCTATGGATTTCATCTCTCAATTACCTTCTTCTAGTGGACATGATGCTATTCTAGTAATAGTAGATCGGTTCTTGAAGATGGCTTTATTTCTGCGCAGTAATGTGACAGCCTCTTCAGAAGACTTAGCTAACTTGTTCATAATGTGTATGTATTTTAAAAACATGGTCTCCCTGATAATATGGTTAGTGATCGTGGATCTCTGTTTTTCTCAAGCTTCTGGACCTTGCTATGCCAACATTTGAAGATCACTTGCAATTTATCAAAGGCTTAACACCCGTAAATGGATGGGCAAACCAAGAAATTAATCAGATTATCAAACAATATCTTCAAATGTATGTTGCCTATCAACAAGACAACTGGTTGCAATGGCTCCCACTAGCCAAATTTGCCTACAAAAACTCCACTCATTCCTCCACCAAACAGTTGCACTTCCACTTCTCAACCTGCTACCAATTACCTTGAACAAATTCAATACCTTCAATCGCAACTTCAAACCAACCTTGAAGAAGCAAACCAGCGATATAAGGAGCAAGCAGACCAATCTTGCACTACAGCTTCAACCTTTGCATTAGGAGATCAAGTATGGCTTGGTGCTTGCCACATTTGCAGCACTCACCCAACTCGCAAACTCTCCAAAAGAAATTTTGGCCCCTTTAAAGTAGAATCAGTCATCTCTCCTAATGCCTTTAAACTTACTTTACCTGCGAAATGGAAAGGTACCCACCCGGTCTTTCATTTGTCTCTCCTAGAGCCAGCTTGAGTCCTATACCCGGGCAAGACTCATCCCCCTCCTGAACCAGTTACTGTCCTCAATCATCAAGAGTGGGAAGTAAGCCGTATTCTGGATTCCATGTTACGCAAAGGAAAACTTCAATACCTTGTTGAATGGTCTGGCTTCCAGTCCAACAAAGATTGCACCTTGTGGGAACCAGCCCATCACCTTTGCAATTCACCCAATCTGATTTGAGACTTCCATGCAAGCTACCCTTGCAAACCTTGACAATCATGATTCCATCCAATCCAATCCCATTTCATTCCACATTCTATCTCATCCAATCTCATCTCATTCCATATTCCATCTTATCCAATCCCATTCCATTTCCCATTCCATCTCATCTAACCCCATTTTATGTCACACCATCATTCCATCAGTCAATTCCTCCATCTCCCCGTGTTATTCCTTTTTCTCATTTTACTTTCATTTCTACTAAATAAAACTTTATTCCTTATTAAAAAAAAAATCTATTTATAATTAATATATATATATATATATATATATATTTATATTTATAATAAATAATTACAAAGTTTCCTTTACTTCCTTCTCCGCATCCTCCCAATTTTCAGTCAATTCCGCAACCATGGATCAAAAAGTATCCAGGTCTTCATCATTGATTAGTGCAGACATCCTTTGGAGAACTAGTACCTCTGTTACAATATGCCTCTTGAAGATCTCCTTGCACCTTGCAATCAAAGCTTGCTTTGGCCAGCATTCCATCCACCTTCCTCCAGAGCTCTTTGTACGCTCTCTTCCTTTGGCCTCCCAACGATCCTTCTCCAATATCACCCTTTGTCTGCCTCGCATCCGTTTTGACCGGCCCTACAACTTGCACCAGATCCGCTTTGCCTTGGCCCTCCATTCCTTCCGTTCCATCCACTCCATCCCTTCCATCTCCTCCATTCCCTTCTCCTAATTCTTCCATTCCTTCTCTCCCCCCATTTCCGTCTCCTAACTCTCTCGATCCTCTTTCTGCTTTGTTTCCTTCCTCCTCCCTTGCTTCCTCGGTTATGACTCCAACCGGTTCCGCACCGGGCACTTTGCCTCGCACCTTGGCATGCATCTGGGCCCCTGGGAGTTCAGTTGGTGGTCCCCAATAAGGTGGTGGTGGCGGTGGTGTGTTTGTAGTATACCTTTGGAAACGGGGAAACACTAGCAAAACAAGCAAAATTTAGTTACTATTTTTATGATCATTAGTCAGTCCAGATTAGTACTCACCAGGAACTCAATTCCCAAGTATTCAATCTCTGTCAACGGTGGTATCTTGTAGTTAACCCTTGGCACGGACCTACAACTCCACATCTCCCTCAATGACTACGCGGGACCCTCAACAGTCAACTCAACATTTATAGGGAAATTGCATGCTACTTTACAAAGGCAACATTGCTCGCACTTGCCTTGAAGGCCTCGGACGGCAGTACTAGGGACACATCGCTCGTTTTTGCAAATTCAGTTTTTGCAACGGCAGGACAACAAGGACAACATTTTATATAAATTATAAATCTATTGAGTAATTAATGTGTAAGGGTATACAGTAATTATTAATAACTTGAATTCAATGGGAAAATTTATCTGAGTGCTCGCAGGAGCTCGCGTCTTTATACCCGGGCAACTCTCACGCCTCACACTCTTCATCACTTTGACATGTCCTCTCCTCAGTACCATCTACCTCAGTCTAAAAGCGTGACACAAATAAAGCACAACATCAATGGTGCAATCCACTACTTCCTCTGGCTCGCGTTGACCTTCCAATATTAGCTTCCAACTCAGTATATACTTGCAAAATTTTTGGTTAACTTCATACCATTTGGCCATCCATTATGAGATCCAATCTCCTTCCCTGGCCAATCAACAGCCTCGGAATTCCATCTTTGGTCACACACTGTTTGTTAGTTCGCATCTACGTCTAACCAAGCCATCATTACTGTACAGTTTGCAATTGGACTAGTCCCTACCCTGCATACACTATTACTTCTCATTTGCATTACCTTCAACGTCACTCGCTCCTGTATCAATTTGTCATACAATTGTACGCTCAGATTCTATTGTCTCACACTTATTCTATGACCTTGGAGATGTACTACTGCTTCATTTCCTATCCTGTTCCTGTCATTCATTGCCTTACCACTTCAACTGTAGTTAGCTCATCACCAGGTTGTATCTAGTTACTTTGGATTACCTTCTAAGGGCTATCCCCTTGCCTGATGATTGTCTCCTCAGTTAGTTAATTTCATACGTTCTCCCATTTGCTACAGCCTAGTTATCACATCGGACTCAGGTTGAGTTTACTTCCTCAGAACACATTCCATTCCTCTCGCCGTTTGTTGAGTGGCATAACCAAGTTTGCACTTCAAAACTGAGTCTCACTACTTGCACTTGCCCTTGCACTCAGCATCCCTTTGCGCTCACAATTATCTAAGAATTGCCCTATAGTACGTGGGGTGGTCTTGTGACAGATCCAACGTCTTTCTGTACAAACAATTCAAAGGGAGGAAAATTGACCTGAGTTATTTTCATCTGGCGCTACCTTTTTTTTTGGGGATAAAGCTTCATCAAAAAAGCTTGAACCTTGTTGGGCATTTGGGAGGATAATTGGATATAATGAGGATTTAATTTCTTACAAAATACTTGCGGAGGACAATCAATTCATCAACACAAAAAGCATCAAACTGCTGAATTTCAACACCTCCCTTACCCCTTCCATAGTGATGTTGAATTTGAGATAGAAGGAAACCAGGACATATCTGTTGAAGGGTTGACTCTATTGACTCCCCAAAATGAAAGAATAGATGAAATCTCAGAGGAGTCCACTCAACCTCTTGATCAAGCTCAGTCTGAAGCTGGTGATTCTGCTTTCACTACCCCTCAGCTGGATCCCACTTCTAAAGTGCTGCCAATAGCAAATTACCTGGACATATCCAGATGCAATATTCAAGAGAGAACTGACACAGTCAGACCAAATCAATACTCTCATCTCAGCAGAAAACCAAAGAAAGATCTGTTATACTGGAAGGACTCACAAGGAAGCAAGATAGAAGACATTGAGAGTCAGCACATCTGGGAAGATTTTGATGTGACTCCTGATCATGTTCTCAGATGTGGGTCAATAAGTTGAAACCTGCTACCACCTCAACACCTGAAAAAAAGAAGTCCAGACTGTTTATCATGGGAAACTTGCAGACTTCTGGGATTGAATACAAATAGAAATTTTCTCCCATGGGGAAGTTCACCTCTTTGCTCATCCTTTTGATCCAGGAAATCAATATTGGACCAAAGATGTGCCAATTTGACATCAAGGCCGCCTTCTTATTTGCTCCTTTATGTGAAGACATATACATCTTGAAGCAAGAGGGATGCAATTGCAAATATTGTTTCCTAAAACTGCAAAAATCCCTTTACGGTCTCAGACAGGCTCCAGAAAACTTATTCAGGACTCTAACCATGTGGTTGGGGTCCATAGAGTATATAAAATTGACTCCAATCCTTGCCAATATGTTCACATTCTCAAAATTTCTTCTCTTTTTTTCCATGTAGATGATCTGGTGGTGGTAGGCAAGGTGGATTGGTTTGAAGAATTATTTCTAGAACACTTCCCAAGGTCATTGGCCCATGACTTGGAAACCGTCCTGGGAATGAAGGTCATGATGATGGAAGGGAAAATAAGCTTGGATCAGTCTTCTCTCATTGGTGAGGCACTTGAGGAACTAGGGCTGACATCCTGTCACTTGGTGTGCACACCTCTCACGCCTGGTTTACAATTAACACAAGCAATGAATGAAGATTGCAAAGAGTTTGACAAACTGAATATTATTTTTTTTAGTTTCACAGGAATTCTGAACCATCTGTCTTGCAGGACTTTTCCAGATCTGTTGGTGGCGGCGTCCTTGTTATCCATATTCAATCAAAAACCAGCTCTCTTGCATTGGAAAGAGGTCCTCCACGTTTGGAAATATCTGGCTGTAACTACTCACCTGGCGCTCACCCTTTTTCCATGAAGTGATGGTCATCAAATTGAAATTTCCTCAGATGCAACCTGGGAAGACAACCCTTAAATACAAATCTTGCAGTCAGGATTCTTAGTAAAGTGGTTGGGTTGTCCCATTTCTTGGAAGAGCCAAAAACAGACCAAAATTACCCTATTGACCACAAAGGCTGGATTGAATGCCCTCACCAACAGTGCGGAGGAGGGACTATGGAGAAAATACGTCATAGAGGAGCTTTGGAGGAAAAGTTAATCACCCACAAGTTTTTTTGTTGACAACAAGGGTTTATTAGACAAAATCAAAACCTTTGGGTCTAATTGTAAAACAAAGAACATCAAAATGAAGCTCAAATGGCTTTGCAAACAGTAAGCCAATGGCGGTCTATCATTTCAGCTTTTTGCTTCTGATTATATTGTGGGCAATGCCCTCTCTAAACCTGCAAACAAAAGCATGCTTGACTTGCTCAACTGAAACTGCTATGATTGATTGACTCCAAATTCCAGGGGAATGTTGACATATATTTTGAAATATTTTTGCATTTCCTTTTATGTTTGATGCATTTCTTTTCTGTTATTTTATACTTCTAATTACTCACTTTATTTATTTATTTCCTTAATGTCCTTAATAAATCACATGTGCTCTCTCCTAGATGTGCAGGACTTGCTTGTATTCAAAAAACTTATTCAATATTATCCAGTTCAATTGTGTGGGACAAGGGTATTTAGTCTGGATTTCAAATGTATCAGAGAGGGGGAATTTGTCAACTTTCTTATTTTAAAATTCAAAAGTGCTCAATAACTCAACTTTCTCAAATCTTAATAATTGAACCATCTCTCCAAGCAACATTTTTCAACGTTCCAGCCCTTCGAAGAAGAATGGCCATTCATGTGGAGTTTGAGCTAATTTGGTGCAATCCCTGTTATATCAAGAGGTTGCCTCAAGTTCTTCATCCTTTGTATTCTTTATCATATTCTCCTTCAGAGGTATCCTGGCATAATCAAAGGAGGAAGTCTTGCACAGTCATATTTTCACCATTTCAGATTTCTTATATACTTTTCAGAATCCAACATGATAGTAGCTGGGTATGGATTATTTCTTCACCATCTGTTATACACTTCATCTCTAACCTTTTGGTATCTATTTTCTTGTTTTATTTTTATAATAAATTCAGGTCCCATCATGAGGCTATGTGATTTTGGCACATTACTTTGAAATTAATAGTTAAATATGTGTGAATTTTCAAAGTTGTTTTGGATTGGAAATTTGAAGATGGTTGGAGTTTGTGGTTGGGGGTGTGTCACAAATGCCCCTGGCATGCAAGGGGAAGAAGGAACTGACACAACTCCTCAAAGAACTTAGGATAGAGAGATGGGATTGATTTCAATGAAGATAGGTACAGTAATGAAAAATATTGTGGAAGGAAAGGATCAGAAGAACCCAGGACTAATTCTCTTGAGGAAGAATGATGACTGAATCCTTTAAGAGGAAAGCCAGAGGGATAGGTTGGATGAGTAAGTTATGCTGGATGTATATCTTCTGCTGAGATGAAACCTGTTAGAAGGGACTAACCAATAAGAATTATTATACTAATTCCTTGAGGGTAATTAAGTGAGAGAGTAAGGAGAGGCCAGTATAGGTGATTGTTGAGGATACTTGTCAGAGATGGTTGTTCTCATCTCACTCGTCATTTCTTCAAATCTCCAATTTCTCAAGTAGTGGCTACTTCCACAACCGCGCGTGAGGATGAGAAGTTTCAAATAGATTCACCCTTCAATTCGCTGTCAGCTGTCTGAACAGCTCCTGACTGAACTGGGGGAACAATATTCCTTGTCCTATAACCCCTTCCATTCACGCATTCTACTCCAGGTTTTGTCTCTTTATTTTCTTCCTGCCTCAATCTTAATTCGTCTCATTGTTGCTCATTGCACTCAGACTCTTGACCTCCACCAGCTACTTTGACATCACATCTAGATCATCAAACTAATCAGCGCATTTCTTCTTGAGTTGAACTCAACTTGAACTCAATAACCTGATCACAATCTTTCCAACCTGCGGTAGGTTCCAACTATGTTTTCAACTGAACATCAGGAGCTGAATATCTTGCAACCCTGTAGTCTTCAAGCTATCCTGGAAGGATTGATCTGTCTATCAACGTGTCTTACCCTCTCTACTTAGTCTGCTCAAGGCCATCACCCAGCCTGTAGAGGTAGCGCTTCTGTTTGTTATTTTTCTTCCACCTTGGTTGTTTTTCCTTACTAGTTGTTTGCAGTCAGCTCATCTGATCCTTGAAATACAAACAGCCTGGTACAGGTTAATCCACTCATCATTTATTTTATACGGTTAAAAGCCAAAGAATGGATCACTCAAGCTCAACCAACCTGGCAAGAACAACTGTATCACCTGGACCGGGAGTAGAAAGCAATTTTGAGGCACTCGCACTAAAATCTCTTATGGAATCCACGCCTCTTCTTTTGGAAACCAACTACTCAATATGGAGAAAGAAGATGAAACAACTGTTCAAGATTCGTGGCATTCTTGATTTGATCAACTCTGATGACCCCCATGTTGAAATACCCGACAACAATGAGATGGATGGGTATCTTATGTCAAAACTTGAACCTGGTACTCATACAAACATCATCACGTTGGAAAACAAAGATTCTTCTAAGCAAATATGGATAACCGCCAAGAATCACTTTGCATTGAGCCAGGCAGCAAATAGAGCAAGGATGTTCTTCAACTTTCTTTACCTAGGTTTTGATCAGAACAACATTGATGGATTCATTACTTCTGTGAAAGCTCACTTGGGAAAACTAGATGAAGTAGGAATAGACTTACCTGGGGACATACTCAGCTATCTCATTCTATTCAAACTGCCCAATTCCCTGCAGTCAATAATATCCCATATTATGAATTCTGGGGCAGAACTATCTGTTACGTTGGTCCTGAACCACCTGGTTCAGCATAAGAATGAAGTCCAATCCAAAGCTGCTGGAACAACCGCCAACACCACTGTAGTCATGTACCACGTTGTTAATCAAAAAGACCCTGACCTCCCTAAATACAAAAACAGAAAACATAATCTCTTAGTGAAGTCCCATCCTCCTTCTTCCTTCTTGGCAGAATTTCCTGAATTGCAACCAGACCAGCCTTCTAACAAGACAAAGCGCAATTTCAAGAAGAAGCATTCACCCAAGTCCCACTACTACTCATTCTTTTGCGCCTTCCATCACCTTGATGATTCCCACTCAAATCAATTCATTCTGGACATTGGATGCTCTATTCAAATGTTTCACAATGAAAAATCCTTTAATACTCTGACCAAAGGAACTGAAAAAGGAATCATCAAAACTGGTAATAAGGGCAAAGCACTGGCTATTCAAGGACTTGGGACGGCCAATCTCTTGTGCGGCGGCAGGGTGATTCACATCAAGAAAGCTGCATGGGTCCCTGAAGCTTCTGTTAACCTTGTGTCCCTTGGGGCCTTGTTAGAGAGAGGATGCAGTTTGAAGGTAAACTCAAAATTGGAACCAACTGTCTTCACTCTCCATCAATCAGGGGCTCAAATCTTGACTGGTGCTATAGAAAACAATCTTCTTATGATCAATTTTTACAAACCTTTGAATCAAGTCTGTCAGTCCTCTCCCGCAACTACCAAAATACAAGACTCCTCATACTACTTAACTCAAGCTGAGCTACATGATCTGCATCTGAAGCTGGGCCATGCAAGTTTGGGTAGAATTGAGAAACACCTGGGTCACCCCATCGAGAAGGATTCTCATGTTCAGTTTGAATTTCTAGCTTGAAAAAGAGCAAGATCAGTCAAACACCTTTCAATAACAATCAAGCTCCCGTTGCTGAAGTCTTTGATTGACTTCATCTTGATCTAATGGGACCCTTCAATCCAGTGAGCAAAGGAGGCAATAGATTCTCCTTGACAGTCGTTGACAACAAGTCAGGGTATCTTTCAGCTTTCCCTCTTCTGTCCAAGGATGCGGCTATTGACGCAATCAAATTCTTAATCCAAAAAAAAGCAAATAAAAAAGGGAAATTCCCTATTGAAGTTGTCTCCAATGGTGGGGGAGAGTTTTTCAACAAGCCTCTCAAGTCTTTTTTCAAAACTAACTCCATCAACCACCTGGTCAGTGAACCTTATCACTCCCAGCATACAGGAAAGGCGGAGAGAGCCAATTGTACAATCATGGATTCTCTGCGTTCCGTCTTTAGCTTGACCAAAATACCCAAAAACTATTGGAATGAGTTTCTGTTTTGCCTTAAATCAAATACCGTCCAAAAAGGGAGAAAAGTCTCCCTGGGAGATGATGCGCAAAAACCAGCTTCTGGTTGATTATCTCCAGAAAATTGGATTGAAAGTAGTGTATGTATTGAAGGATAGAAAAACAAGCTCAAAGTTTCAGGAGAAAGGTGAAGAAGGACTCTTCAATTGGGTACAACCCTCAACTCCAATCCTAAAAGATTCTATCTACGACGGGAAAGATTATTGATACTAAACATGTGAAGTTCCTCAAGAACCAAAATAATTCTGCAACATCCCTTGACAAAGCGGTCCCCATTGGCATGGTTGCTCTGGTCAAGGAAGCTGATAAGAAACCTCCCACTGTCAAAATGATCCCCAAGGACTGTGAAGATCAAAAGCCAGTTAGAAGCGACTTGGCTCACAACAACAACAATAGCTCCTCTAACAATGATCTCTTGGAATTCAAAGTTCTTCAAACCTTGAGGCCAACATTAAGGGATCGCTCTAAACTCAAAGCTCCGGAACGTTACGGGTACTACTCTGAATCATTACCAAAGAGCATACAAGAGGCCCTTAAACAAACGAGTTGGGTCCCTCCAGTTGAAAAATAGCTAGAGAAAATCCAGGACCTTGGTGTATGGGAAGATGCGGATGAGGGCGAGGTAGTTAATCCACTCAACACAACCTGGGCTTTTCAAAGTAAGCAAGACCTTCAAACTGGAGAATGCTCCTTGAAAGCCAGGGTGTGTGTCCAAGGCTTCAACCAGAGGTATGGCATTGATTATTTTGATACCTTTGCTCCCACAGGCAAAGTTGCCTCATTACGCGCTCTTCTAACCTACTCAGTTGATAAAAATCTCAAAATTATTCAATTTGACGTTAAGGGGGCGTTTCTGCACGCTCCACTGGTAGAAGATGTTTTCATCAAGACCCCAAATGGATCAAAAAGAACGGCAAAACATTTGAAACTAAAGAAATCATTGTACGGCCTCAAGCAGGCACCCCTGAACTGTTACAAAACCCTTAGCTCATGGATCAAAGAAAATGAATTCAAGGAGAGTGACAGAGATCCTTGTCTCTATCTCCATCAAGACAAAGTCACAGCTCTATTCTTCCATGTCAATTACTTGATAGTAGTTGGGAATGTTGATGATTTCAAGAAGAATTTCTTGGAAAAATTCAAATATTCTTTGGCCCACAACGTAGACACTCTACTAGGAATGAAGGTAGAAAAAGGGAAGGATTTCATTGCTCTATCCCTTCCGAATCACATCAGAAAAGGACTGGAAGAGATGAACTTACTCAATGAAAAACCTTTAAATAATCCCTGCACATCCGGTCTGCACCTCAAGCCTGCATCTCAGCCCAAAATAGAGGCTTTCAAGAAGCTGGGTAAAAGTTATTGCTCGCCAATAGGTCAATTAAACTTCATAGCCACCTTGGCTCAACCAGACATTAGCTTTGCCGTGTCAAATCTGGCTCATTTTTTGGAAGAGACGGGTATCCAGCATTGGAAGGAAATGGAGCACGTCTGGAGGTACCTTATGAAGAAAATTGATTATCACCTGGTCTTTTGAGCAAGAACACCAGCAATGCAATTGGTTGTCTATAGCGACGCCACCTGCGGAGATGACCCAACTAAAAGACTGTCCCAAACTGGCTTTGTTTTCCTGTTTAAAGGTTCTCCAATCTACTGGACTAGTCAACGCCAACAATGCATAGGTCACTCTTCAGCTGAGTCCAAATGCAACGCCTTGTCTGCCAGTCATCTTGAAGGGCGGTGGATCAATCACTTAATCAGCAAGATTTGGCAAACCCGAACCCTATCACCAATCCACCTAATCGACAATAAGGGTTTGAATGATCAAATCAAGAAATTTGGATAAATGCTAGTGGACTCCCTCACAAAGGCAGCCAGCACCTCATCAGTTGAAAGAATCTCTAAAAAAATAGGATCTTTTGAACTATCCTGATGTTGAGTTGAGCGGGCATGTTGAGGATACTTGTCAGAGATGTTTTTTCTCATCTCACTTGTCATTTCTTCAAATCTCCAATTTCTCAAGTAGTGGCTACTTCCACGACCGCGCGTGAGGATGAGAAGTTTCAAATACATTCACCCGTCACATTGCTGTCAGCTGTCTGACCAGCTCCTGACTGAACCATGGGAACAACCTTCCTTGGCCTATAACCCCTTCCATTCAGGCCTTCTACTCCTGGTCGTGTCTCTTTATTTTGTTCCTGCCTCAATCTTAATTTGTCTCATTGTCGCTCATCGCACTCAGACTCTTGACCTTCACCAGCTACTTTGACATCACATCTGGATCATCAAGCTAATCAGTACATTGCTTCTTGACTCAAACTTGCCTTGAACTCAATAACCTGATCACAATCTTTCCAACCTGCGGTAGGTTCAAACTAAGTTGTCAACTCAACATCAGGAGCTGAATATCTTGCAAACCTGTAGTTTTCAAGCTATCCTGGAAGGATTGGTCTGTATATCAACGTGTCTTACCCTCTCTAATTAGCCTGCTCAAGGCCATCACCCAGCCTGTAGAGGTAGTTCTTCTGTTTGTTATTTCTCTTCCACCTTGGTTGTTTTTACTTAATGGTTGTTTGCAGTCAGCTCATCTGATCCTTGAAATACAAAAATCCTGGTCCAGGTTAATGAACTCATCATTTATTTTACAGTGATAATCAGAGAGAGGCCTTGGGGAGGGATTACTGGTGCTGGTTGGGATTCACAATCAAATGAAATATTAATTTGCCTTTCCCCCCACCATATCCATCAATTTTACCATCTGAAAGCTGTCCATACCTTTCATCCTACAACAGGTCACCCAATCTTTCATCCACCAAGGAGAAGACCAATGGCTACCACCCTGTCAACCTATAATTCCCTCCCTTTTACCGATCCATTGAAAGTGAAAAGATCTGCACCACCAGCATCACCCCCAATTGTGGTAAATTTGGATACCGTATAGGATACATGAGATCCTGTTCTCAAGCCACTGAGGTTGGAAGGAATGTATTTTGGCCAGTTTTATGGTAAATGATAATGTTGGAGGCATATTTGAATTTGAAGAAGCAAATGAAAACTCAAGTGTGTCCCTGGGAGTAACCAGTAGAGTAGTTCCATAAAATTCTGAGTGTTTCCCCTTTTCTTCTGATTTCTGAATTCATTCTTCTGAAAGATGTGCTTTTTCTTCTATTCCTATTGGAGTCTTTAAGATAGAAGATTAGTCAAATGGAGAACAAGATATTGGAATTAAGAAGGAAGGTCCAATTTTCCTTGGATGGTACAGTGAAGAAAGGGCTGTCAAAATTTCAGGAGATGGATATCTTCTGATTTACGCCTTATTTTCTTATAATAGTTTGATCAAGGAATTGAGGGAGTAGTAGGACCATCAAAGCCATCAAATTCGTAAAAGCCATAAAATCCATCAAAACCATCAGAGTGGATCAAACCACCGCGAAATGGGTGAAATTTTATCAAAGTCTTGTAAAACCAGTCAAATTTTAAAGAGTTCAAATTTAATTGGTCAAAGTTTGAAGATTCTGGGTCAAACCAGTAAAATTTTACTTAACAAAGTCAAACTTTTCAAAAATTGTCAAAGGAGATTTAAAGAAGTTTTAGTCTGCTCAAAGCAGATTTGAAGTAGCAGAAAATTATTTGAAGAGTTGTGGAATCATGAAGGGAAATTGAAGTGCAAATATTGATAGGGTTTCCAATTGTTAAGGCATTTCCCACCAAAGCACCAGGGACTTTTGAAGCAGAACTCATAACATCAAAGTTAAAGTAAAAGATGAAGTCAAAGTCAATGACAAGGATTAATATCCTGTGGGAGAGCCTGATGAAAATGATAAGGAGGAACAAGAGATGGAGGAAGAGAAAGAAGAAGAGGAACAAGTGACATAAAGGAGGAAATAAAAAATATATAAGTAGAGTGGAAGAAGGATACCCTAGTCCAAGGTCTGTTGGATAATTGATTTTAACGATGTTGGCCAATGTTGGGGTGAGGAGTGATTTTAGAAGTATGGAAATGAATATAGAAAATTTTGGGTTCTATGCCTTCTCTGGAGAAAGGATGGTTGGAATGATGGATTCCATTGAAAATGACCCATCTGGAGACTTGAAGACTGTTGAAGAGCAGCCTGGGAGGTTCTCTAAAGATTTCAGAACTAATATGATCTTTGTATGGGGCTTTATAATTTTGAAGAGGTGGGAAAAAAATGAAGGATCAAAGAGATGAAGAAGGAGGTGATAGAAGATTTTCAGGACTTTATTTTTTTTTGTGGTGTGCCTTATAAAATGGGGGCTATTTTTAAGGATAAGAAGGAGTATGAAAGTAGGAAAATAAAGCTAGCAAGTGTATGTGTTACTAACATTGCTAAATTTTTGGCTAAGATTTGGAAGGAGTTCAAGATAGATGTTTTACTATTTGATATTATTTTTTTTCTTAGATTAATGACAGGGATATTAATTAATATGATAGGATTTATTTTTGTTGGCTTATTGAAGTGGATGAAATGAGACTGTAAATTATGGGATTTAAATGGAGGAAGAGATTTGGAAGATTATGAAGATTTGGGTTGGGAAGGTTGGAGGGAGTGGAAGTTTTGGAGTAGGGCTGAACAGTTGGTGAGGTGGAGACTGGTTGCCATGTGGTACTTCCACAGTCTTCTAAAAAAACGTTTGATTGAGCTAATTAGAGGAGTTTTCCACACCTAATATTGGACTCCAGAATTTAAGACACTTCCATCAATTTCCACTGGTTTTTGAGGTGGTTAGTGGCTGGGAGAATTTGGTTCTCAAGAGTAAGGTTTGAGAATTTGAAAATGGAGGACAGGGTTGATAGATGACAATTGGTGGGGAGTTTGAGTTTTAAATCATGTGATCCTATTTTTTCAATAATGAAAAAAGGCCCAACCAAAGCTCATAGAGCTTCTTGGAAGGTCTTTTAGTATTTATATTCTTTGCAGATAACAAAAATTAATTCCTGGAAGCAAGAACTTTTGTAATATCTTTTCTTTTAAGGTCAACATAGCTCTTATGCTTATCCATAGAATCTTGTAATTCATTCTTAAGTTGAATCTGGTTCTTCTGAATCTGATATAAGAAATTACTGGCAGGTTTATTGTCCATCAAATGCAAAAATTCATAACTACAATGCCTACCATTTAGGGTGAATAAATATTATTGATGATTAGAAGAATGAACACCTTTGTTGTAAGAGGATTCTGCCAAGGGGAAAAAACTATGACAGTTTTACTGGTGATAAGTTATTCACATTCAAAGATATTGTTCCATTAAATGATTTAATCTTTCAGTCTGACCATCTGTTTCATGGTGGTAAGCTGTGGAGAGATTCCTTTGGATCTGTAGTTATTCACAAAGTTTTTTTCAGAAATAATAGTTGAAAAAGGACCTTTCTTGTCACTCATGATGTCAGCAGGCACCCCATGCTTGGAGAACAGATGGCTGATGAAAAGGTTAGCTAATTCAGCTTCAGTCAGTGTACGGGTTATTTTCATGAAGAGTTACATCTTACAGAAAGGGTCCACAACAACAAGGATAGAATAAAATCAATGACAGAGAGAAATTTGAGAGATTGATTTCATCAAGATAGAAGTCCATGGTCTATAAGGAATTGGAAAAATTTGGATTAGTTCTAGTTTTTTTTTCATGCCTTGTCTTATTCCTGTTTCAAATTTAGCAGGCTGAAACATAGTTTATGATATCTGTTGACATTCCATTCCAGGAAAAAAGGTCTTTTGATATGTTTTAGAGTCTTTTGTGGACAGGGTGACCTGCAAGAGGGAAGTGAGGGCATTGATGAGGTATTTTTAATTTGATATGGTTGGCTTGGCCAGGTATTACCAATTTCACCTGAAGAAGTAGTAAGCCACCAAAGGGAGCTAAGGAGTAATTAGGTACTTCCTTATGCTTGTCCAATCTTTCAATGATGCTTTGAATTAACTTTCTAGATTTTTGACCAGAATTCAATTCACTGTGTTGATGATCAAATTTGGTATCAGAAATAAAAAAGATTTTAGAAGCTTCAACTTCATTTTTTTTCAGAAGCTGTTGAAAACTTCCAGGATTCTTTTCAAAATATGGTTTTCCCCCCCCCTGTAGACAAATTTTCCCAAAGTGAAAGTATATCTTGGATGGTTAAAGTTTTTCCAGGCCTGTAAGGACTTCAGAGAGAAATTCTGAACAACAAGCTTGTCTCCTGGTAAAAACCTTGGAAGAAATAAAATAGTTCAAAGAAGAATGATCATTCAAAACTTGAAAGGGTTAAGTAAGGCTCAGGAGGTAAGCATGCCATTTCTGAACAGGAAGGACAATTGCTTGGAGTTATTTGTCATGGATTTCTCTAGTTGAGTTGAGAACTGTTCATTTGTATGCTTTTAAAGGCAATAGTATGTTTATTTTTATAAGCATCAACCTGTTGCAGGACAGCATCTAAGTCAGAGTCACTGGAATCATTTTCAACATATGTTCTCAGAATGTTGTTAAAATGGCAAAGGAATGGAGCTTGAGTGAAGTTTTTCTTGATTTTTTCAATTTTTTTCTCAGGAGTGAGGAGGAAAACAGAGCTTTTTTCAGCAATGGAAGTGATATTTAAGCCCTCTTTGGAGTAGTTCTTGATAAAACTTTGATAAATTCAGCAAAAACAATGAAAAAATTCAAGGCCCTTCTTTTTTTAGGAACTGGCCAGAAAATTATGGTTGTGACTTTTTGTTTGTCCATGAAGATAACATCTCCTGAGATCAAATATCCAAGGAAGTCCACAGAAGGTGCTTGGAATTTGCATTTGGAGGCCTTAGCATAGATTTTAAGTCTGGTTAGTACTTCAGACACATGAAAAATGTTTTACTGCAAGTTGTTTGAGAAAAAAAAATATCATCAAGTTAAACCACCACATATATTTTGAGGAGATCAGAAAGGATATCATTGATAAGATTTTTAAAATAAGCTTGGGGTATTCAGCACTCTGATACCAGGAAAAATGCAGTCCTTTAGCTACACAAATTGATGAAATAATAAATTAATGATATTCCCAAAAATAAACACACAAAAAGCTCCAATAATAAATATGTTAATATCTAGCGCAAATTTTAATGGTTTGGTCTAATGTTTTTCAATATTTTATAAGAAGGGGCTACAGTATTATACTAGTGGGAATCTTTAATGCACTAGCAACCTATCTTCAGGGGATCACTTTGGAGGGTATAGGATCCTTGAATAATGGGAACCTTACTGAATTACTCAAGAAGGAAGTATTATCCAGCTAACTGGTGAAAATGGCCAGGAAATCTAGTGCATAAGCCAATTCAGGAAGGAAATAACTTAATTCTTTTATTAATTACTCACAAGGTACCTGCAGGGATTAAATTAAAGGTTTTCAGGGAAATTTTGTGTTTATTGCTGGCTAAACTTCAATAATTCAATGATGTTGTTAAAAATCATTCAATCATAAATAAGGCTGAGGCCAAAAATCACTTCCTTATCTCTTATAAGCATCTGGTAATGGACAGAAAATATTCTGGAAAATATCTGATGAATTCTGGGGTTGGAAAGAGCCAAGATTAGTCTATATAAATACATTTTTTTGGTGGAAAGCAGCCTTCTCAGAGCACTTAGAGAGTTTAGGGCTCATGTTCCCAGGCTATAAATCCAGCCAGGACACTTTTATCACATCCTCTTAGTGCTGTCAAAACAGCTGATCACAGATCTGCAGTATTAGCACATTATTTTAGCTACCTGATCTCTTATTGTGTTAATCTGTTATTGTATTGATTCTGAAATCTTCTTTCATTTTTACTATCATTATTTGATTAATTTTTTCAGTATTGTATTCTTATTTATTTTCCATCACTTACTGATCACTTTCATAATTTTTAATAATTTTTATGATGGGTTCTTGATGTGGTTTGTGATCATTGAAGATCTGGATCATTCCTTGTCATGGTGATCCTCAAAGTTTTTTTCCTATATTGAAATACTCCAAACTTTAATTTATTATTATTTCATTTGATATAATATGCTTTTAGAACATCTACAATGCGTATTTCATGTTGTTAAATATGCAGGGATGCTCCAGATGGGTTGTAGCTATTATTGGCAGTACTATCCATCATTTCTGCTCTTGAAAGACCTTGATTTTCAGCGCAGTCAGATCTTCTGCATGCATGAATCCTGAATGCAGGAATCTGCAACTTGATGCATGCAAGGAAATGCAGAGGCGTGGAGAATGCATGTAGGGATGCAGGGCTGCGTGTAGGAATTCTGACAAAATTGGTTTCCATGTTTAACTCCTGAAAGATATCCAACACCTCAATTTCAAATTAATTTTAGGTGTGAAGCCAATATTTGAAAGCACCTGTTTAATATTAAAATTTCCAAAAAGTGCCATAGTGGTGCTGTGACTTTTTGGTCACTTTCCTCAAAATTATTTAAAATATGAAGGAGTAAGAATTCAGGGGTGGGGTCAGTGATTGAAACTAACTAATGTTGGGTGGGGAATCCAGATCTGCAACAATAATTCAGGATTAACTACTCCTTAATTTTAAATTATTTATTATTATTATTATTTTTTACCTTGACAGGTTGCTCTGTGTAATTAGCAAGGTGAAATTAATTATTCACGCCAAAAGGCATTAACAATTATTAATATCTTCTAAACTGATATCTGAATGCTTTGAAGTTTTCATCTCCTCCCTTGATGAGGAAAATATTGTGAGCACCTCTGAGGTCAATTTTGGAGAAGATAGAAGAACACAAAAAAACATTTAGTAAGAAAATCATTGGAGGAAGGGGATAAACATTCATCCTTGTAGCAGATTTAAGTTTAAAATATTCAACAAAAAATTGTAAGCTCCCATCCTTCTTTTTCACAAAAGGAACAGGTCCTCCATTGATTGAAGTTCTGGAATGAATGAAACCTTTCTCTACATTCTCTACTACGTAGGCTTGTAGGCTTGACTTTTCACTTTGAGATAGAGAATAGACTGGCCCAAATGGAGGTAGGCGTCCTTGCAGTTTGATTTTGTGGTTTTAAGCGCCATGAGGAGGAAGTTTATCTGCTTTAAACTTTGATAAAAAATCTAGAAAAGAATTTTTATGAGAAGGAACTTTCTACAACACAGTTTCTAGTTCTTCAGGGTCTTCACCTTTATCAAACTTTTCCCAGTAAGCTGATATGTTTTTATGGGGAGTAACAGAAATTTTGGAATAAGTAACCAATTGCATGATATTCAAGGATGAATCCCTTGAATACTCCTCCAGAGAAATAGTCAAGGGATGATTGAATATCCAAGAAAGGTGGGCTATTGCTGAACTCAAAGAAAATTGGATGCTGTTTTGAGGATGAAAGGATTATGAAGTGAAGGGGAATGCATTGGGCTGCAGCACCAAATTAAGAGGAGAGGGAAAACCAGTTGATGGTAGGTCAGCCATTTTGAAATCAACACAGACAGATTTGGAGGAAAATTTTTCAATTGGCTGGCTTCTTGGGCCAATCAGCCGTTCACTTCAAGATTGCAGTGGGGAAGAAAGCTGATTCCCATAATGATGTTTTCTGATAATGGTTCATTGACTAGAAGCAGTTCCCATTCAAAGCTTGGAAAGGAAGGAATTGAGATCACCAGGGTTGCCATGTCAGTAATAAGTTGAGAGGGTAAATGTCTAGGACTGAAGATCAAAATAGGAATAGATTTTCTCAGAGGAATGGGCTTCAAGGAAAAATTTAGAACCATAGTATTAGCAATTATAGATTGAGTAGAACCTGAATCAATCATAACACTATAACTCAAGTCCTGATCAAAGATAATCCAACATGTATAAATATCAAAAACTGGCAGGCAATAAAAGTAATTTATCTGCCTAATATGGTTGGCATGGCAGTTGGGTTGGAGGGATCAGGCAGGCAGGCAGGCAGGCAGGCAGGTGGGCAGGCAAAACCTGGCAGGCCATCACGGTAAGTGATCTGGATAATATGGTTGGTTTGGAAAGATCAGGCAGGCAGCTGGGCTGGCAGGGAAGGTGGTCTGGCAGGCAGGTGGGCAGGAACAAACCTGGTTGTTGAGGTGAGAGGTAATAGAATTGGATGATGATGAATTTCAAGTTTGAATCAAAAGAAAGAGAAGATTGATAGCTATAAAATAAGTGGATAGGGATTGGGATGACTCTGTGATGGTTACTATACCTGGCAGGCAATGACAGTAAGTGATCTGGCTAATATGGTTGGCACGGTGGTTGGTTTGGAGGGATCAGGCAGGCAGGCAGGCAGGTGGGCGGGAACAAACCTGGCGGGCAATCAAGGTAAGTGATCTGGCTAATATGGTTGGCATGGTGGTTGGGTTGGAGAGATCAGGTAGGCAGGCAGGAGGGAAGGAACAAACCTGAATGTTGGGGTGAGAGGAAAAGGAAACGTATTATGATGACATTCAATTTTGAATCAAGAGAAAGAGAAGATTGATACCTATGAAAAAAGTGTTGGACTGAGGAAAAGCAGAATGTAGCGGAAAGTAGAAGGATTTATTGATTTCATGAGGAAAAAGGAAAAGATATGAGAATGGAAAAAATGAAATAAAAAGAAACACATGACTTACCTGAGGAAAAGCAGAATGTAGCGGAAAGTAGAAGGATGAGGAAAGAGATCCTTCTACTAGGCGCGAGTTCTGTCCTCAGGTATACATTGGTAGTTGAGATTTCACAAGCAGTGTGACATATTGAGATTAAGATGAATATTGAATAATCAGACGAGGAAACGCGCTGTTAATGATTGAGCAAGGATTTGTTACAGAAAGTTTTAGAGTGACATGTGAGAGTAAAGTAAATGAAAGATAAAGAGAAAGAAAGGAAAGAGAGTTAGAAATAAAAGATCAAGACAAAATAGAAAGTGATAAAGAAACTTAGAAGAAAACAAATGGAATTAATGATGAATAGACAGTGATCCCAACAAAAAGTGGATATGGATTTTTTGGCTCTCTGATACCAGGAACCTTGCAGTCCTTTAGCTACAGAGAGTGATAAAAATGCTGGAATGATAATAATAATTATTATTCAAATAATAAACAATTAGAAGATCAAATAAATGATATAATAAGAGCAGTTGCAAGGTTTAATTGATTTGGTAATAAATGGTTTTCAATATAATATAAAAGAGGGTCCAAAGTATTATACTACTGGGGATCTTTACAGACTAGCAACCTCTCTTCAAGGGGGCTCCTTAGGCAGTTTAAGAACCTTGGAATAAAGATGGGTACTTTAGAAAGGACTTAGTCCACTAATGGCTGGGCTTAAAAGCACAAATGGCCAATACAGGAAGGATAACACTGACTCTGAGCATTTTACCACGAAAATCCTGGAATAATTGGAAGGTTTTCAGAGCAGATGGGGTAGATTGCTTGACTAAACTTCAATTGTTGATTGGTTAATAAGGGTAAATAACACTACTACAGACTAAGCAATAAATCACTTGCTTATCTTCATATAAGAATTTGATCAACAATGACACGGTGTCTGATTGATAATAAATAATTCCTGGTAACTGATGATGGAATAATGGACCCAAAGAGGTCTGTATAAATACCTTTTTGGGGTGATTTTGATCTTCTCAGGGCACGTAAAGAGGGTTCAAAGGATCAGTTAATTGTGTCCTGATGTTGAGTTGATGACTGAGTCTGTTATTAAGCCTACCCTACTGTTGATGATCAAGGATGGTTGGTTTGCAAGTTCAAAGTTGAGTGCCGTTCCTGTCCGTAGATGATGAAAGTTTCAAGCGTGGGGAATGGAAGAAGAGAAGATTCTTTGCCTCTTTCATTCAATTTTGACTTGATGTTCCTATTTTTGAGAAGATATAGAACTCCGGTGCCGATTGGTTGAAGGTAGTCATCTGGGAGTGGTGTGTTGTGCATCATTTCCCAGGGGTTTGAGCCTCCTTTCACCAACGGAATCTGATTCAAAGCCACGCAGCAGCTTTGGATAACTACATGCCAATAGTTCTTTGGAATTTTGGCAGAGCTGAAGACAGACCTTAGAGACTCCATAATGTTGTGATTTTCTCTTTCAGCTTTACCATTATGCGGGGAGTGATATGGTTTGCTTATTAGGTGGTTGATTGATTTTGAATTGAGGAAGGTTTTGAGAGATTCATTTAAAAAATCACCTCCTCTGTAGGAGACCATCTCAATTGGATATTGTTGTTTCTTATTTGCTTTGTTTTCAATTATAAATTTGATGGTTTTGGCAGAGGCATCCTTGGATGGAAGGGGAAAGGCTGATAGATATCCAGATCTGTTGTCCACAATGTTAGAGTTTGAGTTTTCATTTATGTGACTTTCACTGGAGCTTAAAGTACTATTGATTGGATTGATTCGATTTTTATTATTGTTTTTATTGAAGTATTAAAATGATGGGTAAAATATAACTAGGCTGTGTTTTCTGTATTTTGATTGTCAGACTGTCCAATCATAAGCATTTCACATACCATGTCACTTAAACTGCTTATGTTAATTTTGCCTTATTCATTTTGTTCTCAACCACTTGTTGGCCAATCATGTATTTAGTATATATAAACCATGGTGCTCTCAAGTGGGATTCAATTATCTGTTCAGCCAACACATTAACCGGAGTGTCCTTTTCCTCCTGATCTCAGGTCCGTTACGCTTGACGTTATAAGCTCCTTTCACTCATTCTTTAATCCTTTCTTCTCACTAGAGCTCAAGCTGTCTTTACTTTTTACACACAACAGTGAGCAAGAATCTCATCCCCCCTTTTCTGGTGGGATAGAGAGGACCCATCAGGTCGAGGTGGAGTCTATCAAACACTCTAGAAGTTGGGGTTTGATCCTTGTTGAAGGGAGTTTTATTGATTTTGCTCTTCTTACATGAAATGCATTCAAACTGATCAGTAACTTCCCTGTCAATGGTGAACCCGAGATGCTTCTCTATTTGTTTGACACTAGCATGACCAAGTTTGAGATGGAGTTCCTGAAGTCCGCCTAGAGACAGATAGCAGAAGTCATCCTTTTTGGCCACTGAATTATCTGAGATTGATGAAGGAGATGAATTGTTGATTTGAATCATGAGAAGGTTGTTTTAAACATTGCCAGTCAAAATGGAGCCTTTGGATCGACAAAGTGAGAACAAAGGAGGATTGGTCCTGGAGTTGTCTCTGAGAAAACACCCTTTTAGAAGAAGGGCACCAAGGGAGACCAGTTTGATGGTTGCGTTGGGCACCCATGCAGCATTTTCAAGATGGATTATTTTTCATCCACTTAAGAGAATAGCGGTGCCTAGGCCTGGAATAGCTATTCCTTCTCCCTTCTTTCCAGTTCTGATGTTTTTGTCCCCGGGTTTTTCAGTGAGTGACAGGAACAAGTTTTGATCTCAAAACATGTGGATGGAACATCCACTGTCCAGGATGAATCAATCTGAGTGAACATTCAAGAGATGATTAGAGGCGCAGAAGAAGGAGTAGTCGTGGAAATGGGACTTGGCCTGTGCCTTCTTCTTTGAACCCTGTTTCCCTTTGTTGGTGGGTGGATCTGGACAAAGATCTGGGAATTCAACCCAGCAGGTGGACGGAGGATGAGATTTCACAGCCAGGTTATGCTTTCCATTCTCACATCTGGGGGAATTATTGCCGTTCAAAATTTTAGAGTGAAACAGAGCAGAGTTGGTTTTGGAGGTTTCTGTTGACTTTGACTGGACTTCATTCTGGTGTTGGAACAAGTGGTTGAGAACAAATTTGACTGATAAATCCACACCTGAGTGCATAATCTGAGATCTCATGGTTTTGAGAGAATCAGGCAGTTTGAAAAGGATCAAGTAACTGAGTATGTTGTCAGGTAGGATAATGCCTACTTTTTCCAGTCTCCCAAGATGTGCCTTGACAGAAGTGAAAAAGCTGTCTATGTCATTCTGATTGAATCCCAGGTAGGGGAAATTAAAGAAAATTCTAGCACAATTGGCAGCCTTGGTTGAAGCAAAATGGTTCTTAGCGGCAAGCCAGATCAGTTGAGTTGAATCCTTGTTTTCCGGAGGAATAATGTTGGTATGGGTGCTGGGATCCAACTTAGACATTATGTATCCAGCCATCTCCTCATTGTCAGGAATTTACACAAGAGGGTCTGAAGAATTGACTAGATCCAAGATCCCTCTCATCTTGAACAGTCTCTCCATGTTCTTCCTCCAGATTGAGTGGTTTGCTTCTGTCAACAAGGGGGTGGATTCCATCAGAGATTTCAGCACCAGCGCTTTGAAGTTGCCATCTACTCCTGGTCCAGGTGATTCAGTGTTTCTTGACAAGTTGATTGAGCTTGGGTCATACATTTTTGGCTTTTAACCGTGTAAAAGTTTGGGCTGAATTGGTAAACTTGAACCAGGCTGTTTTATTTCACAAAAAGAGAGTAAGGTAAGACAGCAATAAAAGACAATTCTTTTGCAGAAATAAAAAGAAAACAAACATAAGTAAAGTCTCTACAGGCAGGGTTATGGCCCTTGCACAGACTATGTAGAGAGTTAAGCATGTTCTAACTATCCAATAAATCCACAAATGAGAAATTAAAGCATGAGAAAGGATCAGTTAATTGTGTCCTGATGTTGAGTTGATGACTGAGTCTATTATTAAGCCTACCCTACTGTTGATGATAAAGGATGGTTGGTTTGCAAGTTCGAAGTTGAGTGCCGTTCCTGTCCGTAGATGATGAAAGTTTCAAGCGTAGGGGATGGAAGAAGAGAAGATGAAGACAAGCTAGACTAGACCCAACAATTAAAAAGGAAGAAGCTCCCAGGAGGGGAGTACGGGACTGCTGAGTGACAGGCAGAAGACAACTCAAACTGACGCTAGGACAAGTGACATCTATTTAGGCAACTAGAAGACGTGAGACAGGAAAAACAGAAAGAACACATGACATGAGAACAGAAGAGAGGATGACTGGTTGCTCCGGTGTGGCAGGTGCCTGTACTGAGTACTGCATATGTTGAGGATAACAATCAACATTAATTTGTCAACCCTTGGTCCCATGGCTGCGTACTTCTCAGAGGCCCGGGGCTACATACACAACCTTGACGGAGTGACAGGGCTGTATCTCAGCCCCGCAGGGGTGCATTGGCTGCTGCAGCTGCGTGCGGGAATTGTGACAAAACACATTTCCATCCACAACTCCTAAGATATACACAACACCTCAATCCCAACTGAATTTTAGGTGTGAAACCTATACGTGAGAGCACATGTGAAATATTTAATTGTCCAAAAAGCGCAATAGTGGTGCCGTCTCATTTTGGTCCTTCTTTTCCTTAATTATTTAAAAATATAAGGAGTTGGATTTCAAGGGTGGTGTCAGTGAGTGACTCTACCTAATTTTGGGTGGATAATCCATTTCTGTAATAAAATTTATGTTTTTTCTACTCCATCTAAGGTTAATTTGATTATGATTATTTTTTATGTTGTTAAGTATATTGTGGTAGAGGTACTACTATGGAGAGCGGAAAATGAATAGAGGTTTGCAGAATGAAGATAATCCATATTTGGAGTATCTGGAGATTGTCAAGTAGTGAACTGCATCCTCAAATCAGATTGGAGGTCACTCAGGACCAACCTCAGATCATACTCAATAATTGTCAAACTTCTCTTCAAGTACTCATAACGGTGACTCAAACACCGTCATCATATTTCAACTATACTGTTTATGTCTTATATTTCTTTATCTTTATTTCTTCTCTTCTATTCTTTTTCATCAAGCATCAACTCAACCCTCCCACCTTTCACCGCTCAAGTCTCTATTTTGTGTGCCCGGTGAGATCTCAGTTTTTCTTCTTATCAACTATATATTAACTGCCATTTCTGACTTACTGGTATAGCCTAACTCTCATCTCAGCGTCATAGTCTCAAAATCACTCTTATAGCCTTTCATAAAAAGCCTTCTGACTTTATACTCCTCACAGCCTGATGTTGGTGGTCTTTCATATCATTATGTCTCTGTGTTCTTGTTGTTAATTAAATTCTTTTTCTCAGCCTGATTTCCCAGTTTTAAGAAATATCAAACCTATTGATTCTAATATATTTTATTTCTGTTACTTTTGAAGCTTGCTCTGCAATAGTAGCAAGCTGACAGAATGCAAGGTTGGATTTTTTATGGATTGCTTTGCATTCTTCAAAGATTTTTTTGAGGTCTTGTCCGCCTTTGGAGTTGAAGTTGGCGGTTAAAGGTTGTTTTGTTGAGAGCGGTTGTTGTTGTGATAACCATTATCAAGCTCAATCATCCAGTCAATTAATTGCTGAAGGGGGGTTGTCTTATGTCCCCCAATGGCGAGTTGTTTGATTAGGTGTGCGGGTTAACCTTTTCAAAAATGAAATAAAAGGGCTGCCTTGTTCCATTGGATGCAAGATTGCAGAGTTCCAAAATTGGAAATATCAATGGAGGCTCTAATATTTTTCTTCATGACTAGATTATTGAGTTTGTATTCAGTGTTTCAAACTTCATTAGGGTTTCCAAACAAGGTGAACAGCTGTTGCTCCAAATTGTCCCAATCTTTCAGAATACCAGTGGGGCTAGCGTTATCTAATAGTTTGAGGCAAGGTTCAGATCACTGCAAGGCTCTTCCACCAAGGAAGGAAGATGCATACATAACTCTAGGTCTAGGATGGATCTAAGCTTATGAGGATGTTTTCCAGTAAAATGATCACGCTGTTTCATGACGGGGTGCAAAAACTAGGACCACTTGGATGAGATTGCAAGGCAGTTTTGTTAAGTGCCTGGATCAGAGTTTTGAGTAAACTTGAAGCACTAGGTTTGGGAGCATTAGTGCAAGCCGGCAATCTACCAACACTTGAGGTTTCATTGGAAGAGTCTTTGATTTCTTTGAGAGGGTCCACTTCTTCCTGCAAGGGAGCAAGGGGATTTTCAAGAGGTTCAACCAAAGGAGATTTAGAAGAAGGGACAGGATCTAAAGTTTGTCTGGCCCAAGAAAGCTGGATCTCCCTACCCAATGGATATCATCATTTTATGGGGTGCGGGAAGCGTTCCTGGTTGAGAAAGTACGTGAAATTGTAAAAGAAATCAATTATAGGTTGGCAAGCTACAATAGATGAGTTGATTTGGTTAATTTCCTGTCACACAACCACCCCACTTACTATAGGGCAATCTTAGATGATTTTGAGGGCAAAAGGAGAGCTGAGTGCAAGGGCAAGTGCGAGGTAGCAAGGGCTAACTACAAAGTGCAAACTTATGGTGGAGTAACTTAACACATGGCCAGAGGGATGAATGTTCCAACGGAAGGAAACCAAACCCAAGCCCAATGTGATGACTGGATTTAGCAAAAGCAAGAACTTATGAAATTAACTAACTGAGGAAACAACCCCCAGGTAAGCGGGGTAGCCTTTATATGTTAATCCAAAATGACTAGATACAACCTGATGGATTGTCAACTACAGTTTTGAGAAATGAGGAAATGAATGACATGGACAGAGTACAAAATGAAATGACAGTATGAACGTTCCCAAGGTCTTAGCCTAAGTGCAAGACAATAGGGGACAAATGTATAGGGATGTAACAGTTGATTCATGAGGTAATGACGTCAGAAGCAATGTAAATATGAAGGTTTAGTTTACGCAGGGTAAGGGACTAGTCCATTTTTGAACTATACAGTTGAGGTGGCTAATTGACTAGCAAGGGTGCAAACTAGCAAGAGCATGTGACCGGAAACGGGAACCCAAGGGTTATTGATACCCAGGTTGAAAATTCAGAGACCAAATGGATGGTTGACTGAGGTAGAGTTGACTGCAAGGTTTGCAAGTGGATGCTGAGTCAGTTGCCAAGAATGGAAGGTTGTTATGCAAGCCAGAGTTGATAAGAAGAAGGCACCATTGATTTTGTCCTTCTAGTTTGTCATGCTTATGGACTGAGGTAGATGGCACTGAGGAAAACAGTATGTCAAAGTGGGGGGACAATAACCCTTAAGCTTGAAGGATGACACAGTCCACACTTTTCCGGATGAGTTTGTATATCTCTCAATAAAGTATCACTACTTGGTCTGTTGCCTCTAGTAGATGAATGGGAGCAAGGCCCTTGTGTTAGAGTTACTGAACTGCACACCGTTTATTGTAGGTTGGTGGTCAAGAAGGACGATAGAGTTAGCCCAAACCACTTTTGAGCCCTGGAAACAGCATTTGATCTTTTAAAAGATTAACAGTTAAAGAGCCAAAGTGCAAGGCCTGTGCTGTTGACATGGAACCCATGTCAGCTCAAGCACAAGCACCAACAGTTTACAAATGACATGTGGCTGTGGGGGAATACTAATCTGTACCCCATTGTTGTAGCCTAGTGGTCAAGCAGCCAACCAGAGTTAGTGCAATCCAGGTTTGAGTCCTGGCAATGGTGTTTCTATCTATTACCACCTTGCAATTTGATGGGCTGACATTGTGATTATATTGTTGGGAGAATCTCATGTCAGAATACCAAAGGCAATAGAACCAAGAAGCCCAGAAGCAACGCTTCAGGTAAGCCAAAAAGGAACTGCCGCCAAACTAACATTTGGAAATTAGAGAACAACGCTGACGACGCCAATGCTCTAAAATCAGGCCCGTCAACGTCAGATTAGACAAGAACCAGCGAGGATCAAAACATGACCAAGACTAGACCCAGAGGTGACAGAAGATCTCCACTAAAACAAGCCAAACAGGCGAGAAGAGTAAAACACTGACGTTGACGACGCCAATGACATCTTATGTGTTAGCAGAATCAGGTGGCATATATATAGGTGACCTTATTGTACAATTTTTCCACCTCCATCCGTCTCAAAGCCTGTAACACCGCGAGCAATAAAACATCTTACGCTTTTTCGCACCATTGCTAGACCCAATTCCAAACCTTTGACAGCTCATGTTCTATTTTGCTACCCTATGCAAACAGTCTTTCTCTGTGATGAGTAGAGGCGCCATCAAGATGAGCAGCCTCTCATTCACAACAACGGGAAATTTTCAGAAAGTCATGATTGGGGGTTTTCAATCTTGTTTCACTCTCGGGGCTATCTGCTGTACTCACACGCGTTGAATTACCAGACCGAAAGTCCGTTCTCTGTGCGTCGAAGTGATCTAATTCGGATGATCCAATCTGCGTAGAAGTTTACATAGTGGTTCACAACTCGCTCGGAAGTTATAACTGAAACCACACGTTACATAGCGTTTCTTTCCTTTTCCGACTCTGTCATGAAGAGGGGTGTTTGTCTCCGCAGCCATCCGACCAGAGAGTACAACATGGTGTATAAACTCCCCATCGTTCAATCCACGATGCGATATTTCCACGCTCAATGGTTTTAGAATTTTGGTTACTGCTTCACCCTTCCGAGCTAGCAGAAATATGTATATAATTGGTGCCTCTTTTGCTTGAGCGGCAGTCCTTCCTTCCGCAACGGTTGGCGCGATTAGCTCGCTTGGTTGACCGACAGAATGTCCTCGGCCTTTGCTTTGTCCATGACCAAGCTGGTCAAGTTTGTTGCGTCAACAGCATGTACACTTCTGAAATTTTGTCTCCTTATTACCACTGCAAGAATTACCTGTGGAGCTTCGAAGAACCGGAACGGCTTACATTCGTTTGGAAAAACTCATTCCTTCCCTACGAATTTCCCGTTTTCGAAAAGCGAGTTTACTCTTATGGGAGGTTGCGTTGTGATTTAATGTAAGCAAAGCATTTCTGATCGCTCGACTCCCAGCTGTCATGCACTGATGTGGAAGAATACATTGACCATTTCGCTTGTATGCTGAATTACGGTCGTTTTCGGGTGGTATCGCTTATGCCAACTTACTCGTCAAACGAAATGTTGGGCTCAAAGAGGGCTGGAGGAGGTAAGTTTCGTCACGTTGATTACTATCTGCGTGATTTACAACGAAATTTCGAATACAACCTAAGGAAAAATAATTGCTATCATGAAGTCTAGTTTTTTGCAAGGAAGCATAAGCATCAAAGACCGATCACTGTAACTTGCCTGATGGTGATCATGATTAGATTTTGGGAACTCTTTAAGGGGGGGTTCAACCGTGGGAGGTTGATTGAAAACGGTTCATCGAAGTGAAAATCAATTTTTTGGCGCAAGGGCTCATCTCAAAGAGAAAAGAAGAAAAGATCAATAAGAAATTTTTCGAAATGATGATCACAATTATTAATAAGCAAAAAATATTCAGAGAAAACATGTATGTTTTGTTCTTCTCTTTTTATTTTGCCACCAATTGACATGACGTAGCTCTCAATAATTCTTCTTGGTGTTATAAGCTCTGTAAACTGTTGAATAATTCATTTCAGATGTGAACAGAGGTCTGGATTTGACTCAATGACCTGCTATAAACTGAAACCATCATGTATGTACATCCCCAAAATAATTTCCACTATTGCATGCTCAGGTATAGATTAATTTTATCCAATATTTCGAGAAACTTATTTTGGTGGAATTCTGACAGGACTGGATATCTTAAGTTAGAAATTCTCAGTCTACCAAATCACAGGGAATTGTAGGTATTCCTTGGGATATGGAAATAGCCTTCTTGCAGACTTTGAAGGGGAATCAGGTATTACTTCTTACTCCTTCACAGTATTAGTAAAACAAGGGGTTTTGGATTGCATTCCCTTTTAAAATATATTAGTTCTGCAATTTTTTACAAAAAATGAAATGCTGGTTTCTTTGAGACTTGAAATGGGTCTCAGGTCAGACCTAGATTAGTTACTACCTGCAATTGATAGTATTCTGGAAGAGTATAACAGGGGGGTGAAAAAGTGGTTTATCAGATTAATTTGATCCTTACCCAATATTATGATTTCAAATTATAAGTTTTTTCTTGAAGGGATGGGCCAGGAGGACCCAAGGATGGGTTTACCAACAGGGAGATGGTTAGGGGAGAGGTTGGTTGTTCCTTGTTGTTTTTCTATTCTTCTATATAAGGTTTATTTATTGGTGGAATTGTGGCTTCCTTTCAATTTGGTGCTTGGTATTTATCTCACAGAAGAAACCTTATTCAAGGCACCAGAAGGTGTGGTTCAATGGTCAAAGATGATGCTGGAAATTTGGTGTTTGATTTCCTGTTGCTTTACAATTGTTTTACTAAGAGGATTTACCTGTGTAAGTACCACAGATGGATGATGTGCCTGAGTAGGATTTTGAGTAGGATCATATGGGGGAGTGATTTCCCAGTATTCATAATGAAAAAACTTTGATAGGGCAGAGGGGACCTCCTTAAATAGAAATTTCCTTCCCCAGGGAATGCACAGGGATCCCCTGAGGCACTTCTGAGCTCTGGACTGGTGTTGTGCAGTTAGTTACAGGTACATGATTGAATTCTTCTGGTTGGTAAATCACATTACAGCTGTATTAGGTTTTTTTTCCTAGTTGGTAAAAATTTAGAATATCATTCTAATACATGTACACCTTGCGGTTCTTAAATCTGTATGGTGCTTCATGTGCTCTCTAGCATACATTTTTTCTGTAAAATGATCAGGTAATTGGATGTTTTTTGGCACTGCATGCTGTCTCTTGCATATATTGCTTCTGGATGGCTAATGAGCTGATTTGTTGCTTGGTAGTGCATCTGGTCTTTTTGATATAATGCTGCAGAATGCTGGTGAAGTGGTGTTTGTCAGCAATGTATGCAAGGAACCACATGTCAGTGGGCTACTATTTTGGAGCCAGCTGTCAAACTACCAAAAAAGAATGAATTAAAAAAATATAAAAAATAAATGAAAGCTATAAAATGCATCAGTTAAATTGAAAATATTATGGGATATTTGGATTTTTCACCCAATTTTAGGTAGGGGGAATTGCCAACTCTGCTGTTGAAATTCTAATCCTTAATTACCTTATTTGACATACTAAATATGTTCCAAAATTTACAGCCTCAAAATGGCACTTTTTGGCCAATTTTATATTTCAGACACATTGGCATTTATAGGCTTCACACCTAGAATTCAGTCAAAGTTTGAAAAATTTTTCTATTTAAGGATTTATGACCAAAAATGTGTTTTTTCAAAAATCCTGCATGCAGCTGCAGCAGCTACATACCTGCATGTGGGTGATTTCAACACTACAAACTCTTGCACACAGACTAACAGCCACATTTACATGCTTTCAAGGTGTGGATAGTCTTTGGAAGTTCACCTGAATGAAGCTTTGGGACTAAACAACAGACAGCTGCAACAGCATATCTCAAATGAGAAAAATCTGCTTTCAACTTACTCCACCAATGAGCTACAAACTGCATAGACATATAATACATATGCCATGATTGATCTAAGGCTATTCAAGCCTCTGAGCCACTTGGCATATCTACCCTATACAAATTTACATTTCAAGGGGAATGAAGGCTGACACAGGCCAGGGTGGCAGAGCTAAGCAAAAGTAAATGATGTCAGGGAGTATTAGTGGGAAACTATTGACTGAATTTGGCTAGCTAGACCAGGGGTAGTTGGAATGGGGAACCTGATTTTTAGAATACTCCTAGTAACAGAAAAAGGGGCACCAGAAAAGGTGTTTTTATCAATTCACTGCAAGCTTAGCACAACATATCTCACAAGGAAGGAAGAGAGACTATAAGTGGAGTGAGAAATCTATTTAAAATGGTATCTAAAAGGAGGGATATTGAAAATTTTGAAGATCTCTTTAAAAGGCTCAAGGATAGAAAAGGGAATATTTATGCTAATGAGTTAAAATTTCACTATTCCCAGTCTGGTGAAAGGGGTAAGCAAATTTTTCCCAGTAAATTTATTACATGTAATTGGTAATGAAAAATATTTATCAGGGTTAGGAAAGACTTTAATATGGAATTTTTGAGGAGGTTCCTTTACCTTCAAAAAACTAGCCCAAATACTGAGGGGGGCAAGGAATGGGGTGTATTTGGCACAAATGGAAGATGACCAAAAATAAAACAAATCTAATAGCTTGTTAGAATATCCTCTGAACTTAAAATTTGAATTTAAAAGCCAAGTGAAAGCTTGAAGAGGAAAATTCTTTAATAAATTAAACTGAGATAAAGCTCAATGTGATAAATTTTGAGTGTAAGCTTGCTAGTATTGCAGAGAAAGCTGCAAAAGTAACAGAAATGACATAAAAAATAATGATAAAATTAACCTAAGAAGGAGTAGGAAAACCATAAATATTATTGCAAAATGGACTCTCCACCCAAAATTAGGCAGGGTCACTCACTGACCCCACCCTTGAAATCCAACTCCTTATATTTTTAAATAATTAAGGAAAGAAAGACAAAAATACCACGGCACCACTATTGAACTTTTTGGCCAATTGAATATTTCACATGTATTTTCACATATAGGTTTCACACCTAAAATTCAGTCAGAATTGAGGTGTTGTGTATATTTTAGGAGTTTCAGATGGAAATGGGTTCTTTCACAATTCCTGCCTGCAGCCGCGGCAGCCAATGCACCCGTGCACGAATGAGCTACAGCTCTGTCACTCTGTAAAAGCTGTTTACGCAGCCCTGTGCCTCTGAAAAGTATGCAGCCGCGGCACTACAGGTTGACAAAGTGAAATGCGGCCTGAGAAACCTAGGTACCCCATAAACATGCTACAAACTACACAGGAACATTTTACATATGTAATGAATGTTCCTGTGGATAGTAGATAGTCTAAAAATACATAAAATGATATCAAATTAATTAAATAACCTTTATACATATTTATTATTGAATATAATTCAAAGTAAAAATAAGGAGTAAAATCAATATATGAAGACTTTACTCAAAATATTTACTACATAATGAGAGCTCACCTGACATCAGAATATCCGTAGGAATTTCTATTAAAATAATCATTCAATTACTGGGAACATTTTCTAAGGATAATTAATTAAATAATAAATAAAAAGGACAGATTATTGTTATTCACATGTCCAAAAATCAATCATAAAGTAGAATAATTCCCATACCCTGTGGAATTAGATTCTTCCAGTGTTAAAGAACCAAGAACATGTGACAGGCTACCACTGGTTACTCTTCTAGCCTCATTATTCGTCCCTTTGAGCCCCTGTACCCCTCAGAAGGACAATATTGGGACTCCAAAAGCTATAAATAAAGAGCTCTTTTGAGGATAATGATACCCAGAGACCCAGTTAAATTTACATTCAGAAACCATGCCAAGGTAATCAAATACTTATAAGAGATAAGTAAGTGATTAATGGCTTTATTCTGATTGATAGTATCCGTCCTAAACCTTTTTTCATCAATTTAAACTGCTGAACAAGCTTATAACCCCAGTGTACTGGTTTAACCCATCAGTGCACGTCCCAAACAGGTACCAAAACGCTTTAATAATATACCAGTGAGTCTTGTTATCCTTTCTCTTTTGTGGAAGCTTGGTTACAAAAGCCTGCCACACCACCATGTATTTTATATTCATATTTTATATACATATTATCTTTGGGAAAAATATCCTTTAAACTAAAGGTCCCAAAGTAACCAGGCCTATATGTTTTCATACTGAATTCCCTGAAGAGAGGTTTTCAAGATTCCCAATATGTTGTGGCCCCTATATAAAAATATTTAATAATCAATTTATCTATATTTATTTACAACAATAAAACATATCCAAACCAATTAAACTTGCAATAAGCTTGAACCAAATATTTTACATTTTTTCGTTGCATTTACTAAATAATATATTTATTATTTGTTCTATCACCTCTTGTAGCTAAATGATAGCAAGGTTCTTGGCATCTAGGAGGCTTACAGTGAGTTAGAAGAATGTGAGAACATATCAAACCATCTACATGAGAAAAAAATCTTCAGACAGAGGTAATTCCCTTTTAAGATCATCTACAAGGTGGTGCAGATGAATAGTTATAACTTGATATATTTCCTCTCCAGCCAGGGATAAAGCACAGGTGCAATAAATTCAAAGAGATTTGAGAATATAAATGATATTTTCTCATCTAAGTTACAGACTAAATTGAGACAGGTTTTGGTGAGCAAAATGTGAAAGTGATGAAATGCTAAGAAACCTGGACCATTCTTTTAATTTGAAGGAGGATGGATAAGCAAATGAGTAAAAATAAAGAAAATAAGAATAAAATCAAAAGATACAAGCTGTTTTACAGGCCCAGTGAGGGCCTCTAAGGAGACTTAGTAGAACAGGTGAGCAGCCAGGAAAATGAAGACTTATCCTCCCAAGATGTGAAACTTTATGGAAGAAGGTAGGTAAAATCAATGAGTCTTAATTTTTAGTTGAAACATATGTGTTGGACCTACAGTAACATTGAAGGTGTTGGTCATCAAGTCAAAAAGGCAAAGATTGAGGCTGAGTTCTGAGGGTAAGAATCCAGGAGATTTGAGGTTGTGTCAATGTGGTTGGCTTCTGGAGTTCAGAAAATTTAGCTTATGAGCCAAGTGAAAGTCTTAAGAGTGGTAAGCTTGACAAATAAAATGTTGGTGATACCTAGATTGTATCTGTGAAGGGCAAGTAGAAACAGCATAAAAAACAAATCAACATGAAGGAAATTTGAAATAATAAGACAACAAAATAGTAAAATAGAATTTAGATAAGAGCAATAGGTAGAAAATCACACATTAGAAGAAGAGACAACAGATATCAACAAGAAATATAACTGCAAGGTAATTTGAAAAGAATTGGATAAAAATATGAAATGGATGGATGAATGTGGGGTAAAGTTTGAGTGAACTACGCAGAAATTATTCCTGAGAATGACAGGCCTGGTTATTTTTATTGGGTAATTTCATGATGAGGTTGGCTATACAACTTGTGAACTTATTCTACACTGGTGACCAGAATTGAATTTAAGAGGCAGCCAGCTTCAAAGGCCATATATAACCATAAATGGAAAGTGCAAGAGGGTAAAAGCTCAAGCACACATTTAATTGGCACTACTTCCAGATTGTAAACTGCAAATTTTGAGATCGATTTCAAGTAACAACCAAGTTTCTGCAAAAAGTTGGTTCCATTATTAAAACTGAAATAAATAAGATAACATATTAGTGATCAGTGTACTTTTGATTTTGCAGTATTGGACCAAGGTAGATACTGAGGAGAGGAAGTATTTTAAAATTTTATTATAACAATAAAATATACTTTGAATTGTGAGAGATGCTTTGGAATACATCAGTACCATTTAAGCAGAGAGAATCATTCCCTAGAATGAAGTAATTACACACTCCTTTCTGGAGTACTAAAAATTCAAATTTCAGTTTAAGTGATCCTTTTGGGTGTGGTAGAGTAATATCAGAGGACCAAACTCTAATGGCACTAAGGGAAGAGTTACAACTGCTGAACTTAGCCTGAGGTATTGTTTATAAGTTCAATTTCCAATTTTTGTCTTGTTGTTCCAAATAAGTTAAACTAAAACAAGAGCAAAAGGCTCCACTTCCTAATAGTAACTTGACAGGAGAACCTTGAATTAATCCAGCAGCATAGCAGGTTTTACCAGAGGTGTAAATTTTACCAGAAGAAGGTTTGAGATTCAAAGTTTTGGCTTCAGACACATGGATATTGGGATTCCATTTTTGGGATATTCATTAAAAGAGTTGATGTCTAAGGAAGATTCTATACTTCCTTTAATGAAATTGATAGGGTTAGTGATCATTAATTTATACTCAGATAAAGATTCATCAGTTTCATCAAGTTGGGGGTCAGGGTCATTTTCATTGTCTTCTCCTTCAATGAGATTGATCTTTCTCCTGGTCTGGGGCCAGTCAGGTGTCACATTCCCAGTTTGGTTACAATTCTAGCATACCTTTTCCTTAGTATCAGAAGTTTCTTTACTTCTAGTTGGAGAGTGGTAGAGCCTTTGGTTTTGGGATTTTATTCTTTGGGAGTGGGTTCCTTATGTCTATTGGTCCTTTTGTCAAGGCCATTCAAATCAATTGTTTCTTCTAGAACACCAATGAGGGTGGAGAGATCAGCATCCATGGGCATTCTACATCTCACATTGTGATTAAGGTGTCTGGGACAGAGATTCAGGAGCCTTTCATTGATTTCCTCTTTATCAGCTTCAGGATAGAAACTATCTAGCCTCTTTTTTAGTTCCAAACACCACTTGTGGATTTTGTCCTTTAAAGGTTCAAAAATTGAGTTCTCAAAAGTTTTCTTAATCTTTCTTTCCACATTCTGGTACCAAACTGTTCTTTGGTAACAATTTTCCAAGATTTCCAAGTTTGAGATCAAACTTCTGCTCTTTTGTTTATAAAAAAATCCAATGCTTCTCCTTCAAACATCCTGGGTAGTCTGACAACAGCTATAGTATCCAGCAGTTCAGATGAGGCAAGGGTATAGTCAATCGATTTAATGAAGCTGATATTTTTGTATTCTCCTTCTCCTGAGAGTTTAGGCCATTCAGTTACAGGAGAAAGAGCTTCAGAGATTGTTCAACTTCAGTGGTAGAACTAGGCCAGTAAGACTCATTTCTATTCACTGCAGAATTAAGGGAGAATTTAGGAGGGATACTTGTCCTGGTGGGTTTTGATTCTGCTAAATTAACTAAAGGAGGCGCAGTTGATTTAATTTTAAGGTCTCTTAAATCATTCTTAATCATTCCTAGTTCCAAATCAATTTTGTTTCTTAATAAGTCAATTTTATTAACCAGATGAAAAGAAGGGGTATCAGTTTTGTTTTTTATTTCTCCTTTGAGTTGGTCAAGGAGAAGGAGTATCTTTTCATGTCTGGAAGAACAGGTGGTACCTATATGATTACTTAAAGATGATTTATTTCAATCAAAGGTGTTCCTTAACAATGTAATCTCAGACTCATATATTGTCTGAGTTGTTACTCAAGATGTTAAAGTTATGGAAAACATTGTTAGAAAATTTGTTTAACAACCAGGTTGTATCATCAGAATCTAATTGTGATAAACTTTCTTTCATTTCTTAGCTAGAGATATTATGTTTTCCCAATCTTTTGGGTTCCTCAACCTTTGATGATTCGAGGACCTCAACTTTTTGGGGTCCTTTCCCTTTAATTTGGCTAGTTGATCCCAAGGGTTCCATTTTTCTATGTATTTTTCTACCTCTGTTCTGAGAATGAATTTTGGCAGGGATATTTGAGGGGAATTGGACCGTGAAATGTCATTTCTCATGGCTTCTGAGTCCTCCTGCACTTGGGCTAGTTTTTATTCTTCCCAATGACTCACATGATCCTTCACCAGAGCCTTTATCTTGGAATATTTTGCCTAGTCTGGACTGGGAGGTGTAGGAGGAGGGGTAGCTTTTCAGGACACCTTTCTGGGCAAAGGAATCAGCTTCAATTTTTAGTTGGTTGAGTTGGAAGGAGAGGGTGCTGGTGGATTTTGCGGCACTTTAGTCCTGGGTTTGAGCCCTCTCATTGAGCTTTCTACGGGCACTTGTAAGGGCGCTCTTCCTCCAGGCAGAGGTCCATAGGAAAAGGCTTGTCTTGTTGCGTGGGTGTTGGGCCCTCCTTTGCAACATTTTGCAAAATGAGTATAAGTTTTTGTTGAAACTTGGTAAAAATGATAAAAAAAAATAAAAAAATATTTTATTCTATTTTTAAATTTGAAAAGATTGGTTTGAATTTCTAGATGACTCAGAACCAGCATAAGCTGTACAAAGAATGGGAAAACATGAGAATAGAGAATTTCATAGAAACAGACCTTTGGAGAAAGAGACGGGTAAAGAAGATCCTACACCTTGGCTGGTGATTGTATGTCAAGGGCGGAAATTATTCAGTGAGAATTATTCATATTGAGAGAGGACCAGCTGAGAGGAGAGGTTGTGGAGGTAGGCTGAATGGCTGGAGGATCAGATTGAGTCTTATTGTGGGAGATTGAGAGATTGGGGTCTTACCAGGCAGAGATGGGTGGTTGATAAGTTTTGGTTGAATTGGTTGAGTCAAATGTTGAGTTTGAATGGAGATTAAAGCTGGGTAGAACAAAAGAAGAAAAGGAAAAGGTAGAAAGAGGAAAGATAGAAGGGGGAAGAATGAAAAGGAGAGAGCTGAAGACCAAAGATACTCCGTACCATCTGAGTGTTGAACTTGCCGCAGAGTGAGGCCCCCGGGGTGAAAGAGAGAGCACGCGGGGAGAGAACTGAGAGGAGCGCACGGGACCGCAGAACCGGGGTGGAAGCCTACTGAGACTCAACATCCCCTGTGACTGGTAAGAGGAGGAAAAAGAAAAATTCGCAATAGATTCTAAGTGAAGACTTCTTGTTGGAGGATCCTGAGGGAATTGACTGGGAAGCCTTAGTCAATGGGTCTGCTATCATCTTGTTGGTGGGAATGAGGGACAGGTCAAATTTGGAGAGGGAAAAATCTTCCTGTAATCCTTTTGTCTTAATGTCAATATGTCGGGATTTTGAGTGAGAGCCAAACTTCTTGATCTTTTCTTCAAGAACTTTATTTTCAATATACATTTTTGGTTTGCACTTGGGGCAGGCCTAGATTTTGCCCACAAGGTGAATGATCCATCTTAGCTTGAGGTAACAGTCCAGGAGTGCATTCAGTTCTGATTCAGTAGAAGAATAGGTTATGTTTCTTTGTATTGAAGAGTTCCAGATAACTGGGCTGCCATAGTGAAGAATAATGTACCCAATTTAAGACTTAAAAAATGTAGGATCATTGCCCCAGGTAGCATCACTGTAGGCCGAGAAGATTTCTTGAGGGGAGTTGTACTTGAGAATGAGTTTGAAATCTCTAGTAGTCTTCAGATATTCCCATACTTTGCGCACCTCCCTCCAGTTTGACAGTCCGGGCTTATTATTGAATTGGGCCAGGGTTGAGAAAGAAAAAGCAATGTTGGGACAAGTGTATTGAGAAAGGTGGTTCAGGAGTCCAATAGCAGAACAATAGTTTATATTGACCTGGGTGAACTCTGCATGATCCTCATCAGAAGCTGGTTCAAGATGGAAATTTTGAGTTAATGGAGAGTTGATGTCTTTGCAATTGGTGAGACCTAGCTCTTCTAATCCTCTTTCAATATGACTTGGCTGACTGAGGAGAATTCTGTCCTATTTGATCTCCATTAATATACCAAGGATGGTGTTTGGAGGGTGACATGAAGAGTTCAAGAATTTGGTCAGGAAGTTCTTCGAAAAGATTTTAGAGTTCCCAATATGGATGAGATTGTCAATGTGAAAATAGATGACTTCCCCAGATTCTGAGTTGATTTACATGCATGGTTTGCTGGTAGATTTGTGAAGCCTTGAAGTTTAATCCATATTGTGAGAGTTTTGTACCAGTTCTTCAGGGATTGACACAGGCAGTATAGAGATTTTTTTAATTTTACAAAAGGTAATTTTCTGCTTGATCCTTCAGGTGTTCTAATTATTACTACTTTTTTTAGAGGCACGTGGAGGAAGGCTCCCTTCATGTAAAATTGAGTTAAGTTAATTTTATTCTTTAGGCCGTAGATCAGAGAAAGGCGGAGAGATCCCAGTTTTCTGGTTGGGGCCCAGGTTTTGTCATAGTCCACGCCCTGGAACTGGTCAAATACTTGGACGCATAGTTGGGCCTTGTATCTTGCAGGCTTGCCGTGGCAGTAAACCCAGGTGGTATTCAAGATATTGTTAGGTTCTTTGTAATATTCTTCCCAAAGGTTTTGGGATTCAATGGAGTTCAGTTCTTCTTCCAATGATTTTTTCCATTTGGGCAATTTGGGGCCCTTTTGTGCCGCCTTATAGGAAGGAGGCTTGTAATAGTGATGGAACCTGTATCTTTGAGGTTTCTGGATTTCATTTTGGGGCCTTAGATTGGTTCTCTGAGATGTTGGTTTGAGGAAAAGAGGGAGAGAAGGATAGGGAGAGTGAGCATCTGAGGAACCGGTATCTTCCAGATCGCAGTCAGATTCAGGACATTGGGGAGGTGTCTCACTCATCTCATATTGTTTGTCGCTTGTCAAAAAATCGGCTTTGCAGGTGTTGAGTTTGAAATGGGAAAAAAATTCTAAGCCGGGAGATTCAAGGAAGGGAAATCCATTAAGCTGAGTCTTGAAAAATCAAACATGTTTAGTTTCAATTACCGCACCCAGTGAGTTGAGAATGAGATAGGAGTGAAAAGTTGGGTTGAACCCAATCAAAATGCCTTCAAGTCCCTTTTTGTCAAAATTTTGTCCTTTTTGAACATGATTTGCAAGATAAATGACAGAGGCGCCTACGGGTTTCAAATAGTTAGCAGGAAGGCCTTTACCAAACATAAGCTCCCAAGGAGATAGCTGATTATCTTCTCAAGGAATTTAATTGAGCATGTAGCAGAAGCGTTGAGTTAGTATGTGCCAATAGTTTTTAGCTAACCTGGTTGACCAGAACCTGGAACGGGCGGATTCAATGATTGTTCTATTAGCTCTTTCAGCCCTTCTGTTGTGTTGTCAGTGGTAGGGTTCCAATTTTTGCAGCTTAATGTGTTTATTTCTGGCAAATTCTTTAAGAGTAGAATTAGTGTATTCAGTTCCTTTATCTGAGAAAATCATGGAAGGGTAATAGTTCAGCCTTTTGTTTTCAACTTCAAGAAGTTTTACGAGCACTTCAGTGGCCTTTTCCTTGGAATTTAGTTGGAATGCTGCTATATAGCCTGAATAGTTGTTAACCAGTGTGATGACCCGCCTTTGATTGAGGTGTTATTGGCCCTATGAGATTGAGGTGGATTCTATCTACAGGTTTCTTCAAAGGAGTAGAGGTGTGAGAGAATGGAGACCTAGTATTTTTGCTCCTGACTCAGCTGTTGCATTGGAATTTCTGAAGCTCTTTGTTGGTGTAGAAGTTTTTCACAATTGCCTTGAGTGTAGAGATGAAGACATGCCCATAAATCTTGTGAATGTTGAGTAAGGAGAGAGGGGGGGTGTGAGACTGACTGGTAGATTTTAAAGTTGACCCTGTCCCGCTGAAAGGGGTTTTTTGATGACAAATGGATTACCTCTAATCAATCCCTTCAGTACGGGTTGATCATTCAAGGTAACAGAAAATATAATGTCAGATTGAGAGAGATTGCACTTCTTTTTGGCAAAGAGACCGGGGATGATGAGAATGACCAGGAAATCTGGTACGTAGACACAACCTTCAAGAGTGATTGTTGAATCTTTCCATTCTAATGTCACTGTTCCGGTTCCACATATCTTAAGGTTAGCTTCTAATTTGCCGGTTTTGATTTCTCCCAATCCATCCTGAAGTTCAATTGAGGAGAAATAATTGAGATATTTGAATATATGGACATTTGCTCCAGAATCTAGAAGGAGGTTGGGGTTGTTGTCCGCATTGATCCAGAGAGTTAACAGGGCATGATAGTTAATTGTAGGAGTTTTCTTTGATTTGTTCTTCCACTCGTTTTGTTGTTTGGTCCACCATTCCAGTGCAATTTGGGGATGTAAATGGAAGAAAGAGGATTCTGAGTTTGGTGCGTTAGGATTGTGATACCCTTCTCAACATCTCATTCTGGTTTTCTTTTTGTCTTTGTGGATCTTAGCCTTTGTTGACAACAATGAGAAATCTGCAGCAAATTTGATGGAGTTTGATTGTGCCTTTCTCTCTTTATTTTATTGTGTGAGGTTGTTAAAGACCACATCTACTGTCATTTGATTCTCTACGTGCATGATTTGTTGTTTAAGGTTTTTGAGAATTGGAGGTAACTTGAAGAAAACTAGGTATGCGAGTATATCCTTGGGAAGTTCAATTCCTACGTCTGTCATCCTTGTAATAGCCTTTTGCATTTTGGTAATGAATCCTTCAATGGCTTTCTCTTTGAAAGCTGAGTGAAGGAAGTGGTTAAATACCCTTGCCCTATTTGCTGTCTTCGAGGAGGCCAATTGGCTGGTAATTTCCGGGCATAATAGTTTAGATGAAGTTATGTTGGTTGAGTTTACCATGTTAGCATGAGTCGTGCTGTATAGTTGAGATAGAATTATGGCTTGGATTTATCTGTCTTGTTTGGAGGACATAGGGATGGAATTCCTGGTAATAGCATCCTTGATGTCTTTCAAGTCAAATAACATAAGCATCTTGTCCTGCAATATTGAGTAATTCTCTTCATTCAGGGGAGGGATAGCCTCCACAGAGGATTTGAGTGTCACCTGGTGAAAATAATTTGCCGCCCCTGCTGGTTTGTTCATGGTTGGTTCTGTTAGATTTGATTGTAAGGCTTTTGGCTTTTAACCGTGAAAAGATTGTTTTGAATTTCTAGATGACTCCAAACCAGCATAAGCTATACAAAGAATAGGAAAAAATGAGAACAGAGAATTAGATAGAAAAAGTGATTTGGAGAAAGAGAAGGGTAAAGAAGATCCTATAGCTTGGCTGGTGATTGTATGTCAAGGGCAGAAATTACTCAGTGAGGATAATTCATATTGAGAGAGGACGGGCTGAGTAGAGAATTTGAGGAGGTAGGCTGAATGGCTGGAGGATCAGATTGAGTCTTATTCTGAGAGCTTGAGAGATTGGGGTATTACCAGGCAGAGATGGGTGGTTGATAAGTTTAGGTTGAATTGGTTGCGTCGAACGTTGAGTTTTCACAGAGAGTATGGCTGGGTAGAATGAGAAAAGGAAAAAGAAGAAAAGGAAAAGGTAGAAATAGGAAAGATAGAAGGGGGAAGAAGAAAGAGGAGAGAGCTGAAGACCAAAGATACTCTGGACCATCTGAGTGTTGAAGTTGCCTTGGAGTGAGGCCCCCGGGGTGAAAGAGAGAGTGCGCGGGGAGAGAACTGAGAGGAGTGCGCGGGACCACGGAACTGCGGGGTGGGGGGAAGCCTACTGAGATTTAACAAAATTAATTGAAGCTTACGTATACTTAAATTCAATGGTACCAAAGCTTTGCTAGGGTTGAAGGAGTCCTTGGTGGGTAATCCAGGGGGTTCTTTGTGGGTACCAATGAGTTCTTGGCTTAAATCCAAAGATTCATGGTGAGAATTGTTTTCTGAAAGATCATGCTCCATAAAATCCGCAAGGGAAAAGGTCCTCTCCACTAAAAATAAGATAAAAATTAAATTTAATAAGTTTTTTTATTATAATTTCATTAATTTTTTTAATTCTTTATTAATTTTCATTTTTTTTTGATTTTATTCTCAAAAACATTATAAAAAAACATTTTGAGCTTATTTATCTTTGTTTAATAAATAAAGTTTTCTCTGATACTTCTTCCTGGTTGTGTGTTGCCTGAGTAAAGAATTCAAATTAATAAGCCTTTCAAGTTTTAATTTTTTATCTTTTCAAGCTTGTTGTTTATAATGGTTCAATTTTGTTTGTTGTTGCTCAGGATTATGATAACAGGAAAAAAATTACCAAGTCTCTCTTATTTTCTCTCCTTAAGAAGATTATAAGAATAATTTTTTAATTCCCCATTGTTCTTAAGATCCACTGTAAGAATATCAATAAAAAAAATAAGTATTTTTATTTATATTTATGTAGATTATCTGGTCCAAAGAAATAAATTAATTGAAAATTGATTATTCAGGGATATTTCCCTTCCATAACCCCAGTTTTAAGCTTGCTGATCCCAGGAAATTAGCCATAATTTAGCTACAGCAAGTGATATTTGTGTTGCAATAATAATAATTCCACAAAATTTACTTAAAATGCTCAAATGGTTGATTTAGAAACAAGTTTTAAGTTAGATTTTTTTGGGTGGATAAAATTGCTTTAAATATATTTTTCAAGAAGGGCCACATTTTATGCAAACAGGGGATTTTCATTGGATAACAACCTCTCTTCAAGGGCTCTTTTGAATCACGTACAGACCTTGGGACAATGAGGTCTTAAGTGATTACTCAAAGGGGGTTTACAAAAGGGGATTGGGTGGACTGGCTGACTCACAGAACTTATTCCTGGAGACCAGGAGGAGACAACTTAATAAATTAACAAGACACTCCAAGGAGATTGCAGAAATTCACGGTGTAAGAATCCAAATGGTGGTAGGCCGTGGCAGTCCTGTGGAGGGAAAAGGGGCTGTTTAGGCTGCCCTCCTGAGTCTTACAAAAATATTTAAATTTCACCGAGATCAAAGTCCAGAACCTGGTAAACAAGGAACCAAATGTAAGAGGATAAAGATGATAGTAGTCGGTAGCTGGTGAAACAACACTATCTGAGGAAAGATGATGCTGGGGAAAACTTGAATAGAAGAAGACAAGGATTTTTCAGAGTTCAACAAGAGAAGACAATTGTAAGTGACAACGCCCAAAAGCTAATAGCTCTGGTTGTCAGCAGAAGCTTAGGAAAGATCAACTAAATCCCAAACAACCTCCAGGTTCTCAATGAAACTGCCCAACTCTCCGCAATCAAGCGCTTGAAGGGTACCAGATAACTGTGGGTGGCCGCACAAGACAAAGCTAATTGTTTGATGAAGCTCTAGAAGCAAAACAATAACTGATTCAAACAAGAATCACCAAACCCTTCTCAAGTGACTCAAGAGTAGCGTGGCCAAATTCAACATCAAAAGAAACAGAGGGAGGTTTAACACTCCAGGTTTCAAGCTTGATAAAACCTCTTCAGTAAAATGTGACTGGTTCCAGAAGGATAATCAAAGGATGATCAGGACCAGTATGGTTGGATAAAGGGATCAGGAGTGGTGTAACACACTTAAGAATTCAATCAGCTGAATTCTTTTTCAACAAGAAAAGCTAATGGTTGGTGAAAGGATCAAGGATCAGAATTTGAGTATGGAGGCTCAAGGATCAAGGGGCAATCATTGATATACCCAGAATTCAGGCTCAGATAAAGGTGAATGAGACCACACAGATAAATTTATTTCAAGATGATTGTGATGGTGTTTCTCTCTGATAGGATACCATATGCTACCCCCTCCAAAAAGCATGGGAGAGCCCTCCTTATATGGGCATGAGGCCCCATTAGACTATGTACAAAGGATTCTACAAATAGAGCTGATTTTTTTTTTCAGATGATCAGAAAAATTGATCACGCGGGCAATTGGAAATCTGGCCTCCATGACTGGGGTGGGATATTTCTCATCCCTTCACCTCTCTTGCGTCTGTCCGCAGACCGGCGCACGCAACAACACCAGCATCACCCACCCCTCACCCAAAGGCGGAAGGGGTGGGGAAAAAAATGAACCAGACCGCCCATGGATGTTGGCAGGCGGTAGAAAATGCTTTCCACCCCCACCTGAAGATGGAAGGGGGTGGGAGAGTCCCAGGAGGGATGATGGGCGATGGATCAAGATTGGTTTGTCAATGGGGATGAAAAACTGTGGATTGAGAATTGAGAGTAGCTTGGGTAGTTAGAGATTGGTGAAAATCTCCGCACTGGCCAGGGTTTCCAGGATGGGGCACCACATCTCTTCCCAACTTACAGACTTTCCCTAGTCTGCTCCCAAGTTTTATGCCATAAAAAAAAGGAAAGAAAGATGATTGAAACCAAAGAATGGCCATTTTGATCTTGAGAGTGGTTGAAAAAAAATATGTCGATCCAACCAAAAATCCTAGAAGTGGCTGAGATAAAATGAAGAAGGTGTTCCAGGTGCTCACATGCGTGGCATGAAGTAGAGTTTCACAACAAAACGCATCAGATGACCCTGATGGTGCACAATTGGGAGGACTTACCTCTAGACCAAGTTGCCTCCACAAGAATGAAATTTCTTGACCTGATCAGCAGAGAATCTTCTGGCCATCTGAGTACCATCCAGTTTTTCCAAAACATATGATCCACCTCTAACTTGACGGACTACTTGGTAAGGACCATTCCAGTGGTTAGAGAAAAGCTTTCCCCACTGAGTTTCCAAGGAACAATTATAAGCCAATACCAGGTCACCAGGGTTTAAAGGGTCCCTGATTTGATTTGGGTTTTTATCTTCCCAATACTGAACTGATTTTGCTCTTGATTCCATCATCTTCTGATAAGCTTTGTTACAAATATCTTCACTCCGCTCCAGTTGCTTTGATCTGGCAACTAATAGGTCAGTAGTTGAGGAAACTTGTTCCCAAGGGATGCCCAAGAAAGACTCCATTTCAAGATCAAGAGGAAGAACAGTCCTCTGACCAAAGATGATTTCATAAGGAGAGTAACCAGTGGTTTGCTTGGTGGGGGTTCAATCAGAGAAGAGGACCAAGGTAGAAACTTCCAAAAATTCTTGCCATTTTCACCAGCCAATTTAACCAGAGAATCCTTCAAAGGAGCATGGCCTCTTTCCACCATGCCTTGTCCTTCAGGATAATAGGGAGTAGTAACTCTATGTTGTCCAGGGAGCAATCGGATCATTTCACCAAGTTTTCCACCAAATTCCAAGCCACCATCCGTAGAATAAGATCAAGCCAAGCCATAACGCATTTTCCAAGTCTCATGAAGGAAAGCTGCTACTGATTCAGAGGTGAGGTTCTTAAGAAACTTTGCTTCAACCCATCCAGAAAAATCATCTCTAGCCACAATGAGGTACTTAGCTCCACCAGCCTTAATGTGAACCACATCCATAGCAATCCTCCCAAAGACAGTGGACTCTCCAGTGGGGTAACAAATTTTGGCCGGGCAGCTAAGATCACGTTTCTGGCAAACTTCACAACTCCTGCACCATTGAGCGACGGATTTCTTCAGGGATGGCCGCCAAAATTTTTTGGATATTTGTCAATAAGTTTTGGTTTCCCCACAATGACCAAGGCCTTCATGGAGATTTTCCAGCATCAAATCTTGCTTAGAAGGGATAGTGACCACAACAAGTGCACAAGGAGTTCCTCTTTTCATAAGCCTAGAACCTTGGACAAAGAAGTTGGAGGACTTCCTTTTAAGGGACCGAAATTCTTTGGCAGAGAGACCAGGGGGTCTTTGGAGAGTTGAAAGGTACTGCTCTAACTTAAGCCAGAAACCTTGCTGGAAATCAGAGTAATTTTTGGAGGAGAAGGCAAAGACAGGGCGGACCAAGGGTTATTCCTCATCGAAATCCATTCCAACCTCTGATTCATCGTCTCCATTAGGCTGTCGAGATAAACCATCAGGCATGGTGAAAGATTTCCCAGGCCTGTGAACAATATCAAAAGATAACAACTGGATGAAAGCCACCCAACGAGTCATTGGAGCATTTGGGAGGCTGGGGGCGTTGATAATTTCAATAATGGATTGTGCATTGACTTGTAACTCAAAGTTTTGACCCTAAAGGACAGTCTGAAGCTTTTTCAACATTTGGGCCACACCGCAAAGTTCCAGTTTTGGCTGGGAGTACTTGGATTCCACATCTGAGAAAAGAAGAGATTCATACAGAGCAGGACGATCCAAACCATTTTCATCTTCCTTGGTAAGAACAGCCCCAACAGATTTCAAACTAGAGTCCACTTCCAGCTTGATCCTGCCGGCTCCGGGCCCATAAGTGATCTTTTTCAAAACAATGTCTTTCCCAACAATTGTTTTGAGCAACTGAAATGATTGTTCGCAGTCTTGAGTTCAAATCCATTCAGAATCCTTCCTGGTTAAGCAACGCAAGGGAATACAGATTTGGGATAGTGAGGGAATTAAGATCCTGACATAAGTTACAACACCTAGGAAACCTCTAACTTCCGTTGGATTTATTGGGGTAGGCCAGGAGATGATTTTGTTGACTTTAGAGGGTGCCATCCTTCTTCTGTCCTTGCAAACTATATGACCAATGATTTCCAAGGCAGGGACACAGGAGGCAAGTTTTTATTGGGAGAAAGTAAGGCCAGATTCCTCTATTCAAAACAAAATTCTTTCCAAGACAGTAGCATACTCCCAGATAAATTGTTGGATTCCATCATCAATAAAGATACCCGCATGATCCGGGATTTTGTCCTGGAGGATCCACATCATCTGAGCCTGATAGACTGCAACCAAGTTGGTGGCACCTTGAGGCAATTGAGTCAGCTGAAATCAACCAAGGGGAGTATTGAAAGTAGTGAGGGGACGAGAAATAGGATGCAAGGATCGTTCGTCATAGCCAGCCATAATGTCACCTAGACCATAGCAAGCTCTCCCAGAGAAGGATTCAACAAATTCTTCAGTGGCAGGAGGCACGCCAGAGTCTTTAATAGTAACTTTATTAAGAGGTTGGAGATCATGAACTACTCTAACTTTACCATTACTCTTTATAACACAGAAAACAGGACTGGAATAGCTAGAAGTCAATTGTTTGTATAAACCGGTTTGGACTTGTTTGCGGACCAACTTGATGAATTTGTCAACTTTAGTAGCAGGGATTGGGATCTTTTTCTTTTTCCAGGGATCATGTTCTACTACAGGGATAATGTAAGGGAGGCCATAGGATTCTTTCAAAAAACCCCCCTCTTCTTCACAGAGAGCAATAGATTTTTCCCTAAGGGCTAAGACATTTTTGATCAAATTCAACTCATCAGGAAGGAGCCATCCATCTGGACCAAAGTTGACCACTTTCAGACATTCTTCAGTGACAAAACCAGAGGGGATGAATGGACCAGTAAGAGATTGAGGTAAACCACAGTAAGGATTGCAGGATAGCAGGGGGCACATAAGAGGAGGGTTGAGGTTGATAGGCATTGGTTGGTTGACTGGCTGGACCTTCTTTGCAACTGGTTTGTACTTGGTGGCAAAGGAGAGGAATCCATGCTTCCTCCAAGCATTGACCAGTGAGACCTGACTACAAAAACTGAGGCCATATTCCAACATCTTCCAAGTCCAATGTTCTTCTGCGTCCTTGAAAGGTGCCTTCTCCATAAAAGAGGATCCAAAAGATAACACATTGCTCACATGTGTGGCACAGGGTAGAGTTTTGAAAACGACAGTAGTAGAAGCCCTTGGTGGTGCACAATTGGGAGGACTTACTTCTACCCCAAATTGCCTCCACCTAAGACCAAACTCCTTCATACATAAGCCACCAAGAAAAGAATCAAGATTGAGATCTAGTTTAGACTCATTGCAGAGATTTGAAACTGGAATAGAGGATGATTGATCAGACTGAAAAGAAAAAGGAAAAGAAGATACACAGTTCCAGACAGAGAAGAAATATTTTTGGATTTTTTGGATTTTTCATGTGTTTGGGTTTTGATCTTATTTGTATGAGAAGAAAATGATGAGGAAAAAGAAAGATATGCCTCTGAGGTGGGAGTTGGTCCATGAGTTGAAGTCTGAGGCTGAGAATGACTACAACTATCAGTAGGGCAAACTATTCTGCTTAAAAATGAGGATGAGAGGAATGAGAGTTTTCTTTCTGCTTTCCTTTAAGGACACATTTGGGAGGATGACCAGGGAAGTCTCTTTCCCAACAACCAGAATCCAAAGAACAAAGGGGAAATTCAATCTTTCTGCCATCAGCATCAGGGAGGAGAATTTTCTCCCCAACTTGATCAGAAAACATCAGGGTAGCACCAAAGTCCATTAAGAAAGGCCTTCCCAAGATCATGGGACCATCCAGACGAGTGATCCAGAAGTGACAGGTGCCAACAATATTTTGACTAATTTGAACAGGGATATCCTCAGCAATACCAACCAGTTCACAGGACTGATTCCTAATTCCATAAACCGCAGAGTTGAAACTGACCCTTGGGCTAAGTTTAACCTTGCAGGCCATGGAGTCCAAAATCAAGTTGAGCTGAGAACCCAAATCCACAAGGAGAGAAAACGTTTTGGTTGAATGACCAAGACAACATGGAAGAAAACCAAGAGGACAGGAATACAGGTTGGTATCTGAAGAGGGATCTGTTCCACCAGAATCCTCTATCAGAGTATCAGAGGAGACCTTTAATTTGTCCGGACCAATCTCCAAACGTCACCAAGAAACCCATTTCTTCATCACTTCTGCCACAGATGGAGAGATCAACAGGAGTTCAGCCACAGATAGATCAGGGATTTTAAGATTAGAAATTTTCTTTAATACTCCTTCCACAGCATTAGGGTAGTCCTTGGAGATGCCCCTTTCAAATTAAACTTTGGGCTGGGTGGAGGGAGGAAGATCAGGTGAAATAGGTGATGGAAGAGGATCTGAGTGTTGGGCAGAATGAAGAGGGGGAGGATCAGAGTTGTCCTGGAAACTTTCCATAAGTGGTTCCCTTTCTACTTCCATGTCTTCCACATCAGAGGAAGGAGGCTCAGTTGAAGATCGACGTTTAACGGGTTTTAACAGAATGGAGGATGGAACAGGAGGAGACTTATGAGGTTTTGGTTCCTCATGGCGTTTCCTAGCTGGATTGGATGGATAGGTGCCAGGGAAGCTGGAAGAAGTTATAGCTGGGGGATACCAAGGTTTCAGAGTTCCACAGGATGATCAAAAATCCGCAGAGACCAAGGATGCCTTCTTAGGAGTTGGTGGTTGGTATGAGGCCACCACATGACGGATCGGTCGAGACAAATTGAAAGGGATCAAAGCACCGTTAGGAAGGAAAGAATTATTTCCCTTCTGCTCTACTAACTTCTCCTCCTTGTCCTTCTGGAGTTCAGGACATCTACCAGTACCATGGCCTTCCCTATGGCAATAATAACAGACTATAGTAGACTTAGGAACAGAATTAGCTGGTTGAGGAGTGGCCAAGGAGGATATTTTCTGATCTATTTTATTCTCAAATGCATGAAGTAATTTAGTGATCTCATCTATTGTAGGTGTCTCCCGGTGGGTCTGAGGATTGGGTTTAGGTCTACAATTGGCTTCCATCTTATTCATGATTTTGTTAGATGCTTGAAAAGAGGGGGCAAGGACTGGTTCCGTGATTTTAGGTTTTTCAAATGTGAGAGCTGTTTGACCTTTCATCACTTTATCCACAGTATTCCTCAGAACCATGAAAGCAGGGAGCTTGAACCAATTGTCTCTTGTTGTGATCATGAATCCAGATTTCACCAATTCATCCTTAATTCTTTCCTGCACTCCAGGAGAGAAAGACTGAAAAAATTGCACTTGAATTTTGTCCAATGTATCAATGTGATTGTTCCAGATAATATAGGACTTGATAGGTTCCCAAGATTTTCTGAAAGTCTGATAGTTGGAGGCTGAGGAGATACCACCATTGGAGATCCATTGAGAAACCAGGGCATCCAAGTCTTGCAAAGTAAATCTGGCTACATCTATTTTTCCGCAATAGGCCAGCATAGCCTCCTTCAGGAGCCTCAAGTTGTGGGTTTTGAATCCCTTGAACAATTTGATAACCTCCATAACTTTGTCAGAAGGGATAAAAAATTGTAACTGATAAGCCATATCATATTCACTGGCACCATCCACTTCTGCAGCCATCTCATAGGAGTCCAGGAATTGTTTGACATTGGTCCCATTGAAGCCTAAATTTTTGTTCTGAGGTTTGATTTTGACCATCTTGGCCCAAACAGATTAAGAGGATCCAGCAGATTCCATGTTGAAGGGTTCCTAAGAGATCCAAACAAGCAGAGTTCCAAGGTGGCTCACAAGTGTTGCAAGAGTAGAGTTTCACAAAAACAACAAGGATCTTGCCCAGGCGGTGCACAATTGGGAGGACTTACTTCCAGACCAAGCTGCCTCCACGGATCAGAAAAAAAAGGAACAAGAAAAGAAAAGGAAAAAAAATCGGATTGTATTTCGGAGTTGATTCTTCAAGTTGGGACTGTAAATCCCAAGGTTGCTGGTTTGATCCCGGCCCGGGGAACCAAATGTAAGACTGCAAACGGTGCTAGGCCGTGGAAGTTCCGCGGAGGGGAAAGGTGCTGTATAGGCTGCCCTCCTGAGTGTAACAAAAATATTTAAATGTAACCAAGATCAAGGTCCAGAACCTGGTAAATGAGGAATCAAGGAGTAGAGGATAAAGATGATAATAGTTTGGTAGCAATGGAACAGCGCTATTGGAGCCAAGATTATGCAGGAAAAAACTTGAACAAAGAATTTAAAGTCCTCTTAGAGTTAAAAGAACAAAAGCTGTTGTATGTATCAAGGCCCACAAGCTAATAACTCTGGTTGTCAGCAGAAAATTGGGAATGATCAACTCAAACCCAAGCAACCTCCAGGTTCTCAATGAACCTGCCCAACTCTCCGCAATCAAGAGCTTGAAGTGTACCAGATAGCTGAGGGTGGCTGTACAAGACAAAGCACAATGTCTAAGAAGCTCCAAAGAAAACAGTAACTGATTTGAAGCAAGGATAACCTCAACACTTTTCAAGGGGCTCAAGAATAGACTGGCAGAATGCAACTCCAAAGAAAATAAAGGGAGGTATAACACTCCAGGTCTTAAGCTTAATAAGACCTCTTCAATCAATCGGGATTGGCTCCAGAAAGGTGATCAGGGATCAGGACCAGTATGGTCAGAGAAAGGGATCAAGTAGTGGTATAACACACTCAAAAATTCCAACAGACAGAATTTTTCTTCAAACAGCAAGGCTATTGGTTGGTGATAAGGATCAGGCCACAGAGGGGCAAAGACTCAGGGTCAACAATGGATCAGGTGGCAATTGAAGATATACCCAGGATAAGGATCAGGATTAAATTTCTTGATAATGGGGGGACACAAGCACACACCCCTATGGATGATTCTATTAACTGATGATCTGATGTATGATGATATGATATGATGATCCCCAAAAAAGCAGGGGAGATCCCCTCCTTTTATATACCAGAGGCCTATAGCCTATTTACAAGAGAGATTTACAAATGGGAGCGGAATTTTTTTTTTTTTTTTTTTTTTTTACAAGGATAAAGATCATGAGAAAACAAAAGAAGAAAAAAAAGAAACAAACAGGTACTTGGAGAAAAAGAAATCCAAAGAGGGACGCCCGCGGCCATCTTGGTGGGCCCTGGCGACTGCAGAGGCTTCGGATGAACGCTGGCAGGTGTCCGACGTGCATGGGCGACTGCCGAGCCCACAGACGACCGCCGGGAGGTGTCCAATGGGCACCGGCAATGTAAGAGACCCGCGGACAACCGCGAGCTAGGAGGGGAGGAAGAGGTTTGACGGTGACGTGGTGATGGGAATGAGATTGGGGATAAACTTGATGGTCTCAAGGGTGCTCCAAGGGAAGGGATGGATTGTAATAACCAACAAGCCTTGATGATAGCCTTGATTGTGGTGGTCATTGATCAAGTCGTTTCAAATCAATGGCTCATCATCATCTCGCCCAGGTACAATCAAGCATGATGGTAAGTCAGCCTCTTGGGGTACTTCCGACTAGGATCATGAGTCTTGGTCAATCTATGAGGGGCTGTGGGTAGGTGCGACGATCGAGATGATGATTGAGTTGAGGGCACCTAGTTGCTAGATGGCAAGTAATTTTTTTAAATTGATTGTTGACTGGTTTGGATTGCTTGAGTTCTTCAAAGATGAGGAAGCTTCTCCTGGGTGGTTGGTGCAATTGTTGATCGGAGAGTCAAACCAAGTGCTCTTGGATTGTATGTGTGGATGGTGGATGGCGATGATTTTTTTTTTTCTTTTTTTTTTGATAATTTTACCTATGAATGATGATAAGGAAAAAATTAAAATCTCCGAACTGGCCAGGGTGTCCAGGATGGGGCACCACACAGCATCTGGTCCAGGGTGTCCAGATTTGGTCACCACAACAGTTGAAAGGGCCTCAGGTCAATTGTTGGGGATATTGCTCAGCTCCTTCAATTGAATTAATAAAGGGGTTTGGAATTAATCAGTATAATATCAGACTGGGGCCATAAATCACTTGTTTATCTTGAATGAATACTTGATCACGGATGGAAAGGGGTCCATCAGGACTCCAGCGGGGTCAAAACGTACGTCCAAGTTCCTCAAGTTGAACAAATCCTTGTATGGCTTGAAGCAGGCACCCCTCAACTTGTACAAGAAACTCGTTGCATGGATCAAAGAGAATGGATTTGAGGAAAGCGACAGCAATCCTTGTCTCTATCTTCATTCAGACAAAGTCACCGCCCTCTTTTTCCATGTAGACGATCTTGTGGTCGTTGGGGATGCCAAAGGCTTCAAGACTAAGTTTCTCGACCGATTCAAAGACTCGTCAGCACAGGGGGTAGATACTTTGCTGGGAATGAAAGTAGACATCGGCTCTGACCACATAGCATTGTCACTGCCGAATCATATAAAAAAGGGACTGGAAGAAATGAACCTAATGGACGCCAAACCATTGAACAATCCCTGCACCTCTGGCCTTCACCTTCAGCCAGCTTCCGAACAAGAAATAGAAGACTTCCAAAAACTGGATAGGAACTATTGATTGCCTATAGGGCAACTCAATTTCATAGCCACGCTGGCGAGACCAGACATCAGCTTTGCTGTGTCAAACTTGGCCCGGTTCTCAGAAAGACCTGGCATTGCACATTGGAAGGAAGTGGAACATGTGTGGAGATATCTCCTCAAAACCATCAAATACCGCCTTGTCCTTCGAGTCAGAACTCCAGCCACCAGACTTGTCACGTATAGCAATGCAACCTGTGGGGATGATCCCGCTACCCGTTTATCGCAAACGGGACTCCTCTGCCTGCTCAAAGGGTCACCTGTCTACTGGACAAGCCGCCGACAGCGTAGTATCGCGCACTCCTTGACAGAATCTGAATGCAATGCGCTATTGGCTGGACACCTTGATGGACGCTGGATTAACCATCTCATAGGGGAAATCTGGAGAACCGTGCCTCTACCTCCCATTCACTTAATAGACAACAAAGGTCTTGAAAATAAAATAAAAAAATTTGGAGGTAAGTCACACGCAAGTACATAGACATCAAAATAAAGAGCTTACAGAATGACTGGAACAACGAGCTCATCAAAATCAAACTTATCTTGTCTCAAGATATGCTAGCGGATTCTCTCACAAAAGCAGCTAGTAAACCAGCTGTTGATAGACTTGCTAAGTTTATCGGTTCATAGGAATCATCCTGACATTGAGTTGAGCGGGCGTGTTGATATTTGTTCTTTTCATTCTTATTTGATGAACTCCTACCAGCCTTGTTGTCTCAGTTATCTAGTGTCCTGGGTTGTTGCTCTTCTTGCTTCCTGTTTCCATTCTCTTTTCCTTCTTCCTCTGTCAGTGCCTGCTTGGCTGTCACCGAGCGCTCGCAGCACTGTACCTACTCAGACGGGTGTCACTGCATGTCCCCTTTGTGTGATTCCGCTCTGAGGACTCAACCACTGCCGGTCCCAACATCTCGATACCACTCTCAGTCTGAACGCTCGCTGCCTAGGACAACTCTCAACCATATTCAACTCGCCTTGGTTGGATCAATCGGCGACTTTGACTTTGCTCATCTGATCACCACAGCATTGATATAGGAGTAGGTAACAGCTCCAGCTCTTCAACTCAATATCAGATTTGTCAAACTGATCACCTCATTCCGTTGGCAAGAACTCCTGGGAGAATTGGTTCTTACGTGGAAGCTAGTGGCTTGACACTCTACTTAGTCCATTCTAGGGCCATCACCCTGCTTTTATAGACCTTTCTTATGTTTGTTTTCTTCCATCTCTGTTGTTTTGCTGGTTCTGGCTGTTCTTGTCATACTCACCTCTCTGCTGCAATCTGAACAGCCTGGTCCAGGTTTTATCAGCTCTCCTTAAATTCAACAAAGAATACCTCAATTAACAAAGTAAGGAGCGAGAAATCCTTAAATACTATTACAGGAATTGATTACTCACCCTAAATTAGGTAGGGTCACTCACTGACCCCACCCTTGAATTCCAGTCCTTATATTTTTAAATAATTAAAAGGAAAAATACAAAAATTACAACACCTGTATGGCAATCTTTGGCCATACTAAAATTTCACATGTATTGTCACGTATAGGGTTTACACCTAAAATTCACTCAGAATTGAGGTGTTGTGTATATTTTAGGAGTTACACCCGGAAATGTGTTATGTCACAATTCCCGCGCGCAGCCCCGCATCATTACATAACCCTACAAACTAGCAGCAGCAGGATCCCGCATACTAGAGCCTCGCGTGCAGCTGATTCTGCCACGCACGCAGCCAATCCTACCCCGCGCGCATCTGTACTACTGAACCCCGCGCCTGGATCAGTCGTGACTAATCTGAAAACCAGGTACCACTCAGAAGAGCTACAACCTAGTTAGGGTTTCCTAGTATATGTAACAAAAGCACATATGCATTACTAATGATCTAAAAAGATTGAAACTTAAATAAAATTAATGAAAATTAAGTTTTAAACATTTTTTTAATAATAAATCAAAGATCAAGGACTACCACAAAAACCACGGATTTTGATCTTTGAAGACCACAAAACACTACAAGAAGTGTTCATAAAAATTATTGAAATGATCTGCAGATAATGGAAAATTAGTAAAAATCCACATCTGCACGCTTTAAAGCAATATCAATAGTACAATTGAAGGATGAGTACAAAATGATCAAATTTAAGCCATAACAGATTAACAGATCCTGTGGCTAAAATAGTACAGAAATCCAGCAGATCTAAGGACAGCTGATTGACAGAACCAAGTAGACGTGCTAATTTTTCCCTGACTGGCCTTCCAGCCTCAGCCCACGAGTAGAAACCTTTCTACGTGCCCTGAGAAGACCAAAATAACCCCAAAAAGGTATTTGTACAGACCTCTTTGGATCCAATCAGTTAATCAGTTGCCAGGAATTGTTTATTATCAATCAGACACCCTGTCATTATTAATCAATTGCTTATATAAAGATAAGCTAGTGATTTATGACTTAGTCTGCAGTAGTATTATTTTACCTTTATAACCAATCAACCATTCAAGTTGAGTCAAGCAATCTACCCCCATCTGCTCTGAAACCCTTCCAATTATTCCAGGATTTTCGTGGTAAAGTGCTCAGAGTAAGTGTTACCCTTCCTGTCTAGGCCGCTTGTGCTGTTAAGCCCGGCCATCAGTGGAATAAGTCCTTTCTGAGGCACCCATATTTATTCCAAGGTTCTTAAAAACTGCCTAAGGAGGCCCCTTGAAGAGAGGTTGCTTGTCTGTAAAGATCCCCAGTAGTATAATACTGTGGCCCCTCTTTTATATTATATTGAAAACCATTTACTACCAAACCAATTAAACCTTGCAACTGCTCTTATTTGAGCTTCTAAGCATATATTATTGGAATAAAAATTATTATTATCATTTCAGCATTTTTATCACTCTCTGTAGCTAAAGGACTGCAAGGTTCCTGGTATCAGAGAGCTGACACCTTTGAATCATTTTCTGAAGATCTATCTGGGTAGCTTTTGGCTTCCAGATTATCTTTTTAATAGAAAACATTTCCTATTCGGCTTGGGCTTCTTTGAACTCTTCCCAATATTTCACGTGCTCTCTGAGTAATCTTTGATCCTGGCTTCCTTGGCCAGATTCTGCCAGAGTGGAGGGGGGCTTAATTATACTACCTTCTCCAGCTCTAGGTTGGGGGAGGGAAGAAGTATCTGGGGCTGTTCCTTGTCCATCAAAATTTTATTCATGGGTTCCAGTCCCCTCAGAGTTGTCATTATTGGTGCTCTCACGGGTACTGGGCGCCCCTGGCAAAGATCCATAGGAGGGAATTCTACCTGGGGCTCTTGTGTTACATCTATTCATATCTGAATAAATTGTTCATTAATATTCTCCTTTCTACAGAAAAAAATCTGTAAAGATAATTTTCATTCAAAAATCACTGAAGTTGATATTCATAGGTACAAGGACTTTATTGAGATTAAATTTGTCCTTAATAGGTAATCCTACAGAGTCTTGCTTTGTCCCAATGGGGTTTTCACTTGTCCAATGAATATTTTCAGGGCCTCTAGATTTATCTGGGACTTCTTGATCCAATAAATCAGTTTGAGTGGTTGTGGTTTCTGGTATAAGAGTGTAAACTGATGTTGAAAGGTTATTTCATTTTTCAATAAAATACATTGATATTTTTTAATAAAAATAATATGGTAATAAAAGTTTCTTACTTTAATATTTTCAAAAGTAATTTATGCTTTATTTCTTCCAAGCTTTAAGTTTTCTTATTGGGCCTGGAAGTTGATACATTTCTCAAAATCATCTTTTTCAAGAATTTTATCTAAGTCTTTCCGTGCAGAAGAGATATTAAGTTGCTCAGCTTGAGTTAAAGCTTTTCAACCAGTAGGTTTATAATTTTTAATATATTCTTTGTTTCTTATCTTTAAAATATTAAAATAATGGATTATTAATTCTGCATTGGTTTTTAAATCCACTGCAAACCAATTTAAATGATTAATCATGGTTAAAAATTCAGATAGATTTATCTTTGGTTTAATTTTACATAAAATGTCTTGTCCAAGGTATTAAACAAAACAAAATGGAATATTTCCCAGCCAGACCCCCAATTTTCAGCCTCCTGGGTGCTAAGACCCTTTCTATCCTTTAGCTGCCAGAGGTGATAGAATTAATAATAAATATATGATTTAACAAATGCTTCAAAAATCTGTAAAATATTTGCATAAAGCTTATTGCAAGGTTAATTGGTTTGGTTATGGTTTATTGTTAGTAATGAATATAGGTAAATTGATTATTAAATATTTTTATAGAGGGGCCACAATTATATTGGGGATATTCAACACCTCTCTTCCGGGAAATCAGTAGGAAAACACGTAATCCTGTTTACTTTGGGCCCTTTAGTTTAAAAGATATTTTGCCCAAAGATGATATTTACATAAAATACATGGTGGAGTGGCAGGGCTTTTTAACCAAGCTGCCATGACAGAGAAAGTATAATAAGACTCACTGGTATATTATTAAATCCTTTGGGTATCTGTTTGGGACGTGCAATGATGGGTTAAACCTGTATACTGGGGCTATAAGGTTGTCCGGAAGTGTAAATTGATAAAAAGAGGTTGAGGACGTATATTATAAATCAGACTAAGCCAGAAATCACTTACTTATCTCTTATAAGTATTTGATTACCTTGGCATGGTGTCTGGATAACAATATAAATGTTTCTCTGTGTATCAAAATCCTCTAAAGAGATCTTTATTTATAGTTTTGGGATTGAAAATATTGTCCTTCTGAGGGGTACAGGGGCTCAAAGGAGTGGACACTGAGGCTATCATGGTAACCAGTGGTAGCTTTCCATGTTTTCTTGGTGCTGTGACACGGGTAGCATCTGATTCAACAGGGTATGGGAATTTTTCTAATTTATAATTGATGTTTGGACGTGTGAATAACACTAAGCTGTCCTTTTTATTTAATATTTAATTGATTATCCTTATTAAATGTTAACATTAAGGTAATAATTCTTTTGATAGAAATTCCTACGGATATTTGGATGTCAGGTGAGTTATCATTATGTATTAAATATTTGTAGTATATTCATGATATTGATTTTAAACCTTATTTTCAAAATCCAGTTGATTTCCTAAAATAATTACTTGAAAATGTACGTCATGGGTATTTGTTAACTTTCTGAACCCATCTCTCATGGTGCGTGCGCGCAACCGTTACCCTGTAACGGGGATCCCCAAATTCTCTGTTTATTCTGATAAGAGAAGGCTCTGTCTCTGATCGCGGTTTCTTCAACTGTGCTTCTGTTCCTCCATTTCCTTCTTCATCTCTATTCTTTCTTTCATATCTATTTCCATTCTTTCTGTCTTATCTATTTCCTTTTCCAAACCGTCGCCTCTCAATACTTCCGTCCAACTAATCAAAATTGTGAACTCGATAGCTCTGCCTGGTAAGACTCCAAAGCCTCCGCTTGACTCAACAACTCCATCTGACTCTCTGTTATCCTCAGTCTGTCTCTGTTCCATCTGATCTACCTGGCCCATCAACCTTCAATAAACCTCATGAGATTGTATAGCTGCCACTCAACCTATACTGATGATATAACTTGTAGGATCCTCTCTTTCTGAGTTATCTGTTTCTATACGTTTTCTCATTTCTCATCTCATTCTAATATCCTGTTCAGCCTACTGGTTCTGCATCCTCTAGAAATCTAAACAAATCTTATCACGGTTAAAAGCTGAAAGTCTACAAGCAAACTCACCATGCAAAACATGACAGAACCAGTGGGAACAAACAATTATTTTCATCAGGTGTCTCTCAAAGCATCTGTCGACGCCATACCCCCCTTAAACAAAGAGAATTACTCCATATGGCAAGAAAAAATGCTCATGCTATTCAATCTCAAAGACATCAAGGATGCCATCACTACGAATACCGGCCCTATGTCATCAAAACAAGACCAAGAAATTTTGGCAATTATTCTCTCCAAACTTGAAAGTACAACGCATGCCAATGTCGTTAATTCCTCTAACATCTACTCTTTGAAACTCTTATGGGCTGAGATCACTCAAAGATTTGCGTCTTCAGAGACATCAAACAGAGCTAGGGTCTTCAACCACTTTCTCCATTCCTCTTTCAACAAAAATTCTATCAATGGATTCATTACTGAAATGCAAAAGGCCATCACAAGAATGACCAACGTTGGTATAGAATTACCTTAAGATATATTAGCTTATCTCCTTCTCTTCAAATTTCCCCCGATTCTCGAAAATTTAAAACAGCAAATTATGCATGTTGAGAAGAATCTGACGATGGAAGTTGTGTTCAATCACCTCACCCAGTATAATAATGAAAGAAAGGCTCAATTGACTTCTACCAAACCCTCAACCAATGTCTCTCTAGTAGCTACCAAAACCCAAAATAACAAGGAAAAAAAGAGGGTCAGGATGAAATTCCACGAAGGATACCATGAACCCAACGCTCCTCATCCCAAATTGTCATGCTTTCATTTACATCCTCAGATTGCTCCAGAGTGGTGGATAGAGCAACAAAACATTTGGAAAAATAAAACAAAAAAGAATCCAACTATTAATTACCATGCCCTACTCATGTTATGGATCAATGCGGACAACACCCCTAATCTCCTTCTAGACTCGGGAGCAAACGTCCACATTTTTAACGATTTAAAATTATTTTCTACCATCCAACTTCAGGACAAACCTGATGAAATCAAAAAAGGCAAACTCAAAGCTAACCTTAAGATACGCGGAACGGGGACAGTTAAACTTGAATGGAATGACTCAGTTGTCACTCTCAAAGACTGCGTTTACGTTTCTGACATTGTAGTTTATCTGATTAGCCCCGGACTCCTTGCCAAGAAAGTTTTTTCTCTCTCTCAAGTTTGTGACACGTTCTCTGTGGTTTGAAACAACCAACTTTTTCTGAAGGGTTTAATCAGAGATAACCTATTTGTCATTGAAAGAACCCAATCTGTAGACCAGAAACAAACGGTGAATCTTTCAAATCAATCCCCCTGTCCTAATCTTTCTCTTCTCGATATCCACCAGATGTACGGACATGCTTCTCTCACCACTCTCAAACCTTTGATAAAAGATCTCCACACCAAGGAAGAACTTCTCAACTTCCAATGTGACAGTTGTGTCAAGAGCAAGATCACAAGATCGCCCTTCTCTGGTTCCTCTACCCCCGCTAGCAAACCTCTAGACAGAATTCATCTTGATTTGGTCAGTCCAATTAGCGCTCAATCTAAGGCCGCTCATCAATATATGCTCACCCTGGTCAATAACTATACCAGCTACTTAGCTGCATTCCCTCTCACATCCAAAGACAAAACTCCAGACACTATCATCAGCATTCTAGAAAATGAATATAAAAGGCTAAATTACTACCCTTCCGAAATTTTCTCAGATAAAGGTACTGAGTTTACCAACACAACTCTCAAAGATTTTGCTAAGAAGAAACACATCACACTTTGAACGTCTAAACCCTATCACTCTCAACACAACGGGCAAGCAGAAAGGGCAAAGAGAACTATAATAGAATCCGCTCAAGCCACCTTCTCCTCATCTCAATTGGCAAAGAATTATTGGCACATCGTGGTTTGTAGTTGCTGCTTTATGCTCAACCAGGTCCCAAGGGAAGGTATTCAATCCTCTCCCTGGGAACTTATGTTTGGTAAGAAACTTCCCGCTAATTATTTGAAACCCGTAGGCTTGTCTGCTATTTATCTTGCCAATAGACTCCAGAAGGGTCGAAAATTTGACAAAAAAGGTCTTGAAGGAGTGTTGGTTGGATTTAATCCTGCCTTCCACTCCTACCTAATACTCAACTCACTTGGAGGCATAGTCAAAACAAAACATGTAAAATTTCTCAAACATTTATTAGACAATTTTCCCCTCCTTGAATCTCCCGGATTAGACATCTTCTCTCAGACTATCTCAGAATCCAATGAAAACAATTTCTCTTCCACCAATAAGCAATATGCAATCAGAGAAACTAATACTTCTCAAATCAAATCCGACTCTGATCAAGATGAAGCAAATTCTTCCAATTCTCAAAGCTCAGACTCTATTACTATTACTGCTCCTGAACCAACAACAAGAGGGATGGATCTAAGACCTAGACGCGAAATTCAGAAACCTGAAAGATACGGGTTCCATCACTACTACAAACCTCCATCATACAAAGCTGCCCGGAAGTGCCCCGAATGGCTTAAATGGAAAACAGCTTCCGAAGACAAACTCGCATCTATTGAAGCACAGAAAGTCTGGGAAGAATACTATGATGAACCGGACAATATCCTGAACACAACCTGGGTATTCAAAGTGAAGGAAAACAGTCACGGAAAACCTGTCAAGTATAAAGCTTTCCTATGCATCCAGGGGTTTGATCAAATTCAAGGTGTAGATTTTGATGAAACCTGGGCACCCACTGGAAAAATTGGGTCTCTTTGACTTGCGCTCATCTATGGACTGAAGAATGGAATGTCCTTCCCTCAATTTGATGTGAAGGGAGCTTTTCTAAAAGCTCCACTGACCAAGACTGTAATAATTAGAACGCCCAAGGGCTCAAACCAAAAATCACCCTATCTTAAATTAAAAAAGTCCCTATACGGTCTCCGTCAATCTCCCAAAAACTGGTACAAGACTCTAACCTCCTGGATCAAATCACAATGCTTCGAAGAATCAACGGGTGATCCTTGTTTATATATTAATCCAAAGTCAAGAGAGTTAATCTATTTTCATGTTGATGACCTCATACTAGTAGGAAAATCGGACGATTTTGCTACAAACTTTCTGACCAGATTCTCAAACTCATCCTGCCATCCCCCAAATACTATCCTCAGTATGCTAATGGAGATTGAAGGAGATACAATCCTTCTGAGCCAACCCAAACATATCAATTGTGGATTGGAGGAATTGGGACTTACTGATTGTAAGGACACCAACTCTCCTCTCACACAAAATCACCATCTTGAGCCGGCTTCTGACGTAGATCACGCGGATTTTTCTCAACTCAATATCAATTACCAATCTGCAATCAGACTCTTGAATCATATCTCCCAGTACACTCGTCCCGACATTTCTTACGCTGTATAAAGTTTGGCTAGGTTTAATGCTAAGCCCGGTCTATCTCATTGGGAAGAAGTACGCAAGGTATGGAAATATCTAAAAACAACTAGAAATCTAAAATTGACACTCAAGTACAATCCTTCAGAAGAAACTGCGTCTGGATATAGTGACGCCACTTGGGGGATGAGCCTATTCTTTGCAAGTCTCAAACGGGATACATAGTATTCCATTACGGCAGTCCAGTTATCTGGAAGTTGTCTAGACAGCGGAATATAACCTATTCCTCAATCAAATCCAAACTCAACTCCCTACTCAACTGCTAACTTGAATTGAAATGGATCACTCACCTCATCAGTGAAATCAACTCTTCTATCTATATCAAACCTATAATTCATATAGACAATAAAGTTTTAGATGATAAAGTAAAAAAGTTTGGCTCTCACTCAAAATATTGACACATTGATATCAAGACCAAAGGATTGCGTGACGATTTCTCCCTTCTCAACTTTGATCTAATTCTTGTGCCCACCAATAAAATGATAGAAGACCCTTTAACTAAGGCCACTTCAGTAGGCGCTCTTAAACTTTTACAAAAACATAATTTCTCCAAAACTGTCGCTTCTTAACTTTCCCATCTTACCAGTCACGGAGGGTGTTAACTTTCTGAACCCATCTCTCCTGGTGCGCGCGCGCAACCGTTTCCCTGTAACGGGGATCCCCAAATTCTCTGTTTATTCTGATCAGAGATGGCTCTGTCTCTGATCGCGGTTTCTTCAACTGTGCTTCTGTTCCTCCATTTCCTTCTTCATCTATATTCTTTCTTTCATATCTATTTCCATTCTTTCTGTCTTATCTATTTCCTTTTCCAAACCGTCGCCTCTCAATACTTCTGTCCAACTAATCAAAATCGTGAACTCAATAGCTCTGACTGGTAAGACTCCAAAGCCTCTGCTCGACTCAAAAACTCCATCTAACTCTATGTTATCCTCAGTCTGTCTCTGTTCCATCTGATCTACCTGGCCCATCAACCTTCAATAAACCTCATGAGATTGTATAGCTGCCACTCAACCTATACTGATGATATAACTTGTAGGATCCTCTCTTTCTGAGTTATCTTTTTCTATACGTTTTCTCATTTCTCATCTCATTCTAATATCCTGTTCAGCCTACTGGTTCTGCGTCCTCTAGAAATCTAAACAAATCTTATCAGTATTCATGTAATATTTTTACATTGTAAGTTTTCTTAGTATGTCACGAAGATTTTGATGTCTAGAAATTTTCATAATAGTATATTATAGTATTTTAATATATTTTTAGAAGTAGTCATCATGTTATTTTTGATATTTTTGGTAATTTGAATTATAATTAATAAAAAATAGGTATAAATGTTATTTAACTATTTTCATATACTTTTATGTACTTTTAGACTATTTACTATCCACAGAACATTTATTACATATGTAGAATGTTCCCGTGTGGGCTGTAGAATGTTTAGGGGGAACCTAAGTTTCTCAGGCTGCCTGTCACTTTTTCAACCCATATTCCCCCGGCTTCATACTTTTCGGAGGCCCGGGGCTGAATACACGACTTTGACAGAGTGACAGAGCTTTAGCTCAGCCGCGCGCGGGTGCATTGGCTGCTGCGGCTGCGTGCAGGAATTGTGACAGAACACATGTTGGTCTGTAACTCCTAAAATATACACAACCCCTCAATTCTGACTGAATTTTAGGTGTGAAACCTATACGTGACAATACATGTGAAATATTTAATTGGCCAAAAAGCTCAATAGTGGTGCCGTGCTATTTTTGTCTTTTTTTCCTTAATTATTTTCAAATTTTAGGAGTTTGATTTCAAGGGTGGGGTCAGTGAGTGACCCTTCCTAATTTTGGGTGGAAAATGCATTTTAGCAATAATATTCATGTTTTTCCTACTCTTTTTTAGGTTTTTTTATTATTTTTATTTGTATTCTATTTCTGTTACTTTTGCAGCTTTCTCTGCAATAGTAGAAAGCTGAAAGTCCGACTTAAACTAGCTTCCTTGTATATTTGGAGAAGGCAAACAGAAGTTTTCAGTTTATATCCTGCAGGTTGTTCAAGCCCCAGTCCAGGATTTTTGATCAATTTTCTAAAAATCTTCCTTTGCATTCCTTTCTTATTTGTTTTTTTATTGTTTGGGTCTTCTGGGAGACCAAGGTTGGATTTGAGGGTGGCTGGTAGGCAATTGATCAAATACAATTAGTTGTTTGTTTATGTGGATTTGGGGATTTGATAGTGTTGGAAAGCCAAATTTAATTTGGGTCTTCTTCTTTTTTTTTGGTTGGCTTGTCTTGATGTTTTTGATTTATTTGGAAAAATCATTCCACCTTGAGGCTGGTGGTGTTTTGGTTGGATATGGAGATGAGAGGAGGGAGGTCCAAGTAAACAAGGGGCAAGAAATGCAGTAAAGGTGTTGTTTTGCGGGGAATGGGTATCTTTGAAACTACAGGAGTTATCCCAATTGAGAAAAATCCAGGTGGCAGTAAAAGTGGTCTGATTGATTCAAGAGGTATCCCAATTGGGATAAATGATGTTTGGTTGATGTTTTTGCTTTTGAGAGAATACATCATTCCAACTCTGTTTTTCATAGAGAATTAATGGTTGTACTTAAACAAACCCAATGCCTTGATGTGAAGAATCTGATTTTGATTCTGTTGAGAGAAGATTATTTACATGCCTTTTTCAGAGGATTTGAAACTATGTATTCTGATGGGATCAGAGTTATTACCAGCTTTTCTTATTTTTAAAATTTCCTAAGATATTTGATTTTGATGTCTAGGTGTTTAGTCTTAGATTTGGAGCAAGAATGTTTCATCTTTTTGGTCATAAATTTGTTGTCTAAATTGAAAACGGGGGTTTGGGAGTGTGTTGGCCACAATTCTTGAATTAATTTGGTGATTCAAAGGCCTTCCTGATGGCATTCAGTGATTAAATTGAAATTGGCTTTTGTGGAAAACATTGAGATGTTCTGTTGTTTGCAGCTATTCCAGGAGATGGGAAAGTTGGAACAGAAGGGGATATAGCCACTTTTAAGAATTAAATAACTGTATTAGGAATCAAGTGTCATCTAATCATGTCTTGTACCACCCGGGGAGCCCCTCTCTTCCACCAAGTTGGGTCTCTTCCCCAAACAAGATTACCTTGGAGCTCTTTGGCTGTTCTTCTTGTAGAGAGGAACAGCCGTTGAGAAAAACTACTGCTGAGCAACAGGCCTCACTCAACCACGGATCTGAAGATGCCCGCGAGTTCAACCAACGCTGCAAATGCTCCAAAAGGAGAACACGGGCTGCACTGACAATCTGGTGGTTTTATTGGGATGCCTGTTGTGTTTTCTAGAGGAGAGGGATTGTGCCTTGTCTCAGCACTGGTGTTTTCTCATTTTGTTTTTTTTCATTTCCTCAGTCTCCTTCATTTTCTTTTGTTCCTTGTCATACTCAAACTTCCTACAAAACACTCAAAATCAAACAGAAAACTCAAGATACTCGACAGCCACCTCTTCAGTCATCCTTCAAGACTGTACCTCTCTAACTGGTGAGATCATTTCGCAATCATGATCATCTGAAAACAAATCAGCCTAAGATCATCATTTCACCATTCAGCTCCGCCACGTCCTCTTCCAACCTCTCTCAACACAGTAGTCATTTCAACCCAGGTTACCTTCTCATGGTGTTGGTATTCTCTTTCCTTGTTTTTGGCTGGCTTTCATTCTGGTTATATGTTTCTTTTCATGTTCTAGTCTTGCTGGTTAAATTTGATAATCATTCATCAAAGTAATACTCCTCTTCCTTCTCTTTCTTTTTTTGAACAATCCTTCTACTTTCATTTACTCCTGCTCTTTATCATCTTGACTGCTCAACTCCTCTTGACCTATGACCTGATCTCCTTCAGTTGAATCACAACTCATTTGGCTTGACATTCCTCTAGACCCAGTTTGACTTCTCCAAAAACCCTTGTCCAATCAAGTATCACCGTCCATGGATTCTTGCCTGGTAAGAACCTGCTCCTCAAGATCACACTGGTTCTAACTCTCTGAAAACCCAGCTCTGCCGCCTACAGTCATCTTTCTACATCTCCTTGCCTCTATCATGCTTGTGATATCAGATCCATCTTGTAATATCTAAATAAAGTCTAGACTGTTTTTCTCTTCATCTTTCTTCCTCTTTGTAAATCTCACTTCTGGTCTTCCAACTTCCTAAATTCTGTTCATAATCTGCTGGTTTTTAGTTCAAAGAAATTCAATCTCAATTTTATCATGGTTAAAAGCCAAAAGTCGATTCCACCTTACCAAAAATGAAAAAACAAGCGGGAGCAACCAAATACTTCTATCAGGTTTCACTCAAGGCCTCAGTCAATGATATTTTTCTTCTCAATGGGGAAAAATAATCTATCTTACCAGACATGATGATTATTTTATTCAATCTCAAATACATCAAAGAGTTCCAGACTAGAAACTTGGCTCAACTACCAGTAAAGAAAGACAGAGAAATCCAAGCCATCATTCTATTAAAAATTGACAGCACAACCCATGCAATGTTGTCAACTCTTCAAAGATAATTTCATCTAAGTTACTCTGGGCAAAGATAACCCATAGATTTGCTTCATCAGAAGCTTCCAATAGAGCTTTCATCTTCAACCAATTTCTTCACTCCCCATTCAATGAAAACGCAATTGAATTATTCATGAAGGACATTAAAAAAGCCCTCACTCACATGGCCAACATTGGAATAGAACTACCAAAGGACATATTGGGGTACCTGATACTTTTCAAACTTTCAACTACTCTAGAGAATCTGAAACAACAAATTATTCACAGAGAAAAATTGGTAACAGTAGATGTTGTATTCAACCACTTGACCCAGTACAAAAACAAGAACAAAAAACAATTCAAAATAGGAAAATTCACCCCCAATGTCTCATTAGTTATTACTAAGAGAAGGACATACAATTAATACATAAAGGTTTTAATACAGTGAAAGGAAGGCTTTCACAACACAAATGCCCCACATCCCAAGTCCTCCTGTTTTTATCTACACACTCAAATTTCTCCAGGATGGTGGTTAAAAAAAAATGAATGTAAAAACAGAACCAAGAAGACCCCTACCATTAAATATCAAGCACTACTAACTCCCCAAATTAACACAGACAACACACTTAATATCTGCTTGGACCTTGGCACAAATATTAATATATTTAACAACCTCAAATAATTCACCTTGTTTAACTTACAGGAAAAGCTGGAGGAAATCAAAACAGGAAAGTTGGAAGGTAATCTCAACATAAGGGGAACAGGCATGGTCCCACTTGAGTGGAAGTAATCTATCATAGCGCTTGAAGAATGTATGTATGTACCTGAAATTTTAGTCAACCTGAAGAGCCCTGGTCTCCTGGCAAAGAAGGGTTGCAACCTCTCACAAGAACAAGGTGAATTTTACATCACTCAAGGTGACAAGACAGTTCTCAAAGTCTAATAAGAGATAGCTTATTTGTGATTGAGAAGCCCCAAATTTCTGGAAACAAATTATCAGTCATTCACTTGAACCAATCCTCAATAACTTCATTGGCCAAAATCCAATCACTATCCAATCTTCATAAGATGTATGAACACCCTGATCTCTTATGTCAAAACTATTCTCAAGCATCAGTATTCCAAGGATGAATTAAACAACTTCCAGTGGGAAAGCTGTGTTGTCAGCCTCCTGGATGCCAAGAACCTTGCTATCCTTTAGCTGAAAGAGGTGATATAGTAAATAATAAATATATTATTTAATAAATGCAGAAAAAATCTGTAAAATATTGAGATTAAGCTTATTGCAAGGTAAATTGGTTTGGTTATTTTTTATTGTTTTATATCAATATGAATAAATTGATTATTAAATATTTTTATAGAGGGGCCACAATTATATTGGGGATCTTTAACACCTCTCTTCAGGGATCTCAGTATGAAAACACGTAGTCCTGGTTACTTTGGGCTCTTTAGTTTAAAGAATATTTTACCCAAAGATAATATTTATATAAAATACACAGTGGAGTGGCAGGGCCTTGCAGCCAAGCTACCACGACAGAGAAAGGATAATAAAACTTACTGGTATATTATTAAATCCTTTGAGTATCTATTTGAGACCTTTACTGATGGTTTAAACCTGTATACTGGGGTTATAAGGTTGTTCAGCAGTTTTAATTGATAAAAAGAGGTTGAGGACGGATATTACTGATCAGACATTGCCATAAATCACTTGCTTATCTCTCAAAAGTATTTGATTACCTTGGCACGGTGTCTGGATATAAATATAACTGGGTCTCTGCCCATCAATATCCTCAAAAGAGATCTTTGTTTATAGCTTTTGGAGTCCCAATATTGTCCTTCTGAGGGTTGTAGGTGCTCAAAGGGACGGACACTAAGGCTAGCAGGGTAACCAGGGGTAGCCTGTCATGTTTTTTTGGTGCTATAGCACAAGTAGCATCTAATTCCACAGGGTATGGGAATTATTCCACTTTATAATAGACAGGAGGACGTGTGAATAACACTAATCTGCCTTATTTCTGTATTATTTAATTAATTATCCTTAGTAAATGTTCCCAGTAATTTAATAATTATATAAATAGACATCTCTACGGACATCTTGATGTCACTCAAGTTCTCATTATGTATTATATAACTGGAGTAAAATTCACAATATTGATTTTACTCCTTATTTTTGAGTTCCAGTTGATTTACTAAGATAATTACTTAAAAATATAATTCATGTGAATTCATGTAATATTTTTACCTGATTAGTTTCCTTAGTATGTCACAAAGACATTGATGTCTAGCAATGCTCATAAAATGATATTTAAGTATTTTAACATATTTTTAGAAGTTTTCATTGTCTTATTTTCGACATTCTTGTTACTTTGAATTTTATTAAATAAAAAATATGTATAAGGATTATTTATGTATTTTTATATAATATTATGTATTTTTAGACTGTCTACTATTCACAGGAACATTTATTACATATGTAGAATGTTCCCATGTAGGTTGTAGCATTTTTACACGGTACCTGAGCCTCTCAGGCCGCCTGTCACTCTGTCAACCCGTAGTCCCGCCGCTGCGTACTTGTCAGAGGCCTCGGGCTGCGTACACAACCTTGACTGAGTGACAGGGCTGTATCTCAGCCATGGGCGGGTGCATTGGCTGCCGCGGCTGCGTGTGGCAATTGTGACAAAACACATTTCCGCCCGTAACTCCTAAAATATACACAACACCTCAATTCTTACTGAAATTTAGGTGTGAAACCTATACGTGACAATTTGTGTGAAATATTTAATTGGCCAAAAAGCTCAATAATGGAGCCGTAGTATTTTGGTCTTTCTTTCCTTAATTATTTAAAAATATAAGGAGTTGGATTTCAAGGGTGGGGTCAGTGAGTGACCCTACCTAATTTTGCGTGGGAAATCCATTTCTTTAATAATATTTATGGTTCTCCTACTCCTTTTTAGGTTAATTGTATTATTATTATTTTTATGTTATTTTTGTTACTTTTGCAGCTTGCTTTGCAATAGTAGCAAGCTGACATGTGTAAGAAGTAAAATAAAAAGGCTTCCCTTTTCAGAAACCTCAAAACCTTCATCTAAGCCTCTTGAACAAATCCATCTTGACTTGATGGAAAAATCACTCCTCAATCAAAGTATGGTCACCAATACATCCTGACTCTTGACAAAAACTTTACGGGCTGACTTGCCGCTTTTCCTCTCCTATCCAAAGATGAAACTCGAGATTTCATCATCAGTATCCTGAAGACTGAATACAAACAACTGAAATACTACTCAAATTAAATCTTCTCAGATAAAGGAATGGAATTCACTAAACATACCTTGAGGGATTTATACAAGTCCAAACATATCAAGCTCCTGACCTCCAAACCCTATCATTCTCAACACAACGGCTGAGCCAAACCAGCCAACTGTACAATCATAGAGTTGGCACGTGCAAATTTTTCCTCCTCCAGATTGAATAAAAGCTACTGGAAAATTGTGGTCAGAATCTGCTGTTTAATGCTTCATTAATTTCCTAGGGAAGGTAATTACCAATCCCCTTGGGGACTTATGTTTAACAAGAAGCTCCCTCCTAAATATTTGAAGCCTGTAGGATCTCCTGTTATTTATCTTGCAAATTTTTTACAAAAAGGTAGGAAATTTGATGAGAAGGGATTGGAAGGGAGCTTAGTTGGGTTCAATCCAGTTTTCAGTCTTATCTTATCCTCAACTCATCTGGTGCTGTTGTTGAAACCATATATGTCCAGTTCCTTAAGAATCCGCTTCACAATTTTCCTCTCCTCATATCGCCAGGGATCAATCTTCACAGTCAAAAAAACTCTTATTCAAAAAAATCTTAGTCCTGTTCAGTATAAAAAAAATAAACCATCCAAGAATCTCACAAAAATCTCTCCAATTGGATTTGGAAATGGATGAATCAGCAACTGTGGCCTCATCATCTCCTGATCCTGTTCCTCTTCCCTCTACTGATCCAGAACTCCCTATCCAATTTATCTTGCAAAGGCCTAGGCAAGAGACCAGAAAGCCCAAAAAATAAAGTTTCAAGCATTACTATGAACCTCCTTCATATAAAGCTGCTCACAAATTTCATGAGTGGCCAAAGTGGAAGAAGGCCGCTGAAAACAACCTGAATTCTATATAACTTCAAGTTGTCTGGGAAGAATACTATGGCACCCCGGTGTGGTAGTCCAAAAATGTCCTATAGCCACCAGACTCACTATTCAAGTTTAACAACAGCTCAAACCCTCAAAGTAACCTCAGGAATGGATTCAACATCCCAAATAACCTATAGTCACTCAACCAAAGTACCCCTCTATCCCTCATGGATTAGAAGATACAGTCCAACAAACCTTCAACTGTGGAAAACTCATACCCAACCAGGTGTCACATCCCTGTAGAGGACATAAGACATACCTTCTAAACCCTCAAGTACATACCAGTAAAAGCTTACCCTCAACACCAGGACCATACAACCCTGTCACCTCACAAGCATACAGAAATACAGATCCAGGAGGCAGTGCAAGCAGTCAGACCCAATCACCTCACCAGCATACAGAAATAAAAACCCCAGAGGTAGTTCAAGTATTCAGGCCCAATCACCTCACCCAAAATACAGGACAAATATAAATACAATAGGCTGTGCAGAAGCAATACCAGGAACAATATATGCAGGAGGAATTCAGACCAGTCTCAACCAAACAAACCATAAAGTACAAAGAACCTCAGCACCACAAAGCAATTTATGCAGGCAGTAGCATGTGATACATAACAAACCATGCAATACCAAAAAAAAAAAAGCACCACATAGCAGTTTATGTAGTCAGAAGCATGTGATAACCAAAAAAACTACCAGTATCAAACAAACTCAGAACCACACAGAAATTTATGGAGCCAGTAGCATGTGATACCAAACAAACCACCAGAACCATGAAGTATAAAACAAACTCAGCACCACACAGCATATTATGCGGCCAGTAGCATGTGATACCAAACAAACTACAAGAACCATGCAGTATCAAACAAACTCAGCACCACACAGCAATTTATGCAGGCAGTAGCATGTGATACCAAACAAACTACCAGAAACATGCAGTGTCAACCCACCACAGCACTGCCCAGCAATTTATGCAGGCAGTCAAGACCATGCAGCAACAAAACAATTACCAGTGAATGCACAGAAACACATGCAGGAAGAATCAATTAGCACCAGACCAACCGTTAGTAATGCACAGGACTATATTGTATCTTCACTTCACAGCAGTTTATGCTGGGTTTTGCATGCATGAAATGCCTTCCCAGCTTTTCCCAACCAGCAGAAATGCCTCATGTAACTTTAAAAGCCTTTTCAAACTAGCTAAAATGTCTCATGTAATTGTACCTCACTGTTACTCACCAGAACAGGGAGAAACCTCATGGGCAGCCTTGAGCACCCCTCAGGGAAGGAATTTTGTATTTATGGAGGGCCCCTCTGCGCTATCCAAGTTGTATTATCAGCACTCACCTACCCCAATCCAACCCATTCATCTGTGGTACCTACCCTGATGAATATTATTAGTGAATCAGTTATAAAGGAAACAAGAAATCAGTGACCAAGTTATAACCCATCTTCAACCAATTAAACCACCTAAAAATTGCTTGAATAAGAGTTCTTCTGTTAATTAAATATTCAGCACCACATTAAAGAAAAACCACCCATTAATTTATAAATATCCCTTAGAAAGAAATAGAGCACAACAATTAGAAACTACCAACCTTCTCTCTACCAAGCCCCCTGTGGGTAAACCCATCCTTGGGTCCTCTCCTGAATAATATCCCTTTGATAAATCTTTGAACCCTTTGATATTGGGATATTGGTTAAGATGAAATATATCTGATCAAAAATTGATCAAAAATCCAATTCATCTGGTCTATTCTTCAACAAAAACCTACCAATATAAAATTAAAAACTGATCTAGGTCTTGTCTGAGACCTATTTTCAGTCTCAAACAAACCAGCCATTAATTTAAAGAAATTATTGTGCAGACTTACTATAGTACTAGAAGGGCAGGAAATTCAAAACCACTCTTATTTTTACTAAACTCTAACAGAGTAGAATTAATACTAAATTCTCCTTCAAGGACTTCCAGCAAGGTATTTGCTAATTTTATTTATATAATCAGACAGGATTCTTTACACCAGACAACATTCTAAATACAAAATGGGTCTTAACGTTAAAAAAGAATTTACATGGCAATACTGTAAAATATAAAGCTCAAATCTGTTTTCAAGGATTCAACCAAATCCTTGGAGTTGACTATAATGATGCTTGGGCACCAACTGGTAAACTTTGGTCACTTTGAATTGCCCTTGTGTATGGTCTGAAGAAGAAAATTAAACTAAACAAATTCAATGTGAAAGGTGCATTTCTACATGCTCCTCTTGGTGAAACTGTTATCACAAGGACTTCAGAAGGATCAGATAGGAATTCCCCCTACTCAAAACTAAAAAAATCGCTTTAAGGTCTGAAACAATCTCCCAAAAATGGGTTTTAAACTCTAATCTTGTGGATAAAGTCTCAAGTATACCAAGAGTCAACTGGTTAACCCTGCCTGCATCTCAACACTAACACCAGAGAAATAGTATAATTACAGGAAGATGACCTGATTCATGGTGGAAACTCTAACATCTTCAAATATATTTTACTCAAACAGTTCAAGAACTAATTGTGTCATACTCCCAATACTCTACTGGGAATTTATGTGGAAATCAAGGACAACAAATCTCATCTCTCTGATACCAGTAAACTTGAAGTATTTTAGCTACAGAGAGTGATAGAAGATAATGGAATAATAATAATAATAATATTCCAATGATAAACACTTAAAAAGCTCAAATAATGAATATTTCAAGAGCTGGTGCAAGTCTTAATTTGTTTGGATGAAAGGATTTTCAATTTTTTATAAAAAGAGGGGTCACAGTATTATACTAAGTCAGATCTTTATAGACAGACAACCTCTATTCAATGGGCCTCCTTAAGTAGTTGAAGAAACTTGGAATAAATCATGGGTGCCTTATAAAGACTTATCCATTGATTTGGCCAGGCAAAACAGCACAATTGCCAAGGCAGGAAGCAAAACACTTACTCAGAGTACTTCACCATCAAAATTCTGCAAAGATGGGAAGAGTTTCAGATCAGATGGGGTGAATTTGCTTAACTAACTTCAATGGGTTGATTGGTTTTTGAGAAACAAATAATAATACTACAGACTAGTTTATAAATCACTTGCTTATTTCTTTATAAGAACTCGACTAGAAATGAAACAGTTTCTGATTGATAATAAGATTTCCTGGTAAACTTATGATTAATAATAGATCCAAAGAGGTCTGTATAATTAGCTTTTGGGGTGATTATGAGCTTCTCATGGCAGGTAAAAAGGGTTCTGCTCTTGGGCTGAGGCTAGCAAGCCAGTCAGGGCAAGTTCAGCACGTCCAGGTGTGATGGTTTTATGCACTTTTTTAGCCACAGGATCTTTTAATCTGTTCATGGCAGAATTTGATCTTTCTGCACTTATCCTTTATTTTTATTGATGATATTGGTTTAAAGTAGAAAGATGTGGATGTTTATTGACTTGCCATCATTTTTTGATAAATTGGGTAATTTTTAATAATTTTTACATCCACTCCTTGTAGTTCTTTGTGGTTTTCAAAGATCAGGATCAGGTGTTTATGTGGTAATCCTCAATATTTGATTTATTATTAAAAATAATTTAATCTTATTTTTTTATTAATTTTTTTTTAGTTTTGAATTTTTTAGACTATTAGTAATGCATATTTAAATTTATTACATATACCAGATAATCCTGACCAGGTTTTAGCACTTATTAGCGGTACCTGGTAGCCAGATTAGTCAAAACTAATCCTGACCCAGGGATCAGTCTATTCAGATGCACCCAGGCTAGGATCAGCTGCGTGCGCAGAAGAATTGCCTGCGCGCAGGACTTTGATGCTACGGGTACGTGAAGATTATTTAAGGATACAGTACTGCGCATGGGAGTTGTGTTAGCTTGCTACTATGTACAGAGCAACCTTTCAAAATAACAGAAGAAATATGAAAGAAACAATTAAATAAGAAAAGTAAAGTTGACTAAGGAAGGAGTGAGAAATACAAAAAATATTCTTGCAGAAATGGATTCCTCATCCAAAATTAGGTAGGGTAACTCACAGACCCCACCCTGGACATCCAACTCCTTTTATTTTCAAATAATTAAATTAAAAAGGGACCAAAAGCCACAACACCAATATGTCACTTTCTGGCCATTTCAATGTTTAACATTTATTTTCACGTATGGTTTTACAACTAAATTTCACTCAGAATTGGAGTGCTGTGTATATTATAGGATTTACACACAGAAATGTTTTATGTCACAATTCCCGGGCGCAGCCCCACATCCTTACACAACCCTACGTACCCGTAGCCACACATTTGCATGTACAGAGGTCACGCGCGAAGCTAATTTTGCCACGCACACACCCAATCCTACCCTGCGCGCATCTGAATTGACTGAACCCCACGCCTGGATCAGTCTTGGCAAACCTGACAACCAGGTACGGCTCAAGGTAGCTACAACCAAGTTAGGGTTAGCTGGCATATGTGATAACCTAAAATATGCATTATTAATAGTATAAAAAGTATAAAACTTAAATAAAATTAATGAGAAACTAAGTTTAAGTATTTTTTAATACTAAACCAAATATTGAGGATTACCGCCTACATCGCTTATGCTAATCTTCAAAGACCACAAAATAATTCTAGAAATCATCATAGAAATTATTAAAAATGACCTAAGTGTTCAGAAGATGAAGGAAAATCAGTAAACACCCACATCTGTTGACTTTAAAGCAATTTTAATAGTACAAGGAAAGGATGATTTCAGAATGATCACATTTAATTCATGACAGATTAACAGATTCTGTGCCTAAAATAGCGCAGAAATCCAGAAAATCTGATGTCAGCTGATTTAAAGCACCGAGTGGGAGTTCTGTCTTTCCCTGACTGGCTTGCAAGCCTCAGCCCAAGAGCAGAACCCTCTTTATGTACCTCAGAAGCTCATAGTCACCTCAAAAAGGTATTTATACAGACCTCTTTGGACCTATTATTCCTCATAAGTTTACCAGGAATTGTTATTATTAATCAGAAACCATTTCATTTTTATTCAAATGCTTATAAAAGATATAAGCAAGTTATTTATGACCTGTCACAAGGGCTGCTGACATGCAAGCAGGGCTTGGCACAGAGGGGTCTCTACCCACAGTAGGCTTGGGTGCAAGGTTACTGAAGGAGGCTAACAGGAGCAGAGGAGGATTGGGTTGAATGGTGATGAATGAAACTTGCTGGGAAAGATCTCCTAGTAAGAAGTAGTAAACTGATTTCTTGTGGGAAGAATCAGGAAGAGGAAAGAGGAGGCTTATTAAATAGACAAGACATTGGAACTACAACAGAGGTACAAGTGATTGGGGCTCAGACTACACACATGATGTCATGGGAACAATCTAAGTAACAGAGAGGGCTGATCAGGTATGCTACTACATTAGGTTAGGCTGCTTCTACATTTGGACAAGGTTCCAGGTCTGAGCTGTCTAAGTTGGGAGAGTACAGTTGAAGAATGTACAGTGTACATGGGATTCATGACACTATGTACTAAGTAGAGAGAGTATGTAATACAATCTGCAAGAGGATGTACATAAAGATTCCCAAAGGATAAACCACACAGAGGAGGTATGGGTTAGACAGAGAGATAAACCAAAGAGGTATGGGTTAGACAGAGAGGTAACCCAAAGAGGTATGGGTTAGACAGAGAGCTAGAGTAGAGCCTGGGAGATTGAGTATGTGCAAGCCTATGGAGTCTATCTGTGTATAGTATGAGGTTAGACTATAAGTAGATATGTACTTCATGAAGATCCTGAGGTATATAGTTACTGGAGACATATTGATGTAAGTCTCCTGAGCCCTGAGGTTGAAGTTCCTGAGAAATTAGATCAGGCCTGAGGGTAAGACTGAGGTTAGACTGAGTTTGGTTTCAGTATGACAGTACCCCCTGGTGAAGAAGAGGGCATCTCCTGATGACCATAAAAGTAGAGGTTGAAGAGGCCATCCAGGTTTTCCTTCAGCCATGTCCAACTTAATTTTTCCTTCCCCTTACCCACAACCATCACCACCATCCACCCCATTACCACCTTTATCTCCTTACACCAGATCACCTACACCAACCTATCCAATGGAGAAGACCTACAATTATCATCCAGTCCAGCAATACTACCCAAGTTGTGATAGGTGCCTCAAGCTTGGAAGAATCTGCACCACCAGTATCAAGCACGATTCTGCCAAATGTGACAGTTGTAGGCAGTATGGAAGAATGTGTGATATGGATAAGCAAGGCAGAAAAGCCTTGGGGCCAACCTTATGGGTCCTGGAGAAGAGTCAACCTTTTGAAGTGAAAGAGGCTCCAGATGATGATGCCATGACCTTGGGTTACTCATCCAGACTAGATGAATCTTCAGGTAAGTGCTTCTGGATTTAGTATTGGAGGTGCTGGAGTGCTGATAAAGGTTTGCAATACTCCGTTTGATGCAGGAGAGATTGAAGAAAACACAAGAAAAGAGGGAGGCACTGCATCAAACCGGTAATTTGGCCATAGATGGTACGTTGAGGCGTCGGCAGGAGGAGTGCGGTGAGGGATTTATACAATGGGGAACCCCTCACGTAGATTTGGAAGAGTAGGTGGTCGAGGTCCACCCAAAAAGGGTACAAAACAAGGGTATTTTGGAGTCTGTCGAACCCATCAAAGGAAACTATCAAAGCGTTGAAGGGGTTTGTCAAAGCGTCAATGGGTTTTTTCAAACCGTAAAAGCAAGTCGTCAAAGCGTTGAACGTCGAAGCGTCAAAGCAAACAGTTGAAGCGTTGAAGCCCACCGTCGAAGCGTCAAAGCGTATCTTCGAAGCTTCAAACGTCAAAGCGTCAAAGCAAATCGTCAAAATGTCGAAGCGTTGAAGCAAACCGTCAAAGCGTCAAAGCGGATTGTAAAAGTGGAGATGATGATGAAGACGCCGAAGGGAGTTTGGAGATGGAATTAAGTGATATGGATGAAGATAGAGGAGCCACCAAAGAGATTGGTAAAGGAAAGGAAGAGAGATCATCTTCAAAGAAGGGGGCAGATCAGATGACTCTTTGGAGTTAGAAGATTTGAGGAACAAGATGAAGGATTTGGAGGTGAAGATGAAGGTGGTGGAAGACAGAAGGAATAGAAGGAAAGGAATTGAAAGAAGAGTTAAAACTGAGGTCTGGTTGGAGGAATTGGAAAGTGGGGAAAGGTTATTGGAGATGATGGAAGGAAGAAGATTCAGAGAAGATTTGGTTTTAAATGAAGATCAAGTTAATCATTCTTTGGAGATTTATAGTAGGAACTCTAGGGCTTTAAATTTAAATTTTCAGGAAGGTTTAAATAAGGGTTGGGGTAGTGAGATAAGAAAAGAGAAGTATGGTTTTTTAGAAGCTAGAAAGAAAAAAGTTTTAGAGATAAAGAAAAGACTAGCTGATATCTTGGCTTTCGCTGGGAATACTTTTGAAGTAGGGACTACTATAAGGGGGCCAAATTCTTATCAAGTTTCCAAGTTAAAATTAGTAAATACTTGGATGTCTAGAGTAAAAGAGTTGGAAGAATTGATGTGTGAAGCTATCTAAAAAGTTGTTTATATAAAATTTGTTTTATTTTATTATTATTTTTTTTGGTTTTTGTTTATATTTTCTTAGAGGGGAGTAATTGATCTTTTCTTTTTTTTTTGCTAAGGTTGAATAAAGTGAAAAAGGAGAAAGAATCTTTATTTTTTATCATGTTATAGATATATATATATAATTTTTTTGAAAAGGAGAGTAAGTTTTGTATTGTTTTTATTTTAAGGATGACTTTGGTTTTGAGGGGTAGAGTGTATGGAAGTCTTGAAGTAAAGTTGGGCAGTTGTGAGATAAAGTCCATAGAGAGTGACGTCCAGGGAGAATCTGGAATTGGTAAGGGTTGGAGGAGTCCAAACTTTTTGTGGTGACTGACTTTGTTTCTGCTGCAAAGTTAACAAGAAGAAACATAATCTTTGATAAAGGAAGTCATATTTTCCCAATGGAAATCTCTTTTGACTAGATCAGCTGTTTTGTCTTGTCCAGGGTGGCCAGAGAGGGGAGAGTCATGTCTTTGTCAAAGTATTTCAAGTTGGAGTTGTTCATCCTCCTTGGGGATTGCTATTCTGTTTTGGAAAATAAGGAGTCCAGTGTCTGGGTCCATAAGGTAAATCTTTACTTGTTCCTTTTTATTTAGTTTCTGAATAATCTGCTGGGTTGATTTGTTGGAGATCTGGGACTGAATTAAGGTTTCCAATTGTTTGGCAACCTGTTTTGCCGAGATAAAGAAAATTTTAGAAGGTTCAAAGTCAGTCTGTTTCAAGAGTTGTTTGACATTTTCTGGATTCTTTTCTGCATAGGGAATCCCCCCTTGGGATAAACGTCGTCTCGACGTGAAAAGACATCAGGAATTATTGATTGCTTTCCAGGTCTATAGACTATAGTGAAGTCAAATTCAGACAGATACTCAGCCCAACGGGCTTGGCGACAAGTCAAGACTTTGGAGGTCATGAAATATTTAAGAGATAAGTGATCAGTGAGAACTTCAAAGGGAGAAGAAAGACTGAGGAGGTAAGCTCTCCAGATCTTGATGGCCAATACAATGGCCAGGAGTTCCTTATTGTGGACTTCATAGTTCAGTTCAGCATTACCCAATTTGCTGCTGTCAAAAGCAATTGGGTTTTTGGATCCATCAAGAGAGACTTGGGTGAGGACAGCCCCTATGTCAAAATCACTGGAATCAGTCTCCAAAAAGGTTTGTAAGGAAAAATCAAAATGTCTGAGTACAGGAGCTTTAGTAAAGGCTACCTTGAGGTCCTCAAACTGCTGCAGAGCCCCTGGGGATAAAGGAAAGATGGGATCTGCTTCATTTAGAGCAGTGAGGAGGTGCACCTTACTGGAATAGTTAATAATAAACCTGCAATAAAAATTAGAAAAACCCAAAAACTGTTGCAAGGCCTTTTTGTTTGTTGGTGGTGGCCAGTCCAAGATCTTCTGGACCTTGGAGTTTTCCATTTCAATGCCACTTCTGGAAATGACATATCCTAGATAGTTCACTGAGGAGGCATGAAATTCACACTTAGAAGCTTTTGCATATAAGTTGTTCTTCTGAAGTCTGTTCAAGACTTCACACACATGAGCTGTATGTTCTGTTAAGTTTTTGGAAAAAATAAGAATGTCATCAAGGTATACCACCACACAGATGGTAAGAAGGTCTGCAAAAATGTCATTAACAAGACATTGGAAAGAGGCAGGGGCATTGGTGAGTCCAAAAGGCATTACCAAATATTCAAAACTCCCAAACTGAGTTCTGAATGCTGTAAGATGTTCATCCCCTTCCATAATTTGAAGGAGATTATAAGCACCCCTGAGGTCAACTTTGAAAAAAATGGTAGAACCAGAAAAGAATGTTAATAAGTGAGTCATGGGAGTAATGGGATACTGGTTCTTTTGAGTCACAGCTTTGAGTTTGCAATAGTCAACACAAAATCGCAAGCCACCATCCTTTTTTCTTAAAAAGAGGACAGGTGCTCCAGTGCTGGAAGTGCTGGGGCAAATGAAACCTTTCTCTATATTTTCCACTATATAGGCTTGTAGGGCCTCCTTCTCATGGTGACTAAGGGAGTAGATAGGCCCAAATGGAGGCATAGGTCCTTCCAGTTTGATATGATGGTCGTAAGCGCAATGAGGAGGGAGTTTATCAGCTTTGACCTTGGGAAAAACATCAAAAAAGGTATGATAAGCATCAGGAACTCTCTCCATCACAGTTTCAATTTCATCAGTTTCCTCATCTTCATCCAAACCTTCTGCAGTAGCCTGCTTTGGGTCAGAGTCAGAAGTGGAAATAATCATACACAAAAATTGAACGGATAGATCATTCTCCATTCCTCCAAGAATTTCAGAGAATGTCCAAAAAATATCCTTTTCACAGAAGTAGTTGTTGAACTCAAAGGAAAGTGCTGTGAGTGCATAGATTCTGAAAAGGGGACAGGAGCAGTGACCTGCAGGTTAACTGGCGGAAAGGAAGTAGTTCCCAAGAAGATTCAACAGAAGAGGAATGATCCAAAGTTGGTTGGTGTCTTGGGGTGATCAATCCCAGTTGCCAATTTACCTCTGGGTTCCAGAAATGGAGGAAGTCAATACCTAGAATAATGTCTTCTTTGGGGGGAGTATCAACAACCAAGAAATCCCATTGTAAGTTGGGAAAAGAGGGCAAAGAGAATTTGAAGGAAACCTTATGGGTGATTTCCTGGGAAGGTGAGTCAAAAGGACTGAAGGTAAATAGGAAAATAGGAGTGGTCAGGGGTTTGAGTGATAGAGCAAACTTTAAAACCATAGGTTTTGAAATAACAGATTGAGTTGCTCCAGAGTCCACAAGTACACTGTAAGCCTGTTTATTGGTCAAGCAAACAAAACATAAGTCTTTGGAAGGAGGGTTAGCGTCTTTTCTTTCGAAATTTTGTACTCAAATATTAGGAGGGTGATGGTCAAGGAGTACCACATTCCCATCACCTAGTCTTTTCCCTGTTTTGGCTTCATAGTATTGAGCTTCTGGCCAGGCTTGAAATCTGGACGTTTCCTGCAAAGGCTAATTTTGTGAGTTCCTCCACAGTAGTTACACAAACCCTCTCTTTCTCGCCTAGCTTTTTCTTCAGCCTTGAGGTGGCCATCCTCTCCTACGTTGGGATTGGGGACATAGGTTGGAGTAGAATTAGTAGGGGTTGGCTTGGTCTTCCCCTTAAACCTACCTGGTTGGCTGGTCTGTTGAGATTTCTGAGGATTTGGAAGACTGGGTCCAGGTCTTGAGGTCTGAGGGAGAGTGAAGGACTTCTCCTGGATCCTTTCATGGTAACAAGTGTCATACTTAAGAACAATATCCATTAGGTCTTGCAAGGTTTCTTGAGGTCCATCATAACCAGCTAGTTGGTCCAGTAATCTGGCTGGGAGACCCTGTCTAAAATTAAAGAAAAAGGCTTTATCACCCCACCCAGAGACCTTGGTCATAAGTGTCCTGAATTCAGCAATATAGTTAGTAGCATAACCACTGTCTTTCATCTTAAGGAGGGTTAACTCTTTCTCAGCACGCTGGATTTCTAGACAATCCCCAAAAAGGGTATGAAGCTGTTGAGTGAATAGAAGCCAGGAGTTAAGTATGAAGTCTGGCTCATGATTACCAATGTGAGCAAGATAAGGTTGGATCCATTGACTGGCATTTACTGAAATGTAAGAGACTGTAAAAAATAATTTCTTTCTGTCATTATAAAATTCTCTCATCATTTGCAAAAATGAGTTCACAAGCTTGAAGGAAAGGTCTAAGCTGGGTTGGATTAGTTCCATCAAATTTATCTGGGGCATTGATAGATGGAGATTTAAAGTTAGCAGAGGGTCCATGGTTAGCAGGTTTAGAAAGATGAGTCATTGCAGTGGTCATTTGCTGAAGAATGGCCAGCAGGGAAGGGTCAGTTGAAGGAGCCTAAGTGTTGGAAGGAAGTTTGGTGTGTGGGGAAGGTGAAGGGACTGCTGTTGCATTAAAATTTTGACTAGGATTACCCTCTGGGGATGGTGAACCTAGGCCACTCAAGATTCTGGAATCAAATCCTGAGTCTTCATCCTCTTCATCTTCCTCACCTTCTCCTGGGATTGGGACCATGCTTGCATCATAGGCAGGAGAGTCCAAACCATGGTAACCTGGGCTTGGAAACTGACCTGTGACTCTGTGGAGGCAAGCATTCTCAGAAGAAGGAATAGTAGAAAGGGATACTTGGGGAATAGGTTCCAATAAACCTGTATCCATAGGAGTGGAAGTGGTAACCACTGGTGCATCCAGGTTAGAAAAAGTCCTACCTGTTCCACGAGATCTAGGGGTAGAATGGTCAGTAGGTTCAGTGGTACCTCTCCCCCTAGAGCCGCGGGTGACTGCTGGGCTAGAAATGTCAGGAAAAAGAGCACGTTGTGGGGGCATTCTTACTTATAAGAATAATTAGTTACCCAAAAGTTGTTCTTCACCTTGGAGCAAGAATAAAATGATTAAAAAGGAATTTTTTCTTCCTCTGATTACCTTTATGGGACAGTCAAATACTGGTTACTATACCTTGTCTAAGTGTCAAAGTGTCAAAGTGTCGAAGTGTCGAAGTGTCGAAGCGTTGAAGCGTTGAAGCGTCAAAGTTTCAAAGTTTCAAAGTGTCAAAGTGTTGAAGCGTCAAAGCGTCAAAGCGTCAAAGCGTCAAAGCGTCAAAGCGTCAAAGTGTCAAAGCGTCAAAGCGTCGAAGTGATAATTAGAGGATGGAGAGCTGGAGCTCTGAGTAGGTTTGACAGTAAGGTAAGGGAAGCAATTAAAATGGCCACAAATCAAATAGCCAAGTTCAAGGTAGGGACAGAAATAAAGCAAACAAAAATTGCCACAACTCAATAGCAAGATTTGATGCTGTCTAAAAAGGGATAGGGAGTGTGGTTGGTGAAGAAGGGGTTATTGGGGAAGAAATCAGTTTAATGTCACAAGGGCTGCTGACATGCAAGCAGGGCTTGGCACAGAGGGGTCTCTACCCACAGTAGGATTTGGGGCAAGGTTACTGAAGGAGGCTAACAGGAGCAGAGGAGGATTGGGTTGAATGGTGCTGAATGACACTTGCTGGGAAAGATCTCCTAGTAAGAAGTAGTAAACTGATTTCTTGGGGGAAGAATCAGGAAGAGGAAAGAGGAGGCTTATTAAATAGACAAGAGGTTGGAACTAAAACAGAGGTACAAGTGATTGGGGCTCAGACTACACACATGATGTCATGGGAACAGTCTAAGTCACAGAGAGGGCTGATCAGGGATGCTACTAAATTAGGTTAGGTTGCTTCTACATTGGACAAGGTTCCAGGTCTGAGCTGTCTAAGTTGGGAGAGTACAGTTGAAGAATGTAAAGTGTACATGGGAGTCATGACACTATGTACTAAGTAGAGAGAGTATGTAATACAATCTGCAAGAGTATGTACATAAAGATTCCCAAAGGATAAACCACACAGAGGAGGTATGGGTTAGACAGAGAGATAACCCAAAGAGGTATGGGTTAGACAGAGAGGTAACCCAAAGAGGTATGGGTTAGACAGAGAGCTAGAGTAGAGCCTGGGAGATTGAGTATGTGCAAGCCTATGGAGTCTATCTGTGTATAGTATGAGGTTAGACTATAAGTAGATATGTACTTCATGAAGATCCTGAGGTATAGAGTTACTGGAGACATATTGATGTAAGTCTCCTGAGCCCTGAGGTTGAAGTTCCTAAGAAAGTAGATCAGGCCTGAGGGTAAGACTGAGGTTAGACTGAGTTTGGTGTCAGTATGACATGACCTAGTCTGTAGTATTATTTTTTATTTCTCAAAACCAATCAACCCTTTGAAGTTAGTCAAGCAAATATGCCCCATCTGCTCTGAACCTTTCCTATCTTTGCAGGATTTTCTGGCAAAGTGCTCAGAGTGAGTTTTTCCCTTCCTGCCTTGGCCATTGTGCTGTTGTTCACAGAAATATCAGTGAAATAATCCCTTCCTAAGGCACCCATCTTCATTCCAAGGTTCTTAAACTGCCTAAGGAGGCCCCTTGAAGAGATGTTGTTTGTCTGTAAAGACCCCCAGTAGTATAATACTGTGGCCCCTCTTTTTATGAAAAATTGAAAACCCTTTAAACCAAACCAATTAAACCTTGCACCAGCTCTTAAAGATATCAATTGTTTGAGTTTTTTACATGTTTATCATTGGAATACTCTTATTATTATTCCAGTATCTTCTATCACTATCTGTTGCTAAAGGACTGCAAGGTTCCTGGTTTCAGATAGATGATAACATGGGGTCTGGCCAGGAAATATCCTTAAATAATTAATTTTCAATTATTTATTCCTTGGAAAAGTCTATTTATTTTTAAAAAATAAGTTAAAATACCTGTAACATATATTTTTGATTCTTGTTTTCTCTAGTGGATCTTAAGACCAATGGAGAATTGATCAATTATAATATGAAAATTCTTAAACAGATAAAAGAAGAAAAAATCAGTGACTTTGTGCCTATCATTATAACTCTTGTGAAAGAACAGGAAAAGCATCTTTATTATAAGCAACAAGCTTCAAAAGAAATGGAGCTTGAGTTAGAAAGAATTGTCAATTTTAATTCTTTATTGAGGAAACATAAGGAGTGGAAAATCTATGAAAGGAAGATTTATATTTATCATATAAATAACCAAGAAGATAAAGAAAAATCCAAAAATAACAAAAGTGAGATTAAAAATTCTTTTCTTTTGAAATATCATCTTGAAACGTAAAAAAATAAAATAAAAATATTAAACTTGTATTTTTTCATTGTCTTTTACTTCTTAGTTGAATTTTTTTCTGATAAAATTATTGACCAGGATATTCTGTGGGACGTCCCAGACAGTGTACCTTTGGACTAGCCCTTGGATTTATCCCAAGATCTGATTGGAACCCATTCAGACCCCATTGGAATACCCCCCAAGGACGGTAGTGACGGCAAAAAAAGCGTTTCTAACTTTAAATTCGACTATAAGCAAATCAAAATATTTATAAAAAATTATTAAAAATATAAAAACTCTAAAATTATTATTTTTTTACATTTTTTTTAAGTCTTCTTTAAAAATTTTGACAAAGACTTATAACTTTTTGCCCTATGAATCAAAACAGGCTCAACACCCAAGAAACCAAAATAGTGACATCCTATGGATCTTTGCCCAGAGGAACCTGTGTGTGCAAGGACTCCAGTTGCAAGGGCAATGAGGGTTTCTGAACACGTGACCATAGCGTCATGTAGGACAATGATGGCAATGATTGCGGCCGCCAACTCAACCAAAACACTGTTGGAGAGTCAGCCATTGCCCAACGTATTATCCCAGGTGGGTACAGGTCCTTCTATGACACCCCAGCTGGTCTCAAACTAGGAGGAAAGAGTCAAAGTGTTAGTGAAAGATCACGTGAGCCACTGGGAACAATTAAAGTTGGCTTAGACCCAGGGGGATCAGACAGGTATGAAAAAAGTTATCTCCCTGGAAAAGAAATCTCAGACATTGATACCAAATAAAGAAGTGGAAGGCTACATGCAGAGTTGGAATCCTTGGGATCAGTTAGTTTGCTTAAAGGGAAAGGACCCCAAAAAGAAAATTTCCTTACTCAATCAGAAGTTAAGGAACCCAAAGGATTGGGAAAAAATAATATTTCTAGCCCAGAATTTGAAAAGGTTTTACCAGAATTAGATGTAAAAGCTCTTGACATCTTTTCTGGAAATGTTTCTTATAATTTTACCATTATTAGAAAGCGCTTTGACAAAGTTTATGAACAATTGGCAAAGTTGAGTCTGAGTATTTTCAGAGTTATTGACAGCCAATCCCAGACTAGAGGATTGATGAGTTGGAAATACAAAAAATCAAGGAAATTATCAAATCTAGTAAGTTAGATCTGATGAACCATATTGATGATAATCAATCAATCCTTCAGGAATACATTATTGTAACTATGGATCAAATTAAGGAAGAAGTTAAGAAAACTTTTCCTACTTCTTCAACTCATCTGATTGAAAAAATTTATCTATTAAACAACAAGTTTGAATTTGAGTTAGGTATGATTAAGAATGATTTGAGAGATCTTAAGGTCAATGTCAGTAACTCTACAGCCACTGAATAAGATAGATCTGCCAGGTTCACTAGTACTCCTAGTATTCCTTCTAAAACCAGAAGAACTAGGAATGAATCTTTTAGACCAAGCCCTACACCGGAAATGGAGCAAGCTTTGGAGTTACTTTCTCCCATCACTGAAGGGCCTAAATTCTCCAGAGAATGAGAGTCAGTTTTATTAAGTTTATTAATTACAATCTTTCTCCTTATGAACTCCCCGATGCAATGGTGGTGGTAATATTACCCAGACTGTTTGAGGGTGTGGATCTTGATTGGTTCATCAACAAGAGGGAAGAAGTGGGATCTTTACCCTAGAATTCTTGGAAGGAATTAATCTGAGAAAAATCTGTTACCAGTACCTGGAAAAGAAAGATGATCAAAACTTTTGAAACCTCCCAGTTTGATACATCCAAGGACAAACCTCATAAGGGGTGTTTAGACCAGAAAGGGAGGTTAGACTGTTTCTACCCGCATGCTGATAAGGAAGAGGTCAATGAGATACTTCTCAACTTGTGTCCCGGAAAAATCAACCATAGTGTAAGGTGCAGAATTCCCATGAACTCTGATCTCTCTACCTTGATAGGTATATTGGAAGAAAGCATTGACATGAATGGTCTTGACAAAATAATTAAAATAATCCACAGGGAAAAAAATAATAGGATTAGAGAAGAATACACTTCCAAAACTAAAGATATCCAACCAACTGATTCCAAGGAAATGGTATGTGACAACCGCAACAAAAAAGGACATGTTAGACCTGACTGTCCTCAGCCCGGGAGAAAAATTATTCATATTGAAGGAAAATAGTATGACAATGCTGACATTCAAATTGATGATACTGAAGGATCATTCACTGAGTGTGATTTAATTATCAATAACCCCTTCAATTTTATTGAAGGAAGTATACAGTCCTTGCTGGACATAAACTCTGTGAATGAGGATTCCAACTTACCTCAAAAATGGAATCCTAAAATGAAGATTCTCCATGTCTCTGGGGATAAGGCTTTGACCCTGAGGCCTTCTGCCAGTAAAATTTAGACTTCTGGAAAACATGTTATGCTACTGGTTTGATCCAAGGTTCCCCTGTTAAGTTAATCCTGGGAAAGTGGAACTTTTTACAATTGTGTTGGTTCAACTTATTTGGACAAACAAGACCCAAATTGTAGGCTGAAAGTATTACCAGTACCTCAGGCTAAGTTTAGAAGTTGTAATTCTTCTCTCAATGCCATTGGATTATGGTCTTCTGATATCATATTCCCTCACTCTTAAGGATCACTCAAACCAAAAATTGAATTGGTAGTGCTTCAAAATTGAGCATGTGATTACTTTATTCTTGGAAATGATTCTCTTTTCTTGTATGGTATAGATGTAATCCAAAGCAAGGGTTGATACTTTAATATAGGGGGAGACTGGAAAAAAAAGTTTGAAATATGCCATGTTTATGCTCAAACTTCTGATTCAACTTATGGGAATCTCTTGGGAAGTTTTAATCAAGAATATTTCTCTCAAGCAGCTTTGGATTACCTACTCAAAGAAGAATAAAAAACATGACATTTTGCAAGTTTGCTTTGAAAATCAGAATTCTTTCTGTACCAAGGATCACCCCATTGGTAATATCAAAGGACAAGACATGATTCTAACTTTAACCATTAAACCTCCTTACCCACACAACCTCAGGAGACCTGCTTACTCTTCTAGTCCAAAATATAGAGCTTCTCTGGAAACTCATATCCAGGCTTTAGTTGACTCACCAGTCTTAAGGAATATAGGACACAATGAGCAAGTGGATATTACTACCCCAGTAATGATAGCCTGGTTTAATGTTAAGTCAAGAATGGTTGGAGACTTTAGAATTATGACTAACTATACCCAAGCTGATTACTATCCTATTCCAAGGATTGAAAATATTCTGCATTACCTCTCAAAGGCTAAATATATCACTACAATGGACATGCTGAAAGGTTTTCACCAAATACCTATCAGCCCTCAAAGCCGCAAATTCATGAGAATTACCTGTCATTTGGGAATTGATGAGTATCTTAGGATGCCTTTTGGTATCAAAAATGCTCCTTCTCATTTTCAAAAAATGATGGGCACAGTTCTCAGATTATTCATCAGACAAGGATGGATGATGGTGTACATTGATGATGTTTTCATTTACCCTGATATTTGGGATACTCACATGTAGAAAGTAAGGCTAGTCCTCAAAATTGTCTCTGCTGCAGGATTAAAGGTATCAATGGAAAAGTGAAACTTTGACTATGGAGAACTCAAATCCTTAGGACACATTTTATCTGGACTAACGTTAACTGCTGACCAAAGCAACATAGCAGCCCTGATGAAAAGGCCAATGAATCAGAATAAAACTGAAATTCTATCTTTTATTAGCTTCTTCAGCTACTATAGGAATTAATTACCAAAGTTTCCCTTCTAACCAAGTGTATGTATGAAATGTGAAACAACACCACCTTGTTTGAAATGACTCATGATAGAGTCAATAACTATGAGGAACTCAAGTTGGCTATTACCTCAGCTCCAGTACTGATTCAGCCAGACTATTCTAAACCTTTCAAGATCTATATAGACGCCAGCATGGTGTTGACTCTTCTGACCATTCACTCTCTTCTTCTTAACTCCTATCATCATGTCCCGCGCTTCTTCATTCCTTTCTTTTGTTATTTCATTCCTGTCTCTTGGGTGTCACTAGTTTAACCCGCGCAACCTCTTCTCTTCTCTCAAATCAAATGCCGCGATCTCTCAAATCAAATGCCGCGCCGGTCCTTTTTCTTAGCTTTCTGACCAGTTGAATCCCGTTTTTCTTTTGTTTCTGCCCTTCGAAGAAGCCTCCACGGGACACATCCACCTCTCTCCGCTCTTCTTGCTTTCCAACGACTCAAGTTTCTTTCTTCCTTCTTTTCTTCCTTAGTCCTCTTCTTTATATTTCATGTTGCGCTCTTCCTTCAACCATTCGAACTCCCATCTCCCTCAACCATTCGAACTCAATTTTCCGGCCTCAATCTCCTCTCCATAGTAACTTGTCTGGTAAGACCTCTACTCAATCTTGTTGCCTGATCCTCAATGCTCCGATGTCCTAATCCTCAACTTTCACCATACAAATAACCTCCTTCTTGTCTTCTATCTTTTAGTCTGTGCTTAGCGTCTTCTCTCAATATATCTCAATTCAGCTCCGTGGTAACTTGATGTTTGTTTTCTTTTCATTTCTTTCCTTTTCTTTATTTCTATACTCTTTTTACAATCCCTCACACTGATTTTTCTTTCTTTATCCCTCTTGAAATTATCATCTCTCTTTATTCTTTTGAAAACACCTCAGAAATCCAACACGGTTAAAAGCCAGAAGCAATCCCAACTAACTCAACCGGACCAATGGAGGGATCAAGCTCCGACGGATTCCATCAAATCATCCTCAAGGCTGCTCTTGAAGCCATACCCATACTCACAGACAAAAATTACTCCATTTGGAAAGACAAAATGTTGATTCTGCTAGAACTCAAGGGCGTAAAAGAAGCGCTGGAAAACAATTCTAAAGGCCTCAGTCCGACGGACAACATGGAAATTCATGTCATCTTACTCTACCAAATCAACTCAATTACGCACAACAATGTGATCAATCCGTCAAAAATGTCCTCAGCAAAGCTTCTATGGCTAAACATCAAGGAAAGATTTGCTTCTTCTCAAACTGCCAACCAAGCGCAAATCTTCAATGAGTTCCTCTACCAACAGTTCAAACCGGACGCCATCAATTTCCATCATCACTGACACCAAGATTTCCATGAAGAAGATGCTTGATGTGGGAATCAATCTACCCAACAACATACTCTCCTACCTTATTCTATTCAAATTCCCATCCTCCCTACAATCTCTCCGCCAGAAAATCATGCATTCCCACAAGGGCATCTCCGTTGAACTTGTTCTCAAACATCTAATCCAACTGGACAACAAATCCAAATCCAAGTCCAAAGAAATCAAGTCAAACAACACTGCCCTGGTTGCTCCTAGAACTTCCAAGAAACCAGTCCCTCAAGAATTGCGGTGCAAGAAGGGCTTCCACAATCCTCTATCCCTTGATCACTATGAAGACAAGTGCTGGCATAAAAACAAACACCTTGCTCCGGATTGGTGGAAAGAGTGGCAAGGCAACTGGAGAGCCCAGATGAACCCAAATTCCAAAGGCAAAAAAGTCACTAACTACCACGCCCTGTTAACGTCTTGGATAGAAGAAGTCAACTCAGCCAATCAAATTATACTCAATTCTGGCGCATCTTGCCACATGTTCAACTCTACCAATTTCTTCACTCATCTCAATTACTGCTCCAATGGCGACTTCATCAACACTGGAAAGGAAGGCTCTAAACTCTCAATCAAAGGAAAGGGAATGGTTCAGCTTATCTGGAAAAACTCAGTGGTCACTCTCTCCAATTGTCTCTATGTTCCAAATCTAGTCATCAATCTCATAAGCCCTGGAGAACTCATCTCATCAAAATCTTGCTTGCTCGTATCAAACGGGTCCCAATTTCAACTCTTCTCCAACTCTAAGCCAGTTTTCTCCGGCTTTATTCAAGGAAATCTCTTTGTCCTAAAACTTCCTTCTCTCGTAGGCGCCAATCAAAAGCTTTGCCATTTGTCTTGCAAGGAGTCCTTCTCCAAGAATCCCAAATATATCCATGAATCCTTCGGCCACGCCAGTCAATTATTGCCTCAAGAGTCTCTTTCCCAACCTTTCCGCCGAGTCTCTCTCCAAATTTCAATGCGTCAATTGTGTCTTCTCTAAAATCTTGAAATCCTCCTTCAAGAGTAGCCAGTCTCAAGCATCCAAACCTTTTGAGAAACTTCACGTTGATCTCATCGGCCCCATCACTCCCAGCTCCAGAAACAATATGAATTAAATTATGTCCATTTTCAACAATCACTCGGGCTATATTTCTTCTATCCCTCTTTAAAATAAATCTGACGCTAGTAATCAATTAAAAATCATCCTCAATCATGAAAATCAAAAACGCAACCATTTTCCTGCCACCATCTGCACCGATGGAGGCGGAGAATTTTCCTCTTCAGATTTTAGCAACTATCTTACCTCAAACTCCATTTTCCATCTCGTCACGGAACCTTACCACCACAAACACAACGGCAAAATCAAAAGAAAAAATAGAACATTCACTGAATCAATCTGAGCTATTCTCCAAAGTTCAAAGCTTCCTCTCAAACTGTGGGCCAAAATCTCCAAATCAGCCTGTCTCTCCCTCAATCAAATTCCCAAAGACTCTAATCCTCAATCTCCCTACCAAATTTTTACTAATAAATCACTCCCACGCAGTTACTTTCACCCCATCGGTTCCAAAGTTGTTTTTCTCAACAATAAAATATCTTGTGGCAAAAAATTCAGGGACCAAGGCCTCTCTGGCACTCTAGTGGGTTAAAATCCCGATTTTTTATCCTATTGGATCCTTACTCCTGACAATACCATCATATCCTCCAAACACGTAAAAATCGTCAATAATTCCGCTCCCTTTTCCTCTCCTCCTTCTTCCTCCTCCTCCAATTCCGATCTTAATCAAGTTGGAAGATGATCTCCCTCTTCCTTCTTTTTCCTCTTCTCCCATTTCTTCTTCTCCTTTTCCTGATGATTCTCAGTCCCCGTCTTCTCCTTCCCTTTCTCCAGAAACTCCCAAGCCTGAGGATCTATCCTCCGATAACTCTTCCAACTCATCTGAAAATCTAACTACCCAGCTAGATCCCAGATACCAACTGCGAGATTGTTCATCACTTCATCCTCCGCCTTTATACGTATACCATCATTACTACGTACCCAGAAACTTTGAACAAGCAAAGAAATGTTTTGACTCACTCAAATGGGATGCCTCAATGGACGCTGAATTAAAAGGTATCAAGAATCTCGCTGTGTGGGATGATTACGACGGGCCTGAGCCCATTAACCCACTCAATACCACCTGGGTGTACCGCCTAACGGAAAACTGCCATGGGGACCCCCTAATCTATAAAAGTTGACTATGCGTTCAAGGCTTTGACCAATTATATGGCCTCCACTATCTCGACAACTTCTCTCCCACTGGAAAAGCTGCATCAATCAGAATGGCCCTCCTCTTTGGTCTCTATCATTCCCTTCCAATCAAACAATTTGACGTTAAAAGCGCCTTCCTCCACGCACCTTTAACCAATAAAGTCATCATCAAAACGCCTAAGGGAAGCAAAAGAAAATCTAAATACCTGATCCTCAACAAGTTGCTCTACGGTCTCAAACAATCTCCTGCTAACTGGTTCCATACCTTAACCTCCTGGATTCAAGAGCAAGGCTTCCACAAATCAATTTCTGATCCTTGCCTTTACATCAATTCCAAAGAAAACTCCGTTTTATTTTTCCGCGTCAATGATTTAATACTCGTAGGTCCAGGGGACAACTTCCAACAAGCCTTTCTTGATCAATTCCTGGATTCCACCCATCATGAACCCAACACCATATTAGGTATGAAGTACGAAAGAATCAAAAATAAAATTCTTCTCTCTCTGCCTAAAAATATCAACCACGGCCTTGAAGAACTCAAGATGAGCGACTGCAAACCCTCTTCCATTCCTTTAAACGTCAACTCCAGTTTAATTCCTTCCTCGGAGGAAGAACATGAAGAATTTTGATCCTTAGGAATCAATTACCGATCAGCTGTTTTTCTGATGAACTACATCGCCTGCCTTACCCGACCAGACCTTAGCTTTGCTGTCTCAAGTCTTGCCTGATTCTGCGAGAAACCTGGAATGTGTCACTGGAGAGAAGTGAAGCGCTGCTGGAAGTATCTCAACGGGACCAAAAACCTCAAGCTCACTCTTCAAGTTCATTCTCTCAATACTCAAATCAAATGCTTCAGCGATGCAACTTGGAGCAATGATCTCGAAACTAGACATTCTCAATACGGGCATCTCTCTCTTCTCTTTGGATCTCTCCTCTCGTGGAGCAGCTACAGACAAAGAAATGTCACTCACTCTACAACCGAAGCTGAACTAAATCCACTTGTGGATTCCTTTCTTGAAGCTTTTTGGATGAAAAGCTTAGTTGCGGAACTGTGGAAACAACAACCTCAACCCAGTCTACACTTCATTGATAACAAGGGCCTTGACAACAAAATCAAGAAGTTTGGTTGTAACTCTAAAACTCGCCACATTGACATCAAAACTAAGGCACTCAGAGAGGAGCTGGCCCTAGGTAAACTTGTCATCAAGCTGATCTCCTCTCTCAAAATGAAGGCAGACGGTCTCACTAAGGCTTCACCCTATCCTTCTCTGTCCAACTTATTAAACCTCATCAATCCCTCTCACTCTATCTTGTCCTCAGTCATACCAGCCACGGGGAGTGTTGAATCTTCTGACCATTCACTCTCTTATTCTTAACTCCTATCATCATGTCCCGCGCTTCTTCATTCCTTTCTTTCGTTATTTCATTCCTGTCTCTCGAGTGTCACTAGTTCAACCCACGCGACCTCTTCTCTTCTCTCGAATCAAATGCCGCGCTCTCTCAAATCAAATGCCGCGCCAGTCCTTTTTCTTAGCTTTCTGACCAGTTGAATCCTGTGTTTCTTTTGTTTCTGCCCTTCCAAGAAAGGCTCCACGGGACACATCCACCTCGCTCCGCTCTTCTTGCTTTCCAACGACTCAAGTTTCTTTCTTCCTTCTTTTCTTTCTCCCTCAACCATTCAAACTCAACTTTCCGACCTCAATCTCCTCTCCATCGTAACTTGTCTTGTAAGATCTCTACTCAATCTTGTTGCCTGATCCTCAATGCTCCAATGTCCTAATCCTCAACTTTCACCATACAAATAACCTCCTTCTTGTCTTCTATCTTTTAGTCTGTGCTTAGCGTCTTCTCTCAATATATCTCAATTCAGCTCCGCGTTAAATTGATGTTTGTTTTCTTTTCATTTCTTTCCTTTTCTTTATTTCTATACTCTTTTTACAATTCCTCACACTGATTGTTCTTTCTTTAGCCCTCTTGAAATTATCATCTCTCTTTGTTCTTTTCAAAACACCTCAGAAATCCAACACATGGATGGGATAGGAGCTTGTTTAAACCAAGAAGTCATAGAGGATGAAAAACCAGTGGAAAAAGACATACTCTTCATATCCAGACAAGTTGAAGACACTGAGAAAAGGTATGGTGCAAGTCAAATGGAATTTCTTTCCTTAGCATGGGCTCTGGAGAAACTCCATTACTACTTTGAAGGCACCAATTTCACTGTGATTACTGACTTCAATGCTGTAAGGACATTGATGAAAATGAAGACCCCTAGTAGACACATGTTAAGGTAGCAGATAACCATACAACAGTACAGAGGTCAGATGACCATAGTTCACCAATCCGGGACTAAAAATCAGAATTTGGATAGCTTAAGTAGGAATGCTTTGCCCAATGATCCAAGTAACCCTGCTAATGACCCAGAGGATAATGATATATTTCCTATACTAAATATTAACATACTTGGTATTGATTCTCCTATTCTAGGAATCCACATCTGTGAACTGGATGAATCTTTATTCAAATCCATCAATGAGGCTTACAGCTCTGATATGAAGACTCTAATCACCATTATGGAAAGTACGTCTCCACCATCTGAACTGATTAATAGTCTACCTGAGCCTCTTCTAAAAAAATCCAAAGCTTGAAGGTTTACCTTATGGGATAGTCTAGTATACTACAGGCACCAGCATTTGATTGTCATAGTATTAACTAAGATAAACCATATCAAACATATCCTGGCTGAGTGCCATGATTACAGCTCTTCTGGTCACTTCTCTACTGATAGGATCTTATACAAGGTCAAAAAAACTGCTTGGTGTATAAATTGAAGAGATTACACTATCCAATCTGTTACCAGTTTTTAAACTTGTCAGAAGTCCAATAAGACCACGGGGAAAAGGTTTGTTCTACTAAAGAAGATTGCTGAACCAAAGAAAAGATGGGAAATCATCAATATGGATTTTTTAATTGGATAGCCACCAGGAGGTGCTTATTCCTAAAACTCAGTCCTGGCTATATTAGATAGGTTCTCAAAGAAAGAAAAATTTCTACCTAATCAAAAGCAAGAAAAATCTATGGAAGTTTCCTTGTTATTCTGGAATAGACTCATTGCTGATGTGGGAGTACCCAAGATTTTTATCAGTTTCAGAGACCCCAAATTTACCTCTGAGTTCTGTAAAAATATTTGTGAAATGCTAGGAACTACCTTAGCTTTCTCTTCAGATTATCATCCTCAGATGTATGGTTTAGCTGAAAGAATAATACAGACTCTAGAAGATATTCTCAGAAGGCTCTGTTGCTTTGGTCTATAATATAAGAATTCTGATGGTTATTGCCATGACTGGTTAGCCCCTTACTTGCATTGGAGATTACTTATAACAGGAGCAAGCACTCCACTACTAAAGAAGCACCCTTAATACTCGAAAGAGGATGGATCCCTAAATTACCCAAGGATAACATTAACCAGCAGCTAAAAAATATCCATCCCATGTCACTTGATTTCAAGAAAATGATAGATGAATCCAATAAACATGCTGGTTAATGTGTTCAGGATGCTGTTGAGTATAAACAATAGAGGTGAAATAAAACCCATAAAGAACCTTTTTTCAAGTATGGAGATCAATTCTTAGTTTCTAATACCAACTTTACCAACTTAGCTGGGAACCAGAAACTCAGAAATGCATTTGTTGGACAATTCACTATCAAGAAATGCTTTGGGAAGAATGCAGTTGAAGTGATTCTTAGTGATGAACTTTCCAGAAAGCACCCAGTCTTCCCAGTAAGTCTCATCAAACACTACCACCCAAGGGAGGAACAAAATTTCCCTTCACCAGAAATATCTGTTTCAGACAAATCTGCAAAAGACAGAGGAAAAGATAGGAAGATCCTCAAGGATAAGAAAGAAATGATCAATGGAAAAAATGTTATACTCTACCTAGTCAGATACAAGGGAGAGTAAGGTGATAAAGATGAGTGGCTTCCTGAAAACAATATCCTAGATGGATCCATCCACTTGAGAAATTACAGAGCTATTGGAAGGAATTAGACCCAGGAATTTTTTTCAGATATAGACATATGTTGGAGTGGGGGAATGTCAAATTGCTACTGTGTACAGAGCAACCTGTAAAAGTAACAGAAGAAATATTACAGAACAAATAAAATAAGAAAAGTAAAATTAAATAGATATCCACAAATATTATTGCAGAAATGGATTCCTCACCCAAAATTAGGTAGGGTCACTCACTGACCCCACCCTGGAAATCCAACTCCTTCTATTTTTAAATAATTAAATAAAAAAAGGACCAAAAGCCACGACACCAATATGTCACTATCTGGCCATTTCAATGTTTAACATTTATTTTCACGTATAGGTTTTACAACTAAATTTCACTCAGCATTGGAGTGGTGTGTATATTCTAGGAGTTACCCACAGAAATGTGTCATGTCACAATTCTCCCATGCAGCCCCACATCCTTATACAACACTACGTACGAGTAGCTACACATTCCCTTGAACAGAGGTCACACGCGCAGCTAATTTTTCCAGAAAAGCAGAGGATATAACCCCGCGTGCATCTGAATTGACTGATCCCTGCGCCTGGATCAGTTGTGACAAACCTGACAACCAGGTACTGCTCAAGATAGCTACAACCTAGTGAGGGTTAGCTGGCATATTTAATAACCTGAGCTATGCATTATTGATAGTCTAAAAACTATAAAACTTAAATCAAATTAATAAGAAAATCAGTTTAAGTATTTTATAATAATAATAAAGCAAATATTAAGGATTGCCACGTAAATCACTTATTTCAATCTTCAAAGACCACAAGAAAATACTAGAATTCATCATAAAAATTATTAAAAACTACCTACATGCTCAGAAGATGATGTAAAATTAGTAAGCGTCCACATCTAACAATATTCATGGTAAAACAGAGTGATGAGTGCAGAATGATCAAATTTAAGCCATAACAGATTAACAGATTCTGTGGCTAAAATAGCGCAGATATCCAGCAAATCTGATGTCAGCGGATTAAAAGAACCAAGTGGACGTGATAATCTTGCCCTGACTGGTTTTCCAGCCTTAGCCCAAGAGCAGAACCCTCTCTACGTACTCTGAGAAGCTCATAGTCACCTCAAAAATGTATTGATACAGACCTCTTTGGACCTATTATTCCTCATCAGTTTACCGGGAATTATTATTATCAATCAGACAATGTGTCATTGTTATTCAAATGCTTTTAAAAGAGATAAGCAAGTTTTTCATGACCTAGTCTGTAGTATTATTTTTCATTTCTCAAAACCAATCAACCCTTTCAAGTTGGTCAAGCAAATACACCCCATCTGCTCTGAACCCTTCCTATCTTTGCAGGATTTTTGTGGTAAAGTTCTCAGAGTGAGTTTTTCCCTTCCTGTATTGGACATTGTGCTGTTTTTCACAGCAATAGCAATGCAATAATCCCTTTGTAAGGCACCCATCTTCATTCCAAAGGTTCTTAAACTGCCTAAGAAGTGTTATAATTATGGCCAGCAATTAGCTTAGGCAAATTAGAAGTATTTAAAGCAAAAGAGATCCTGGACACCTTGTGTCAATAATTGCTTGATTGGCTCTCACAATGGGCCAACAAGTTGGATGAAATTGTTGATGAATTTGATTGGATGATGAATGGATGGAAAACATCAGGGAGAAGAGCTCCTTAAGTAAAAAAGATTGGCCTCTTGTGAGCCCATGATACAAACATCAAAAAGGCAAATTTTCCGTCTCAAAAGAGCTCTACAGGCTCTACAGGCCTTGTTAATTGGTTTGGTCTACATCAGCACACATGGCATCAGTCCCTGAACCCTTACAACCAGCCTATTCTGGTTTTTTCTGGTGTTTCCACCTCAAGCCCCTGTGCTGTTCAATCCCTTGCCCAGTTGTCTGTTACAAATGGTCCTATTGCCTCACACACTGGCTTGTTGCCTCATGCATCCAGCCCCTGGCCATAAAAATGGCCAGGTGGGACCCAGGACACACCTGGTTCGGGTCTCAGACTCACATGGGGGGGTGTGACCAGCAGACATGCTGTCCCCCCTCTCTTTCTCTCAGATCCCTTGAGGGAGCGTTCAAATCCCCCTTCCAGGGGCCCTGGGGGTCAATACCCCCAGGTCGTTGTCAATGGAAGTGGGCTGGGGGGTGGTCAAATCCCCTCATCCCCGTCACTCCTCCCCCTTGCTAAAGGGGGGGGAGAGCCCCCTGTCCTTTGTGTTGTTTCAATGGTGGAGGGGTGGTCAGGTCCCCCCCACAGCTGGTTGCTCTTTTGCGACCAACCTTGTCATCCCCTGGGCAAGCGGGTGATGAAATCCCTCCTTCCCTGACCGACTGCCTCATTGCGGGTGGTTGCTGACTGGTTCAACCCAGCCAGCCACCCCCTCCCCCTCACAATGGCAAGCAAGGGGAGATAGAGGGATCCTTGGCTGCTGGTCCTTGCTCCTGCGGCGGTCGCTGCCAATTGCGACCGGCCGGTCCCGCGCAGCTTTGCACCGGGTGGGATCTCTTGGCGGCTGCAACAGCTTTTCACAGGCAATTGGGCCCTGCGTGGGTCAAACCAAGGGATACAAGCGGCCCCAACCATGCTGCAGCACGGGGAGCAGCCCCAAGAAGGCCGCGGCACGGGTAGCATCCCCAAGCGGGCTGAAACACGGGCTGTGGCCCCAATGGGCTGCCCCAAGCCCAAAACCTGAGACAAACACACTTTGGCGGGCCAGCCTGTCTGGCCAAGTATGTCCAAAATGAACCTTGGGCCCAATTATGCCCATACAAGCCCATCTGGCTGTATTTGCCGATATCCCCCACCAGACCCGTGAGGGCCCATGTACCAATGAGCCTGTTTCACGCGTTTTGAGGCCAGTTTCCCCAAAGTGGTGACATCCACACAGGCCCATATGGTCTGTGTGAGTGTCCAATTGGCCAAAAAGGCCCATATGTGCATCCCATTTGGATTACACTTATACGTAGCACACGTGTAAGTGCATAAATATTTTAACACACCCCCTTAATCCAAAAGGGGTGAAATCTGCATATTAGTCACAAAGCCTTGATTTTGTTCCTATCTAAAGCCTTAGTCATTACCAGATTGAAAAAACTCCAGATACAACACATCTGTAGACTTCTCTAAACAAATGTTTGACTGCATGGGATAACCAAACTGCTTTCCATCCTCTAAGCAATATTGCTGAAGAAGAGCAATAAATAATGGCTCTGGTCTTACTTAATACCATTCTTTCTCTTACTGACTTTGATTCCTAACACCTGTTGCGCCAGACCAAGATCTTTTATCTTGAATTCCTTTTTGAGTGTCTCCATGACTCTCTCTTTACCATTTCCAATAATGATAATGTCATCAACCCATACAAAAAAAATTGCATCCTTTCTTACAAAAAAACAAGGTTTGTCCTCAGAAGTCTTGAAACAAATCTGTATCAGTTTCTCACTCCTGGTATTATACCATTATCTAGCTGCTTGCTTCAATCCATAAAGGGTTCTACACAGCTTGAGGACATATTCCCCTTCATCTGCTGAAAGAAAAATTTTGATACATATTTTCTTCATGGTTTCTGGTTTAGCCTCCACTAACCATTCACCAAAACTATCAGGGATTGACATATAAACAGTCTCCTCCTCTCCAAGTTTTGCACTCAAGTATACTTTTACAAAATCAGCTTTCCCAATTTCTTCCCCCAACTCCACTGCCAGAGCAATGATGTACCTGAAGGTGGAAAGCCTTCCAGTTGGTGAGAAAGTTTCTTGGGAATCAATACCCTGTCTCTGCTTGAAGCCCTGTGCAATGCATCTATCATTGAATCTTTTTAAAACTCTATTTGTGTCAAAATTCTTGTTTAACACCAATCTAGACCCCACAATTGTCTTTCCTTTTGGAACAGAATCCTGCTTAACCACTTCAAAGACACTTTTATTTTCTAGAGAATCAAATTCCTCAAAAATAGCCTTCTTCCAGTTGGCTCTCTCATCAGAATTCATAGCTTGGGAGAGCTATTTGGGTTAACCCTGTTACCCATTTATGAAATTAAATCCAGGACTTCATTGAGCATACACTGTTCCTGAATTGTATCTTCCTCATATCCTGCAGCAGCATAATGGGACTTCCATTCCCCGTACCTATCAACTGGTACTCTAACCCTACCACTCCTTCTTACCAGATTTGGAGGCTCATCAGGTTACGAATTAACGGACTCCCCTGAAGAAGGCACTGAACCCTCCGGTGGCACGTCTGCCATCTCTTCATCTTCTGGAACCACATGTTCCACAGCCTTTGCTGGTGAAATAGGTGCCAATTCTATTTCTTGCTGTGACTTATTCTCAAGAAAATCTTCACTCCTTTTGAGTGGAAAAGTACTTTCATCAAATTTTACATCCCTACTATGGATAACATTTCTTTTCCCTGCACAATAGATCCTTTACAATTGACTTATTAAATCATAGCCTAAAAGTGCCCCTTTTCTGGCTCTAGGGTATAATTTTCCAACCATCTCATTATGGTGAACACTATAATACACCAAGCAACCAATTTTTCTTAGGTGTGATGTCTTGGGGTACAACTTCCAAAACTGATAATTAGGAGTATTCCAATTAACACTTACAATGTTATGCAACAGACAGACTGTACAAATCAACTCAGCCCCCAGGAACTTTTGTAGACCAGATTTATACATAATAGTTCTGACCTTTTCCAGTAAAATCCTATTCATTATCTAAATTATTCCATTATTTTCTGGAGTACTTGCAGTAGTGACTATATCAATGATACCATAATCTTTCAATAACCTCTCAAACTCTTTACTCAAAAATTCACAACCTCCATCAGTGATAACCCTCATGATCTCCTTCATTAGAACATTCTGTTCCAGACTTTTAAGATTGCAGAAACCTCCTCTGTGGTCTGATCCTTAGATTGGATTGGTTTAACCCAAACATAATTAGTTGCAGTATCATCTAAATTGATGAAGTACCTTGCCCTACCAAGGGACTCCAGTGTGAATGAACCTGCAAAATAAATGAAAAATTCCTCTCTAGGAACATCAATGCAATCTCTAATCTTTCAGAAAAAATTTCTAGTCTTAGCCCCTAAGGTAAAACTCTCACAATTTCTTTCCTTTACCTTATGGCCACTTCTATTGTGAGCAACAGTGCTCAAAGCTGAGATTGTGAACAAGCTTGCACACAAAAGCTTGTTCCAAACCTGTCCACTAAGAACAGTTCTCCCATTCATATCAATAACAAACTTATCTTCTTTAAGATAACAAATCTGGAAACTTTTTTTCCACAAAAATCCAAGTGACACAAGGTTATAAGGCAACTCTGGTACATAGAACACTTTCTCAAAAGAAATTTTGAGACCCAAGTGATTTGCAAGAATATCTTTTCCAATTCCTTTAATCTGAATTGTTCTGCCTTTCTGACCAATATTTACTACTCCCATCATAATCACTAAGATTTGAAAATAAATTTGGTTCAAAGAACATGTGATCTGTACAACCAGAATAAATCAAAACCAGAACATCCTCCTTCAATCCTCTTAATAGGAAAGGAGCTTTATCGGTCACTGATAAGTTCTCATACTTGAGGTTAAGATTTCAACTTGGTAATCAATCAAGTCCATTTCTTGATCCTCATCAATTTTGGCCTTCTTGTTGGGAACTTCTTCCCCAACAACCATTTCCATTGGACCATCAAACGCCACGATTGCAACATTTTCAGTAGTGAGATTTACCTCCTTTTTATTCTCTTTGGACTTCTTCCTCTTCTTGGCCTCCTTACAATCCTTAGCATAATGCCCCTTATTCTGACAATTATATCATAAGACCTTTCACAAATCCTTTTTTGCCTTCCTGGAAGATTTTCCAGTCTTTCCAACAAGGGCTATTCCAGAACACCCCTTCATCTTGAACTGAAGATCATCCTTTTCAATTCTTCTCAGCACATCCTCCTCCCCAGGAAGGTGATCCAATTGAGAAACAATTCTGACTGAAGAATCAAACTCCTTTGGAAGCTTCTGAAGGATTAAGAGTGAAAAACACTCAGGATCCATGTTAAGTCCTGATGACTTAAACTTGGATATGCTAGACCTAGCATCTGCAACAAAATGTTTACAATTTAAATATTCTAATTTAAACAGTTTATTGAAAGCTATACCCTTCTGGTGAACAGAATCACCAGTATAATTTTTTTTATTTTATATTTCTGCTACTTTGACAGGTTGCTCTGTACATAGTAGCAGGCTGACAAAAAAATCCTCTTATGTAAACCCACCACATTGCCTGTGGTCCAGGAGAGCTTGGCCTTTCTTCTTGCAAAGACACACATACTCCACTAACTCAAAATATAAATCTTGAACCAGCTTCCAACTCCAATCACAACAAATTTTGCCAATTAAACTTCAATTAAAGATCTGCAACCAACTGATATTAGGATGGTGAATAACACTAATCTGTCCTGTTTATTTCATTATTTAATTGATTATACTTAGTAAATGTTCCCAGTAAGTTTATAATTGTTTTAATAGACATTCCAACGGACAGTGTGATGTCAGGTGAGTTCTCATTATGTATTAAATAATTATATAAAATTAATGATATTGATTTTACTCCTTATTTTCGAGTTTCAGTTTATTTACCAAAATAATTACTTAAAAAGATAAGTCATGGCAATTCATGTAATATTTTAACATCATTAGTTTTCTTAGTATTTCACAAATATTTTGATGTCTAGAAATTCTCATAATAGTATTTCAAAGGATTTTAATATATTTTTAGAAGTTTTCATTGTCTTGCTTTCAACATTCTTGGTACTTTGAATTAAATTCAATAAAAAATACGTATAAGGCTTATTTAAGTATTTTTATATAATATTATGCACTTTTAGACTATCAACTATCCATGGGAACATATATTACATATGTAGAATGTTCCCGTGTGTGTTGTAGCATGTTTACGCGGTACCTAAGTTTCTCAGGCCGTCTGTCACTTTTTCAACCCTTAGTGCCGTTGCTGCATACTTGTCAGAGGCCCGGGGCTGCGTACACAAACTTGACAGAGTGACAGGGCTGTATCTCAGCCGCGGGCGGGTGCATTGTCTGCTGCAGCTGCATGCGGGAATTTTGACAGAACACATTTCCGTCTGTAACTCCAAAAATATACACAACCCCTCAGTTCTAAATGAATTTTGGGTGTGAAACCTATAAGTGACAATACGTGTGAAATATTTCATTGTCCAAAAAGCTCAATTGTGTTGCCATGATATTATGGTTTTTCTTTCCTTAATTATTTAAAAATATAAGGAGTTGAATTTCAAGGGTGGGGTCAGTGAGTGACCCTACCTAATTTTGGGTGGAGAATTTATTTCTGTAATAATTTTTATGTTTTTACTATTCCTTCTTAGGTTAATTGGATTATTATTATTATTATTATTTTATTTTTTTTACTTTTGCAGCTTGCTCCGCAATAGTAGCAATCTGACATTATCTCACTTCACCTGCACTCTCTCTCTCTTTTTCATACCTGTCACTTGACATGTCTCTTATCTGAAAATTCTGCAACTTTCACACTCCTCCAATTGTTACTGCCACTTCCTCTCTTCTTTCAGCTCACACTCCTGCAACTGCTCCTGTCACTTGCCCTCTTCTTTTATCCTTCTGTCTGATCCCCCTTCTGTCTGATATTCCATATTAACTGTTATGACAAGAACACTCTAATTAAACATGCCTCTTGAACCCCTTGGAAATTAGTCTCTACTCTTCAAAAGCTCAAGAATCTTGGCCTTCTTCACCCAACCAATATCCAATACCTCTTCAAACTATTGAACTTGGGTTCGTCTCCTGTTTGGTGATAAAGTGCTGCTTGCAATTGCACAACTCCTGATCTAACTCTGGTTCTTGTTTGCATCTCTATTCCTTCTTTTACTGGTCACCATAAACTTCCAGCCTTGTTGCCTTCCTTGCATTTTTTCCTTATATTCATCTACAGTACCAATATCTGACAGTCTGTTTCTGTGTCATTTTTTCTCTGATATCTTCTCATCTCAGAAACATTATTGATTCCTTTTTTTCAGGGCTTGGTTCTGCTTTCATCCATATTTCAAAAAATATTATTCAGAAATTTAGGTTGAAAAAAATTAACAGTCAAATATCCAGATGTCATAAACTCTTCTTGAGAACCACACTCCCAACAGGGACTTCATAAACCCCACTATTCCTAAAACTACCCTAGAGTCTATTCCTGTACTTACCAAGGACAACTTCACCATCTCTTGAAAGCAAATGCAATCACTACTAAATCTGGCAAAACTGAATCACATTATAGGACTTCTTGACTCTCTCTCTGAAAACCAAAATTGATTCTGGTTTCTATCATTATTTCCAAACTCTCACCAGCTGTTCACTCAAATATTATCTCCACTGAAAATGAGGAAAACATCAAGGCATGTGGAATTCTATTCCCAAGCACTTTATTTCATCAAAAACAACCAATCAAGCCCGTGTCTACAAGAATGTCACTTCCATTGCTTTTGACAAGTCAAATATTCAACTATTCATCACCCAGATCAAGTCAGGAATAACCCACTTTTTAAAGATTGGAATAGTACTGCCAACAGACATTCTGGCTTACATGATCCTGGAAAACTTACCAATGTCTCCCAACATGAAGAGCGTTCAACAATCTACCACGCACTCAGCCATTGAATCGGAAATTACTTCTGATTCTCTGCTCAACCACCTTCAAAGTCACCTTAACAAGCAGAAGATGTCTGGAAATGGATCTCAATTTGGAACATCACTCTCTCTCTTCACAGACTCCTCAAAGAAATGTAAACCTAGGAAACATAACACCGTGGCAAATCATCCAAACATCAATTGCTGAATGCTTTACCCACAACTGAGGACTCCTCCTTCAAACCCCAATGGGAACAGAACCATTGGATTCCTGTCTTACACTAAAAGCTCCAATCCTCTTCTCTTCATTCTTGCCTCCAGCTCCTCCCACCACATTTTGGATGACTCTAATATCTTCAAATTCATAGACTTCAGCCACAAAGAGTCAATAAGTACAAGATGTTGGCTTGACACCCTGGAAATCAAAAGAAAAGGGGTTCTCCATTTGTCTTCCCAATCTGCTCCGTTTGCTCTGGACAACGTTCTGTTTGTCCCTCAGATCTCATCCAATCTTATGTCTCTGCATCAATTACTGCTTGATGATTTTATATTTTCTTTTCAAACCAAATCTTTCTTTTAAAAAGGAACTCAGAAACCATTTTCAAGGTATTTTTTGCCAATCAGATTCCTTGCCTGAATCTAGCATTCTGTCCAAACTTTCCCTCTCATCTCTCTGCCACTGAACCCCTCCATAAGTCTCTTGGACATGTGAGCTACCATTGCCTTTGAAAGAAACTCAAAATAACCTCAATCAAGATTAAAAATGTGAATCCTGCTGTATCTCTAACATCACTCAAGCTTCCTTCAAGGACTGTCAATCAAGGGCAAGCAAGGTATTTGAAGAACTACACCATGATACCATTGGAACGCTTCCCCTCTCCTCAGCTGGCCACAAATACTTTCTAACTGTTGATGACTCTCACTCAAAATACTGTGCTGTGTTGCCCATCAAGGTAAAGGTCAAGATAGCAGATCCACTGATAAAGTGCATTGTGATCAAGGCAAAACAAATTAATTACTACCCCATAGTCCTACAGTCCAACCAAGGGACCAATTTTTTCAATGGAACGCTGTGGTGAACCATTTGGGACACCGTGGGAAAAGAATTAAAAATTTTTCCTCGCGTGTGCCGCGCTGCTCATCCTCATGAGAGCGCGTCGCTCATCTATCATTGTCCTGCGTCCTTATCCTTGGGCGTCGCGCGCCGCTCATCCTCATCCGCGCGCGCCGCTCATCTATCATTGTCCTGCTTCCTTATCCTTGCGCTTCGCGCGCCGCTCATCCTCATCCGCGCGCATCACTCATCTATCATTTTTGCGTGTCCTTATCCTCGCCCGTTGCGCGGCGCTCAACCTCATTGCTACCGTTGGGCTTTGCTCCTCCAAGACTTACCAAACCCATCCTAACCGCACCTCCAAGGGCTTGTCCAAAGCGCTTATCCGTCAATCTCCCACCTCACTCAATCTATCAGTCGCCAAATCTCAAGCCTGTCAGGATTTAATCAATCGCCTCAAACCAATCTCCTATCCGCCCATGCGCAATCTCACAAACTTCATCTGTTGTCCTTCCTGGGAATCTCCCACCCCCTTTCCATCTCCGTGTGGGGGTGGAGAAGTGTTGACTACCGCCCGCAGACATCCGCGGCGGTCCAGTTCATTTTCCTTTCCCACCCCGTTGGCCTTCGGACAAGGGGTGGGTGATTCCATTGTTGTTGCGCGTGCCCATCCACGGATGGACGCGAGAGATGGTGAGGGGATGAGAAGGATTTCCACCGGCTCGCGTGATCAAATTTTTTCCGGTCACCTGATTTTTTCTTTTTATGCCCTATTGGTAGAATCCGTTGTACATAGTCTAACAGGGCCTCCTGCCCATATAAGGAGGGGCTCTCCCCTGCCTTTTGGATCCATCAGGGAATCATCCAGAATGAAATCAGCACACCCTTGATCCTTGAGCCTCCATACTCAAACCCTTGATCCTTGATCCTTGATCCTTATCACCAACCAATAGCTTTACTGGTTGAAGAAGAATTTGCCTAATCAAATTCTTGAGTGTGTTGCACCACTCCTGAGCACTTTATCCGACCATACTGGTCCTGATCACCCTTTGATTATCTTTCTGGAACCAATCAAGTTTGACTAAAGAGGTTTTATTAAGCTTAAAACCAGGAGTGTTAAACCTCCCTTCCCTTCTTTTGAAGTTGAATTCTGCCACGCTACTCTTGAGTCCCTTGAGATGTGTTGGTTTATTCTTGTTTGAATCAGTTCTTGCGTTGATTCTAGAGCTTCTTCAAACAGTTAGCTTTGTCTTGTGCAGCCACCCACAGTTATCTGGTACCCTTCAAGGGCTTGATTCCAGAGAGTTGGGAAGGTTCATTGAGAACCTTGAGGTTGTTTGGGATTGAGTTGATCTTTACTAAGCTCCTGCTGACAACCAGAGCTATTAGCTTGTGGGTGTTTTCACTCACAATTGCCTTGTCTTGTTGAACTCTGAACAATCCTTGACTCCTTCTATTCAAGTGTTCCCTGACATCATCTTGCCTCAGATAGTGTTGTCTCCAGCTACCAACCACTATGATCTTTATTTTCTCACTTTTGGTTCCCCGTTTACTAGGTTCTGTACTTCTATCTTGGTTACAATTAAATATTTTTGTAACATTCAGGAGGGCAGCCTAAAAAAGCACCTATCCCCTCCACAGAACCGCCAACGCCCTGCGCCTTTTGGAGTCTCAAATTTGGTCCCCCGGGCCAGGATCAAACCAGCAACCTTGGGATTTACAGTCCCAAGATTGTGGAATCAACTCCAATCTTTTTCTCCTTTTTTTTTTCTGTTTCTCTTTTTTTTTTCTGTGTTTTTGTTATCATCTACATCCAATCTGTGGAGGCAACTTGTTCCAGAAGTAAGTCCTCCCAATTGTGCACCATCAAGGGGTTTGATCCTAGTTGTTTCTAGTAAACCCTACCCTTGCCACACTTGTTAGCCACTTTGGAAATCTGTTCTTTGGATCCTTTAGGAAATCCTTTTGTCAAAATGGAATCTATTGGCACCCCTTTTAACTCTTTTTGGGCCAAGATGATCAAGATCAAACCTCAGAACAAGAACTTATCCTTCAACGGTACAAATGTTGAACGGTTCCTGGATTCCTACGAGATTTCTGCTGAAGTGGATGGTGCCAGCAAACACAACATAGCTTATCAACTACAATTCTTTATCTCCTCTGATGAAGTCATGGAAGTGATTGAATCATTCAATGGATTTGAATCCCATGACTGGGTACTTCTTAAGGAGGAAATGATTGCCTACTGGGGCAAAATTGATATAGCTAAGTTTACTCTCCAAGACCTGGATGCCCTAGTCTCTCAATGGATCTCAAATGGTGCTATCTCCTCAGCCTCTGACTATCAGGCTTTCAGAAAATCTTTGGACCCTATCCAGTCCTATCTTATCCAAAACAATCACATTGATACGTTGGAAAAAATTACAGTGCAATTTTTTCAGTCTTTCTCTCCAGGAGTGCAGGAAAGAATTAAGGATGAATTACTGAAATCTGGATCCATGATCACCACAAAAGATAATTGTTTCAAGCTCCCTGCTTTCATGGTTCTTAGGAATACTGTGGATAAAGTGATGAAAGGTCAAACAGCTCTCACCTTTGAAAAACCTAAAATCACTGAACCAGTCCTTGCCCCCTCTTTTCAAGCATCTAAAGAAATCATGAATAAGATGGAAGTCGATTGCAGACCTAAACCCAATCCTCAGACCCACCGGGAGACACCTACGATTGATGATATCACCAAACTCCTGCAAGCTTTCAAGAATAAAATGGATCAGAAACTCTCCTCTCTGGCTGTCCCTAAACCCTCCAACTCTGTTCCGAGGACAAAAATAGTTTGCTATTATTGCCACAGAGAATGTCATGGAACTGGTTGCTGTCCTGAACTCCAGAAGGACAAGGAGTATATTCTGGTGGAACAGAAAGGGAATAACTTCTTTCTTCCTAATGGTGCACTTATCCCTTTCAATTCATCTTGCCCAATTCGTCATGTGGTGTTCTCTTTCCAGCCTTCAGCTCAAAAGAAGGCATCCTTGGCCTCTTTTGATTTCTGATCTGCTTGTGGAAAACTTCAACCTTGGTACCCTCCTGCTTTCTCTTCTTCCAGCTTTTCTGGAACCTATCAAACTGATCCAGCTAGGAAGCAACATGAGGAACACAGACCTCATAAAGCTCATCCTGTTCCATATCCAATTCTTCAAAGACCGGTCAAACTTGAATCTTCACCAGGGCCCCCTTCTTCTGAGGTTGAAGGCATGGAAGTAGAAAAGGAACCCCTCATGGATAGGTTCCCAGAATACTCTGATCCTGCTCCTCTGCCATCCAAATCACCCACACCAACTGATCAAGTTATAGTTCCACCCTCACCTGAACTTCCTCTTCCTACTCAACCCAAGGTTAGATTCAAAATGGGAATTTCCAAAGATCACCCCAATGCTGTGGAGGGGGTATTAAAGAAAATCTCTGATCTTAAAATCCCTGATCTAAACGTGGATGAACTCCTTTCCATCTCAACATCTGTGGCTGAAGGCATGAAGAAATGGGTTTCTTGGCAACAAGTGGGGATTGGTCCTGACAAATTGAAATTTTCCTCTGGAACCTTGATAGAAGACTCCGGTGGAACACATCCCCCTGCTGATTTAAATCTTTATTCTTGTCCTCTTGGATTTTTACCATGCTCCCTAGGTGGCTCCTCCAAAACGGTTTCTCTACTTGTTGATTCTGGGTCCCAACTAAACTTAATTTTGGATGCAATGGCCTGCAAGCTCAATCTCAGTCCAAGGGTCAGCTGCAACTCTGCGGTTTATGGAATTTGGAATCAATCTTGTGAGTTGGTGGTTATTTCTGAGGATGTGCCAGTTCATATTGGTCAAAATATTGCTGGAACCTGTCAATTTTGGATCACTTGTTTGGAAGGTCCTATGATTTTGGGTTTTCCTTTCTTAATAGACTTTGGAGCCACCCTGATTTTTTCTGATCAAATTGGGGATAGAATTCTTCTTCCTGATGCTGATGGTAGGAAGATTGAAGTTCCTCTCTGTTCTTTGGATTCTGGTTGTTGGGAAAGTGATTTCCCTGCTTTTTTTTCCAAATCGGTTCTGAAGGAGAAGGATTCTTCTAAGTCCTTTCATTTTTTAGCAGAATAGTTGGTAATACTAATAGTTGTAGTTCTTCTAAGCCTCAGACTTCAACTAAAGGGCCAAATTTTATCTCTGAGGCATATTTTTGTCCTTTTCATCTCTTTCTTCTTTTTCTTCTGATCTTGAAAATGTCCCAAATCAAAAACATGTTAAAACAAAAAATTACAAAAATATTTCTCTTCTCTCTGGTTCTTTTGTTTCTTCTTGTCGTGGTACTCTTATCACTGATCAATTTTCCTCTATCCCCAGTTTGATTCTCCGCAATGAGTATAAACTAGATCCTGATCTCAATTCTTTTCTTAATGGTTTTGGTATGGAGGAGTATGGGCTTCAGTGGAGGCACTTGGGGGTAAAAGTGAGTCCTCCCAATTGTGCACCATCAGGGCATTCTTCTACTATAATTTTTAAAACTCTACCTTGTGCCACACATGTGAGCAAAGGGTTATTTTCTGGATCCTCTTTTATGGAAAAGGCGCTCTTTGAAAATTTTATGGAACATAAAACTTGGAGAATGTTGGAATCTGGTCTAAATTTTTGTACCCAGGTCTCGCTGGTGAATGCTTGGAGGAAACAAGAACTTCTCTCTTTTTCCACTAAATATAAGCCAGTTGCAAAAAAGGTCCAGCCTGTCAACCAGCCCATGCCTCTCAATCTCAATCCGCCTCTCATGCGTCCTCCCCTATCTCGTGATCCTTATTGTGGTCTATCTAACTCCCTTATTGGCCCCTTTGTACCTTGTGGTTGTGTCACTGAAGAACGATTGAAGGCGGTCACCTTAGGTCCATATGGATGGCTTTTACCTGATGAGTTAAATTTGATCAAAAATATCTTGTCTCTAAAGGAAAAATCTATAGCATTCTGTGAAGAACAGAGAGGTCTATTGAAAGAATCCTATGGTCTCCCTTACATCATCCCTGTAGTTGAACATGATCCTTGGCAAAAGAAGAAGATCCCTATTCCTGCTGCAAAAGTCAAAAATTCATCAAGTTGGTCGGCAAACGAGTCCGTAACGGTCTATACAAACAGTCAGTCTCCAGTTACTCTAGCCCGGTTTTCTGTGTTCTAAAGATTAATGGTAAGCTTAGAGTAGTTCATGATCTCCAACCTCTTAATAAATTTACTATTAAGGACTCTGGCATGCCTCCTGCCACTGAAGAAATTGTTAAATCCTTCTCTGGGAGAGCCTGTTATGGCCTAGGAGACATCATGGGGGTTTACAACAAAAGATCTTTGCATCCTATTTCTCGGCCGCTCACTACTTTTGATACCACCCTTGGTCAATTTCAACTGACTCAATTGCCTCAAGTTGCCACCAACTTGCTTGCAGTCTATCAGGCTCAGATGATGTGGATCCTCCAAGACAAAATTCCGGATCATGCGGGTATTTTTATTTATGATGGTGGAATTAAAGGTCCATTTTCTAACTATGATAATGAGCTCTTACCTTGGCACTCAGGAATTCAACAATTTATCTGGGAGTATGCTACTATCTTGGAAAGAATTTTTTTTTGAATTGAGGAATCTGGCCTTACTGTCTCTGGATCAAAAATTGCCGCCTGTGTCCCTGCCTTGGAAATTGTTGGTCATATAGTCTGCAAGGAAGGAAGAAGGATGGCACCCTCTAAAGTCAACAAAATCATCTCCTGGCCTACTCCAATAAATACAACAGAAGTTAGAGGTTTCCTAGGTGTTGTAACTTATGTCAGGATCTTCATTCCCGCACTATCCAAAATCTGTGCAATCTTGCGTTGTCTAAACAGAAAGGGAGCTGAATTTATTTGGACCCAAGATTGAAAACAATCATTTCAGTTGCTCAAAAGTATTGCTGGCAATGACATAGTTTTGAAAAAGATCTCTTATGGGCCTGGGGATGGCAAAATAAAATTGGCTGATGACTCTAGTTATCAATCTGTTGGGGCTGTCCCTACTCAGGAGGATGAAAATGGTTTGAACCGCCCTGTTCTTTATGAATCTTTGCTATTTTGGGATTTAGAATCTAGATACTCTCAGTTCAAACTGGAACTCTGTGGTGTGGCCAGAATGCTGAAGAAACTCCAAACATTACTCTGGGGACAACATTTTGAATTGCAGGTTGATGCTTGATCCATTGTGCAAATGACAAATTCTCCCAGTCTTCCAAATGCTCCAATGACTTGCTGGGTAGATTTTATCCAGCTTTTCTCTTTTGATATTGTTCATAGGCCTGGGAAATCTTTTACTATGCCTGATGGTTTATCCAGAAGACCTACTGGAGAAGATGAATCAGATGTTGGAATGGATTTTGATGAGGAAGAACCCTTGGTCCGCCCTGTTTTTGCTTTCTCCTCCCAAGATTACTCTGGTTCCCAACAAGGTTTCTGGCTTAAGTTAGAGCAGTACCTTTCAACTCTCCAAAGACCCCCTGATCTCTCTGCCAAAGAATTTTGGTCCCTTAAAAGGAAGTCCTCTAGTTTCTTTTTCAAGGTTCTAGGCTTATGAAAAGAGGAACTCCTTGTGCGCTTGTTGTGGTAACTATCCCGGCTAAGGAAGATTCAATCCTTGAAAGTCTCCATGAGGGCCTTAGTCATTGTGGGGAAAACAAAAATTATCAACGATTATCTGAAAAATTCAGGTGGCCATCTCTGAAGAAATCTCTCTCTCAATGGTGCAAGAGTTGTGAAGTTTGTCAAAAACGTGATCTTAGGCGTCCAGCCAAAATTTGCTATCCTACAGGGGAGGTCACTGTCTTTGGAAGGGTTGCTATGGATCTGGTTCATTTCAAGGCAGGTGGTGCTAAGTACCTCATTGTGGCTAGAGATGATTTTTCTGGATGGGTTGAAGCCAAATTCCTTAAGAACCTTAGTTCTGAATCTGTGGCAGCTTCCCTTCATGAGAATTGGACAATGCGTTAGGGTTTGGCTCTATCCTATTCTATTAATGTTGGCTTGGAATTTGGTGGAAAACTTGCTGAAATGATCCAATTGCTCCCTGGGAAACATAGAGTTACTACCCCCTATTATCCTGAAGGACAAGGCATGGTGGAAAGAGGCCATTCTCCCTTGAAGGCTGCTCTGGTTAAACTGGCTGGTTAAAGCGGCAAGAATTGTCAAAATTTTCTTCCCTTGGTCCTCTTCTCTGATCAAATTTCCACCAAGTGAACCACGGGCTACTCTCCGTATGAAATCATCTTTGGTCAAAGGGCTTTTCTTCCTCTTGATCTTGAAATGGAGTCTTTCTTGGGCATCTCTTGGGAACAAGTTTCTTCAACTACTGACCTATTAGTTGCCAGATCAAAGAAACTGGAGCAGAGTGAAGATATTCCTAATGAAGCTTCTCGGAGGATGATGGAATCAAGGGCAAAATCAGTTCAGTATTGGGAAGATAAACATCTCAATCTAATCAGGGATCCTTTAAACCCTGGGGATCTGGTATTGGTTTATAATTGATCTTTAGAGACTCAGTGGGGAAAACTCTTTTCAAATCTTTGGAATGGTCCTTATAGAGTGGTTTGTCAAGTTAGAGGTGGATCTTATGTATTGGAAGAACTGGATGGTACTCAGTTGGCTAGAAGGTTTTCTGCTGATCAAGTTAAGAGATTTAATTGTTTTGGGGGCAATTTGGGTTCAAAGAAAGTCCTCCCAATTGTGCATCACCGGGGTCTCCTGCTGCGTTTTGTTGTAAAAAACTCTACTTTATGCCACATACGTGAGCACCTGGGAGGCCTTTTCTTTTATCTTCCCCATATTTAGGCTCTTTTGGATGGACAAAGATGGGTTTCAACATTTTTTTAGAGGATCAAGAAAGGGACAATTATTTTCTTTTTCATGTTTTCAAAATTATGATGGAGAAAAGGGACATTCTGCAAGTTGGGGAGAGATGTGGTGAACCATTTGGGACACCGTGGGAAAAGAATTAAAAAATTTTCCTTGCGTGTTGCGCGCCGCTCATCCTCATGCGCGCGCGTCACTCATCTATCATTGTCCCGCGTCCTTATCCTTGGGTGTTGCGCGCCTCTCATCCTCATCTGCGCGCGCCGCTCATCCTCATCCGCGCGCCCCGCTCATCTATCATTGTCCCGCTACCTTGTTGTTGCGCGTCGCGCGCCGCTCATCCTCATCCGCGCGCATCACTCATCTATCATTGTTGCGCGTCCTTATCCTCGCCCGTCGCCCGGCGCTCATCCTCATTGCTACCGTTGGGCGTTGCTCCTCCAAGACTTACCAAACCCATCCTAACCGCACCTCCAAGGGCTTGTCCAAAGTGCTTATCCGTCAATCTCTCACCTCACTCAATCTATCAGTTGCCAAATCTCAAGCCTGTCAGGATTTACTCAATCGCCTCAAACCAATCTCCTATCCGCCCATTGGCGCTCTCACAAACTTCATCTGTTGTCCTTCCTGGGAATCTCCCACCCCCTTTCCATTTCCGTGTGGGGGTGGAGAAGTGTTGAATACCGCCCGCAGACATCCGCGGCGGTCCAGTTCATTTTCCTTTCCCACCCCGTTGGCCTTCGGACAAGGGGTTGGTTATTCCAGTGTTGTTGCGCGCGCCCATTCACGAACGGACACAAGAGATGGTGAAGGGATGAGAAGGATTTCCACCGGCTTGCGTGTACTGGTCCTGATCACCCTTTGATTATCTTTCTGGAACCAGTCAGGTTTGACTAAAGAGGTTTCATTAAGCTTAAAACCAGGAGTGTTAAACCTCCCTTCCACTCTTTTGAAGTTGAATTCAGCCATGCTACTCTTGAGTCCCCTGAGAAGTGTTGGGTTATTCTTGTTTGAATCAGTTATTGCGTTGCTTCTAGAGCTTCTTCAAATAGTTAGCTTTGTCTTGTGCAGCCACCCACAGTTATCTTGTACCCTTCAACCGCTTAATTGCAGAGAGTTGGGCACGTTCATTGAGAACCTGGAGGTTGTTTGGGATTGAGTTGATCTTTCCTAAGCTCCTGCTGATAACCAGGGCTATTAGCTTGTGGGCGTTGTCACTCACAATTGCCTTGTCTTGTTGAACTCTGAACAATCCTTGACTCCTTCTATTCCAGTGTTCCCCGACATCATCTTGCCTCAGATAGTGTTGTCTCCAGCTACTGACCACTAAAATCTTCATTGTCTTACTTTTGGTTCCCCGTTTACCAGTTTCTGGACTTTGATCTTGGTTACAATTAAATATTTTTGTAACACTCAGGACGGAAGCCTAAAAAAGCACCTATCCCCTCCACAGAACTTCCAAATCCCTGCGCTGTTTGGAGTCTTACAACGCTTAAGGTGTGGTGACCAATCCAGGACACCTCACGGATTATGGAAATTCTTGAAATTTTTATTACATCCCCTTAGCCATCAATAAATCTGCAAAAAACAATTTCACTTGCATTTGTAATTATCTCTTTTAAATAGTCTACAGACGTCTTTTCTATAAAAGAAGGGACTCTTCCCTGCCTTTTTGCAGTATCTCATCTGATCCATCTCCCATGGTAATAAATAATCTGATCATTTCAAAGGGCCTCTCCTCCTTCATCATCAACCTTTCTCCTGGGTATATCTGTTCATTTCCCTTGATCCTTTGAGCCTCCATACTCAAAACCTTGATCCATACATCTCTGACCTTGATCCTTATCACCAACCATAGCCTTTCTGGTTGAAGAGAATTCTGTCTGCTAGAATCCTTGAGTTTTTTACACCACCCTTGATCCCTTTTTCCAACCATACTGGTATGATCTTTCCCTGAAGATCTTTCCGGATCAAGTCACATTTTACTGGCAGGTTTATTTAAGCTTGAACCCCAAGTTTTAGACCTCCCTTTATTCTTGAAACTTCAATTCCGCCAAGGTACTCTTGATTTCCTTGAGAAGTGTTGAGTCATCATTTTTAAAATCTGTTTTTGCTTTGCTTCTAGAATTTCATAAACAAATTGTGTCAGCTTGTTACTTGGACAGAGCAACCTGTCAAAGCAGATTTAAAACAGAAATAAAATAATAAAATTAGAAGGAGTGAGAAATCCTTTAATATTCTTCAAGAAATGGATTCCCCACCCAAAATTGAGTAGGTTCACTCACTGACCCCACCCTTGAATTCTAACTCCTTACATTTTTTTAATAATTATTAAACAAAGTGACCAACAGACCACGACACCACCATGTCACCTTTTGGCCATTTTAAAATTTCACAAATCATGCCATGTTTAGGTTTCACACCTAAAATTCAGTCAGAATTGAGGTGTTGTGTATATTTTAGGAGTTACAGGCGGATTTGTGTTGTTTCACAATTCCCACGCGCAGCCCCACATTCATACAGTAAGAGTACAAATGCCTGACACTCAATATGCAAGCGCATGTCAAAAGGCACGCATGCAAAATGACTGACCGGCCGCAGGCAACAGATTCCCGCACGCAGCTGTCAAGCCTGCGCGCGTCAAAAAAATTATACAAAGCCTGAAAGCTAGGTACCGCAGGAACAGGCTATAACCTGCATGCATACATCATGTATATGTAACAACTTGACTGCCGGACAGAGGGATGTCTGAAACCTAAGAATGCTGAATAAAAAATATGAAAATTAAAATATAAAGCAACTAAATTGTGGGAAACAATAATGAAGGTTGTCACGTAAATGAGATTGCCAAATCTTTATGAACCACAAAACAAAACAAGGAGTTAACCTAAAAATTATTAAGAATTCGCAACATGTGCAGAAAATGCCGTAGAATCTAATACCCACTTTCACCCATTTCACTCAAAAGAAGTTAATACAAAATGAGGAAATGTTTCTAAATCATAAAAATAACAAATTAACATGTAAACACCTTCTGACAATTATTTCACAAAGAAATATGACATAGACAAGGCTTGCAGATTGACAGCACCAGATATACTTGCCAAAAAAGCCCTTACCAGCCTGCTAGCCTCAGCATCCAAGCACAACCCTCTCTACGTGCCCTGAGAAGGTCTTATGACCCAAAATGTATATAAACAACCCTTTTTTAAGTGATTTAACCCAGAGTAATTTTTAAGTATCAATCCAGACCCCTTGCAATCCGTGATCAAGTGTTTATTCAAGATGAAAAAGTGATACATGGCTATAGTCTGATATTATTATTGATAATTCTGGCCCCAACATTGATTCTGTGAAGAATATCAGCAAATAACCCCAATAATTGTCCTGAGACCCCTTTCATGCCATGAATCTCTGCAAGCTTCCTGGAGTAAGTACTTAAACTAGTAAGTTTTCTCCTCCTCGCAACCAAGGCATAAGTGCTGTAAGACAGCCAGTCCACCCATCCCCTTGAGTTAGTCTTTTTTGAGCAATGATTTAAGACCTCATTATACCAAGGACTCTACACGGTTCAAAAGAGCCCCTTTAAGAGAGGTTTTAATCCAATTAAAATCCCCAGTTTGCACAAACTGTGGCCCCTCTTGAAAAATATATATTTAAACAAATCTAATTCAACCAAACCAACCAAACTTTGCACTTGCTTTTAAACCAATAATTTGAGCGTTTTACCATAATTTTCTTGGAATTATTATTACAAAACCAATATCACTTTCTGTAGCTAAAGGAAGACAAAGTTCCTGGCATCAGGAAACTGAAAACTGGAGGTCTTGCCGGGAAATATTCCTGAATAATTAATTTTTGATTAATTTATTTCTTTGGACCAGATATTCTACGTAAAAATGAGTAGAAATACTTATTATCCTTACTTTTGATTATTGTTTCTCCAGTGGACCTTAAAACCAATGGAGAATTAATCAATTATTATTTGAAACTTCTTAAAAGAAAAAAAGAAGAAAGACTCCGTAATTTTGTCCCTGTTATCATAACTCCTGAGCAACAACAAGCCAGACCACTTCATTTTAAGCAAAAAGCTATTAAGGAAAAGGAATTGGAGCTTGAAAGACTTATTAATATTAATTTTTTACTAAGGAAATGCACTTCCTGGAAGAAATATCAGAGACAACTTTAGTTCTTTAATAAGAATAAAGAAAGTGAGCTTCAATTATTTTTTGAATTTTTTTTTAAAAAAAAATATATAACAAAAATTCGGAAAAAATCAAAGCTTGATAAAAAATTAATAAAAATTATAATAAAACCAAAAACTTATTATTTTTAATTTTTATCTTAAAGTATTGGAAAGTGTTAGAATTTGATTTTATATATATATGTGACTTTCACTGGAGTTTGAAGTATGATTGATTGGATTGATTTGATTTATATTATTTTTTTTATTGAATTATTAAAATAATGGTTAAAATACAACTAGGCTGTGTTCTCAGTAGTGATTGTCAGACTGTCCAAGCTTAACATTTCACTTACCATTTCACTTAAAATTCTTATCTTAATTTTGCCTTATTCATTTTGTACTCAACCGTTTGTTGGCCAATCATGTATTGAGTCCATAAAAAACATGGTGCTCTCAAGTGGAATTGATCATCTGTTCATTCACTACAACAACCGGAGTGTCCTTTTCCTCCTGATCCCAGGTCCGTTACGCTTGACGTTATAAGCCCCTTTCATTCATTTCTCTTTACCTTTAATTTAAGCAGAGACCAAGCTATTTTTATTTTTACAGAAAGAACCTTTTCCCTAGCAGATTTCATTGAGCAGGACCTGTTGGAAAACAGTTCCCACCACGGTTCTTTGGATTTAAGCCAAAAATTGATTGGTACCCATGAAGATCCCCCTGGATTACCCCCCAAGGACTTTTTTAACCCCAGCCAAGCTTTAGTACAGTTGAATTTAAGCTTAAGTAAGCCTAAATTAACTTAAAAATGAATAAAAATATTTTTTTATTTTTTTACCTTTTTCAAAGTCTTTTTGACAAAAACTTACCTCTTTTTTGCATTATGTCACATAACAGACCCCACACCCGCGTGACAGGACAAGCCCCATCCTATGGACCTCTGGCCGCAGGAACGCGCGCCCGTACAAGTGACCATAGCAAGCATGATGAGGGGGCTCAAACCGGCAATAGGAGTTCTGTGAGAACCGCCAGCACCGGCGCCCTCCAACACGATCAACAAATTGTTGGAGATGAATCCCTCTCCCCCACAGTTGTCCCAGGCAGTCACCCCTCCTCCTACGGCTCCCACTCCGGACCTAGTCAAAGAGTCCAAAATCAAAGAGTTGGTGAAGGATCACGTGAGGCATTGGGAGGATTAAAAGATAGCCCACAAACAGGAGGACTCATCAGCTATGAGAAAGGCCATATCAGGGGCCAAGTCCTCTCAAATACCCCTGCAGAAATTAATCCCCAGGGCAGAAGTGGAGAAATAAGTGGAGAAATTGAACCCCTGGGACCAATTAGCCAAATTAAAGGGAAAAGACCCCAAAAAGTTGAGGTCTTCACATCATCAAAGAATGATAAACCCAAAATTGTGTGAAAATATCATATCTGTAGGACAGAAATTGAAGAAAGTCTATCACAACTAGGATCTTATGATATTACACTGTTGTTTAACAAATTCTGTGATGATTTCTTTTACAAATTTAAAGTCTTGAGCAGCCACTTGGATAATATTCATAAAAAACTTGATAAAGTCCTCCTGAATACTAACACAATGACCAGAGGTCAAGCTGACCATATGAAAACTAATGAGTCTGAAACCACGGTATTCAAAGACAACATTGAGTCAAACAAAGTCAGTATACTCAAACAATTGCACATCAATGAGTTATAAAATAATATGTTAAAGGATATTATAAGTGCTGACAAAATATCCTTGATCAAGCACATCAATACCACTTACTCCTCTGGACAAGAAGAGATCCTCTTTTCCATTGAGAAGCTCAAAGAAGAAGTGAAAAACAAAACTTATACCCCTTCTGCTCACCTCGTTGATAAAATTGACCTATTGAGTAACAAGTTGGATCTGGAATAAGGTTTGATCAAGAATGACTTCAGAGAGCTCAAAGTCAACTCAACTGCTCCTCCTAAGATCTATTTGGAAGAGGTAAAGCCTACTCGGATAAGTAACACTCCTAAAATTCCTCCTGATGCTGGAGCAATAAGGAATGAATCTTACAGACCCAGTTCAACTCCTGAAGTGGAACAAGCTCTGAAACTCTTACCTCTGGTAGCTGAATGGCCCAAATTCTCAGGTGAAGGAGAATATAACCATATCAGTTTCATCAAATTCATTGATTTCACCCTTACCTCCTATGATTTACCAAACACTATAGAAGTGGTAAGACTGCCCAGGTTGTTTGAAGGAGTAGCCTTGGATTGGTTCATCAACAAAAGAGGAGAAGTAGGACCTCAGACTTGGGATTCTTTGAAAGTCCTTGTCAAAGAACCATTTGGTACCAGGAGATGGAAAAGAAAAATGATGAAAACCATTGAAACCTCACTTTTTGAACCTTCTAAGGAAAAAATGTTAAGTATTCTACATCAGAGAGAAACAACTGCAGCGGGCGCGCAGAGGTAAAGTCAAGGAAATGCGGACACTCCAAATCTAGAGTGACTGAGTAGTCTCCCTTGCTCAAGTCCGGCGCTCAATGGGGGGCTGACGGGAATCTGATCTGAACTCAAAGACAAGAACATCAAAAACCACTGATCACTCATCAATCAATTCGCACTCTTTCCTCTTTTGTTTCTCATCTCTTCTTATTTCTTTCATCTTAATATCCTCATCATCATCTTTGCCCACTCTGTTCCTCATTCATGATCCATGTGCCCTGTGAGATTCCTAACCTACTCACTCCTCCTACGTGTCTCAACATTGACCTCAACTTACAAGAATCTCTACCTTCTCAGTCTCATCTCATTATATTCTCTCTATGCGTCTCTGAACCTCATGTCCACCGGTGTCAAGATCCTCAAGCCTGATGTTGGTATTTATATGTTGCATAATCTATCTAGAACGCCTGTTGATTCATTTCCTTTGATTTGTCAGTTTCCAGTTTCTAGTATAATCAATCTCATTCCTCTATTACGGTTAAAAGCCAAAAGGCAAGGCTCTATTGAATCAACAACCAATTCAATCAAAGAAACTGGAAAATGGCGGGCTCTGAAGGATTTCGTCAAGCAATGCTGAAAACTGCTCTGGACACTATTCTGAGGCTAAGCGAGGAAAACTACAGCGTCTGGAAAGACAAGATGGACGCCATACTGGACGTAAGAGGTTGCGCGAAGGCCTTAAATGATGAAGTCTCAACCCTGGATGGAGACGTGAATGAAAAAATCAAACTGCTTCTCATCTCCCATCTAGAACCATTGACTCATTACAACATTGTAACGCCAACTAATAAGAACTCAGCTAAGTTACTGTGGAAGGCCATCATAGAGAAATAGGCATCATCCCAAGCATCAAACAGGGCAAGAATATCCAACAATTTCCTTTATATAAAATTCAAACCAAACAAAATTGAGGAATTTATAACAAAGATTAAGGTCTGCCTGAAGAAAATGCTGGAAGTAGGAATCACACTCCTGAGCAACATCCTGGCCTACCTAATTCTATTCAAATTCCCCAAGAATATGAAGGATTTCAAGAGACAGATCATGCACACGGACAAGGAACTCTCAGTCGACTACATGCTTAACCACCTCACACAACTTAATAATGAATCAAAAGCTCAAGGCTCTCAAGACAGACCAAACGAAAGATCCAAGATAGCCCTGGCAAACACCGAATAATTAACTAACAACAAGTACAATGGAGAGAGACAAAGATGCAAAGAGGGCTGGCACAACCCCAAACAAGACAAGCTACACTCAGCCAACAATTGCTGGCACCTCCATCCGGATTTGGCGCCAGACTGGTGGAGAGAAGACCAAACAAAATGGAAGGCTCGAAAAACCAAAACAACCGCCTCAGCACACTACCTAGCACTACTCATGTCATGGATTGATCACGGAGACCCAAAATCTAAATTCATACTCGACAGTGGCGCATCACTCCACATGGTCAATGACAGTAGGTACTTCAAGGAGATGTCCCCCTGCAAAGAAGACTCTATCAAAACCGGAAAGAAGGGAGCCGAGTTAGAAATTAAAGGATAAGGTACAGCCATCTTCATATGGGGTGACTTCACGCTGGAACTATCAAATGTATACTAGGTACCAAATCTAACCATCAACCTACTGAGCGTGGGAGCACTAAACAAAGCAGGATGTGTATTGAAGGGTGAGAAAGGGAAGTTTCAGGTGCTGAAAGATGAAAGAAGACTGTTCGGTGGAAAAGTAGTCAGCAATCTTTATACGCTAGAGACACCAAAGCTCCCTCAACACCACACCAAATCCGCACTTCTGGCCTACTCTCACAAGGATGATTTGATGGAGATCCACCGAAATCATGGACACGCAGCAATTAGTTGACTTGAGAGAATAACCAAACATATCCCATAAGAAGTCAAGAAAGATTTGAATGCATCCACTGTATCAAAGGCAAGATCACAAAAGTGTCCTTCAAAGAAACCTCCCAACCTGTAAGCAAGGCCTTCGAAATAATCCATCTAGACCTCATGGGGCCCCTCAAACCGCAAACAAAGGGTGGCCACAGCTACATCTTAAGGCTAGTAGACAATGCGATGGGCTACATCGGCGCCTTTCAGATGGGATTGAAAGATGAGACGACAGAGATACTGATAGATGTGATAGAAAAAGAACATAGACGAAGAGGCTACTATCCAACTGAAGTATTTTCAGACAGCGTATTGGAATTTGTCAATCAAACACTCAAACAATTCTACGACAGAAAAAACATACGTCAAATCATATCTGAACCCTACCACCCAGAGCACAATGGAAGGGCGGAATGGGCCAACAGAACCCTCATCAAATCCACCAGAACCATGCTAAAGGATGGACACCTTCCTGCGAACTTATGGCACAAGGTGATCAAGGCAATTTACCTCATTCTGAATCAAATCCACAGAGACAGTCACCATGAATTGCCCTGGGGAAGAATCCACACATATGAACTGCCTCCAGGATTTGTGAAGCCAGTCGGGAACCTGTGCGTCTACCTCTTGTCCAGAAGCAAAAAAGGTCAGAAGTTTAAGGAAAAATGGGAGGAAGGGATCCTTGTAGGCTTCAACCCTCTCCTTCATTCATAACAACTCCTGACTAAATCAAATTCTGTTGTTCTCACAAAGCACTTTAAGTTTATCAAGATGGCGAATCCTCAACATTCAAATCTCCTTCTCTCCAAGGACAAGATATCAGAGAACAACAATGAAGATGTAAACAAAACCCTGAATACCAATCAACCTCCTAACCCTGCTCCCGTCTCAAACCCTCCAGCATACACGGAATACAGAGATGCATCCAAAGAATCATCTTCAGGAGAGTCCGAGGACAATCCCAACTCTGACTCTGAATCGTTGGACAACAACAATTCTCACCCTCAACCGCGACACTTGTCCAAAGATCATCAATTGGACAGATCAGACCAGCAACCTAAACCTTCTCAAAAAAAAGCTGCAGAACCAGCGCAAACCACAGGAACCCTTTGGGACCGTAAATCACTACATCCTTGGCAGAGGTATGGATACTCTCACTGCTACAAGCCAAAAAGCTATGACGATGCTGTAATGTGTGAAGAAGGTGTAAGATGGATTAAGGCCATGGACACAGAACTCAGTTTGATCGAATCACTAGAAGTTTGGGAGGACTATGAAGGGCCAGAACCAAAGAATCCCCTACGGACATTGTGGACGTATAAGCTCAAAGAGAACTGTCACGGTGATCCTATCAAATACAAGGCCAGACTATGTGTCCAAGGGTTCAATCAAATAGAGGGCTTAGATCATTTCAAAACCTTTGCTCTAACCGGAAAACCGTCCTCTCTTTGCATGCTGCTGGTATACGCATTAAAATCAAAGCAAAAAGTACGCCAATTTGATGTCAAGAGCGCCTTCCTGCACTCAGAAATAGAAGAAGAAGTGATAATCCAAACCCCAAAAGGCTACAATCGCAAGTCCTGTTTCCTCAAACTCAAGAAATCCTTGTACGGCCTGAAACAAGCCCCCAAGAACTGGTACAAGACCCTCATGACATGGTTCAAGGAAATTGGATTTCACAAATCAGCATGCAACCCATGTCTCTACCCGTCAGAAGACAGCCAATCAAGACTCTTCTTCCACGTGGACGATTTAATCCTTGTGGGAGAAGGACAAGATTTTGAGCAGAAGTTTCTGAAGAAATTTGACGGGTCTCAAAGCAGGAATCCCGATACACTACTAGGTATGAAAATAAAGGTGGAAGAGGAAAGGATTCTACTAAGTCAACCCAACCATATCCAACATGGGCTCAAAGAACTTGGACTATGCAACTGTAGAGATACAACCATACCCCTCACTCAGAACCTGCAACTCAAACCTGCAACTGATGAAGAGCACAAAGCCTTTAAGGCCCTAAACATCAACTACCAATTGGCAATTGGGATGCTCAACCACATAGCATGCTACACACGGCCAGACATCAGTTTTGCAGTATCAAGCCTAGCAAGATTCAATGTTAAGCCAGGACTCCCTCATTGGAACAAACTAAAGAAAAAGTGGAAGTATCTGAAGACTACTCAAAGGCGTTGTCTGACACTAACCTGCCAACCAGAATCCAATCCTCTGCAAGTATACTCGGATGCTTCTTGGGGAGATGATCCTGACACACGTAAGTTGCAAACAGGATACCTATGTATTGTATTCGGCAGTCTTGTTTCATGGAACAGCTGCAAACAAAGGAACATAACCTGGTCATCCACCAACGCAGAACTCAACGCCTTGGTAGAATCATACCACAAATCCACCTGGATCAAGGCTTTCCTATATGACATATTCAATCAACCCATCACGACTATCTCTATAGACATTGACAACAGCGGCCTGGAATATAAAATCAGAAAGTTTAGTTCAAACTCAAAGACCAGACATCTAGATCTAAAAACAAAAGGAATGAGGGAGGAACTAAAATCCAACAACATAAGGCTTACCCTGGTAAAATCCTCGGCGATGATCGTAGACTCATTTACTAAATCTGCCTCGTCTCAAAGTATAGCTCTACTGTCTTGTTTCTTTTCCTTTTTTTAATCCTACTAAACAGTTCTATCATCTCATTGGGCACGGAGGGGTGTTAAGTATTCTACAGCAGAGAGAAACAACTTCAGCAGGCGCGCAGAGGTAAAGTCAAGGGAATGCAGACACTCCAAATCTAGAGTGACTGAGTAGTCTCGCTCGCTCAAGTCCGGCGCTCAATGGGGGGCTGACGGGAATCTGATCTGAACTCAAAGACAAGAACATTGACAACCACTGATCACTCATCAATCAATTTGCACTCTTTCCTCTTTCCTTTCTCATCCCTTCTTATTTCTTTCATCTTAATATCCTCATCATTGTCTTTGCCCACCCTGTTCCTCATTCATGATCTGTGTGCCTGGTGAGATTCATAACCTACTCACTCCTCCTACGTGTCTAGACATTGACCTCAACTTACAAGAATCTCTCCCTTCTCAGTCTCATCTCATTATATTCTCTCTATGCATCTCTAAACCTCATGTCCACCGGTGTCAAGATCCTCAAGCCTGATGTTGGTATTTATATGTTGCATCATCTATCTAGAATGCCTGTTGATTCATTTCCTTTGATTTGTCAGTTTCCAGTTTCTAGTATAATCAATCTCATTCCTCTATTAAAATCCTCACCAGTGATTTTTGGAACAAAAGAGTTTAGATTGCTTCTACCCTTAAGCTGATAAAGAGGAAGTCAATGAAAGACTCCTCAGCCTATGTCCCGGAAACCTTAATCACAGTGTAAGGTTTAGAATGTCTATGGATCCTGATCTCTCCACCCTTATTGTTATCTTCAAAGAAAATATTGACATGAATGGTCTTGACAAAAAGACCAATAGACCCAGGGAACTTTCCCCCAAGGTTAGAGACGAGTATAATCCAAAAACTAAGGACTCCACCAATCCCCAATTAGAAATCACGAAGACTTCTGAGACCAAAGAAAAGGTATTCTGGAACTGTAACCAAGCTGGGAATGTAAGACCTGACTGTCCCCATCCCAGAAGAAAGATCAATCTCATTGAAGGAGGAGATGAGGATAATGAACTCAACCCTCAACTGGATCACACCAATGGATCATTATCTGGGTATGAATTAATGATTACTAACCCCATCAATGTGATTGAAGGAGACATAGGATCCTCCCTGGAAATCAATTCAGTCAACAAGGACTCCAATCTACCACAACAATGGACTCCCAACCTGAACATCCAACATGTTTCTGAAGCCAAGACTCTGAATCTGAAACCCTCTATTGGTAAAAGCTACACCACTTGAAAAACTTTTTATGCTACTGGACTAATCCAAGGTTCTCTTGTGAAGTTGCTCCTAAATATTGAAGCCTTCTGCTCCTGTTTTGGGACAAGTTACTTAGAGAACCAAGTCCCCAACTGGAAAGAATAATTGCTACCAGTTCCACAAGCTATGTTCAACAGTTGAAACTCCTCCCTTAATGCTATTGGATTATGGTCTGCAGATCTCATTTTGCCCCATCCCAAAGGTTCCCTGAGACTCAAGTTGAATTTGTAGTACTCCAGAATGGAATGTGTGTTGAGGTTTGACTTCAAAGAAAGGTTTAATTTCAATAAATGAATAATAGATTTGAATGAAAATGGAGAAAACATGAAGAACTATCACACCTTCAAAGAAAGGCTCAAAGCCAGAAGAGTCCATAGAATGAAGTATATGGGCAGTGCCAGATAAAAAGGTTGAATAAAATAGCTGTGATGTTACGGCAGAGGAGCCGTACAAGAGAAGAGTCATCTAGGATCTGAGCTGGGGCCAGTTGATAAAGTAGTAGAGCGCCCATTTTAAGTATGTACACCAGAGGAGCCGGTTCAGCGCGGCCAGAATGAAAGAAATGAAAAGTAAAATTTCATAACACGCGGAGAGGTGACACAGAGTGTGGGAGGTTTGAGGGAAGATTAAAGGAAAACAATCAGAGCTTGTTCTTTTAATCCAACACCCTCCCTGGCTTTAATCTTTTCTTGAACTGGATATTACCTTGATTTGCGCAATTTGACGCTGGAGCGTTGCTCGCGGTACTGTTTTGGTGAGGAAATCAGCTGGATTTGCCTTGGAGTCTATGCGCTTAACCTGTATTGTACCCTTTTCAACCTCCTCCGGCAGGAAGTGGAATTGCAGTTCCATGTGTAGGTCATGAAGCCAGGATGATTGGCGGAGTTTCTCCCCAACTTGATGCAGCCATTGTTGTCTTCATGGACAATGATTGGTTGATTGATGGTCGAGCTTAGAACCTCCTCAACTAGTGATTTAAACCACAGTACCTCCTTGACCGCTTCTCCCACTGCCTTATACTCCGCCTCGGTGGTGGACAAGGTAACTGTTGGTTGCTTTTGTGACTTCCACCCAACCAAATTGCCATTCCGAATACGACCACGCCACTTATTGACCTTCTGGTGGTTGGGCATGTTGCCCAGTCCGCATTGAAATACGCACTCAGACCAGATTCCTGAGGATCCCTAGTGAAAGTGATACCCACTTTGGGGGTGAACTGGAGATAGCTGAGCGTTAGGAGGGCAGCTTTGTAGTGAGCCTTGCTGGGTGCGTTTAGAAACTGGGAGAGATAATGTACCGCAAATGTGACGTCCAGGCGCGTGTTGCAGCTGATGTAGTTCAATTTGCCCACTAGCTTCTGGTAGTTCCAGCTGGTCTCCAGAAAGAGTTTGTGTTCTTCTTCCGTCGCTGGGAACAGCTTTCCAAAGGGCTTGAATGGAGTGGAGCACCGCTTGTGAAGGGGAAGTTGATATTGTTTTGCAAGAGAGTCGATGTAAGTTTTCTGTCCAAGGTAGACTGAGTGGGCTGTGTGTGTGACTTTTATTCCAAGTAAATGTGAGGCCGGTCCTAAGTCTTTGATCTTGAAGCGTTGTTGGATTAGATTGACGAATTGCTGAGGGTTGGAACTGAAGATGGCTATGTCATCTACATGTAGATACAGGTAGGTTTTGTTTTTCCAGAAGACACACCAATCTGCCTTGCTTCTCTTGAATCCCTCCTGGAGGAGCCAGTTGCTTAGAGGGTTGTACCACATCTGTGGGGCTTGTTTCAGGCTGTATAAGGCTTTCTTCAGTAGAAGGGTTTTGCCGACCAACACCGGTACGTTCTAAGGTGCTTGAACATGGATTGTTTCGTTTAGAGGAGCATTGAGGAAGGCTGATTTGACATCCAGCTGATGGAATTGATACCCCTTTTAGATGGCGTGAGAGATGGGTAGTTTTAGAGAAGATTTGTCCCCAGTGGGGGCAAACACGTCCGTGTAATTGACACCAAATTCTTGATGGAATCCTTGCACACATAGACTAGCCTTGAATTCCACGATTTGGTTGCTTTGGTCACGTTTGGTTTGGAACACCCAAATGCATTTGAGGGGTTTTATAGATTTGCTCCATTCACATTCCTCCCACACCTCATAAGAAAGCAGGTTCAGGAGTTCCTTTTACATTGCTTTGATCCATTCAAGTTTGGAGGGGCTGCGTAAAGCCTCCTCCAAGTTTTTGGGATCTGAAAGTTCCACATCTTTTAGGTTGATGTGAGCGTCTGGAATTGGTTTTGCCACGGCATTTGTACTGCAGGATGTTCCTGGAATTAATTGCACTATGAGCTTGAGAGTGGGCCTTGACTGAAGGCAGTGCAGACTTGTTGGGGTTGCCGATGGTTGTGGTAGATGATTCAGTGGTTTCGTGCGCCAGAGACCAATGAGGTAGGGGAAATGGCAATTGGTCCTCTGGATTGCTTCTTATGCCATAGTCAAACACACTTTCCAGGAAAACCGCATTTGCCCTTAGTTGAACCCCTTTAGTAGCATTATCAAAGATTTTGTAGGTTGAAAAGTTGTTGGCATACCTGAGGAAGTTGCCTTTTGCTCCATTCAATGATATTTTTAACTTTCTTTGTCCCCTAGGTATGTGCAAGAAAGTTGTGCACCCAAAGGGTTTCAGGCAATGGTAGTTGAAAGTTTGTCTGTGCCAGACCTTTTAGGGTACACTCCTATCTTTTGATATGATAGGTAAAACGTTCAGTAGGTCAGTAGCGTTTTTAACATCTTTGGCCCAGAAAGAAGGGGGGAGCCTGCTTTGCACTAGCAGACATTGGGCTTTGTCAAGAATGGACCTATTTTTCCTTTTGGCAAGTCCGTTTTGCTGAGGGGTTTAGGCCAAGGCTAGATGATGTTGGATAACTTGTAGTTTAAAATACTCACTGAGTCCTTCATTAACAAATTCTCCTCCGTTGTCCAAAACAACAGTCACCAGCTTGGTCTTGAGAAGTTGCTTGGCGTGATTGATGAATTCTTGGATAGCAGAGGTTGCTTGATCCTTGGAGCGGAGGAAACTGACTGATTTGAAACCTGATAATTGGTACACAATGCTGAGGAAGTACCTGCATCCACCGTTTGACTGCACAGAAAAATGTCCAACTAGGTCAAGGTGAATTGTTTCAAGACAACGAGAGACTGGGGTGAAATGGCCACAAAACAGGGTTGCGGTAATCTTGCAGCTTCTGCATATTGGGCAGTTGGTGGTGGGCGCACTCCCTGGAAAAAGAACTTTCAGAGGTGTTTTGTTAGGATGACCCAGGTGCTGATGCCAGTTGTTGTTTTGCCGTCTTTTCAGGAGTAGGTTGCCCTTAGGTGGAGATGAAAGGAATTTTGTGCCGCAGAGTTCCACTAGGTGGTTCTTAGCTGAGACCACAAACTGAATGTTGTCCAGAGAGATCTTTTAACCAGAGTAAACCACTTGATTGATGACAGAAGAGGTTTTTGTCATTTTAGGAAGTGAGAGTAGACATTGATCAAGAGCGGGAACCAGCAGTACGTTGCTGAGTATAACCGCTTTTCCCAGGTGATTCAGGAGTGTGGCGTTGCCTATAGCCGTAGCAGATAGTGAGGATCCCTTGCTTCCTGTACCTATACTCATATGGATTGGTTTTGATTTGGAGAGTTAATCAGGTGAGTTGACAATGTGATGAGTTGCACCCAAATCCAGCACTGCAAGGAGTTGTGCTCGGGAGTTGGTAGTGCTGAGATAGAGTTGAGCGTTGAGAAAAGCTTGGGGTGGGACAGTCTCTCCACCTGCGCCTGCTTCCGTTTCTTGTCAAGCTGCAAGATGATGTGATTGAGCACAGGAGTTTTGGAAGTTGGGGTGCAACTTGGGATGAAGGAACCAGCATTAATCTTCAGTGTGTCCAGCTAGAGGGTTGTGTTTGCCCTTGGAGCAGGGATACTTGTTCTTGGGTTTCTTTTGGGAACCAGTCTTGAGCAGAGCGACAGAGGAGGCAGCTGGTGCTTCATTTGGGTCGGGTTTGTCTTCCTTCCGGGAATCCTCAAGATGGATGACTTCCCTGAGTTTTTTAAGTACGGTGGTGGGGTTTTTCAGCATCTTATTTTTAAGGAGCAAGGTATCTACAATGTGCTGAAAGGAGTTTGGCAATTTGGCTAGTATTGTGTAGCTAAGTATGTGTTGAGGTATGTTAAGTTGAACCACCAACAATTTGTTCATTGATTTCTGGCATTTGTTAATGTATTGAGATAAATCCCCTCTATATTGATGGCGGATGAAGTTGATCCAGAGTCGACCGCGATTGTTGGACGATTGTGAGGCATATTGGTCATGGATGACTTCTAGGATTGCACGGGGGTTGGCTTCATTTGAGCCATTCACAACAGCATTGAAATTAAGATTGCTTAAGTGTTGGATGATGATATTGCAGGCTTTGTACCACCTTTTCTTCACCGTGGGGGTGATGGCTTGTTCAGGATTGTACTCTTGGATGAGTTCCAACAGCCCCCTTCTCCTAAGGTAACTTTTAAGGCGTATGAACCAGTTTGGAAAATTGGTTTTGCTGTGAAGAGGAATATTGAGTTTGGGAGTGTCTTCTTGGTTGGTCATGGCAGTGAGCCCTTCTCAAAGCGGATCAGAATCTTGGGACTATAAATCTGTTGATTTTTGACTTCAAAGAAAGGTTTGATTTCAATAAATGAATAAGAGATTTGAATGAAAATGGAGAAAACATGAAGATTTATCACACCTTCAAAGAAAGGCTCAAAGCCAGAAGAGTCCGTAGACTGAAGTATATAGGCAGTGCCAGATAAAAAGGTTGAAGACAATAGCTGTAGGAGATGTTGTTGACGAATAAGTAAAGAGACTTGAGTGGAGGAAAAGAGAAGGCAAGATAATTGAGGAAAGGCTTACCAGGCTCATATCTCAAGATGTTGATGGTATGGCAGAGGAGTCATACAAGAGAAGAGTCATCTAGGATCTGAGCCAGGGCCAGTTGATAAAGTAGTAGAGCGCCCATTTAAAGTATGTACACCAGAGGAGCCGGTTCAGCGCGGCCAGAATGAAAGAAATGAAAAGTAAAATTTCATAACACGCGGGTAGGTGACACAGAGTGTGGGAGGTTTGAGGGAAGATTAAAGGCACACAATCAGAGCTTGTTCTTTTAATCCAACAATGTGTGATTACTTCATTTTAGGAAATTATTCTCTTTGCCTTTATGGTATAGATGTATTCCAAAGTAAAGGAAGATACTTTACTATAGGAGGCGAGTGGAACAAGAAGTTTTAAATATGCCATGTTAATGCTCAACCCACTGACTCCACTTATCAGAAACACCTGGAAACCTTTAACCAGGAATACTTCTCACAAGCTTCCCTGAATGACCAACTCAGTGAAGATCAAAAATGTGATATCCTTCAGGTCTTCTTTGAGAATCAGAATGCTTTCTGCACTAAGGACCACCCTATTGGTAAAATTGAAGGAAATGATATGATCCTCACGTTAACTATCAAACCCCCTTAGCCTCCTAATCTGAGAAGACCTGCTTATCCTTCCAGTCCAAAATCAAGAACAGCCTTGGAAACTCACATCCGGGAGCTAATGAACTTACAAGCCCTGAGGAAAGTAGGACACAATGAGCAAGTAGATATCACTAATCCTGTGATTATAGCTTGGCACAATGATAAGTCAAAAATGGTAGGAGATTTTAGGATTTTTAACAATTACACTCAAGCAGACTATTACCCCATTCCTAGGATTGACCATGCCCTTCATAATCTCTCACAAGGTAAGTTTATTAATACCATGGACATTCTGAAAGGATTCCACCAGATCCCTATCAGCCCAGACAGTAGGAAGTTCATGAGGATCATATGTTAACTAGGTATCTATGAGTATGTGAGGATGCCCTTTGGAATCAAGAATGCTCCTTTCCACTTTCAGAGGAAGATGGAAACTGTACTAGGCCAGTTCATAAGGCAAGGATGGATGATGGTATAAATTGATGATGTTATCATCTACACTGATGACTGGACCTCCCATATGGATAAAGTAAGACTTGTCCTAAAAACCATCTCTTCTGCAGGATTAAAAGTATACATGAAAAATTGAAACTTTGGATATGGTGAACTCAAAGCACTAGGTCACATAGTACCTGGTCTAACTCTTACATCTGACCAAAGCAAAATAGCAGCTGTTACGAACAGGCCAATGCCTCAGAACAAAACTGAACTCCTATCCTTTGTCAGTTTCTGCAGCTACTATAGGAAGTACCTAATCAAGTTTGCATTAGTAACTAAGTGTTTATATGAGATTTGCAACAACAATACCCTCTTTGAAATGACTCATGAAAGGGTTAAGAACTATGAGGACCTCAAGGTGGCTATGACTACTGCCCCCGTACTAATACAACCTGATTATAGTAAAACCTTTATACTATATATTGATGCCATCATGGAAGGGCTAGGCGCTGAACTTCATCAAGAAATCATAGAAAATGATAGACAAGTAGAAAAAACAATACTCTTTATCTCTAGGCAAGTGAAGGACACAGAGAAAAGATATGGTGCCTGTCAAATGGAATGCCTAGCTCTTATATGGGCCTTAGAAAAGCCCCATTACTATCTGGAAGGCACTAAATTTGTTGTTATTATGGATTGCAATGCTGTTAGACCCCTGATGAACATGAATACTCCCAGCAGGCACATGTTAAGATGGCAAATAGAAATCCAACAGTACAGAGGACAAATAACAATAGTACATCAAGCTGGGAACAAACACCAGAATGCTGACAGTCTGAGTAGGAATGCTCTACCCAATGACCCAAGTAACCCCGCTTATGATCCAGAGGATAATGATATATTCCCTATCCTTAAAATTAAAATATTGAATGGTGAAGCTCCTATAATGGGAATACACATTTGTGAATTGGATGAGTCCTTGTTCAACTCAATCAAATAATCTTAAAATTCTGGCATGGAAACTCTGACCACCATTTTGGAAAGTAACTCTCCACCATCTGAATTGATCAACAGCCTACCTGAACCCCTCTTGAAACCATACAAAGCCAGAAGGTTCACCATATGGGATGTTCTAGTACACTACAGGCATCAAAATTCAAGTGTTATAGTCTTAACTAAGGATGACCATATCAAACACATCCTGGCTGAATGCCATGATAACTGCTCATCTGGTCATTTATCTGCTGATAGAACCCTAGAAAAGGTTAAACAAACTGCTTGGTGGAGCAATTAGAGAGACTCCACAATCCAGTATGTTACTAGTTGTGAAACTTGTCAGAAGTCCAACAGGACCACTGGGAAAAGGTTTGGTCTACTAAAAAAGATTGCTGAACCCAAGAAAAGATGGGAGACCATCAACATGTACTTTGTAACTGGACTACCACCAGGAGGCGCCTATTCCTACAACTCAGTCCTAGTCATTGTGGATAGGTTCTCCAAGAAAGCAAAGTTTCTACCTAATCACAAGGAAGACACTGCTATGGAAGTTGCCCTATTTTTCTGGAACAGACTCATTGCTGATTTTGGAGTTCCCAAGATCATTATCAGTGACAGAGATCCTAAATTTACCTCTAAGTTCTGGAGAAATCTTCATGACATGCTGGGAACCACCTTAGCTTTCTCTACAGCTTATCACCCCCAGACAGATGGATTAGCTGAAAGGATGATCCAGACGCTGGAAGACATGCTCAGGAGATTCTGCTGCTTTGGTCTAGAATATAAGAATACTGATGGGTACTTCCATGACTGGTTCAGCCTCTTTCCTGCTCTAGAAATGGCTTACAACATCAGAAAACATTCTACCACCAAGGAAGCCCCCTATGTACTTTAGAGAGGGTGGATTCCTAAATTACCCAAGGAGCACCTGAATCAGCAGGTAACCAATATCCACCCCACATCACTTGAATTCAAGAATATGATAGATACAGCCAACAAACACGCTGCAAAATGCGTTCAAGAATCTGTTGAGTACAACCAACAGAGATGGGACAAAACTCATAAAGAACCTGACTTCAATATTGGTGATCAAGTCTTAGTTTCTACCACCAATTTCACTAACTTAGCTGAAAACAAGAAACTCAGACCTTCATTTGTTGGACCATTCACCATCAAGAAACTCCATGGAAAGAATGCTGTGGAAGTAATTTTCAGTGATGAACTTTTCAGAAAGCACCCAATCTTTTCAGTAGGCCTTTTCAAACACTACCATCCTCAATGAGGAGAACACACTCTGTCACCAGAAATTCCTATTGAAGATGAAACTGAGAAAGACAAAGGGAAAATAAGCAAAATCCTTAAAGACAAGAAAGAAAGGATAAATTGGAAAGATGTCAGACTCTATATATTCTGATAAGAAGGAGAATCTCCTGACAAAGATGAATGATTACCTGAAAACAACATTCCAGATGGACCTATCCACTTAATAAATTACAGATCCAATAAAAGACATTGAGACCCAAAATCTTTTTCAGATACAGACATATCATGGAGTGGGGGAATTTTAGCTTGCTACTTGGACAGAGCAACCTGTCAAAGCAGATTTAAAACACAGATAAAATGATAAAATTAGAAGGAGTGAGAAATCCTTTCATATTCTTCAAGAAATGGATTCCCCACCCAAAATTGAGTAGGGTCACTCACTGACCCCACCCTTGAATTCTAACTCCTTACATTTTTTGAATAATTATTAAAAAAAGTAACCAACAGACCAGGACACCACCATGGCACCTTTTGGCCATTTTAAAATTTCACACATCATGCCATGTATAGGTTTCACACCTAAACTTCAGTCAGAATTCAGGTGTTGTGTATATTTTAGGAGTTACAGGCAGATTTGTGTTGTTTCACAATTACCGCATGCAGCCCCGCATTCATAAATTAAGAGTACAAACGCCTGAAACTCAATATGCAGGCGCATGTCAAAAGGCACGCATGCAAAATGACTGACCAGCCGCAGGCAACAGATTCCCGCATGCAGCTGAAAAGCCTGCGCGCGTCAACAAAATTGTACTAAGCCTGACAGCTAGGTACCGCAGGAACAGGCTACAACCTGCATGCATACATCATGTATATGTAAAAACTTGACTGCAGACAGAGGGATGTCTGAAACCTAAGAATATTGAATAAAATATATGAAAATCACAATATAAAGGAAATAAATTGTGGGAAACAATAATGAAGGTTGTCACGTAAATGAGATTTCCAAATCTTTATGAACCAGGAAACACAAAAAGGAGTTAACCTAAAAATTATCAAAAATTCCCAACATGTGCAGAAGATGCCGTAAAATCTAATAATACCCACTCCCACCATGTCACTCAAAAGAAGTTAATACAAAATGAGGAAATGTGTCTGAATCATAAAAAATAACAAATTAACATGTAAACACCTTCTGACAATTATTTCACAAAGAAATATGACATAGACAAGGCTAGCAGATTGACAGCACCAGAATAACGTTCCCAAAAAACCCTTACCAGCCTGCCAGCCTCAGAATCCAAGCACAACCCTCTCTACATGCCCTGAGAAGGTCTTATTACCCAAAATGTATATAAACAACCCTTTTTTAAGTTATTTAACCCAGATTAATTTTTAAGTATCAATCCAACCCCCTTGCCATCCATGATCAAGTGTTTATTCAAGATAAACAAGTGATATATGGCTATAGTCTGATAGTATTATTGATAATGCTGGCCCCAACATTGATTCCGTGAAGAATATAAGCAAATGACCCCAATAATTGTCCTGAGACCCTTTCAGACCGTGAATCTCTGCAAGCTTACTGGAGTAACTACTTAAACTAGTAATTTGTCTCCTCCTTGCCACCCAGCCATAAGTGCTTTAAGACAGCCAGTTCCCCCATCCCCTTGAGTTAGTCTTTTGTGAGCAATCATTTAAGACCTCATTATACCAAGGTCTTTACATGGTTCAAAAGAACCCCTTGAAGAGAGTTGGTTATCCAATAAATATCCCCAGTTTGCACAAACTGTGGCCCCTCTTGAAAAATATATATTAAAAAAAATTGAATCCAACCAAACCAACCAAAGTTTGCACTTGCTTGTAAACCAATTATTTAAGCATTTTAATGTAATTTTCTTGGAATTATTATTCCAGCACCAATATGAATTTCTGTAGCTAGGGGACTGGAAATTCCTTGCATCAGGAAGCTGAAAACCAACGTTTGTCAATGCTGATGATGAGTTGATGATCTTGCAAACACCTACGTTTGTATTAATTGGATTATTGTTGCCTTCAGTTGCATTGAAAGGTCTTCATAGGTGAGGTTCAAAAGAGATCCTACTACGTCTTGACTGACTCAGATAGTAGAATGACAGATTTAATCTCAGAGTTATGTAGAGGAATCCTTAGTTCTTTTACCGGTTGTTTGTTGTGATCCTTTACAGTTGAGTAACAGCAACACGAGTTGAGAAGATAGAAGAACCAGAAGAATATAGAAACTACAGTAACTATGAGGTTACCCAGTAGAGGTAGAAAAAGTGAATTAGAGAAAGAGACAGATAACAAATAAGAAACCTCCGAGAACAATCAATGAAAATAATCAACAGCAACCGCCCCAGGAAAGGATGGAGGTGAGATTGGTCATGGGGATGACCAATTGGGTCAGATGACTCAGATTGTTCCCATGACCAATCTCACGCCAGCACCTCCCACCTCAATTGGTTGATGGCCTCCGGCCCCTCCCACCTTAATTTTTTGATAAATGCGGGCCCCTCCCAATTGCCAACTAACCCACTGCCCCTCCCACCTCCAATTGGCCAACCAACCCACCTCCCCTCCCACCTCAGATTGGCCAACCAACCCACCACCCCTTCCACCTCCTCCCAATTTATTTGCAATCAATTGATTGTCCAACCAACCCACTGCCCCTCAAACCTCCTCCTGATTGATTGGCAAGTGATTGATTAATCACCTGCCAATAAATTGATTGATTAATTACTTTCCAGTCAATCAATTGATAAATTTCTTTTCAATTGATCAATTGATCAATTTTTTTTCCAATTGATTAATTGGCTAACTGCCCCCTCCCCCTCCTCATCCTCCTTCTTCCTAATCATTAAAATTTGACTGATCCATTTTTTTTTATTTTTTTTTGTAGGAAATTTCACCAGATTTGTTTTTATTTTCTATATTTTTTTTGATCATCTAAGTTGATTATACTGGACGAATGAATGTTTTTTTTTTGATTCCGTGAAATGAAATTCATTATTTCACCCCTTTGACAACCATTTCTTGATGGACAATTCTTCTCCTACCAAACTCAAAATTTAACAACTAATGGATTTAAATATTTATCCTCAACCCAATGAAAGTATACAGTTGGGAGGGAAAAATATGGAAGGAGATAGTTTGAAAAACATACAGAGAATTGGGATGAAAAGGGATTGCCACAGAAGAAGGACTTAAATTTAGGATTTTGAAATCTCATTGGAAGTGACTAAGGAAAAAATTAATGAAAAGGTTGTTTTCTGTTCATGCAAACTGTTTCCCTTCAACCTGTATCCTTCAATTATTGAGAGAAGTCAAAAAAACCCCTGAAGAGTTGGAAAAGTCCAAAAAAAAGATCAAACCACTCCATTTCTCAAGCTCTGGAAAAGTATATGTTCAAGATCAATCAGATCATGAGGCTATAGCTGCAATCATCAAATTTTTACCTTTAAATGTTATCTCTGAGAAAGATAAGAAGGAAATTAACTCAGTAACAAAATTCCTTCAACAATCCAAAAAATTTGTGATGATTTAAGAGAATGGAAATAAATATTGATTTCAATGAGATTCAGAAAGCAGACTGGAATTTACAAGAAGTGTCTTGAAGGAAGAGAATACCTAAAGGAATCTTTGATTAGGTGACCGGATGGAAAGCAGGATCTGAAGGTAGATAGTTAGGGACAAAAGCAGAAGATAGAGATGAGAGCAAAGAGATAGTGCGATAGGACGGGCGGTGATGGAGCCAGAGGGCAGTGGTTCAAGGTTGATGGTGTGGGAGTTGTGGTGGTGGATTTGGATTTGATTGTTGAGGATTGGAAGTGAGTGTGGGTGTGACTCAAGATTGATGGAGTTGGAGGTGTCATTGTAGATTGAGGATTAGGTGGGTCAGAGCGGGGGTTTAGGGTTGTTGCACAGATTTTTTATGGTGTTGGTACAGGCGGAGGTTTCACAGCCATGAGACAGGTTACATGTGTGTTTTTCATGAGAGTGGTGAGCGCGCGCGCCTGAGGTGATCTGGGAAAGAATAAAAAGAAAAGAACGTATAATAAGATGGAAATGACAAGGAGACAGCATAGGAAAAGAAGGAAGAAGTGAGTGAGGAAATAGCGGAGACAGGAATTAGGAGGGTAGGAAATTTTGAAAGTAGGAAATGTCAACAGCCCTGCTTGCTCTCAGGCTTCAGACTGAGAGCAGAGGAGATTGACAGCTTTTCAACATTGATTTCTGGCGGTGCAACCTACAGCTTTGGTGAGGAAATCAGCCGCCATGGTGATAGATGGAGTTAAGTGAAGGGAAATTACACCGTTGGTGATTGCTTTGCGTAAAAAGTGGAACTTGAGCAACATTTTTTTGGTTTGAAAGCCAGAGTGATTGATTTTTTTGTTGGAAAGCTTGATAGCACCTTTATTTTTTTTAAGAATATTTGAGGTGGGGTTGTTTTGGTTGAAGAAGTTGGAAAGAAGAGTTTGAAGCCAAGTAATTTCTTTAGTAGCATCTTTCAGAGATTTAAATTCTGCTTCAGTGTTTGAGAGGGAGACTGTGGGTTGTTTTTTTGAGCGCCAAGAGATGAGATGGGAGTTCCAGAATACGCAGTTTCTGGAGTAAGAGCGCCAAGAGAAGGGGAAATTGACCAAATCAGCTGCTGGGTAGGCAACAATTGGAGAGGTTGGCAAGATTGATTTGGAGAAGGTGAGCAAGTAATCCAGGGACCCTTTTAGATATTGAAATACCTGCTTTGCAGCGTTGTAAGGTTTGAGGCCTGGGTTTTCAAGAAATTGAGATAGGGAGCTCACAGCAAAGGTGATATAGGGGCGCATTGTGCAGCTTATTAAGTTGAGCGCACCCAAGATCAAGTTATAGTTGACATTCAAGGATTTGAGGGAGTCAACTTCAGCGCTGGATTCTGGAGTGAGGGAGGATTTGGGATTGAGAGGAGTTTTGGAGGGGTGATCATTGGCTAGGCCAAATTTGTCCAGACATTGAGTGATGTAATGAGCTTTGCAGAGAGAGACACAGCCTGGAGTAATGTAAACATTCATAACCAGGAGGAGCTTTGCCTCCCTCAGATCTTTGCATGTGAATTGGTTGGAAAGAAGATGAACGAAGGACTGGGGTTTCTTGCTGAAGACAGAAATTTTGTCCACATGGAAAAAAAGCTAGGTTTCAGAATACCATAAGACGCACGGTTTGGAAGCACAGCCCTTGAAACCAACAGATAGGAGCCAGGATGATAGTGTAGCATTCCAGGCTTGAGGAGCCTGTTTCAAGCTGTAGGGAGCCTTCATGAGATGGAGACTCTTTCCTTTGGGTAATGGAATTTGGGGTGGAGGGTTGATTTAGATTAGATCATGGAGTGGCACATCTAAGAAAGTTTACTTGATATCAAATTGGTGAAACAGAAGACCGTGCTGTACCAAATGGGAGATAAGCAGTTGCAGAGAGTTCAGACGCCCAGTGGGAGCATAAGTGGACTGGTATTTCATGCCCTTGATTTGTTGGAATCCTTTCACACAAAGGCATGCTGTGTATTCCACACTTTGATTCTTTTCATTTTTCTTGATCTTGAAACCCAGGTGCAGTTGAGAGGTTTGATGCCCTTGGGAGTGTCTACCATGATCCAGACTTGATGGTTGTCCATTTTTTTGAAATCCTTGTGGATTTCTTCTATCCACTTGCCCAATTTGGGGGATTGGAGGGCCTTTCTGTAGGTTGTAGTTCTGCTTTCAAGAGAGGTGTAGTAGATTTTAGAAGATGGGATTGAGTCAGGTTGTGACTTTGTAGGCAGAATGAGAAAGGCAAGTGGTTGGCAACTGTGGTGTATGATTTGGTGGGGTCCATTTCTTTTAGCAGTCGCCAAGTCTTGTGAAGAGTGATGTCAGAGAGGGGAGGTGTGGGAGATGTGTCAGCGGGGGATGAGATAGAGGAAGGGATGATAATTTCCATTGTTGGATATTATTCTCTTGAGAGGCACCTGTATTTTGTTTTCAGCCTTGTTTACTATGATCCAGAAGGCGTCAAAAGTGTTGCTCTTTGTCTTGAGGAATTTTACAAGTTTCTAGGAGGAGGACTGGTTGGTAGCAGAGAGAGAAAACATTGCGTTCCTTTTTCAGATGGTGAAGCAATGGGGCCTACTAGGTTTAGATGGAGTGTTTCAACTGTTCTGGAGACAGGGGAGAAGCTTCTGAGGAAAGGGAGGCAAGTGGTCTTGCATCTCAGACACACATTGCAGTCTGAGCAGGGAGAAGTATTGGTAAATAGCTTTGATTTATACTGAAAACTTGGATGTCCAAGGCATAGGTGCCAGAGGGAGGAGTTGCCTATTTCCCGAGTGATAAGGATGTTTAGTGTTGGTGCCAGGGAGGATATTTGGGCGTTGGTTACCTCCAGAAGATTGTTGGACATAGTCCCAGTGAGGGTGAATGAGTTGATTTTGAAGTGGGCAGAGAATGCAGCAAAACCAACATGTCTCATTGTTAAACCGGCACTTAGCAGTTTGGGAAGAGAGAGAAGACAGCGTGAGATGGAGGGAATGAAAAGAACGTCATCCAGGATGATTCTCAATCTGTTTTCCAGCATTATTTGGGCCTTTCTGATACCTTCTGCCTTTATTCCTTGATCTGGATTTCCAGTACCAACCAAAATGTTGAAGGGTTTGAAATCATACAGCTGGTTTGGTTTGTTGACTATGTGATGCAAGGCTCCTGAGTCCAGGACCATTTTTTTGTGGAGAGTTGGAGATGATAGGTAGATCTTGGCAAGGAAGTGGGCTTATGAATCACTGGAAGTAGGTAAGTTAGACTTTTGGGCAACCGGATTGGTTGGTTTGAAGGAATGTTGTAGGTTAGCCTGTGGTTTCTTGTTAAAGAATTGTTCTTGTAGATAAGGGTACAATCTGAAGCAGCCAATTTCTGGGTGATTTGAAAGAGGATTAAAACAGAGGCAAAAAAACCTCCCAGACAAACAACTACTCCTTATGCACCACCCTAACTAGGAATGCATAGGAGTGACACCTTCAGGCCTAGTCCTATACTCTTATCACTTACCAGAAGCTATAGCTGTAGTCAGGCTGCCCAGGCTATTTGAAGGAGGAGCTTGAGACTGGTCTATCATTAAAAGAGAACAAGTAGGATCCTTACCATAAAATTCTTGGAAACTTCTAATAAAAGAAAAATTTGGTTCTAGAATGTGGAAAAGAAAGATGATGAAAAATTCCGAAAATTACTCATTTTACCCCTCCAAGGATAAGCCTCAAAAACTGTTCTTGGAACAGAAGAGAAGCCTAGATTTCTTGTATCCAGATGCTGACAAAGAGGAGCTGAATTAAATACTCCTCAACTTGTGTCCTGGAAATCTTAAACATAGTGTAAGATGCAGGATGAGTATGGATGCTGACTTCCCAACTCTAATCAATTTGTTAGAAGAAGTCACAGAGGAAGGAGAGCAGAAGGTTGATGGGAATCAGAACTATGAAGATATAGCTGATAATGAAGGATCCCTTTCTGAATGTGAATTGATCCTGACCAACCCTGTTAATGTTATAGAAGGAGATATACACTCTTTGATAGAAATCAATAACATCCATGGGGACTCTGGTTTGCCCCAAAAATGGGATCCTACCATAATTCATAGACATATCATGGACGTTAAACTATTAACAGTTAAACCTATGAGTGGGAAAAGTTATACCACTGGTCACACTTGTTATTCAACAGGATTGTATAAAGACAGACCTATAAGGTTATTACTGGATAGTGGAGCTTTTTGATCATGTTTCTGTACTGAATTCTTAAACAAATGGGATCCCAATTGGAAAGAACACATTCTGCCTGTCACAAAAGCCAAGTTTATCTCTTGCAACTTCACCATGAATGCTATTGAAGTATGGACTTCTCCTATAATATAACCCCATACTAAAGGATCTTTGAGAATACAAGTGGAATTTGTGGTATTGCTCAACGGACAATATGACTACCTGATAATAGGTAATTATACTTTATGTCTATATGGTATAGATGTGTTCCAGAGTAAAGGGAGATACTTAACATTGGGTGGTAATTGGGACCAGAAGTTTAAGATATACACCATCCAATCTAACTTCCCCTCTTCCACTTATCAATAGCATTTGGAAGACTTTAATCAAGAATACTTCTCTCAAGCAGCTCTGAATATGAAAAATTCTGAGGAACAGAAAAAAGATATATTTACAGTCTTCTTTGAGAACCAAAATTCTTTTTGGATTAAAGATCATCCCATTGGTGACATCAAGGAACATGAAATGGTATGAACATTGACTATTAAGCCTTGTTAGACTCCAGACCCAAAAGACCAGCTTATCCCTCCAGTCCTAAGTCTAGAATAGCTCTTGAGGAACATATCCAAGAACTGATAGAGCTACAGGTATTAAGGAAAGTAGGGAACAATGAGCAGGTAGATGTGACCACACCCAAAATCATAGGTTGGCATAATGAGAAGTCAAGAATGGAAGGAGACCTAAGAATGCCAAATAATTATAATCGGGAATATTATTATCCTATACCCCGGATTGATCATTCTCTACATAAATTTTGTAAGACCAAATATATCCCTAATATGGATATGCTTAAAGGTTTCCACCAGATACCTATAAGCCCTGAAAGCAGGAAATTTATGAGAATAATTTGTCATTTGGGAAGATATGAATATCTTAGGATGCCCTTTGGTATAAAGAATGCCCCATCAGAATTCCAGAGAACAATGAATACAGTTCTAGGAACATAAATAAGACAAGGATGGATGATGGTATATACAGATGATGTTATCATATCTTCTGATGGTTGGGATACTCATATCAACCAAATAAGATTAGTACTCCTAAATATCTCCAAAGCAGGATTAAAAGTATCCATGAATAAATGCAACTTTGGATATGGAGAATTGAAAGCCCTAGGGCATATATTCAATGGTCTAACTCTAGCTGCTGATCAAAATAAGATAGCCGCTGTTATCAATAGACCTATGCCTCAAAACAAAACAAAGTTACTGTCTTTGATTAGTTTATGCAGTTACTACAGACAATACATACCAAAGTTTGCCATGCTCACTAAGAGTCTGTATGAAATATGCAACAATAAGAATCTATTTCAAATTACACATGAGAGATTGAAAAAAAAATGAGATAATAAAAATATCTATGACCTCTAATCATTTAATCATTCAACCAGATTATTCCAAGCCCTTTAAACTGTATATTTAAGCCTGTATGGAAGGGTTAGGAGCTGCTGTACATCAAGAAAGAATAGAAGAAGACAGAACAGTGGAGAAACCAGTACTCTTCATATCTAGAAAAATCAAAGATACAGAAAAGAGATATGGAGCCAGTCAGTTGGAATGTTTGGCTCTAGTATGGGCCTTAGAAAAGCTATACTATTACTCAGAAGGCACCACTTTCCAAGTGATCACAGAGTGTAATGCTGTGAGAACTCTCATGAACATGGAAACCCCCAGAAGACATATGCTCAGGTGGCAAATTGCTATACAACATTATAGAGATCAGACGACTATAGTTTATAAGATAGTCTGAATTTCTTTATGGCTTAAAACCAGCAGACTAGGAGAGACATGTATCATGAGAAACAGAATTAAGAAAGAAAACAGAATAGAAGAAGAAGAGTGAGGACAGAAGAACAGAAGACGAGTAAAGGGAAGTCCTACACCTGAAGCCAACAGATAGAGTAAGAGGGTGATGGCGTATTTTGCAGTAGGTGATCCTGGGGACTCAAGCGTTGACTGGTTGAAGAGGTCAAAAGATGAGCTTTGAGCGTAGTCGAGAATTTGGAAGGGAGGAGCTTTACCAGGCAGGGATACCAGAACTAGCAAGAGTAGTTGAAGTCTTGAGTGAAGATCAAGTGCGAGGTTGAAGGCAAGTGCAATATTGAAGGAGACTGAGAAGATGAAGAAAGGATGAAAAGGCGGAGGAAGAAGAAAATGGGAAGAGAACAGAACAGATAGAAAAATAATGACAGAAAAGATAGATGAGACAGAAACAGAAAACCCGCCATCCGAGAAGAAAACCAGAGCCAGAGACACTACAGTAATCGGGACCGGTCCCTGGTAGATTGACGGGGCGCGGGAGAGGAAGAGAGCGCGTGAATTAGAAGGATGGGAATCTCAACACCCCTCGTGACTGGTAAGCGGAGCAGCTGGGGAGGATCTGTGAGAGGACTCCGCAAAGACCTTGTTCTTTAAGCGTTTAATGGAATTGATAGACGTGGCTTTGGTGATTGAGTTGGCGATCATTTCTTCTGTTGAGATCAGAATGAGGTTGAACATGGAGAGATTGAAGTCTTCTTGTAGTCCTTTTATTTTGATGTCGATGTGGCGTGATTTAGAGTGTGAGCCGAATTTCTTTATTTTATCCTCCAAGCCTTTATTATCTATGTGGATCAGAGGCTTTAAGTTGGAGACGCAGTAAATTTCACTGACAAGATGCACGATCCATTTTAATTCCAAATAACAGTTGAGGAGTGCATTCAACTCAGATTCTGTTGAAGAGTAGGTGATGTTCCGTTGTCTTGATGAATTCCAAACAATGGGGCTGCCATAATGGAAAATGATGTATCCGGTTTGATATTTTCAAAAGATTGGATTGTCACCCCAAGTGGCGTTGCTCTAACTGGAGATCACCTTTTGGGAAGGATCAAATTTGATAATCAATTTGAGCTGTTTAGAAGTTTTCAGGTATTTTCATAATTTTTGCACTTATCTCCAGTGAGTCATGCCGGTCTTGGTGTTGTACCTTGCAAGGCTAGATACGGCGAAGGAGATATCAGGACGAGTGTATTGAGATAAGTGGTTGAGGAGTCCTATGGCTGAGCGATAGTTGATATTTAATTGGCAGAATTCAGCGTGGTCCTCGTCTGTTGCGGGTTCAAGATGTAAATTGAGTTAGCGGCGAGTTAGTATCCTTAAAATCAATAAGTCCTAATTCTTCCAATCCCCGGTCTATGTGTTTTGGTTGACTCAGGAGGATGGTGTCTCCTTCAAACTCCATGAGCATACCAAGGATTGTGTTTGGTGGATGGCACGAGGAATTAGGAAATCTGTCCAAGAAATTGTCAGCAAATGAGTTTGACCTTCCAACATGAATAAGATCGTCAAAATGGAAGTATAGGATTTCTTGAGCATCAGCGTTGAGTTATAGGCAAGGATTGCTTGTTGACTTGTGGAATCCTTGAGATTTGATCCAAGTTATCAGCGTTTCATACCAGTTCTTGGGAGACTGTCGGAGACCATATAGTGATTTCTTTAGTTTCAGTTAGGGTGCCTTTCTGTGTGACCCTTTGGGAGTTTTTATTATCACTTTTTCATTCAAGGGGGCATGGAGAAACGCCCCTTTCACATCAAACTGGGTGAATGTCATCTTATTTTTCAGACCATAGAGGAGAGCGAGTCGTAGTGAGCCAAGTTTACCGGTGGGTGCCCAGGTTTCCTCAAAGTCCACCCCATGGATCTGATTGAAGCCCTGGACGCACAACCTAGCCTTGTACTTGAGGGGTTCACCGTGGCAGTTTTCTTTGACCTTGAATACCCACGTTGTGTTAAGGACATTATTTGGTCTATTGTGATAGTCCTCCCAAACTTCCTGAGATTCAATGGAATTCAATTCCTCTTCTGAAGCGGTCTTCCACTTTGGCCATTCCAGGCATTTACAAGCTGCTTGGTAGGATGGTGGTTCTTAGTAATGATGGAACCCATACCTCTGGGGCTTCCAAGTCTCTCGTTCGGGCCGGGTATTGGGATTGGAGGTGTTTGGTTTTTGTGCACTAGGAGGGATTTCAGGAGGAGGAGACGGAGATGCGAGACGCTCTGTATCTTCAGGGTCCGAATTTGAATCTGATGAGTCTGGATCATTTTCCCTGGCCAGATACTGCTTATCCTTCGAGGAGAAGTCGGAGTCATTGGAGTTTATATTGGACTGCGAAAAGATTTCTAGGCCCTGGGATTTGAGGAGAGGGAATTCATTGAATTGAGACTTTAGAAATCTGACATGTTTAGTTTCTACAATACCGCCAAGAGATTTGAGGATGAGGTATGAGTGGAAGGTGGGATTGAAGCCAATAAGGATGCCCTCCAGTCCTTTTTTGTCAAATTTTCTACCTTTCTGGGCGCGATTTGCAAGGTATATTACAGCAGAACCTACGGGTTTCAGGTAGTTAGCGGGGAGACTCTTACAAAACATGAGTTCCCAGGGAGATAGGTGTTTACCTTCTCTTGGGATTTTATTCAGCATAAATCAACAACTTCTTGTTACAATGTGCCAATAATTTTTAAGGAGCCGCAATGAAGAGAACGTAGCGCAAGCTGATTCAATAATTGTCCTATTTGCTCTTTCCGCTTGTCCATTGTGCTGTGAGTGGTAGGGTTCTGAGGTTAGTAGCTTGATACGTTTGGTTTTAGCGAAATTTTGGACTGTCAAATTGGTGAATTTGGTTCCCTTGTCTGAGAATATCTCAGATGGGTAATATCCTAATTGTTTGTATTCAGTTTCAAGTATCTCAATGATGGTTTCAGGAGTTTCGTCCTTAGAGCCAAGTGGGAATGCGGCAAGGTAGCATGAAGAGTTGTTGACAAGAGTAAGGATGAAGTGGTGTCCAGCCTTGGATTGAGGTGTAATGGGGCCAATCAAGTCTAGGTGTATTCGCTCCAGAGGTTTTATGGCGGGAGTTGATACATTTGGGAATGGTGATCTTGTGATTTTACTTCTCACACAACTATTGCATTGGAATTTGGTGAGCTCTTTGTTGGTGAATAGATCTTTCAAGAGAGGTTTCAGGGAGGAGACTGATGCGTGACCGTAAATTTTGTGTATGTCCGTTAACAAGAGCATTTCTTGCAGCAACAAAGTGGAGATTTGACTTGATAAGTTCACTACTTGACCCTGGCCCGCAGTTTGAGGTTTCTCCATGAAAAACAGATTGTCGCGGATTGGACCTTTGAGGACAACTTGGTCCTCTTGGGTGACTGAGAAGCTGTCTTGTTTTTGAGTGAGAGAACAGCCTTTCTGGGCCAGAAGTCCGGGACTGATGAGATTAACAACAATATCGGGGACGTATACACAGCCTTCAAGAGTAACAATTGAGTCCTTCCATTCTAGTCGGAGAGTTCCTGTACCTCAAACTTTAAGACTTGCCTTGAGTTTTGCGGTCTTGATCTCCTCTAGCTCTTCTTCAAAATTGATTGATGAGAAGAATTTCAAATCATTGAAGATATGTACGTTTGCCCCGGAGTTGAGTATCAGATTAGGAGTTCTATCCGAGTTGATCCAGAGAGTCAGTAATGCATGATAGTTGATTGTAGGGTTCCTCTTGGTTTTATTCTTCCATTCGTTTTGTTGTTTGATCCACCATTCTGGAGCAACTTGAGGATGTAGGTTAAAACATGATGATTCCGGATGAGGAGAGTTGGGGTCATGGTACCCTTCTTTGCATTTGATCTTATATTTCTTTTCATCTTTGTTGGATCTTGCTTTCGTTGATACTAGAGAGAGATTGGTAGAGGGTTTGTTTGTATTAGTCTGCGCCATTCTTTTGTTATTGTACTGGATGAGATGGTTAAAGACCACATCTACTGTCAGAGATTCTTCGACATGCATAATTTGCTGCTTGAGATTCTCAAGGATTGGCGGAAATTGGAAAAGTAGAAGGTAGGCAAGAATGTCCTTGGGTAGTTCTATACCTACGTCGGTCATTCGAGTGATGGATTTGCGCATCTCAGTGACAAAACCTTTGACAGCGTGTTCATTAAAGACCAAATGGAGGAAATGATTGAAGACCCGAGCTCTGTTTGCCATCTCAGACGATGCAAATCTTTGGGTAATTTCCGCCCATAGTAATTTAGAGGAGTTTATGTTTGTCAAGTTGACAACATTTGCATGTGTTGTGCTATCAAGCTTTGAGAGTATGATTGCTCTGATTTCTCTGTCTTTTCTGACGGAAATCTGGCCAGAATTTTGGGTGATAGAGTCTTTGATGTCCTTGAGGTCAAACAACATTAGCATTTTATCCCGCCATATCGAATAATTTTCTTTCTTTAGGGGAGGTATCGCGTCAACTGAGGCTTTGAGGGCCACCTGAGGGAAGTAATCGGCGGCTCCAGCTGGTTTGTTCATTGTTTGTAGGTTAGGTTGCCATTTTTGGCTTTTAACCGTTATAAGATAGTCTGAATTTCTTTATGGCTTAAAACCAGCGGACTAGGAGAGAAATGTATCATGAGAAACAGAATTAAGAAAGAAAACAGAATAGAAGAAGAAGAGTGAGGACAGAAGAACAGAAGACGAGTAAAGGGAAGTCCTACGCCTGAAGCCAACAGATAGAGTAAGAGGGTGATGGCGTAGTTTGCAGTAGGTGATCCTGGGGACTTGAGCGTTGACTGGTTGAAGAGGTCAAAAGATGAGCTTTGAACATAGTCAAGAATTTGGAAGGGAGGAGCTTTACCAGGCAGGGATACCAGAACTAGCAAGAGTAGTTGAAGTCTTGAGTGAAGATCGAAAGCGAGGTTGAAGGCAAGTGCAAGATTGAAGGAGACTGAGAAGATGAAGAAAGGATGAAAAGGCAGAGGAAGAAGAAAATGGGAAGAGAACAGAACAGATAGAAAAATAATGACAGAAAAGATAGATGAGCCAGAAACAGAAAACCCGCCGTCCAAGACGAAAACCAGAGCCAGAGACAGTAAAGTAATCGGGACTGGTCCCTGGTAGATTGACGGGGCGTGGGAGAGGAAGAGAGCGTGTGAATTGGAAGGATGGGAATCTCAACAATAGTGCATAAAGCTGGAGCTAAACATTAGAATTCTGATAGTCTAAGTAGGAATTCTCAGCCTTATGACTCTAGAAATCCAGCATATGACCCTGATGATCAAGATATCTTTCCTATCATGAACATCAATCTTTTTGCATTAAATCCTCCAATAATGGGGATCCACTAATGTGAATGAGATACTGCTTTCTTCAACCTAGTGAGGGAAAACTACTCTCCTGAAATCAAGCTACTGATTACCATTATGGAATGTGAATCCCCAGAAGCATCTCTGATAAATATTTGACCTGCTTCATTACTTAAACCCTATAAAGTAGAAAGGTTTACTTTTTGGGATGGTCTCATTTACTACAGACACCAACATTCCAGTGTATTATTACTAAGCAATGAAGAAGATATAAAACATATACTCCAGGAATTCAACGACAACTGTTCATCAGGGCATCTATCCACAGAAAGAACCTTGGAGAAATTAAATCAAACTTCTTTGTGCATAGACTGGAAAGAAATCACTATTAAGTATGTTACTAGCTGCAAGACCTTCAAAAAATCTAATAAAACTACTGGCAAAATGTTTGGAATCATACAGAAAATCCCTGAACCCAAAACTAGATGGGAAATCATTAATATGGATTTTGTCACCAGCCTCCCCCCTGGCGGTACTCATTCATATAACTCTTTCCTGGTTATAGTTGACAGATACTCTAAGAAGGAAAAATTCTTACCTAACCACATAATAGACAGTGCTATGGATGTAGCTCTACTATTTTGGAATAGGATCATAGCTGATGTTGGTAAACCCAAGATTATAATCAGTGACAGAGACCCCAAGTTCACCTCTGATTTTGGAGGAATCTACATAATATACTGGCTACTAATCTAGGATTTGCTAAAGAATACCTTTTGAGAATTCACTCCTCACGGTTCTCTTCTCTCTGACCACCGCGCACCCTCCAAAATGCCGCGCACCCTGAAGATGAGTGTGAACACTCTATTCTGAGGATTGTCCTCTCTCAACCTCAAACCTCAGCTCCAGATCCTTCCAGCGTCCAGTCCACCTTCTTCCATCCTCAAAAATCCCTCTTCTCCCCGAATAACCTCTCACAAAAACTACTTGAATCGACTTCTTTATTCTCCTCATCTTTCTTTTTCTCTTTATTTATTCTATCTTTCCTTTCTACTTTTTCTGTTCTTTTCTACCTTCTCTGTTCTTTTCCCTTAATTCACATCTTGCCTCAATTCTTGATCCACCATCTCAGATAACCCAATTATGGTCCATGTGCTCTTGTCTGGTAAGAGACCTGTCTGCATGATTTATCACAACTAACAACTCTCAACTCTGACTTCTGTCCGTTTCAGTCATCTACTCATCTCCTCTAGCCTCATCCTCTCTTCTGCCTCTCACGCTGTCCTGTTCCTGATCATAGTTCTAGCCTTTGGTGTCCCTTTCATCTTCCTTGTCATCTATATTCTCATTGAATCAGTTTTTCTAATCTTCTCTAAAATTCATGTCTTCAGCCCGCTGGTTTTTTTTGTCCCAAGAAATCAAATAGTGAAATCAACAATACCATCTTCAAACTGATAGATTAGCTGAAAGAATGATAGAGACCCTAGAAGATATGTTGAGAAGGTTCTGAGGTTTGGTCTAGAATACAAAAACTCAGATGTTTATTACCATGATTGGGTAAGCCTACTCCCAGCTCTAGAGATGGCTTATAACAGCAGTAAACATTCTACTACCAAAGAAGCCCCTTACATAATAGAAAGAGGATGGATTCCAAAACTTCCTAGGAATAAATTGAACTATAACTTAGCCACCATTCATCCAACATCTCTTGAAATTAAGAAAATGATAGATCTGGCACATCATCATGCCCAAAAGTGTGTAGAAGAAGAGGTAGAACAAGACAAACAAAGATGGGACAAATCACATAGGGAACCTGACTTTAAAAAAGGAGATCAGATTTGATATCCACTACCAACTTCAACAATCTAGCAGGTAACAGAAAGCTGAAAACAGCCTTTGTTGGACCATTTGCTATCAAAAAGATGCATGGCAAAAATGCTGTAGAAGTAATCTTGAGTGAAGAATTATCAATAAATCACCCAGTATTTCCTGTTAGCCTAGTAAACACTTTCAACCAAGAGAAGGGAGCAACCTCCCTCTAGCAATACTTCCAATGGAACCTGACCCTATTCAGGAAAAAGAGAAAGTCAACAGGATATTGAGAGATAAGAAAGAGAGGGTACAAGGAAAAGATGTTAGACTATACTTAGTATGATAAAAAGGAAAATCTGCTGACAATGATGAATTGTTAACAGACAATAAAATACCCAATGGACCAATACATCTCAGAAAATACAGAGCCAGAAAGAGGAACTGAAGCACACATGGATTTAATTTTTTCCCAAAATGCTCCACATTTTCTTCAGATATGGCCATATATTGGAGTGGGGGAATGTCAGCTTGCTACTATTGCAGAGCAAGCTGCAAAAGTAACAGAAATAAAATAAAAAAAATAATGATAAAATTTAACTAGGATGGAGTAGGAAAACCATGAATATTATTGCAGAAATGGATTTTTCTCCCAAAAATAGGTACAGTCACTCACTGACCCCACCCTAGAAATCCAAATCCTTATATTTTTGAATAATTGAGGAAAAAAAGAAAAAAATAGCGCAGCACCACTATTGAAACTTTTGGCCAATTAAATATTTCACACATATTGTCACTTATAGTTTTCACACCTAAAATTCAGTCAGAATTGAGGTGTTGTGTATATTTTAGGAGTTACAGATGGAAATGTGTTCTGTCACAATTCCCGCCTGCAGAAGCAGCAGCCAATGCACCTGCGCGCGGCTGAGCTACAAATCTGTCACTCTTTCAAAGTCATGTATGCAGCCCTGGGCCTCTGACAAGTACGCAGCTGCGGGACTAAGGGTTGAGGAAGTGATAGGCGGCCTGAGATACTTGGGGTCCTGCGTAAACATGCCACAACCCACAGGGGATCATTCTACATATGTAATAGATGTTCCCATGGATAGTAGATAGTCTAAAAGTACATAAAATTCTATAAAAAACTTACATAAACTTTATACATATTTTTCATTAAATATAATTCAAATTACGAAGAATGTCAAAAATAAGACAATGACAACTTCTAAAAATATATGAAAATACTTTAATATACTATGATGTGAATTTCTAGAAATCCATATTTTTGTGACATACTAAAAAACTAATGATATACAAATATTACATGAATACCCATGAGTAATATTTTTAAGTAATTATTTTAGTAAATCAACTGAAATTCAAAAAGAAGGAGTAAAATTAATATCATGAATTTGCTCCAATTATTGAGTACATAATGAGAACTCACCTGAAATCAGACTATCCGGAGGAACATCTATTAAAATAATTATTAACTTAATGGGAAAATGTACTAAGGACAATTAATTAAATAATAAATGAACAGGACAAATTAGTGTTATTCACACATCAAAACATCAATTATAAAGTAGAATAATTCTCATAACCTGTGGAATTAGATGCTACCCGTGCTATAGCACCAAGAACATGTGACAGGCTTCCATTGGTTACCCTGCTAGCCTCAGTGTCCGTCCCTTTGAGCCCATGTACCCCTCAGAAGGACAATATTGGGACTCCAAAAGCTATAAATAACAAGCTCTTTTGAAGATATTGATACCAAGAGACCCAGCTATATACATATCCAGACACTGTGTCAAGGTAATCAAATAATCATAAGAGATAAGTCAGTGATTTATGGCTTAGTCTGATTAATAATATCCATCCTCAACCTCTTTCATATCAATTTAAACTTCTGAACAATCTTATAACCCCAGCATAAAGGTTTAACCCATCATTGCAAGTCCCAAACAGATATGCAAAGGATTTAATAATATAATAGTGAGTCTTATTCTTCTTTCTCTGTTGAGGCATCTTGGTTGCAAGCCCTGCCACTCCACTGTGTATTTTGTATACATATTATCTTTTGGAAAAACATCCTTTAAACTAAAGGTCCCAAAGTTACCAGGCCTATGTGTTTTCATACTGAATTCCCTGAAGGGAGGTGTTAAAGATCCCCAATATAATTGTGGCCCCTCTATAAAGATATTTAATAATCAATTTATCTATATTGATTTATAACAATAAACCATATCCAAACCAATTTACCTTGCAATAAGCTTTATCCAATTATTTTAAGTATTTTTGCTGCGTTTATTAAATCATATATTTATTATTCATTCTATCACCTTGAGTAGCTAAAGGATAGAAAGGATCTTGGCATCCAGGAGTCTGAAACAAGTCACATTGAAGCATGCAATGCATTGTGACTAATCAATTGTGATTTTCTTATGGTGGCAACAAAATTCAAGATTGATGGAAAAACTAACATTTCAATGAAGAATGAAGCCAATTGATAAAAATTTTCCCCCTTGCACTATGTTCACCAAAATTTCCAAAACCTGTTACTTGTGCCTTCTTGCAAACCTCAGCCTGGTTTTTGTTGATTCGGACTGAGCTTCCTATATATTTGAAAGGAATGCCAGGGGGTCTCAGTTATTGGGCTGTATGATGGAACAGATAATTTGATTCCCAGATTATATGACTCCAACCATTTTTGCATTGAAATTCAATATAAGTCTGAATAAAAATTGTCCATACTGAACATCAAAGCCCTGGTTTCTATGGGCAAGTTTGCCTGTCTCCTCATAAATACCAAAGAAGCCACCATGATTCATACCACAGATGTTGTTATCAACATGGGCTGAATTATAAAATTTGTTCCAAGTGGAAATTAAATTGCCAGTGAGGACTTCTTCACCAGCAAACCCATATTCTCAAGATTCAAATCCTGTTATTGCAAATTGATGCATTTTCTCAATTTATTGCCTGTGGAATCCTGATGCCATGATTTTAAACCAATTTCCCAGTATTTTTTCAATCCTTGGCAGACATTTCACAAGGTAATCCAATTTTCATGTTTCTGTGTTTTGTTGACTGGAGCAGGCACTGGAAAATCCTGGCCTGGGTCAATTCTAGTCAACCAATTTGATATAGCCAATCACAATGATTTTAAATTTGACAGAATTTTCTCCATGATTTCCAAAACCTGGAAGCCATCCAAATTATTTCATTATCCCAGACCAGAAAGATGCATTCTTGCGGTTTCCATAGAAAGGTCCCAACTGGAAAAGAGAAGCCCTGACAAAGAGAACTTCAGAATATTCAACAGGACTCATATTCCCCCATTGAGTAAATTTCACTGCTAGGCTGGTTTCCTTTTTTCTATTGAAATCCTCAAAAGTGTCAACCTCCTGGATGCCAAGACCCTTGCCATCCTTTAGCTACCAGAGGTGATAGAATAAATAATAAATATATTATTTAAAAAATGCAACAAAAATTGGTAAAATATTTGGATTAAGCTTAATGCAAGGTTAAGTGGTTTGGTTATGGTTTATTGTTTTAAATCAATATGAAAAAATTGATTATTAAATATTTTTATAGAGGGGCTACAATTATATTGGGGATCTTTAACACCTCTCTTCAGCGATTTCAGTATGAAAAAACATAGTCCTGGTTACTTTAGGCTCTTTAGTTTAAAGGACATTTTACCCAAAGATAATATGTATATAAAATACAGGGTGGAGTGGCAGGGCCTTGTAGCCAAGCTGCTATTACAGAGAAAAGGATAATAAAACTCACTGGTATATTATTAAGTCCTTTGGGTGTTCGTTTTAGATGTGCACTAATGGGTTAAACCTTTATACTGGGGTTATAAGGTTGTTCAGTAGTTTTAATTGATAAAAAAGAGATTGAGGAAGGATATTATTGATCAGACTTAGCCATAAATCACTTACTTATCTCTTATAAGTTCTTGATTACCTTGGCACGGTGTCTGCATATAAATATAACTGGGTTTCTGCCCATCAATATCTTCAAAAGAGCTCTTTATTTATAGCTTTTGGAGTCCCAATACTATCCTTGTGAGGGATACAGGGGCGCAAAGGGATGGACACTAAGGCTAGTAGGGTAACCAGTGGTAGCCTGTCACTTTTTCTAGGTGCTATAGCACGGGTAGCATCTAATTTCCCAGGGTATGGGTATTATTCTACTTTATAATGGGTATTAGGACGTGTGAATGACACTAATCTATCCTATTTATGTATTATTTCATTAATTATCCTTAGTAAATGTTCCGTGTAATTTAATAATTATTTAAATGGACATTTCTACGGACATCCTGGTGTCAGGTGAGTTCTCATTATGTGTTGAATAACTGGAGTAAAGTCATGATACTTATTTTACTCCTTATTTTCGAGTTCCAGTTGATTTACTAAGATTATTACTTAAAAATATAAGTTGTGAGAATTCATGTAATAATTTTACACCATTAGGTTTCTTAGTATGTCACGAAGATATTGATGTCTAGAAAATGTCATAAAAGTAAATTGAAGTATTTTAATATATTTTTAGAATTTGTCATTGTCTTATTTTCGACATTCTTGGTACTTTGAATTATATTTTATACAAAAAACGTATAAGGCTTATTTAGGTATTTTTATATAATATTATGTACTCTTAGACTATCTACTATCCACGGGAACATTTATTACATATTTAGAATGTTCCCGTGTGGGTTGTAGCATGTTTACGCGGTACCTAAGCCTCTCAGGCCGCCTGTCACTCTCTCAATCTGTAGTCCCGCGTCTGCATACTTATCAGAGGCCCGGGGCTGCGTAAAAAACCTTGACAGAGTGACACGGCTGTTTCTCATCCGCGCGCGGGTGCATTGTCTGCTGTGGCTGCGTGTAAAATATACACAACACCTCAATTCTGACTTATTTTTAGGTGTGAAACCTATACGTGAAAATGTGTGTGAAATATTTAATTGACCAAAAGCTCAATAGTGGAGCCCTGGTATTTTGGTCATTGTTTCCTTAATTATTTAAAAATATAAGGAGTGGGATTTCAAGTGTGGGGTCAATGAGTGACCCCACCTAATTTTTGGTGGGAAATTCATTTCTGTAACAATATTCATGGTTCCCCTACTCCTTCTTAGGTTAATTATATCATTATTATTTTTATTTTATTTTTGTTACTTTTTTCAGCTTGCTCTGCAATAGTAGCAAGCTGACATTCCCCCACTCCAAGATATGGCCATATCTGAAAAAAATCTGGAGGATGTTGGGAACTTCATGTGTGTTTCAGTTCCTTTTGCTGGTCCTGTAGTTTCTGAGATGTATTGGTCTATCAGGTATGTTATTTTCTGGTAACCATTCATCTTTTTCTGCAGATTCTCCTTTTTATTGTACTAAGTATAGTCTAACATCTTTTCCTTGTACTCTCTCTTTCTTATCTCTCAATATCCTGCTGAATTTCCCTTTTTCTTTCACAGGGTCAGGTTCTATTGGGATTATTGCTGGAGGGAGGTTTCTACCTTCTCTTGGTTGAAAGTGTTTGACTAGGCTAACAGGAAATACTGGGTGTTTCCTTGATAATTCTTCACTCAATATTACTACCACAGCATTTTTTCCATGCATCTTCTTGATAAAAAATGGTCCAACCAAGGCTGGTTTCAGTTTTTTGTTACCTGATAGATTGTTCAAATTTGTTGTAGATATCAAGATCTGATCTCCTATTTTAAAGTCAGGTTCTTTATGTGATTTTTTCCATCTTATTTTGTTGTATTCTACTCCTTCTTCTACACATTTTTTAGCATGATTATTTGCCAGATATATCATCTTCTTAAAGTCAAGAGATTTTGTATGAATAGTGGCTAAGTGATAGTTTAAGTTATTCCTAGGGAGTTTTGGAATCCATCCTCTTTCTAGTATGTAAGGAGCTTCTTTGGTAGTAGAATGTTTACTGCCGTTATAAGCCATTTCTAGGGCTGGGAGTAGGCTTACCCAATCATGGAAATAACCATCTGAGTTTTTGTATTCTAGACCAAAGCTACAGAACCTTATTAGCCTATATTCTTTAGTCTGTATCATTCATTCAGCTAATCCATCAGTCTGGGCATGGTATGCTGTAGAAAATGCTAGAGTACTACCCAGTATATCATGTAGATTCCTTCAAAACTAAGAGGTGAATTTGGGGTCTCTGTCACTGATTATAATCTTGGGTATACCCACATCACCTATGATCCTGTTCCGGAACAGTAAAGCTACATCCATAGCACTATCTTCTTTGTGGTTAGGTAAGAATTTTGCCTTCTTAGAATATCTATCATTTATAACTTGGACAGAGTTATATGAATGAGTACCTCCAGGGGGGAGGCGGGTGACAAAATCCATATTAATTATTTCCCATCTGTTTGTAGGTTCAGAGATTTTCTGTAAGAGTCCAAAGCTTTTGCCAATAATTTATTAGATTTTTGGCAGGTTTCACAGCTATTTACATATTTAATAGTGATTTTTTTCCAGTCTATCCATCAAGCAGTTTTTTTGACTTTCTCTCAAGTTCTTTATGTGGATAGATGCCCTGATGAACAGTTGTCATGGCATTCCTGGAGTATATGTTGTATATTTTCTTTGTTGCTTAGTACTAATACACTGGAATGTTGGTGTCTGTAGTAAATGAGACCATCCCAAAAGTTAAACCTTTCTGCTTTATAGGGTTTAAGTAATGAATCAGGTAGACTATCTATCAGCGCTGCTTCTGGGGATTCACATTCCATAATGGTAATCAGAAGCTTGATTTCAGGAGAGTAGTGGTCCCTTACTAGGATGAAGAAAGCAGTATCCAATTCACATGAGTGGATCCCCATTATTGGAAAATTCAATGCAAAAAGATTAATTTTCAGGATAGGAAAGATATCTTGGTCTTCAGAGTCATATGCTGGATTGTTAGAGTCATTATGCAAAGAATTCCTACTTAGACTATCAGCATTCTTATGTTTAGCTCCAGCTTTATGCACTATAGTCATCTGACCTCTATATTTTTGTATAGCAATTTGCCACCTGAGCATATGCCTGCTGGGGGTTTTCATGTTCATAAGAGTTCTTACAGCATTACAGTACCTAATCCTTTTGCCTTCTAAGTAATGGTGTAGCTTTTCTAAAGCTCACACTAGTGCCAAACATTCCAACTGACTGGCTCCATATCTCTTTTCTGTATCTTTGATAGGTCTAGATATGAAGAGTACTGGTTTCACTAATGGTCTGTCTTCTTCTATCCTTTCTTGATGTAGAGCAGCTCCCAACATTTCCATTCAGGCATCAATGTACAGTTTGTAGGTCTTGAAGTAATCTGGTTGGATGAGAAAATGAGTAGAGGTCATAGCTATTTTTAGTTCCCCATACGTTTTCAGGCTCTCATGAGTCATTTCAAATAGAGTGTTGTTGTTGCATACTTCATACAGACTCTTAGTTAGCATAGCAAACTTTGGTATGTATTGTCTGTAATAACTGCAAAAACTAATGAGGGACAGTAACTCTGTTTTGTTTTGAGGCATAGGTCTATTCATGACAGCAGCTATCTTATTTTGATCAGCAGCTAGAGTTGGACCAGAGACCATATGTCCTAAGGCTTTCAATTCTCTTTAGCCAAAGTTGCATTTCTTCATGGACACCTTCAATCCTGCTCTGGAGATAGTCTGGAGTACTAATCTCACTTGGTTAATATGATTATCCCAATCATCAGAGTATATGATAACATCATCTATATATACCATCATCCATCCTTGTCTCATGTATGTACCTAGAACTGTTTCCATTGATCTCTGGAAGTGTGATGGGGCATTCTTTATACCAAAGGGAATCCTAAGATATTCATATATTCCCAAATGACAGATTATTCTCAGAAACTTTAGGCTGGCCTTCCTTAGTTTGGAGGATAAGGAGGCTTAATGGCCAATTTCAATACCATACCATGTCCTTTAATATCACCAATGGCATGATCTTTAGTACAAAAAGCATTTAGGTCCTCAAAGCAAACTGTCAATATATCTTTCTTTTTTTCCTCAGAAATTTTCATATTCAGAGCTGCTTGAGAGAAACATTCTTGGTCAAAGACTTCTAAATGCTTTTGATAAGTAGAGGAGGGGAATTTAGACTGAATGGTGCATATCTTCAACTTCTTGTCCCAATTACCACCTACTGTGCAGTATCTCCATTTACTCTGGAACACATCTATACCACATGGACATAAGGCATCATTACCCAGTATCAGTGTCAGCTTGCTACTATGAACAGAGCAAACTGTCAATAGCAACACAAAACTTGATAAAATAAGAATATCTAAATTAACAAAATAAGGAGTTAGAAATCCATAAATAATATTACAGAAATGTATTTCTCACCCAAAATTAGGTAGGGTCACTCACAGACCCCACCCTTGAATTCCAAGTCCTTACATTTTAATAAGAATTAAAACAAAAAGTACTAAAAATTATAACACCAGTATGGCACTTTATGGCCATTATAATATTTCACACGTGTTTTCACGTATAGGGTTTACACCTAAAATTCACTCAGAATTGAGGTGTTGTGTATATTTTAGGAGTTACACGCAGAATTGTGTTATGTCACAATTCCCACGCGCAGCCCTGCATCATTACATATCCCTTTGTACTTGCAGTAGCAGATTCCCGCGTACTAGAGACCCGCGCGCAGCTGATTCTTCCACGCACACAGCGGATCCTACCCGGCGCGCATCTGTACTAACTGATCCCCGCGTCTGGATCCGTCATGACTAATCTGACAACCAGGTACCTCTCAGAAGAGCTACAACCTAGTTAGAGTTGCCTAGTATATGTAACAAACTGAAAAATGCATTAATAATGATCTAAAAAGATCAAAACTTCAATAAAATCAATGAAAATTAAGTTTTAAACATTTTTGAATAATAAATCAAAGATCAAGGATTACCACGTAAATCACTGACCCTGATCTTTGAAGACCACAAAACACAACAAGGAGTGTTCATAAAAATTATTAAAAATTATCTAAATGATCAGCAGACAATTGATAATCAGGAAACACCCACATCCGCCCGCTGTAAAGCAATATCAATAGTAAAAATGAAGGATGAGCACAGAATTATCAGATTTAGGCCATAACAGATTAACATATCCTGTGGCTAAAATAGTACAGAAATCCAGAAGATCCAAGGACAGCTGATTGACAGAAACAAGTGGACGGGCTAATCTTGCCCTGACTGGCTTTTCAGCCTCAGTCCACGAGCAGAACCCTCTCTAAGTGCCCTGAGAAGATCAAAATCACCCTAAAAAGGTATTTATACAGACCTCTTTGGATCCAATCTGTAAATCAGTTACCAGGAATTTTTAATTATCAATCAGACACCGTGTCATTTTTGATCAAGTGCTTGTATGAAGATAAGCAAGTGATTTATGACTTAGTCTGTAGTAGTATTATTTACCCTTATTAACCAATCAACCCTTGAAGTTTAGTCGAGCAATCTACCCCACCTGGTCTGAAACCCTTTCAATTACTCCAGGATTCTCGTGGTCAAGTGCTCAGAGTGAGTGTTACCCTTCCTGTCTTGGCCTTTTGTGCTGTTAAGCCTGTCCATTAGTGGAATAAGTCCTTTCTAAGGCACCCATCTTTATTCCAAGGTTCTTAAACTGCCTCAGGAGGCCCCTTGAAGAGAGGTTTCTAGTATTTAAATATCCCCAGAAGTATAATACTGTGGCCCCTCTTTTATATTATATTGAAAACCATTTATTACCAAACCAGTTAAACCTTGAAAATGCTCTTATTATATCATTTATTTGAGGTTCTAAGTGTTTATTATTGGAATAATAATTATTATTATCATTCCAGAATTTTTATCAGTCTCTGTAGCTAAAGGACTGAAAGGTTCCTGGTATCAGAGATCTGGCAATGAGTTAGTCACATAGTTTGTTGAGCAATACTACAAATTCCACTTTTATCCTCAAAGATCCTTTAGTATGAGGTAGTATTGTAGGAGCAGTCCATACTCCAATAGCATTCATGGTATAGTTCCAAGAGCTGAAACTGACTTTTGGGATGGGCAGAAGGTGTTCTTTCCAATTGGGATCCCATTTGTTTAAGAATTCAGCACAGACACATGATCAAAAAGCTTCACTATCCAGTAATAACCTTAGTGGTTTGTCTTTATACAATCCTGTTGCATAACAAGTTTGACCAGTGGTATAAATTTTCCCACTCATAGGTTTAACGTTTAATGGTTTAACTTCCATGATATGTCTAGGAATTAAGGTAGGATCCCATTGTTGGGGCAAGCTAGAATCCCCATGGATGGTATTGATTTCTAAAGAAGTGCCTATATCTACTTCTATAACATCAACAGGGTTGGTCAGGATCAATTCAAATTTGAAAAGAGATCCTTTAGTATCAGCTATACCTTCACAGTTCTGATTTCCTTCAAACTCCTTCTCTCCTTCCAAGACTGCTATCTTTCTTTTTGGTAATGGGCAGTCTTGTCTCACATGCCCAGTCTTGTTAAAATTCCAACAAGTTTCAGGAATCCTCTCTTTATCCCTATTCTCATAAGGTTTCTTATTATCAGTGGTATTGATCAGAGGAGGTTGTTCTCTGGTTTTTTTAATTTTTTAGTTCTCTTTGGGTCTAGAAGGGTCTTTATTTTCTAACCCATTCATGTCTATTACTTATTCTAGCACATTGATTAGAGTTGGCGAGTCAGCATCCATACTCATCCTACATCTTACACTATGGTAAAGATTGTCAGGAAACAGATTGAGGAGCCTTTCATTTACTTCCTTTTAATCAGCATCTGGATAGAAGCAATCCAACCTTTTCTTCTGTTCCAAGCACCATTTGTGAGGTTTATCCTTGAAGGGGTCAAATGAAGAATTTTAAAAATGTTTTAATCATTTTGCTTTTTCACATTCTAGAACAAAATTGTTCTTTAATCAAAAGTTTTCAAGAATTCCATGGTAAGGATCCTACTTCTTCTCTTTTACTGATTAACCAGTCCAATGCTACTCCTTCAAATAGTCTGGGCAGCCTGACTACAGCTATAGCTTCTGGTAGGTCATAAGAGTCAATAGTGCAGTAAATAAATTTAATAAAATTTATATGATTGTATTCTCCTTAACTGGAGAACTTGGGCGATTCAGAAATAGGGGGTAACAGTTTGAGGGCTTTCTCCATCTCAGGGGTAGGACTAGCCCTGAAGGTGTCACTCCTATGCATTCCTAATAAGGGTGGTGCATAAGGAGTAGTGATTTGTCTGGGAGGTCTTGGTTCCTCTGTGGTATTCCCCAAGGGGTTGGTCAGACAGACTTTTAAGTCTCTAAGATCATTTTGGATCAGATTAAGTTTCAGGTCCACTTTGTCATTATGCACATCCAGTTTTTCACTAAGGGATATAATGGAGCTTTTTGAAGTGGTTACCAATTCTTCTTTTAAGGGATTGAAAGACAAAATAAAATCTTCTTGGATTGCTGATAACATATTCTCAATTGTTTGAGTCTGTCTGATCCTACCTTGATTAATTGTCTCCAATAACTGTTCTGTGTGTTCTTTGATTTCTTCCATTCCTACTGTTTTTGTTTTTTTATTAATCAATTTGGCTACTACTGAGGTTAATTTATCCATTTGGGTATAAACACCGCCCAAATTTTCACAAAAAATCTTGAAATTATGATGCATATCATTAGAAAAGGAAGTAATTAAATCAGAGGTTTTTTTGGGATCAGAATTAGAAGCTAATTGTTGTAAACCTTTTTAAATTTTTCAGCCAGGGATATTATATCATCCCAATCTTTCTTTCCCTTTGGCTTTGGATGGGAAGTGGATCTCTTCTTTCCTGATCCTTTGCCTTTCATTTGGGCTAATTGATCCCAAGGATTCCATTTTTCTACGTAGGATTCTACCTCTTTTTTTGGAATCATTTCCTGAAGAGTTATCTGAGTAGCTTTTGCCTGGGAGATTATCTTTTTCATAGACACCACGTCCTCCTTGGCTTTGGCTTCTTTGAAATCTTCCCAATATTTCACGTGCTCTTTGACTAAGTCTTTGATCCTGGCTTCCTTGGCCAGATTCTGCTGGGGTGGCTGCAGGGAATCTTCTTGTAAAGGAGGGTGGCTTGATTCTACTACCTTCTCTGGCTCTAGGTTGGGAGAGGGAAGAAGTGATTGGTGCTGATCCTTGTCCATCAACATTTGATTCACAGATTCCAGTTGCTTCATGGTTGTCCTTATTGGTGGTCTCACAGTTACTGGGAGCTTTTGGCAAAGATCCATAGGAGAGAATTCTGCCTGAGGCTCTTGTTTTAAGTCTATTCATTTTTGAATAAAAATTTTATGATTATTTTACCGAAAATATCCGTAAAAATAAGTTTTATAAGTTTTATTCAAAACTCACTTAAGATTATGTTCAAAGGTACCAAGACTTTATTGGGATTAAATTGATCCTTAGTAAACAATCCTGCATGGTCTTGGTGTGTTCCCAGAAGGTCTTCACATGCTCAATCAATATTTTCAGGGATTTTAGAGATATCTGGGATTTCTTGATCCAATAAATCAATTTTGGTGGCGCTGGTTTCTGGTACAGGAGGGTTCACTGATGTAAAAAAGTTTTATTTTATTGGTCAATAAAATATATTAATATTATTTTTAAAAAATGATATGGTAATACAAGTTGTGTACTTACTTTTATATTTCAGAAAGTAATTAATACAATATTTCTTCCAAGATTTATGTTTCCTTAATAGGGCCTGAAAAGTGATACGCCTCTCAAGATCTTCTTGTTCAAGGAGTTTATCTAAGTGTTTACTGAAGAAGAGATATTAAGTTTCTTAGCTTGAGTTAAAGCTTTCCAACCAGTAGGTTTATAATTTTTAATATATTCTTCTTTTCTTATCTTCAAAAGATTTAAATAATAGATTATTGATTCTGCATTGGTTTTTAAATCCACTGCATAAGAATTTAATGATAAATCAAGCTTTTAAAGTCAGATAAATTTATCTTTGATTTATTTTTAAGTGAAATGTCTGGTCCAAGGTATTAAATATAATAAAATGGAATATTTCCTGGCCAGACCCCTAATTGTCAGCCTCCTGGATGCCAAGACCCTTGCTATCCTTTAGCTACCAGAGTTGTGTCACAAGGGCTGCTGAAATGCAAGCAGGGCTTGGCACAGAGGGTTCTCTACCCACAGTAGGCTTGGGGGCAAGGTTACTGAAAAGAGGCTACAAGGAGCAGAGGAGGATTGGGTTGAAGAGTGCTGAATGACACTTGCTGGGAAAGATCTCCTAGTAAGAAGTAGTAAACTGATTTCTTGGGGAACATCAGGAAGAGGGAAGAGGAGGCCTGTTAAATAGACAAGAGGTTGGAACTACAACAGAGGTACAAGTGATTGGGGCTCAGACTATACACATGATGTCATGGGAACAGTCTAAGTAACAGAGAGGGCTGATCAGGTATGCTACTACATTAGGTTAGGCTGCTTCTACATTGGGGTAAGGTTCCAGGTGTGAGGTGTCTAAGTTGGGAAAGTACAATTGAAGGATGTACAGTGTACATTGGAGTCATGACACTATGTACTAACTAGAGAGAGTATGTAATACAATCTGCAAGGGGATGTACATAAAGATTCCCAAAGGATAAACCATACAGAGGAGTTATGGGTTATACAGAGAGATAACCCAAAGAGGTATGGGTTAGAAAGAGAGGTAGAGTAGAGCCTGGGAGATTGAGTATGTGCAAGCCTATGGAGTCTATCTGTGTATAGTATGAGGTTAGACTATATGTAGGTATTTACTGCATGAAGATCCTGAGGTATATAGTTACTGGAGACATATTGATGTAAGTCTCCTGAGCCCTTAGGTTGAAGTTCCTGGGAAAGTAGATCAGGCCTGAGGGTTAGAATGAGGTCAGAATGAGTTTTGTGTCAGTATTACAGTACCCCCTGGTGAAGAAGAGGGCATCTCCTGATGACCATAAAAGGAGAGGTTGAAGAGGCCATCCAGGTTGTCCTTCAGCCATGTCTAACTTGAGTTTTCCTTCCCCTTACCCACAACCATCACCACCATCCACCCCATTACCACCTTTATCTCCTTACACCAGATCACCTACACCAACCTATCCAATGGAGAAGACCAACAATTATTATCCAGCCCAGCAATACTACCCAAGTTGTGATAGGTGCGTCAAGCTTGGAAGAATCTGCACCACCAGTATCAAGCACAATTCTGCCAAATGTGAAAGTTGTAGGCAGTTTGGAAGAATGTGTGATATGGATAAATAAGGCAGAAAGGCCTTGGGGCCAACCTTATGGGTCCTGGAGAAAATTCAACCTTTTGAAGTGAAAGAGGCTCCAGATCATGATGCCATGACCCTGGGTTACTCATCAAGACTTGATGAATCTTCAGGGAAGTGCTTCTGGATTTAGTATTGGAGGTGCTGGAGTGCTGATAAAAGTTTTGCAATAGTCCGTTTGATGCAGGAAAGGTTGAAGAAAACGCAAGAAAAGAGGGAGGCACTGCGTCAAACTGGCAATTTGGCCATAGATGGTATGTTGAGGAATCCGCAGGAGGAGTGCGGTGAGGCATTTATACAATGGGGAACCACTCACATAGATTCAGACGAGGAGGTGGTTGAGGTCCCCCCAAAAAGGGTACAAAACAAGGGTATTCTGGAGTCCGTCAAACCCGTCAAAGGAAATCGTCAAAGCGTCGAAGAGGTTTGTCAAAGCGTCAAAGGGATTTGTCAAAGCGTCAAAGGGGTTTGTTGAACCGTTGAAGGGGTTTGTTGAACCGTCAAAGGAAATTGTTGAAGCGTCGAAGCGAATTTTCAAAGCGTCGAAGCAAACAGTTGATGCTTCGAAGCCCACTGTCAAAGCGTCAAACGTCAAAGCGTCAAAGCAAATTGTCAAAGCGTCAAAGCAAATTGTCAAAGCGTCAAAGCAAATTGTCAAAGAGTCAAAGCGGATTGTCAAAGTGGAGATGACAATGAAGACACCAAAGGGAGTTTGGAGATGGAATTAAGTGATATGGATGAAGATAGAGGAACCACTAAGGAGATAGGTAAAGGAAAAGGGAGAGAGATCATTGTCAAAGAAGGGGGCAAATCAGATGACTCTTTGGAGTTAGAAGATTTAAGGAACAAGATGAAGGATTTGGAGGTGAAGATGAAGGTGGTGGAAGACAGAAGGAATAGAAGGAAAGGAATTGAAAGAAGAGGTGAAACTGAGGTCTGGTTGGAGGAAATGGAAAATGGGGAAAGTTTATTGGAGATGATGGAAGGAAGAAGATTCAGAGAAGATTCTTTTGTAAGTGAAGATCAATTTAATCATTCCTTAGAGATTTATAGTAGGAGTTCTAGGACTCTAAATTCAAATTTTCAGGAAGTTTTAAAGAATGGTTGGGGTAGTGAGATAAGAAAAGAGAAGTATGGCTTTTTAGAAGCTAGAAATAAAAAAGTTTTAGATATAAAGAAAAGACTAGCTGATATTTTGGCTTTAGCTGGGCGTACTTTTGAAGTAGGGACTACTATAAGGGGGCCAAATTCTTATCAAGTTGCCAAGTTAAAATTAGTAAATACTTGGATGTCTAGAGTAAAATAGTTGGAAGAATTGATGTGTGAAGCTATCTAAAAAGTTGTTTATATAAAATTTGTTTTATTTTATTATTATTTTTTTGTTTTTATTTATATTTTCTTAGAGGGGAGTAATTGATTTTTTCTTTTTTTTTGCTAAGGTTGAAGAAAGGGAAAAAGGAGAAAGAATTTTTATTTATTTATTATTATTTTTTTTTTGAAAAGGAGAATATGGTTTATATTGTTTTATTTTAAGGATGACTTTGGTTTTGCAGGATAGAGTGTATGGAAGTCTTGAAGTAAAGTAGGGCAGTTGGTAAGATTAGAGTGAGGTTCCCAAGTAGTGTGTTCCTTGTCATTCTGGAAGCCTTTCCATTCGACTGAGTAAGATAATTTCCCCCTCTTAAGTTTGGAATCCAATATCTGTGACACTTCCCATTCTTCTTCACTATCAATTTTGACTGGCTCAGTTGGTGGTTGGTGCCAAGAGGATAGTGAGTTGTCCTGAAATGGCTTGAGTAAGGAGGAGTGGAATACAGGGTGAATGGTGGACAAATTTTGAGGGAGTTGAAGCTTGAATGAACTTTTTCCAATCTGTTCTGTAATCAAAAAGGGACCTAACCATCGCTCTGAGAGCTTATGAGTTGGAAAATTAGTATTGATATTTTTAGAAGACAGCCAAACTTTGTTTCCAACGGCAAATGAGGCAGGAAAGTCACTTCTTTTTAGTTCAGCATATCTTTTGTAGGTTTTAATTGCCTTTTCCAGTTCAATACCCAATAACTTCTGATTCTGGTTAATCTGGGTTATGGAGTGGCTGGCAGGTTGATCATCTACTACATGGAGACTGTCAAAGTTGGGGTGTTGTCCATAGATGTTGAAAAAAGTAGATTGCTTAGTAGAAGTGTGAGTGGAATTGTTGTAAGAAAATTCAGCAAGGGGGATCCAGGTATCCCAGTCGTCTTGGTGATAACTGAAATACATCCTAAGAGATTGTTCTAGGATCTGATTTACTTGTTCCGTCTTTCCATCTGTTTCAGGGTGATAAGCTGTGGAAAGATTCCTTTTTATCTGTAATTTTTCACATACAATTTTCCAGAAGGAAGAAACAAATAAAGATCCTCTGTCACTGACAATGTCAGTTGGGAGGCCATGTTTAGTAAAAACATGAGAAATTAGTAGGTTAGCAAACTCCACAGAGGAGATATCAGTTCTGGTTTTAATAAAGAGTGACATTTTTGAAAAATGATCAACTACCACAAGGATTGAGTCAAACCCATTGGATAGTGGCAGTTGTGAGATGAAGTCCATAGAGAGTGAAGTCCAGGGAGAATATGGAATCGGTAAGGGTTGGAGGAGTCCCAACTTTTTGTGGTGACTGGCTTTGTTTCTGCTGCAAAGGTAACAAGAAGAAACATAATCTTTGATAAAGGAAGTCATATTTTCCCAATGGAAATCTCTTTTGACTAGATCAGATGTTTTGTCTTGTCCAGGGTGGCCAGAGAGGGGAGAGTCATGTCTTTTTCAAAGTATTTTAAGTTGGAGTTATTCATCCTCCTTGGGGATTGCTATTCCGTTTTGGAAAATAAGGAGTCCAGTGTCTGGATCTATAAGGTAACTCTTTACTTGTTCCTTTTTATGTAGCTTCTGAATAATCTGCAGGGTTGATTTGTTGGAGATCTGGGACTGAATTAAGGTTTCCAATTGTTTTTCAACCTGTTTTTCAGAGATAAAGAAAATTCTAGAAGGTTCAAAGTCAGTCTGTTTCAAGAGTTGTTTGACATTTTCTGGATTCCTTTCTGCATAGGGCATCCCCCCCCTTGGGATAAACCTTGTCTTGACGTGACAAGACATCAGGCACTATTGATTGATTTCCAGGTCTATAGACTATAGTGAAGTAAAATTGAGACAGAAACTCAGCCCAACGGGCTTGGAAACGAGTCAAGACTTTGGAGGTCATGAAATATTTAATAGACAAGTGATTAGTGAGAACTTCAAAGGGAGAAGAAAGACTGAGGAAGTAAGCTCTCCAGATCTTGATGGCCCATACAATGGCCAGGAGTTCCATATTGTGTATTTCATAGTTCAGTTCAGCACTACCCAATTTTCTGCTGTCAAAAGCAATTGGGTGTTTGGATCCATCAAGAGAGACTTGGGTGAGGACAGCCCCTAGGGCATAGTCACTGGCATCAGTCTCCAAAAAGGTTTGTAAGGAAAAATAAAAATGTCTGAGTACAGGAGCTTTAGTAAAGGCTACCTTGAGGTCCTCAAACTGCTGCAGAGCCCCTGGGGACAAAGGAAAGATGGGGTCTGCTCCAGTTAGAGCAGTGAGGATGTGCACCTTTCTGGAATAGTTAATGATAAACCTGCAATAAAAATTAGAAAAACCCAAAAACTGTTGCAAGGCCTTTTTGTTTTTCGGTGGTGGCCAGTCCAAAATCTTCTGGACCTTGGAGTTATCCATTTCAATGCCACTTCTGGAAATTACATATCCTAGATAGTCCACTGAGGAGGCATGAAATTCACACTTATAAGCTTTTGCATATAAGTTGTTCTTCCGAAGTCTGTTAAAGACTTCACACACATGAGCTGTATGTTCTGTTAAGTTTTTGGAAAAAATAAGAATTTCATTGAGGTATACCACCACACAAATGTTCAGAAGTTCTGAAAAAATTTCATTAACAAGACATTGAAAAGAGGCAGGAGCATTGGTGAGTCCAAAAGGCATTACCATATATTCAAAACTCCCAAACTGAGTTCTGAATGCTGTAAGATGTTCATCCCCTTCCTTAATTTGAAGGAGATTATAAGTACCCCTGAGGTCAACTTTGGAAAAAATGGTAGAACAAGAAAAGACTGTTAATAAGTGAGTCATGGGAGTAATGGGATACTGGTTCTTTTGAGTCACAGCGCTGAGTTTTCAATAGTCAACAAACAATTGCAAACCACCATCCTTCTTTCTTACAAAGAGGACAGGTGCTCCAGTGCTGGAAGTGCTGGGGCAAATGAAACCTTTCTCTATATTTTTGGCTATACAGGCTTGTAGGGCCTCCTTTTCATGGTGACTAAGGGGGAAAAGAGGGCAAAGAGAAATTGAAGGAAACTTTATGGGTGATTTACTGGGAAGGTGAGTCAGAAGGACTGAAGGTAAATAAGAAGATAGGAGTGGTCAGAGGTTTGAGTGGCAGAGAGAACTTTGAAACCATAGATTTTGAAATAACAGATTGAGTTTCTCCAGAGTCAACAAGTACACTGTAAGCCTGGTTATTGGACAAGCAAAAAAAACGTAAGTCTTTGGAAGGAGGGTTAGCGTCTTTTCTTTCCAAAGTTTGTACTCGAATATTGGGAGGGTGATGGTCAAGGAGTACCACATTCCCATCACCTAGTCTTTTCCCTGTTTTGGTTTCATAGGATTGGGCTTCTGGCCAGGCTTAAAATCTGGACATTTCCTTCAGAGACTAATTTGGTGAGTTCCTCCACAGTAGTTACACAAACCCTCTCTTTCTCACCTAGCTTTTTCTTCAGCCTTGAGGTGTCCATCCTCTCCCACGTTGGGATTGGGGACATAGGTTGGAGTAGAATTTGTAGGGGTTGTCTTGGCCTTCCCCTTAAACCTACCAGGTTGGCTGGTCTGTTGAGATTTCTGAGGATTTGGAAGACTGGGTCCAGGTCTTGAGGTCTGAGGGAGAGTAAAGGACTTCTCCCGGATCCTTTCATGGTAAAGAGTGTCATACTTAAGAACAATATCCATTAGTTCTTGCAAGGTTTTTTGAGGTCCATCATAACCAGCTAGTTGGTCCAGTAATCTGGCTGGGAGACCCTGTCTAAAATGAAAGAAAAAGGCTTTATCACCCCACCCAGAGACCTTGGTCATAAGTGTCCTGAATTCAGAGATATAGTTAGTATCATAACCATTGTCTTTCATCTTAAGAAGGGTTAACTCCTTTTCAGCACACTGGATTTCTAGACAATCCCCATAAAGGGTATGAAGCTGTTGAGTGAATAGAAGCCAGGATTTGAGTATGAAGTCAAGCTCATGATTGCCAATGTGAGCAAGATGTTGATTGGCTGAAAAATGTTTTTGATTGATATTGAACAAAGAGGGCTAGGCCAGCAGAATCATCAGTAAAAAAATGGTGAAAGAAACATAAGAAGTTAAAGAAGAAAAAGATAAAGAAACAGACATCAGGCAAAAGACGGCTGAGATGAGCGGTGTTGAAGCAAGCTGGATCAGGCACGATGAAGATATTTGAGGAACACGGTAAGAGGAACTTCAAAGAAAAGAATATCAATAATCAGGTTGACAGGAATTGAGGATTTGGCGACAGATGAAAATCTTACCAGTCAGAGTATGATAGCGATGGATTTGAAGAGTATAAGATTCAAATTGAGGAGAAGGAGTATAACATAAGACAAGAAAAGATAAAAGAAGAAGAAGAAAAGATAAAAGACTAGATAGGATTCGTTCAGATGATGAGAAGACGTTCGGAAGCTGACAGGTGAGTGGCGTGAGTTGAAGTTTGTTGTAGTTCGGAGTTTTGTGGAGAATTGAGGTTCATGTCAATTGTACCTAGAACCAGTGCCGAACCAGAGCCGGGAACCAAAGACTGAGTTGTGTGAGAGGAGAGTGGATTTGTGACAGTGCTGTAGCCCGCGCCATTGTGAATGTGACAGTTAGGAAAGGCGTAGCGGCAGTAGAGGAGTAGAAAATTATTTAACACAAGATAGCGTTGGATCCATCAACTGGCATTTCCTGAAAGGTAAGAGACTGGAAAAAATACTTTCTTTCTGTCATTAGCAAAAACTCTCTCATAATTTGCAAAAATGGGTTCACAAGCTTGAAGGAAAGGTCTAAGCTTGGTTGGGTTAGTTCCATCAAATTTATCTGGGGCATTGATAGATGGCAATTCAAAGTTAGCAGAGGGTCGATGGTCAGCAGGTTTAGAAAGATGAGTCATTGCAGTGGTCATTTGCTGAAGAATGGCCAGCAGGGCAGGGTCAGTTGAAGGAACCTGAGTGGTGGAGGGAAGGTTGGTGTGTGGGGAAGGTGAAGGAACTGCTGTTGCATTAGAAGTTTAACTAGGATTACCCTCTGGGGACGGTGAACCCAGGCCACTCAAGATTCTAGAATAGAATCCTGAGTCTTCATCCTCTTCATCTTCCTCACCTTCTCCTGGGATTGGGACCATGCTTGCATCATAGGCAGGAGAGTCCAAACCATGGTAACCTGGGCTTGGAAACTGACCTGTGACCCTTTGGAGACTAGCATTGTCAGAAGAAGGAATAGTAGAAAGGGATACTTGGTGAATAGGTTCCAATAAACCTTTATCCATAGGAGTGGAAGTGGTAACCACTGGTGCAGCCAGGTTAGAAAAAGTCCTACCTGTTCCACAAGGTCTAGGGGTAGAATGGTCAGTAGGTTCAATGGTACCTCTCCCCCTAGAGCTGCGGGTGACTGCTTGGCTAGAAATGTGAGAAAAAAGAGCACGTTTTGGGGGCATTCTTACTTCTAAGAATAATTAGTTACCCAAAATTTTTTCTTCACCTTGGAGCAAAAATAAAATGATTAAAAGGAATTTTTTCTTCCTCTGATTACCTTTATGGGACAGTCAAATACTGGTTACTATACCTTGTCTAAGTGTCAAAGCGTCAAAGCGTCAAAGTGTCGAAGCGTCAAACCGTCAAAGCGTCAAAGCGTCAAAGCGTCAAAGTGTTGAAGTGTTGAAGTGTTGAAGCGTCAAATTGTTGAAGCGTCAAAGTGATACTTAGAGGATGGAGAGCTGGATCCTTTGAGTAGGTTTGACAGTAAGGTAAGGAAAGCAATGAAAATGGCCACAAATCAAATAGCCAAGTTCAAGGTTGGGACAGAAATAAAGAAAACAAAAATTGCCACAACTCAATAGCAAGATTTGATGCTGTCTAAAAGGGATAGGGAGTGTGGTTGGTGAAGAAGGGGTTATTGGGGAAGAAATCAGTTTAATGTCACAAGGGCTGCTGACATGCAAGCAGGGCTTGGCACAGAGGGGTCTCTACCCACAGTAGGCTTGGGGGCAAGGTTACTGAAAAGAGGCTACAAGGAGCAGAGGAGGATTGGGTTGAAGAGTGCTGAATGACACTTGCTGGGAAAGATCTCCTAGTAAGAAGTAGTAAACTGATTTCTTGGTGAACATCAGGAAGAGGGAAGAGGAGGCCTGTCAAATAGACAAGAGGTTGGAACTACAACAGAGGTACAAGTGATTGGGGCTCAGACTATACACATGATGTCATGGGAACAGTCTAAGTAACAGAGAGGGCTGATCAGATATGCTACTACATAAGGTTAGGCTGCTTCTACATTGGGGTAAGGTTCCAGGTCTGAGCTGTCTAAGTTGGGAAAGTACAATTGAAGGATGTACAGTGTACATGGGAGTCATGACACTATGTACTAAGTACAGAGAGTATGTAATAAAATCTGCAAGAGGATGTACATAAAGATTCCCAAAGGATAAACCATACAGAGGAGTTATGGGTTAGACAGAGAGATAACCCAAAGAGGTATAGGTTAGACAGAGAGGTAGAGTAGAGCCTGGGAGATTGAGTATGTGCAAGCCTATGGAGTCTATCTGTGTATAGTATGAGGTTAGACTATATGTAGGTATGTACTGCATGAAGATCCTGAGGTATATAGTCACTGGAGACATATTGATGTAAGTCTCCTGAGCCCTGAGGTTGAAGTTCCTGAGAAAGAAGATCAGGCCTGAGGGTTAGACTGAGGTTAGACTGAGTTTGGTGTCAGTATGAAAATTTGATATAATAAATAAATATATTATTTAATAAATGTAGCCAAAATCTTTAAAATATTTGGATTAAGCTTATTGCAAGGTTAAGTGGTTTGGTTAGGGTTGATTGCTTTAAATAAATATGAATAAATTGATTATTAAATATTGTTATAGAGGGGCCACAAATATATTTGGGATCTTTAACACCTCTCTTCAGGGATTTTAGCATGAAAAAACGTAGTCCTGGTTACTTTGGGCTCTTTAGGTTAAAGGATATTTTACCCAAAGATAATATGTATATAAAATACATGGTGGAGTTTCAGGGACTTTCAACCAAGCGTCCACAACATAGAAAGGATAATAAAACTCACTGGTATATTATTAAATCCTTTGTGTATCTGTTTGGGACATGCACTTATGGGTTAAACCTGTATACTGGGGTTATAAGCTTGTTCAGCAGTTGTAATTGATAAACAAAAGAGGTTGAGGACAGATATTATTGATCAGACTTAGCCATAAATCACTTACTTATCTTTTATAAGTACTTGATTACCTTGGCATGGTTTCTGCATATAAGTATAACTGGGTCTCTGCCAATCAATATCTTCAAAAGAGCTCTTTATTTATATCTTTTGGAGTCCCAATACTATCCTTGTGAGGGATACAGGGGCTCAAAGGGACGGACACTAAGGCTAGCAGGGTAACCAGTGGTAGCCTTTTACGTTTTCTTGGTGCTATAGCACCTGTAGCATCTAATTCCTCAGGTTATGGGTATTATTCTACCTCATAATAGGTATTAGGACGTGTCAATGACACTAATATGTCCTTTTTATGTATTATTTAATTAATTATCCTTAGTAAATGTTCCCAGTAATTTAACAATTATTTAAATAGACATTTCTACAGACATCCTGATGTCAGGTGAGTTCTCATTATGTATTAAATAACTGGAGTAAAGTCATGATATTGATTTTAATCCTTATTTTCGAGCTCCAGTTGATTTACTAGGATAATTGCTTAAAAATATAAGTCATCAAAATTCATGTAATATTTTTACATCATTAGTTTTCTTACTATGTCACAAAGATATTGATGTCTAGAAATTTTCATAAAAGTATTTTTAATTATTTTAATATATTTTTGAAAGTTGTCATTGTCTTATTTTTGACATTCTTGGTACTTTTAATTGTATTTAATAAAAAGTACTTATAAGGGTTATTTAAGTATTTTTATATAATATTATATACTTTTAGAATATCTAATATCCACAGGAACATTTATTAAATATGTAGAATGTTCCTGTGTGGGTTGTAGCATGTTTACGCGGTACCTAGGCCTCTCAGGCTGCCTGTCACTCTGTCAATCTGTAGTCCTGCGGCTGGGTACTTGTCAGAGGCCCGGGGCTGCATACACGACCTTGCGGGAATGACAGGGCTGTTTCTCAGCTGCGCGCTGGTGCATTGGCTGCGGCGGCTGCGTGCGGGAATTGTGACAAAACACATTTCTTTCCGTAACTCCTAAAATATACATAAACACCTCAATTCTGACTGAATTTTAGGTGTGAAACCTATATGTGACTATATGTGTGAAATGTTTAATTGAACAAAAGCTCAATAGTGGAGCCATGGTATTTTGTTCTTTATTTCCTTGATTATTTAAAAATATAAGGAGTTGGATTTCAAGGGTGGGGTCAGTGAGTGACCCTAATTACGTTTGGGTGGAGAATCCATTTCTGTAATAATATTTATGGTTTTCCTACTCCTTCTCAGGTTAATTATATTATTGTTATTTTTATGTTATTTTTGTTACTTTTTGAAGCTTGCTCTGCAATAGTAGCAAGCTGACAAAAATTAAGCCCTGTTGGCCCGAGATACTTGTAAAATTGGATTACTTCCTGTTTATGGTGGATGGAATGCACATCTGGACATTGAATGGAACACAGTTTTTGGGTTTATTGCAAGAAAAATACAATCCAGGTGAATTCTTTAGTATTTCAATGGAGGCCTGTTTATATGATTTCCATTGGGTGGAATCATGTAGCTATTCTCAGGAAATGGTGTGGCCATGATGATTTTAGAAGAGTTTCTCCGTTTTTGATGCACACTCATGGAATGGAAATTCAAATAATGATGAGCTTGGCTTTCTGCCATCATCCTCTGGATTTTCTGATTTTCTTGAAGTCTCTGGTCATGGCATTCAAGGGCTGCTACTGAGAGATGACAATCTTTTTTCTGGAAATTAACAAAGGAATGTCAATAAGTTTTATTCAAGTGTCTGTGGGAATTATTTTATCTGAATGAAATTGGTGATATCAGGAAAACCAAGGGCCAAAAAAGAAAGTTTCAATGTTTGAGGAATGGAGAGGCCACAGCCCAATCAATCAAATACCATCATTTATTAGTAAGCACTTTGCATGGTTTCCTTAATGGAATCATTCACACAAGGCTTCCAATTTCTTGAATTTTTTGTTTTAAAAACCAAAGCAACTTCTACGGAAACAAGGAATAAGTGAAGAACTGGGTTATTCACTTTTATCAAATGATTAGCGGAGGGATTATTGATTTTCAAATTTAAATGGTTGAGGGGGAGAATATTTCCAAGAGGCAAAGGGAGTAGATGCAGGATTTTATATTGATTTGAATGGGGGACACCAGCCTGTGGGACCATTCATCATTGCCTGCCCTCTTTGAGCCTGATTTCAGCGTGAGTCAAGGAGAAATGCTGAAACCTGGAAGCAGCCAAAGGTGTGGCCGCTTAGGTTTTTCAAGATACAGTGCCAGGTGCAGGGTCATCAGAGCAAATGAAATTTGGGGGAGTACAGATCAGACGCTGTAGCAGCACCCAATTTAATTTTCTGATGACAGAAGACAGGAAGGCTCAATCAAGCTGTCCGCTGTCACCAGAAAATCCAATTGGTGGGGAGTTTCAAGAGCTTCCTTGGAAGATTTTTCCACACCCAATTGGATTTTCTGGTGAAAGCATACAGGAAAGATCAATGGAGCTGTCTGCTTTCACAAACAACTAGTAACTTGAAATGGTTTATGACTCCAAACAATGCTAGGCTTCAGGCTGTTCTGTGAAGGGTAAAGATTCTGTTTAGGCTGCCCTCCTGAGAATTATAAAAATATTTAAGTGTAACCAGAATGAAGGTCCAGAAACTTTTAAATAAGGAATCTAAGAGTAGAGGATAAAGTTGTTAATAATAAGTAGCAAAGGAACAACACTATCTGAGGCAAGATTATGTGGGAACGACTTGAAAAAAAGAATTTCAAGTTTGTTTAGAGTTCAAAAGAACAAAGCTGTTGTATGTAAACAAGGTCCACAAGCTAATAACTTTGGCTTTCAGCAGAAGATTGGGGATGATCAACTCAAACCTAACCAACCTCCAGGTTCTCAATCAAACTTCCCAACTCTCTGTAATCAAGCGCTTGAAGGGTAGCGGATAACTGTGGGTGGCTGAACAAGACAAAGAACAATATTTAAAGAAGCTCTAGAAGAAAAAATCAACTGATTTCAACATGGATAACCTCTACATTTCTGAAGGAAGTCAAGAATAGGCTGGAGAAATGTAACTTTGAAGAAATAAAAGGAGGTATAAAAATACAGTTTTTAATCTGAATAAAACCTCTTCAGTCAAACGTGACTGGCTTGAGAAAGGTAATCAAAGAATTTTCAAGACCAGTATGGTAAAAAAAAGGGATCAAAGAGTGGTGTGACCCACTAAAGAATTCCAAAGAAAGAACTCTCTTCAACCAGAAATTCTATGGTTTTTGATAAGGATCAGGCCACAGAGGGTCATATTCAAAGGATCAATGGATCAGGGGGCAATCATAGATATGCCCAGGATAAGGATGAGGATCAAATTCTAATGATGACCCGGGGCAAATGCACACACTCCCCTGGATGATTAAGAAAAGGTAGGGGAGATCCTGTCACAACTGCCCCTGGTGTTCAAGGAGCTGGAGGCACAGGCACTACTTCTCATAGAACTCAAGGATGATTTGTTGGATTTGAAATGAAGAAGATGAGAGGAGGAGTACAAGTGATGTGAAGAGGAAGGATGAGAATTGTAGTCCAGGAGGATTTTGTTGAAGATTGAGTTGTTGAATCCTATAAGAGTGACACCAGGAAGGGACAAGGTGATGTGAGTTAAGCAGGCTAGGTGAAGGTTTTTTTGTGCTGAGATGACACCTATTGGCAGAGGGAATAACAAGTAAGAAGTATTATAATAATTGCTGGGGGGGAATTAGTCCAGGAGGGAAGGAGAGGCAATTATATGTGAGAGCTGAGAAGGAGGCCTTGAGGGATGAGTGGCTGGTATTTGAGGTTGGAGTTCCCAAGGTATTACATGTTGAAAGATTTTGCTGGAGGCTTTAGTTGAATGATTGGATGATGAGCCTATCCTGGAACATTTGAAATGTACTGATCTGGAGTCCTGGGAGTATGGTCTGAAAAGAAAGTGGAGAGTATGTACTATGTATATGCTAAGAGTAATATGTACTAACTCATATACCAATTGGGTTGAGGAGAAATCAAGAATTTACCCAGCCACATTTACTGAATCACATGACACAGTGATAAGGTGTACATGGGCATAGAGGTTATCCCATAGGGGTATTGGTTGAACCTGGTTGGGCAAGGTGGAGACTGAAAGGTGTACAGGTGTGCTATGCAGTTGAAGGTACAGGAGTAATTGAAGTTGGACTTGAGCTGTGTTTGAAGCTGATGAAGGGCTGAGTTGTTTTAGTTGAACAAGTTTCAGAACTACAGTTATTACAGATCCCCTCCTTTTATTTTCCATGGGTCCCTTTAGAGGATTTTCTTTGAAGAATCCACCAAGGGAGGCAGATCTTGGAGATGAGGAGGATCAATCAAAAAGAGAAAAAACACCATTGTTGTTGAAATCAACAACAATTTTCAATGCTGATATGATAATTTTGGACTGAATTTTCATATGACACAAAACCAGAAGTGACTGGGGAAAATACAAATAAAAATAAGAAATAGAACAGATTTGAAATAGAGAGAGAGATCAGGAAAATAGAACCCTACGTATGAAGCCAACAGTATGGGTAGAGGTTGGTGCGTAGGATAGATTTCAGGTTTCAGACTTTGGAGTAGACTGGTAGGAAGACTCAGTCAATAGATTCTAGGGAAGACCAAGAATCCAAGGGAGAGGAGTCTTACCAGGAAGAGATAGAGCATAGATACTTAGTTTGATGAGGTCATGATTGCAGTAGGTTGTTTTGAGATTGAGAAACAGGTAAAGATGGTTTGAGGCTGGTGGTTTAAGCTAGACAGAGGCAGATTGTGGAGAAGCACAGTTACAATGAGAAGGAAATGGAGAAAGAATAGAGACAACGGAAAGAACAAGAAGAAAAAGAAGAAATGGACAGAATAAGAAGATTGGGAAAAAGAATAGCAGGCAAGAACAAAAAAGGAGATGAGGTGAGAAACAAGGGATAGGGATCCCCGCAGCAAGGATGCTGCGTGATAAAAGATGCAGCGGGCGCGAGTGGATTTTGTGGTAAGAGCAGTGGAGCTTGTGATATCTCAACACCCCTTGTGAATGGTAAGCATCAAGACAGAACAGGATTTGGCAGAAGTTGCCAAGAAAATCTTGTTTTGAAGAAGTTGGAGGCACTTGATGGAAGAGGATTTTTTCAGTGGATCCGCTATCATTTCCCCCGTTGAGATTTAGTGGAGGTCAAATATAGAGGTACTGAAGTCTTCCCATAAGCCTTTTGTTTTGATGTCACTATTTTGGGATTTAGAATGCAAAACAAATCTCTTTATCTTATCCTCTAATCCTTTATTATCTATTTAGATTTTTGGTTTAGCTTCAAGATTGGTGTATATCTCCTCAGCAAGGTGGGAAATCCACTTTAGCTCCAGGGAACAGTCAAGGAGGGCGTTGAGTTCAGATTCAGTCAAAGAGTAAGTGATGTTCCTTTGTCTTGAAGAGTTCCAAACAACAGGGCTGCCATAATGAAGAATAATTTAACCGGTTTGGGAATTACGGAAAGTAGGATCTTCTCCTCATTTAGCGTCACTATAGCCTGAGATTGCTTCTTGGGAGGGATTGTACTTAATTGTTAATTTGAAGTTTCTTGTGGTCTTGAGATATCTCCAGACCTTTTGTACTTCCCTCCAGTGAGTCATACCAGGCTTTGTATTAAACCTTGCCAGGCTAGAGACAGAAAAGGAAATGTCAGGACAGGTGTATTGAGAGATGTGATTGAGAAGCCCAATGGCAGAGCAATAGTTGATGTTCAGTTGACGGAATTCAGCATGATCTTTGTCTGTTGCGGGTTCAAGATGCAAATACTGGGTGAGAGGCAAGTGTGTATCTTTGCATTGACTGAGTCCAAGTTCATATAGTCCTTGATCTATGTGATTAGGCTGGCTTAGGAGAATCATGTTGCCATCAAACTCCATCAACATACCTAAGATTGTGTTAGGTGGATGGCAAGAATAATTTAAGAAACATTCCAGAAAGTTTTGAGCAAAGGCATCAGATCTTCCTATGTGGATAAGGTTGTCTACGTGGAAGTATAGGACTTCTCCCAATCTAGAATTTATGTAGAGTCACAGATTGCTTGTTGACTCTCTGAATCCTTGAGATTTAATCCAGACTTTAAGAGTCTTGTACCAGTTATTTGGTGATTGGCGGAGACCATACAGAAATTTTTTTAGTTTTAAGTATGGATATTTTCTATTCAAACCTTTGGGAGTTTTGATTATAATGGTTTCATTGAGGGGGTCATGAAGAAACGCCCCTTTTACGTTGAACTGAGTGAAAGTCATTTTCTTCTTCAGGACGTAGAGTAATGCGAGTTGTAGAGAGCCAAGTTTCCTGGTTGGGGCCCAAGTCTCTTCAAATTCCACGCCATGGATTTGATCAAAGCCTTGAACACAAAGCCTAGCTTTGTACTTGATACATTCACTATGGCAGTTTTCTATGACCTTAAATACCCATGTTGTATTAAAAATGTTATTTGGTGTGCCATAGTATTATTCCCAGACTTCTTGAGTCTCTATTGAGTTTAATTCTTCTTTGGAAGATATTTTCCATTTTGGCAATTCAGGGCATTTTTGCGCAGCTTTATATGATGGTGTTTTGTTATAGTGATGGAACCCGTACCTCTGAGGTCTTTGAATCTCTCTCCTGTGCCTTAGGTTAGCGCCTGATGTAGTTGGTTCAGGGGCAGGGAACATGGAAAGTTCTGGAGGCGAAGAAGGATAGGGAGGAGAGTCAACGTTGTCTTCAAGGTAGGAGTCTGACTCAGAAGAGTCCGGACCCTTCTCCCTAATTAGGTATTGTTTTTCCTTTGTAGAGAAGTCAGATTCATTTGAGTCCAGATTGGATTTTGAAAATATTTTGACACCTAGAGATTTGAGAAAAGGGAACTTGGTCAATTGAGTCTTGAGGAATTAAACCTGTTTGGTTTTAACAACACCACCAAGAGAATTGAGAATGAGGTAAGAGTGAAAGGTGGGATTGAAACCAACTAGAATCCCTTCTAACCCCTTCTCATTGAATTTCCTTCCTTTCTCAACTCAATTTGCAAGGTAGATTTTGGAGGAACCAACAGGTTTTAAGTGATTAGCTGGGAGACTCTTACCAAACATGAGTTCCCAAGGAGAAAGGTGTTTACCTTCCCTAGGTATTTGGTTGGGCATGAAGCAGCAGCTTCTTGTTATAATGTGCCAATAATTTTGGATAGCCACAAGGAAGAAAACGTATCACGTGCAGATTAAATTATGGTTTGGTTCACCTGTTCAGCTTGTCCATTTTGTTGAGAGTGATAAGGTTCCATATTCTCTAATTTAATATGTTTGATTTTTGCAAAATCTTTGAGTGTGGAGTTTGTGAATCCTGTACCTTTGTCAGAGAAGATTTACAATGGTTAATAGTTTAATCTTTTATATTCTGTCTTGATTATTCCAATAATGGTTTCAGGATTCTTGTCTCAAGAAGTCAGTGGGAATGCTTCTAGGTAGCCCAAGAAGTTGTTGACCAAGGTAAGAATATAGTGATGGCCAGCTTTAGATTGCGGAGTGATTGGGCCAACCAAATCAAGATGTATACGTAACAGTGGTTTGGTAGCAGGTGTGGATATGTTAGTGAATTGTGATCTGGTGATCTTGCTTCTAACGCAACTATTTCATTGGAATTTGTTGAGTTCTTCATTAGGAAATGAGTCTTTTAAAAGGTGTTTCAGCCATGAGATAGATGCATGACCATAAATTTTATGGATATCCATCAGTGAGAGTGTTTCATGCATTGAAGACTGGTTGGTGAGATTCACCATATGGTTTTGCCCCACAGCTTGAGTTTTCTCTATAACAAACAGGAAATCACGGATTAGCCCTTTGAGTAAAGGTTGGTCGTCTTGGGTAACCATATATCTATCTTGATTCTGATTGAGGCTGCAACCCTTCTTGGCCAGGAGACCGGGACTGATTAAGTTCACAACAATGTTGGGCACATAAACGCAATCTTCTAGAGTGACAACCAAATCTTTCCATTCTAATCAAACGGTCCCAGTTCCCCGTATTTTGATATTAGCCTCCAACTTGCCTGTCTTGATCTCATCTATTTCCTTGTGGAGATTGATCAATGAGAATAATTTCAAATCATTGAAGATATGAACATTTGCTCCGGAGTCCAGTATCAGATTAGGGCTACTATCCCAATTAATCCAGAGCGTAAGAAGTGCATGATAGTTGATCATGGGATTTCTTTTGATTTTATTCTTCCATTCATTTTGTTTTTTGATCCCCCAGTCTGGCGCAATTTGAGGGTTTAGATGGAAGCAAGACGATTCAGAGTGGGGTGCATTAGGATTGTGATAACCTTCTTTGCATCTGTTCTTGATTTTCTTTTTGTTTTTATTTGTTCTAGTCTTTGTTGTTACAAGAGAGAGATCTTTCAAGGGTTCATTTGTTTTTGTTTGAGCCATTCTTTTGTTGTTGTATTGTATGAGATGATTGAAGACTACATCAAACTTCAGGATTTTTTCCACGTGCATCATTTTCTGTTTGAGGTTCTTGAGAAAAGGTGGAAACTTCAAGAGAAAGAGATAGGCCAGGATGTCTTTGGGTAGTTCTATGCCTACATCAGACATTCTGGTGATTGAATTCAGCATTTCAGTGACTAAAACTTCGACGGCATGTTGGTTGAAAACCTCATGAAGAAAGTGGTTGAATACTTGAGCCCTGTTAGCAGTTTCAGAATAAGCAAATCTTTGCGTGATTTTGGCCCACACCAGCTTAGATGAGGTTATGTTGGTGGCGTTGACAACATTAGGGTGGGTTGTGCTATCCAGTTTGGAGAGAATTATTTCTCTGATTTCTCTGTCCTGCTTGGTGGACTTTGGCCATCATTTTGGGTTATAGCACCTTTAATGTCTTTGATATCAAATAGCATCAACATCTTGTTGCGCCATATTGAGTAATTCTCTTCATTTAAGGGTGGTATAGCGTCAACAGAGGCTTTCAGGGCCACCTGATGAAAGTAGTAGGCGGCTCCTGCTGGTTTGTTCATTATTCATTGGTTAGGTTGTTGGCCTTTGGCTTTTAACCATGATAATTTTGGACTAAATTTTTTTGTGACACAAAACCAGCAGTGACTGGGTAAAATACAAATAAAAATAAGAAGTAGAACAGAGATGAAATAGAGAGAGAGGTCAGGAAAATAGAACCCAAAGTATGAAGCCAAAAGTATGGGTAGATGTTGGTGGCGTAGGATAGATTTCAGGTTTCAGACTTTGGAGTAGACTGGAAGGAAGACTCAGTCATTGAATTTTAGGGAAGACCAAGAATCCAAGGGAGAGGAGTCTTAGCAGGCAGAGATAGAGTGTAGATACTTAGGTTGATTAGCTTGTGATTGTGGTAGGCTTGGGTTGATATTGAGAAGCAGGGAATAATGTTGTGAGGCCAGTGGTTTAAGATAGACAGAGTCAGATTGTGGAGAAGCACAGTTTTAATGAGAAGGAAATGGATAAAGAATAGAGACAACAGAAAGAACAAGAATAAAAATAAGAAACAGACAGAAAAAGAAGATTGGGAAATAGAAGATCAGGCAAGAACAAAAAAGGAGATGAGGTGAGAACCAAGGGATGGGGATCCCCGCAGCAAGGATGCTGTGTGATAAAAGACACAGCAGGCGCCAGTGCAGGTCATGGTAAGAGCAGTGGATGTTGTGATATCTCAACATGATTATTGGTGCAAGGGTGGGCCAAACTGGTTCAGCTTGCCTTCAACAAACTGGCCAATGGATGGTGAGGGGGACTTGATTGGGTTTTTTGGATGGACCCAAGGGGTGGGCCAATTTAATTTTAATCAGTGAATTGAGGCAAAGATAGAAATGATGGTAGAGCCACACCAACATCTGTGCCAAGAAGATGAGCGGCAGAGCTGGGTTTGTGATTGTTTTGAAAAAAAGAAAAACCAACCATTGTTTTTGACATTGACAACAATGGTTGGTGGTCCTGATCTTGGGGTTTCTTGCCCTTGTTCTCATTAACAAAAGTGGCAAGATGATTATTGTTTTCTTGCCAGAAGAAGGCTGTTAACGGGAAGAACTTTGGAAAGACAATGAGGATGAGTACCTCTGATAATACGTGGGGGGGAACGGGAGCAACGGACCTTTGGGACAATGATGAAGATGAGTACCTCTGATAATAAGCGGGGGGAACGGGAGCAAGGGACCTGGTGATTTAAGGAAACAAGCACGAGGTGATAGATTGCAAATTGAGTGAGGTGGAGTTAATCTTAATGAAACATAATGGAAGAATACACAAAGGAAAGAAACAGGAGGAAGAGGTACCTTTGGGACAACGATGAGGATGAGTACCTCTGATAATACGCGGGGGGGAACGGGAGCAACGGACCTGGTGAGTTAAGGAAACAAGCACGAGGTGAGGAAAAAGGAAAGATGGTTGATGGGGGGTTTTGGGGCAAATAAATACTGGAGTGGGAAGGGTGGTCTGAGAGGTTTGTGGTCAAAGAAAGATTTGAAAAAGGAATTTGAGAAAGAGAGATGACAGCAGACACAAAGAAGAAGACATGCAGGCAGGACTTAAAGGTTTTGGGCGGACAGAAGTAATGACATAATGGAAATAGGAAAACATGTTTGTGAAGAATAGGCAAGGTATGTACTTAGATGATGGCAGCCAGCGGAGAGTTTCCTTGTTATTCAATACACCCAGGCACCTGAATCAATTTGCACTTCCCAGGGCCGCTCCCATGATGAATTGGAGGTGTTCACTAAGTTTGGGGCCGGTGACGTTTTTTTTAAGGGCGTTGGCGGGAAGTTGATGGGACAACAGGTACTCCAGAGTCAGTTCTTTGTTGAGGACCAGGTCACGCACAAAGTAGAGTTGAAAATTCATGTGCGGGGTGCCGTGGTGGTAGATTTTGTTGGAGGCAATGGCCCGGGAGCTTTTGTTGTCAGTGAGAAGGGAGATTGAGGGGCGAGTGCCAGTAATTTCCTCCATGAGATTTGCTACCCAGGTCAGATCTTGGCAGCATTTGGTGAGAGCATTGAATTCTGCCTCAGCAGATGATAGTGAGACAACCTTTTGTTTGTGGCTGCGCCAACCTATAGTCCCATTGTACTAGACAAGGGATCCCAAAAAGGAGCGCCATTCACACGTGCCTCCGTGATTGGCATCACAAAAACCCATTAGTTTGTTTTGTGGGTGAGGAGGGGAAGCCTTTCCTAGAGCAAGCTCAAGGTGCTTGGAGTGTTGAAGGTACCAAAGCACATGGATGACCGCCTGATAGTGATTGGACAGGGGTTTTTCCAGGAATTGAGAGAGGAAGGCACAGGCGAAAGATAGATCAGGCCGTGTGCACAGAGCCAGGTATTGGAGGAGTCTGATCGCTTGTTGGTAGTTGAATGGGGGGTGTGTGGGAACATTGGAGGGGTCAGCTTTGAGAGAGCGGTATGTGCTGGGGAGGGGAATGGTGGTGCAGCAATGGTTACCAATGGCAAATTCAAGAAGAATCCCTTCTATGTATTTGTCTTGGTGAGGGAATAATATCGGTCATTCAGCGTTACCCGGATCCCCAGGGCGTATTTGGCAATACCAAGATCTTCCATGTCAAAGTGATTAATGATTTGTTTTCGGAATTTGTCTGCCCACTTCCCTCCAAACAGGAGATTGTCAACATGCGCGTACAGCCAGAGGGGTCTTGCTTGGTTGGTCAAGTAATAGAGGCAGGGGTTGGTATTTGAAGGGGTTAATCCGATGTGTTTGAGGGCAGTTGTGATTGCGGTGTGCCAGAATTGCGTGCTCTGTTTCAGACCGTAAAGCAACTTGTTTAAGATGAGTGTGTTGGAGGCAATGGGGGCAAGACCCTTGGGACATGAGATGAAGAGCTTCTCCTCCGGCTTTCCATTCAGGAACGCACATTTCACGTCCATCTGGTAAACCGGAAAGGAGTGATTTGCGCACATGACCAGAAGTATTTTCAGGGAAGTGAGTTGCCTGGTGGGAGAGAAGACGTTGGAGTAGTCAATTCCCTCCCTCTGCCAAAAACCCCGGACGCATAACCAAGCTTTGAATTTTGTGAGGTTGCCGTTGGCGTCCGTCTTCCGGCGGAATACCCAGATGGTGCTCAGGCAGTGGACGGTTTTGTTGGGTTGAGGGTGATACGGAGACCAGACACCGTTTTTGTCCATGTTAGCAAGCTCCTTGTTGATTGCCTTGATCCAGTGTGGAGCATTGGGGCCATTTATTGCCTCTTTGTAAGTTTTTGGATCTGGGGTCAGATGGGAGATTGCGTTAGCTGAGTGGTTTTGTCGTTTAGTGCTGATAATATTACAAGGGTCAATGTCCCCAATGTATTCATCAGTAGGGGGTCTGGATGTCCAGGTGTAGTGTTTTCCTTCATGAGGGGTTGTGGAAGTCTTGGAGTTAGGGAGGGGAGGAGGGTGCAAAGAAGGGGAACGGGAGGGGGGGTGCGAAGAAAGGGGGGGAGGTGGATTGGGGATGATTTCTTGAGAGTTGGGGGAGTCAGAAGCAGGGGGAGGGGGGTGGGTGAGGTCAAGCTTGGAGGGAGTGGATTGGGGGGGAACGGAAGGTGGGGGTGGGGCAGTATCGTAGTGGGGCAGTGGAATGTGGAGGTTGTTGTTGTTGATGGGGACATCAGGATTTACGGAGGGGAATATGGATTCATGGAATTTGACATGATGGGTGATAATGACGTTACCTGTCTCAATGTCCAGAACTCAATAGGTCCGGTGTCTGTTCCCGTATCCCAGAAAGATTCCGGCTGCTCCTTGATCTCCAAATTTCCCCTTTGGTTTGTTGAGATGGTAGAAGGCTTGGCAACCAAACGGTTGCAGGTGTTTGAGAGAAGGAGGTTTGTCAAACCATTTCTTGTGAGGAGTGGCAAAATTGATTGATCGACACGGAGTGAGATTCTCCAGATACACGACGGTGCTGGCAGCTTCTGCCCAGTACCCAAGAGGGAGCCCCAAGTCCTTGAGGAGGCATTGAGCCTTGGATACAGTGGTGCAATTTCCTCGTTTGGCCAGGGGATTGTTCTCAGGGTGGTATGGAGCGGTGGTGAGGTGTTGGATACCCAGGGAAGAGTAGAACTTTGACAAGGAGGAGTTCTTGAATTCAGTGCCGTTGTCACTGACTAGGTAGGTGATTTTTTCTTTTGCGGTGACTTGGATTTTGGTGAACAGGCTTCTGAGAGCTTCCTCCGTGTCGGACTTTAAATCTAGGAATTGTATCCACACATAGTGGGAAAAAACATCCACAACTCGGAGGAAATATCTTTTCCCGGAGATTGAAGGAGGGGTAATTGGGCCGCAGAGATCCGCGTGAAGGTATTTGAGCTTTTGGGTGGGGGTAGGGAAGGTGCCTGGGAAGGGGATTTTATGGCTTTTGCTTGTGTTGCATGATGGGCAAATGAGTTTGGAAAATTTTAGGTTGGGATACATCTTGGAGAGGTATTTGGTGGAGGGATGACCAGAAGCTTGATGAAGAAAGGTTTCCTTGGAGAGAGAGAGAGTGGAGACGTTGTGAATGGAATGTTGCTCTTGGTGAACCACAAAGTTGCCAGAGTGAAAAGATCCCGTCATGACTGTGTTGGATTGGTGATCCTTGACTAAGAATGAGCTTTCCCCGCCAGAGGAGATGGTGTGGTTGTTTTGGAGGAAAGTTCCCATGCAAATGAGGTTGGTGGCCAAGGAGGGTACAAGGAGGCAGTTGCTGAGAGACAGTTTCATCAAAGGTAGATCTAAGAAGACGGTGCCTTTCCCGGTGGCCTTTATTGTTTTTCAATTCCAAGGTAGACGTTCTCATCCATTGGGGAAAGGTTTGAGAAGAAAGTGGGGGAGTTGAAAATGGTAGCCGATGCACCGGAATCCAGGATTATTTCCAAGGTTGAGGTGGCAAATGCGGAGACCAACAACTTCACTATTTTGGCTTCAGTCTTTCTTTTGAGTTGACTGCGTTCGGACTCAGGATGCTTGGTTAACGGATTGTGTATGCCATTAGAGCAACAAGGATAGTCTGGTCTGGAATTAGAGCGTTTAATTGCGAGGGATTTGGCATGTTTGGCCGACTCTGAATTTTTCTGGATGTATGATCTCAGTTCTTCTTGCATGTCCTTAAGAGAAGGTGTCTTCTTTTCAATTTCACATTTTTTGATGAGAAGTTCCCCAGCGACACGGAATTTGGGGGGTAGATTAACTATGGCCCACATGGCAATGACTGAGTTGAGTAGGGCCAAGGGTTTGGAGGTGGAGTCTTCAATAAGACTGCATAGGAGCCGGGTGTTCTCAGAGAGGGTGTTCAGGTTTTCCTTGAGTGATCCAGACGTGAGGATACTGGTAAAGATGCGGTTGAGGTAGATAGTTTGATTTTGGATGGTTTTGGGCTGGTAGTAGTTGTTTAGGAGTTTCCATAGTTTTGAGGGATCTCCTTGAGCGTCGGGACTAAATTGGGAAATGATCTTGGGATCACAGTTTAGGGAAATGATGGCGTAGGCGTCGGCTGATTGGTTGGGGTCGAGTTTATTTAGATGATTTTTCTTGTCTTTGGATTCTGATTGGATGACTAGTTTGAAGAGATGTTTGAGTTGAAGAATTGACTCCATCCTGATTTTCCAGTCAAGATAATTTGTCCCAGATAGTTTTGACTTCTTGAGAAGTTCAACGGATAGTTCAACCATATTGAGGATTTACTCTAGTGGTTGGTTAAAGCTAAACCGGTCTCATAATCTGTTAACAGGAAGAACTTTGGGACGACAATGAGGATGAGTACCTCTGATAATACGCGGGGGGGAACAGGAGCAACAGACCTTTGGGACAACAATGAGGATGAGTACCTCTGATAATACGCGGGGGGGAACGGGAGCAACGGACCTGGTGAGTTAAGGAAACAAGCACGAGGTGATAGATTGCAAATTGAGTGAGGTGGAGTTAATCTTAAAGAAACATAACGGAAGAATACACAAAGGACAGAAACAGGAGGAAGAGGTACCTTTGGGACAAAAATGAGGATGAGTACCTCTGATAATACGCGGGGGGGAACGGGAGCAACGGACCTGGTGAGTTAAGGAAACAAGCACGAGGTGAGGAAAAAGGAAAGATGGTTGATGGGGGGTTTTGGGGCAAATAAATACTGGAGTGGGAAGGGTGGTCTGAGAGGTTTGTGGTCAAAGAAAGATTTGAAAAAGGAACTTGAGAAAGAGAGATGACAGCAGACACAAAGAAGAAGACATGCAGGCAGGACTTAAAGGTTTCGGGCAGACAGAAGTAATGACATAATGGAAATAGGAAAACATGTTTGTGAAGAATAGGCAAGGTATGTACTTAGATGACGGCAGCCAGCGGAGATTTTCCTTGTTATTCAATAGAGGCAGATTAATTTTTCTGTTGATATGGACTGCAATAGGTGCCAATGATGAAGGGAGGATGATAATCTGCCTGAACTGGAAAGTGAGGGACCCAAGCCAAGAGGCCGGTCTTCAAACTCAGCGCTGTGGAAAGAGATTGTTTGTTTGGTAAAATTCTCCACAACACCACAACAATCTCACTCAATGTTCTGGAAAGCCCACTAGCCCTTGAGTTCCACTTGTGTACCTCTGAAATTCCTAATCAATCTCCACGTCTGCACCAGATCTGGAAACTACTAAAGCTAAATCAAAATGAAATAATAGTAAATAAACAAGACAGAGTCCCTGAAAACCATTGCACTTGAAATATTTGTCTAAAGATGACCTCCAAGAACTCTTGCTGGTAATTACACTCCAAAGTAACAGAAGAAGAAGAATCTAACTATAACTTGCTGTAAAAATATACTCCGATGATCTGATAATAAGATAATCTCCAATATTGTGATAATCTCTGATGATGTGATATAATTTACCCTCCTCCTCTCCCCCAAAAAGAAAATCATCCTTATATACACAACAAAAAAATAATGCAAACCACAAACAAATGACCCCAATAATCTATGTGCATTCTGCACATACCCTTCTTACCTACTCCAAAAAAGGACTGTAAACTGCTAATGAAAGACTCCTTTTACCACCAACTCTGTGCGTTTGCCCTCATCCTCCTTAATAATATTGCAATCCTTGCCCAATCCAATGATTTGCAGTAGATTCAATGATCCTGTTGCCTATTCCCCCTAACAGTTGAGTTGCGCCAATGCATAACTAACAACAGATCCTTGTCAATCTTCCCTAGTGGATCAACCCCAATCCTGCATGCGGCATAACTACAAATCCTAAACAACATGCATGCCTCCTCCTCAGCTTAAGCCTTCATTGCCCCAAAGCGCTCCGCAATCTCAGTGCATATCCCATAATCATCCTAATCCATACTACTTAGCTTCAATCACTAGCTTCTGCATTAGCATGATGAGATAGACAAAGTCCTGGGTCAGCATGATGGAGAAGTAGTGGAAGGATAAGATTATGTCAGTAGGAGAGACTGAGAATACAACCATGAAGAAAGAAGGCACACAGAGAGAGAATGAGACAGAAAGAAAGAGAGGCATACCTGGGTCAGCATGATGGAGAAGTAGTGGAAGGATGAGGAAAGAGATCCTTCCATGTATCAGAGGCTGACTCAGGTATAGTACAACGGGATGTGAAAGGGAAGTGAAAGGGATCTAGAACACATGAAAGATGGGTTGAGGTACTGCAATCCAACACTCCCCCTTGCTGCATACTGGAGTGACAACTGAACTAGTATGAAAAGAAATGGAAAGGAAAGAAAGAGGAGACTGAATTTAATAATACAAACAAAAAGGAAATGGGAGGAGAGGAGTCAAGGAATATCCACAGAAACCACACCAACTAGTGCACGGTGTTTTTCTAGCAGTAGGCAAGTCAAATTCTTGGTGAGGGTATCTGCCAACATGTCCTTGGGGGACACATGGATGAGGTCAATGTCTTTTTGTTGGACACATTTGAAGATTAAATGATATTGCGCGTGTATATTTTTTGTGGAAGAATGGTGCTTGGGGTTTCTTCCTAGCGCCTCCGCACCCTTGTTATCCACATGAATTGGCATGGGGGAATCAGACCGGAGACGTAGTTTGCTGATAAGGTGCCTGGGCCATAAACCTTTTCTGCATGAGACAGAAAGTGCCTTGTATTTGGCTTTGGTGCACGACCGAGAAACCCTAGCCTGCTTATGTGACTTCCACATGATTGCGCCATAGCCCAAACAATACACATACTCAGAGGTGGACCAATGATCATCTCTGCCTTCCACCCAGTTGGAGTTGGAGAAACCAGCGATCTCCAGATTGCCTCTTAATTTCAGAGACATGGACTTGGTGAATAATAGGTAGTTGAGAACCCTGAATGCTGCCCGCCAATGCACTTTAGAAGGGTAATAAAGACATTGATAGAGACAGTTCACTGTTGGAGTCAAATCTGCTCTTATGCAGACTGCCATCCAAGGATTCTAAGTCTTGGTACTGAAAGCCTGAACAGCATTGTCAAATGACACATCAGGTCTTTACAGCTAAACCCAAGCAAACCCTTGTGAGTGGACAGGCACAATGGCCCATCCGGCAATGGTGCACTTAGCTTAGTGGTTAAAGCATCACTCATGAATGTTGAGGTCATGGGTTCAAATCCCATAGTGCACAACTACATTTTGGATTCTAACATGGTAGCAAGAGTCTTCAGCCAAAGGGCGCACCCTAACAGGTGGAAAAAGACAAGATGACCAGAACCAACTTGAGTTTTGAATAGCTGTATGCACCCTGCACAGAGCAAGGGGGAGTGTTGGAGTCAAATCTGCTCTTATGCAGACTGCCATCCAAGGATTGTAAGTCTTGGTACTGAAAGCCTGAACAGCATTGTCAAACGACACATCAGGTCTTTACACCTAAACCCAAGCAAACCCTTGTGAGTGGACAGGCACAATGGCCCATCCGGCAATGGCGCACTTAGCTTAGTGATTAAAGCATCACTCATGAATGTTGAGGTCATGGGTTCAAATCCTAGTGCACAACTACATTTTGGATTCTAACATTCACAACAAAAGAAATGTTGGTCCTTGTGCACTGAGAGACCCATAGGAGCAATCCTATAATTTGACTCTACGGGCCTGACAATTTCGGATCTTCAGGGGAGCAACAACACAGATCTTTGAAGGCGGAGTCAGACGGTGTCTGGACATGAATGTGACCCTTTCCAAGGAACTTCTCAGAGATGTCATTAATGTAGTGACTTTGGTTGAGAAACACGTGTCAGCTTGAGCGGTCCCGCTTGATTTCGAGGGATAGGAAGTGATGAAGGTCTTCATCAGCACCAATATTGAAGTCCTTACCGAGTGAAGTGATCAGGAGATTGACAAAGGCCGGCTCACCCACGATCGCAAGGTCATCAACATGAGTGGTGAGAGCCCTGGCCAGTCTCCCGCTTTTGATTTTGAAGCAGAGCGTTGCGTTGGGTTGTATTGAGAGTTGGTAACCGAGACAAATAAGGGATTGATGAAGTTTGGCGTTCCACTGCCTGGGCAACTGCTTCAGGCCGTAGATTGAGCTTTGGAGTTTGCATACATAGTCTGGATGACGTTGTTCCTCAAAACCTGTGGGCTGCTCCATATAGACCTTGTGCTCAAGAGCGCCGTTTAGAAAGGCCGTCTTGAAATCTACCTGGCAACCTTTCCAGTCGTTGGAAGCAAGCAGACTCAGAATAACCTGGAGCGTCTCCAGGCGAAGGGTGGGGGAGAAGACCCCGTTGTAGTCGAGACCACCCGTTTGTGAGTACCCCATGGCGCCTAGTCTGGCTTTTGGTTTTTGGATGGTGTGGTCGGGTCTTTTCTTCACTTTGAAGACCCACTTCAATCGAATTATTTTCCTCTTTGCGGGGCGTGGGACCAACTTCCATATCTGCATCCCCAGCAGGGGGAAAGTTCATCATCCGCTGCCTTCAGCCACTTTGCCTTGTTTGGTGACCAAAGAAGTTGTTGCCACGTCTTGGGAGTGTTGCACTCGTTTCCGGATGTTGCAGACTTAGACCAATGGCCCCTTCTGTCAGGGGGCTTGCGGACACGAGTCAACCGCCTTGGCTTGGGCAAATGGGGCAGAGGATGTGAACAAGGAGTGGAAGCAGGGAAGTCAATACAAATCATCTCATCGTTGAGAGGATGGTTACAGAGTGGGGATTTTGGTTTAGAAGGTGAATCGGAGGGTGGTGAGATTGGGGGGAGAAATGGCGAGGTGTTGGGGGAATTCTCAATGGTGTTGGAGCAATGACGTTTTGGGGAGCATGAATGGAGTTGGAAAGTCATTGCGGAACACCTTCCCAAAGGTTGAATTGTACCAGTGGAAAGAGGTCACCCGGCGCCGGTGGGGATGGGGGAGGGGGGGCAGCGGGTGCAGGCACGGGACAACAAACTGGCCACGGGATTTCCACAACTACCAAGGACAGAGGAGGGGAAGTCTTAGACACGTAGGGAAAGATAGCGTTGGAGAAAACTACATCTTGGGAATTTACCACTTTTCTGGTCTCAAGGTCCAAAAGCCGCACCCCATTACCGTCGGAAAGACAGGAGAGGAGTAGGGATGCCCAAGTCTTGGCGTCCAGCTTTCTTTGATTCGCTTCCGGAACCTAGAAGTAGGTGAGACAGCCAAAGGGATGGACGGATAAGGGGGAAGGCATAGATTGACAAAGTACAGCTACAGGAGATTTGAAGCCAGCAGGGGAGTAGCATGGGAAAGAATTATGAAAGTGAAAGGCGTGACAAAGAGAATCAGCCCAGAACTCTTTGGGGGTGGAAGCTTGGAGAAGGGAACATTGAATGATGTTCCAATCGTTCGATGGGTGCGTTCTGCCACTCCATTCAGCTTGGGGGAGTGGGGCGTCCCCGGCTCGCGCACGATTCCAAGGGAGAGGAGATAGGATGTGAATTCTTTTGAGGTGTACTCTCTGCCGTTGTTGGTTTGTAGAGATTTGATAGTGAAGGAACAAAGTTTCTTAAAATGAGACTTGAATAATTTGAAGCAATGAAACACATCGCTCTTCAGTTTGATAGGGTAGACGGAGACAAAATTTGAGAAATCATCAATGAAGGCCACAAAGTATTTGTAGCCCTCACGAGAGGAGACCTCAAATAAGGCCACATCGGAGTGAATGACCTGGCCCGGTTCCGTTGAGCAATAGGGGCAACCCGACTTGAGTGGGGTACGACGCATTTTGCACCACAGATTGGGCACCGTTGAACTTCTAGTTTGTTTGAGTAGGACGGAACGAAGCCATGATTGCGAAGGAACCGTTTGAGGGGCTTAAGCCCTAAGTGAGAGAAACAAAGATGATAGTCCATTAGAGAGAGTTTAGTGGTTTCACCCCTACCCGCCTTTGCCAGAGATGAGGGGAGATAATAAAGGTTTCCTTTTCGATAGCCTTTGCCAAGAGATGACGAGGGGAGGTTGATGGATTTGTTTTAGTAGATTGAGCATCCGTAAGATGTCAAGATCACTGCCAGGTCTATGTTGCAAAGCCCGGCAATTGATAGGAGCGGTTCAAGCAGCAATGGAACTATGAGTGTTGGGATGGTACAATTGTTGAACGGGAGTTTTGAGTGACCACAATGTGACACTCTGACAAGTGAGTGATTGGCAAGGCGTACAGCAGAGCGATCCGGGTGAGGGTTGACAACAGCGTTGAAGTGAGGTGTCATTGAGATCAAGCATCCCAAGTCTAAATTGGGGTTGGACGAGTGCGAAGAAGCCATGGATGCCAAGGTGATCAGTTGAGCATGCAATGCAGTAATTCCCACTTCAGAGGCAGAGAAATCCGATTCATCCTCATCCCATGGATTGTTGGGCGTTGACAACAGTGGAGCCGTGGTTGTTCTCCCTGCCCAAGCTGTCGGTTCACTGCAGCATTTGTCCGCTCAACACCAAGACCAGTCAGGTTGAGATTTCTGAGAAGAATTGACCTCATTTAGAATGCGCTTTGTGTTGTAGCAATTGTCGAGGTTGTGGCCGTCCGCGTTGCAGAAATAGAAGTGTTTGACGGTCTTGTCATGCAAAGGAGTTTTGCGGTTGGTGGTGTATTTAGCTGTAGACACAGACGTCTCGACCTCCGTTTGTGATTGCTTTCTTGTATGTTCATTTTTCAGCCAGTTCACAATGGTTTCCGACTTGAAGTTGTCCTGGTTCATATATGTTAATACGCAATGGAGTCAGTCCTGCGGTATGGAGCTGAGAAGCTCTGCCACATGGACATTGTCTGCCGTGAGTGGTTTGGTGGGTGTGATATGTGAATTGAGTCTTTCATGGAAGCAAGCCATCGTGTTGATGTGAGAGATAATTCCTTCGCCCTCCATTTTTGTCAAAAGAAGCTTTTAAAGCCAGTAGACTCTGCCTCTTGTTGTCTGATCCTGATGAGCGCGGTTGAGAGCAATCCACATTCCGTGTGCATGTCGACAATGTTCACAAACATGTTGGAGATTTGATGGTTCCAAGGCTTGCTTAATGAGAGCGCACACAACCTTGTTGTCCGAAATCCAGGTATCTGAGGGAGCATCTGGACGAGGTTTCTCAATGATGTGCTCCAAACCTGCTGCTTCAAAAAAGGCCGTTACGACGAGTTCCAAATCAAGATAGTTCAAATTGGGACCGGGTGATTTGAGGATAGGTAGTTTTGTGGGTGAGAGCTTTTGAGCAGTTGAAGTGGACCCATCCAAGCCAAAGTTCAGCATGTTGGAAGGAAGCTTCAAAGATGACGACAAGATGGGTTTATGGAGAAGTGGCAAAGCAAGTCAGATTGCTTTGACATTTAGCATACAGATCCTTATATTTATTCTACGCAGTTAGCGTTTCTGGGATCATAACCTGATGAGATGGACAGAGTCCTTGGTCAGCATGATGGAGAAGTAGTGGAAGGATAAGATGACGTCAGTATGAGAGACTGAGAATACAACCATGAAGAAAGAAGGCACACAGAGAGAGAATGAGACAGAAAGAAAGAGAGGCATACCTGGGTCAGCATGATGGAGAAGTAGTGGAAGGATGAGGAAAGAGATCCTTCCACATATCAGAGGCTGACTCAGGTATAGTACAACAGCATGTGAAAGGGAAATGACAGGGATGTAGCACACATGAAAGATGGGTTGAGGTACCGCAATCCAACATAGTAAACCCACAGCTGCGCAGGGAAAGTTATGTTTGACCACGCAATGTCCGCATAAGGCAAAACCTCTGGACCATTCTTGTCATTGTGCCCGCAAAAAGCATGCACCGCGCTAATGCCAAGCCCTTAGCTAATGTACACTGGAATAGACAGTCCGCCAAAGCGCTTCTCTGAGCCTATTTTGCTGTGGACTTCCAACCACTGATGAGCCACTCCAAGTCAAATTTACAGTGCTGAGCCTACTTGCCTCTGTGTCTATAAATAACCACCACATTCCCCACAACTTGAATTCTTTACAAAGGACTCCCATGCTCCACAAAGCTAAAACCCTCAACTCCCAACTCCTAATCACCCTCCAAACTCCAAAAGAAAGAAAGAAATCCCCGCAATGGAAATTTGCAAGTACTGCACAAAAATGCAGAGGACTTCCACCTGAACCGCTGGTTGCCCAGCCTGCAATGCCTGCTGTCTAGGCCACTGTAGGTTTTTTTTGTTTCCCCAACCCCTGGATCCTTGGGAACTTTTCCTCCGCCCCATCCCTGCTCTACCTCCGGTCCCTGCTGCAAACTTTGCCACCGCGGACCAATGGCCAAATTTGTGGTGGAAAATGACAAATTCATCAAGGCCAAAGACTGGACTCCAGAGCTGGACTGCGCTGCCTCCTTTTTGCCTGTAGCAAAGGCCATGGACCACCTTTCCCCCCCTCCTCAACATGCAGACTAACCCACTGCAGCTTCCTGGGGAGATGCCACCCAAGCCTTGGGCCAACACCACAGCCTAAACATTGGACTTGGCCAAGTACCACGTGGTCTTAACACAGGTCCCATCTTTGTTTTAGTGGCTGCACCTCCAATACCTCCGCTGGAAGCGCCCAACGTCACCCTCTTCTGTCCCCTGTCACCCACTCCTCCAGTATCCACCACTCCAACCACGTCTCCCCCAACCATGACACTCCTGTGGAGGTTGACTACCCACCCTTGGTCATTGCAATTAGGTCTGATTCACTGCCCGTACCCTGTGAGTTTTTTTTTGTTTTGACCTCTCCATATCTTCACACAGCTCCTGCACCTCACATTGAGTCACTGTTGCCTGCATCTCCAGTCTAATGATCTCTGTGTCACTTGTCTCCAATCTGGACCCTGTCACCTCAACTCTCCTTTCAGTCCTCCAACTCCTGCCCTTCTTGGTTGACCCAATTCTGCCTGTTCTCTCCATACCATGCGGCCATCCAAAGCAATGACAAATAAGGCAGCCGAGGAATTGAGGAAGCAAAAATCAACTGGTACCTCCCTACATTGGATTAACAAATACTGGCCATCCTCCAACATTTGGTCAGGATCCCAGTTGCCCAGCATTGCAAGCTACTCCGCAAGCATCATTTTTCTGGTTTTGAGCTCTGCCACACCATCTACCTTCCTTAGATTTCTCCCAGTCTTAAATTATTGCCATGCCCCCTAAATCTTGTATATAGCTTTTGAAATAAATATGACGCCTGGCCTGCCCCAGAAAGGAGTACTCTTGATTCCCTGAACCATCCTACAAAATGAGAAACACAAAAAAAAGAAACTCCACAACCCCTTGTGAGAACCCCTCCATATCTGAGAATGAGACAAATAAGACTGAGACACAAAAAAGAGACAAAAAAATTCTCAAAAATCTGCAAATACATATCACCTAAGGGACCTGGACCACCCCAGAAAAAGGCCTCTAAGAATAGATCTTCCACGCTGCTTTGGTGATCTGACCTTCCCCGTCCCCCCACATCTTGAAATTTAAACCCAAATTTCTTCCCTCCAAGGACTCCTCCTCCAAAGACTCCCTCTCCTCCGCAACCACCTCTCTTACGTCTTCCATCTCTTGATTGTCATCCCCTGAACCTGGGTTTAATAAAAATCCATAGTGCCCCGCATGTGGAACTTCTTCACATGATCCAACGCCGTCTGTCGTGTGAGAGGAGTGCCATCTGATTCCCCCAACTAATAAATCCCACCCGGAAACTGACTAACAACCCGATAAGGACCGTTCCAGCAATTGGCAAAAAGCTTACCCCACTGCGTCTCCAAGCTCCAATTATAAAGTAGAACCAGGTTGCCTCTACGCAAAGGTTCTGGCAAGCAATTGGCACAACACTTGTCTCAGTACCAAACTTTCACATGACCACTCCACGTACTATAGGGAAATCTAAGATGATTGTAAGCGCAAAAGGAAGCTGAGTGCAAGGGCAAGTGCAAGGTAGCAAGGAGTAACTGCAAAGTGCAAACTTATGGCAGAGTAACTAAACACACAGTGAGAGGGATGAATGCTCCATTGGAGGGAAACCAAACACAAGTCCAATATGATGACTGGATTTAGCAAATGCAAGAACCTATGAAATTAACTAACTGAGGAGACAATCCTCAGGTAATCAGAGTAGCCTTTGTAATGTAACCCAAAATGACTAGATAAAACCAGATGGATGGTCAACTACAGTTTTGAGCAATGAGGAAATGAATGACATGGACAGAGTACAAAATGAAACAAAATTATGAATTGTTTGCAAGGTCTTAGCGTAAGTGTGAGACAATAGGGGATGAATGTATTGGGGTGTAACAGTTGAGACATGAGGGAATGATGTCAGAAGCACTGCAAATATTAAAGTGTATTTTATTCAGGGTGAGGGAATAGTCAATTTGAAAACTTTACAGTTGAGATTGCTTGACTAGCGTGAGTGCAAACTAGCAATAGCATGTGACCAGAAATGGGAACCCAAGGGTCATTTATACCCAGGGTGAAAAGGGTGGAACCCAAATGGATGCTCAACCAAGGTAGAGTTGACTGCAGGGTTTGCAAGTGGATGCTGAGTCAGTTGCCAAGAATGGAAGGTTTTTATAAGAGCAAGAGTTGATAATTGAAAGGCACCATTGATGTTGTGCTTATAGTTTGTCATGCTTATGGACTGAGGTAGATGTTACTTGAAGAAAAGAGTATGTCAAAGTGGGAGGACAAGAACCCTGAAGCTCAAAGCATGACAGTTGCCTGGGTATAAAGACGCAAGCTCCTGCAAGCGTTCAGACAGTTTTCCCATCAATTCCAAAGTTGTTAAAATTACTGTATACCCATTAATTGTTACTTCTTTGTTTTAAATATATTCAAAATTAATTATGCTTTCATTGTCATTCCGCCGTTTCAAAAACTGCATTTGAAAAAACAAGAAACGTGTCCCTAGCACAGACACGCAAGGTATTCAAGACAAGTGCAAACAATGTCACTTCCGCAAGGTTGCTTGTACATTCCCCATAATTAGCAAGCCAGTTGTTGATTTCCCAGCAGGGTCCAGAAGGGAAGTGCGCAGTCAAAGGTCTGCACTGCAAGTCAATTATCATATACCCCCAGTGCCAGAGATTGAGTTCTTAGGTATTCAAAACCCTTGTAAGTCAAGGCTTAGAGACTAAAAATAACTAAAAAAAATAAAGAAAAGATAAATGGAACTAATATAATCTTTTTTGATGTAGTACTGCCACAATTCCAACTTTATACCCCTAACACGCCTTGGCCGCCACCAACATATACTGGGTCAATTTGGTTGGAAGTGCAAAGTGAGGTGCAAAGTGAAGTGCAAACTGAGGAAAAGCAGACCATCAAATAGATGAGGGAAGAAGAAATTGCTGAAGGGGAGGTGGAACAAGAGCAAAGGGAGGAAAATGAGGAAGAAGGAAATAGAATAGAAGGAAGGAGTGGAATGGAATGGGAGGTGGAGGAACGGGGTGGAATGGAAAGAAATGAGATGGAAGGCCAAAATGAGGGGAGCCAAGTGCAAGCCAAAGGGCCAATTGAAACCAATTGGAGGCAATAGACTGGCAATGTTGGAGAAGGTTCTTTAAGGGTCCAAAGGAAGAGAGCTCACAAGGAATTTGTCAGCCTCCTGGATGCCAAGATAATTTCTATCCTTTAGCTACCAGAGGTGATAGAATAAATAATAAATATATATTATTCAATAAATGAAGCAAAAATCTGTAAAATATTTGGATCAAGCTTATTGCAAGGTTAATTGGTTTGGATATGGTTTATTGTCATAAATCAATATAGATAAATTGATTATTAAATATTTTTATAGAGGGGCCACAATTACATTGGGGATCTTTAACACCTCTCTTCAGGGAGTTCAGTATTGTCAGCTCTCTGATACCAGGAACCTTGCAGTCCTTTAGCTACAGAGAGTGATAAAAATACTGGAATAATAATAATAATTATTATTCCAAAAATAAACGCTTAGAGGCTCAAATAAATAATGTAATAAGAGCAGTTGCAAGGTTTAATTGGTTTGGTAATAAAAGGTTTGAAATATGTATATAAAAGAGGGGCCACAGTATTATACTACTGGGGGTCTTTACAGACAAAGCAACCTCTCTTCAAGGGGCCTGCTTCTTGCAGTCCTTTTGCTACAGAGAGTGATAAAAATACTGGAATAATAATACTAATAATTCCAAAAAGAAACACTTAGAGGCTCAAATAAATCATTTAATAAGAGCAGTTTCAAGGTTTAATTGTTTTGATAAAATTTTTTCAATATGTATATAAAAGAGGGGCCACAGTATTATACTACTGTGGTTCTTTAAAGACAAAGCAACCTCTCTTCAAGGGGCCTCCTTAGGCAGTTTAAGAACCTTGTAATGAATATTGGTGCCTTAGAAAGGGCTTATTCCACTAATGGCCGGGCATAACAGCACACTGGCCTAGACAGGAAGGGAAAAACTCACTCTGAGCACTTTATCACAAAAATCCTGCAATAATAGGAAGGGTTTCAGAGTAGATGGGGTGGATTGCCTGACTAAACTTCAAGGGTTGATTGGTTTTAATAAATGAATAATAATACTAAAGACTTGGTCATAGATCACTTTCTTAGACTCTTCATAAGCACTTGAATAAAAATGACATGGTGTCTGATTGGTAATAATAATTCCTGGTAAACTGATGGTGGAAAATGGATCCAAAGAGGTCTGTGAAAATACCTTTTTGGGGTGATTTTGAGCTTCTCAGGGCGCGTAGAGAGATTTCTGCTCATGTGCTGAGGCTGGCAAGCCAGTCAGATCAGGATTAGCACGTCCACTTGTTTCCATTAATCAGATGACCTTAGATCTGTTGGATTTCTGTACCATTTTAGCCACAGGATCTGTTAATCTATAATGGCGTAAAATTGATCATTTTGCACTCATCCTTCATTTTTACTGTTAGTATTGCTTTATAGTGAACCAATGTGGACTTTTACTAATTTTCCATCATCTGCTGATTACTTAGATAATTTTTAATAATTTTTATGAACACTCCTTGTAGTGTTTTGTGGTCTTCAAAGATCAGAGTCAATGATTTTCATGGTAATCCTTGATCCTTAATTTAATATTAAAAAATTTTCTAAACTTAATTTCTATTAATTTTAATTAAGTTTTGATCTTTTTAGATTATTAATAATGCATATGTCAACTTGTTATATATGCCAGGCAACCCTAATTAGGTTGTAGCTCTTTTGAGCAGTACCTGGTTGTCAGATTGGTCACAACAGATCCAGACGCGGGGATCAGTCAGTTCAGATGCGCGGGGGGTGGGATCCGCTGCATGCGTGGCAGAATTAGCTCCGCAAGGGTCTCTTGTACGCGGCAAACTGCTACTATGAGTACGTAGGGGTATGTAATGATGCGGTGTAAGACTCCAATTGGTGCTAGGCCATGGCAGTTCTGTGGAGGGGAAAGGTGCTGTTTAGGCTGCCCTCCTAAGTGTTACAAAAATATTTAAATGTAACCAAGATCAAGGTCCAGAACCTGGTAAATGAGAAATCAAGTAGCAGAGGATAAAGATCATAGTAGTTTTGTAGCAATGGAACAGCACTATCTGAGCAAAGATTATGGGGGAAAAACTTGGACAAAACAAGCTAAAGTTTGTTTGAAGTTCAAGGAACAAAGCTGTTGTATGTAAACAACGCCCACAAGCTAATAAATCTGGTTTTCAGCAGAAGATTGGGGATGATCAACTCAAACCCAACCAACCTCCAGGCTCTCAATGAACCTGCCCAACTATGCGCAATCAAGCACTTGAAGGGTACCAGATAACTGAGGGTGGCCATACAAGACAAAGCACTATGTTTAAGAAGCTCTAAAAGCAAACAGTAACTGATTTGAAGCAAGGAAGACCTCAAAACTTCTCAAGTAACTCATGAGTAGGCTGGCAGAATGCAACTCAAAAAAATAAGGGAGGTATAAAACTCCAGGACTTAAACTTAATAAGACCTCTTCAATCAATTTTGATTGGCTCCAGAAAGATGATCAAGGAGGGATCAAGACATTATGGTCAGAGAAAGGGATCAAGGAGTGGTATAACACACTCAAGAATTCCAAAAGAAAGAATTCACTTCCACAAGCAAGGCTATTTGTTGGTGATAAGGATCAGGACACAGAGGGGCAAGGACTCAGGATCAATGGATCAGGGGGCAATCATAGATATACCCAGGATGAGGATCAGGATTCAATTTCAATGATCAAGGGGGGGACATCCAAGCACACTCCCATGGATTCTTAAAAAGGCAGGGTAGAGCCCCTCCTTTTATGGGCCGTGGGTCCCTGTATACTATTTAAAAGAGATACTACAAATAGAGCGGAAAAAAAGTTTTTTTTTTTTTTGAGGATGAATGAAATAATAGAGGGGAATGAATGAGCAGGGATGGAAAGGAACACCAGCCCGTGCCAATGGTGGGCACAGGCAGGTGAGGGGGAGGTGACAGGCTGCGCGGACAGGATGAAACTCCTGGGAAACCGTTGGCCCACGGATGACCGCGCGGTCAGGATCCTTGAGGGGTGCGGGACACATGACCAACCCTCGCAAGCAACAGAAGACTCGGGCGGGAAACCAGTGAGCAATGAGAGCACGGATTGGATTGAGGGTGGTGATTGTGGAGAATGAGTTTCAATGAGCATGCCTTTGACCTGTTTGTGGATGGATTTGACCTCATGAGCTTTGGGTGTGTTGGGGAGCCTGGAGCTGGGGGTGGGATGATTGTGGTGATGGATACTAGCGTTACTGGCAATTGGCGTTGGGGTAAGATGCCCCCAAAGAAATGGAGACGGTTGATTGGGTAGTCATTCTTGGCCAGGGACGTGGAAAGGATGGCAGTAGGATTGGATTAGGTTTGATGGGAGGTTAATTCAATTGGACCCGCGGATGGAGAGACGCTGGGAGAAGGCCAATGCTGGGATTGCTGACCTGAGAGTGCTTGTGGGCAAGAAGGATTGTTTGTGATGGATTTTTGAGGTGGGTTATTGGAAATATCCAACATCTGCTCTGATGCAGTCTGGAGTTGCTTTCTGGTTGAAGGTAGATCAAGATTGGAGAACTTGGGGAGGGAGATTCGGGGAGGATAGTCTGCTCTGTGGCATGATGGAGCACTGGGCCAAAGGAACAAGTATTTCAACTTTGAACCAGATAATTGGAAGCCGGGACAGATTGACTCAGACGTCTGCTAACAATCTGCTTGGTACGTTTGGATGCGGCCTTGGGATGGGTGAGGGTGGGATGTTGATGGCCAATTGGGGGTTCCAGTGCCAGACAGAAACCTGCGTGGCAAGCCAGTCTCATCCGGGCATTTGCCAAAAGGGTGGATAGCAGCGCAAAGCAAGGGTGACTTGAACATAGGATGGAGCACTGGGCACTGAGAGATCTTCCTAGAAAACTAGGGGAAGGGAGGGCTGAGGATGGGGAACTGAAATGAGGGATGATTTTGGAAAAAGTTCTTTTTTTGATCTAAATGGAGGCTATAAAAAAAATTGATAAAAATTTTACTTTTCCTGTACTGGTCAACAGGTGTCCCAGATTGAGCACCACATCTCTCCCCAACTTACAGACTGTCCCTATTCTGCATCTTAGTATCTTTGATGATATATATAAAATAAGAAACTGAGGAATTGAAACAGAAAAACACCCGTTTGATCTTGAGGGTGATTAAAAAAGGGAGCTTGATCCATCCAAGGAAAAGGTCCTGGAAGTGGCTGAGATAACAGAATGAGGAAGGCGTCCCAGGTGCTCACATATGTGGCATACAGTAGATTTTCACAAGAAAACGCAGCAGATGACCCTGGTGGTGCACAATTGGGAGGACTTACTTCTGGCAAAAGTTGCCTCCTCAACAATCAAATTTCTTGACCTGATCAGAAGAGAACCTTCTAGCCATCTGAGTACCATCCAGCTCCTCCAAAACATATGATCCACCTCTGAATTGATGGACCACTCAATAAGGACCATTCCAGCGGTAAGAGAAAAGTTTTCCCCCCTGAGTTTCCGAGGATTGATTATAAGCTAAGACTAGATCCCCAGGATTCAAGGGATCCCTGATTTGATTTGAGTGCTTATCCTCCCAATACTGGACTGATTTTTCTCTTGACTCCATCATCTTCTGATAAGCTCTGTCACAAACATCCTCACTTTGTTCCAGTTGCTTGGATTTGGCAACTAATAGATCAGTGGTGGAAGAAACCTTTTCCCAAGAAATACCTCAGAAAAATTCCATCTCCAGATCAAGAGGAAGGACATCCCTTTGTCCAAATATAATTTCATAAGGGGAGTAGCCAGTGGTTTGTTTAGTTGAAATTTGATCAGAGAAGAGGACCAGAGGAAGAAATTTGCAAGAATTCTTTCCACTTTCACCAGCCAGCTTGACAAGAGCAGCCTTCAAAGGAGCATGGCCTCTTTCCACCATGCCTTGACCTTCAGTATAATAAGGAGTGGTCACCCTATGTTGACCAGGAAGCAATCGGATCATTTAATCCAGTTTTCTGCCAAACTCAGAGCCACCATCAGTTGAATAAGATTGAGCTAAACCATAACATATTGTCCAAGTCTCATAGAGGAAGGCTGCTACTGATTCAGAGCTGAGGTTCTTAAGAAATTTAGCTTCAACCCATCCAGAGAAATCATCTCTAGCCACTATGAGGTACTTAGCTCCACCAGCCTTAATATGAACCACATCCATAGCAACCCTCCCAAAGACAGTGGGCTCTCCAGTGGGATAACCAATATCATCATGTTTCTGACATACTTCACAACGCTTGCACCATTGAGAGACTGATTTCTTCAAGGATGGCCACCAGAATTGTTTGGATATTTGACAAAAAGTTTTGGTTTCCCCACGGTGACCAAGGCCTTCATGGAGACTTTCAAGGATTGAATCTTGTTTAGAAGGGATGATGACAGCAATAAGAGCACAAGGGTTGCCTCTTTTCATAAGCCTAGTACCCTGGACAAAGAAATTGGAGGACTTCCTTTTAAGTGATCAAAAATCTTTAGCAGAGAGATCAGGAGGCCTTTGGAGAGTGGAGAGATACTGCTCTGATTTAAGCCAGAAGCCTTGTTGAAGCCAGAATAATCTTGAGAGGAAAAGGTGAAGACAGGATGGATTAAATGTTCCTCCGCGTCAAAGTCCACTCCAAAATCCAATTCTTCATTTCCAAGAGGGCTTCAAGATAAACTGTCAGGCATGGTGAAAGATTTTCCCGGCCTATGAAGAATATCAAAGGAGAACAGCTGGATAAAAGACACTCAACGAGTCATTGGAGAGTTTGGAAGACTTGGTTTCAGATCTCTGATACCAGGAACCTTGCAGTCCTTTAGCTACAGAGAGTGATAAAAGAACTTGGAGCAATAATATTCCAAAGAATAAACACTTTAAAGCTCCAATAATGGTATGGTAAGAGCAAGTGCAAGGTTTATTTGGTTTTGTTATAAATATTTTAAGTATAATATAAAAAGAGGGGCCACAGTATTATACTACTGGGGATCTTTACAGACTAGCAACATCTCTTCAAGGGGCCTCCTTAGGCAGTTTAAGAACCTTGGAATAAATATGGGTGCCTTAGAAAGGACTTATTCCACTAATGGCCGGGCTTAAAAGCACAAGTGGCCTAGACAGGAAGGGAAACACTCACTCTGAGCACTTGACCACGAAAATCCTGGAATAATTGGAAGGGTTTCAGAGCAGATGGGGTAGATTGCTCGACTAAACTTCAAGGGTTGATTGGTTAATAAAGGTAAATAATACTACTACAGACTAAGTCATAAATCACTTGCTTATCTTCATATAAGCACTTGATTAACAATGACACTGTGTCTGATTGATAATAAATAATTCCTGATAACTGATAACTTCTTGGAAACAGAAGGGCAAAAAGAGCCTGTTTAAATATTCTTTTTTGGGTGCTTGAGGGCCTCTAGAAGGAGTACTAGCCATGGGCTGAGGCTAGGGGGGCAATCAGGGCAAGATTGGCACGTCCTCAAGGTGCTGTTAGCCTGCTGGCCTTAGATCTGTCAAGGAACAGCTCCTTTTTAGCTGCAGGATCTGTTAATCAATAGATTAGTCATTTTGCTGATCCTGCACTGATCCTCAATTTGTACAGTAAGTACTGGTCCAAAGTGAGCAGACGTGGATGTTTATTTATTCTCCATCCTCTGTTGATCCTGTATGTAATTTTTAATAATTTTTACGACCACTCCTTATGTAGTTTTGTGGTCTTTGAAGGTTCTGATCAACTTATTTCGTGGTGAGTCTGGATCTTTATTTAATTAATAAAAAATACTAATAATTAGTTACTAACTAATTTTAATTGATTTTTAAGGTTTTTGAACTATAATCTATGCTTTTGTGGTAGCTTTACATAAGTAGTGTAGATCCTACTATATTGTAGCTCCTCTGAGAGGTACCTGGATGTCAAACTGATCACTGCAGGAGGCGCGGGGATCAGTCCATTCCAATGCGCGCGGGGACTGATCCGCTGCTCAGATGCGCGCGGGGGACTGTACCGCTGCGCGCGTGACTAGGTCACGGGATTACCTGTGCGGGAATTCAGTTGCGCGGGAGTCCAGCGCTGTAGGGACGCGGGGCTGCGTGCGGGAGTTGGCGTACGCGGGAGTCCAACGCTGTAGGGACGCGGGGCTGCGTGCGGGAGTTTGCGTACGCGGGAGTCCAACGCTGTAGGGACGCTGGGCTGCGTGCGGGAATTGGCGTACGCGGGAGTCCAACGCTGTAGGGACGCGGGGCTGCGTGCGGGAGTTTGCGTATGCGGGAGTCCAACGCTGTAGGGACACGGGGCTGCGTGCGGGAATTGTGACAAAACACAATTTCTCGTGTAACTCCCAAACTACACACAACACCTGGATTTCGACTGAAATTTAGGTGTGAAACCTATACATGACATATCATGTGAAATAAAAATGGCTAAAAGGTGCCATACTGGTGCCGTGGCCATTTACCATTTTCTATTAAATTAATTAAAAAAATATAAGGAGTAAGAATTCAAGGGTGGGGTCAGTGAGTGACCCTACCTTATTTTGGGTGGGGAATCCATTTCTGCAATAATATTTATGGATTTCCTACTCCTTTATTTTATAATAATTTTATTTATTAATTTATCTTTGTTCCTTTTAATTTTGTTAATATTATTATTGTTGTTGCTTTGTCAGGTTGCTCTGTGCTAAGTAGCAGGCTGACACTGGGGGCATTGATAATTTTTATAATGGATTGTGAACTGAACTTTAACTTGAAGTGTTGACCCCAGAGAACAGTTTGAAGCTTCTTCAACATTTGGGCCACACCACAAAGTTCCATTTTTGGCTGGGAGTACCTGGATTCCACCTCTGAAAAAAGAAGAGATTCTAACAGAGCAGGATGATCCAAACTATTTTCATCTTCCTGAGTAAGGACAGCCCCAACAGATTGATAACTAGAGTCCACAGCTAGCTTGATCTTGCCAGCCCTAGGTCAATAAGTGATCTTCTTCAAAACAATGTCTTTTCCAACAATTGTTTTGAGCATCTGAAACAATTGTCTACAAGCTGGGGTCCAAAACCATTCAGCATCCTTCCTGGTTAAGCGACGCAACAGAATGCAAATTTTGGATAGTGAAGGGATAAAGATTTGAACATAGATTAAAACACCTAAGAAACCTCTGACTTCAGTTGGATTGATGGGAGTGGGCCAGGAGAGAATTTTTTTGACTTTGGATGGAGCCATCCTTCTTCCTTCCTTGCAGACCACATGACCAACAATTTCCAAAGCAGGGACACAGGCAGCCAATTTAGATCCCAATTCAGTGAGACCAGACTCCTCCATTTGAAACAGGATCCTTTCCAGAGTGGTTGCATACTCCCAGATGCATTGACGGATTCCTGAATGCCAGGGTAAAAGCTCATTGTTATAATGAGAAACTGGACCTTTAATCCCACCATTGTTAATAAAGATACCAGCATGATCAGGGATTTCATCCTGGAGGATCCAAACCATCTGAGCCTGATAGACTGCAACCAAATTGGTGGCACCTTGAGGTAATTGAGTGAGTTGGAAACTTCCAAGAGGAGTATTGAAAGTAGTGAGAGGAAAAGAAATTGGATGTAAGGATTGTTTGTAATAGCCACCCATAATGTCACCTAGACCATAGCAAGCTTTCCCAGAGAAGGATTTGACATATTCTTCAGTAGCAGGGGGAATACCAGAGTCTTTAAAAGTGACCTTATTTAGAGGCTGGAGATTGTGAACTATTTTAAGTTTACCATTACTCTTGAGAAAACAGAAAACATGACTGGAATAGCTACAAGTTGATTGTTCATGTAAACCAGTTTGGACTTTTTTGCAGACCAACTTGATGAATTATTCAATTTTAGCAGCAGGGATTGGGATCTTTTTCTTTTGCCAGGGATCATGTTCTACTACAGGGATAATGTAAGGGAGGCCATAGGATTCTTTCAAGAAACCCCCCTCTTCTTCACAGAGAGCAATAGATTTTTCCCTAAGGGCTAAGACATTTTTGATCAAATTCAACTCATCAGGAAGGAGCCATCCATCTGGACCAAAGTTGACCACTTTCAGAAATTCTTCAGTGACACAACCAGAGGGGATGAATGGACCAGTAAGAGATTGAGGTAAACCACAGTAAGGATTGCAGGATAGCAGGGGGCGCATAAGAGGAGGGTTGAGGTTGATAGGCATTGGTTGGTTGACTGGTTGAACCTTTTTTGCAACTGGTTTATACTTGGTGGAAAAAGAGAGGAATCCTTTCTTCCTCCAAGCATTTACCAGTGAGACCTGACTACAAAAACTGAGGCCAAGTTCCAACATCTTCCAAGTTTGATGTTCCGCCTTGTCCTTGAAAGGTGCCTTTTCCATAAAGGAGGATCCAAAAGCTAACACATTGCTCACATGTGTGGCACAGGGTAAAGTTTCAAAAATGAAAGTAGTAGAGGACTTTGATGGTGCACAATTGGGAGGACTTACTTCTACCCCACATTGCCTCCACTTAAAACCATACTCCTTCATACCAAATCCACCAAGAAATGAATTGAGATTGGGATCTTGTTTAGACTCAGTGCAGAGATTAAAAAACTGAGTAGAGGATAATTGATAACGCTTAATGGAAAAAAGAAAAGAAGATACAACAGACCCAGAGAGAGAAGAAATATTATTGTAATTTTTGGATTTTTTATGTTTTTGAATTTTGATTTTATTTGGATGAGGAAGAGATGATGAGGAAAACAAAAAATATGCTTCTGAGGTTGAAGTTTATCAATAAGTTGAAGTGTGAGGCTGAAAGGAACTACAAATATCAGTAGGATCAACTAATCCAATAAAAAATGAGGCTGAGAGGAATGAGAGTTCTCCTTCTGCTTTCCCTTTAGAACTGTTTTGGGAGAATGACCAGGGAAATCTTGTTCCCAACAACCAGAGTCCAAGGAACATAGCGGAACATCAATTTTCCTGCCATCAGCATCAGGGAGAAGGATTCTCTCCCCAAATTGATCAGGAAAAATCAGGGTAGCACCAAAATCTATTAAGAAAGGTTGGCCCAAGATCATAGGACCTTCCAAACAAGTGATCCAGAAGTGAAAAGTTCCAACAATATTTTGACCAACTTGAACAGGGACATCTTCAGCAATAAAAACCAGTTCACATGGCTGATTCCCTATACCATAGACCGCAGAAGTAAAACTGACCCTTGGTCTAAGCTTGAGTTTTCAGGCCATAGCATCTGTGATTAAGTTGAGCTGAGAACCCAAATCCACAAGAAGAGAAACTTTTTTAGGCAATTCACCAAGATAGAAGGGAAGAAATCCAAGAGGGCAGGAATACAGATTAGCATCTGAAGGGGGATCTATTCCACCAGAGTCCTCCATCAAAGTTCCAGAAGAGACCTTCAATTTGTCCAGACCAATTTCCACACTTCAACAAGAAAACAATTTCTTCATGCCTTCAGCCACAGATGGAGAGATAGACAGCAGTTCAGCCACAGAAATATCAGGGATTTTGAGATTGTAAATTTTCTTTAATAATTCTTCCACAGCATTAGATTAGTCTTTGGAAATGCCCCTCTCAAACCAAACTTTGGGCTGGTTGGAGGGAGGAAGATCAGGTGAGACAGGTACTGGAAGAGGATCAGAGGATTGAGGGGGTTGACCAGATTAAAGAGGAGGAGAAGGATCAGAGCGTTCCTGGAACCTTTCCATGAGTGTTTCCCTTTCTACTTCCATTTCTTCCACATCAGAGGGAGGGGGCTCAGGCAAGGGTTGATTTTTGACAGGTTTTTGAAGGATCAAAGATTGAACAGGAGGAGAATTTTCAGGTTTGGCTTCCTCATGAGGTTTCCTAGCTGGATCATCTTGATAAGCACCAGAGAAGCTAGAAGAAGTGATAGCTGGAGGATACCAAGGTTGAAGAGTTCCACAGGATGATTGAAAATTCAAGGAGACCAGAGATGCCTTCTTGGGAGTTGGGGGTTGGTAAGAAACCACCACATGACAGATCGGACAAGACAAGTCAAAAGGGATCAAAGCACCATTAGGAAGAAAGAAATTATTTCCCTTTTTCTCTTCTAATTTCTCCTCCTTGTCCTTCTGGAGTTCAGGACATCTACCAGTACCATGGCCTTCCCTATGACATTCATAGCAGACTATGGTTGATTTAGGAATGGAATTAGCAGGTTTAGGGGTAGCTAAAGAGAGGATATTTTCTGATCTATTTTATTCCCAAAAGCCTGAAGTAGCTTTGTAATCTCATCTATTGTAGCAGCGTCCTTGTTGACCTGAGGGCTTGATTTAGTTCTGCGATTTGCTTCCATCTTGTTCATGATTTTGTTGGATTCTTGGAAAGAAGAAGCATGGACTGTTTCAGTGATCCTGGGCTTTTCAAAAGTTAAAGCAGTTTGACCTTTCATGACTTTGTCTACCACATTCCTAAGGACCAGAAAGACAGGGATTTTGAATCAATTATCCCTAGTAGTGATCATAGATCCAGAGTTGACCAATTCATCCCTAATCTTGTCCTGCACTCCTGGAAAAAAATATTGGAAAAATTGAACTCAAATTTTGTCCACAGTGTCAATGTGATTGTTCCTGATAAGATAAAACTGAACAGGATCCCAAAACTTTCTGAAAGACTGATAATCAGAAGCTGAAGAAACACCACCATTGGAAATCCATTGAGAAACCAGAGTATCCAAGTTCTGTAAGGTAAACCTAGCCACATCTATTTTTCCCCAAGTAGCCAAGATAGCCTCCTTCAAGAGCCTCCAGTTATGAGTTTTGAATCCATAAAACAATTTGATCACTTCCATAACTTCATCAGAGGAGATAAAAAATTGTAACTGATAGGCGATATCATATTCACTTGCACCATCCACTTCCGCAGCCATTTCATAGGAGTCCAAAAATTTTTCCGCGTTTGTTCCATTGAAGACTAGGTTTTTGTTCTGGGGTTTGATCTTGACAATCTTGGCCCAAACAGATGTGGAGGGACCAGATTCCATTTTGAAGACAGAGTTCCTAAGGGGATCCAAAAAACAGACAGAGTTCCAAGGTGGCTCACAAGCGTGGCAAGGGTAGAGTTTCACAAAAACAACAAGAATCCTGCCCAGATGGTGCACAATTGGGAGGAATTACTTCTGGAACTAGTTTCCGCCACAGATAAGATCTGAATGATGACAGAAAAAAAAAGAAGAAAGAAAAAGTATTGGATCAGATTTCAGAGTTGATTCTTCAAGTTGGGACTGTATATCCCAAGTTTTCTGGTTTGATCCTGGCCCAGGGGACCAAATGTAAGACTCCAAAAGGTGCTAGGCCATGGCAGTTCTGTGGAGGGGAAAGGTGCTGTTTAGGCTGCCCTCCTGAGTGTTACAAAAATATTTAAATGTAACCAGGATCAAGGTCCAGAACCTGGTAAATGAGAAATCAAGTATTAGATGATAAAGAGGATAGTAGTTTGGTAGCAATGGAACAGCACTATCTGAGCAAAGATTATGTGGGAAAAACTTGGACAAAAGAAGCTAAAGTTTGTTTAAATTTCAAGGAACAAAGCTGTTGTATGTAAAAAATTCCCACCAGAAAATAACTCTGGTTGTCAGCAGAAGATTGGGGATGATCAACTCAAACCCAACCAATCTCCAGGTTCTCAATGAACCTGCCCAACTCTCCGCAAAAAAGCACTTGAAGGGTACCAGATAGCTGAGGGTGGCCATACAAGACAAAGCACTATGTTTAAGAAGCTCTAAAAGAAAACAGTAACTGATTTGAAGCAAGGAAGACCTCAACACTTCTTAAGTAACTCAAGAGTAGGCTGGCAGAATGAAACTAAAAAAATAAGGGAGGAATAACACTCCAGGACTTAAACTTAATAAGACCTCTTCAATCGATTGTGATTGGCTCCAGAAAGATGATCAAGGAGGGATCAAGACCAGTATGGTCAGAGAAAGGGATCAAGGAGGGGTATAACACACTCAAGAATTCCAAAAGACAGAATTCTCTTCAACCAGCAAGGCTATTGGTTGGTGATAAGGATCAGGAAACAGAGAGGCAAGGACTCAGGATCAATGGATCAGGGGCAATCATAGATATACCCAGGATGAGGATCAGGATTCAATTTCAATGATTAAGGGGGGGACATCTGCACACACTCCCATGGATGCTCAAAAAAGGCAGGGGAGAGCCCCTCCTTTTATGGGCCATGGGTCCCTGTAGACTATTTACAAGAGATACTACAAATAGAGCGGAAAAAAAGTTTTTTTTTTGAGGATGAATTAAATAATAAAAGGAAATGAATGAGCAGGGATGGAAAGTAACACCAGCCCATGCCAATGGTGGGCACAGGCAGGTGAGGGGGAGGTGACAGGCCGCGGGGACAGGCTGACGCCCCTGGGCAACCGTTTGCCCGCAGATGACCGCGTGGTAAGGATCATTGAGGGGTGCGGGACACATGACCAACCCGCGTGGGCAACAGAAGACTCGCCTGGGAAACTGGTGAGCAATGAGAGAGCGGATTGGATCAGGGGTGGTGATTGTGGAGGATGAGTTCCAACGCCCATGCCTTTGACCTGTTTCCGGATGGATTTGACCTCATGAGCCTTGGGTGTGGTGGTGAGCCTGGAGCTGGGGGTGGGATGATCGTGGTTATGGATACTAGCGTTATTGGCAATCAGCATTGGGATAAGATGCCCCCAAAGCAATGGACACGGTTGATCAGGTTGTCATGCTTGACCAGGGACGTAGAAAGGATGGAAGTAGGATTGGATTGGGGTTGATGGGAGGTTAATTCAATCAGACCCGCCGATTGAGAGATGCTGGGAGAAGGCCAATTCTTGGATTTCTGACCTGAGAGTGCTTGGGTGCAAGAAGGATTGTTTGTGATTGATTGTTGAGGTGGGTTATTGGAAATATCCGACGTCTGCTCTGATGCAGTCTGGAGTTGCTTGCTGGGTTAAGGTAGATCAAGACTGGAGAACTCAGGGAGGGATATTTGGGGAGGATAGTCTGCTCTGCGGCGTGATGGATCACTGCTGCCGACGGAAAGGTATTGCAAGCTTGAACCAGATAATCTGAAGCCTGAACCAATTGACTCAGACTTCTGCTTATGATCCGCTTGGTACGTTTGAAGCGGCCTTGAGACGGGTGAGGGTGGGATGTTGATGGCCAATTGGGGGTTCCGGTGCCAGACAGAAACCCATGAGGTGAGCCAGTCTCATCCGCACATTTTCCAAAAGGGTGGATAGCAGCGCAAAGCAAGGGTGACTTGAACATAGGACCAAGCACTGGTAACTGAGAGATCTTCCTAGATAACTAGAAGAAGGGAGGGCTGAGGATGGGGAACTGAAATGAGGGATGATTTTGGAAAAAGTTTTTTTTTTTTTGTTTGTTTGTTGTTTTTTTTTGAACTAAATGGAGGCTATAAAAAAATTCATAAAAATTTTCCTTTTCCCGTACTGGTCCACAGGTGTCCCAGACTGGGCACAAAAGCAGGGCTGCGCGTGGGAATTGTGACATAAAACATTTCCGCGTGTAACTCCTAAAATATACAAAACACCTCAATTCTGAGTGAACTTTAGGTGTAAACCCTATACATGACAACAAGTGTGAAGTGTTAAAATGGCAAAAAGGTGCCATACTGGTGTCCTAATTTTTAGTACTTTTCTTTTTAATTATTTTAAAAATGTAAGGACTTGGATTTCAAGGGAGGGGTCAGTGAGTGAACCTACCTAATTTTGGGTGAGGAATCCATTTCTGTAATAATATTTATGGATTTCTCACTCCTTCTTTTGTTAATTGAGATATTCTTATTTTTTTATAGTTTTGTGTTGCTATGACAGGTTTCTCTGTACATAGTAGCAAGCTGACAAGTATGAAAACACCTGGGCCTGGTTACTTTGGAACCTTTAGTTTAAAGGATATTTTGCCCAAAGATAATATGTATATAAAATACACAGTGGAGTGGCAGGGAATTGTAACCAAGCTTCCAGGAAAGAGAAAGCATAATAAGACTCAATGGTATAGTTTAAATCCTTGGGGTATCTGTTTGGGAAGTGCACTGATGGGTTAAGCCTGTATACTGGGGTTATAAGGTTGTTCAGCAGTTTAAATTGATAAAAAAGGGTTGAGGACAGATATTATTAATCAGAATAAAGCTATAAATAACTTAATTATCTCTTATAAGTATTTGATTACCTTGGCACGGTGTCTGGATGTAAATATAACTGGGTCTTTGGGTATCAATATCCTCACAAAAGCTCTTTGTTTATAGCTTTTGGAGTCCCAATATTGTCTTTCTGAGGGGTACAGGGGCTCAAAAGGGCCAGAAACTGAGGCTAGCAGGGGAACTAGTGTTAGCCTTTCACGTCTTCTTGCTGTTTTAGCACGGGTAACATTGAATTCCAAAGGGTGTGTAAATTATTCCACTTTATAATTGATGTGTGGACGTGTGAATAACACTAATCTGTCCCTTTCATTTATTAATTCAATTAATTATCCTTATTGAATTTTCCCAGAAATTAAGTAACTATTTTAATAGACATTCCTATGGATATTCTGATGTCAGGTGATTTATCATTATGTATTAACTAATTGAAATAAATTCATAATATTGATTTTACTCCTTATTTTCAAATTTGGTTGATTAACTAAAAAAATTACTTAAAAATATAATTGATGGGTATTCATGTAATATTTTTACATCATTACTTTTCTTTGTATGTCACAAAGATATTGATTTCTCAAAATTCTCATAATATTATATTAAAGTATTTTAATATATTTTTAGAAGTAGTCATTATCTTATTTTCGAAATTTTTGGTACTTTGAATTATATTTAATAAAAATTACATATAATATTTCTTTAGTTATTTTTATATAATCTTATGTATTTTTAAACTATCTACTATCCACAGGAAAATTTATTACATATTTAGAATGTTCCCATGAAGGTTGTAGCATGTTTACATGGTACCTAGGTTTCTCAGGCCGCCTGTCACTTTGTCAACCCTTAGTCCTACAGCTGCATACTTGTCAAAGGCCCAGGGGTGCGTACACGGCTTTGACAGGGTGACAGTTCTGTAGCTCAGCCACGCAAGGGTGTATTTGCTGCCGCAGCTGCATGTGGCAATTGTGACAGAACATGTTCCCGTCTGTAACTCCTAAAATATACACAACACCTCAATTCTGACTGAATTTTAGGTGTAAAATCTATACGTGAAAATACATTTGAAATATTTAATTGGCCAAAAAGTTCAATAGTTTTGCCATGGTATTTTGGTCTTTCTTTCTTTAATTATTTAAAATTATAAGGGCTTGGATTACAAGGGTGGGTTCAGTGAGTGACCCTACCTAATTTTGGATGGAGAAACCACTTTTGCAATGTTTTTTTATGGTTTTCCTACTCATTCTTAGGTTAATTTTATTATTATTATTTTGATTTTATTGCTGTTACTTATGCATCTTGATCTCCAATAGTAGCAAGCTGACATTCCCCCACTCCAAGATATTTCCATATCTGAAAACAAATCTGGAGCATGTTGGGAATAACTTAATTCCATGCGTGTTTCAGTTCCTTTTGCTAGCTCTGTAGTTTCTAAGATTTATTGGTCCATCAGGTATATGATTCTCTGGTAACCATTCACCTTTTTCTTCATATTCTCCTTTGTATCTTTTATCTGTCTAGATAAAAAGAGTACTGGTTTCTCCACTGGTTTGTCTTCTTCTATTCTTTCTTGATGTAGAGAAGCTCCTAAACCTTCCATAAAGGCTTCAATGTAAAGTTTAAAGGGCTTGGATTAATCTGATTGAATGAGTTAAGGAGTAGAGGTCATAGCTATTTTTAGTTCCTCATAGTTTTTCAATCTCTCATGTGTCATTTCAAAGATATTGTTATTGTTGCATATTTCATACAGACTTATAGTTAGCATAGAAAACTTTGGTATGTATTGTCTGTAGTAACTACAAAAACTAATGAAAGACAGTAGCTCTTTTTTATTTTGAGGCATGGGTCTGTTCATGACAGCAGCTAACTTATTGTGATCAGCAGATAAAGCTAGACCAGAGACTATATGCCCTAGGGATTTCAATTCTCCATATCCAAAGTTGCATTTCTTCATGGTTATTTTAATCCTACTTTGGAGATAGTTTGGAGTACTAATCTTATTTGGCTGACATTAATATCCCAATCATCATAATTTATGATAACATCATCTATATATACCATCATCCATCCTTGTCTGATTTATTTACCTAGAACTGTATCCATTGGTCTCTGGAAGTGTGATGGGGAATTCTTTATACCAAAGGGCACCCTGTGATATTCATATATTCCCAAATGACAGATTATTCTCATAAACTTTCTGCTTTCTGGTATTATAGGTATCTGGTGGAAACCTTTAAGCATATCCATAGTAGTGATATATTTGGCCTTGGACAAGTTATGTAGAGCATGATCAAATCCAGGGTATAGGATAATAATATGCCTGAGTATAATGATTCAGCATTCTGAAGTCTCCTACCATTTTTGACTTGTCATTATGCCAAGCTATGATTGCAGGTGTGGTCACATCTACCTGCTTATTGTGCCCTACTTTCCTTAATACTTGTAAGTTTATCAGTTCATGGATATGATCTTCAAGAGCTATTCAAGACTTAGAACTAGAGGAATAAGCAGGTCTTCTTAAGTTTGGAGGATAAGGAGGCTTAATAGTCAATATTAATACCAAGTCATGTCCTTTGATATCACCAATAGGATGATATTTAGTACAAAAAGCATTTTGGTTCTAAAAGTAGAGTGTCAATATATCTTTCTTCTGTTCCTCAGAAATTTCCATATTTAGAGGTGCCTGAGAGAAGTATTCTTGATTAAAATCTTCTTGCTTTTGATAAGTGGAAGAGGAGATGTTAGATTGGATGATGCATATCTTAAACTTCTTGTCCCAATTACAACCAACTGTAAATTGTCTGCCTTTACTCTGGAACACATCTATACCATATAGACATAGATCACAATTACCTATTATCAGGTAGTCACATAATTGGTTGAGAAATACCACAAATTCCACTTGTATTCTCAAAGATCATTTAGTATGGGGTAATATTATAGGAGCAGTCCATACTCCAATAGCATTCATGGTAGAGTTGCAAGAGCTAAACTTGGCTTTTGGGATGGGAAGAAGGGTATCTTTCCTATTGGGATCCCATTTGCTTAAGAATTCAGTACAGACACATGAGCAGAAAGCTTCACTATCCAGTAATAACCCTTTAGGTCTGTCTCTGTACAATCCTGTTGCATAGCATGTTTGACCAGTAGTATAACTCTTACTACTCATAGGTTTAACTCTTAATGGTTTAACGTCTGTGATAAGTCTAGGAATTATGGTAGGATCCCATCTTTGGGGCAAACTAGATATTGATTTCTATATAAGTGCCTATATCTCTTTCTATAAAATTAACAGGGTTGGTCAGGATCAAGTCAAATTCAGAAAGGGATCCTTCATTATCAGCTATATCTTCATAGTTCTTATTCCCTTCAACCTTCTGCTCCCCTTCCAATACTGCTATCTTTCTTTTTGGTAATGGGAAATATTGTCTCATATGCCCTATCTTTTTACAATTTCAACAAGTTCAAGGCATTCTCTCTTTGTCCCTGTTCTCATTAGGTTTCTTATATCAGAGGTATTGATCAGAGGGTTTTTTTTCTGGTTTTGTTAATCTTGAAGTTCTCTTTAGGTCTAGAAGGATCCTTCTTGTCTAACCCATTCATGTCTATTACTTCTTCTAACACATTGATTAGAGTTGGTAAGTAAGCATCCATACTCATCCTGCATCTTACACTATGGTTAAGATTTCCAGGACAAAAGTTGAGTATTCTTTCATTTACTTCCTCTTTATCATCATCTGGATAGAAGCTATCTAGTCTTTCCTTCTGTTCCAAACACCATTTTAGAGGCTTATCCTTGGAGGGGTCAAATGAGGAATTTTAGAAAGTTTTCATCATTTTTCTTTTCCACATTCTAGAACCCAATTGTTCTTTAATTAGAATTTTACATGAATTCCATGATAAGGATCCTACTTCTTTTCTTTTAATGATAAAACAGTATGAAGCTACTCCCCCAAATAGTCTGTGCAGCCTGACTACAACTATAGCTTCTGGTAAGTCATAAGAGTTAATAGTATAGTCAATAAATTTAATGAAATTTATATGATTGTATTCTCCTTCACTGGAGAACTCAGGCCATTCAGACTTTGGGGGTTAAGGTTTGAGGGCTTGTTCCATCTCAGTAGAAGGACTAGCCTGAAGGTGTAACTCCTATGAATTCCTAGTAAGGGTGGTGCATAAGGAGTAATTGTTTGTCTTGCAAGTTTTGGTTCCTCTGTGGTGATCCCCAAGGGGTTGATCAAAAAGAATTTTAAGTATCTAAGATCATTCTTGATCAGATTAAGTTGCATTTCCACTTTATTATTAAGCAGATCTCTTTTCTCACTATGGGACAGAATGGAGCTGTTAGTGGTAGTTACCGATTACTATTTTAAAGGTTTAAAAGACATAATAAAATCTCCTTGGATACCTCATGACATATTCTCAATTGTTTGAGTCTGTGTGATTTTACCTTGATTAATTGTCTCCAATAATTGTTCTGTATTCTCTTTAATATCTTCCATTCTTGCGGTTTTTGTTTGGTTATCAATAAATTTGGCCACTACTGAGGTTAATTTATCCATCTGGGTATAAACATGTCCAAATTTCCAAAAACAATCTTGAAATTATGGCGGATATCATTATAAAAGGAAGTAATAACATTAGAGGTTGTTTTAGAAAAGTTACTGGGTTCAGAATTAGAGGCTAATTGTTTTACACCTTTTTCCACTTTTGAGCTAAGGATATTATCTAATCCCAATCATTCTTTCCCTCGGCTTTTTATGGGAAGAAAATCTCTTCTTTACTGATCCTTTGCCTTTCAGTTGGGCTAATTGATCCCAAGGATTCCACTTTTCTACGTAGGATTCTACCTCTTTCCTTGGAATCATTTTCTGAAGAGCTATCTGGGTAGCTTTTGCCTGGGAGATTATCTTTTTCTTGGATACCATGTCCTCTTTTTCTTGGGCTTCTTTGAAATCTTCCCAATATTTCACCTGCTCTCTGACTAAGTCCTTGATCCTGGCTTCCTTGGCCAGATTCTGCTGGGGTGGCTGCAGGGAATCTTCTTGTACTGAAGGGGGGCTTAATTCTACTAACTTCTCCAGCTCTAGGTTAAGGGAGGGCAGAAGTACTTGGGGCTGTTCCTTGTCCATCAAAATTTTGTTCACGGGTTCCAGTCCCCTCATGGTTGTCATTATTGGTGGTCTCACAGTTGCTGGGGGCTCCTGGAAAAGATCCATAGGGGGGAATTCTCCCTGAGGCTCTTGTGTTACATCTATTTATATTGAATAAAATTTTTATAAGTAACTTCTACAGAAAAAAACCATAAAAATAAGTTTATTTAAAACCCACTTAATTTGATATTCAAAGGTACCAGGACTTTATTGGGATTAAATTGGTCCTTAATAGGTAATCCTCTGGGGTCTTGGTGTGTTCCAATGAGGTTGTCACCTGTCCAATCAATATTTTCAGGGCTTCCAGAGATATCTGGGAATTCTTGATCCAATAAATCAGTTTCAGTGTCTGTGGTTTCTGGTATAGGAGGGTTCACTGATGGTCAAAGTCTATTTTATTGGTTAATAAAATATATTATTATTATTTTAATAAAAATAATATGGTAATACAAGTTTTATTTTTACTTTTATATTTTAAAAGTAATTTATACAGTATTTCTTCCAAGCTTTATGTTTCCTTAATAGGGCCTGGAAGTTGATAGGCCTCTCAAGATCTTCTTGTTGAAGGAGTTTATCTAATTTTTTACGTGCAGAAGAGATATTAAGTTGCTCAGCTTCAGTTAAAGCTTCCCAGTCATTTGGTTTATAATTTTTAATATATTCTTCTTTTTTTTCTTTGAAAGATTTGAATGATAGATTATTAATTCTTCCTTGGTTTTCAGATCCACTGCAAAAGAATTTAATGATGAATCACGGTTAAAAATTCAGATAAATTTATCTTTGATTTAATTTTATGTGAAATTTCCAGTCCAAGGTATTAAATATAATAAAATAGAATATTTCCTGGCCAGACCCCCAATTTTCAGCCTCTTGGATGCCATGATCCCCGCTATCCTTTAGCTACCAGAGGTGATGGAATAACTAATGAATAAATTATTCAAAAAATGCAGCAAAAATCTGATAAAATATTTGGAGAAAGCTTACTTCCAGGTTAGTTGGTTTGGATTTGGTTTTTTGTTATAAATCAATATAAAAAAATTGTAAGTCATGGGTATTCATGAAATATTTTAAAATCATTGGTTTTCTTAGTATGTCACGAGAATATTGATGTCTAGAAATTCTTGTAATATTATATGAAAGTATTTCAATATATTTTTACAAGTAGTCATTATCTTATTTTTGAAGTTATTGGTACTTTGAATTATATTTAATAAAAATTAAGTATTAAGGGTATTTAGGTATTTTTAAATAATTTTATGTATTTTTAGACTATCTACTATAAGCAGGAACATTTATTACATATAAAGAATGTTCCTGTGTAGGTTGTAGCATTTTTACATGGTAGCTAGGTTTCTCAGGCCTCCTGTTCCTTTTTCAACCTGTAGTCCTGCGGCTACGTACTTGTCAGGGGCCCGGGGCTGTGTACATGGCTTTTTCAGAGTGACAGTTCTGTAGCTCAGCAGCGCGCAGGTGTATTGGCTGCCACGGCTTCTGGCAGGAATGGTGACAGAACAGATTTCCATCTGTAACTCCTAAAATATACACAACACCTCAATATTTACTGAATTTTAAGTGTGAAACCTATACGTGACAATACATGTGAAGTATATAGTTGGCCAAAAAGCTCAATATTTGTGCCGTTGTATTTTCTTTCTTTCCTTAATTATTTAAAAATATAAGCAGTTGGATTTCAAGGGTGGGGTCAGTGAGTGACCCCACCTAATTTTGGGTGGAAAGTCCATTTTTGGAATAATATTTTTGGTTTCCTACTCCTTCTCAGGTTAATGTTATGATTATTATTTTTATTTTATTTCTTTAACTTTTGCAGCTTTCTCTGCAATTGAAACAAGCTGAAAGAGAGAATTTCCAGCTCTGTGGAAAATATCAAAATAAAATAAAAGGATAAAAGCCACCCAAAGAGTCATTGGGGCATTTGGAAGGCTGGGAGCATTGATCATTTCAATAATGGATTGGGAATTGACTTTTCATTGAAATTTTTGACGCCAGAGATCAATTTTGAGCTTCTTCAACATTCTGGACACACCACAGAGTTCCAGTTTTGGTTGGGAGTACCTTGATTCCACATCTGAAAAGAGTAAAGATTCATGGGGACCAGGAAGTTCCAAACCATTTTTGTCCTCCTGAGTAACAACAGCCCCAACAGATCGATAACTGGAATCAACAGACAGCTTGATTTTGCCAGCTTCAGGTCCATAAGTGATCTTTTTCAATATGATGTCTTTTCCAAAAATTCTTTTGAGCATCTGAAATGATTGTTTGCAGGCTTGGGTCCAAATCTATTTTTTCAGCTCTCTGATACCAGGAAACTTGCAGCCATTTGGCTACAGAGAGTGAGAAAAATGCTGGAATACTAACATTCCAAAAAAAAAACACTGAAAGAGGTCAAAAAATAAGTATTTCAAGAGCTGGTGCCCGTTTTAATTGGTTTGGTTAAAAGGGTTTTCAATATGTTATAAAAAGAGGGTCCACAGTATTATACTACTGGGGATCTTTATAGCCAACAAACTATTTTCAAGGGGCCTCCTCAGGCAGTTTAATAAGCTTGGAATAAATGATGGGTGCATTATAAGCACTTACCCACTCTTATGGCTGGGCAAAAAAGCACAATGGCTAATGAAGGAAGAGAAAACACTTACTCTGAGCAAGTTTTTCACAGAAATCCTGCAAAGATTTGGGTAAACTTTTTCAGAGCATTTGAGGTTGATGAATTGACTATACTATAATGAATTGGGTTGATTTTTTTAAGAAATAATAGTAATAATACTACAGACTAAGTCATAAATCACTTGCTTATCTCCCTATAAGCACTTGATCAACAATGACATGGTGTCTGATTAATAATAATAATTCCTGGTAAACTGCTGGGGAATAATAGATCCACAGAGGTCTGTATAAATACCTTTTGGGGTGATAATGATCTTCCAAGGCCACGTAGAGAGGGTTCTGCTCATGGAATGAGGCTGATAGTCCATTCAGGGAAAGTTTAGCACGTTCACTTGTTTCTTTGAATCAGCTTTTCTCAGACCAGCTGGATTTCTTTACTATTTTAGCCATGGGAGTTGTTAATCTTTTAATGTTTTAATTCCAATCATTCTGCACTTATCCTTCATTTTTACTATTGATATTTGTTTCAAGAACACAGATGTGGATATTTATTCATTTTCCATCATCTGATCAGCACATAGGTAGTTTATAATAATTTGTAAGGCTAATCCTTGTGGTGTTTTGTGGTCTTCAAAGATCAGGATCTGTCTGTTTTGTGGTAACCTTCAATTTTTTATTTATTATTTAAAGAATTTTTAAATTAATTATATAATATTTTTTTTAAGATTTGAAGGTTTTTAGACCTTTTGCAATGCATATGTCATCTTATTACATATGCCAGTTAAACCTTACTAGGTTGTAGCTCCTCTGATAGGTACCTGCTTGTCAGATTTTCCACAACCAGTCTTTACCCGGGGATTTGTCCATTCAGATGTGAACAGGGGAGGATCTGCTGCATTCATGGAAAACTTGGCTGCCCGCCAGACTTCTGTACACAGGAGTTTGATGCGTAGGGGTTGTATAGCAAAACAGGGCTGCACGCAGGAATTGTGACTTAACCAATTTCTGTGTGTCATTCCTAAAATATACACAACAACTCAATTTTGTTTGAATACTAGTTGTGAAACCTATACGTGACAATACATGTGAAATATCAAATTAGCCAAAAAGTGCCATATTGGTGCCATGACTTTTTTGTCAATTTTTATTTAATTATTTATAATATGAAGGTGTCATATTTCAAGGGTGGGGTCAGCAAGGCAACCTACCTTATTGTGGGTGGGGAATCAATTTCTGCAAAAATATTTATGGATTTCCCGCTCCTTTATATTGTATTTATTTCATTTTTTATTTTTGTCTTTATTTTCTGTTTTTGTTACTTTTTGTTGGCTGAAGACTCCAAACTTGATCACCTAGCTGATGATGTTTGATAGGCATCCTCTGCAGTTGAGCATTTGCATCTGCAGGCTTGACCTCTAGGTTTTCTATGACTACATTGTCTGACATTTGACTCCAATTCCAAAATCCAGTGGCCCAATATGTCTCTTCCCTCTCTATATCTTTCTCTTCTGTTTCTTCTCTCTTCATCTCTTTCTTCCTTCTATCCTTCTTATATCTTGTCTCTCCATCAATCTTAGCTCTCAGGTTTGCCCTCAAAGACCTCAGCAGAAATCCCAAATCTCCAGAGGAGCACAAAGTGACTAAGGAGGAGGTATTGATTCATTCCCTCCACACTTCTCATCTTTCTCTTCTGTCTCACTCTCTATTCTATTCTATCTTTGTTATTGCTTCCATACTCATGTCTCTCACATTGATGGTCCTACCAACTAAGGTCCTTGCTTTCATTTTCCCCCACTCTGTTTGAGCTATCTACACTGCTGGTCCGAACCTTTCTCTGATCTACGGATACCTTTTATTGTTACTACTTTTGAAGCTGTGCTGCAGTAAAGATTTTCATTATCTCTTACACTTTCAAAGTTTTCTCTGTACATAGTAGCAAGCTGACATTCCCCCACCCCAAGATATGTCTATATCAGAAGAAAATATTGGGTCTAATTTCTCCTGTTGGATCTGTAATTTCTCAGGTGTATAGGTCCATCTGGGGAATTGTTGTCAGGAAACAACTCATCCTTATTGGGTGACTCTCTTTCATACCTCAGCAGGTAAATTCTGGCTCCTTTTCCATTTATCCTTTGTTTCTTATCCTTGAGTATCACTTAATTTCCCTTTGTCTTTTTCAGGATCATCTGCAACAGGTATCTCTGGTGAAGGAGTATGTTCTCCTTCTCTAGGATGGTAGTTTTTGATGAGAATTACTGGGAAGATGGGGTGTTTCATGGAAATTTGATCAATGAGGATTACTTCTACAGCATTCCTAACATGTACCTTTTTTTGATGGTAAAGGGCCCAAAAATAGCTGTTCCCAGCTTCCTGTTTCCAGCTAGGTTAGTAAAATTGTTGATAGAAACTAAGAATTGATCACCAATTTCGAAATCAGGTTCTCTTTGAGTGTTCTCACATCTCTGTTAGTTGTATTCAAAGGCATCTTTAACACACTCAGAAGCATGTTTGTTGGGTACATCTATCATTTTTTTGAAATAAATTGATTTTTTTATGAATATTGGTTAGCTACTGGTGGAGGTATCCTTGGGTAACTTAGGAATACATCTTATTTCCATTATATAGGGTGATTCCTTAGTAGGAGGGTGTCTTCTACTATCATAAGCCATTTCTAGTGCTGGTAGAAGGCTAACCCAATCATGGCAGTAACCATCAGTATTCTTGTATTCTAGACCAAAGAATCAGAACCTTCTTAGCATATCTTCCAAGGTCTGGATCATTCTTTTAGCTATTTCATATTTCTGGGGATGATAAGCTGCAGAAAATTCTATGTTAGTTCCTAAAATCTTGTGCAGATTTCTCCAAAATTTGGAGGTAAACTTAGGATCCCTATCACTGAAAATGATTTTATGAACTCCTACGTTTCTATGAGTCTGTTCCAGGATAGCAGTGCTACTTCCATGGCAGTATCATCCTTATGGTTATGCAGAAACTTTGTTTTCTTGGAAAAACTACCTACTATGACTAGGACTGAGTTATAGGAATAAGCTCCTCCAGGAGGTAATCTGGTTACAAATTCCATATTTTTAATTTCCCACCTCTTCTTTGGTTCAGTTATCTTTTGAAGGAGACCAAACCTTTTTCCAGTATTTCTATTAGACTTCTGGCAAGTTTCACAGCTAGAAACATATTTGATGGTGGAGACTCTCCAACTGATCCACCAAGCCATTTGTTTGAATTTTTCTAAATTTATATCATTAGATAAATGACAAGATGAAAATTTATCATGACACTCAGGTAAGACAAGTTTTATGTGTTCTTATTTGGTTAGGACTCTAACACTTGAATTTTGAATCCTGTAGTATACCAGACCATTCCATATGGTGAACCTTCCAGCTTTTTAAGGCTTTAGGAGAGTTTCAGGAACCTGTTAACTAGTTCAGATTGTGGTGAGGTACTTCCCATAATTTTGATGAGAGTCTTCAGGTGAGAGCTGTAAGCTTTGTTGATTGAGTTGAACCCGGATTCATTGAGTTCAAAAATGTGGATTCATAGGATGGGGTCTTCAAGATTAAGCATATCAAGGTTTATTATACAAAATATGTCATTGTCCTCTTGATCATGATCAGGATTGCTTGGATTGTTGGGTAGAGCATTCCTGCTTCAGCTATCAGCATTCTGATGTTTAACTCCAGCTTGATGCACCATATTCATTTTGCCTCTATATTTTTGTATGGATATCTGCCACCTTAACATGTGTCTACTAGGATTCATTAAATAAATTAGAGTCCTGAAAGCATTGCAGTCAACAATTAAGGTAAAATTGGTTCTGTTGAGATATGATCTATGCTTTCATGCAGTCTTCAGGACCTCAGTCCCTGCATGCTTGTAGTTGGTTACTCATTCATCATATGTCCTCACAAAGTGACATTGTCATTGACCTCTACAAGCATATCTTGATCACTGGGAAGCAAGCGTCCTTAGTATAGTTGGTAGTACACTTGCCATGCACATGAGAGACCTGGGTTCAATTCCCAGAGGACACATGTTATTTTCACATTCTTACAGGTTCCTTCCAAATAATAATGTAGTTTCTCCAGATCCCATACTAACGCAAGACATTCCATTTGGCTTTCTTCATAAATTTTCTCAGTATCCTTGAATTGTCTGGATATTAAGATTATAGGTTTTTCCACTGGTTTTGCATCTTCCACAACTTATTGGTGTAAAGCAGCTCCTAGTCCTTCCATACTAGCATCTTTATAGAGCTTGAAAGTTGGAGAGTGGTCTTTTTGAATCAAAAATGGAGCTATAGTCATAGCTATTTTGAGTTTCTCATAATTCTTTAGTCTTTCATTAGTCATCTCAAACAATTTTTTGTTGTTGCAGATTTCATAAAAACACTTGGTAAGAAGGGCAAACTTAGGTATTTGCTTCCTATATTAGCTGCAAAAACTGACAAAAGATAGAATTTCAGTTTTATTCTGGGGCAAGGGCCTATTCATAACAGCTTCTATCTTGCTTTGGTCATCAATTACAGTTATTCCAGAAACAATATGTCCTAAGGCTCTGAGTTCTCCATAACCAAAGTTACACTTTTTCATTGATACTTTCAATCCCACAGAAGAGATAGATCTGAGGACTAGCCTTAGTTTATCCATGTGTGTATTCCAGTCATCAGAGGAAATGATAACATCATCATTGTATACCATCATCTTTCCTTGTCTGATGAATAATCCTAAGACCGGTCCTCTCATCCTCTGGAAGTGTGAAGGATAATTTTTGATACCAAACAGAATCCTTAGATACTCATCAATTCCAAAATTAAATATAATTATCATAAATTTTTGGCTATCAGGGATTTTAGGCATCTGGTAAACCCTTCAGCATATCAATAGTACTGATATACTTAGCCTTTGAAAGGTTTCTCAAAGCATGTTCAATCCTTGGGATAGGATAATAGTCAGCTTGGGTATAGTTATTCATAATCCTAAATTCTCCAACCATTCTATACTTGTCATTGTGCCAAGCTATGATTAATGGAGTAGTAATGTCAACCTGTTCATTATGTTCTACTTTCCTTAAAACTTTTAGTTCAATTAACTCTTGGATATGAGTTTCTAGAGATGCTCTAGACTTTGGACTAGAAGTGTAAGCTGGTCTCCTTAGGTTGGGGGGGTAAGGAGGTCTAATGATCAAGATTAAAATCATTCCATGTCCTTTGATGTTACTAATAGGGTGACCCTTGGTACAGAAAGCATTCTGGTTTTAAAAGAAAACTTGTAGAATATCCCATTTTTGGTCTTCACTGAGCAGAGAATTCAAAGTTGCTTGGGAGAATTATTCTTGGCTCAAGCTATCCGATTCTTTCTCATAGGTTGAATCATCAGTCTGAGCATTGACATTGCATATTTGGAAATTCTCATTCCAGTCTCCTCCTATATTAAAGTATCTACCTTTACTTTGGAATGCATCTATACCTTACAATCAAAGAGAATCATTTCCTAGAATGAATTAATCACACTCCATTTTTAAGAACCACAAATTAAATTTTCAGTTTGATTTATCCTTTTGAGTGAGGTAGTATGATATCAGAAGACCATACTCCAATAGCATTGAGGGAAGAGTTAAAACTGCTAAACTTAGCCTGAGGTACTGGTAATAAGTTCATTCTTCAATTAGGATTTTTCTTTTCCAAATAGGTTGAACCAACACAAGAGAAAAAGGCTCCACTATCTAAGATTAAACTCACTGGGTAACCTTGCATTAAATCAGTAGCATATCATGTTTTTCCAGAAGTGTAAATTTTACTGGAAGAAGTTTTTAGGGTCAAGGTTTTAGCTTCAGAGACATGGTGAATCTTTATATTGGGATTCCATTTCTGTTGGAAATTGGAATCTTAATTGACAGAGTTTATGTCCGGGGAAGATTCTCTACTTCATTCAATAAAATTTATGGTTTTAGTAATCATTAATTCACAATCAGAGAGTGATCCAACAGTGTCATCAAATTGGGGGTCAGGATTATTATCATACTCTTCTCCCTCAACAGGCCTAATCTTTCTTCTGGGTTGAGGACAGTCGGGTCTTACATGTCCTTTTGTGTTGCAATTCCAGAATGCCTTTTCCTTTGTCTCTGGATTTTTCTTGACTTCCAAACTTGAGAAATTAAAGGCAGTGGAATGTTTGGTCCTAACAGCATATTCCTCCTTACTCCTAATATTCTGTTCCCTGGGTCCATTGAATTTCTTTTCAAGACCATTCATATAAATAGTTTATTTTAATACTCCTATCAAGGTAGAGAGGTCATATTTCATGGGCATCCTGCACCTTACACTATGGTTGAGCTGTCTGGAATATAAGTTGAGAAGTCTCTCATTAACCCCCTTCTTTGTCATCATTGGGGCAAAAGCAATCCAATATCCTTTTCTGATCAAGGCACCATTTGTGAGGTTTGTCCTTGGATGGATCAAACTTTGAATTTTCAAAATTCTTCATCATTTTTCTTTTCCAAATCCTGGAACCAAATTTTTCTTTGATAAATTCTTTTCATGAATTCCAGGAAAAAGATCCAACTTCTTCTCTCTCATTAATGAACCAATCAAGAGCTACTCCTTCAAAAAATCTGGGTAATCTGACCACAGCTATGGTATCAGGGATTTCATAACAGGCAAGATTGTATTCAATAAACTAAACAGAAGACTTTAAAAAAAAGTCAGAGAGATGAAGAAGTACTCTTAGATCATCAACAATGGAAAAGGAAATGGAGATAATGAGAAAAATACCAACAGGTTGGACTATGTTCAAGACAGAGGAGAGGAGATGAGCACACAAAGAACAGATGAGAAACGAGTAGACAGAAAGGAGACTACAACCCGCAACACTAGACTGTCAGAGCTTTCCAACTTGTATATTCTTGAGGAGAAGACTCTTACCAGGCAACAATTATTGGAAGAGGAGATTCAACTGGAGAGATAATATTGGGAATTTGAGATGAGACCCAGAGTGAATTTGAGATGAGGTTGATATTTTGCAATGAGAATAGATTAGAAGTTGTAGGGAAGTTGGGTTGAGTATATTTTAAGTTGTCAGTGATGCAACACAAACTCGCAGAAACCTTGCCAGTGAATATACTCCATTCTCAGCTCTCAGTCTTTACAATCTTGAGTAGGAGAGGGGGGGGGGAAATATTTGAAAGGACCTCATCACCACAACCACTTTGTTGTTGATACACAAGAGATTCACTTGATCACTTCATCTGACTGATTCTTCCATTTTCCTCTCAACTCCCTCAACTCAACTCTCATCTTCAACTTTACTTTGTCAACTTCTCTATTGTTTTTTTCCTCTAAGCCTACACATCTTGACTCATCCAATCCCTTGAACAAGATTCACCTACCTTGCCTCTGTGCCCAGTGAGATATTACTCTCCTTCTTGTCTCATGTTTCTTTTTCTTCCCTTATTGACTTTTGGGTGTTCAGTCCTCCCTGATTCACATCACATCACTAGTCTCCCTCAACCTTGCTTTCATCTTCATCAACTCGCCTCACTTCAATAGGTTGCCTCTCTTCAATCTTGTCCGTGCTCCACATCCATCAGTCACCATATCAGTCAACTCATATCGCACCCTCAATGCCTGATGTTTGTAGAGTCATTCTCTCTTATATCTTGATCTTTGTTTTTCCATTTCCTGATGTTTCATTGTCTTGTTTACTGCACTAGTTCTCAGTTTTAAGTTCAATCAATTCAGTTCTTTAACACGGTTAAAAGCCAAAAGGGAAACAAATCTACCAACGCTCAATTCTCTAGGTCCAGATGGCAAACCTAATAACTGAGAAATGACCACAGGCTCAATCTCCGAGGGATTTTGGTAGGCTATGCTGAAGACTTCTCTTGACACCATTCCTAGACTCAGTGAAGATAATTATGGCGTGTGGAAGGACAAGAGGGACGCCATATTGGACGTTTGGGGATGATCCAAACCTATCAACAATTCTGATTCGGTTCTGGATAACAACGTCAATGATGAAATCAAACTGTTAATCATCTCAAGACTCAAAGCATCTACGCGTGATAACATAGTCACTCCTCAAAACAAAAATTTGGAGAAATTGCTGTGGAAGGCAATCATCAACAAATACGCCTTGTCTCAAGCATCAAATTGTGCCTGGATTTTCAACAACTTCCTCTATCTGAGATTCATACCTGATGAGATCAAAAACTTCATCACTAAAGCTAAATTATGTCTCAAGAAGATGTCTGAAGTTGGTATTGTGCTGCCAAATGACATTCTGGCTTACCTCATGTTATTCAAATTTCCCAAAGCCATGAAGGATTTCAAGCGGCAGATCATGCATATGGATAAGGAGCTCACTGTCAATTATGTTTTTAATCACCTAAACCAACTCAACAACAAGGCTAAGGCGCAGATAACTTGAGATAACCAAAAATAAAGGACTGAAGTTGCTCTCATCAATTCAAAACCTATTACAGGTAACAAGCAAGGGGAAAGTCAGAGGTGTACTGAAGGAAATCATAATCCGAAGCAAGACAAACACCACTCAGCTGACAACTGTTGGCATTTGCATCCCAAAGTAGCTCCTGATTGGTGGAAGGAGGAGCAAGCGAAATGGAAGTTTCAAAAAAACCAGTCAAAAACCAGTCCTGTTGCGCATTATCTCGCTCTTTGGTCAACTTGGATCAATCATGGGGATCTGAGATCCAAATTCATTCTTGATAGCGGGGCCTCTATACATATGATCAAAAACAGTCGTTACTTCAAGGAGATGGCACATTATGCAGAACAGTCAATTAAAACCGGAAAAGAAGGATCTGAACTTGAAATTAAGGGACAAGGCACGGTGGAACTCATGTGGGACAATTTCACTCTCAAATTATCCAACATTTTCTACGTACCTAGCTTGACAATCAACTTGATAAGTGCGGGAGCCCTGAATCAAGCTGGGTGTTCAATTCAAGCTAGCAAGAATCAATTCTATGTATCCAAGAATGGCCATAAGGTGTTTGGAGGAACTATAGTCAACAATCTGTATGCTTTTGAAACACCTCGATTTAACCATATGTTACTCTCTGATTGATACGCCAATGTAACGTGGACCGCGGAAGAAGAGCTTCTCAAAATTAATTGCAATCATGGACATGCTGCAATTTTGAGACTTGAAACCGCAACAAAACATATCCCATCAGAGGTAAAACGGAACTTTGAGTGTGTTGACTGGGTTAAAAGCATGATAACAAAATCACCATTCAAAGAAAACTCAAGAAGGGAAAACCGGGAGTTTGAAATTATTCATTTGGATCTTGTGGGGCCCCTCAAGACATTATCAAAGGGAGGCCATCCTTTCTTCCTAACCTTGGTAGACAGTGCATCTGGCTATATCGGTGCCTTTCCACTAGGTTCAAAGGAGGAGACTCCTGATGTTATTGTCAATCTTCTGGAAAAAGAACGCCAAAGCAGAGGCTATTTTCCATCCAAAGTCTGTTCCAACGGCGGTTCAGAATTTGTCAATCACAAACTTCAAGCATTCTACGATGAAAATCACATCAAACAGGTCATCTCTGAACCCTATCACCCTGAGCACAATGGAAAGGCTGCGAGGGCAAATAGAAAAATTATCAAATCAACCAGGACAATCCTCAAAGATGCACAGCTACCGGCGAAGCCATGGCCCAAGGTTATCAAATCAAGCGCACTGATGCTTAATCAAATCCCTAGAGAAGATCACCCGGATTTGCTGTGGTCTCGAATACATGGCTTTCAACTTCTAGCCTCTTACCTGAAACCCATAGGTAGTCCTTGTGTCTACTTGCTCAATCGTTGGGAAAAGGGATACAAGTTCAAAGAAAAAGGAGAGGAGGGAATCTTAGTAGGCTTCAATCCCATTTTTTGGTCATACCATATCCTTACTAAATCGCAATCTATTATTTCTTCAAAACATGTGAAGTTCTTGAAGATGTCTAATCCTATGCATTCAATACTGTCAATCTCCTCCAATGATGGAGTCTGTGGCTCTAAACCCTCTGAATCTCAACTTGTTGACTAGTCTTGTGCAATCAAACAAGCTACTAGAGACAACCCCGCTTTCTCCAAATATAGGACAATGCCAGAAGACAAATCCCCTTCAGAATCAGAGAATAGTCTCTCATTGGATCCAGATTCATCAGAATCAGAAAGACCTAATGTCAGCTCAGAGGACTCACCTCAGCCTTCACCTCCTTGCATTTCTCTGCAAGTAAGTCAACGCACTAGAACCCTCAGAGACCGCTCAACCATTCAGCCACCTTGTCGATACGGCTTCTTCCATTGCTATGAGCCTAAAAGCTATGAAGATGTGATCAGGTGTGAAGAAAGCAACAAATGTATTGTTGCTATGGACGGTGAGCTTTTGTCCATTGAATCCTTCAACGTCTGGGAGGAATATGAAGGGCCTGAACCCTTGAATCCTCTGCGGACTACATGGATCTAAAAATTGAAAGAAAATTGTCATGGCAATCCAATCGCGCCTTTGCGTACAAGGCTTTAGTCAAATTGAGGGCTTGGATTACTTCGACACGTTTTCTCCGACAGGAAAACTGTCCACACTTTGTCTGTTAATGGTGTACGCTTTGAAATCCACACAAAACATTTGCCAATATGATGTCAAGAGTGCATACTTGCACTCCGCAATAGATGAAGAAGTCATTATCCATACTCCTAAAGGCTCAAATCGCCCCTCAAAATTTCTCAGATTAAAAAAATCCTTGTACGGACTAAAACAGTCTCCCAAGAACTGGTATGAGACACTCACAACTTGGTTCAAGGAAATCAGGTTTTACAAATCATCATGTGATCCGTGTCTGTACTTATCAAAGGAGGGTAAATCCAGACTTTTCTTTCATGTTGAGGATTTGATCCTTGTTGGTTATGGTCAAGGATTTGAACAGAAGTTCTTAAGTAAATTTGAAGGGTCTACTTGTCAAGATCGGAATAAAATACTTGGAATGAAGATTGAAGTTGAGACCAACAGAATACTCCTCAGCCCACCAAATCATATTCAGCATGGCCTCAAGGAGTTAGGACTTAGCAAATCCAAAGGATCATCCACACCACTTACGCGCAACCTTCAACTCAAACCAGCTTCCAATGAAGATCATGAAGCATTCAAAGCTTTGAATATCAATTACCGATCCTCCATCGGGTCGCTCAATCACATCACCTGTTACACCAGGCCTGATATCAGTTTTGCAGTATCAAGTCTTGCCAGATTCAACGTCACACCTGGACTTACGCATTGGAAATAACTCAAGAAGACTTGGAAGTATTTGAAGGCTACTCAACAATATCAATTGGAACTCAAATACTGCCCTCTCGCAGGGATTCTTGAGGCCTTCTTGGATGCGTCCTGGGCCAACAATCCTAGCACGAGAAAATTGCAAACTGGCTATCTGAGTGTAGCCTACAGGAGTCTGGTCTCGTGGAACAGTTGCAAACAGAAAAGCATCACATGGTCTTCAACAGATGCAGAATTAAACGCTCTGGTAGATTCTTTCCATGAAGCAACCTGGATCAAGGCTCTCATGGAGGAAATATTTTCTCTTCCATTAAAAACTATTCCTTTAAATATTGAAAATAGTGGCTTAGATGACAAAATCCGGAAATTTGGTTTTAACTCAAAGACAAGGCATCTTGACTTAAAAACAAAAGGGATGAGGGATGAGCTAAGTGCTAATAGAATTGTAAATAAGCTCATAAAATCATCTCAGATGCCAGCGTATTCTCTCACTAAAATTGCCTCAACCCAAAGCATTGCTCTTCTGTTTCCTTTCATCCACACTGGATTTCAATAATCTCTTTTTTTCTTTTGTATTTTTTTTGTTATCATCTTTTTTTTTGTTATATCTTGTTGTTCTCTCATCATCTTAGTCGTAATATCTCTTTGGGCATGGTGGGGTGTTAAGTTGTCAGTGATGCAACACAAACTCGCCAAAACCTTGCTAGTGAAGATACTCCATTCTCAGCTCTCAGTCTTCACAATCTCAAGTAGGAGAGGGGGGGGCAATATTTAAAAGTACCTCATCACCACAACCACTTTTTTGTTGATACAAAAGAGATTCACTTGGTCAATTCATCTGACTGATTCTTCCATTGTCCTCTCAACTCACTCAACTCAACTCTCATCTTCACCTTTACTTTGTCAACCTCTCTATTATTTTTTTCCTCTAAGCCTACACATCTTGACTCATCCAATCCCTTGAACAAGATTCACCTACCTTGCCTCTGTGCCCAGTGAGATATTACTCTCCTTCTTGTCTCATGTTTCTTTTTCTTCCCTTATTGACTTTTGGATGTTCAGTCCTCCCTGATTCACATCACATCCCTAGCGTCCCTCAACCATGCTTTCATCTTCATCAACTTGCCTCACTTCAATAGGTTGCCTCTCTTCAATCTTTTCCATGCTCCACATCCATCAGCCACCATCTCAGTCAACTCATATCGCATCCTCAACACCTGATGTTTGTGGAGTCATTCTCTCTTATATCTTGATCTTTGTTTTTCCATTTACTGATGTTTCATTGTCTTGTTTACTGCACTAATTCTCAGTCTTAAGTTCAATCAATTCAGTTCTTTAACAGTATACGCAGGCAAAGTTGAATGAATAGAAACCAAAATAATAATAAAAAATTAAAAGAAAATGAAAAAGAAGGAGAAAGAAAGATCAAGGACAAGAATCAGTTCTCGCTATGGAATGAACTAAGCACCAGGTGAGATTGATCCCCCAGAGCCCCCAACCTCTCTCCTGGGATAAGGGAGTCAGTCAAGGGTGTCTCCCGGCTTGTTATCTCTCATAGAGGAGTGTTCACACTCATCCTTGAATTACGCGCGCTTCTGGATTTGAAACAGAAAGAGATTTATAGAGGGCCTATTCTTAACATTCTTAAAACCCCCGTGACTGGTAAGAGGGTTAATCCAAGGGATCCTTTGAAGTAAAAGATAGATTTTGTTTAAGAAGCTCTAAAGAGCTTATGAAGGATACTTTTGCGAGTGAATCCGCAATCATAGATTGACTGCGGATCAGGATGAGATTGAACTCTTGATTTGAAAAATCCTCACGCAGGCCTTTTGTTTTTATATCTATATTTCTTGATTTGGAATGAGAACCAAATTTCTTGATCTTATTGTCAAGGCCCTTATTTTCAATATATAGAGAGGGATTCAATTCTGGAGTATGAGAGATTTCACCAACAAGATGTTTGATCCATTTGCGTTCCAGGTAACAGTCAAGTAGTGCATTCAATTCAGATTCAGTAGATGAGTATGTAATTTTTCCCTGCCTAGTGGAGTTCCAGACAACCGGACTTCCATGATGAAAGATTATGTATCCAGTTTGAGACTTGCAGAAGGCGGGATTGTCTCCCCCAGTAGCATTGCTGAAGCTTGAAAGCCTGTCTTGATTTGGATCATATTTAATTGTGAGCTTGAAATCATGAGTCGTCTTGAGGTATTTCCACACTTTTCAAACCTCTCTCCAGTGACTCATACTGGGCTTAGCATTAAATCTGGCCAGACTCAAAAACAAAAAGGAGATGTCTGGTTGAGTGTACTGAGATAAATGACTAAGCAGTCCAATAGCGGACAGGTAGTTGATATTCAGTTGGCAGAATTGAGCATGATCATCATCCAAGGCACGCTCAAGATGAAGATGGGGACTGTACTTCCTTGCGCAATAATAGACCAAGTTCTTCCAGTCCGTCAGAGATATGATAATGTTGACTTAGGAGGATTCTGTCATCTTCAACCTCCATGAGCATTCCGAGTATAGTGTTAGGAGGATGACAGGACAAGTTCTTGAATCAATCCAGAAAATTAGATTCAAAGATGTTAGAGTTACCTACATGTATCAGATCATCTACATGGAAATAAATGATCTCTTGAGTCTTGTTGTTGATTTAAAGGCAAGGATCACTGGTTGACTCTTGATAATCTTGAGATTTGATCCAGGCGGTTAAAGTTTCATACCAATTCTTGGGAGAATTTTTTAGACCATATAGCAATTTCTTTAATTTCAGGTATGGGGATTTTTGATTAGATCCTTCAGGGGTTTTTCCAACAACAGTTTCATCAAGGGGAGCATCTTAAAATGCACCCTTAACATCAAATTGAGTTAACTTCATCTTTTCTTTTAAACCATATAGAAGTGCCAATCAAAGCAAGCCAATCTTCCCAGTTGGTGCCCAAGTTTTGTTATAGTCAACATCCAGAACTTGATCAAAACCTTGAACAAAAAGCCAGGCTTTATACTTGACTGGTTCTCCATGACAGTTCTATTTGACTTTGAAGACCCACATGGTGTTTAGAATATTATCTGGTGTTCTGTAGTATTCTTCCCATAATTCTTGCACTTCTATAGATTCTAATTCATCCATTGAGGCCTTTTTCCACTTTGGCCACTTGGGAAATTTACGCGCTGCCTTATAAGAAGGTGGCTCATAGTAATGATGAAAGCAATATTGTTGAGGCTTCCTAATCTCTTGTCTTGGTCTTTGAGTTATGGGTTGAATGACAGGTTCTGGAGTCATTGATTGATCTGAAGGTGGAGAATCTACGCATTCAGCCTCCGCATTTTCTGTTTCTGTTTCTGATTTGGTAAGATTGTTTTGTGGGTCTTGGAAGTTGTATTGCTTATTGGCCAAAGAGAAATTAAGATTGTTATTTGAGTCTTGGAAGTTGTATTGCTTATCAGCCAAGGAGAAATCTGATTCATTTGATTCTGAGCTTTCTTGAGCAAATATGTTGAGAACAGGTGATTCATGGAGGGGAAATTTGGAGAGATGTTTCTTGAGGAACTGAACATGTTTTGTTTTAAAAATAGCACCAGATGAGCTTAAGATCAGATAAGAATGAAAAATGGGATTGAACCCAACTAATATTCCTTCTAGCCCTCTCTCATCAACCTGTCTCCCTCTTTGTATACAATTTCCCAGATAGATGATGGGCAATCCAACAGGTTTCAAATAGTTAGAAGGGAGTTCCTTTTTGAGCATAAGCTCCCAGGGGGATTGGCTATTACCTTCCCTAGGGATTTGATTTAACATGAAGTTGCAGCTTCAAATTAAAATATGCCAATAATACTTTGGCAATCAGGATGATGAGAATGTAGCGTGAGCTGAGTTGAAAATGGTTCAATTGGCCTGTTCCGCTTGACCATGATGTTGAGAGTGATAAGGCTCAGATGTTAGTAGTTTGATGTGTTTTAATTTTGCAAAGTCTTTCAACTTTTTGTTTGTAAATTCTGTCCCTTTTTCTGAGAAAGTTTTGGTTGGATAATAACTCAACCTTTTATATTTGTTCTCTAGAAAATTGATAATGACATCTGAGGTTTCCTCCTTGGATGATAGGGGAAATGTAGCAAGTTAACCAGTGAAGTTGTCAACAAGGGTCAAGACATAGCAATGGCCCTCCTTTGATTGAGGAGTGATTGGTCCAACTAAGTCAAGATGAATTCTTTTGAGAGGTTTTGATGCGGGTTTTGATGTAGATGAGAAAGGCAATCTGGTGATTTTACTCTTAACACAACTATAACACTGAAATCTATCCAATTCTTCCTTTGAAAAGCTGCCTTTCAGGATTTACTTGAGAGTTGAGATCAAAGCGTTCCCCGTACATCTTGTGGAGATTGAATAGTGAATGCATTTTGGTGGAAGTGGAGTTTGTAGATTGATTTGTAAGATTAAAAGAAAGGTTGTTGCCTGCTATTTGAGGTTTCTCTATGACAAACAGGTTATCCTGTATCAGACCCTTCAGAACTGTTTTGCCATCTTGAGTGATAGAGAATTGGTCTTGCTCTTGGTAGAGACTACATCCCTTTTATGCTAGAAGTCCCGCGCTGATCAAATTGACAACCATGTCCAGTACATACATGCAATTCTTGAGAGCTATGACGGATTCATTCCACTCAAGTCTAACCGTGCCCATTCCTCGGATTTGGAGATTAGCTTCAAGCTTGCCGTCCTAATTTCTTCTAACTTGTTCTGAAGGTTGATCAAAGGGAAGTATTTTAAGTCGTTAAATATATAAATATTCTCCCCAGAATCCAAGAGAATATGAGGAGTGTTTTCTGCATTAATCCAAAAAGTAAGCAAGGTGTGATAATTAATGGTAGGTCCTTTCTGAACTCTGTTCTTCCATTCATTTTGCTTTTCTACCCACCATCCTGGCGCAATTTGAGGATGAAGATGGAAACACAAGGATTTGGAATGGGGTGCATTTGGGTCATGGTAGCCTTCTTTACATTGGATTTGAACCTTTTTGTCATTTCTTTCTGTTCTGCTTTTTGTCATCAGTAGAGTGATATCAGGGGTGGTCTTGCCTACTTTCAGTTGTGCCTTTTATTTGTTGTTTTATTGAGTTAGGTGATTGAGTACTACATTGACTGTCATTAATTTTCTATGTGCATTATTTGTTGCTTAAGATTCTCTAGAATAGGGGGAAACTTGAATAGTAAAAGGTATTCCAAAATATCTTTTGGTAACTCAATCCCAACATTGGCCATACGCGTGAGTGTTTTTTGGATGTCTGTTATAAATCCCTCTATTTCTTGTTCATTGAAAGGAGAATGGAGGAATTGATTGAAGATTTGATCCCTATTTGCAGTTTCTGATGAAGCAAATTGGCAATTGATCTCCTCCCAGTGAACTTTGGAAGACAAGATATTTTTAGCATTCAACACATTTGCATGAGTGATACTATCAATTTTAGACAAGATAATTGCTTGTATTTCTTGGTCTTGCTTAATTGGTAATTGATCTGATTTTCTAGTTATAGCGCCTTTAATTTCCTTGACATCAAGCAGCATCATCATCTTGTCTCTCCAGATAGAGTAGTTGTCTTAATTGAGAGGAGGAATGGTATCAACCAAAGCTTTGAGTGCGACTTGATGAAAATAGTCATTGGCCCCCGCTGGTTTGTTCATTTTTGAATAGGTAGAGTTTTCCTTTGGCTTTTAACCAAGATAAGTTGAGATTTCAATTTCTTATGACCAAAAACCAGCAGACTTTAAAAAAAAGTTAGAGAAATGAAGAATTACGCTTAGATCATCAAAAATAGAAAAGGAGATGGAGAGAATGAGAAAAAATACCAACAGGTCAGACTATGTTCAAGACGGAGGAGAGGAGATCAGCAAAAAAAGAACAGATGAGACACAAGTAGACAGAAAGTAGACTAAAACCCGCAACACTAGACTTTCAGAGCTTGCCAACTTGTGTATTCTTGAGGAGAAGACTCTTACCAGGAAAAAATTCTTGGAAGAGGAGATTTGACTGAAGAGATAATTTTGGGAATTTGAGATGAGACCAAGAGTGAATTTGAGATGAGGTCAAGAGTTTGAGATGAGAAGAGATTAGAAGTTGTAGGGAAGTTGGGTCAAGTATACACAGGTGAAGTTGAATGAATAGAAACCAAAATAACAAGAAAAATTAAAAGAAAAATAAAAAGAAGGAGAAAGAAAGATCAAGGACAAGAATCAGTTCTTGCTATGGAAAGAACTAAGCACCAGTTGATATTGATCCTCCGGAGCCCCTGACCTCTCTCCTGGGATAAGGGAGTCAGTTGAGAGTGTCTCCCGGCTGGTTATCTCTCATAGAGGAGTGTTCAAACTCGTCCTTGAAGTACGCGTGCTTCTGGGTTTGAAACAGAAAGAGACTTACAGAGGGCCTATTCTTAACATTCTTAACACACTTCACTCAAGCTGATACTATCCTTTATTAGTTTTACTTGTAACTCATCATTTTTAGTTGGGGTGTTTTTATTTTTTATGACTTTGTTGAGGTTCAGATTCAACTTATCCAATTTTTCATACAATTTATCAAAGCACTTGCCAATAACAGTGACATTTTGAGACAAATTTATAGAGAAGATTTTGAAAGCTTCTAAATATAATTGTGGTAAACTTTCTTCCACTTCTGGGCCAAGTATATTATTTTGTACCAATCTTTTGGGTTCCTTAACTTCTGATGGGGTCATGATCTCTTCTTTTTTGGATCTTTTACCTTTAAGGAAACTAACTGGTCCCAAGGATTTCAATTTTGCACATAAACTTCTACTTCTCTTCTTGGGATTAATTTTTGACAAGGGATCTGGGACCTCTTTACCTGAGATATGGCTTTTTTTATACCTGGCTGATCCTCCTGGATCTGAGCCAGTTTGAATTTTTCCCAATAACTCACATTCTCCTTCACTAATTCTTTGACTCTTTCCTCCTTGGTTTAGTCCAGCTGGGGTGGAGTAGGCGGACCTGTATCCTCCTGGGATAACATGTTGGGTGAGTGACAACTCTCCAATGTTGAGTTGGTCAAGTTGGCAGCCGCAGGTGTTGCCATTGTTGTGCCATGTAATTATATGGTCACGGGTTTGAACCCTTCTTTGTCCTTGAAACTTGAGTCCTTGCACGCGTGGGTTCCTGTGGGGAGAGATGCGTAGGATGGTTCTGTACCAGTTTCACAGGTGTTGCGCCTATTTTGATACATAGCACAAAAGAAAAATATAAGTTTTTTTGTCAAAACTTTTTGAAAAATAAAAAACAATATAAAAGTGATATTTTTGAAGTATTTTTATTATTCTTCATATTTTTTAAATAATTTTTAACTTACTTAAAGTTAATCTCAATGGTACCGACGCTTGATTGGGGTCAGGACTGTCCTTGGGGGGTATTCCAAAAGGGTCTGAGTAGGTTCCAGACAGATCCTGTGTCAGCTTGCTACTATTGCAGAGCAAGCTGTAAAAGTAACAAAAATAAAATAAAAATAATAATAATACAATTAAACTAAGAAGGCATGAATATTATTACAGAAATGGATTCTCCACCCAAAATTAGGTAGGGTAACTCACTGACCCCACCCTTGAAATCCAACTCCTTATATTTTTAAATAATCAAGGAAAGAAAAACCAAAATACTACGGCTCCATTATTGAGCTTTTTGGCCAATTAAATATTTCACACACATTGTCATGTACAGGTTTCACACCTAAAATTCATTCAGAATTGAGGTGTTGTGTATATTTTAGGAGTTAAGGGCGGAAATGTGTTTTGTCACAATTCCCGCACGCAGCCGCAGCAGCCAATGCACCCGCGCGTGGCTGAGATACAGCCCTGTCACTCCGTCGAGGTCATGTACGCAGCCCTGAGCCTCTGAAAAGTATGCAGCCACGGGACTACACCTTGACAGAGTGACAGGCGGCCTGAAAGGCTCAGGTACCGCGTAAACATGCTAAAACCTACACGTGAACATTCTACATATGTAATAAATGTTCCCGTGGATAGTAGACGTTCTAAAAATACATAATATTATATAAAAATACATAAATAATCCTTATACGTATTTTTTATTTAATATAATTCAAAGTACCAAGAATGTCGAAAATAAGACAATGAAAACTTCTAAAAATATATTAAAATAATTTGATATACTTTTATGAGAATTACTAGACATAAATATCTTTGTGACATACAAAGAAAACTCATGATGTAAAAATATTACATGAATTCACATGACTTATATTTTCAATTAATTATCTTAGTCAATCAACTGGAACTAGAATTTAAGGAGTAGAATCAATATTATGACTTTTACTCAAGTTATATAATACATAATGAGAACTTACCTGAAATCAAGATGTCCGTAGAAATGTCTATTTATATAATTATTAAATTACTGGCAACATTTACATTTACTAAGGATAATTAATTAAATAATACATAAATAGGACAGATTAGTGTTATTCACACTTCCTAATTTATATTATAAAGTGGAATAATTCCCATACCCTGAGGAATTAGATGCTACCCATGCTATAGCGCCAAGAACACATGACAGGCTACCCCTGGTTACCCTGCTAGCCTTAGTGTCCATCCCTTTGAGCACCTAAAACCCTCAGAAGGACAATATTGGGACTCCAAAAGCTACAAATCAAGATCTCTTTGAGGATCTTGATGGGCAGAGACCCAGTTATACTCATATCCAGACACTGTGCCAAAGTAATTAAGTACTTATTAGAGATAAGTAAGTGATTTATGGCAATTTCTGATCAGTAATATCCGTCCTCAACCTCTTTTTATCAATTAAAACTGCTGAACAACGTTATAACCCCAGTATACAGGTTTAACCCATCAGTACACGTCTCAAAAAGATACCCAAAGGATTTAATAGTAAGTTTTATTATCCTTTCTATGTCGTGGTAGCTTGGCTACAAGGCCCTGCCACTCCACTGTGTATTTTATATACATATTATCTTTGGGTAAAATATCCTTTAAACTAAAGAACCCAAAGTAACCAGGATTACTTGTTTTCATACTGAAATACCTGAAGAGAGGTGTTAAAGATCTCCAATATAATTTTGGCCCCTCTATAAAAATATTTAATAATCAATCTATTCATATTGATTCAAAACAATAAACCATAACCAAACCACTTAACCTTGCAATAAGATTAATCCAAATATTTTACGCATTTTTTCTGCATTTATTAAATAATATATTTATTATTTATTCTATCACCTCTGGTAGCTATAGGATAGCAAGGGTCTTGGCATCCAGGAGGCTGACATCCTGGGATAAATCCAAGGGCAAATCCAGTGGTACACTGTCTGGGAAGTCCTCAAGAATGTCCTTGTCAATGAGGCCACAAAAAAAATTCCACTAAGGATGATAGAACAATAACTTTTAGAATTTTTATATTTTTCCATAATTTTCAATATAATATATAAAAAACAAAAAAAATAATTATAATACTCACTTTTGTTATTTTTATTTTTATTGTCAACTTCCTTGCTATTTCTTGTATAGATAGAAAGTTTTCTTTCATAAATTTTCTACTCCTTGTGTTGACTTAATAAAGAGTTATAATTGATGGCTATTTCAAGCTCAATTTCCTTGTTCTTTATAACCTGTGGTGTTCATTAAAGCAACATTTCTTGTTTTTGCTCAGGGGTTATAATAATAGGCACAAACTTACAGAATCTTTCTTCTTTTTACTGTTTAAGAGGATCCAAATAATAATTGGTCAATTCTACATTGGTCTTAAGATCCACAGGATGAATAAGAGAATCAAAAATAGGTTATAAGTATGTTTACTGATCTTGTAAAAAAATAATTTGCCTTTTCCAAGGAATAAATAACTAAAAATTAATTATTTAATGCTATTTCCTGGCCAGACACCCAATTTTCAGCTCTCTTATTCCAGGAATCTTGCAGTTGTTTAGCTTTAGAGATTGATAAAAATTCTGGAGTAATAATAATCCAAAAATAAACACTGAAAGAGCTCAAATAATAAATAATTCAAGAGCTGGTGGAAGATTTAATTAGTTTGGTTCAAAGGTTTTTCAATATTTTATAAAAGGAGGGGCCACATTATCATACTACTGGGGATCTTTAAATACAGTCAAAATCTCTTCAAGGGGCCTCCTGAGGCATTTTAAGAACCTTGGAATAAATGATGGGTGTCTTATCCACTCATATGGCCAGGCAAAGCCGCACAATGGCCAAGGAAGGAAGAGAAAACACTTACACTGAAAAATAATTCCACAGAAAGCCTGCAGATATTCAGGTAAATAGTTTCAGAGCAGTTTTGGTTGATTGCTTGACTATACTTTAATGAATCAGGTTGATTGTTTTAAGAAATAATAATAATAATACAGGCTAAGTCATAAATCACTTTCTTATTTTCTTATAAGCAATTGATCAACAATCACACAGTGTCTGATTGACAATAATCATTCCTGGTAAACTGATGGGGAATGATGGATCCAAAGAGGTGGTATAAATACCTTTTGGGGTGATAATGATCTTCTCAGGGCACGTAGACAGGTTTCTGGTCATGGAATGAGGCTGGTACACCAGTCAGGGGAATTTCAGAAATTTCACTTGTTGCAGTCAATCATCTGTCCTCAGATTAGCAGGATTTCCATACCATTTTAGCCACAGGATCTGTTAATATGTGAATGCCTTCATTCTGATCATTCTGCACTTATCCTTCATTTTTACTATTGATATTAGTTTCAAGAAGACAAATGTGAATATTTATTGACTTTCCATCATCTGATGAGCACTTAAATAGTTTTCAATAATTTTATTGGCTAATGCTTGTGGTTTTTTGTGGCCTTCAAAGGTAAGGATCTGTCTGTTTGTGGTAACCTTCAATATTTGATTTTTCATTTAAAAATTTTTTAAATTAATCATTTAATATTTTTATTAAGTTTTTAAGATTTTCAGACCATTTTCAATGCATATTTTACTTTATTACATATGCCAGGTAAACCTTACTAGGTTGTAGATCCTCTGAGCGGTACCTGCTTGTCAAATTTGTAACAACTGATCCTTAGGTGGGAATCAGTCCATTCAGATGCGCGCGAGGTAGGATCCCCTGCGTGCGTGTAAAACTTGGCTGCGCACAAGACTGCTTTACGCAGGAGAGTGTTTTGTAGGGGTTATATAGGGACGCAGGGCTGCGCGTGGGAATTGTAACATAACACATTTGCATGTGTAACTCCCAAAATATAAACAACACCTCAATTCTGACTGAATTTTAGGTGTGAAACCTATATGTGAAATTACATTTGAAATATTAAATTGGCCAAAAAGTGCTGTATTGGTGCCATGACTTTTTGGTCAATTTTTATCTAATTATTGAAAACACAAAGGGCTCATATTTCAAGGGTGGGTTCAGCAAGTGACCCTACCTTATTTTGAGTGGGAAATCCATTTCTTCAATAATATTTATGTATTTCCAATTCCTTAATTTTTTATTTATTTTATTTTTATGTTCATCTTTATTTTCTTTTTTTGTTATTTTTACAGGTTGCTCTGTACATAGTAGCAAGCTGACAAATTCAACTTCTTTTCTGGTTAAGCGACTCAAAGGGATGAAAATTTTGGATAAAGAAGTGATAAAGATCCAAACATAGATTACAACACCTAAGACCCCTTTAACTTCTTTTGGATCAATTGGAGTGGGCCAACAGAAAATCTTTTTGGCTTTGGATGGAGCCATCCTTCTTCCTTCCTTGAAGACCACATGACCAACTATTTCCAGAGCAGGGACACAAGCAGCCAATTTGGATCCAGAGAAAAATTAATTCCAGACTCCTTTATTCAAAAAAGGATCCTTTCCCAAGTGGTGGCATATTCTCAGATAAATCAACAAAATTCCAAATCCCAGGGTAAGAACTAATTATTATAATCAGAAACTGGAACTTTAATTCTGCCATCTTCAATAAAGATACCAGCATGATCAGGGATTTCATCCTGGGGGATCCAAACCCCCTGGGCCTGATAGACTGCAACCAAATTGGTGGCACCTTGAGGCAAAAGATTTAGTTGGAAGTTACCAAGAGGAGTATTTAAATTAGTAAGTGGGAGAGAAATCAGATGTAAGTATTTTTTGTCATATCCACCCAAACTTTCCCCTAAACCATAGCAAGCTCTCCCAGAGAATAATTTAAAAAATTATTCCCTATCCGGAGGAATGCCAGCTTCTTTAACAGTAACCTTATTTAAAGGCGGGATATCATGAACTATTATAAGTTTACCCTTACTCTTAAGGAAGCAGAAAAGAGGACTGGAAAAACTAGAAGTTGAATGTTTTTATAAAACGGTATGGAATTTTTTGCAAATCAATTAGATGAATTTGTTGACTTTAGCAGCAGGGATCTGGATATTTTTCTTTTTCAGGGATTTTTTTCTACTACTGGGATGATTTAAGGCAGGCCATATAACTCCTTTTAGAGACCCCTCTCTTATTCAAAGAAAGGAAAAGATTTTTCCCTCAGGGCTAACACATTTTTGATCAAATTTACATCATCAGGAAGAAGCCATCCATCTGGACATAATTTTACCACCTTGAGAATTTCTTCAGTAACACAACTTCAGGGAACAAAAGAACTGGTAAGATATCAAGATAAGCCACAGTAAGATGGCTGGATAGAGGAGGACACATAAGAGGAGTATTGGGATCAAGAGGGATTGGTTGGTTGACTGGATGAAAATTTTTGCAACTGGCTTATACCTAGTGGAAAAGAAGAGTAAACCTTGATTCCTCCAAGCATTTAAAAGAAAACCTAACAAGAAAACTGAGACCAAGTTCCAACATCTTCCAAGTCCAATGTTCCGCAACTTCCTTTAAAGGTGCCTATTCCATCAAAAAAAGTTCCAAAGGATAACAAATTTATCACATGTGTGGCACAAGGTATAGTTTCAAAAATTACAGAAGTAGAATCACCTGATGGTTCACTATTGGGAGGAATTACTTCTACCCCAAATTGCCTCCACCAAAGCCCATACTCCTCCATACCAAAACCACCGAGAACAGACTTGGGATTGGGATCTAGGTTAGACTCATTGTGGAGACTCAAACCAGGAATAAGGGAAGATTTATCAGCTTGAAGATGGCAAGGAAAAGAAGATACAAAGAATCCAGAAAGAGAAGAAATATTTTTGGTATTTTGTTATTTTTCATGTTTTTTATTTTTGATATTTGCTGAATGAGAAGTAAATGATGCCAAAAAAGAAAAATATGCCTCAGAGATGAAATTTGATCCTCGAGTTGAAATTTGAGGCTGAGGAGAACTACAACTATCAGTAGGATCAATTATTCCAATAAAAATGAGAGGAATGAGAATTATCCTTCTGTTTCCCCTTTGGGACTGATCTGGGAGGGTTAACAGGAAAATCTTGTTCCAAAGAATTTCCATAAGTGGTTCCTTTTCTATTTTCATGTCATTCACATCAGAGGAAGGAGGCTCAGGTGAAGATTGAATTTTAAGAGGTTTTCAAAGAATTTAAGATGGAACAGGAGGAGAATTATGATGTTTGGTTTCTTCATGTTTTTTCCTCTCTGGATCAGATTGATAGGTTCAAGAGAAACTGGAAGGCAAGATAATGGGACAATATCAAGGTTATAGAGTATCACGGCAGATCAAAAATCTACAGAGACCAAGGATTCCTTCTTTAGAGTTGGTGGTTGATAAGATCCCACCACAAGAGGGATTGGACAAGATTTATCAAAATGAATTAGAGAAGCATTAGGAATAAAGAAGTTATTCCCCTTCTGCTCCACCCACTTCTCCTCCTTTTCCTTCTGTATTTCAGAACATCTTCCAGTAGCATGACCTTCCCTATGAGATTAATAACAGACCAGAGAAGTTTTGGGAGCTGATTTAGAGCGTTTTGGAGTAGCAAGTGAGAAATCTCTGATCTATCTTATTCTCAAAATCCTGGAGTAGCTTAGTAATCTCATATATAGTGGCAGTCTCCCTGGTGGCCTGAGGATTTGGTTTAGGTCTAAAATTTGCCTCCATCTTGTTCATGATTTTTTTGAAATCTTTAAAGGAAGAAGAATGGACTGGTTCAGTGACTCTGGGTTTTTCAAAATTAAGAGCTATTTTACCTTTCATAAATTCATCCACTGCACACCTAAGGACCAGAAAAACAGGGAGCTTGAACTAATTATCTCTAGTAGTGATCATAGATCCAGATTTGACTCATTTATCCCTAATCATTTCCTGCACTTCTGGAGAAAAAAATTGGAAAAAAAACTCAAATTTTGTCCACCGTGTCAATATGATTGTTTTGGATAATTTAAGACTGGATGGGATCTCAAGACTTTCTAAAGGGCTGATAATCAGAAGCCAAAGAGACACCACCATGGGAGATCCACTGGGAGACAAGAGCATCCAGGTCCTGTAAGTTAAATCTAGCTATATCTATTATACCCCAATACGCCAATGTAGCCTCCTTGAAAAGCGTCCAGTTATGAGTTTTGAATCCATAGAACAATTTTATTACTTCCATAAAATCATCAGAAGAGATAAAAAAATTGTAACTGATAAGACATATCATGTTCACTTGCACCATCCATTTCAGCAGCCATCTCATAGTCCCAGAACCATTCCACAATTGTTCCATTGAAACCTAATTTCTTGTTCCAAGGTTTTATTTTGCCCATCTTGGCCTAAACAGAGGAGGAGGAGGTACCAGCAGATTCCATTTCAAAGTGCAAAGTTCCTAAGAGATCCAAATGGAACAATTCCAGTATGGCTCACAATTGTGGCAAGAGTAGGGTTTCACAAAAAACAACAAGCATCTTTCCCAGATTGCGCACCATTTGAAGGACTTACTTCTGGAAAAATCTGCCTCCATGGATCAGATCTGGATGATAACAGAAAAACAGAAGAAAAATAAAACAACAAAGAAAGAGAAACAATCAGATTTTGATGTTAACTCTTCAAGTTTGGGACTGTAAATCCCAAAGTTTCTTGTTTGATCCCAGCCCAGGGGACCAAATGTAAGACTCCCAATGGTGATAGGCCGCAGGCAGTTATGTTGAGGGGAAATGTGCTTTTTAGGCTTCCCTGCTAAGTGTTACAAAAATATTTAAGTGTAACCGGAATCAAGGTGAGAACCTTTTAAATGAGGAATCAAATAGCAGATGATGAATTTGATAATAATTGGTAGCAAAGGACCAGCACTATGTGAGGAAAGATTATGGGGGAAATACTTGAACAAAAAAAAATAAAGTTTGCTTAGAGTTCAAAAGAAAAAAAATTTTGTATGTAAACAAAGCCCACAAGATAATTACTCTCACTTTCAACAGAACATTGGGGATTATCAACTCAAACCCAATCTACCTCCAGGCTCTCAAGGAACATGCCCAACTCTCTGAAATCAAGCGCTTGAAGGGTACAAGAGAACCAAGGGTGGCTGTACAAGACAAAGCACAATGTTTTAAGAAGCTCTAGAAGCAAAAATTAGGTGATTTCAACAGGGATAACCTCAAAATTTCTCAAGGAACTCAATATTAGGCTGGAAAGATGCAACTTTGAAGAATTAAAAGGAGGTATAACACTCCAGGTTTTAAACTTAATAAAACCTCTTCAGTCAAACATGACTTTCTCCATAAAGATAATCAAATAATTTTCAATACCAGTATGGTCAAAAAAAGGGTTGAAAGAGTGGTGTAACACACTCAACAATTCCCCAGACAGAATTTTCTTCAACCACCAAAGCTATGGTTGTTGATAAGGATCAGGCCACAGAGGGGTAGAGTCATATAATCAATGGATCAGAAGGAAATCATAGATATAACCAGGATAAGGATGAGGATAAAATTCTAATGGTAACTGAGGGGGAATATCCACACACACTCCCATGGATGATTCTGAAAAGGTAAGGGAGAGCCCTTCCTCTTATGTTCCATTGGTCCCTGAAGACTACTTACAAGTGATAACACAGATGAGCTTGGAAAAAAACCCCATAATTTTTTTTTTCAAATGATGAAATCAGAAAAAAATTTGATGAAAAACTATTTAGGACAATGGAAATGACACCTATGAGGAAAAAGAAACTTTTTGGAACAAGATGCCAGCCTGGGATCAAGGATGGCCACAGGCAGGTGATGGATGGCAGCTAAGCCACGCGGACAGGCAGATGAGTGGCCCAGGCGACAGCTGCGGGTGGAACAAACAGGGACCCGCTTGGATGAGAGATGGCTGCGTGGTTTTTCAGAGGTCTGATGCTGGTGGGCTGCGCAATGAAGGGTGGGTGGTGTCTGAAAAACCGCGCAAGGTGACCATTGCCATGATGGTTGCTTTGCAAGAGGAGGAGATGGAGAAAGGCAATCATTGCAATGATGGTTGCTTTTCTAGATGAGCTTGGATGATTGAGGCCACCAATCCGTTGGTAGATCCTCCTTGGATGGGTGAATAAGATCATATTTGAAGAAGCCACCAAGAGAGGCGCAGCTGGGAGATGAGGAAGATCAATAAAAAAGAGAAAGGCACCATTTTTTTCAACATCAACAACAATGATCAATTCTGATTATTTTTTAAGGGGTTGGTCAATCCTGGTTGGCTTGCCTTTGACAAACCAGCTGATGAATGATGAGGGCCATTGGATTGGGGTTGTTGAATGGATCCAAGTGGTAGGCCAATTCAATTGTCTCCAGGAAATTGAGTTAAAGATGGCAATGATGGTAGATCTGCACCAACAGGGGCACCAAGGAGATGAGCTGCACAGCTGGGTTGGTGATTGGTTTGAAAATAAGAAAAAAACAACCATTGTTTTTGAAATTCACAACAAAGGTTGGTGATGCTGATCTTGGGGGTGCTTGCCATTGTTGTCCTTGACAATGGTGTCAAGCTGATGATTGGTTTCTTGCAAGAGGAACGGATGATCAATTTTTCTGGTGAGATGGACCGCAATTGGTTCCAATGATGAAGGCAGGATGAGTATCTGCCGGTGCCGTCAAGTGAGAGAGCCAAGCCAACAGGCCAGTCTTCAAAGGCTGGGCCTGGCCAAAAATAAGCATTGGTTCCCAAGTACAATGGGAGGGAGTTGAACAGAAGACCTGTGGATTTAGAAACCTCAAGTTCCCCTCCTAGACTGCTAGGAGAAGAGGATTATTTAGTGATGGAAGATTTGAAAGAACCCATTCAAGCAAAAAGAATTATTTTTTTTTAGGATGAATGATATTAAAAAATCATAAAACATTTTTTCAAAAATTTCCATATTACTCCTGAGGTGTCCCAGATTGGTCACCACAATTGGCATTGCAAAAGCATCCAAGCTCTTGTGCTGCCCCACCAATTTTTTTGGCTGGTAAAAGCAGACAGGACAGATCAATGGAGATGTCCCCTGTCCCCCAGTGAAGATTGAATGGAAAAAGTGCTTGGCAGAAGCATTCAATCTCTCTCCCCTCCCCAAAGATTCAATTGGCTGGTGAAAGCAGACAGGAAATCTTAATGGAGCTGTCCTCTGTCCCCCATCAAAGAACAAATGGAAAAAGCGCATGGCAAAAGCATGCAAGCTCTTTCTCAACCCCACAGATTTAATTGGCTGGTGAAAGCAGACTGGAAAGATCAACGGAGCTGTCTGCTAAACCCAGCATAGAAAAAATGGAAAAAGGGCATTGCAAAATCCTGCAAGCTCTTGCACCTCCCCACTGATTTCATTGGCTGGTGACAGTTTCAAAACAGATGCTCCAGCGCTTTGGTGCTCCTTGAAGACAAGCCAGAGACCAAGCCTAAGGGGAATTTTGAGAACACTAACCCCTATTATTGGGTAATTACCTGAAGCAACAAAAATTTCCCTCTGGATCAGCAAGTCATTCATACCGTAGAACTGACCAGGCATACTCACTCCAGGAAAACAAGCAACTGAGCAGCTGAGTATGGAAAAACCATCCCAGCGCAATGCAGAAATGCTTTCATTTGTGATCCCAACCAAGATGTCATGGCACAGTAGCATATGTAACCTGGCTGACTTGGTCATAAAAATTCAGCCGGCCTGGTCAAAACTACACAAGGACTCCACCATAACTTGCTTGGAGAATTTTTTTCTTTATCACTTGACATCCAAGCACAACCTCCTGATCTTTCATGTTGTTTTCTATTTAAGACAATCCAATATTGTACCTATCCAAATCATCATCACCAAGCATTTTTTCATAAACTTTTTCATCATCTTCACCCACAAGCAAACCTTTTCTCACAAACCAATTATTATCATCCATTGCCTCCAGCAAAGAAAAATCATCAGAACTCCCTGTCATAACAAGCTCATCTTCTGGCCAAAAACTATTCTTATAACTCAGAATTATTTCAGACAGCAGGTCACCAGTAAATTCATCACCAAATGTCATTGTAATCTAAGCTCTACCCAATTTAAATTCAAGACTGAGATTAATTTATTCAAGCCTTTTTCCTGGGTGGAACAGTCAGTTAAGCTGGTCAAAAAACAAAGGTGAGTTGGTTTATTTCCCCCCCCAGAAGCTACACCTTCCCCATATTTAAATCAAGGCTTCCCTGTATTTAAATCAAGGCTGAAAAGAGTTTAATCAAGCCCTTCATAGGAATTCTTGCCAGTACCAAAAAATCATGTGTCAGGATTTGGAAAAGAGGTAACACAGTGAATGCAACTCAATCCCAAATCACTCATTCCATGCAATGTTCTCTAAATGTTATGAAGTAAAACCACTTGTTGAAAGGTGTATGTACATCACAACATGGCGCTCAGTAAGCTGGCAGCCATTCCTTGCTTTACATTGATGAGAACTCCAAAGGCCACCTTTGAATCTCTGCAGGGGAAAGCCACTTAAGAGAGATATGGGGGTGCCAGACTTTCAATATAAGTTTGCAAAAAGGGTAACACAGTTGGTGGGGCCCAGATCCACAAGAACTCACACAGTGGGAAATTCAGTGCCACATCCATTGTTGCAACACCCAGACTACTTCCAACAAAATACTGCACAGTCACCACAGACCTTGGCACAATGACGCAGCATCTTACAACAGGGTGTTACAGAAATTATTATGACACTGAATTCCATGCCAAATTGCACAGGTTTGTCTGTATGCTTTGAGAGCCTTAGAGTACTGCTTCAACAGTCATCATGTATGAACATGGAAGTATTTATTCTAGCCCATGAGATTTGAAACATACTCATTCAGGGGAATATTGGGAATCTATACCACTGCTGCATCTGTTTTTTTTGTGATTCAGGACTGTGCATGAATCATTGAATCTTGGGTAAGGCCTAGAAGTACCAGCACTAAGATTCTGGTGAAACCGCCTCCCTTGCTTCCGTGAAACCCATCCCAGCATGGTTACTTGCAACAAAATCCTATTTTTTGCATCCATACATCTGAACACTAATATTTGTGTTCAACCATCTTGCCTGCTGCAGTGCGCCTCATGCTACCATTTACACTTGCACCAAAATCCTATTTTTTGCATGAATACATCCAAAAACTAGAATTCTCGTGCAACAGCCTCCATTCCTGCAGTTCCATGCTTTGAACCATGAACACTTGCACCAAAATCCTAGTTTTTGCATGCATACATCCAAACACTAAGATTCTGGTTCAACCGCCTTGGTTGCTGCAGTTCCAGGCTTTGACTCATGGATACTTGCATTAAAATTCTAGATTTTTTATGCATACATCCAAACACTAATATTCTGGTGCAACCACCTTCATTGCTGCAGCGCCAGGCTTTGAACCATGGATAATTGCACCAAAATCCTGGTTTTTGTATGCATACATACAAACACCAAGATTCCAATGCAATTTCCTCTGTTGCTGAAGAGACAGGCTTTGAGCCATGGACACTTGCACTAAAATCCTATTGTCTGCATGCATATATCCAAACACTTAGATTCTGGTTCAACCAACTCCCTTGCTGCAGTTCCAGGTTTTGAGCCATGTAAACTCACTAAGATTTGCAACAGCTCACTTTTGCAGGATCTATGATTATGGCCTTTCATAAAGTGGTAGAAATTTTAGAGCAGGAAAGTGGCTTTGGCACCAGAATCCCACTTTTCCAATGGCAAAGACATGGAACAATAAGCAGCACTTCCCCCAGTGAAGGTTTTGCACAAGAATCCTAGTTTTTGGATGTATGCCTTGAAACAAAAAGAATTTGGTGCAGGTATGCATGTGGGGATGAGTAGCATTTATCTCTCCATTTATGCATTTCCAATAGGCATCTTGAAAAGCATCATGTGAATTGGAATTCTATGATATTATTAGGATGAATGCCCTACCACTGAATGGATTCAAAAATTCATCTAATCAAAGTATTTTTTGTGAGTATTCAAAACATTTTTTGATGACAAACATCAATCCACATCATTCTGCATGATGATTGTAACCATGATAATTGTCTCCGATTCCACAGAGTATTTTGCCCCAAAGTAATTTGTAAAGGCAGCCAAAAAATATCACATGGTCCACCCATACAAGGCTTCTGCCACAATATATAAACCCCATTCCATCCTTGTTTCTCTGAATGCCTCCACAAAATATTTTTCAGCCATAGCAAAAATGCCTCCCTCTTTGTTTTCTTTGGAATTATCTCCTGCTCCCCAATAGCACTCAATCCTGATTTTCTCAGTAAATTGCCCCAGAAATCAACACTGTTCTAGGGCTATCTGAAGAAGCCAGATGATCTATTAGATATATTCCTTGCTAATGGAAATACTCTGGTGGGACCACTTCCTCCACATGTTTCAAAGGCTCTATTTTCAAAACTTCCTTCAACAACCGCTCCTGGACCATCTGGTGGGTTGGAAATCAGAGAAATCCCTGAATAATTCCATTTGTGTGGATCTAGTAATCAATTTCATATTATCCAATTTAATTCACTTTGACATTTCTCTGTGGATATTCTGTGCAATGGAGAAAGGAAAGAGGCTGCTTTATGATATGCTTGATTCTGGATCATTCCAACAGGGCCTTGCAACTAAAAGCCTGAACAACATTCTGGCTTCCAGCTTTCAACATTTCCCCTTGAAAATCCTACCAGTTTGATATTCAATCCACATCTTGATTCAAAGCTTCTCTTGATTCCCAGTGGTTTTTACCTTCCACGTTAAACTGCCCCACAGGCTGTTGTTTGGAAAAAGCTTCTGCCACATCAATAACAGGGACTGGCCTTCCTCCTCAATTGAGAAAATTCCTCTTCAAAATCCTCAAAATCACTGTGGAAGATAATTCCCCCTAATGGATCTTTTTTGTGGGAGCATATTTTCAGTGGAAAAACAATATTTTTTTCTGATCCACTCTCAATTCCTGATACTCCACTTGGCTCTATCCTTGCCATGGACATGGGACTTCGAAAATCACTCCAAGCAATTTCCTTCATTGCCACAACCTTTGGGAAGACCTCTTCTATGCCGCGGCAAGGGGATCCTGGACATTTCCTTCATTCAACATTGGTCATATGTCCTTCACGGGTCCTCCATAATTGGGAGAAAAAAATCATCAATCAAACCTGGCCAAAAACAATCAACTCCGTCCTGCATTATGGGCTCTCTTGGCACAATATATCATTGCATGCAGTCAAAAGCGCCCATTTAGTTCTGAAAAAATACCCCATCATAACAAGAGAATTTTTGCTTCACAAAGAAATTCCAATGTCCACAAAATCAAGGCTTTTTTCTTACACTTGGAAAAGGCTTAACTTGATGAAGCACAGTAAGCATTTTCACTAATATTTGGTTCATCTATGAAACTTCATATTTATCCTGATACTTTTGAAGTGAAATCATGACCAATGAATCCAAAACACAGATTGCAATATATTTTCTCAAGGCTTTGAAATGTGTCCTTCTGAATGGAACTTCATCAAAGGAAATTATTCATGATTTACTATCATTTCTCACATTTCTGGGAATGAATCATCAAAGTTCTTTGAATGAATTGCCACAAATTCTGCTTCCAAATCTTTAAAACTAAAATTTCAAGCCAATTCAGTTTATTCTACAAATTTTTATGCTTTGAAGTAACAACTCAAGGGAACTGCCTTTTTTGCTTCCAATAACTCACAAGCCAATCCTGACACACCTGTTCACCCCTGTCAAGGAATATTACAACAACAATTATCAAATGTTTTTGAATTGTTTTGGCAAAAACCACCCTCATAATGGCCAAAGAACAAAGTCAAACCTCCTCCACATGATCCAAGTACTACATGAGATTTTTGATTATCCCCTGCTTCAAAATCCTGCTCTTGGCCTCACTTTGTCAGCGGAATTCACCCAATTTGATTCACAGAAATCACAAAAATTGACAAAGGAACTCATAATACATGAAATCAATCCAAAGCTATGTCTCTTGAGCTCCAAGATATCTGCAATAATCCAAATAGTCTCACCAATGTCTGATTATATGCAAAAAAAACTCAAATTAGTCATTTTTTCTATTTGTAAACATATGTATGACATGTGAGTTGTGATTAAGTATTCCATCCTTCCTGAAAAGCACTCAATTCCAATTGTCCTAGTCTTGCTGTTTTATTTGAAGAAAGAGGAATTCCTTTCTATGGCTGTATGGAAAAGTGGATTCAAATGGGTAAGACAGCTGCTTTTGTCAATTTGAAACAAAAATTAACATCTCAATCCTCCTTGCTTCAATCAAAGCAGCTGTATTGGGGCTAAATATTACTTGTGCGTCCGTGTTTATTCAAATTGTATTTATCCTTCCCACAAGCATGTTGGAAAATTGGAATGAGAGTCTCAATCAGAATCAATTTTTCCACAATGAGCCCCATTGGAACCCAACTGTTGAGGCCCAAGCTGTTGACTTTCTGCACAGAATCGGTCAAAATTGAAAGTTTCAAGTATTACATCTCATTACCCCAGACACAATAGAGAAAAAAATTCAAATGGAAGGCTTTTCCCTTTCAACACAAGTTTTAAACTTGATTGATTGACTGGTTTTTTAAACACATGAATTACATAGGTGCAAAGGTATAAGGAGTAGCTGGCACAGTAATTTTTTTGATCATGAATTTTCTCAATACTTTTATGTATGTCATGATTCTTTCTGATATACCAGGTTGAAAATTTTAACCGCAAATTATTGGAGGGATTTATTACAAGCTTTCTTGAAGTGAACTCATTGGTAAAAATACAAATTTATATTGAGGGGGAAATTTATTATATACTAAGGCCTTTTGGAAGTTGAGGGTTGACAATCCTCTGTCATGATGTTGTTGTTTGTGAGTCTAAGGCTCTCCCTTGTTGAAGCTTTCAATGTGGCTAACCAAGAAGGTTTGTACACTTGGAGTGCTTTATTCTCTGGTATATTTGGATTCTCCTCATGTTGGATGCCATCTTCTCTGAAGATGAGGTTTTTCTTTTTCTTTTTCCTTTTCTTTCACCCACTTTTATTTGATTTTCTATAACTTGAACCAGTTTGGGAAAGGAATCTGACATTCATTCAAGTTTTGTTTGGTGATGCTGTTTCACTTGGCCAACTAAAAATTCCTCATTTTTAGAGCATATTTCTGGGTCATTAAACTGCGCTTCCAGCTCAAGATAACCATTTTCATCACACCACTTCTGCCTTCTTTCAGAAAGCTGTGATTTATTTTGAATAAATTCAGCGTCCCTTCATCAATTCAGAATGCTATCATCAAATTTCACTCACTCTTTTCCTTGTCTTCAGGGCTTTTGTCTTGGCTTTCTAATGCTCCAAAGCCTGTTCACCAGATCTTTTCACCAGCTTCCATTGATACTGCATGTCCGAAAAATACCTTCCAAGGATAACTAACACAACTGCATGACTATCATGATTGGGGGACTGCATGTACCTATTATTTTTCCCCAAATGCAGGGCCATGTCAAGTGTCCTGAAAAACAGAAGTTCCACAAGCTGGTTGAATGGATTCTTCCATGAGATTTGCCAATCAAATGTGAAATGTTTTATTGCAAGCTCCTAGATTTGGCTTTGGACCCAAATTTTGTATGCTTTTGTTTTTGTATTGATTTTTGGAGGGGCTTTTGGGGTCTGCTGAATGAAACTGAGACTCTTTGAATGCTGAACTGCAAGGTCCCTCTCATCTTGTAGTGGTGGTGCAGGGAGGTTTGGGAGTTCAGTTCCTTCCACATCCATGAGAAGCCTGGCATGTTGATGAGTGATTGTCTTCATGATTTTACTTTCATCTGAAATCTCTCCTCTAAGTTCCTTCATCCTCTCTTTTGGGGTTTTATTTTTGGCTAATTGGGCTTCTCTCCCGAAATTTCCTCAATCTTGACGTGCCCCAGAGTCTGCAGAATAATCCTCAACTTCTACTGGGTCCACTAAAATTTGTGAAATCACATTCAATTTTTTTTCCAACAACCTGGCATACACTAAAGGAAAAATTTCCCTGATCATCATATAAATGTTAATCTTGAATTTGATTTTTTTTCATTTGTTGTGCTACAAGCCAAAATGATAATCAGCAAGTGAGATAATGCTCAAGATTATTTTGAAACCAATAGCTCACTTGGCTTTGGTTCAGCAGGAATTGCTTCTCTGGGTTTTTGTGTTGAAAACTTTGAATGATGGGTCTCATTTGCTTGAGGAGGATCTTGAAACTTCACAGATCCAGCAGCACGTGGGGTGGGGAAAGGTTTTGTTCTCCATTCAGGGGCTCTTCTGGTGAATATACGCTGAGGAGTACCTGTGGGGAATTGTTCACCTGCACTGGTATAAATGGCACTTCTTGGTGTTTTCTTCCTGTAATTGTTGATGAAATGCTTCCTGGGAGTTTTATATGGACTGAAGATTCTTGAGCCCTAGAAATAATTTCCTTAAGTGAGGCCACATCTATTTACCAATTTACAATCAATTAAAAAATTAGATAATATTTCTTCCTGTAATTATTTTCTTACCTCTGGGGCCTGGGGCCATTATCACTCTAATCTTTCTTGAACCCTGTGTTAATGCACACACACTGAATATGGAGTGTCATTTTGAAACTTCCACACATAAATCTGTTTTTTATCCTAATATTTAGCTCCTGAAAAAATGGTTTTAAATTGAAAATCCTCACCTGGGCTAATATCCCTTGGCTTGCCTTTGTTCATCCTTGCAATAGGAGATGATAATTCTTCTTCTAAAACATGGGCTATGGATTAGATTCATTGTGGTCTAGCTGATGCCATATGAAATTTCATGTGAAAAAAATACCTTCTCCACTCTCTTTGAGATATTCAAAATGGCCTTTCTTAGGAATCCAGAGGAAATCATCTAATTCATAATATCCCAATTATTTTAATTGGTGATTATTTGAAGAGCCTCATTCTATGAATATTTACCATCATTTTCCTGGGAAAAAACATTCTTATTTTGAGTTGGAAATTCATCTTCTGCAATTCTCTTGGATCTCAATCAAGATCCAGGTTGTGCAGGAGGACTTACTCTAGGAGGTGCTGATTTCCTCCAATCATGGAAAACATTATTTTTCTTAGTCCTTAAAGGCTGATTGCTTCTTCCCCCCAAAACAATGCAATATTCTACCAATTAGGTTGTTTTCCTCTTTCTAGATTTCAAATCAAATATGTACCTTATTTCCAAAGTCCCATTTAAATTTCTCTATCAAAATCTTGAAGCCTCATAGACATTATCTTCAATATCTCGCCAGCAGCAGCTTTAGATTATTTTGTCAGCAGCCAGTAATTCATTGACTAAACAGGTAATTTAACTTCTATCTTCCAATTCTCCAGTTGCTGGGATATCTTTCCCAGTGTGTAATTTCTCTGGATATTCTTGATCTCACATCCTAAAATCAGTTTTTATCCCCACCGGTCTTTCTGGAAACATGATGATTGCAAAGTTTGGATTCCTACCATCAAATTCACATTAATCCCAAATCTCAAACCCTTCAATATTTCCCAGTTCTCCATCCATATGCCTTGAATCTTCCTGTTATTTAGAAGCACAATCATGTACATTTGAACTGTTTCTCATTTTGTCTGATTTTGGGCTTATTGAAGTGTTAACACAAATAAAAGGAATGTTTTATTTCAGCAAGGAGTGACCAAATAAAAGAAAAAGAGTAGTGTAGACACCTTAAAAGGACCAGATAGTGTGTTTACTAGACAGAATCAGTACTGGAGAAAAGGAAAAGGAACAAGTAAGCATGTAAGAGAGTTGATCCCCTTTGATACTCTTGATGTTGGTGATGGGGTGAGCTTGAGCTGTAGCTGTAGATGGTGGTTGGAGTCAAAGGTAGCTGGTGATTGATGTCAATGGTGACTGGTGGTTGATGTTAATGGTAGCTGGTGGTTGAAGAGCGCCCCAAATGAATCCATTCATGATCCTCCAGGATCTGGGCAAGATGGCTGGTGAGCAGACGCGCAGGAATTCAGGAATGGAGATTTTACAGCGGTTGATTTTTAAGGACGCGCGTGCGGGTGAATGAAGTGACAGAGGGTTCACAGATGTGGCAACGGCGGTTTGAGAGACATGGAGGAAGACTGATAGAGACACATAGAAAGAAATAAAATTGAAAATAAACTGAGAGACAAAAGAATGAAGAGAATAGTATGAGGAAATAGTTTGAGCATGTACTTGAATACCAAAACTTACCACTTAGGTATGGATTTTAAAATAAATCACTATTACTGTTTTCAGGAATAATATCAATTTATTACATACTTCCAACATTTTCTGTATTTTCATCAATTGATTCCCAACCTTCTCCATCACAAATAATTAGGGTAATTATCTCAAATCCTTTTCCACTGTCAGATTTTTAATCATTCCAGACATTTTTTGATTGTTGAAAATAACTGGAGAATTCTAAAATGGTCATAAATAAGCCATTGTGCCCAAACACATAATTTTCAAAATACCACGTTAATCACCGTGGTAATTCAATTTTCAATTCCAAAAATCCCAATTTTCCTGCACTGGTTGGAAAAGATGCAGCCTGATTGATTTTTCCCACTTACTTCCCCTGGTTGAATCTCTCCAACCCAAACCATAACTCTCCTAAACACCAGGGACATTTCCCAAAACTGTTGGCATGAGCATATCATGTACATTGCTGGAAATGGATTCACTTGGTCTGCTATCATGCAATGCAGAAACTGGGGGGCTTAATTATCTCTCCAAAATTGAGCTGGTTGATCTCTGATCAGACTCATCCTTTTTTTCCCAGAAATATGACTCTCAGGGCCTGACCCTATATTTATTGTTAAAAAGAATTTCCAATTTAATTTCTTCATGGTGTTACATTTCTGAAATCACTTACAATCTGTGTCACCACCTGATGGCAAGCTTTTGTTTTGAGCTGTGGAATAAAATCTTCATTTCCATAATTTCAACTCAATTTTCAAGATCAAACACACCTAAGAAATCAATATGGCCACCTAGAATCTTTGTCATGAGAACATCAACAGATTTTCTCCTCAATCTTGATTCTCCAATTCAACCAGCTGCTTCAAGTGTTTCATGTCTTTTCTTTTTGGCCCCTGATAGGGTTTCTGAAGATTGTGGTGGTCTTTCTTCCATGCCTAATTTTACAATTTGAATAATTCAAATCAAAATTCCTGAAATTGTTAGGAGTCACAAATAATTTTCACATAACTGTTGAAATTATTTTGGGTATGGTTTTTTTAAATGCCTCAGATGTGGAAAATTCAGATGAAGCCACTATAAAAATAATTTTTGTAAATTTGAAGAATTCTAAGAAAATTTTCCTTCTTCACTCACAATTATTGCTAGTCTCTCTTCTTGATTCAATCAGTTTTACTAGTCTCTCTTTTCAAAGGAATTTTGACCAATTATCAGTAATTTTGTTTGATTCAAGCACATTTAGATACACCAATGTTCACCTTCCATATCCAAATTTTGTTCCAAGGAAATGCCCACAGATGTCACTTCTGAGGCTGCCAACTTATTTGCATCTGAACCATGTGATTCCATTTGCTTTTTCTAGGATACATACATTCCAATAACCTCTTTGTTATTTCTGCATTGGAATATTAATTTTTCTCTCCTTGCTGCTGCTTCAGTTTGTCTTTGTGCATTTTTCCTTTCCTGTTCAGAAGTATTCACTTTTCCTAAAAAGGGGAATGTGATAAATTTACAAGGAAGTATTTCCGCAAAAACTTTTGAATACCTACCTTGACTTCCAGATAGAGCCACTGGGGACCTTGGAGTGCAGACTTGATCAATATTGAATTATTACATAATCCCACAAAAATCTCTCACATCAATAGGAGAACATACCACTTGTTGGATAATCATTTCCTGCCTTTGGTAGGCTCTTTTTTGAAGACCCCAACCCATTTGACTCTTTTCTTTCCTTTCAGGCTGAAATTGGAACAGAACCTGTACCAACAAGGTTGTCAAAGTTTTTCTGTGATTAATTCATCCCATTTTCAACCCGTGAAAATTTGAACTGACCACTTGGCCTATCAGCTTTCTCAATACCATTTTACAATGAACACATTTGCAAAAAATCTGTATATTGATGTGTAACTGAGTTATCTGTAGCTTCAATCAATCATTAATGTTTTAGATCTGGATGGCATGTGCTTTAATTGAAACAAAGATTAAATTTCTAAAGCTTGAGTTAAATTTGAACAATTCAAAGTGCATGAGTTTTTCAAAATTGATTTTTAATACCACAAAGCAACTCAAAATCAACTGGGCTTTTGGAGCTGAGCTGATAATAAAACTCCCATAGTAAAACTTTTTTGTAACTGTTTTGAAAATGAAGAGATAAGGAGAAAGAGAATGCCAAACAACCAAGGATGAACCTATTTATATTTTTGGAAAGACCTAAAGCTACCTTTCTTTGATTGAAGATCAAGTATGAAGCAATGCAATTCTTGGTTATTGGAGCCAATCTAAAATGCCTGATTTATCACAAATTAATACCCAAATTGAAAAATAAACATTTTTCAAGTCCCAATGCGGATTTTTCTCAACAGAAATGAAAAAAGTGGATTGGTGAAAATTTCCCCCGATTCCTGAGAAGGTTGACAAATTTATTTTGGCTTATTTTTGTAAATTTGGGCCAAGTCATACCATTAGGGCGTATCAGATTTAAGCAAACCCACTATTTCTTAATGGCAAGTTTCAAACCATATTGGCCATTTCAAACCCGCCATTAAAAATCAAAAAACCCACTTATTTCACATCAGATGTGTCAGAGTTACCTGGAAATGAGTGTGTTTTTTTCAAATAGAGTATTTCAAGGCTTCCACCACCTGTTCACATCATCCACCTCTGTTCTAACTCCGACCTCATTGGAAAAAAATTTGATTCATTGCTCTTCATCTCTTCATCACTATCCTCATCACTTCATCACTCTCATCACTTTATTTTTTTCATAAAATTCAGCTAACTCTCATCAGATCACTATCCTGATCAGTTCATCACTCTCATCCATTTATTTCTTTCATCACATCCAGCTAACTCTCATTGGATCACTATCCTTATCACTTCATTGCTCTCATCTGTTTATCAGTTTCATCAAATCCTAACTCTCATTGCTTTATCCCTCTTTTCACTTCATCACTCTCATCTCTTCATATTCTCTTTGCTTCATCACTCTCATCCTCTTATCACATCATCACTCTCACCACTTAAACACTCTCAAAGACCTTCATCCCTTCATCCCTCCTACTATTTTTAAATGGCCCCTTGGCAATCCTCCCCCCGCAAGTCTACCAAACAATTCAATGGACCAAATAAAACATCCCCCAGGAACTCAACATCCAATAATCCTCCACCATCATCTTCCAAAGGCTCAATTCAGCTCAAGAGAGCTGATCACTTCATCCTGGTAAGCTGGCTCAAAATTCTGTCCAACTAAGATGCTTGCTTTGGATCTGACAAAGAAACATGTGTTGGCCAACCTCCATCCTCTAAGGTCAATGGTTATCTCCTGATGGCCAATGAACTCAAGAATAAAACAAGAGGTAGGCTGGATCTGTCATCCAAACAGATGAGGGAGTCATTCAAGAATTATTGAGCCAAGTAAAAAAAGGCCCACTCCATGTCAATCTCCACCAGCTTTGGTATCACCAACTCTGACAAAGCCAAGGGAATCAACTTGGTGGTTGATAAGTTGGACTCCATTTGTCCTTTTTATATTGAAATGGATGAAATTTTTGGAAGGAAGGCAAACATCAGCCCCCTAGCTGCTTTTGATGCCCAACAACCCAATTCAGTTGACGCTGAGGACTTGAATGGGGATGCTCAGCCTAGCAATTATGATCCAAAAGAAACCTATGAGTGGCCCCCATCCAATGCCAAGGAGGATATTCAAACGCAATCAGCTCCAATCACGTCTACTTCTGTGTTAATTGAGGAGTCAAACCCAACCTTGGACCCCTCCCCTCCTTCCTTGGATTGCTCTCTTCCTTGGGTGGAAGAACCAGAGAATTTAGCCAATGAGGAGGATGTCATTCCCATATCACCATTGCCATCAACATCCGCTCAAATAAGGAAACAAGTTCTTTTCTCTTCTGTCAAGTTAATCCTGACTGATTTATATTTGAAAGAAACAGGCTCATACATTCCTGAATGGCTGAAAACTCAAGCCAATGGGGCCTCCAACATCTCCTTCAAATGAGAGAAATGATGTTTCCACACAAACCTCCTCTGCAAAGGGAAAGCAAAAGGCCTCCAATTCCATCAACATCAACCCCAATATCATTGAAAAGAGGATAAAAACTTAAAATTTTTCAGGATTTGAGGAAATAATGGAGAAGCAAGATTCAAGTAAGCCCATTGGATTCTCCTTGCATTTAAAATCAAGCTCATTCTTATTCCCCTCTGAAGAAAAGTGAAATCACAAATTGAATCAGAAAAACTTCAGTTTGAAAAGGAAAAGTGGGATTTTCAACTGGCTATTGATTTTCAAAAGCAGAAAGCCAATATTTTGGCTCACCAGCAAAAATTGTATGCTGGGGGGAAATTGAAACAGGCTGAGCTAGAATTTCAAAAAGAGGAAAAGGAGAAGGATTGACAGCAATTACAACTGCAAATGGAGAGGGAACAACTGGAAACAGAAAAAAAGGATAAGTTTTCAATGGCTGAGGCATACATTGGTAGCAGCAGAACATTAGATGAATTAAAGAAGATTACTCAAATTTTGGGCTTGTAAATATATTTTCTTTCATGAAAAACTTAAAAAAAATCATTTTTGATTACAACAATGCTTGAGACTATTTTTAACCCCACCAATAAAGAAATATTTTTTCTTTTTATTTATATTTTTTTCCTGGAGTATATTTTCCCACTTCCCAAGTCCCTGCAAGTGTTTCTAGTTGTTTTTTTGATCTGCATTGACATTTCCATTCTTGTATGAGTGGCAGTGTTGACAGCAGGAAAAATACAATGCTTGTACTTATTGGCTTCCCAATCTATTTTGACCACACCTTTTTGCTTGAAGTCAATTCCAAATCCCACGTCAGCAAAAACAAATTGGCCATCAGATACTTGATATTCATCTGTGTTCTCAATAATTCTTCTGTTTGATTTCCTTGTTGGAACTGCAAGTAAAAAGGAATACTCAGAGATGTCACCTTTGTCAATTTGAGTTTAGTTGTAAAAAGAATGGGATGTAAAGGTGACATAAGGATAGAAGTCAAAGGGAGTAGGCCAAGATCCAAATTTGAGTGATGAGAAGGAGGGGATGCCATTTTCCTTCATTATTTCATGGTTTGATTCAAAGGGAAACCTTGCCAAATGGCAAAACATTTTTCCTAAAATTTGAGCAACTTTTCCTGCCTTAAGATTGAGAAAAGAATACTCTTGAGGGGAAGATTGAATAGATGATTTATTCACATAGCGTCCAAATAATTCAAAGGGTTCCATCAATTTTTGCCATCCAATTGCCCACATTTTTCCACCCCAAGCTCTTGAAGGACCAAATGGGTTGTCAAATTTTTTTGAACTGTGAAGAAAAGTGGTGACAAAGTTGATTTCCTTCTTATCCGAATCCAAGAGTTCATCCAAGGGTAAAAATTTGATTATTGGAACCAGGGCTTGGTGATCATTTTTATCAAGTAAAATTACTTTTCCATGGTGCAAGAAATGGAAGTATTTGATTTTTTGTTTGTCTTTTTCAAACTCTTCCTGGGTTGATTTTTGACTATTCTTTTTCTTTTTGGAAAGAATGGAAGGATACAGATCCAAAGGACGTGTTTTTTTACCAGACCAGAAAACCTTTTATTAATAACTTCCTAAGAAACTTACAAAGACATTTCTAAATCCCAAGATTGAAACCTCTTTTGGCAAGCAGCCCTACTCTTCCCACCTCTCTGTATGTTTTTCAAGCCATCTCCTTCCATCTTCTTCCCTCCCAATCCTATACTTAGATTGGGGTGAGGAACAAGACAGGATTTGATTGTTTGTGTAATATTTTGAGTGGGTTGGGAGAAGAATTGAACATTCACCAATAAGGGTTGAGGGATCAAAAAAAAAAACAAAAAAAACAGTCAGTCAAATGGACATCATCGGTGAAACAAGATTGGATCAAAAAAAATGAAACAAAACCTGGACTTGATTACAAGTTCACCAGAAACATGATCACCGAAAAAAAAAAGAAAAAGAAAAAAAAAAAAAAGTACCAAAAAAAACTGCACCAAAAAAAAACATCACATTAGCACCCAAAAAAAAAATACTTACCGGGGTGTGAAGGAATTGGGCCAGTGTGGTGGTCTTTTATAGAAGCAAGTCAGAATTGGCTGAGCGCTGCGCGCTCAGAAGTAGCAGCTGGCTCAGTAGGGGTAGCGCGCTCAGAAATGGGTGTGGCTTTGCCAAATCAAGCCGGGCTGTGGGCTCAGCAGCAGTCAAACTGGACTCAGCATTGGGAGATGCAGGATGTATCAGATTGGATTGGATGGATTGCGTGCAGATTGCGTGTTGCAAGATGCTGATTGGATTTTGCAGATATATCTTGGATATCTGGAAAGGCCCATTGAGGGGATGCCAAAATGCATGGGGGGCCCCAAGTTGGGCCTGGCACAAGGGCCGCGTCATGAGAAGGAAAAACCGGGTGGACGTAATTGCAGACGGGAAATACAGATGGTGTTGGAGTATTGTGTTTATGCTGCTAGCCTTGATCCTTTAGTTTCACATAATCTTCTTATTTATATGTCACACACCTGTCTAGCCAGCTAGTCCTTTATTGATTTATCAATTCTTTCTTATTGGCTTACTCCATACTCAATCACCTTGTCATTTATTGTTTCTGCCATGATTTATTAGTCATCAAGCACCTTAGGCCCCCTGTGAGGGGCTCTCTAGTTGTCTATTTAAACCGGTCTTTTCCATGACCTTGCAATTCACCTCATTGACTTTGTTTCTTACAAATCCGGTCCTCAACTTTCTGAGTTGAGTAAGAGTCCATGATCCAATCATCAACTCCAACAGATCGGTATGGGGTATGGGATGGCAAGGATAGGGTTGGGGCTAGGTTTCTGTGCTTAGGGGTTGTATTTCATTACTCTTGCTTGTTTCTGTTTGTACTTAGGTTAGGGTTGATGGGGGGCAGTTACTTAAACTGCACCCTCAATCTGGATGGAGGAGGGATCAGACATTGGATCACGGAGGATCACATTGGATCATCATAGTTTTTGGAAGGATCTTTACTCTCAATTCTCTATCTCTCAGTATAAGGGTGAACGGTTGCACTTAGGGTTTAAAGATGCAATGGATCAATAACTTCCAAACTTGGGAACCATTAAAGGAGAAGTCCTCTTCTGAATTCCACACCGGGGTTTTGGGTTGGGTTTGGGTCTGGTTTTGGGTTGGGTTGGGGTTGGGCCTGTGGCCACGTAGGCAGGGCCTGGGAACCAGGGAAGGGGGGAGGTTGGTCAGCCGGGCAGGCAGGCGGCCCAAGGGGGGGGGGCTGCCGTTGTCAGTCAAGGGGCAGGGCCAAAGCAGAGGGGGGGGCTGGCCGTTGTTGGTCAAGGGGGGGGGCTGTACCAATGCAGAGGAGGGGGTCAAGGGGGGGGGGCCAGCCATTGTTGGTCAAGAGGTGGAGCGGTGGGGTGGGCAGTCAAGGGGGGCAGTGACAAAGTGGAGGGGGGGGATGGCCATTGTTGGTGGAGGGGGGGGCAGGTCCAAAGCCAAGGGGGGGGCAGGTCCATTTGACTGTTGGCTGGGGGGGGGCGGGTCCGTTTGACCATTGGCTGGGGGGGCGGGTCCAATTGAGGGACTGGGAGGGGTGGAAGCGTTGGCATGGGCAAGATAGCTACGGAGGGGGGAGCAAGGGCTGGCAGGGCCAAGATTGAGAAAGGGAAAGGGAGGAGGAGGGAGGGGGGAAGAACTTACTTGAAAGGGGTTGGGTGACCAGGAGCTGGGTGGGGGGAGAAGGAGGGGGGGTATGAGGGTCAGCCAAGAGAAAACCAAGAGGAGTGAGTAAAAGAGGGGAGGGGGACTCACCTGACAGGATGGGGGATGGGGAGTTGGGTGGTGAGTGTTTTTGTGAGGTTGGTGGTGAATGGGTGAGGGAGAAAAGGTGGTGGTGGTGAGGAGAAAGGATGGGACTGGTGAGTGAGTGGGGTGATATGGGTGAGGAGGAGAGTGGACCAGTGGTTTGTGGAAGAGAAAACCAAGAGGAGTGAGTAAAAGAGGGGAGGAGGACTCACCTGAAAGGATCGGGGATGGGGAGTTGGGTGGTGAGTGTTTTGATGAGGTTGGTGGTGGATGGGTGAGGGAGAAAAGGTGGTGGTGGTGAGGAGAAAGGATGGGACCGGTGAGTGAGTGGGGTGAGATGGGTGAGGTCAAGGTGGTGGGTGAGGAGGAGAGTGGACCAGTGGTTTGTGGTTCTGATTTGTGAAAAAAAAACCAACTTGGCCTATCTTGGGTGAACAACCAAAAAAATTTGTCTAAGTCCACCCCACCAAATGAGAAAAAAGAAAAACAGGTGAGTCAGCCAATGAATCTTGGGTGAACAACCAAAACAAAAAAATTTGGTGAAGGGATTTTTTACCTAATTCATAATCAAAAATTACTCATCAAAGCAAGCAAGGGTAAGAGGAAGAATCCATTCTCTCATAGAAGAAGATGAGTTACAAGATGAGACAGGGACTACTTGAGGCAGATCTGGAATATCTTCTTCAAATATTTTGTCCCATTCATCTTTGATGTCAGGCAAAAGATTGTGAAGGATGAAACAAGTGATAATCCAGTTGATGATAACTTCATGTCTTTGGGATTTTGAAGCTGGTTTTGCATTTTGATTAAGCTGGCCAATCTTCCTTTCAGGACTCCTATGGCATGCTCAATCCAAACTTGTGATTGGGCAAGATGATAGTTGAAATCAGTTTTTCCTTGATCATTGGACAAAACATTCCAGTATGCTGGAACCACATATTTCCCACTAGCATAATCTGAATTTACCAGAAAGTATTGATTTTGGTCAAATTAGTTCTCTGGTTTTTGGGCAATCTGCATTTAACTGAAAACCTATGAATCACGACAAGAACCTGGAAGGCCAGCATGGAGGGATATGAACTTCTTGTTGTTATCAAAAACAAGTTTTAGTGCCACAGAGTATCTAATCAAACAGAAAAAACATATTTGTTCAGTGTTTTATCAAAGGTGTTATCAAAGAAATTCGAAAAGTTATGAATCAATTGCCTTTTTTCAAAGAAAAATAGTGGTTGCCATCTAGCTTGGGTTTTTGACTCAAGGGGATGGTGGTTCCATTGACAAAACCAATGCACCCAGGGAATCCTTTGGTTTTGATTACTTGAGATATCTCCTTGCATTATTCTTTTTTGGCCAAGAAAAGATTGGGCAATAGAACAATAGGATAGAAACCATGACTCTTTTGGTGTATGAGTCAATGGTTCCATATCCAACTGAGAATATATTTTCTAATTGATGAATTGCTGCTCCATTTCCATTTGATCCCAACCTAAAAAGAGGAAAAGCCAGTTGGATAGCTGGATTGAATTGAGGATTCTGAGAATTTTTCTGGAAGATGTGGTGGTCTTCAATCATCTCCAAAAGTTTTATGAATGAAGGCAATGGAGTTTGGAAAAGTTGCTGGAAGCTTAAGTCGGGGAGGAGATGAAGCTTTTGCCTTCCATACATAGGGTTGTGGAGAGTTTTTATTCTTGGAACCATGTATTGCTTTTGTAATAGAGCATTCAAAGGCAACCAAGTTGATTCCAAATCAGAGTCTGAATAAGATTCTGAATGGCAGTCAAATACTAACAAAATTTCAGTCAGCTTTTTTGCATTTTCAACTTGCTGCCAAGAAGTTTGATGGGACATGCTGAGAAAGATGGTGATTTGACGTGGGGTGATGAGATGATGATGGGATTTGTGTGAAGATAAAGATTTGAAGCAATAGAGATGTAAAGCAATAGAGATGTGAAGCAATAGATATTTGAAGTGATGGAGATGTGAAGCAATGGAGATGAGATGTGTGTGATGTGATGGAGATGGGACCAGTATAGATTTGCTTATGTGGATGGGTGTTTTAGATGTGATTGATGATGGGTGGATGATGATGCATAAATGGCAGGTTTAATGGCGGGTTTGATGTTTGAAATCCGCCATTTTCATGAAACCTGCCATTTTGGGATACAGCAGTTAGGGGGTATGTGTATTTCAGAAACCTGCCATTTAAAATGGCGGGTTTTGTCAAAAAAAATGGAGATTTTCTAATGGCGTGTTTGCTAACTCTGATCTGCCCTATTATGAAACCACATTAATACATATCAAAGGGAACTCATCAAAATCAACATGTAAAATTCAAGTATTGGAAGATCATTCTTGTTCTCCATATCACTTATTACTTCAAAGTAAATACAGGTGATTTATATGGTGAAAAATTTTGCAGCAATACCTGCACTGCATTGTTTGTAATGAATTGTGGAAAAGCAAAACACAGTTGTTGGGAGTCAAACCAACATTCACCCATTGCATGTGGGTTTCTAAAACTGTTGAGCTAGATTTTTTAGTGCAAGGTCTAAATCACATCATTTTTTGCATGTTATTTTCAATGCCTAAGAGCATGTACCTTTGTCTTTGCAAAATCCTTGACATATTTTACAAGTTGTTGAGGCATACAAGTTATGATAACTTTCAAAAATTGATTTTTCTCCCTTTTTGCAACAAATCAGGCCCAAAAAACAGTTATCCAGCTGTTAGGGAGCAGAAACCACCATTTTTTCTTCCATTAATCCCTTCTCAATAAGGGTTGTGAATGCCCCGGAAATGGAAAAAAACAGTCATGGGATCATTTTGAGTTCAAAAAGAGAAGAAAAAAATCAATTCAATTGGGAAGAATTTATTTCAAGCCCTACGGAGCAGACAACAATTGCTGGATGGGGTAAATCCTCAACAAGTTCATGTCTCAAGCCAACTAAGAGGAAAGTGGTAAATGCTCTAAAGATTCATTTAAATTTTGAAGCTTTCAAATTCAATTCTAAATTATTGTGATTTACACCTTTCTCCAAGCAGTTTTACCTCAATTGTTAGAGAAAGCCCCGTGCAATGGGTCAATGTGGGTGGGATTCCCACTGAATGCATTAGCCTTTTCCCCATGATTACACATTACATACAATTTTAAAAACTTATACCCCATTTATTTTATCATTTTAGATTTGAAATTATTTGCACACTCTCTGATCAAAGTATCTGAGCAGAATAAAAATTGGCATATTACCCACAAACCCCAATGAAAATTTGGAGACCAAGTGCCAGTTTCCATGGACACAAGTGTGATGAAGTGTAACCTATTTTCCAGCAATGGAACCTGATTTCAAAACCAGTTGAAAGGCCGGAAATCCATGGTGAAAATTGTAATAAAGACTTGGTGATTACAAAAAAATAAATGTAAAATGAAGTGGGAAATATTAGTTTTTTTAAAAATTCTGACATTAATCAGAATTCAAATGGCCATTGTATAAAATATTGATCACAAAAGTTTGAGCTGGGATATCAAAATACACAATCCTTTATTGCAAATTTTTATTTGATGGTGAATTTCAATTGATTCCCAGTTGAATCAACATGAACAACCAAGTGGATTCAGTTTTTTTAATGGGGTAATTAAAAGTTAAATTCATTTTCAACCATGGTAAATACAATTTGAATCATATTTTCTTTTTGTTGTAAAATGATGTGAACTCAAAAATATTAATTGTTGAATAAAAGTTTCCCTTGAATGGACTCAATGGACCAGGAAATGTGACTGGATGGTGACATGAAGTCACTGGACAGCCAGAGACCCCAATTTTGCCCTGGTGCTAGGTCAACATATTTTTCCTTTTTAGACTTGAATGTTGTCAATGCATAGCCATACATGGCTGTCCATTTTTGAAAATGAATCTCTGCTCCTTTCCTACTAGGAAAGGCTCTCACAGGAGGAGGTTCAAGGGTTTCTGAAACCTCTTGGTTAACCATGGTTAAATTACTATTTTTCAAGTAAAATGAGTCTCAGTCAAATGGCATATGAAATGTGACCCACCAGCTTGATTCAATTCCAGTTGTGAAGAAAAATCTTGTTCATCAATTTTAATCCTAGATGAGGATGTAATTTGGGCTTCCAATGTTTTCTTTTACAAATCCCTACCTAAATCCCTAGATTCCAAATCCTTTTTAACATCACTTTCAATTATTCCTTCAATGCAGCCATGTTTAAAACATGGGGGCTTTGGCTTGCTACTGTTCCTGTAATTCCAAAAAAAACCAACTCTATTTATTATTCAATTTAAGTGTTTCAACAACTCAAAAGTGCAATCACTTTTGGGTTAAGCAAAATAAAATCATCCAACAAGCAAGTGGTGGATACGTTTTGTGTCTCTGAAAAGCAATTTTTGTGTATAGTTTGTGACAAATATTTTTTTCCTCAGTTCTTTTTTTAAAAATAATTTCAAATGTAAAAGTTAAAGAGATCTGAGAAAGCTAGACCAGGCTGACTTGCATGGAAGAGAAGATAAATGTAAGAGTAGAGAAAAACAACAAAGCTGATAGAGTAGTAGAAGAAGGAAGCTAAGGAAACAATACCAACTTGGAGAACAGGTCTGCAGCTGATGTTTTGCCCTATTGATAGACTTAGCAGGAAAAATTCAGCAACATCTAAATATTGAAAAGAGAGAAGGTAAGAAAGAATATCTGCTGAAGAGGAAAGAGAAGAAGTATGAGATTCAATATTCACGGGACTCTGGATTGTGAACTTGGGACGTTGATTACTGATCCGACTGGTACCAATAAGTGAACTGTGGAGATAAATCAAGATCTTGAGTGAGTCTTGATGTAGAGTTGAATCAATAGAGATACCTACAGTTCTTTGGATGATAGGTGATCAAGTTGATTAAGAGTCAAGAACCGAGAGAGCCAGGAAGACAAACAGAAATATGAACAGGAAGATAAGCAGTGAGATGATCCAGAAGTTCTGGTGATGGATAGATTGTAGGAGTTGTTGGTACCAGAGATTGAGAGTCCTGTAGGGTTCCCCGCATGGTTTGGGGTATGACACAGACAGAGCGCGGAGACAATGGGGAATAATAAAAGAGACAACAATGAAGGAAAGAAAGAGTGACAAGAGAGAAAATGAAGAACAAGTAAGAAGAGAAGGTAGAGCAAGAGGGAAGAGATTAAGTCAATAAGATAACTAACACGTCCAGTCAACTCTACATCAAGGGAGTTTAGGAGTTGAAATACTCGGCCAGCTGCTTTACGGCAGCATTGCTTGCAGCTTTTGTTAGAGCATCAACCAGAATTTCTTGCCATACAATAATTTTCACCAGAATTTCACCATTATTGAGATTGTTGCGTAAACTTTTCAACTTGATGTCTATGTGCTTTGCATGAGACTTTGTGCCAAATTTCTTGATCTTGTCCTTGAGTTCCTTGTTGTAAATGAAGTGTACTGGAGGACCCAGGGGTTCACGCCATAGTTTGCTTAATAGTTGATGAAGCCATTTCCCTTCCAGGTGCCCGGCTGACAGAGAGTTACACTCCAATTTGGTTGAAGATTAAGCAATACTGAGTTGATGGCGGCTGTTCCAGTAGATAGGACTCCCTTTGAACAAGAATAGAAGACCAGACTGAGAAATTCTGGTGTCTGGGTTGTCGCCCCAGGTAGCATCACTGTATACTTCTAGGTGACTGGATTTTGTTCTGCTTTTGATCACAAGCTTGAAGTTGATGGTGTGCAATAGATATTGCCATACGTGCACTACCTCCTGCCAGTGTTTGATTCCCAGAATTTCTAAGAATTGAGCCAGAATAGAAACAGCAAAACTGATTTCTGGCCTGGCCAGGTTTGCTATGTAGTTGAGTCATCCAATGGGAGATTGGTAATTGAAGTTGAGTTCTTTAAACTTAGATATCTCTTCTTTGGTGGCAGGTAATACATGAAATCCAGGAGTGCAGGGATTATTCAGTGGTTTGGCTCTGGTAAGTTTCATTTCCTCTAGTCCTTTCTTGATGTGGTTGGGTAGAGACAGACTAATAGAGTTCTTAATTCTTTCAACTTTCATCCCCAGAAGAGTGTCAATTTCGTGGGCCAAAGAGTCTTTGAATTTTTCCATAAAGGCGGATTTAAAACTATTGAAATTTCCTACAACAACCAGATCATCAACATGGAAGAATAAGCTGGTAGTTGCATCTTTGTGAAGATATAGACAAGGTTCCGAATCACTTTTTTGGAAGCCATTGCTTTTAATCCAGTTTATTAGAGTTTTATACCAGTTAAGGGGCGCCTTCTTCAACCCATACAGGGATTTCTTGAGTTTGAGGTATTTGCAGGTCCTTTTCGATCCGGTTGGAGTTCTGATATAAACTTTCTTGTATAAAGGAGCATGGAGGAAGGCTCCTTTGACGTCAAACTGAAGAATCAGCAGGTCTTTGTTGACTGCGTAAGTGAGAAGCGCTTGAAGCGAGGCAATTTTTCTGGTTGGCACAAAGGTATCTAGGTAATCTACCTCGTATTGCTGGTTGAAACCCTGGAAGCAGACCCTAGACTTGAGAGTGATTTCTCCGGTGTTAAGATCTTTTTTACACTTGAAGTTCTGAGTTGTATTGAGAGGGTTTGTTACTTCACTTTTGTTGGCTTCTTCCCACACCTCAAGTTTCAGCCTCCTGGATTCCAAGACCCTTGCTATCCTTTAGCTACCAGAGGTGATAGAGTAAATAATAAATATATTATTTAATAAATGCAGCAAAAATCCTTAAAATATTTGGATTAAGCTTATTGCAAGGTTAAGTGGTTTGGTTTTTGTTTATTGTTTTAAATCAATATGAATAAATTGATTATTAAATATTTTTATAGAGGGGCAAAAATTATATTGGGGATCTTTAACACCTCTCTTCAGGGATTTCAGTATGAAAACACGTAGTCCTGGTTACTTTGGGCTCTTTAGTTTAAAGAATATTTTCCCCAAAGATAATATGTATATAAAATACACAGTGGAGTTTCAGGGCCTTGTAGCCAAGCTACCACGAAAGATAAAGGATAATAAGACTTACTGGTATATTATTAAATCCTTTTGGTATCTGTTTGAGACGTGTACTGATGGGTTAAACCTGTATACTGGGGTTATAAGGTTGTTCAGCAGTTTTAATTGATAAAAAGAGGTTGAGGACAGATATTTACTGATCATACATTGCCATAAATCACTTACTTATCTCTTATAAGTACTTGACTACCTTGGAACGGTGTCTGGGTATGAATATAACTGGGTCTCTGCCCATCAATATCCTCAAAATAGCTCTTTATTTATAGCTTTTGGAGTCCCAATGTTGTCCTTCTGAGGGTTGTAGGTGCTCAAAGGGACAGACACTAAGGCTAGCAGGGTAATCAGGGGTAGCCTGTTATTTGTTCTTGGTGCTATAGCACGGGTAGCATCTAATTCCACAGAGTATGGGAATTATTCCACTATAAAATAGACATTAGGACGTGTGAATAACAATAATCTATCCTATTTATGAATTATTTAATTAATTATCCTTAGTAAATTTTCCCATTAATTTAATAATTATATAAATAGACGTTTCTATGGACATCTTGATGTCAGGTAAGTTCTCATTATGTATTATATAACTGGAGTAAAAGTTGTAATATTGATTTTACTCCTTATTTTCGAGTTCTAGTTGATTTACTAAGATAAGTACTTAAAAATATAAGTCATGTGAATTCATGTAATATTTTTACATCATGAGTTTTCTTTGTATGTCACAAAGATATTGATGTTGATCAATTCTCATAAAAGTATATTAAATTATTTTAATATATTTTTAGAAGTTGTCATTGTCTTATTTTCGACATTCTTGGTACTTTGAATTATATTAAATAAAAAATACGTATAATGATGATTTATGTATTTTTATATAATATTATGTATTCTTAGACTGTCTACTATCCACAAGAACATTTCTTACATATGTAGAATGTTCCCGTGTAGGTTGTAGCATGTTTACGCAGTACCTGAGCATCTCAGGCCGCCTGTCATTCTGTCAACCCGTAGTCCCGCGGCTGCGTACTTGTCAGAGGCCCGGGGCTGCGTACACAACCTTGACAAAGTGACAGGGCTATATCTCAGCCGCGCGCGGGTGCATTGGCTGCCGCGGCTGCGTGCGGGAATTGTGACAAAACACATTTCCGCCAGTAACTCATAAAATATAAACAACACCTCAATTCTGACTGAATTTTAGGTGTGAAACCTATACGTGACAATGTGTGAGAAATATTTAATTGGCCAAAAAGCTCAATAATGGAGCCGTAGTATTTTTGGTTTTTCTTTCCTTAATTATTTAAAAATCCAAGGAGTTGGATTTCAAGGGTGGGGTCAGTGAGTGACCCTACCTAATTTTGGGTGGAGAACCCATTTCTGTAATAATATTTAAGTTTTTCCTACTCCTTCTTAGGTTAATTTTATTATCATTATTTTTATGTTATTTTTGTTACTTTTTCAGCTTGCTCTGCAATAGTAGCAAGCTGACATCAAGGTCCTTGGCCCTGCCCAGTTCTTTTTTGATAGAGGGTATCCATTCTAAGAATTCCAGGGCTTGTTGTATGTTAATAGGAACCTCACTTGATTGATGGTACCCGTACCTTTCTGGAGCTTTGATTGAGTTGCAATCCCTTAATTGAGGTTGGAGAGAGTCTTGAATTGTTTGATTTGAATTGTTGGATTCAGAGGTGATAGAGTCCGTTTTGGAAAAGATAGAACTGGTAAGATTGGAAATTTTTGGTTTTTCTTTGTCTTGTGAAGCATCTACATGTTGATTTGACAAATCAAGAGTAGGTGATGAGTTAGTAGAGGAATTTGGGATTGGTGTGATCACAGATTTGATAGGTACATCCAGCGTTTCAACTTGTGACTTTAGGAACTCGACGTGCTTTGTTTCAATTACTTTACCACTACTAGAGAGTAATTTATAGGATAGCAAACAAGGATTGTAAACAATTAGAATTCCTTCAGCTCCTTTGTCAGAAAATTTTGACTTGATTTTTGTTTCTGGGAGAAGGTAGATAGCTCTTGAGCCTAGGGGTTTCAGATAGTCAGTTGGTATACAAATTCTATGCATTTGTTGCCACGGATTTTCTTTGCCCTTCTGCTGAGGAATCTGGTTCAAAGAAAAACAGCAACTTTGGATGACAATGTGCCAAACGGTTTTTGGAATTTTTGAGTCACTAAAAGCTGATCAAAGTGATTCCATAATCTTCCTTTTAGCGCGTTTGGCCTTACTGTTGTGTTGAGGATGATACGGTTCACTGATAAAGTGATTGATAGATTTGGTCTTGAAGTAATTGGATAGAGAAGTGCTTACAAATTCACCACCAGCATCAGTTATGACTTCAATTGGGTAGTATCCTAGTTCCTTGGCCTTGTTGTTGATCAAGAAAATAATAGTTGCAGCAGCAGCATCTTTGGAAGGTAAAGGAAAACTTGATAGGTATCCGGACTTGTTGTCAATGACAGTAAGTGAGTATTTCATACCACCTTTACTAGTAGGATTCCATGGTCCCATCAGGTGCATGTGAAAACAATCAAAGACTTGGGTAGCAGGGGTTTTTTGATTATTGAAGGTTGACCTGGTGATTTTTTATTTCTTGCAGGCTAGGCATTTGAAGTTGTTTTTAACCTTTCTTTCTATTTCATATCCTATCTGTTTCTCAATTCTACCTAGACTGGCATGACCAAGTTTCTTGTGAAGTTCATGGAGTTGGGATAAGCTCAAATAGCAACTTTGATACTTTAGAGCTGGCATATGATCTAGGACAAGAAGATTATTCTCAATGATACCTTCCAGAATGGTTTTACCTTGAAGTTGAATGGAAAAGTTAGGAGTGACAGATTTGATATCTATGGCTAGGCTTCATCCTTTCCTCAATAAATCTCCCATTGATATGAGATTTACCGTAGCTTCAGGAATCCAGCAGAGTTTTTGAGCAATATGGTCTTGTTTTGACTTGTGATGTTGGCGGTCCCTAACCCTTGAATAGCTAATCCTTTGCCCTCCTTTCAAGTTTTGATTGTCTCTTCTCCAGATTTAACAGTGAGTTTGGATAAGAGAGATTTGTCCCTGAACATGTGAATAGAACAACGGCTGTCAAGAATAAATTGGTTCAGATTGATTTGAAAATTCAGTTTTAGAGCACAGAAGAAGGAATATAAATGTGCTTCCTCCTTCCTCTTTGCTCCTTTTCTTGCTTTTTTTGGGGGATGTTCTGTCCTGAGGTGAGGGAATTTTCTCCAACAGGAGGATGGTGGATGAGATTTGACTAGCGGATTGTGTTTGCCATTTTCAAATTGTGACGTACTAGAAATACTCATTTTTTGATGGTAAAGGGCAGAGGAAGTGTCTGAGGGATCCTGATTTTTGGATTGAACTTTGTTTCAATGTTGTACTAGATGATTAAGGACAAGAGTTACTGTCAAATTGACTCCCAAGTGCATTATTTGAGAGCGGATAGATTTGAGAAAATCAGGTAGATTGAAAAGTATGAGATAAATGAGGATATCAGACGGTAGGTTGATGCTAACTTCTTCAATTATACTCAGGTTTTGCTTGACAGCACTAATGAAGCCATATATATTGTTTTGATCAAACCCAAGGTATAAAAAATTGAAGAACATTTGTGCCCTGTTTGCAGCTTGACTGGAAGCAAAGTGATTTTTTAGCAGCCAACCAGATCAGTTTAGATGAATCTTAATTTTCTTGTGTAATGATATTGGTGTGGGTGGAAGGATCAATTTTGGACATAAGATAGCCACCCATTTCTTCATCATCAGGAATTTCCTTGAGATGATTGCTGGAGTTGATGAGATTTAAAATTCCTTGCATTTTGAACAAGGGCTCCATCTTCTTCTTCCACATGGTGTAGTTAGTTTCTGTGAGAAGAGGAGTTGATTCCATTAGACACTTGAGAGCCAGAGACTTAAAGTTACTTTCTCCTCCTGGTCCAGGGGAAACAGATGGTTGAGCCATATTGGTTGAGCAGATCAAGCACTTTGGCTTTTAACTTTGTAAAATTTAAAGATATCTGAGAAACCTAGACCAGGCTGACTTGCATTAAAGAGAAGATAAATGTAAGAGTAGAGACAAACAACAAAGCTGATATAGTAGTAGAAGAAGGAACCTAAGGAAACAATACAAACTCAGAGAACAAGTCTGCAGGTGAGATTGTGGCCCATTGATAGACTTAGCAGGACAAATGCACCAACATCTGAATATTGAAAAGAGAGGAGGTAAGAAAGCAGATCCCCTGAAGAGCAAAGAGAAGAAATGAGAGATTCAATATTCATGGGACTCTGGCTTGTGAACTTGGGACATTGATGACTGATCCAACCGGTACCAATGAGTGAACTGTGGAGATAAATCAAGATCTCAAGTGAGTCTTGATGTAGAGTTGAATCAATAGAGATACCTACAGTTCTTTGGATGATAGGTGATCAAGTCAATGACAAGTTGAGAACCAAGAGAGTCAGTAAGACAAACAGCAAGATGAACAGGAAAACAAGAAGTGAGATAATCCAGAAGTTCAGGTAATGGATAGATTGTAGGAGTTGTCTGTACCAGAGATTGAGAGTCCTGTAGGGTTCCCCAGATGGTTTGGGGTATGACACAGACAGAGTGCAGAGACAACGGGGAATAATAACAGAGACAGCAATGAAGGAAAGAAAGAGTGACAAGAGAGAAAATGAAGAAGGAGAGACAATGAAGAACAAGTAAGAATAGAAGGTAGAGCAAGAGGGAAGAGAGTAAGTCAATAATATAACTAACAGCAAAAAAGCCCAAGTCTGAGGGTGTGAAGTAACAAGCTTGGTGGGGCTTAAGTGCTTCTGAGCAATTTTTCCAGGTGGGGCTCATTTCCAGCTGGAGTACCAATGGTCTGAGAATCAATGATGATTGATTCAAAGGTATTGGGCTGAGTTTAAGTAGACTAGATACAGCTTGTCAAACTTTTGGGTCCAAAATTTTGAATTAATGAATAGAAATTTGAATGGAAGAGTTGGTGACACTTGAGGGAAAGAGAAGGGAGAAATAGCAGGAGATTGGAGACAATTGTGTCACATGGGTTGAGATGTGTAATTTGCTTGAGTTTTAAATGATCAGTATAATGTAGAGAAATCACTGGACTGTAGCACTTATGAACATAATATAAATTAGTAAAGAACAAAAAAGTATCATGACACAGACTGGACTCAAGGTTCAGGCAACACAGATGATGAACCAGAGTTCCAACACTTTTTTTGGTCCAGTAATAGTCCTACATAGTATTCCACATCACCAAGTTTGGGTTGATAGCACTCAAACGCTGTCCAGGGGTGCCTAGGTACCCCAATTCCCTCCTAAAATGGCCCATTTGGGGCTATTTTGCCCCAAATGGACCAGAAAAACTGGCGCAACCCCCAGGGGGTTAACAATACCCAATTACAACCCATTTTGGTTCCCAATCAGGAATTTGAAACCCTTTTCATGTTGCAGTTGGGGATTCACAACCCCCTGGGGGATCCGCAAGTTATGAGCAACTTGCTTGCTCCTTGTTGAGTTGTGAATTGCCTTTCAGAAGGCATATGGGTTGTGAATAGTGATTCACATTGTTTGCAACCCTGAAATTCTGAATTTAAATCTTCCCCAAAAAATATATTTGATTAAAATTATATCAATTGAAGGATCCTATGGAAGCTCCTCAATAATTTACACCCCTCTAGTAAATTTGATGAATGTGTAACTGAATTTTCGGCCTTCAACTTGATTGAGTAATTAAATTAAGTTTATCAATTTCCAAAAAGTATCAAATCTTTCAAGAATCCCCTCAACCTTGATGTCTTTTAATAAAAATAATAATTTTGATGAGTTATGATTTCTATAAAAATTCCTATGAAGTTTGAATGCTCTATGTGAATTTTATCTATGGGAATTTCCAACAAATTTTTTCAATCCATCCCACATTCTCTGGTATTCAATCACAATAAAAAAGAATCTCAATGCTAACAAAAAGGACTATCATATGATAATTATGGCCAGCAATTAGCTTAGGAAAATGAGCAGTATTTAAAGCAAAAGAAATGCTGAACACCTTGTTTCAATAATTGCTGATGGGCTCTCACAATGGGCCAATACGTTGGATGATATTGGAGATGAATTCAATTGAATGATGATTGGATGATGGAAAACAGCAGGGAGAAGAGCTCCTTAAGTACAAAAGATTGGCCTCTTGTGAGCCCATGATACAAAAATCCAAAAGGCAAATTTTCCGCCCCAAAAGACCTCTACAGGCTCTACTAGCCTTGTTACTTGGTTTGGGCTATATCAGCCCGCATGGCATCAGTCCCTGTACCCTTACAACCAGCCTATTCCGGTTATTTCTGGTGTTTCCACCTTAATGGGGCTGAACCATCCCCGTAGCTGTTCAAAACCCCTGGCTGGTTGTCTATTACAACCAGCCTGTTACCTCTCATGCTGGCTTGTTGCCTCATGCAACCAGCCCCTGGCCATAAAATGGCCAGGAGGGACCCAGGAAACACCTGGGTCAGGTCCCAGACACAAATGGGGGGGTGTAACCGGCGGACATTGCGCCCCCCCCCCCCTCTTTCTCTCAAATCCCTGGAGGGGGCGGTCAAATCCCCCTACCAGGGGCCCTGGAGGTTGATGCCCCCAGGGCGTTGTCATGCTAGGTGGGCTGGGGGGTGGTCAGGTCCCCTCCAGCCCGTTGCTTCTCCCCCTTGGTAAAGGGGGGGGGGGGGAGAGCGCCCCTTTGATGGTGGGGGGGTGGTCAATTCCCCCCCACCGCCAGTCTCCTTGATGCGACTGGCCTAGCCACCTCTTTTGGTGGGGGGGTGATCAAGTCCCCCCCACCATTACCGGTCTCCCCTTGCAACTGGTCAATGGCTGGTTCCATCCAGCCAGCCCTCCCCCTTCTCCTTGCGATGGCAAGCGAGGGGAGGGAGAGGACCAGGGGCCACCAGCCCTGCGGCAGCCGCAACCGGGGTGGGGGGCTCCATTTTGAGTCCCCCTGCCCCCTACAACAGCCCTGCACGGGCTGTTGGGCCCCATAAACGGGCCGTAAGCAAAAACAGCGGCCCCAAGTGGGCCACAACATGGTCAGCAGCCCCAAATGGGCTGTGACACGGGCTGCAGCCCCAACGGGCCGCCCCCAAGCCCAGAAGGTGAATTTAAAATACTTTCAAGTATGTCCAAAATAAACCTTGGGCCAAATTATCCCCATGCAAGCACATCTGGCTTTATTTGCCATATACCCCACCAGGCCCGTTAGGGCCCGTGTACCAATAGGCCTGTTTCATGCGTTTTGAGGCCAGTTTCCCCAATTCTGTGACGTCCACACAGGCGCGTATGGTCCATGTATGTGTCCAATGGGCCGAAGAGGCCCTCATGTACATTCCATTTTGATTACAATAATACATAGCACACGTGTAAGTGCTTACGTATTTTAACATATCATTTTTGTGAAAACTGTGCAGATTTTTGACATTTCTGACTGTCTAAAATTTTTCATAGGCCTGAAAGCCTGGGGAAAAACCTGGATAGCCAACAGAAAATTTTTTGTATTTTTTTTCAAGTTAAAGGTAGCCTGTATCAGGTTTCCTGTCCAGGTTTTTCTCAGAACAGACATAGGACCTCCAGCCTTCAGACCACACCCTTCACACCTTTGAAATCAACCTCTAAAATCTTTGCCACAATTTCTCTCATAACCCTCTCAACTTCAAATCCAAGAAATCCATAATCAGCCACAAAGAAAAAATACAGATTCAAAGGTCTCTTTAAACATCCAGGATGAAAAACTGACTTGAACACCCAAGAAAAAACAATTCTGACCAAAAATTCTAATTCAGCACATACATTATTCTGATACATAGTTCAATTCTGTGCAATGCAACAATTGATTTTTACTTTGTGGTTTTAATTAATTGTAGTCTGAAACATTGGCCAGCTGATGATGATCTTATCAATGGTGGCATTTGTTAAGAGATGGTTTGATTTCAAATTCTTGTGGTAAATCAGGATGAAATAAGGCCTCATTTAATTCTTGATCTGTTTGTCCTCCTCTAACCTGCCTGGATAAAATGCTATGAATTTTCTTGGAAAGTGGTTCAAGAGGTGTTGATAGTTTAATTTGCTCTGTGGCACCCCACACCAAATTGAGAACCACATTCCTCACCTTGGTTGGTTATCCTGTTACCTGAAACAATTGAAAGCTTGACCACCTTGGTTAGGTTTTTCTGATGAATAGACTTGGCTGCATTAAGGTGATCATTTTTTCTTTTGATTAATGTGTTGTTGTTGCATTTTAAATTGAAATATTTCTTACTTTTTCTTATAAAAAGATTAGAATTCATGTTGGGAGATAGAAATATTGATCAGTAATGAGGCTAGAAAAATTTGAAGCCATTTCTGAAAGGTAGCAAAGCAGTCATACAACTCAGAAGAAATAACCTAGCAGTAAAATTATGGGAATTATTTTGAAGTAGGAAAGTAATCTGTTTTTATATGTGGTGAGGGGATTCATAATCAATTTTTCAAACAATAAAATGTTTTCTGCAAAAATTAACAGGTAGAAAGAAAACACACACATTCTGGAAAAAATAGTATAGGAACGGAAAGAATTTTTTTAAGGAAAAGCTCCTTTTTCTTCATTGAAGGAAATAAATAGTAAAAAGGAGGAAATTTAAATCTAATATAGGAAAATAAATTGAAACAATAGTACAAATAAAAAAACAGGGGGGAAAAAATCTGACAATTTAGACAAGAATTACAGAAAATCAGGAAAGATTTCTTGAGACTGATAGTAAATTCCGGAGAACCAATCTGGCTTTTCTTCTCATCAATTAAAATATTCTAGCTAGTGTTTTATTTTTCCTTCAGGATCAGAAAATGAAAAACTTTCCAAAAGAAGCATCCCAAAGTCCTAACTAATGGTGAAGATAAGGAAATCCCAAACAAATTCCATTACTTTGGCTTTTATCACCTTTGAGTTGAATTAGTGGGATTTTCTCAAAATTATGACTATCTAGTAGTTATGTGTTATCCTCAAAGTATTCACTTTGCTTATTATACTGAAAAGAATTCTTTGATGTTTCTTTCATTAACCAAATTTATTTTATTAATCACTGTGTACCAATGTCAATATATTGAGTATTCAGCACCACATAGTTTAGGAAACCACATTCTGGCCTCTTTCACTTACTGTACCAACATGTGTTATTCAGACTTCAATCAGCTTAATTTACCCCCCCTACTATTTTGGAAATATAATCGGGTAGCACTTCTCTTGCACTTGTGACCTCTCTTTCTTGAGCCTTTGCTACCTCATCCATGTTATTCTGGCCATTTCTAAACATTTTTTTTAATTTGAATGAGATTTTTTGAAATCTATCAATCAATTTCTTTTCAGTTATTTTCAATGGCTCTCAAAGCCTCTGCTTCCTTACTCATGGGGTTTTCTATTTGATTTTGAGATCTTCCTCATCATTTCATTTCTTGAAAAGGTTGTCAAACCTTCCAAATTAACAAAAATTTTGGGAAAGGTGGATACAATGGATTTCAGCTTGATGATCCCAAGACTTAGGCTTATTACATGGATAATTTGTTACATGTTCTGGTCAATTCTAGTCTGGCTAGCTTCCATATAGATTATTCAGTATTTTCTTGACAGCTGAATTTGATTTTCACAAGAATTTTAGCTGGCAAAATGCTGTTGAATATGTGTTTTTTCAAGAATCCCTGGGGTTTCAGAATTTTAAATACTTGAGCCAATTACAAATTATTCTGGTGGTTCATGTATAGAGATGGTCAAAATAGATATTCAAGAAAAAGGTGTTCCAGAGAGAGAGAAACAAATGTAAAAATGAAAATTGAACCATGAAAAATGAAAAATGAAAAATGAAAAATCAAGAATAAAGAATGAAAAATGACAAATGAAAAATGAAAAATGAAAAATGAAAAATGAAAAATAAAAAATAAATAATTAGACAGAATAGATGGATAAATTTATCAGAGATAGGAATTATTTGAAGTTAAAAAATTTTGCAACAAAACCAACATTAGTAATATAACTTCAGGAAACTCAGCATGGTGAAACTTTGGAAAGAGTTTAAAAAATGAAAGTTGAAATTTTATAAAGATCTATGAAAAGATAAAGTTGAATTGATATTTTTTGGATCATGATTAGGAAGATATTGTTGACAAGAAAATAACCCTTTTGTTTGATGTTGATTCTTATTGAAGTTTAAGTTGATGCTCTGGTTTGAAAGGTAAAGAGGAGATGAGGGGAATTCTTATGAAGCCAAGAGGAGCGGATCTGGGGAGTCAAGGAGGGCGCTCCAGTTCAATGTAAGGAAGAACAGATGATGAACTCCACTTGAGAGAACTGGTGTTTAAATAGACTAAATACACAATAGTCTGACAAGTGGTTGAGTATAAAATGAATAAGGTAAAATTAGCATAAGCAGTTTAAGTGACATGGTAAGTGAAATGCTATGACTAAACAGTCTGATAGCTATGACTAAACAGTCTGATAATTACAATACTAAAACAAACCCAGTTACATTTTACCTGTTTTATTATTACTTTGAGGTTAACAATAATAAGATCAAATCAATCCAATCAATGGTACTCTGAACTCCAGTGAAAGTCACATAAATGAAAACTCAAACTCTAACACACCCGCTTGACTTGCACTGGAGGAATTTACTGTCCTAAAAAGGAATGTAACACTTTTTCTTCAATCAACATAATGTTCTACTAACTGTTGGGATAATTCTACATAGATTTTAGTGACTGATTAATAAGATGAGCTGAATAACTTGTAAAATTCCTGGGGCATATTTGAATAAAACTGCTATCTTCAAAGTATAATTTCTACTATTTTCTGGAAAATTCTTCAGTTCAAAATTGAATGACTTGTCAGATGTGTTGGATTTGTTCAAGGTTGGATTTAATTTTGTAGAATAAAATTGATTGGGTTGGTTGATTTTTGGAGTTGAGTACTGGAATGATTGTGAAAATTGATGGATGATTGATGAAGAAAATAAAGTGTATGTAAAGTGTGAACGCAGCCGGCAAACTCCAGACTGATCCTCCCAGGACTAATTGATGCAATTTTGAGGTCAATGGTGATCAGGTTGAGTTGTTGGACTGTAGATCAATCCTCCCAAGTCAAGTCAGTAGTGAGATGTCAATGATGTTGGTGATCAGGACAACTTGGCAAAAAGAGGAGTGTTGATGATGGGATCAAGGTGATGAGATGGTGAAGACACTTGACAAGATGAATTGGGTGATGAACCTGGCAAAGAACTAAAGGCTGGTTTGGGGAGCTTTTCAATTTGTGAAACAAGCAAGTTGAGAGCTTACAAGGTCTTCTTCATTCTTGGAGAACTTGAATTTGGTGGGCATTTGGGGAGAGGGTAAGTACTTTACAATCCAATCCAAGTAACTCATCCAAGCTGTCTTCACCAAACCAAACTTCACCCTTGTTGCCCAACTTGCAAAATTTGTCCAACTCCTTGCCATAACTGGCATTCCAGTAGGCCTGCGTACCTAGTCTCAAGGGTGGTAAGCTTTTGGTTTTGAAGACCAAGCAGGATTCCATTGTGCTGCCAATCTGGTAGGGGTGTGGGTGTGAGTATGCTATGGTGTTGGTTGATTGTTTGAATCAACCAATGACTCAATCACTTGCTCCTACTTGGATGGCTCCCTTTGCGGATCATTTTTCAATCTTGAGGTGTTGAGATTTCTAGAGTGGTTTCTGACCAGAAGGAAACCAAGGAAAGTGTGTTTTTGCTCATGGATGGGGTGGATGGAGGAAGGATAGTGTGATAAAAAAATGACAATAATAAACTTTTGATGATTTGTTGCCGCTATCAAATTCTTACTCAGAGGATCTGGACTGGGTCCTGCTGCTTTCCATCATGCTGACAAGCCCAAGTCAGGATGTGATTGAGGTACTTGATTGAATCTAGTAGCTTGCTAGTCTCAAATGAGTCAATCAGCTTATTCAATCCAACACCATTGATCCAACAGGACCAGCCACAGATAGGAGTATGTTCAACTTCCACTTCAACCTTGTTGACCCCAGCTTGATGTTCCTGTTGGTTGCTTGGCTTTTGCCTTTGTGGCAACTTGATTCAACTCCTAGCTTTGTTCTATCTTGGCCATCTGTTGGCTACAGAAGGTTGGTGTGATGATCTTGAGGGTGGAAATTGGATACTCTTGAGATTCTGATGCCTAGCTTCAAAGTGAATGGATGAGATGAGCTTAATTTTCAATAACAAGGCTCAACCTCATCACACCCCCTCACCAAAAGAGTTGAAGACCAATTTTTGGATGATACTATTCAAGGTAAACAAGTTAAATGAGAGACAGTTGGCTCTGGTCAAGCATAGGCTTTTAACTGTGTAAAAATAAAAAGAGCTTAAGCTCAGATGAAATAAAAGGTAATGCGAAATGAATGAAAGGAGCTTATAATGTCAAGAATAACAGACCTGAGGACAGGAGGATAAGGGCACTCCTGTTGATGTTGTGACTGAACAGATGATGAATTCCACTTGAGAGCACTGGTGTTTAAATAGACTAAATACACAATAAGCTGACCAGTGATTTAAAAGATGAGTAACTACAATGAATAAAATTTATTCAATACTGAGCCTAGGAGTCCGCACTGCTTTGGAGGACAACATAGTGCAAGCTGAGATCAAAGAATATAGAGCTGAAACAAGCATGGTTGCACTCAAGATTTAGGCAAAATTAATATCAGACTAAAAATCTAACACAATTCTAAGTCTAGACTTAGATTTTGAGGCTTTGGAATTTTTACATACTTGTATTATGCATTCACAGAAAAAGCACTTTGATTGAGGGGAGAAGTGAAAATCAGGCTGCCTCCTAGCATTTGAAATTAATTTTTTTTGATAAGAGTAGTATTTCCCATGATTGTTGTGAAATTTTGAGACAGTTCCTTCAAGTAATATACAGGTGGAGATAATTTCAAATAAAGAAAGATAAAATTTTGAGAAAAATGAGTAGAAACAGGAAGCAGTTCAATATAGAATATCAGGTTGAATGAGGAAACAATAGCAAGAAAAAATTAGGGTTTTAAAAGAGAAATAAAAAAGGGAAGCACAAATTGTTACCTTTTTGTGGGGTAAAATATACCAATCATGGTGACAATTGCATGAATTATTTGGCAGAACACAATTCAAAACTGTGGGTTTATTCTCACAATTTTTTTATTTCATCATAAAAATCAAATCCAAACTTCAAAAAATTAATTTTAAATCATACAAATTTAAAAAAGAATAATTATCCAATTATTTATATACTTGAAAAATAAATTGGGAAATTTAAAATTATCTGTTTTTTTAATGAGAGAATTTATTTCAGAGATGGTAATTCTCATAGATATAGACTGACAGATTATTCCTAAATTTAAAATTCCTTTGATTTACAATGTCCTAGAAACTTCAAAAACCATCTGAGGGGCTTGATCTGAATTGAAAAATTCTTTCACAAAGATACCAAATAGGAGTGACTCTTTTATTTTGACCGTCTGAGATGGGATTAAATGAGGTGCTACTCACTATTTTCAAGTTTTTATTGACAAATAAACCATATTTTGAACCTCTTCCTAATTTTACAACAAAATTTGATGGGTTCAAAATCTTGAGTGAAATCAGGATAAATCCTTTCTATGAATTAATAAATCATTTCCTCCCTTATCAAATTTTAGAGGCTTTCAAATATTTTTTCAAAAGAAGGCTGTATTCTCTGATTATTTAAAAAGAAGTATGATAAATTTTTCCAACAAAACAATTCATAGAATTTTCCTAAATAAACTTCTTTTAAATCTGGATGAATATCATCATCTTTCTTTTATATAAAATTTGAATTTAATTTAGAAAAATTGAGTGGAAATGGGGCTCCCAAACATGGAAATTTGTTTTGATTTTTTTGACCCATGTTCTTAAAAATTAAATTATTCATAAAATTGTAGATTTAATCTGATATTTACTAACAATTTATGAGAAAATGTTCCATTTTTTGAAATTCTAATTCATTATTATCATATGTTTTAAAAATTTCCCTCATAATTAGGTCCTTTTCTAGAAATTCAATCTTACACCTTCAGAAGAGCATATGTGAGTAACCAAGATCAGTCTATGGTAATATTTTGTGAATGCATCAATTCTCTTATTTAAATTTTCTCAATTTGAATTCTATCTATAAAGCATCATTTTGGATTATTTGAGTCATCAAAAAATTCTTCCTGAATGCTTTAGAGTTTTTGAAAATCAAACTTATTTTGGTGAGATTAATTTTTTTTTTTTTTAAAAAAAAAAAAAAAAAAAAAAAAAAAACAAGAAACAAGAAAAATAGCCTTCTGTGGAATTTGGAAATCCAAATTCACTTGCTTAGTATTTAATAATTAAAAATATTTGGAGTTTAAAAATAGGGCTCCATTGGATTGACCACTGTTAATCTCAAAAAAGTGACTGAATTTTTTGAAGGGGCTATGATAATTTTGACATGATGCATCCCTAAAATATCATGAAGTTAAAATTTTTGTCCCCAAAAATTAAATTATTTTTTGGATTAAATTCATAGATTTTGTGAACCTGATGTTTTTGTGTTGCATGACATAAATTATTTGTACAAATTTATCAAATAATGCATTGTTTTTAAGGCTTTTTCTTTTTCCATGTTTCCATTTGCCTGTTGGTAATTAATCATCAAAATTTTTTCTTGGGGCCATCACAAATTCATATTTTTTTTATTATTGTCAATTTTCCAAGGTAACAGATAAAATACCATTAGAATTTTCCTTTTTACTTCAATTAGATGAAATTGGAATTGGTCCTTACACCAAAAAAAATATGATGGAACTTTTCAGGAAGTTTCATCAAGGATCTCATGCCCATCCATTGACTCATCTCAGGTTGAGCTTCCCACCATGCTTTGGCAAATCTTCAACCAAGCTCCTGTCAGGTATTTAACCTCTACTACTATACTTGGCTGTGGTTAAACCCGCATAAAATAAGACAAAATCCAATATTAAAGTCAGTTTTGACTCAAATAATCAAGACTTTAGCAAAAAGGATACAAACTCAAACAATAAAAAGGTATGATGATTAAAATGCCACAACTTAAACCTTTATAAAAGGCAAGGGGCCTGGCTCCAAATAAATGAAGCTCAAAGGATCTTTGCTTATAAATAAGCTCACATCCTTTATACTAGTAATACACAAGGGTTACCACTCCAATTTAGACCTTCCACTCAAAATTGGAGTTGCCAATAATATTACTAATTTATTTTAATACTAAATTTTATAGCCCCAGTCAATCTCCTCTTGAAACTAATTTTAATGGGCTTGTTAACTCTATCTGTATTCTCTTACAAATGAATCATAATATATACCTGATGAGGAGGCTATAGGGTGAAGACCCTCCTCTTTTAAGGTAACAGAAGCCCTCAGGGGGCTTGAGGAATAATCAAGGGAGTTCTAGGAACCCCCTGGTTTCTTCCTCAAAGGCTCAAAACCCCATTACTTCATACCAAATCAGGAATAGGGTACTAGTACTTATTGGGAAGGATTTTTAATGTAAAAGGTTGTAATTACATACCCCAAAGGGTATTTAAATGGTCCTAGGACTCAAAATAAGTCAAAAGGAAGGTTAGGAAGTCCCAGAACACCCCTGAAAGATTAAATACCTAAAAATTGACAGCCTTGGCATGTACTTATTTCTTAATTCCTATTACCTTGGCAGATATTATACATATAAGGTATGTATATCCTTGGCAATGTTATTGCATGGTTTATAATTTACAAATGAGCTCAGGGCCCTCTGAGTGGAAGCCCTCAAGGCTTAGCGATGTATTTTAAAGTATAATTACATCCCAAAGAGGGATAAGATTAAAATTATGCAATTTTTTTATACAGAGTAGATAGTATGGCTTAAAATAATTACTATAGCTTGTCCCCAAAGGAATGTAACATATTTGGAAGTTTGATATCAATAGAAGGGACGCATCTGGGTCCTCATAATTTGATTTAAATTTATATTGGATCTCCATCTTGATAATATACATTATCAAGTTTTTAATTCCATAGCCAATACTCATAAAAACATACTTATAAAGTATTATAAAGTATTATTAAATATTATAAAATATTATCAAAATTTTTTATATAATTAAAAAAATCTTGATTATTATTCATTCTTGGCTCTATGGTGCGTTGCACCAGTGACCTTGGTGCCATGTAATGGAACATGATCTCAGTTCTTAACCACTGTACCAACAAGGCATATGAGTTGTGCAGACATTTAGACAACAGTATTTTTCTTGTGTCTGAAAACTCCACTGTACACTTCCTCTGAATTTGACACAGTTAATATGAAATTTTCACATTCAATTTGAGAAAAAAAAATATTAGCATGATTTAAATAAAATTTGATGACTCACCACTTTCATATTTAATTTTTGTACAAAAAACCCAGTCCAATCCCAAAATCTTTTAAGAAAAAAAAAATAAAAGAGCTGAAGGAAAAGGAAATAGTAAAAAATGATATTGGCCAAAAGGAAACAAATAAATTGGACCTTTTGGAATTCTAATGCACATGGTGAAAATGAATGGAGTGAAAAATGAGACCCATTGAAATGTGTAGATATAATTTAGAAAAATGTGCACCAAGAGTAACTGGCCTGGTAGTCTATTTTCAACTGCAGAAACTCTAGTTGAGTTTCTTACCTTGAGGTTCTAAGGTTGCAGGTTTTGCGCTTCCCCTGGTCATCCTTTTCTAACAGCAAGCCCCCTAACAGTTGGTAAGCCACCCAAAACTTGGAAAGACACCTGAAATTTGTTAGCACACCTGAAATCAGGTAAGGCAAATAAAATCTGGTAATTCACATGGATGCAACACAAATGATGGAAACACATGAAAATTCAATAGAGGAAAAGATAGGAGACCAAGGGTGAGTGGACTCAAGATTTTGAGATCTCAAGTCCTGATTTTTTCAGCTAAAACCTTTCAGATGCTTGGAGCTTCTTTTCAGTCCCCGGGCTTTGTTTCTGATCAGACATTTAACCCTGTATAAAAGTTTTTTTTTTTTTTGGAACCAATGTAGTTTGATTCCTACTCAAACTAGAAGATACTGAGATAAGTATCCACCATGTCAACTGCTTAAAATTTAATCTTGTCACTAGCTTGATTTTAAACCTCATCTGGGTCATTTAAAGTACTTAGTAACCCACTGATACCACAAGTTGGCACTCTTGCAGTTACCCTAGGTTTTGCACCCAGTCCTTCTGATGTAATTCAATGATTTGGTTTCTACTCACTTGAATCAGGATTGTCTGATTTTAGTTCTTCCTAGTGCTCATGCAATCAAGACTTAATTCTCAGCCCTGGCTAACTTATCCACAAGCATATTCTCCTCACATTTTGATCTTATAGTATCTTCAGTACTCTTGCTGATTATGTTGGACAAAAATGGAAGCAGTGTGCTGGCTTCTCAGCTACCAAGTTGGAATTCCCCAGTATGATATTGTCATAATTCCCTGCACCCCCCTCCATAACCCAAGGCTTTGATTGGGCTTGGGTTACAACAGAATCATGCTACTCCCCAACAGAATTTGTTGACTTCCAACTTTTGCACATTCATTCAAACCTTATATTTAGATTTATAATTTATTGAATATTAGGTAAAATCAGGAGTCACAGGTTGGTGCTAGTAAGTTGATTTGGGTTGTCAGAGTTCCTAGTATTTCCTGAATTTGGAACCAGATATTGTGAGAGGGTCAAGTGGTTAAGCTGGAGGGTTCAAACCATGGATGTGAGATAGAACTGGCTATTGACCTATTGAACAGAAAATGGAAACATCTTGCTTGCTGCTTTGCTACCAACTTGGCAGTCCCTAATATGCCATTGCTATAATTCTCAACACATTACATCAAGCATACACTATAATTGAGCCCTGGGTATGGCTTCATGAAGCCTTTTGTTGTTAGTCCTCAGCTCATGCTGTCCTGGGAGCTGTTCCTTATTACTCCTTCAGCTCTCACTTGGCCTTCAACCATCTATGCTTGACTTGAAACATATTCTTATATTCTGAGCATTGGAGTGATTATTGTGCTGTTCAATTTACCAGTAATACTTTTGTGTGTCAAGTAGCTAGAAGGAGTGAGTGTGGCCTTTGGCATCAAGGCAGGGGGTTGCATGAAGTTACATCAAATTTTGGATTCACCAAGTATAATAAGTCCAAGATATACTATCACCCAAACAATTGTACTGGTTCTTTTTCCTCTTCTCTTTCAAGTAAGAGGGCAAAAGGAGGGGAGGGTGTAGACACTTAAAGTGTTCCCAAGTATCTACTTATGTATCCTGCATGTATGGCAGGTATTTTCTTACTCCACAGAAGAAAAGTAAGCTGGGAATCGCCAGTAATGAAACCTATAATTCCTATGGATAATGTAGCAGTTAAAGCAAACAGCAGTTACTAGCGCAATCACACAACCCTGAGCCAAATTAACAAAGCAAAACTGATTGCAACCAACAGTCATTAGTCAGAGTACTGATCGCAATGGGCTTAGCCCAGTCTTTTCCGGATTCTATCTCTAAACTTAGGTTTTCGTTCGCTTAGAATTTTTAGTGTACATCCAAACTTTGGCGTGATGAATCGCAATCCGTTTTGAAAGCGTTTGTCAGCCTTGGACTGGTCCTTCGTAAGTCAAAGCTACTCTTTTCTTTTTCTTCTGAGGCTCGTTGGTTGCAGGAATAACTGAAGAATCGCCGGGTTGCTGGTGCGGTTGTTCATGACTCAATTGATCAGCATCTCTTTTACGACCTTCTTTGCAGTCACCACCACTTGCACCAAGCAATTCATCCTCATTAGCTTTTGCGAGATTACCACCAGTAGGAACCGGACGTTCCGTAGTTTTGAGATTGGATTCAATGATCAGAATTTCTTCACGCTTTGGCCGTTCTTTGGGTTGATCTGCTTCGTCGTCATTCAACAGGGTAGAGGGTAAATGTTCTCGCTCCTCTTCAGCACTCAGCCTTTCGCCTAATTCGCCTTTGTCAAATACAACTAATGAGCAGTATCCATCACTAGAGCTTAATATCAATGTTTCTCCGTCGCTCGTCCTTTGTTATGGTAAAAGAAATCAGGACAAATGGTGTAAAAATCGCATTTTCCCGGAAGGCTTTTTTTAACAAACAAACCAGCAGGCAAGTTGAAAAAACAACGTACCAAGACAGATCGGTGAAAGAAGAAAAATGCAGATTGCTCAACAAGCAGATAGGAGAGGATTGCTGAGTATCGTAAATATAGACGGTATCATGAGTGGCAACAGCATATATCATACGATACGGGAGGTCGAAGATTCCGGGCGACGATTTGGGTTGATCGGTCTGATTGGCAGATGAATCTTTTCGAAGATTATCATGATCTTGATGATGATGCTGAGATGGAGGCTTGTTTAAATCAATCTCTTGCATCGGAGCCCCTTGGAACAAATCAACCTGAACGGGTGGCATGGAGAGAGATTGAGCAGGTTTCTTCGAGCGTCGTTCGCATGGTGACTTGATCGGATTTAGCCGATAGATGATTGGCGAGAAGCGAATGGCTACGCTGCTACTCCTATGACCTGGTAATCTTGCTATAGGTTGACATACTTGAGTCTTGCCATTGCTACTACTGCCGATCGTGCCCCTGCCATAAATAAACACCGTCGGGGTTTCCTTTGCTTGTTCGATTCCTCCTACTCCGAATTGGTCGAGTTCATCAGTTGATTCGACTGACGCATCATTCGTAGTGGTTCTTCGTTTTCGGCGCTTCTTCCCGGTTGATTCTGTTCCATTATCCTTGGCTTTTCCTTTATTGTTTACCGACTTGTGCGCAGGCTCAACCTCTCCAAAGCGGCTTTCCCATCGTCCTGCTGGTGTGATCAAAGTTGAGCCATCGTTGCTCCAAGTTAATCTTCTAAAAAACGCATTCGCCCCTTCGTCCCCATACAATAAGACCGAGCTCGAACGTTTTTCTTCATTCACATGGATGGCAGGCAATGGGGGAACTGGTGAAGGAGATCGAATGGGTCGAATCGATGGCGAAATGGCTTGGCTTGAAACAACTGAAGATTGCCTGGAGCTAGAAAGATTTCGAACATGGACAGCAGCGGCTGAGGCAACGCTAACATGATGGGGAATCTCGCTTGGGGGTTGCATATTCGAATCTTCGTTAAACAAGGTGCTTGACGCTGTGGTGGGAGTGGGTGGAATAGAGAGCACTCGGCTGCCCGAGTTGATTTGCGGGGATGGATGATGAGAAGGAGATTCGGGAATATTGGCGGCGTTCGATACCGTCCGGGAGGGCAGTTTGGGTCTCGTTGGTTGATTGGAAGCGGTGGAGTTAGGAGCCGATGTGTCATTGGGCGTGTCATTAGTGGTGTTCGTGGGAAGTGATCGGGTGCTTGATGCGTTGTGGTCATCTTTCTCGTGATGGGAAATTTGAAAATTTGTCCAACTATTAGTCTGCTGAGTTAATAGATCGATTTTGTAGTTCTTCGCAATGTGATGGACCTCTGCTGTGGCCGCGCCACTTTCGTCCTTGTTTATTAGAATTGAATATACGTTCATAGAGCTGAACAAAAAAAAAATACTTGTAGATAAGCAGGGTGATTCCATTGGTTGCAAAGACCCAGCGCCAGAGAGTGAAGGAGCGAGGGGGGAATCGCAATAACTCACCGGTCACTACTCTGAGTGGCAATATACTCTCCCAACGGGTCCCAAGCGACACCTTGAACGAAATTGGAATGTTCAGCGATTTGTTTGATACAAGAACCTATGATAAAAGTTAGATGCGATGCTTCAGCACGATACGTTGAATCAAGGCGAGAATTCAACGATAAAATTGTAGAGAACTCAAACCATCAGTGACGTTCCAAATCCGCGCGGTCTTGGCAGTATCACCTGTCAAGATAAAATCTCCACATGGTGACCAGGCCAGGTCATAAATTTCGCATTGAGCAGGTCCACTGGAAATATAAAGGAAGAATCAATGCTCAAGTTTCTGCTTATCACGGCGCCGAAGGAAATAGGAACCACAAGCGCTTCTGACCGCAACATCAACCTAGTTCTCCAGCTCTCTCGCTCATAGGCTTTATCTGCGGCCGATTCACCAAAGGATGTCGACGTGGTATTGGTAGAGAGGACCCAAAGCAGGACGTTGCCGTCTGTAAGAACATTCACAGTTTAAATTAGACTCATGGACCCAGATCAAGGCAAGAGCAGAATCAGTAGTCGGGGTCTGTTTTCAAAAAAAAAAAAAGAAAGAAAGAAGGAAAGAAAGAAGAAGAAGAAGGCTTGTGAAACATTGAATGCATCGGGTGTGGACCACTGATGGAAAAGGTGGAAGAAGTGGACGTAGGGACATGATGGGAACATGAACTCACCATCACCAGCCGATGCCAACATCTCTCCTGAATACAGAATTAGTTCGAAGTCACCGTAGATCAGCGATTCTTGAGCAGCTTAACAGGTGTGAGTATTGCATTTCGAAAGCACCTTTTGGACAAAACCTGACGACATTGACAACACCTTGATGCTTGGTCAGGGTGGCAAGGTATTCGATTATTGGAGGGTGAGTATGCTTGAGATCGACGAGGGATTTGGGGTCGAGGGTAGGTGGAGGAGGTTGATGAGGAGATTGATAGGCTTCCCGATGTTGGTTGACTTGAGAGATCGTTGGTTTTGGATAAACAAGCCAGATCTGGTAGCATGTGGGGTCAAGATGTTTAAATCATCATCAGCTTTTCTGGGTCTCGATCGGGGGCATTTATATTGGTCAGGTTAGTTTTGCTTCGAACAGCCATCGATGGGCGAGACCTTAGAACGGTCCTAGATGAGCATCTGTCTGGAAATACCGACCATGACCAAATTATCACCACCAGCGGTTGCAAGCCTCCAAACTTTACCACAACCTCTTTCAGCTTGAGATCTTGTGAGCCGTTTGTCATGTTCTGACATCAAGTATGGATGCGATTTGGTGGGTATGAGTGAGCTTAGGTTCGAGGGAGGGGTGAGCTGGAAGTCGGTGGAATAGATCGGTTTGGTATTATGCCATCTGATCTCGATAGCCTTTGCCTTCATGGTGACGAGGATCGAGGTTTGATGTATTTTTGTTTCTCTTCCAACTTGTTCCAAAGTCAATCGATGGATAAATGACCACTTGCTCTCCAAGCACCGGGTAAACTAACCAAGCACCGAATGGTCTGGCTCGGCAAGAGTGTTGGTCGATTGAGATGGTCTGAGATAACGAGACTTGGGTGGGAGAAGGAATAGAGAGAAAACCCTCACTCACTGGAAACCAAGGAAGCATCTCCACCACCAAACAGCATCAGTGCCCAATATCAAGAACCATGGCAAGATAAGAATACTGACGAGGGGCCTCGGGTGGACCGGGGGGCTGTGGAGTCAATATCATCGGCGTCGGACGAACGTCATCCGCAACTGCCAGCCGCAAGATCCAGCCCCGGGGGGTATCAGCAGCTGGCGGATTCGTGCTACCGATCTGGATCATCCGTCGGCAATCCGTCGATGTGACCGACAATACAACCCACCGATCAGGGGGGAGTACCCGACGGGTGATCGGAACGCGTGCCTCCCGCGTCCGACGGCCGTTGTGAGCTCCATCCCGTGAAGCCATGACGGAGCAGCTGCCGACATCACCGCCTTTTGTAATCATCAACGATTCCTGTGGCAAGCAAATCTGAATCCACATCTATTTCCTGGAAACCCTGTCGAGCTCTGCCCCAAAGATAAGAAAAAAAAAAAAAAACTCAATATACCTTCTTTTCCCCTTGAGCAGCTGTTGCTGTTCCAAGGCAGACTGGAATCCTTGCAGCAATCTTGCGACCAAGCAGGCAGTTTCATCAACATGGAGCAAGAAAATAATGAATCTCTTCAACGTGAAGTGGGAAAAATGCTTATAGGAAATTTAAAAAATAGGGGATCATCCTCAGAGAATCCATAGTCTTATTTTCAAACTTTGTTGATAGCCAAGTTTACCAAGCAAGAACCACAACCATATCCAGAGTGACAGCTTCCCACCTGGAAAGTTCCACAAGTTTGATCAAAAGTTGCAAAATTTACAAAAAAAAAATAAGTGAGGTATCTTTCTAACCCCAATTCTTGGGACTATTTTACTTACCCTCAATATCTCCTATACTTAAATCCCATCATCAACCAAACACATCCAAATGATCATATCATGCCATGAAACAACCGTATAAATATCCCCTCAAACTACCACACAACCATTGATCCCAATCCCCTTTCAAACTTCATCCAATCATAAATCAATTCACACTTGAAACTTCATCAAAAAAAAAATATCAAAGATGAAACCTTCTGGATTTTTTTCCCCTCTTTCAGCTTACCTGTGATCCAGTGTAGCTAAATGTCATGCTCCAAGGTCAACTTTTATTGAATTTACTACTTTGAAAGATCCTTTTCCTCAGTACCATCTACCTCATTCTATAAGCATGACACAAATAAAGCACAAAATCAATGGTGCCTTCTGCTTACTACCTCCAGCTTGCGTAAACAACCTTCCAATCTAGGCAACTCAGTCTATACTTTCAAATTTTTGAACTTGACTCTAATCTGGTGTGGTGGCATTTTATAGCCATTGATTGGTAACTGGTTACATCCTAAGCACTCAGCAATGGGCGCAAGCGGGCTCAGCAGTAGCAGAAGCTTCTGCGTGCGCTGTTGGCTCAGCATTGGGTGTGACTGGGATTGTGTATTGGGTAGGAACACATAGGAGTAAGTTCAGAACAAAAAATGTTTTCTGGGAATTTCCAAAGGCAATGCATCAGGCGGTTATGGAAAGGAATGGGGGGCTCCAAGTAGGGCGTGGCAGGCCCCATGAGAAGGAAAAACCGGGTGGACGTAATGGTGGGCAAGCATTGGAGGGGAGGAGGATAAGATTGGGTGATGTTTTCTGTTGCTCACTATCCTTCCTATGGCTGCTAAACTGTAGTTGTGCTTGTATCTAGGTTAGGTTTGAGGGGGAGGACTTAAAGTCTTTCTCTCAATTCCAGGTTGTAGGAGGGTCATCACAGAACTATACCACCAAGGGAAGGAAGGAAGGAAGGAATATATAGCTCTCTCTCTCTCTCTTAAATTATTGAAGGCATGCCCTACTCCTTACAGAAACAAGGGACCAATAACTTCCAAATCTTAGGAAAACTGAGAGTGGTACCAACCTCTTGTTTCCACACCATTCAACCATCCATTTCATCTTTCCTCTTCTACCCCTGGGTCTCTTTAGTGCTCAGGCTTCCATTTTTGGCCACACAATTACACTAGCTTGCACCCATGCCTAGATAGCCACATACAACTGTATAGTCCGCCAATGGACTAACTCCCTTCCCTTCATAACTACATCCATTCATTTGCATTGTCTTCACACATCATTCCTTCCATACCTCATCCCTTACAATCATTTATTCCCTTATTCTATTGTCTTTCACCTATGTCATGAACTTGGAAACAAATGTATAGTTTATTCCATTTCCCCATTCTGTTCCTGTAATTCATTTCATCACTGCTATTTAGCTGTAGATGACCATACATCAGGTTGTATCAAGTGCCCAGTGGATTACCTTACAAAGGCTATTCCCCTTGCCTGAAGATTGTTTCCTCAGTTAGTTAATTTCATAGGTTCTTGCATTTTTCTAAAACAATTCATCACATTGGGCTTTGCCTTGGTTTAAACCCATTGGAACAATCCATCCCACTTTCTGTTTTTTGAACCCTCTTACAGTTAGCTTTGCTATCTTGCTCACTCAGCCTCTTCATTTGAGCTCACAATCATCTAAAGATCGCCCTATAGTATGTGGGGTGGTCATGAGACACTTAATTTTAATAATAGAATAAGTTAAAAATCACATTAGAAATACTGAAGAAATAATGGAAATTCACAACATTAATAAAAAATTTTAAATTTTTATTAAATTTTTGTATTTTTGATCCAAAATCAGATATAGTCACGCACTTACCCTACCCCCAAAATCTGACAGCCTACTAAATTCCAAGGGCCTTTCTCCCTTGTAGAAAATAGATTGGTATTAGGAAGAAAGAAATTTAAACACAGATTTTTTTCCTTTTCCAAGCTCATGGTTAAACTATTTCCCTTACATTTGAAACCTACAAAGGTATCTCCTTAAACTCACAGGTGATTCAGGGAATTGGAATTTTGAATATCTAAAACTGCAGCTGAATAGCTTTGTATCTAAAGAACCTCAGGATATTTGGACTGTTTCCTTTACCTTTTTGCTTAATTTTTTTTGGGAATCATGAATTCAGAAAAAGGTTTTGAAATCAATTCAAGAGCTCTGAAATAATCTTTGCTGATCTTTTGAATCGTTTTGTGGCATGAAAAAATTCAAAACAAGGGGGGGGGGGGGAAAGGAAAATTGACACATCCTTTTCAATATTTTTTTAAAAATCATTCTTCAAGACTTGTCTCAATTTTATTAGGGTGTATCTGATTTATGATTTAGAAACGTTTAAATTTCTGGTATCAGGCTTATCAATTTTGGTTTTTCCAAAATTTTATTTTATTGAAATTAAATGCATTAGTTTATTTTTTATTTGTATAAAAAAATATTCTTTTAAAAAGGGTCTTTTTTCAGGCCCACAAACCTTAATTCTGCGCGTTTTTTTTGAATCTGCCACAATGTCACCAAACATTCCTCATCCATGTGGAAATTATTGATTTTGCAAGGTTTTTTGGGGTGTTCATGAAAAAAAAAAAAATATGAGCGGCTAAAAAGGCATCTAAAACATTTGTAAAATAAGAGAGTTTTTGGCAGATTTAAAGGCGTTGAAAATTACACTCATGAAATTGAAAAAAAAACCTACTTCACATCTCAAATTTTTTCACATTTCATTATTACTATTATTATTATTGTGGAAATTCTGATAAGACAAAGAGCTTCCATTTATGACAGGCAATGCAAGTATAATTGCTTTAAATTTTTATTACTTCATTTTTCTGCTAGAAAATGGGATCAAAATCAAAAATAAGACATATTATCAATTTTTTCCCTTATCTTTCTGAAAAATTTTACAAATTTTGAGCTTGCAGTCTTTTATTGAAAATTGAAAAGGGGAAAAAAATTATGTGAGGATTTTCTTTTACTTTCATTTTCCCCAATAATTTATAATTCAAAACACAAAATTTGAATTTTTTGCTCTAAATCATTGAGTCAATAATGAACAGAAAAAAAAAAATATGGAAAATTCAGAAAAAAAAATTCAATTAATAGGGCGTATCAGAGTTAGCAAACCCGCCATTATAAAATCACCATTTTTTTTGACCAAACCTGCCATTTTTAATGGCGGGTTTCTGAAATACACATACCCCCTAACTGGTGTATTTGAAAATGGTGGTTTTCATTAAAATTGCAGATTTATCCATCACATCCAAAACACCTATCCATGTCAGCAAATCCAAACCAATCCCATCTCCATCACATCACACACATCTCATCTCCATTGCTTCACATCTCTATTGCTTCACATCTCCATCTTCACACAAATCCCATCATCATCTCATCAAACCACATCAAATTACCATCTTTCTCAACATGTACAATCAAAATTCCAGGCAGCAAGTTGAAAACACAAAAAAGCTGACTGAACTCTTAACCACTGACCCACTCCTTCCCCCTCCTCACCAAACACCCATCACCACCACCTCACCCACCACCACCACCTCACCCACCACCACCACCTCACCCACCACCACCACCTCACCCACCACCACCACCTCACCCACCACCACCACCACCTCACCCATCACCACCACCTCACCCACCACCTCCCCTCCTCCTTTGGTTAGCACCCCTGGTAAGCCCCCCCCCCCTCCCCCTCCTCCTCCTCCTCTTCCTGCCCCTCATAAGTTGCTGATCCTTTGATCATATCAATTGCTGGCAGCCTCCTCTAGCATTTCCTCCGCCGCCACCCGCAACACTTCCCTCCCCAGTTTTCATCCTCCTCACAACAGCCATTCCCCCTCTGGTAATACCAAACCTGATATAAAAACTAACCAATTGATTCCTTTGCATACTTCTAATCCTGAAAATTGTCAGCATCATCACTCAAATCATTCAAATCAAGATAGCCCAAATCCAATCCCCAACAGGGACCCCCATTGTCTGCTCCTCTTTCACTCCACTACGGATCAAGCTCTTGACGTAATTGATTCTCCATTGGTCCTTACATCCCCTCCAACCATGATTCTTTCCCCTTACTAGAAGGGTCTTACCATTTTGTCTTCACCCAATAGAGTTTATGAACTAGCATCTCCCCCGTTGATCAAGGATTTATCTGAGAATCTTGGATTGAGTGCCTTCAATCCTCTAGCCACCCAAAGACCTCCATCATCCACATTGAATCCTCAACCCATGAATATGCTCAAGAAGACTGACAACAAGCCTTGTTTGGTCCCACTCCAGGAAGATTGATCAAGGGATTTAGTTGATGGACCAATTGGTTTGGTTGATTGGGATACGGCTGATTCTCCACTTGGCTTCAATGGAAACCATCAACACTTCCCCAATGGTCAACCTAGGTTGGGCAATCCTCAGAACAGAGGTGGATTCTGAAGCCAATATGTGGTGGTTGGATATCTTATCTTCTACCAATCAAGAGATGAAAGTGCTCAGTAAAGTGATTATCTCACCAAATCAATTCTACAATCTAATTTGACCTGAAGAGAAACCCCACCACCATCAAATCCTGATCTTTCACGTGGGAAATTGAGGTGGAAAACTGATGGGCTAATGTACTTTTGATCATAGACTCAATCTTAGGTATCAAACAGTTGAAGGATTATATGAACGTCACCTCAGATTGGATCTTGTATGCTATGATTGATGATATCATTGATGCTTTTGGACCCTTGATCCAATCCACCGTGGATGATTAATTTCAAAGGTCTTGACAGGTGAACTTTGGGGTCTGATGAGGATGAGGATGGGCCGGGGAATTCAAAAAATCTTGTTCAAACCTTAGCTTGAGCCAATCTTGAGCCAACTTAGTCGCCTTTGCCGCCAAAGTATTCTCCTCGGCCTCAAGACTTCTCTCACAAATTTTGGATTGTAGGATTGCTTCATCAATCTTTGTCCAACCAGGATCATTTACTACGGCACAGGTGGAAGCCAACAAGTGAGGTGTACGTGGTTGAGCAGGTATGGAAAGAGGTGATGCAATTGTGCTTGAGCGTGGGGTGGTTGGATGATAGTGATGATACAAACCAGCCAGAGTGGTAGATTGACTGAAAAGGGGTTGAGGGTTGATTGTCAAATGAGCTAATGAAGGAATGGGACTCCTTGGAGTTTATGGTACAAATCTGAGTCAAGGTCTGCCTGCTTGAGAGCTTTGAACCGCACTTGTGGCCACAGCTGCTGCTTTCTTGGCTGTAATGTTAGCTAGTAAAGTTTGCTCTTCCGCCGTACGGCCGTAGAGGACCACTGCCAATCTCTCCTTCTTGAGTGGATGGATCTCTTTGCTCATTGTACCTGTTTGAACGGCCTATTGACAACTGGAAAATAAAGTCAAGCTTTTTCAAGTTGCCTGCTATGTGGTTGACGGTCCTCTTTCCAAGACCGTTAACTAAAGTCCAAGAGGGCTGTCTAGGGACCAGGTACCTTTCAGGAATCTTTACAAGGAAAAAAAGGAAAAGGAATGTGATGGTAAAGGGCCCATTGGTGATATGGGCATCAAAGGTACGCTTGTTGGGAAAGGTACATGGGCCCATGTGGGAATGGTTCACTTAGCTTGGTGTTTCAAGTGTCACTCACCAATGTTGAGGTCATGGGTTCAAATCCCATTGTGTGCAACTAAATTTTGTCTTTTCAAGCTGCCATGGCCCTCACAATGTTGTGCAAAGAAGAACCCCTTCTTGATACTCACCCCAAGCGGAGAATTTGCCTGGGAGGGAAAAAGATGGGAGAAGACAATTTGACAAACATACAGAGATGTGGAAAGAATAGGGCTTGCATCCCTCAAAATGTTATTCAGAAAATTGAATCCCTTATTGATCCTCACCCCAATCAAAATAAACGGTTGGGTGGGATGGATTTGACTCCTCAATCAATGCAGAAGTAGACGTGATTGGAGCTGATTGTGTTTGAATATGCTCCTCGGTATTGGATGGGGGCCACTCATAGGTTTCTTTGGGATCACCATTTCTAGGCTGATAATCCCCAGCCAAGTCCTCAGAATCAACTAAGTTGGATTGTTGGGCATCAAAAGCAGCTAGGGAGGTGATTTTGGCATTCTTTCCAAAGATTTTATCCAGTTGAATATAAAAAGGACAAATGAAGTCCAACTTATCAACCACCAAGTTGATTCCCTTGGCTTTGTTGGAGTCAGTGATACCATAGCCAGTGGAGATTGAAATGGAGTGGGAATTTTTGTACTTGGCTCAATAATTCTTGAATCACTCCCTCATCTGTTTGGATGACAGATCCAGCCTACCTTTTGTTTTATTCTTGAGTTCATTGGCCATCAGAAAATAACCATTGACCTTAGAGGATGGTGGTTGGCCAACACGTGTTTCTTTGTCAGATCCAAAGCAAGCATCTTAGTTGGACAGAATTTTGAGCCAGCTTACCAGGATGAAGTGATCAGCTCTCTTGAGCTGACTTGAGCCTTTGGAAGATGATGGGGGAGGATTATTGGATGTTGAGTTCCTGGGGGATGTTTGCTTTGGTCCATTGGATTTTTTAGTGGACTTGCGGGGGGAGAATTGCTGAGGACCATTTAAAAATAGTAAGGGGGATGAAGGGATGAAAGGCTATGAGAGTGTTTAAGTGGTGAGAGTGATGATGTGATGAGAGGATGAAAGTGATGAAGCAGAGAGAATAGGAAGAGATAAGAGTGATGAAGTGACAAGAGGGATAAAGTGATGAGAGTTAGGATGTGATGAAAGCAATAAAGTGATGAGAGTGATGAAGTGATGAGGAAATTGATCCAATGAGAGTGAGCTGGATGTGATGAAAGTGATTAATGGATGAGATTGATGAAGTGATAAGGATAGTGATCTGATGAGAGTTAGCTGAATGTGATGAAAGCAATAAACGGATGAGATTGATGAACTGATCAGGATAGTGATCCAATGAGAGTTAGCTGGATGTGATGAAAGCAATAAAGTGATAAGAGTGATGAAGTGATGAGGGTAGTGATGAGGAGATGAAGAGTGATGAATCAAATTTTTTTCCAATGAGGTCGGAGTCAGAAGGAGGTGGGAAGCCAGGGGTAAATGAAATCGAAAGGTGGTGGAAGCCTTTAAGTACTTTATTTGAAAAAACCCACTTATTTCCAGGTAACTCTGACACGTCTGATGTGAAATAAGTGGGTATTTTAATTTTTAATGGCAGGTTTGAAATGGCGGATTTGGTTCTGAAACCGCCATTAAAAAATGGCAGGTTTGATTAACTCTGATACGCCCTAATATCAATTTTTACTACTTTAATTCTTGGATGTTGAGAATTTTTAGGAGGAAACAAAATATTCAAACCAAGTTCCAAATTATTATGAATGTAATCTTCCCATTTTTGTGATTACTTCCTATCAAAAGCCTTCCAAGGGGGATTCAATTCTTGATCTGCCCACATTTCAGAATTATAGTGGAAAGAAACTATGTTCTGAAAATCATTCAAAATAATTAAAAATATGGGATATTTTTGAGGATTGGAAGTTGGAGGGGAATTGGGCAGAAAATCAGTTGGTGGAGTAAACTTAGATAAAAGTACCACTGGCCTTTTGTATACATCTGCCAGTAGGAAACCAGGGCAAGGGAATTTCATCCATTAACTTTGAGGGGAAGGTCCAGAAGTGTGTTTGAGATTTTTTCTTGCTTTGTCAAAATTTTCATCCCAGACTTGATCCATGAAATTTTCATCCTTGAACAGAGATTTTGATTCCATTTTCTTTATCATTTGCTGATGTATAAAAATCCAATCTTCAGATTTATGCCCAAAATTAAATATTACTGATTTGAACCCAAATTTTAAATTGCTCATCACATCTTGAACATGTGGAATTTGTGGTATGGCTGTCTTGGGGAAAATGAAATTTTTGTATGGATACTAAGGAAAAAAAAGACAATTAGTATTACTTAAGATGAAATAAAAAAACAATGAATACTTAATTTATGAATATTCACCACTTCAGAACAATCATAATATAAAGCAATGATTTGAACTTGAATATAATCACAAAAAAAGGACAGGTTAATAAATGAAGCATAAATGAATATTATTTCAGAGATGTATTTAAATTTTCAGTTTCAGAAGCTTTAGAGGTGGGAGAAAAGATTGGATTTTCTGCAGGACTATAAGCATCTGCATCTGCATTGTAATGGTTTCTTCTCTTTATCCTCTTCAAAGTCACAGGACTAAAATTATTGGAAACAAACCTCTTATTGATGATTGTTCCTGAACTCTGAAAAGGGGTCTAAACATGGTGATTTGAATGACGTTTGAGGGCTAAATCAAGTTCAAAAAATTATGAAAGAAATAAAATTGTGTTTCATTTAAAGTTTATTTCAAAAATATGAACTCAGATGTTCCATAAAAAGCATAAAAATGGTCTCCAAAATGGCTTCAAATTGCACCCCAAAACAGACACTACCTTCTATTGTTGTTGATACATCAATTTTTTTTAGGTAGATAGGGAATATCAGAGTTAGCAAACCCACCCTTAGAAAACCACCATTTTTTTGGCAAAACCTGCAATTGTTCATGGTGTGTTTCTGAAATACACATACCCCCTAACTGGTGTATTTTAAAATGGTGTATTTCAAACATCAAACCCGCCATTATCATCCATCCACCATCCATTGCGTGCAAAAAAAACCCATCCAAACCTCCACCTCAGCAAAAATAATACCAATCCCATCTCCATTGCATCACACACATCTCATCTCCATTGCTACACATCTCCATCACATCTCACACATCCCATTGCATGGAAAAGACCCATCCACACCTACAACTCAGCAAATCCATACCAATCCAACCTCCATTGAATAAAACACATCTTTTCTCCATTGCTTCAATTCTCTATCACATCAAACACATCCCATCATCATCTCATCACCCAAAATCACATCACCATCTTTCTGAACATGTCCAATCAAACTTCCAGGCAACAAGTTGGAAACACAAAAAGGCTGACACAAATTTTTTTATTATTTGACTCTGATTCAGACTCCAATTTGGAATCAAGTTGGTTAGCTTTGAATTCTTCATTGGAAAATCAGAATATGGTTCCAAGAAAACAGACCCTGCACAAGCCTATGTATGAAAGGCAAAAGCTTCATCTCCTCCCCAACTTGAGTTTCCAGAAACTGTTCCAAAATTTATTGCCTTCATTCATGAAAATTTTAGAGATGATTGAAGACCACCACATCTTCCAGAACAATTATTGGATCCTTGATGTAATCCAGCTGTCCGACTGGATAATGCCCTTTTTAGATTGGGATCAAATGGAAATGGAGCAGAAATTCATCAATTAGAAAATCTATTCTCAGTTGATTATTGAACCATTGAATTATCAAACAAGAGAGTCATTATTTCTATGCTCTGTTCTTGTTTCTCAGTCCTTTGTTAGCCAAACAAAGAAGAATGCAAGGAGACATCTGAAGTAATCGAGGCCAAAGGCCTTCCTGGTTGAATTGGTTTTGTTGATGGAACCACTATCCCCTTGAGTCAAAAGCCCAAGCTAGATGGAAAACAATATTTTGATTGGAAAAAAAGGCAATTTATTCATTTCTTTTCTAAAGACTTTCATAACACACTGATCAAATATGTTTTATCTTTCTGTATATATAATATGTGGCTCTACAACTTGTTTGTGATAAAAACAAGAAGTTCATATCACTCCATGCTGGGCTTCAACATCCTTGTGACAATTCATATTTTTTCAGTTGGTGTCACAACTGCCCCTGGCGTGCAAGGGGCTGAGAGCACAGGCACTACTTCTCACAGAACTCAGGATAGAGATAAGAGATTGATTGCAAATGAAGAGGGGATGTAGAGTAAGGACAATGATGAGGCGGTGAATCCAGGAGTAAGGCTCTGAAGGATTGTGATGAGGGAATCCTGTAAGATTAACACCAGAGGGATAGGTGAGGTGAGTAAGGTAGGCTGGTTGGCTTTCTTGTGCTGAGATGACACCTATTGGATGAGGGGCTAACCAATAAGAAGTAGTATACTAATTCCTTGGGGGAATTAGTCCAACGGGAGAGGAGAGGCCAGTATATGTGAGAGCTGAGAGGAGGCTTTGAGGATTGGATGACTGGTGCTGGGTTGGGAGGCCCATGGCATTACATGTGGACCAATTGGGTTGAAGGTTGCAGATTGACAGGTTGATTAATGGGCCTGTCCAGGAAGGTCATGTACTGAGCTGGAGTATGGGTTGTCCAGCCAGGAGTATGTACTATGGTTTAACTGTATGTACTTCTCATGCTAGATAGAGTTTGAAGGAGAGATGAGGATGCACCAAGCCATAGAGAGGTAGAAGGTGTGCATGGGAGATTACCTAAGGGCTGCAGGATATGCAGGGGGATACTTCAGGATGTTCAGTAGTGGAGTGTGATTGAACTGGACTGAGGTTGGCTGAGGGCTGAGTAAGCCTGAGGAGACTGAGTCAATTTGGTTATGACAGTTGGATGCAGATTGCCCAACAAACAGAAAACCAATTTGACCAAGATCAATACCTTCTGGCCGATTCAGCTTATGCTAGCGGGAAATATGTGGTTCCAGCATGCCAAAATGATTCATCCAATGATCAAGCCAAAACTGATTTCAACTATCATCTTTCCCAATCAAAAGTTTGTATTGAGAATGCCATGGGATTCCTGAAAGGAAGATGGGCAAGCTTAAGGGAAATGCAAACCTAGCTTCAAAATTCAAAAGAAATGAAGATCCTCATCAACTGGATTATCACTTTTGTAATCCTTCACAACCTTCTGGCCAACATGAAGTATGAATGGGAAGAAATATTTGAAGAATATATTCCTGATCCTCCTCAAGTCATCCCTGTCTCATCTTTTTTCTCATCTTCTTCCATGAGAGAGTGAATTCTAACCCCTCATCTTCTTCCATGAGAGAGTGAATTCTACCCCTCACACTTGCTTTCTTTGATGAGTAGCATTTTTTTTAAAAATATAAAAAATCACATCACATTATTTTTTGTTTTGGTTGTTCAACCAACAACCCTAGCCTGAATCTGATTTTTTTCTTTTTTCTTTTTTTTTGGTGGACTTTGACAAAACAGAATCAAAACTTCCAAACCACCCACCTCACCCCACCAAACCACGGGTTCACTGCAACCCATCCACTCCCACCAGTCCACTCCTTCCTCTTCCTCACCAAACATCCTCACCCACAACCTCCACCTCAACCATCATCCCCACCTCACCCACCAAACATCTTCACCCAACACATTCACCTCACCCATCACCTCCACCTCACCCACCAAACATCCTTACCCACCACCTTGACCTCACCCATCAACTTGACCTCAACCATCACCTCCAGCTTACGGTGATAAGTTGAGACAATTCAAAGCAATCAGACCAAGAGATTTCTGCTTTCCAGAAAGCTTGTTTCCATGGGGATTGAACCAGTCCGTAAACAGCGAGAAAGTGAGATTTAGAGGGTTTTTTTTATCCTGATTTTTGGGCCACTCAAACTTGTTCCATGCACTTGATTTTTGAATATTTCTAATTTTTGTTGGATCTGATTTTGAGATCTGAGCGGCCCATTCAGAGATTTCTTCTTCAATTCAATCAAGGTTTAAAAACCATTCCAACCAACTTCTGAATGGCTGAGTGACATAAACAGATATGGGCTGTAAATAAATTTCCTCTAGGGGAGTTTTTTAGCGGCAGGGATTGCGTTGAGTAGCACCTATTTCATTTGTGGTTTGGAATTGTGAATGTGTATTGAAAAGGTTGGCTCCACACATTCAGGCTCGAAGGGTCTCCTTGTAGGTACATGTCTTGGGAGGATTTGCAGTTTCATATAGCAAAAAGCATGAAGGACAGCAGATTGATTGGTGCAGTACAGGTCCTATTCCCAGATTTTGGCAAATTGTCTTGATCTCTTTGGGTACTCTGCTGTCCAGCCAAATTTGTGACAAATTCAATATTTTCAGGAGGAATATTCAAGCATGTTGACATTTTGTCCAACTGATGCCACAGCTCAGGTGCAACCAGGCAAGAAATATAGATAACAAGACCGGCACTGTGAGAAGAATGATAAATATTAATCAGTTATTTTTTTTTAAATATTTAGATGGAACACTCACAATTGGATTCATTTTGATTTCACAAGAGTGGGGTCGATTCGGAATCAGACGATTCATTTGATGACAAACTGGATAGTTCTCCATTTGAGTTTGGTTCTGAGGTTACACCATGAGATAACATCCAATTGTGAGCTTGATGCTTGCTCTGGTTACGCCTTGAGATCATTTGGCCGTTAACACGTTGGCCATTGATGTCGGTAAACACAAGACTGGAGCACTTTGAACAGTCACACAGTTCCATATTTTCAGGATTGGAGGGACAGGTTTGGTCTGAACCAGTTGATCAATTGTTGATGATGACCATTGGGCTGTTCAAAGTATTTACCTATTTATGTATTTATGTATGTATGTACATACAATGGATCTACCTATGGGACAATTATAATCCCATTCCAACATTTATGCAGCAACAGCAGACAGTGTTGCACACCAGTTTGTATTTGTTGCAACATTTAAACTATCCATGCAACACTCCAAATGTTGCTTCACTTTGTGCAACTGGGTGTTGCACGGGAGAATGCAACACTGTAAACCACCTCATGTGAGGCCAGTCCTTTGATCCGCCTCCGGCTCACCAGCACCAGACAAGCTCCCCGACTTGGCTTGTTTGGTGCTGAAATCAAAATAAATAATCAAATTCTTCATACATGTTGTAAAGAGTGACTACAACACGGATTGCAAATTATGAGATGACAACCGCAAGTATACACCACAGGACCACTTTTGACCATTGACAACCGCGGAGCCAACGTCAAGGGTTGATTCTGTAATGAACTGGATAGACATGTTTTTCAAATTGCATAAAACATAACCACAGCTAAGACCATATTATAGATTATAGACATAATTAGTAGATTATGCTACTAAAGGAAAATCATCATGTATATAATCTAGCTCAACCCGCCAGCTTGAGCAAACTCTTCCCCATCAGAGTTTGACTCCAAAACCGGCGGCGGGTTAAGCTAATACTGTGGCATTGGGATTTGGGCAGGTTAGTAATCTACGATCAGAGTTTGACTCCAAAACCGGCGGCAGGTTAAGCTAATACTGTGGCATTGGGATTTGGGAAGATCCCAAACCCAATTGAACACAACAGGTTAAAAGCCGGCTGACTGCTTTGCCGCTGAGTTGGAAAAGTCATATCTGAGTCCACCGCCGGTAGGTGGATGGCATTTTTTCGCAACATCCTTGAGGATAGCGACGAATCTGACGAGGTCCGGAGACAACAAGGTTCCAAAGAGTCATCATTGTATTTGGCGTGAGACAAGCAATTTGTGCCCAATAGAACAAACATGAGTGCCCCCTCCATAGAATCACTCTTAGAGGTGATTAATAACCTACAAGCTTGGGTAGAGCAATCTGAACGTAATAAACCTCCCCATTTCCCAAATCCACACCCAGAAATGAACAATTTCAACCCAATAATGAAGAAATTCTTAGAGGATCCTGTTGCAGTCCACAACACAATGAACCCAAAGAGAGCCTCCCTCTTATTTGACGGCTCCAACTATTCCCAGCGGGAGGCAGGACTCAATCAAACTTTGCAAAGGGCACTCCGCCGTGACACCAGCTTTGTCAACAATCCAAGGGCATTTGACCAACTTACGCGCGACCATAAGGAGTCAATCACCATCATCATAAGAAATACCATTGATGACACTCTTCTGAGTGTTGTTGAAGGTTCAGGGACAGAAGATGCCCAAGCCCTGATTGACTTACTGAAGAAAAAATGCAGCAAGACCGACCGCAGACACAAGTTGGCCATCATTGATTGCTTCCTTGCAGCAATCAATGATAAATCAGGCGCCAACAATCTCTGGATAGCTGGATGGCACAAAATCATTGCCAACCTCAGCCAAGTTGACGTATCATTGGACAAACTTTATGGCCTGATTATTCAGGCCATCGCAACGCCTCCACCTGGAGTTGATCAACAGAACTTTGAATACGCACTGGGCCAGAGCCTTGACAAGGCGGCCAAACCACCAATCTTTACAGAAGTATCTACGGTCATCCAGAAATGCCTCAATAAACTCAAGTTGAGAGTCTTGTTGATGGCTGGCACGATACCCTCCAACGTTGAGATGTTGGTACAAGCAGTCAAACATCATCATCCGGCCAAATATGTTCCCCCTGCGCATAGACAACCAACCCAAGGTGACAGCCGCGGAGGTAGTACCACCAAATTATCCATTTATAAGGCCAATCAATTCAAAGGACGGCAACCCAATGACTCCCTAATTTGCAAATTTGGGTGCTCTTGCCACTACTGTGGTAAGCAAGGGCACTGGTACGCCAATTGCGACAATTTCTGGGATCACGTCAGGATGGGCGTTATACCCCCACCGCCAAAAGACCATGCCAATAGAGGATCAAATTATGTGCCACCCTCCCAGCCATCTCATACCCCAACACCTAGAGGCCACATCAGGCAATTAGATGTTGACCCCATATCGGAGGGTCAAATCCTCCTCAACTCAGGATCTACTGCGCACGTAAGTGGGAGATCACAATTCTTCAAAATAACTTGGCAATTGAAGGTTCCGATAAGTCTAACAATGGCCGTCCCATCCAACTGCGCTATTGTAAAATATGTTGGTAGGCTGACAATGCCAACAAACACGGGGATTCTCCAAGTGAATGACGTGTACTATTGCAAAGGAGTTAAAGGTACGATCTTGTCAACGGGGAGGTTGGTGAAGGAAGGATGGGAGCTACTCCACCATGGTACCAACCTGGTGATCAAAGACCCGGAGGGGCGAACATATGACACTATGTTCCGCAACTACTGCTGGACAATACTGGCTGCAATGCATGAATCTTGTCTAGATATAACTGAGAAGCCATTGCTTGACCCCTTCCAGTGGCACCTTAGACTGGGCCATGCTTCCGCGCGTGTTGTCAAATCTTTCATTGAATCTCATTTTGATAAGCAGCCAAGGGGAACTTAGAAATATTACTTCTGCAAAGGCTGCACAATATCAAAGTCCGTTGACCAAAAGTCATCTGGTGCTGATTCTCAGATACAACGTCATGAGCTGCTCCAACTATGTTTCACCAATGTAGTTGGCACCTTTGAGAAGGATTTGAATGGAGCTTGCTTCTGGTTGACTTTCCAAGATCATGCAACAACATACATCTTTGGCGCAGCGCTTCAATCAAGGAGCAAAGTACCTGCCAAAGTCATGAGCTGGATTGAATACCTCAAGAACTCCACTGGCATTAAACCAATGCATGTTTGAGCAGACAATGCGGCAGAGTATAATGGCCCCCTCCGGACAAGATTAGAACCGCTAGGTATCAGGTTGGCAACTGTTCCACCTTTCCAACCAGAGCAGAATGGAGAAGCTGAGCGTGTGAACAGAACAATTGGCGATGTAGCAAGGACAATGCTCAATGAGAGCAAGATGGCGGGTCAGTATTGGAGTTATGCATACCATACTGCCACATACATCCATAATAGGCTACCTAACACCAGAACCAATGGAATCTCACCGTTGAAGGCGCTCTTTGGCATTGAGTGTGATCCCAACGCTCTGTACCCATTTGGCACCCGTGCAATTGTACACATTCCTAAGGAAAAGCGGACCTCCAAACTGGATGAGCGTGGGCATCATTGCTGGCTACTTGCATACACGGTTGCAGGGGCCAGTTGGCTCTTTTGGTGGCCTGCTGAAGGCAGAGTAATCCACTCAACAGCGGCCGTCTTTCCCACCTTCCAGCATCTTCCAGTCAAATCCGAGCCAAACAAAGCAAGTATTGACTTCCTCCTCAACCAGCTGACGCTCCACCTGGTTCAGGAGCAGTCCAAAGAGATTGCGGAAGCGGAGCGGGCGTTTATACGCTCAATGCCAGTGAAGACAGATCACCACCTACCGCGTTCACTGCCAGAGGCCCTGCAAGGGGAGTTTGGCAAAGAATGGAGGGCATCCGCAACATACAAAGTTGACAAATTTGACAAGTTAGATGTATGGGAACCAGTCAAGCCACACCCAGGGATGAAGGTGCTTGGAATGCGCTGGGTTCTTGCCAACAAACTTGACAAAGATGGCCAACTGATTGAACACCAATCTTGACTTGTTGTGAAAGGCTTCAATCAGCGGATGGGCAAGGATGTCCATGAGACATATGCTCCAACAGCAAGCCTGAATTTTCTTCGTGTTCTTATCTCAATGGAAGTGAATATGGAGCTACCCATGGCAACATTTGACGTAAGCTCTGCCTACCTCTATAGCCCAATCAGTGAAGAACTTTACGCTCAGCCCCTAACCAAGATCTGACCGGAATGGAAAGGTCTAGTGATGCAATTAAAAAAGGAAATCTATGGCACCAAGCAGGCGGCTAGGTGCTGGTGGAAGTTCTTCAATCAATTGATGTCGGAACTCGGCTTTGTTGCGCAAGAGCTGGAGCCTTCACTGTACTTGTTGAAGAAGGGCGGGGTTTTTTTTATTGTTTGGATGCACGTGGATGATGGGTTTGTCGTAGGGTAAACCGCGCAGCTATTAGCGGTACTCAAAGAGGGAATGGAACGCAAGGTCAAGTTGAAGTGGCAAGCGGCAGCAAAGAAAATTGTTGGTATCAGCTTGTCGCGGTCACCCAACTCCGTTTCTTTGTCTCAGCAAGTGCTAGAAAACCAGATCCTATCTGACTACAATTGTATTGCACACCCAAAAAGAAGCGCACTGCCGGAGGGTCCCCTAGAAATAAATGAGGGGGAACTGGTAGAAACTGATAAATTCAAACACTTCATTGGTTCCTTAATGTACTTGGCAGCCGGGACCAGGCCGGATCAATCTTACCCGGTGAATCTCCTGTCCCAATATGCGAACTTGCCATCTGCTGCCCACTGGGAAGCATTGGACTGTCTGATTGGGTTTGTTAAACACACAAAGGATCTCAAGCTTCAAATAAAGAAGGGCCAGCCAGGACTAGAAATTTGGAGCAATGCAAACTGGGGAGGGGAGCACAAGCGATCCACATTGGGTCACGTCATAAAATACTATGGTAACCCTGTGACATGGGGGTCAAAGAGACAACAGATTGTTGCCCTCTCAACTTGTGCCGCGGAATACCTGGCGCTTTCAGACGGGAAACAACAGCTATCCTACCTCCAGAACATCATTGAAGCAATAGATTGCCCTGAAGTGTCCATCATGTGTGATAACATAGCCGCCATCCTGATTGCTTGCAACAACTCATCAAAGAAGCAAACCAAGTATCTCTCAAGGGCATTTTACTTTGTAAACAACTTTTTACTGCAGCAAAACGTGAAATTGAGGTGGACCAGCACCCATGACCAGCTTGGCAACATACTAACCAAGCGCCTAGGCCCCAACAAAATTGCCCTGGCACTCAGTAACTTACGACTCAAGGCGGTAAAATTTGTAAAACAGGTGGGGGGGTGTAATGAACTGGATAGACATGTTTTACAAATTGCATAAACCATAACCACATCCAATACCATATTATAGATTATAGACATAATTAGTAGATTATGCTACTAAAGGAAAATCATCATGTATATAATCTAGCTCAACCCGCCGGCTTGAGCAAACTCTTCCCCAACAGAGTTTGACTCCAAAACCGGCGGCGGGTTAAGCTAATACTGTGGCATCTGGATTTGGGCAGGTTAGTAATCTACTATCAGAGTTTGACTCCAAACCCGGCGGCAGGTTAAGCTAATACTGTGGCATCGGGATTTGGGCAGATCCCAAACCCAATTGAACACAACAGATTTGATGCCCCGCGCGTCGAACACCGGGTATTTCAATGACAGCTTCAGCCTGTTATACAGCTATCAATTTCCCCCAGAGGGAAGCTGCATTGCATGAGATATGTAGTACTATTTATAGTAAACCTTAAGTACATGCTTTGTTGCTGAGGAAAGTTAAATACATATTTTTAATTAATTTAATGACATAAGACGTAACATTACCCAAATGGGGTTATTATGCTGTTATCCATATTAATTATGTATTTGTTGTAAGTGCTTTCATAGTATTCCCCTCCCCTCAAAAACCGTTAAGCATTAAAAGCATCTGCAATTGTGCTTGTTAACCCCGCTCAATAGGTAAATATACTGAGTGGGGTCCCCAGCCATGGCAAAAATAGACCCTTGCTTACAAAAAAGCTCCATAACTCCACCCCCAAATCAACAAAGTTATAAACAGTTATGGAGCTTGCTAAGCGTGAACTTTGGTGGGATTTACGTGGCCTTTGGTAGGATTTACATGGGATATAAAGTATGAACATTTTGATATCCCCGTTGTGGTGACCAATCCGGGACACCACAGAAAAAAAAAAAAAATATTTTTTTTCGGTTGTACCCCTATGGGTACCTTCATTTCCCCCCATCTCTCAACTTCTCCCTGTCCTAGCGGTCTAGGACAGGCCTCTTGACTGTCTCTCTGCTTCGATCCCCCCCTCCTATGTTTAACTCCTACTTGTTGCGCTCGCGGCCCTGACTTTTGGCGACGCGAGCGATTGTCGAACCACCTTTGATGATCCCTTCGATCCTTCCCGATCCTCTCATCCAACCAACGCCGTCGCTTGTTGCGACGGTCGTCAACTATCATTCGATCGATCCATCAATCCTACCATCCACTCATCCCTCCAATCCAACGACGACAACAACAATGACGGCCAAGACGACGACCATTGACTCAAACTCACTCAAGCCCTCCTTGCCCATCATCTGATCCAACCGACGACCGCAAGCGACCGCTCGCGGCCATCGGAACCTTCACCCCGCTGTCGCCGCCAATCGGGCAACAACAGCCGTTGTCGACACCCGCGACCGCTGTCGCGGGTGTCCATCTGGTTGCCCGCGGTCATTCTTGATGCGGGCAACATTTCTTTTTTTTTCCTCTCATGTCATCTTTTTTTTATGTTTTCATTTTCCCGCACCTATTTGTAGTATCTCTTGTGCATAGTATACAGGGCCTCATGTCTATAAAAGGAGGGGCTCTCCCCTGCCTTTTGGCCCAGCATCCCATGAGACCATCATCATCTCATCTCATCTGTTTCCCCCATCATCATAATCAACTTATCTGTGGGCATCCTTTCCCACTTAGCTGAGCAACTTATCCGGGTATATCCATGATTGCCCCTTGATCCTTTGAGCCCCCGTACTCAAACTCTGTCCCTTGTGACCTTGATCCTTATCACCAACCAATAGCCTTGCTGGTTGAAGAAGAATTCCTGTCTGTCTGAATTCTTGGGTGTGTTATACCACTCTGATCCCTTTTTCCGACCATACTGGTCTTGATCTCTCCTTGATCATCTTTCTGGAGCCAATCACGTTTGATTGAAGAGGTTTTATTAAGCTTAAAACCTGGAGTGTTATACCTCCCTTCTTCTTTAAGTTTGAATTTTGCCACGCTATTCTTGAGTCCCTTGGGAAGTGTTGGGATATTCTTGCTCAAATTCGTTATTGATTTGCTTCTAGAGCTTCATAAAAAAATTGCTTTTGTATTTTTCAGCCTCCCACAGTTATCTGGTAGCCTTCAAGCGCTTGATTGCGGAGAGTTGGGCAGGTTCATTGAGAACCTGGAGGTTTGTTGGGATTGAGTTGATCTGTCCTAATCAGCTGCTGACAACCAAAGTTATTAGCTTGTGGGCGTTGTTACTTACAACTGCCTTGTTCTATTGAACTCTGAACAAACCTTGACTTATTTGTTCAATTCTTTACCTGCACCATCTTGCCTCAGATAGTGTTGTTTCCATCGCTACCAACAACTCTTATCCTCTTCCCTTACTTTGATTTCTCATCCATAAGTTTCTGGACCTTGATTCCGGTTACATTTAAATATTATTGTAACTCCTAGGAGGGCAGCCTAAACAGCACCTTTCCCCTCCACAGAACTGCCACGGCTTAGCACCGTTACAAGTCTTACATTTGGTCCCCCGGGCCGGGATCAAACCAGCAACCTTGGGATTTACAGTCCCAAGACATTTAAAATCAAACTCAAAATCCAATCTTTTTTTTCCTATTTTTTTTCTCTTCTCAAATCTGATCCGTGGAGGCAACTTATCCTAGAAGTAATTCCTCCCAATTTGTGCACCGCTTGGGCAAGATACTTGTTGTTTTTGGCAAAACTCTACTCTTGCCACACTCGTGAGCCACTTTGGAAATCTGCTCTTTGGATCCCCCTAGGAACTCTGTTATTTGATATGGCATCTTCTGCTACTCCAACCACCTCTGTCCGACCTAAGATGGTAAAGATCAAACCTCAGAACAAGAACTTAGGCTTCAACGGTACAAATGTTGAGCGATTCTTGGACTCCTACGAAATGGCTGCTGAAGTGGATGGAGCTAGTGAATTTGATATGGCTTATCAGTTGCGATTCTTTATCTCCTCTGATGAAGTGATGGAGGTAATTGAGTCTTTCGAGGGATTTTAATCCCATAACTGGACGCTTCTCAGGAAGGCTATGTTGGCATACTGGGGTAAAATAGATGTGGCTAGGTTTACTCTGCAGGACTTGGATGCTCTGTTTCTCAGTGGATCTCCAATGGTGGTATTTCTTCAGCCTCTGACTATCAGATTTTTAGGAAGTCTTGGGATCCCATTCAAAACTATCTTATCCAAAACAATCACATTGACACGGTGGACAAAATTTGAGCAAAGTTCTTCCAATCTTTTTCGTTGGCTGTGCAGGAAAGGATTAAAGAAGAACTGGTCAAATCTGGATCCATGATTAACACCAGGGATAATCGATTCAAGCTCCCTGTTTTTCTTACCCTTAGGAGTACTGTGGATAAAGTCATGAAAGCTCAAACTGCTCTTACCTTTGAAAAGCCTAGAACTACTGAACCGGTCCATGCTCCTTCTTTTAAAGAGTCAAACGATATTATGATTAAAATGGAGGCAGATCGTAGGCCTAAAGCAGATCCTAATTCTAATTGAGAACCTACTACTATAGATGAAATCACCAAGTTACTTAGAGCCTTTGAGAACAAAATAGATCAAAAGATTTCTTCGCTAGCTACTCCTAAAAATCCTTCTTCTGTCCCCAAATCAACTCTGGTCTGTTACTACTGTCATAGGGAAGGCCATGGAACCAGACGATGCCAAGAACTTCAGAAGGACCTAAAGGAAAAGTTGGTAGAGCAGAAGGGGAACAATTACTTCCTCCCTAATGGTGCCCTAATCCCTTTTGACTCGTCTTGTCCTATCCAACATGTGGTGGCCTCTTACCAGCCATCACCTCCTGTGAAAGCATTTCTTTCTTCCTTTGAATTTTGATCATCCTGTGGTACCCTCCAACCTTGGTATCCTCCAGCTATTTCTTCCTCTAGTCTTGCTGGGACTACTTATCAATCTGATCCAGCCAGGAAACTACATGAGGAACCTAAACCTCATAAGGCTCCTTCCTTGCCAACTTCAATCCTTCGAAAACCCATTAAACGTTGATCATCACTTGAGCCTCCTTCCTCTGATGTAGAAGACATGGAGGTGGAAAAGGAACCACTCATGGAAAGGTTCCCAGATCACCCCAATCCTTCTCCCTCACCTCAACCTTCTAATCCTATCTTAGATTCTGCGTCACCTGAACTTCCTCCCTCCACCCAGCCCAAAGTTTGATTTGAAAGGGGCATCTCCAAGGATCACCCCAATGCTGTGGAGGGAGTATTAAAGAAAATTTCTGATCTCAAAATTCCTGATCTATCTGTGGCTGAACTCCTATTGATCTCTCCATCTGTTGCTGAAGGAATGAAGAAATGGGTCTCTCGTCGACATGTGGAAATTGGCCCTGAAGAACTCAAAGTCTCCTCTGGCACTTTAATGGAGGACTCTGGTGGAACCAGTCCCTCTTTAGACTCCAAACTTTATTCCTGTCCCCTTGGCTTCCTTCCTTGTTATCTTGGTGACTCAGCTAAAACTGTTTCTCCTCTTGTGGATTCTGGATCTCAGCTTAACTTAATCTCAGATGCTATGGCCTGCAAGCTCAAACTTAGTCCTAGGGTCAGCTTCAACTCTGCAGTGTATGGGATAGGAAATCAAGCTTGTGAACTGGTTGGTATTGCTGAGGATGTACCGGTCAGGATTTGTCAAAATATTGTTGGAACCTGCCACTTTTGGATCACTTGTTTGGACAGTCCTATGATCTTGGGATGACCCTTCTTAATGGACTTTGGTGCAACCCTGATGTTTTCTGATCAAGTTGGGGAGAGAATTCTTCTCCCTGATGCTGATGGCAGGAAAATTGAAGTTCCTCTTTGCTCTTTGGATTCTGGTTGTTGGGAAAGAGATTTTCCTGGTCATTCTCCCAAATCATCTTTTAAGGGGAAGCAGAAGGATAACTCTAGTTCCTCTCATTTTTTAGGGGAATAGTTGATCCTACTAATAGTTGTAGTTCTTTTCAGCCTCAGACTGCAACTCAAGGGTCAACTCCCATCCCTCAGGCTTATTTTTCATTCCTTTCATCATTCTCTTCTGAGCCCAAGAATATTAAAAAACAAAAACATATCAAAATAGAAAAATCCAAAAATATTTCTTCTCCATCTCCTTCTCTCTCTGGATCTGTTGTGTCTTCTTTTCCTTCTACTTTTGAGTCTGATCAATCTTCTCTCAGTTCCGGTTTGAATCTCCGCAATGAGTCTAAACTAGATCCTAATTGCAATTCCGTTTTTGGTGATTTTGGTAAGAAGGAATATGGGCTTCAGTGGAGGCAATTTGGGGTACAAGTAAGTCCTCCCAATTGTGCACTGCCAGGGCAATCTTCTACCATCATTTTCGAAACCCTACCTTGTGCCACACATGTGAGCAACGTATGATCTCCTGGTTCTCCTTTTATGGAAAAGGCACCCTTCAAGGATATTGCAGAACATCGGACTTGGAAGATGTTGGAACTTGGACTCAGCTTTCGTAATCAAGTCTCTCTGGTCAACTCTTGGAGGAAACAAGAACTTCTCTCTTTTGCCACTAAGTATAAACCAGTTGCTAAGAAGATCCAACCAGTCAACCAGCCTATGCCTCTCAACCTCAATCCTCCCCTTATGCGTCCTCCTCTATCTCGCGACCCTTACTGTGGTCTTCCTCAATCTCTTACTGGTCCCTTTGTGCCTAATGGACGGGTCACTGAAGAACGTCTGAAGGTGGTCAACTTTGGTCCAGATGGATGGCTTCTTCCTGATGAGTTAAATTTAATCAAAAATTTCTTATCTCTAAGGGAAAAATCTATTGCTTTCTGTGAAGAAGAGAGAGGTCTCTTGCAGGAATCCTATAGCCTCCCTTATATCATCCCTGTAGTTGAACATGATCCTTGGCAAAAGAAAAAGATCCCTATCCCTGCTGCTAAAGTTGACAAATTCATCAAGTTGGTCCGGGAACAAGTTTGAACTGGCCTGTATGAACAGTCAACTTCTAGTTACTCCAGCCCCGTCTTCTGTGTCCTCAAGAGTAATGGTAAACTTAGAATAGTTCATGATCTTCAACCTCTTAATAAAGTTACTATTAAAGACTCTGGTATCCCTCCTGCTACTGAAGAATTTGTTGAATCCTTCGCGGGGAGAGCTTGCTATGGTCTAGGGGATATTATGGGTGGCTATGACGAACGATCCTTACATCCTATTTCTTGTCCTCTCACTACTTTCAATACTCCTCTTGGTCAATTTCAACTTACTCGATTGCCTCAAGGAGCCACCAACTTGGTTGCAGTCTATCAGGCTCAGATGATGTGGATCCTCCAGGATGAAATCCCTGATCATGCTGGTATCTTTATTGATGATGGAGGAATTAAAGGTCCAGTATCTGACTATGATAATGAGCTCTTACCTTGGCATTCAGGAATTTGTTGTTTTATCTGGGAATATGCTACTACCTTGGAGAGGATTCTGTTTCGAATTGAGGAATCTGGCCTTACTGTCTCTGGATCCAAACTGGCGGCTTGTGTCCCTGCTCTGGAAATTGTTGGTCATGTGGTCTGCAAGGAAGGAAGAAGGATGGCACCAGCCAAAGTCAACAAGATCATCTCTTGGCCTACCCCAATCAATCCAACTGAAGTTAGGGGCTTTCTAGGTGTTGTCACTTATGTTAGAATCTTTATCCCATCTTTATCCAAAATCTGTGCACCCTTGCGTCGTCTAACCAGAAAAGATGCTGAATGGATTTGGACCCAAGATTGTGAATGTGCTTTCCAGCTACTCAAAAGGATAGTTGGTAAAGACATAGTTTTGAAAAAGATCTCTTATGGACCTGGAGCTGGCAAGATCAAGCTGGCTGTTGATTCTAGTTATCAATCTGTTGGGGCCGTCCTTACTCAGGAAGATGAAAATGGTTGGGACCGTCCTGCTCTTTATGAATCTTTGTTGTTTTAAGATGTAGAATCTAGATACTCCCAGCCCAAACTGGAACTCTGTGGTGTGGCTTGAATGATGAAGAAACTTCAAACCTTTCTCTGGGGCCAACATTTTGAATTGCAAGTTGATGCTTGATCCATCATTGAAATGATCAACGCTCCCAGTCTTCCCAATGCTCCTATGACTCGTTGGGTGGCCTTTATCCAGCTTTTCTCTTTTGATATTGTTCACAGGCCGGGGAAATCTTTCACCATGCCTGACGGTTTATCTTGACAACCTCTTGGGGACAACAAATCTGATTTTGGAGCCGATTTCAATGAAGAGGAACCTTTAATCCAACCTATTTTCTTTTTTTCTTCTCAAAATTATTCTGGCTTTCAACAAGGCTTCTGGCTTAAATTAGAGCAGTACCTTTCAACTTTTCAAAAAACTCCTGATCTCTCTGCTAAGGAATTTCAATCTCTTAAACAAAAGTCTTCTAATTTTTTTGTTCAAGGCTCTAGACTTATGAAGAGAGGCAATCCTTGTGCTCTTATTGTTGTTACTATTCCCTCTAAACAAGATTCTATCCTTGAAAGTCTCCATGAAGGCCTTGGTCATTGTGGGGAAACCAAAACTTATTGACAATTATCCAAACGATTCTGGTGGCCATCTTTGAAGAAATCCGTCTCCCAATGGTGCAACAGTTGTGAAGTTTGTCAAAAACGTGATCTTAGGCGCCCAGCTGAAATTTGTTATCCTACTGGGGAGTCCACTGTCTTTGGAAGGATTGCTATGGATGTGGTTCATATTAAGGCAGGTGGTGCTAAGTACCTCATTGTGGCTAGAGATGATTTTTCCGGATGGGTTGAAGCAAAATTTCTTAAGAACCTTAGCTCTGAATCAGTGGCAGCTTTCCTCTACGAGACCTGGACAATGCATTATGGCCTGGCTCGATCTTACTCTACTGATGGTGGCTCTGAATTTGGGGGCAAGCTTGCTGAAATGATCCGATCCCTTCCTGGAAAACATAGAGTTACTACTCCTTATCATCCTGAAGGCCAAGGCATGGTGGAACAAGGCCATGCCCCTTTGAAGGCTGCACTTGTTAAACTGGCTGGTGAAAGTGGCAAGAATTGTCGCAAATTCCTTCCTCTTGTTCTCTTCTCTGATTGAATCTCAACCAAAAGGACTACTGGCTACTCACCTTATGAAATAATGTTTGGTCAAAGAGCAGTACTTCCTTTGGATCTGGAAATGGAATCTTTCTTGGGTATCTCTTGGGAAGAGGTGTCCTCAACCACTGATCTGTTAGTTGCTAGATCCAAGCAACTGGAGCAAAGTGAAGACGTTCGTGATGAAGCTTATCAAAAGATGATGGAGTCCAGAGCAAAATCCGTCCAGTATTGGGAGGGAAAGCACTCTAATTGAGTCAGGGAGCCCTTGAACCCTGGTGACCTAGTTTTAGCTTATAATCAATCTTTGGAGACCCAGTGGGGCAAGCTTTTCTCTAATCGTTGGAATGGCCCTTATCGAGTGGTTCATCAAGTTAGAGGTGGATCTTATGTTTTGGAGGAGCTGGATGGTACTCGGTTGGCCAGAAGGTTCTCTGCTGATCAAGTCAAGAAGTTTCATTGTCGTGGGGGCAACTTATCTCAGAATTAAGTCCTCCCAATTGTGCACCACCAGGGTCATTTGCTGCGTTTTTGTTGTAAAACTCTACTGTATGCCACATATGTGAGCACCTGGGACAACCTCCTTGTTCTATTCCTGCCGCTTCTAGGGCTCATTTGGAAGAATCAAGATATTTTCCTCAACTCTTCAATTGCTCTCAAGATTGAGAAATGGCCAATCTTTGCTTCAATTTCTTTGTTCCCTGCCTTTTTTTTTTTTTTTTTTTTTTTTTTTTTTTTTTTTTTTTTTTTTTTTTTTTTTTTTTTTTTTTTTTTTTTTTTTTTTTTTTTTTTAATCCCTTCAAATTTTAGATGCAGACTAGGGACAGTCTGTAAGTTGGGGAGAGATGTGGTGACCAATCCGGGACACCACAGAAAAAAAAAAAAAAAAAATTTTGGTTGTACCCCTATGGGTACCTTCATTTCCCCCATCTCTCAACTTCTCCAGAAAGACAGGTTGGACATTCCATGGTGCATTGATCCACTATCTATCAAAGAGTCATTTGACTTCTCAGGAAACATCAAAACTGAGGCAAAATCTCCCTTTGATGTGATCAGCCATCCAGAGAGGGTTGAAGAATTTTTAGGAGTCCAACCAGCATTGTTCAAATGGGGGTCCTCAAGGGGTTGAAGATTTGCCTTCACACAAGGGCAATCAGAGGCCCAGTGTCCTCATTCCCAGAAAACTTTACATGGGAACTCAAAAGTCAACCATTTCTTTTCCCAAGAATCAGGGGAGTGACCTGGAGCATTAGCAGAAGTAAGGTTACCACCTCTGCGCTCAAAATCATGACACCATTGATACATTCCAGCTTGGCCAGTGTCAGCTTGCTACTATTTCAGAGCAAGCTGCAACAGTAACAGAAATACATAAAAATAATAATAATAAATTTAACCTGAGAAGGAGTAGGAAAACCATAAATATTATTAAAAAAATGAATTGTCCACCAAAAATTAGGTAGGGTCACTCATTGACCCCCCCTTGAAATCCAACTCCTTATATTTTTAAATAATTAAGGAAAGAAAGACCAAAATACCATGGCACTCAGCTCAACTGTTAGCCTCCTAGATGCCAAGATCCTTGCTATCCTTTAGCTACCAGAAGTGATAGAATAAATAATAAATATATTATTCAATAAATGCAGCAAAAATCCATAAAATATTCAGATAAAGATTATTGCAAGGTTAATTGGTTTGGATATGGTTTATTGTAATAAATCAATATGGATAAATTGATTATTAAATATTTTTATAGAGGGGCCACAATTATATTGAGGATCTTTAACACCTATCTTGAGGGAATTCAGTATGAAAACAAGTAGGCCTGGTTACTTTGAAACTTGAGTTTAAAGGATATTTTGCCCAAAGATGATATGTATATAAAATACACAGTGGCGTGGCAGGGCTTTTTAACCAAGCTGCCACAACAGAGAAAGGATGATAAGAATCACTGGTATATTATTAAATAATTTGGGTACCTGTTTGGGACATGCACTGATGAGTTAAACCTGTATACTGGGGTTATAAGTTTGCTCAGCAGTTTAAATTGATAAAAAGGGTTGGGGACGGATATTATTAATCAGACTAAAGCCATAAATCACTTACTTATCTCTTAAAGGTATTTGATTACCTTGGCACGGTGTCTGGATGTAAATATAACTGGGTCTCTGGGTATCAATATCCTCAAAAGTGTTAGAATTTGAGTTTATATATATGTGACTTTCACTGGAGTTTGAAGTATCATTGATTGGATTGATTTGATTTATATTATTGTTTTTATTGAAGTATTAAAATAATGGTTAAAATATAACTAGGCTGTGTTCTTAGTAGGGATTTTTAGACTTTCCAAGCATGAAATTTCACTTACCATGTCACTTAAACTGCTTATGTTAATTTTGCCTTATTAATTTTGTACTCAACCACTTGTTGGCCAATCATGTATTTAGTCTATATAAACCATGGTGCTCTCAAGTGGAATTCATCATCTGTTCAGCCAATTACATCAACCAGAGTGCCCATTTCCTCCTGGCCTGAGATCCTTTAGGCTTGACGTTATAAGCTCCTTTCATTCATTTCTCTTTACATTTAATTTAACCAGAGCCCAATCTCTTTTCCTTATACAAAAAGACCTCTTTATTTATAGCTTTTTGAGTCCCAATATTGTCCTTCTGAGGGGTACAGGGGCTCAAAGGGACCAACACTGAGGCTAGCAGGGTGACAAGTGGTAGCCTGTCACGTTTTCTTGGTTCTGTAACATGGGTAGCATCTAATTTCACCGGGTATGGGAGTTATTCTACTTTATAATTGATGTTTGGACGTGTGAATAACACTAATCCGTCCTTTTTATTTATTATTTAATTAACTATCCTTAGTAAATTTTCCAAGTAATTTAATAATTATTTTGATAGAAATTTCTACGGATATTCTGATGTCAGGTTAGTTCTGATTATGTATTAAATAATTTGAGTAAAGTCATGGTATTGATTTTACTCCTTATTTTCGAATTTCAGTTGATTTACTAAAATAATTAAATGAAAATATAAGTCATGGGTATTCATGTAATATTTTAACATCATTAGTTTTCTTAGTATGTCAAAAAAATATTGATGTCTAGAAATTCTCATAATAGTATATTAAAGTATTTTAATATATTTTTAGAAGTAGTCATTATCTTATTTTCGACATTTTTGGTAATTTGAATTATATTTAATAAAAAATAAGTATAATAATTATTTAGGTATTTTTATATAATTTTATTTATTTTTAGACTATCTACTATCCACGGGAAGATTTATCACATATGTAGAATGTTCCTGTGTAGGTTGTAGCATGTTTACGTGGTACCTAGGTTTCTCAGGCCGCCTGTCACTTTGTCAACCCATAGTCCCACGGCTGCGTACTTGTCAGAGGCCCGGGGCTGCGTGCACGGCTTTGACAGAGTGACAGTGATGTAGCTCAGCCGCGCGTGGGTGTATTGGCTGCTGCACCTGCGTGAGGGAATTGTGACAGAAAATGTTTCCATCTGTAACTCCTAAAATATACACAACACCCCAATTCTGAATGAATTTTAGGTGTGAAACCTATACGCAACAACACATGTGAAATATTTAATTGGCCAAAAAGTTCAATAGTGGTGCCTTGGTATTTTGGTCTTTCTTTCTTTAATTATTTAAAAATATAAGAAGTTGGATTTCAAGGGTGGGGTCAGTGAGTGAACCTACCTAATTTTGGGTGGAAAATCCATTTTTTCAATAATATGTATGGTTTTATTACTCCTTCTTAGGTTGATTTTATTATTTTTTTATTTTATTTCTGTTACTTTTGCGGCTTGCTCTGCAATAGTAGCAAGCTGACATCAACCACCACTTCCCCTCCTCCTTGTGTTGGCACCCCTGGTAAGCTCCCCCCCTCCTCCTCCTCCTTCCCCTAATCAGTTACTGATCCTTCAATCAATCAACCTTTAGGACCCCCCCACCTCCTTGCTTGATCCCCCCCTCCTCCTCACCCTTCCCCCCTCCAAATTCATTGATTGCAAATCAATTGCTCAATAAATTTGTAATCCATTGCTTAATTGGTAGAAAATCAATTGGGTGATTGAGTGGCAATCAATTGCTCAATCAATTTGAAATTGATTGCTTAATTGGTAGCAAATCAATTGGGAAATTGATTGTAAATCAATTGGGAAATTGATTGTAAATCAATTGGGAAATTGATTGGCAATCAATTTTCTCAATTGATCCCAAATCAGTTTAGTAATCAGTTGCCAATTGATCTCTTGATCAATTTGTGATTGATTGCTCAATTGTTTAGAAATTGATTGCTCAATCGACTGCAAATTTATTGAGAAATTCATTGCTTGTTTTTTTCCTCCTTGTCCTCATTAATTAAAGATTGAATTTTTTTTTGGTTATCAGCGTTGACTGGTATTTGTTTTTCTCCATTTTGAATGATCTTTTAAATTTATTACAATATGACCAATATTTTTTTTGTTTTTTTGGATTCCATGCAATTCCACACAACCTTTGACCTCTGGTTCTTTCTAAACCCTCCCTTGTTCTGAAATTTCAATACTTCTCCCACAACACTCAAAACATTATACAAAAATTTGAATTCATTCTTGATCCTCACCCCAAGTGCAGCAGGTGCCTGGGAGGGATCAAGATGGAAGGATATGATTTGAAAAAAATCAAGAGAGGTGGCAAGCAGAGTGCTCTTTTAAAGAAGAGGGATCAAATAAGACATTCCAAAATATCTTTCAAAGTGGATGAAGAAGGTTTTGATGAAAGGGTGGTGTGGTCTCAACAAAAACTGCAACCTTTGCATTTGTAACCTTCTATTGCCACCAAAAATAAAAATAATACTCAAAAACACTCCCCTGAAGATTTTGGAAAAGCCAAACAGAAGATTGAACATTTCAGTTTCTTCACCTCTGGAAAATTGGCTGTTCTTGACTGCTCCAATTACCACCCTCTGGTTGCAATAATTAATTTTCCCCTTTGAAAGATTTTTCAGAAAAAGATAAGAAGGAAATTAATTTTGTGACTAATTTCCTTCACCAATTGAAAAAAATTTGTCAATACTGTTTTCCCCTCAAGATCTTGGGTTGGAAAAATGTGGGCAATTTGATGGCAAGAATTGATTCACCCTTCTGAATTATTTGGAAGATATTTGTAGAAAAAAACTATTCAATCTCCCTCTCAAGAGTACATCCTCCTCAACCTTAAGTCAGAAAAATTTTCTCAAATTTCAGGCCAAATGTTCTGAAAATTAGCGCGAATGGCACATGATTCCAACCATCCAAAAATTATGGACAACAATATTCCCTCTTTCTCTTCATTGGAATTTGGATCCTGGCTGACTACTTTTGACTGTTCTCCACATATAACTTTCACTTCAGATTCCTTCTACAATGCTCCCCACATTGAAAAAGCCAACATCTATTCCTATTAATTTTTACTGGTGGTTCCAACCAAAAAATCAAATGGAAAAATTATCAAAAACAAGGTCAAATATCAAGTATCTGATGGTCAATTTGTTTTTCCCAAATTGGGTTGTGGCATTGAATTAAAACACAAAGGTATTGTCAAAAATGGTTTGCGCGGAACATAAGTACAAGCAATGTGCTTTTCCTTCTTTAGAGACTGCCACTCATACAAGAATGGCCATGTCAATGCAAATCAACAAAAACACTAAAAAAAATTGCAGGTACTTGAAAACTGGGAAAATATACTATAGAAAAAAATTTAAATAAAAATCAAAACTATTTATTTATTGGTGGGATCAAAAATAGTTTCAAAAATTGCTGTATTTGGAAAATAATTTCTTTGTTTCTATTTTTAGATTTTTTATCAAAGGAAATATTTTAAAAGCCAAGCAATCAAGTAATTTGCTGTATTTTTTCCACTGTCTTACTGCTCCCAATACAAGCCATGGGTACCAATAAAATATCTTTTGTTCCATTGCTAGTTGTTTGCTCTCATTTTCAAGTCTCTCTTCCTGTCAATCCCTCTCCTTTTCTTCTTTTTGAAACTCCTGCTCTGCCTGTGTAAATTTCCACTCAGCATCCAATTTTGGTTGATTAGACAAACTCTTGGCTTTCTGCTTTTGCAAATCAATAGCCAGTTGAAAATACCACTTCTCCTTTTCAAATTGAAGTTTTCAATATTCAATTTGTGATTCGGCTGTTTTTTGGAGGGGAATAGGAATGAGCTTGATTTTGAAATTGAGGAGATTGAATCAATTCACTTACTTGAATCTTGCTTCTCTTTGATATCTTCAAAGATGGAAAAATTAAAATTGTTTCAACTCTTTTGACAGCTATTGCGGATGATGTTGAAGGAATTGGAGGCCTTTTGCTTTCCCTTTGAAGCAGAGTTTTGTGTGGGACCTTCATCAATCTTATTTGAAGGTGGTGTGGGAGGCCCCATTGAATTGAGTTTTTTAACATTCAGAAATGGATGTAGCTGTTTTTTTACAATCTAAATCAATCAGGATTGGAGGGACAGAAAAGAAAAGACCTTGCGTCCGTAATTTAACATGTATTGATTGTAATGGAGATAGTGGAATAACTTGCCCCTCATTTGCCAAGTCATTAAGTTCTTCCACCCCAGGAAGTGAGGGGTCCAAGAAACATTCTGAAACATTTATTAATGCTGATTTAGACCTGATTGGAGCTGGTTGTGTTGGAATATCCTCCTCCAAATACAATTGGGGCCACTCATAGGTTTTGTTTGGATCATCATTGTTAGGCCGAGCATCCATAGAAAATTCCTCAGCATCTAATAAATTGTATTGTTGGGAACTAAAAGCAGCTAAAGGTTTGATGTTGGCCTTCTTTCAAAATATTTCATCCATATGAATATAAAAAGGACAAATGGAGTCCAACTTATCAACCACCAAATCGATTCCCTTGGCTTTATCCAAGTTGGTGATACCAAATCCAGTGAACATCAACCTTGACTGGGCCTTTTTGTACTTGGATTGATAGTTGTTGAATTGCTCCTGCATTTGCTTGGATCAAAGATAAAATATACCTTTTGTTTTATCCTTCAGTTCATTGGAAATCAGGAGTTAAAAATTAACGTTAGAGGATGGAGGTTTTCCAACTGGTTATTTGTTGTCAGATCCAAAGAAAGCATCATAGTTGGAAGGAATTTTGAGCTAGTTTACAAGGATGATGTTATCAGCTCTCTTGAGCTGACTTTAGCCTTTGGAAGCTGATGGGGGAGGATTGTTTGATGAATTTTTTCTTGGGGATTTTTGCTTTGCTCCACTGGATTTTTGTGTGGACTTTCAGGGGGAGGTTTGCTGATGGGCAAGTTGAAAGGAGAAAGATGGATGAAGCAATGAGAGAAATAACGCAAAGAGATTTAGGAAGTGATGGGCGCAATAGAGTGATGAGAGTGATTATGATGAGAGTGATGATGTGATGAAATTGATAAAGTGATGATAGAAATGAAGTTACAAGAGCAACAAGCAATTAGAGTTAGGATGTGATGAAAGTGATAAAGTAATGAGAGTGATGAAGTGATGAGAGTGATGAAGTATGAAGATAGCAATGAAGAGATGAGAGTGATGAATCAAATTTTTTGGATGAGGTTGGAGGTATAATTTTTCCAATGAGGTCAGAGATTGAAACCAGGGGTGATGATGTGGAATGATGTGTGGTTGAGGTGGTGAAAGCCTTTAAATAATTTATTTGAAAAAAAAATTAATTTTCAGGTAACTCTGACAGGCCTGATGTCTAATAAGTGGGTTTTTCTGATTTTTAATGGCAGGTTTGAAATGGAGGATTTGGGTAGAAACCCACCATTGAAAATTGGCGGGTTTTTTTAACTCTGATACTCCCTAATAATTGGTCCTAAAAATAACCCAATTTATTTTCTGTGTCATTTTCAATTCCTAATAAAAAAATGCAAGCTAAAAATTTGGAAAAATCTTTCAAAATATAAGGAAAAAAATAATTTGGAAAAGAAAATATTTTTACAGATGTTGATCCCACCTTCTGACAGCAAAAGGAATAAAAATCTAAAAACTTTATATTCAAATTGCCTGTCATATTTGAAAGCTTCCTGCATTTTTAGATTCTCCAAAAAAAGAGGCAAATGTCAAATTTGCAACCTTGCAACCCCCATTCACTACCTAAAATGGTGTTGGGTGGCGCAATTTGCGACCTTTTTTGAGTCGCAAGCGGCCTTTTGCAACCCTGTGAAGTCATGAGAAGCCCTTTGCAACCCAATCTGGTCTCAATCGGCGGCTCACAACCTGATTTGGAATTTTGAACAGTTGCTTGCAACCCTAAACGGTTGCAAATGGCCATTAACTACCCGCTTGCAACAAAACAAATTAAACAATTAAAAAAATAAAAATAAAATAAAACTAAAAATAAATACAAATAGATAAAAATAAATAAAAATAGATAAAAATAAATAAAAAAAATAAAAACAATAAAAATAAATAAATATGAATGAAAATAAACAAAAATGAACAAAAATAAATTGCAATAAATAAAAATAAGCAAAAATAAATAAAAATAGATAAATATAAATGAATATAATCAAACAAAATTCAAATAAATAAAAATAAATAAATATTTTCATTTATTAGTAACAAAAACACCAAAAAATGAACAAAAAAAAGAAAAAATATAAGTACCAAAAAAGCAACAAAAAAAGGCCTGAAAAAATACAAGTAAGTTCAAATTGACTAGCGCCTGAAAAAATACAAAGGAAAAGTCCCAAAAAAGATAAGTTCAAATTGACTAGCCCTAAAGTAATGGGCCCAAAAAAATTTGACAAGCCCTAAAGTCAAAGTGTCCAAAAAATACAAGTCTTTTGACCAGTCCTAGAGTAAAAACACCAAAAAAACAAGTTCAACTTGTTTTGAGCTGATCCCATCACAAGTTTAACCAAATTACCATTAAAATCTCATTCAAAACCCTCATCATAATGATTTTAACTCAAAAAATTCAACATAATGGTATTGCAAATTTGATAAACCTTTATATAATATGAGAATCAGAACCCAAATCCAAATGATCAAATTAATTTATAAGTTAGAATAAAACTCAAGTTGATCTTTGAGGTGATCAACCCAACAAGCTGCTTTTTTAGAAATGATGGAATTTGGTTTGGGAACTATGGGTGGGATTGGAATCACATCTCCCTTAAGTAAAAGCTGTACCAAATGGTTATTTTTAAAAAAGCAAATGAGAATAGTATCTGATTGTTTTTTTACACCCATTTTCATAAAAGTATAAGTAGAGAATGAATAAAATGAAATTAAAAATATTGGTCTTCAATAAGTGCAGCTATTATTTGATCCATGTTTATCTTTGAAAGCCATTTTGAACAGGGAATATTGTCATTTATTATATTTAAATCAAGTATTTTTTTAATCTTTTAAAATTATTTAATTCCACCAAGGATCATAGCATAGCACGTCTTATTTTTTTCTTAATTTTTCAAGCATTTCCTTTCTCACTTGAAACCAACCATTTTCATCATAGCCAAGTGATTTAGCAATGACTCTAAAACCACAATTTCCATCACCCTTGGGATCCCAAACCCCACCCAACAACTTATGTAAGTTCTCAGGTATTTGATTGAGGTAATTTAACTCCTAAAATAAAAAAGTAGTTAGCCAAAATTTTAATCTCATTAAAGGAATCACCACTCACCAAAGATGAGATTCTGATTGACTCCTCCATTGCGTCTCCTTCATCCTTCAAAAAGGAATTTGATTCCAACAGCAACAAAACCAATGAACTTTCAGTCTCTTTCAATGAACTATGAAGCTCAGATGAAGAGCCATTGTTGAACTACAACAATAATTACCTATTAGTTTATTAAACCATAACAATCAAAATTTCTCAAAATCAAAGACTTACTATCATTTGTCTTTCTGATCCCCTTTTTAGTGTTTCTTCAGTCTTATCCTCTGAACTATGAGATTTGGATGAAGAGCCATCCTTGCACCTCAGAAATCATTTTCCCATCAGTTCATTAAACCATAAAAATAAACATTTCTCACTCAAAATGAAAGACTAATTATTGTCTTTGGTTTCTTAGATCCCCTTTTAAACCGTTTTTCCCTCTTAATTTTTCTTTCAACATGCTCAAATTTCAGAAGCTCATGACAGGTGGCTTTCAATTTTGGTTGACTGCAGCTTGAACTTAACAGCTTTGGCTCAAGCATTGGCTTTGCAATCAAAGCAGCTGTATTTGTGAGAGTTGACCTCATAGTCTCCAACCTGTGTTCCTTAGGTTGTTCCTGATACATTGCATTCCACTTGTTCAACATTTGATTTTATTCATCAAGTCCTGCATCTGCTTCAAACTGTCAAAAGCAAAAAATTTATCAATTTTTCAATTTATCAATTTGTCAATCCAATAATTAATATTTCCATCCAATTAATTGATCATTCAATCCAATAATTAATCTGTCAATCCAATAATTGGTACCCTTCAAATAATTTTACTTACTTCATTGGGAGAGTCATAGTCTAACTGCCACTGAGGATGAAAATCCTCAGGCACAACAGATCCTCTTGATGCTAGTAATTCACCTAAAATATGGGAAAAGGGCAAAGCCATTGTCTATGAATATGACTGTGAGCGCAACTTGCCATCATGATCACACTTGAGCTTCTTGAATTGTTCCCTAATGAGTTTAATTGCCTCAATAAAAAATTTGTAACCCAAAGTTAAAAGTTCAGTTGGCAGACCTGTGCCCAACTTTAATTGAGAGTCTTTAAGTGCTGCATGGAACAATTGGATCTGGCTTTCAATAGTTCCTTCAAGGTGTTTCCACAAATACAAAATGTTCCCCAAAGATCCCACTAGTAATTTTTTGAAAGTGGAATGGGCCCCTTCTACCCAAGATGTAGTTTTATTTCCAAAGTCTGGTCAAAAACAAGTCCAAGCCATTACAAAGGTCTCTTTGATAGGAAAAATATTATTTTAAATATAATAAAGTATGGTCTTTCAAGAAACACTGTATACAAGTTTCAAAATAAGAACTACCAACAGAGATCAATAGAAGAAGCAATAAATTGGCTTACTCTGATTCCCGCATCACTTGCTTCTGCATCACCCTTGGTTCTAGAGGGCCCATACTTCCCCCAAAGAGTCATAAAATTTTGCCAACCATCATTTTCATTACTGAAGCGCACTTTAAAGTTTGCCTGTATATTTTTAGATAAGTGCCAAGTACAATACTGTCTGGATGACTCAGGAAAGATTTTTTTAATATCACAAGTAAGAGCATTTTCATGGTCCGTCACAAAGACTTTTGGAAGCCTCTTGGGATCATAAGCCAACTGGTTTAATGCATTCAACGCCAAAATGCAAAACTCATAGGTTTCTTTTATTATAAAAACAAAATCCTTTGTAAAAGTCTTTTTGTTGGCAGTAATTCCTACAAAATGCAATAGAGGGATTTTGTACCTGTTTGTTTTATCAGTAAAATTCAACAATGTGATATGATGGAGTTTTTTGCAAAGTTTTATAGACTTGGGATGAGCCAAGGATAGGGCCTCTAAGCGACCCTTTCCACACAATTTGGACCTGGAAACCCACTGGTATTCCTGGAGCATTTCCAAAAGAGTGTCCATAACACCTTTCTCATCCAGTTCTGCAAGCTTTACCTTTTGCTTAGTTTTATAGATTGTTCCATTGTAAGTGTATTCTCCACCATCAACATTGCTCAATTTCCTTTTTAGTTGAACAGAATTTAGCCCATCTTTCATTCCTTACCTAAGTAACTCTAATGCTTGACCCAATATTATCCTCAGTTGAGGATGGAATGAAGGACTTTCTGATTGCTGATGATTTTGTAGGAAATTTCTGATGGATATGGTCCAGGTCGGAGCTGCTACCTTCCTACTTGCATGGATCATGAATTGAAACCCAACCTTCCTAGTGTGATTTGACTTTGAAATTTGATAAGGCATGGCCCTTCATATACCCCATATCTGTCCCTTGATAAATCCACGTATTTCTCTTTCCTTGATTTCAAAGTCAACAGAGCATAGCCATGCATGGTGGCTCATGTCTGACAGTGAATATCAGCGTCTTTCCTAGTATCAAAGGCTCTCACAGGAGGAGGGTCAAGTGGTTCTGGCACACCTTATCTACATTAGTATTTGTCAAGCCAAATCCAATTCAGTCAAATGACATATGAAATGTGAAAATGCCACCTTTAGTCAATTAAAATTGTGATGGAAAAACTTGTTCCTGTTGTGAAGTGAAGCATAAAGGTTTTTTCCCATTTTTTTGCATGTAATCTTGAAGGCATTTAAATTGGCCAAAAAATTTCATCTTTCTTTGAAAGAGGTTTTAGATGCCTGTCTAGGTGAATATATTTATATATATTTTGAACACCCCTCCAAACCACATGAATTTAAGGATTTCCATGTGGATCAGAAAAATTTCAAGAAATTGTGGTAACAATGAGATAATGAAAAATCAAGGGTTGGGGATGTGAGAAAATAATTCCCTTTAAAAATTGATTTTTTTTCTGAAATAAGCAATGTAATTTTTTTTAAAATTTTAAATCTGATAAAACATACATTTGAGGACTTCAGGAAAACAGTCAAAGGGTAGAATAAACTATATTCTCATGTTTTTTGAGGTGTCCCCCCCAAAAAAATATTTTTCCCCAAAAAAATAATTCAAAACAAAAGGGGGGTGAACATCCATTTTTAAATCCATGTTTTCTTTTTTGTTTATCAAAATAAATTAAAATATATATAGAGAATTTATGGCAGTAGAATAATCAATCCAATTCTATTGGTTTCATTTTTCAATTGGGTTGCCTTGTAGGGAAAAGTACCTTGTTACCTGGATCCAGAATCTATTGAAACACCATCTTCCACTATTTAGAATCTGTGATCATAAATCTTTTCCAAAGTGGATCTAATCTTAAGGCTGGGAAAGGATCATAATTACAATTTGATTAAATTATATGTTTGAATTTATCCAAAAGAACCAGGCACATGGGAGAAGATTGTGAATTTGCAGTCGGTGGGGAATTGAGAGGGATCAAAATGCAAGACATTGAGGGAGAAGATAAACGCACTGGAAACATATATTTTTCAGGAAGAAGGAAACCATGCAATGGAAATTGAATCCATAAATTTATTGGATTTTGTGAAGAAAGGTTGTTTATATTCACTAATTTTGGGTCCTTGAAGATTGGGTTTGAATCCAGTTATTTGAAAATTTATTTCCTTATTTAACTCCAATATTCATATTCCATTACCATGAAAGAAGCTTTGTTTCTGAACCAAGAGTTTAAATCTTCTAAAACATCTTTGAAGTGTGATATATGTGGAATAGCTGTGGCAGGGAAAATGAATTTTTTGTTCAGAACTCAAAGCAAGAATTATAATTAATTCTGAACTTGAAAACATTTAAAATTTTTCATTCCCTTCTTTATATTGAGAATCTCCCAAGAATTCCAGAAAAAAAAATAACATAAATTACAGGAAAGCTAGAATAACACACAAAAAATAAGAAAAATGAAAGATCTCAGAAATTCAGAAAGAAAGAAATTTAATCACTTTCTCAATTTCTATTTTTGATGCTTGTGCAAATTTATTTTATCCAGGAGGATGGTAATTAGCTTCATCAACTTCATTTTCTTTTTCTTCCTTTTATTCTTTTCCCATGATTGTAATCAGGCAAAATAAAACTCATATCAAAAATGGTTCCAGACCTCTGAAAAAAGATTAAATGAAAACATTTTTTTTAAAAAAAACTGAATTTTTCAATAAAATTAAAATCTGGCAGCTTTAAAGATTATTCTTTTCTCACCATTTCATCTTTTTTTAAAACTTTTAAAGATTCATTGAAAAAATCAGTTCCTATTCTGTAAAAAAATTCAATTTAGAGAAATTGAACTCTTCCTCTGGTTCCTCCTTGTTTTTTCTGTTCCAATTTTGGTTTTTGGCCTGAATAAATGCACAAAAATAATCAATTCTAAAACTTGATTGATTCTTTTTCTCAAAATAATACATACTTTTGAAGGTTCTTCAATTATCTTCCTTGGAATTCATCTCCCCTTTGGTGCCTGTGTGTCAGCCTCTTTTATTCCAAGATCCTTGCTATCCTTTGGGTACCAGAGGTGATAGAATAAATGAAAAATATATTATTCAATAAATGCAGGAGAAATCTGTAAAATATTTGGATAAAGCTGATTGCAAGGTTGATTGGTTTGGATATGATTTATTGTTGTAAATCAATATAAATAAATTGATTATTAAATATTTTGATAGAGGGGCCACAATTATATTGGGGATATTGAACACCTCTCTTCAGGGAACTCAGTATGAAAACATGTAGGCCTGGTTACTTTGGAACCTTTAATTTATGTTCTTAAAGGATATATTTCCGAAAAGTAATTTGTATATAAAATACACGGTGGAGTGGCAGGGCTTTGTAACCAAGCTTTCACAACAGAGAAAGGATAATAAGACTCACTGGTATATTATTAAATCCTTTGGGTACCTGTTTGGGACGTGCACTGATGGGTTAAACCTGTTTACTGGGGTTAAAAGGTTGTTCAGCAATTTAAATTGATAAAAAGGGTTGGGGATGGATATTATTAATCAGACTAAAGCCATAAATCACTTACTTAGCTTTTATAAGTATTTGATTACCTTGGCACGGTGTCTGGATGTAAACATAACTGGATATCTGGGTATAAATATCCTCGAAAGAGCTCTTTATTTATATCTTTCTTAGTCCCAAAATTGTCCTTCTGAGGAGTACAGGGGCTCAAAGGGACCAACACTGAGGCTAGCAGGGTAAACAGTGGTAGCCTGTCACATGTTCTTGTGAATACCACTAATCTGTACTTTTTATCTATTATTTAATTCATTATCCTTAGTAAATGTTTCCAGTAAGTTAATAATTATTTTAATAGAAATTTCTACGGATAGTCTGATTTCAGGTGAATTCTCATTATGTATTACATAATTGGAGTAAATTCATGATATTAATTTTACTCCCTATTTTCAAATTTCAGTTGATTTACCAAAATAATTACTTATAAATATAAGTCAGGGGTATTCATGTAATATTTTTGTATTATTAGTTTTCTTAGTATGTCAAGCAAATATTGATGTCTAGAAATTTTCTTAATAATATATAAGTATTTCAATATATTTTTAGAAGTAGTCATTATCTTATTTTCGACATTTTTGGTACTTTGAATTATATTCAATAAAAAATAGGTATAAAGGTTATTTAGGTATTTTTACATAAATTTATGTATTTTTGGACTATCTACTACGGCAGGAACATTTATTACATATTTAGAATGTTCCTGTGTAGGTTTTAGCATGTTTATGCGGTACCTAGGATTCTCAGGCCGCCTGTCACTTTGTCAACCGGTAGTCCCACGGCTGCGTACACAACTTTGACAGAGTGAAAGTGCTGTAGTTCAGCTGCGCGCGGGTGTATTGGCTTCTGCGGCTGCGTGTGGGAATTGTTACAGAACACATTTCCTTCTGTAACTCCTAAAATATACACAACACCTCCATTCTGACTGAATTTTAGGTTTGAAACCTATACATGACATTAAATGTGAAATATTTAATTGGCCAAAAAGGAAAATAGTGGTGCCATGGTATTCTGGTCTTTCCTTTCTAAATTATATAAAATTATAAGGAGTTGGATTTCAAGGGTGGGGTCAGTGAGTGACCCTACCTAATTTGGGGGAGAATCCATTTTTGCAATAATATTTATGGTTTTCCTACTCCTTCTTACGTCAATTTTATTATTATGATTATTATTTTATTTCTGTTACTTTTGCACCTTGCTCTGCAATAGTAGTAAGCTGAAATTCCCCCACTCCAAGATAAGGCCATATCTGAAAAAAAATCTGGAGCATGTTGGGGAAAAAAATTAATTCCATGTGTGTTTCAGTTCCTTTTGCTGGCTCTGTAGTTTCTAAGATGTATTGGTCCATCTAAAATATTATTCTCTGGTAACCATTCATCTTTGTCTGCAGATTCTCCTTTGTATCTTACTAACTATAGTCTAACATCTCTTCCTTGCACTCTCTCTTTCTTTTCTCTCAATATCCTGCTGAATTTTTCTTTTTCTTCAACAGGGTCAGGTTCAATTGGGATCATTGCTGGAGGGAGATTGCTACCTTTTCTTGGTTAAAATTGTTTTACTAGGCTAACAGGAGACACTGGGTGTTTTCTTGATAATTCTTCACTCAAGATTACTTCTACAGCAGTTTTGCCATGCATCTTTTTGATAAAAAATGGCCCAAAAAAGGCTGGTTTCAGCTTTCTGTTACCTGTCAAAATGTTGAAGTTGGCAGTGGACATCAAAATCTGATCTCCTATTTTAAGGTCAGGTTCTCTGTGTGATTTGTCCCATCTTTGTTTGTTGTATTCTACTTCTTCTTCTACACATTTTTGAGCATTATTATTTTCCAGATCTATCATTTTCTTGAAGTCAAGAGATTTTGGATGAATGGTGACTAATTTATAGTTTATGTTATTCCTAGGGAGTTTTGGAATCCATCCTCTTTCTAGTATGTAAGGGGCTTCTTTGGTAGTAGAATGTTTACACCTGTTATAAGCCATCTCTAGAGCTGGGAGTAGGCTTACCCAATCATGGCAATAACCATCTGAGTTTTTTTATTCTAGACCAAAGCTTCAGAACCTTCTTAACATATATTCTAGGTTCTGTATCATTATTTCAGCTAATCCATCAGTTTGGGGATGGTATTCTGTAGAAAATGCTAAAGTAGTACCAAGTATATCATGTAGATTCCTCCAAAATTCAGAGGTGAATTTGGGGTCTCTGTCACTGATTATAATCTTGGGTATATCAACATCAGCTATGATCCTATTCCAGAATAGTAGAGCTACATCCATAGCACTATCTTCTTTGTGGTTAGGTGAGAATTTTGCCTTCTTAGAGTATCTGTCAAATATAACCAGGACAGAGTTATATGAATGAGTACCTCCAGAGGGGAGGCCGGTGAAAATATCCATATAAATGATTTACCACCTAGTTTTGGGTTCAGAGATCTTCTGTAGGAGTCCAAAACTTTTGCCTGTAGTTTTATTAGATCTTTGGCAAGTCTCACAGCTAGTAACATACTTAATAGTGATTTCTTTCTAGTCTATCCACCAAGAAGTTTTTTTTACTTTCTCCAAGGTTCTTTCTGTGGATAGATGCCCTGATGAACAGTTGTCATTGCATTCCTGCAGTATGTGTTGTATATGTTCTTTGTTGCTTAGTACTAATACACTGGAATGTTGGTGTTTGTAGTAAAGGAGACCATCCAAAATGGTAAACCTTCCTTCTCTATAGGTTTTAACTAATGAAGCAGGTAAACTATTTATCAGAGCTGCTTCTGGGAATTCACATTCCATAATTGTAATCAGCAGGTTGATGTCAGAGGAGTAGTTTTCCCTCACTAGATTGAAGAAAGCAGTGACCAATTAACATAAGTGGATCTTCATGATTGGAGCATCTAATGCAAAAAGATTGATGTTCAAGATAGGAAAGATATCTGGATCCTCAGGGTCATATGATGGATTGCTAGAGTCATTAGGAAAAGCATTCCTACTTAGACTATCAGCATTCTGGTGTTTAGCTCCAGCTTTATGCACTTTAGTCATCTGAACTCTATACTGTTGTATAGAAATTCGCCACCTGAGCATATGTCTGCTGGGGGCCTTCATGTTCATGAGAGTTCTTACAGCATTACAGTCCATGATAACTTGGAAAGTTGTGCCTTTGAAGGAATATTGTAGCTTTTCTAAAGCCCATACTAGAGCCAAGCATTCCATCTGACTGGCTCCATATCTCTTTTTTGAGATTATTGAGATCATTATTGTTTCCTAGATTATTACTTTTTCCTTTAATTTTATCACAGTTTCTCCATTTTTCTCTATTCTATCTATTTTTTTTCTTTGTTCTTTTCTATTTCTATTTATTTTTTATTTTATTTATTCTAATTTATTTATTCTTGATCTCTATGCGCGGTTCTATTCAATCAACCGCGCGTGTCAAATTTACATTGAACATGCAACCAGAACAAACCTCCTAATGGCCAGGGCAAGACCTTATAATCCTTCTTGGAACTACCAATCCAGGGGGTACATAACTGCTTCTTGATCCGAAAGACTCTCCATCTTAGCGTCAATATTTCCCATCCAGCTCTTCATCTTTGTCAAGATTTTCCATCCGGCTCTTCATATTTGCTTCAAGAATTTATACTCAAGGGACTTCCAAATATATGTTGATCTGGAGTAATATCAATTTGGTACAATACAACCCAACCCAGAATCCCTATCATGTAACCACTATTGTTCTGTCATCTCATCTAACCATCTCACTACATAGTGTCTGATCTTACAAGTCTGGAGAAAGTGGCCTTTTCAAGAAGTGGCCGTTTCAAGTTTTTCTATTCTATCTTGCTGTCTCTGTCATTTATCAATAAGGCCTGGGTAGGCATTGAGTTTTACGTTGTTACCTATAATTTGTTTCATTAACTCTCTCTGATCTGAAATCTTATTCAGGACTGGTTTTGGTTTGTTAATTCTGAAATATAAAATTAGAGAAATCCAACACAATTAACAGTCAAAAACCATTGGGACCCAAGTTATTCACCAAACCAACCAGTTATCCAGCATGACCAATTCACTAACAGCCACCATTCTAAAGACAGCCATAGAAGCCATACCTTTACTCAATCAAGACAACTTCTCTATATGGTGTAATTGAGTTATTAATATGATGGACCTATAGGAGGACCTCTATGTAAAAATCACCAAGAAAAAATCAGAGGTGAACAGAGTTTCTATTGGTCTTAGCCATATGGAAAATGTTCAAATTTGAACCATTCTCATTTTGAAAATTGATGTTACAGTCCAAGTAAACATTATCACCCCCAAGAACAAAAAGGAAGCTCATCTCATTTGGGCAGATATCAACGACTATTTTGCCTCTAATGACGCTTTGAATTGAGCTAGAATTTTTAAAGAATTGCTTAGGACTCCATTTACCTACTCCAATATACTTGGATTCATCACCAACACTAGAACAGCCATGTCACGCTTAAATTAAGTAGGAATAGACTTACCTCCCAACATTATTGCGTATCTCATTTTTGAGAAATTTCCTGTGTCAATGGACACCATTTTTCAACAAATCACCCATTCAGATAAGAAAATTACTCCACCAAGTCTTAGATCATCTTTTAATGTTTCACAATAATAGATTCCTTAACAAAACTTCATCCATCCAAGATAAAAAAGAAGAAAGTTTGGTGTCATTTTTGACCTCTAATATCAAACCATGTGAAGATAAGTGGCATACCCCAAAAGCAAGCAATCCTGAAGTCAGATGTTGGAAACTCTACCCTCAGCTTAAAACATCATTTACTTCAAGGAAAAAGAAATTTGGATCCAAAAAATCAGGCAGCAAAATCACTTTGGTCAGCTCTTTTCATACAAGTTCCCTATTCTCAAAAGACAGCTTTGTACTGGATTCTGGGTCCTCAAGACACATAGTTTCTGACCCATCCATCTTTTTTCACTTAGAACAATCATTGAAAAGTCTTATATCAACAAGCTCTGGGACTGACTCTCTAGCATACAAAGGCAAAGGTACTATTGAACTGGTAGACAACAATGGATCTTTGATCTCTATTCCTAATGTTCTTTTCTTGCCCCTAACTACCACAAACCTACTGTTGATGAGATTTTTGGTTCTTGATGGATTTGTTTGGAAGTTCAGAGATGAAGATTTTCTTGTTAAGAAGGGGAATTGGATTGTGTTTGGTAGCAATATATGCAACATTCCAATCTTTAATCTCTCTACTTAAAAGCATCAACAAGTTTCCTATCTGTCTCAAGACAAGTGTCTTCATAAATTGCTTGGTCATGTGAGTTATAGTGAAATCTGACAGAAATTAGGAATTAAAATAAACAGACCCTCCATATGTGAAGCATGTGCCATCAGAAAAATATCTTGTTCACCCTTCAAGAACAAGCATCTGAGAGAAGAAAGACCCTTCCAGGAATTGCACTGCAATTTTGTTGGACCTATCACTCCCATAAGTATTAATGGTGACTTGTATTTTCAAACTGTTGTCAATAGTTGCACTAGGTTCTTTACAGTGATACCAATCAAGAGCAAAAGTGAAGCCACAAACAATCTCCAATTCAAAAATATTTGCTCATAAAAAGTACTAAACTCCAACAACAAGATTGTGGACACAAAACATATCCAGGTGCTCAAAATTGACAGTGTTCAAAAGAGAGTTGATAATGAAATTGACATAGGAAATCCGTTTGAAGAGGTTCCCTCCAACAAGAACAATATCCCTGCTGATGACCGTTGGATGGAAGAGGTAGTGAGACCCTCCAAACTACTTGACCAAGTTTTTCTGGATCAATCTCAATCTGAAATCCTTGATTTGATGGTAGAAAATGACCCGGAAGAACTGGGCCATCAAGTCTCATCTTGTGAAGAAACACCAAGATATACTCTGCGCAAAATGGGTCCAAATGTGCGACCAGTTAAGTAATCTCATGTTTCACTCCCTAAGCAATTGGAGGATTGGCCACTTGAGTGCAAGATTGAGTTGAATGGTATTGAAGCTCAAGAGGTGTGGGAAGATTGTGAAATGGTTCCAGAGAATTAATTATGCACTATGTGGGTTGATTAGATCAAAACAGCTACAGGCCTGACACCAGAGAAACAAAAGTCCTGACTTTGCATCATGGGTAATCATCAAGTTCTTGGAGTCAACTGTGGCAATAATTATGCGCCAACTGGAAAGTTCACCACATTAATCCTTCTTCTGTTGAGTGCTTTGGATCTCAATCTACCTCTGTGCCAATTTAACATAAAGGCCACATTGCTTTTTGCCCCTCTAGAGGAAGACATTTACATCCTAAAGCCCAAGGAAAGTTCTTGTTCATCCAATTTCCTGAACCGGACAAAATCTCTCTATGGGCTCTGTCAGGCTCCTGCAACCTGGTATAAAACATTGACCAGTTGGCTTGAGGAGGTAGGATACAAGCAATCTATAGCGGATCCTTGCCTATATCTTCACAAATCTTGGCGTTCATTGTTTTTTTTTTTTCATGTAGATGACTGATTGTTTCTGGAGAAATGCATTGGTTTGAGAAAGTTCTCTCAAACAATTTCCTAGGTTGAGTGCGCATGATCCTGACACAATACTTGGGATGGAGTTTCAGCAATGCAATAAGAAAATCTTGATCAACCAAAGAAAACTGATTCTTAATGGAATTTCCAAACTCAATCTGATGTCAGCTAAACTGGTGCAAAAACCACTCACTCCAGGGATTCAACTGCTTCTGGCATCTCAACAGGATCAGGTTGAGTTTCTCAAACTGGTGATTAACTATTGGAAGTATACAGGTATATTGAACTACCTCTCATGCAGGAACAGACCGTAACTAGCCGCCGCCATCTCCATTCTCTCCTGATTTAATCAAAATCCTGGATTAACTCACTGGAAGAAAGTACTTCATGTGTGAAAATATCTAGCGGGAACATCTAGGTTGTCCCTTCTCTTGCAACCAGACGCCAGTGCGGGAGACTGCTTTACCGTCTACTCTCATTCTCCATTGGCAGACAATCCTCAATTGAGAAAATCACAAACAGGCTATATCACCTTCTGGAAGAATTCCACAGTCTCCTGGAAAAGTCAGAAACAATCCAATGTGACATTATCATTGACGGAGGCTGAATTGAATGACCTTCTTGATGGGGCTCAGGAGTCAATTTGGATCAAGTATATCATGGGGGATCTTTGGAAAGAAAAACAAATTGATAAGACTGAGTTTATGGTGGAAAACAAAGGCTTGATTGATAAGATGCAACACTTTGGGTCAAATTCAAAGACTAAGTACATTGATATTAAATTCAAGTGGCTGCGCAACGAATATGGTGCCAACAATATTGAAGTCAAGCTGATACGCACGGAGTTCATGGTTGCCAACTGTCTCACTAAAGCCTCAACTAAACAAGCAAATGATCTACTCATCTCCAGGAGTATGAAATAAGAGTATTGCACCAAATTATGGGGGGGGGTGTTGAGATTATTGAGATCATTATTTTTTCCTAGATTATTACTGTTTCCTTTTATTTTATCACAGTTTCTCTATTTTTCTCTATTCTGTTTATTTTTTTTCTTTATTTTTTTTTCTATTTTTATTAATTTTACTTTATTTCTTCTTGATCTCTATGCGCGGTTCTATTCAATCACCCGCAGGTGTCAAATTTACATTGAATATGCAACAAGAAAAAACCTCCCCCTGGCCCGGGCAAGACCTTATACTCCTTTTTGGCACTACCAATCCAGGGGGGAGATCTCTGCTTCTCAATCCAACAAACTCTACATCTTTGCGTCAAGATTTCCCATCCGGTTCTTCATATTTGTCAAGATTTCCCATCCAGCTCTTCATCTTCGCGTCAAGAATTCATACTCAAGGGACTTTCAAGTATATTGTGATCTGGATTAATATTAATTTGGTACAATAAAACCCAACCCAGACTCCCTATCATATAACCACAATTGTTCTGTCATCTCATCTAACCATCTCACTACATAGTGTCTGATCTTACAAGTCTGGAGAAAGTGGCCTTTTCAAGAAGTGGCCTTTTCAAGTTTTTCTATTATATCTTGCTGTCTCTGTCATTTATCAATACCGCCTGGGTAGGCATTTAGTTTCACGTTGTTATCTATAATTTGTTTCATTAAATCTCTCTGATCTGACTTATCCTTCAGAACTGGTTTTGGTTTGTTAATTCTGAAATATAATGTTAGATAAATTCAATACTCTTTTCTGTGTCTTTGATCTGTCTAGATATGAAGAGTACTGGTTTCTCCACTGATTTGTCTTCTTCTATTCTTTCTTGATGTAGAGCAGCTCCTAACCCTTCCATACAAGCGTCAATGTAAGGCTTAAAGGGTGGGGAGTAATCTGGTTGAATGAGTAGAGGAGTAGAGCTCATAGCTATTTCTATTTCCCCATAGTTTTTCAATCCCTCATGTGTCATTTCAAAGAGAGTTTTATTGTTGCATATTTCATACAGACTTTTAGTTAGCATAGAAAATGTTGGGATGTACTGTCTGTAGTAACTGAAAAAACTGATGAAAGACAGTAAATCTGTTTTATTGTGAGGAATGGGTCTGTTCATGACAGCATCTATCTTATTTTGATCAGCAGCTAGAGTTAGACCAGAGACTATATGCCCTAGAGCTTTCAATTCTCCATATCCAAAGTCACATTTCTTCATGGATACTTTTAATCCTGCTTTGGAGATACTCTGGAGTACAAATCTTATTTGTTTTATATGAGTATCCAAATCATCAGAAAATATGATAACATCATCTATATATACCATTATCCACCCTTGTCTGATGGAAGTACATAGAACTGTATCCATTGTTCTCTGGAAGTGTGATGGGGCATTCTTTATACCAAAGGGCATCCTAAGATATTCATATATTCCCAAATTACATATCTTTCTCATAAAATTTCTGCTTTCAGGGCTTATAGGTATCTGGTGGAAACCTTTAAGAATATCCATATTAGTGATATATTTTGCCTTGGAAAAGTTATGTAGAGCATGATCAATCCACGGTATAGGATAATAATCTGCCTGAGTATAATTATTCAACATTCTGAAGTCTCCTACCATTCTTGACCTGTCATTATGCCAAGGTATGATTACAGGTGTGGTCACATCTACCTGCTCATTGTGACCTACTTTCCTTAATACTTGTAAGTCTATCAGTTCTTGGATATTTTCCTCAAGAGATATTCTAGACTTAGGACTAGAGGCCTAAGCTTGTCTTCTTAAGTTTGGAGGATAAGGAGGCTTAATATTCAATGTTAATACCATGTCATTTCCTTTGATATCACCAATGTGGTGATCTTTATTACAAAAAGAATTTTGGTTCTCAAAGCAGACTGTCAATATATCTTTCTTCTTTTCCTGAGAAAGTTTCATATTTAGAGCTGCTTGAGAGAAGTATTCTTGATTAAATTCTTCTAAATGCTTTCAATAAGTGGAAGAGGGGAAGTTAGATTGGATGGTGCATATCTTAAACTTCTTGTCCCAATTACCACCCACTGTAAAGTATCTACCTTTACTCTGGAACACATCTATACCATATAGAAATAATGCATCATTCCCTATTATCACATATTCACATAATCCATTGATCAATAACACAAATTCCACTTGTTTTCTCAAAGATCTGGTAATATTATGGGAGAATTCTATACTCCAATAGCATTCATGGTAGAGTTGCAAAAGCTAAACTTTGCTTTTGTGATGGGAAGAAGATGTTCTTTCCAATTGGGATGCCATTTTTTTAAGAATTCAGTACAGAAACATGAGAACAAAGCTGCACTATCCAGTAATAACCTTATGGGTCTGTCTTTATACAATCCTGTTGTGTAGAAAGTCTGACCAGTAGTATAACTCTTACTACTCATAGGTTTAACTGTGATTATTTTGAGATCCGTGATATGTCTAGGAATTATGGTAGGGTCCCATTTTTGGGTCAAACTAGAATCACCATGGATGTTATTGATTTCTATAGAATTGCCTATATCTCCATCTATTACATTGAAAAGGTTGGTCAAGATCAATTCACATTCAGAAAGGGATCCTTCATTATCAGCTATATCTTCATAGTTCTGATTCCCTTCAACCTCCTTTTCTCCTTCCAAGACTGCTATCTTTCTTTTTTGGTAATGGGCAGTCTTGTCTCATATGCCCTGTCTTGTTACAATCCCAACAAGTTCCAGGAATTCTCTCTTTATCCCTGTTATAATTAGGTTTCTTATTGTCAGAGATATTTATCAGAGGGCTTTGTTCTCAATTTTGGTTAATGTTGGAGTTCTCTTTAGGTATAGAAGGAACCTTGTTATCTAACCCATTCATGTCTATGAATTCTTCTAACACATGGATTATAGTTGGTAAGTCAGCATTCATACTCATCCCACATCTTACACTATGGTTAAGATTTCCAGGACACAAGTTGAGGAGTCTTTCATTTATTTCCTCTTTATCAGCATCTGGATATGAGCAGTCTAGTCTTCTCTTCTGTTCTAAGAACTGTTTGTGAGGTTTATCCTTGGAGGGATCAAATGAGGAATTTTCCAAATTTTTCATCATTTTTCTTTTCCAAATTCTAGAACCAAATTGTTCTTTGATTAGGATTTTCCAAGAATTCCATTATATAAATCACACTTCTTCTCTTTTACTAATAAACCATTCCAAGGCTACTCCTTTGAGTAGTCTGGGCAGCCTGACTACAGCTATAGCTTCTGGTAGTTCATAAGAGTTTATGGTATAGTCAATAAATTTAATGAAATTTATATGATTATTTACTCTTTCACTGGAGAACTTTGGCCATTCAGAAATTGGGGGTACGGGTTTGAGGGATTGTTTGATTTCAGGAGTAGGACTAGTCCTGAAGGTGTCACTGCAATGCATTCCTAGTAAGGGTGGTGCATAAGGAGTAGGTGTTTGTCTGTGAGGTTTTTGTTCCTCTCTGGTACTCCCCAAGGGGTTGGTAAGAGGGAATTTTAAGTCTCTAAGATCATTCTTGATCAGATTAAGTTGCAGGTCCACTTTATTATTAAGCAGATTTGATTTCTCACTAAGGGACAGAAGGGAGCTGTTAGCTGTATTTACCAATTCTTCTTTTAAAGGTTGAAAAGACATAATAAAATTTTCTTGGATACCTGATAACATATTCTCAATTGTTTGAGTCTGTCTAATTTTACCTTGATTAATTGTCTCCAATAATTATTCTGTATTCTCTTTAATATCTTCCATTCCTACAGTTTTTGTTTGGTTATTAATTAATTTGGCCACTACTGAGGTTAACTTATCCATTTGGGTGTAAACAGCGTCCAAATTTCCAGAAAAAATCTGAAAATTATGGCGCATATCATTAGAAGAGGAAGTAATTACATCAGATGTTGGTTTAGACAAGTTACTGGGTTCAGGATTAGAGGCTAATTTTTTTACACCTTTTTCCACTTTTGAGCTAAGGATATTATCTGATCCCAATCATTCTTTAACTTTGGCTTTGGATGGGAAGAAGATCTCTTCTTTCCTGATCCTTTGCCTTTCAATTGGGCTAATTGATCTCAAGGATTCCACTTTTCTACGTAGGATTCTACCTCTTTCCTTGGAATCATTTTCTGAAGAGCTATCTGGGTAGCCTTTGCCTGGGGGAATATCTTTTTCATAGATACCATTTCCTCCTTGACTTGGGCTTCTTTGAGATCTTCCCAATATATCACGTGCTGTCTGACTAAGTCTTTGATCCTAGCTTCCTTGGCCAGATTCTGCTGGGGTGACTGCTGGGAACCTTCTTGTAATGGACAGGGGCTTAATTCTACTATCTTCTCTGTCTCTAGGATGGGGGAGGGCAACAGTACTTGTGGCTATTCCTTGTCCACCAACATTTGATTCACTAAGTATTTTTCTAAACAAAAATCTGTAAAAATAAGTTTATTTAAAACTTACTTAAGTTGATATTCAAAGGTACCAGGAATTTATTGGGATTAAATTAGTTCTTAAATGGTAATCCTATGGGGTTTTGGTGTGTTCCAATGCGGTCTTCACCTGTCCAAACAATATTTTCAGGGCGTCCAGGGATATCTGGGACTTCTTGATTAAATAAATCAACTTCAGTGACGGTGTTTTCTGGGATAGGAGGGTTCACTGATGGTAAAAGGATATTTTATTGGTCAATAAACTATATTAATATTATTTTAATCAAAATGATATGGTAATAAAAGCTTTATACTTACTTTTACATTTTAAAAAATAGTTTATACAGTATTTCTTCCAGGCTTTATGTTTACTTGATAGGGCCTGGAAGTTGATATGCCTCTCAAGATCTTCTTGTTCAAGGAGTTTATCTAAGTGTTTACATGCAGAAGAGATATTAAGTTGCTCAGCTTGAGCTAAAGCTTCCCAACCAGTTGGTTCAAAATCTTTAATATATTCTTCTTTCCTCATCTTTAAAAGATTTAAATAATAGATAATTAATTCTACATTGGTTTTTAAATCCCCTGCAAAAGAATTTAATGATAAATCATGGTTAAAAAGTCAGATAAATTTATCTTTGTTTCAATTTTACGTGAAATGTCTGCTCCAAGGTATTGAATATAATAAAATGGAATAATTACCCGCCAGACCCCCAATTTCCAGCCTCCTGGATGCCAAGATCCTTGCTATCCTTTAGCTACCAGAGTTGATAGAATAAATAATGAATAAATTATTCAAAAAATGCAGCAAAAATCCGTAAAATATTTGGATCAAGCTTATTGCAAGGTTGATTGGTTTAGATATGGTTTATTGTTTTAAATCAACATAAATAAATTGATTATTAAATATTTTAATAGAGGGGAAACAATTACAATGGGGATCTTTAACAACTCTCTTCAGGGAATTCAGTATGAAAACACGTAGGCCTGGTTATTTTGGAACCTTTAATTTATATTCTTAAAGGATATATTTCCCAAAGATAATATGTATATAAAATACAAAGTGGAGTGGAAGGGCTTTGTAACCAAGCTATAATGACAGAGAAAGCATAATAAGACTCACTGGTATTTTATTGAATCATTGGGTACCTGTTTGGGGCGTGCACTGATGAGTTAAACCTGTTTGATGGGGTTAAAAGGTTTTTCAGCATTTTGAATTGATAGCAAGGGTTGGGGAAGGAAATTATTAATCAGACTAAAGCCATAAATCACTTACTTATCTTTTATAAGTATTTGATTACCTTGGCACGGTGTCTGGATGTAAATATAACTGGGTCTCTGGGTATCAATATCCTCAAAAGAGCACTTTATTTATAGCTTTTTGAGTCCCAATAATGTCCTTCTGAGGGGTACAGGGGCTCAAAGGGACGGAAAATGAGGCTAGAAGGGTAAAAAGTGGTAGCTTTTCACCTGTTCTTGGTGCTGTAGCACGGGTGGCATCTAATTCAACAGGTTATGGGAATTATTCTTCTTTATAATTGATGTTTGGACATGTGAAAAACACTAATCTTTACTTTTTATTTATTATTTGATTAATTATCCTTAGTAAATGTTCCCAGTAAGTTAATAATTATTTGAATTCTCCCACTGACAGTCTGATTTCATGTGAGTTCTCATTATGTATTAAATAATTGTAGCAAATTCATGATATTTATTTTATTCCATATTATTGAATTTTAGTTGATTTACTAAAATAATTACTTATCAATATAAGTCATGGGTATTCATGTAATACTTTTACATCATTAGTTCTCTTAGTATTTCTTAAAATATTGATGTCTAGAAATTCTCATAATAGTATATTAAAGTATTTGAATATTTTTTTAGAAGTAATCATTATGTTATTTTGATTATTTTTGTTACTTTGAACAATATTTAATAAAGAATACATATAAAGGTTATTTAGGTATTTTTATATAAGTTTATGTATTTTTAGACTATCTACTATCCATGGGAACATTTATTACATATGTAGAATTTTCCCATGTAGGTTGTAGCATGTGAACACGGTACCTAGGTTTCTCAGGCTGCCTGTCACTTTGTCAACCCGTAGTCCCGTCCTTGCATACTTGTCAGAGGCCTGGGGCTGCGTACATTACTTTGACAGGGTGACAGTGCTGTATCTCAGCCTCGCGGGTGTGTTATGGCTGCCGCGGCTGCGTGCAGGAATTGTTACAGAACACATTTCCATCTGTAAATCCTAAAATATACACAACACCTCAATTCTGATTGAATTTTAGGTGTGAAACCTATATGTGACAATACATGTGAAATATTTAATTGGCCAAAAAGTACAATAGTGGTGTGGTGGTGATTTGGTCTTTCCTTTCTTAATTATTTAAAATTATAAGGAGTTGGATTTCAAGGGTGGGGTCAGTGAGTGACCCTACCTAGTTTTGGGTGGAAACTCCATTTTTTCAATAATGTTTACGGTTTTCCTGCTCCTTCTTGGTTAAAAACAGCTGTTTCAATCTTTTTTGAGAGGCTTAAATATCTCCTTCATGGATTTAAATATTCATTGAATACAATGTTTGAAAAAATTCATGGAAAAAGAAGCAAGTAAAGAAACAGATGCATCTTTTTATATAAGAAACCAGTCCTTAAATTCTATAAGTAATATTTTTTACAAAGTAAATATATTCTTTCATTTCACATCCTTCAAAACAGTTGGTCTTGCAGAATAATAATCTCAACAAAAAATGTATACAGACATTTTTTCATGGAAGGTGTCATTATTTTTATATTGAAGAAGAATCAAATAAAAAAAATATAAAAAAGAACGGAATAAATTTTTTCATTCCCCTAATATTTTAAATCACAGAATATTAAATCTGCACACCTTTTCTGCTACACGAACAATACTCCATTCCACTGATGTTTGAAGAATCAATTTCTTTTTGAATTCTCATATGGAAGTCCCATAGCTGGGATTCATAAACCCTGAAAATGAATTATTGGTAATTTTGGAGGCATCAGAACCCCTCCAAACATATAAAAAAAAATTGAAACAAAACTGCAACAAACAATTTTTCAATTGTGTTTTGGATCCTTAATTTGGCTATTGGGATTAGGTTTTCTCAGTTATTTCATCTTTCAGAAAGCTAAAGAAAAATTCAAAGAGCTTTTAAATATTTGTTTCAGATTTTTTTGATGTATCCTTTTACCTTAAATTATTATTTCCAAAAACCAAAAAAATAAAAAAACTCAAATTTCTCATTGGAAAGTTGCTTCCGTTTCTTTCCCTTTTTATTTCAGTTTTTTTGGTGAGTGAAGCTATGATAAATTTATGGAATAATTAAAAAAATATTTCCATATATTTTCAAGAATGTTTGGATTTATTTTTGTACCTTGACAAATTCTTTCAAAAAATGAAAAAATTCAGACAATTCAATTTTCTCATTGAGTTTTTGGATCCTTTTGTTTCCATTTTAAATGTTTTCTTTTTGATTTTTCAAGCTTGTGGAAATCTAAAAAAAATATTAAAGAACCTCTGGGAATCTTTTTAATTATTTTTGGATGTATTTTTTTACCTTAAAAATTTCCTTCAAAAAACCAAAACAAATTCAAAAAATGCAACTTTCTCATTGGATTTTTGGATCCTTTTGTTTGCCTTTTACATGAATAATTTCTAAGACCTTTAGGATGTATGCGTACACCTTAAAAAATTCATTCAAAAAATGAAAAATAAAGTAAAAAGATAGATACAAATATTAAATTTGATTCAACCATGATTGTTTTTCTCTCTTTTCTTGATTTTCTTGGAGGAAAAAAAACCTCATTACCAAACTCCAAATTTTTGTGAAGGTGGTTTTCCAAGATCTGGAATCCTTGGTTACAAATAATTTTAAAATTAGATCTAATCTGGGAACTGGTGAAGGATCAGAATTGAAATTGAATGAGATTATGTGCTTGAAATTTTAAAAAAGAATGAAGAACATAGGAGATGATTTTTACTTTGGAGTGGAATTGGAATTCAGAGGAAGAAAACTGAAAGTAATTAAAGAAGTAAACAGAATCACTAAACACTTATATGTTTCATCCAGAAGGAAAACATGGCATGGAAATTCAATCCAAATATTTATGGGAGCTGGGAAAGAAAGGTGTATCAGTTTCCTTCTTGCTTCTTAGAAAGTTTTACTCCAGATTTTACACATTAATCTTGGGTCCTTGAAGATTGAGATTGAATGAAGCTCTTTCAACATTTCTTTCCTGAATTCATTCCAGTCTTCTGAGTTCCTCCAAAAAAATAATGGGTGCTGCTCTTGATCCACAGCTAACATACCCTATAACATGTTGAACATGTGATATATGTGAAGTTGCTGATTTTGAGGAAACAGAATCTTTGCATGGGAACTAAAATCAAAAAACAGAATTTTTTATGGAAAAAAAGTTGGTCTAAAGATAAAACTAAATTCTTAAATGGAGACTTGGCCAATGATTCCAGAAAAAGAATAAGATAATTTTCAGTAAACCTGGAGGAAAAACCCTCAAAAAACAGAAAAAATGATAAAATGATAAAATATAAAATGTATTTACTTTCTCACTCATTGTTATTGCTGTATTTTCTAGCAAATTCCTTTCAGGAAAATGGTAAGGAGCATCACCATCTTCATTGCATAATTTTTTTGTCTTGATTCTTGTTCCAGGATTGTATCCAGAAGAAGCAACATGCTTATTCATAATGGTTTCAGACCTCTGATAAAAGTTCAAATGAAAAATTAATGAAAAATAATATACAAAAGATCAACAATAATTAAAGCAAATGAAAGCACACCATCTTGATAAAATTCAAATATGTAAGATCTTCATCTGCTGGACCTTCCCATTCATCAAAATCTTGAAAATATTCATCTTCTGGAGATTTCTCCTCAGTCAGAAAATCATCCTATATTAAGAAAATGACAAGGACTCATTAAAAAAATCCATTTCAGAAAAAATAATTATAGATATAAAATGACCTCTTCCTCTGATTCAAGCTTATTTTTCCCTTCAACTTTCAATTCATGCACTTCCACTTTCTTGAAACCTGCACACATAAAAAAATTATTAATTATGAAATTTGATATAATTTCTTTTAGAAAAAATGGTGACTGACCTTTGAATTTGCTATGAATTACTTATTTGGACTTCCTCTTCTATTTTGTTCTTCTAAATATTCAAAAAAAAGATGGATCTCTTTTACTTGAGGACTGAGAGATCTTCCTGAAATTATATGCTGCTACCTTGGTTCTTCCTCTTACTTAGGATCTTTCAGTTAAATTGGGCTCTTGAATCAGAATAATTTGATATTTTCTACTTTATAGGTTCTGGCTTTCAACCAGATTATATTTTTGTTCCCCATGTGGAAAATTGCAGACTTATCCAAATACTTTCTTAAGATATATTTGTGAATTACTGATTTTGGATGGAAATTCAAAGGTTTCTGATTCTTTACTTGAATCAAGGTACAGAGCTAACTGGAGAAATAAAAATCACAATAAATCATGAAATGATCAATTTGAGGTTGAATCCAAAAAAAAAAATTAAAAAAAATTACTGGGGAGGGGGTTTGACATTCCATTGAGGATGAAAATCTTCAAGTTGAAATACTTCAACCTTTCTGGTAGCCTATATGAATTTTTCAATACATGGTATACCCATGTAAGAAAAGTAATCACAGTTGGCACAAGTGGTGGAAGATTCAGGAGCTTGATGAAATGGATAAAATGTATTTGAGGGAATGGTGGCTGATCTTTCCAGAAATGTGATCCACACAGTGAGTTGTGATTTAATCATTTCTGAGAGGGTTCAGTAGCTCTCTCATGCTGTTTGATGGCAATGGAATTGTAAATTTTTTGAAATAAATTAGAAAAATAGCCCATAGATGAATAGATGAAACATTTGATATAGGAGTGTAGTACTTAAACTCTTTAGGTACTTATATTTCCAAAGTGATAGTGCTTTCTGGCCAAATAGAATAAAATTATTTTTGAGAGGAATCCAGTTCTCAAGAATTCAGTCAGAAGTTTGAGGATTCAAGACCAGGGATAGATTTGAGAATTTTTCCTGATAGCTTGATTCAGATTTGGAATTGACCAACTTATGGAATTATTTCTGGAAAAGCTTCCATTCAACTTCAGATTTAAATTTGTTCCTGCTATGGGTTTGAATATTGTTCGAAATGTGTTGGAGACAGAGAAGGTGAACAGAAAATGCCAAAAAGTTTCAATGGAACTTATAAGTGCTTGTTCTTTGTCTGTAACAATCAAACTGGGTTCTTGATCCTCTCAAATATCCAGGATTTGAGTCAGCGCCCATTCATAGTTCTCTTTTTCCTCTTGAGATAAAAAAAAGCAGGAAAATGAGAAAATTTTTGAACAATTTTTTACCCAAATACAGCCCATCATGATAAGAGTAGGGAAAAGATTGAGAATTTTGATGGAATTGGGGTTTGAAATGACAAGCAAAGTGATTTTACCATCCACATTATCTATTTTTTAGACAAATATAGAACTCCAGAGTTCCATTATGAGTGCTTCAACGGGTGTTCTTTCATCCAGGGTGTTTGTTTGTTTTTTTGTACTGTTGTAAATGGTATCCATATTTTTATGCATAGTTGATGAAGAGTTTTGTATAAGAGGGTATATAATTTTTAAGGGGGGAGCTCCAGCTTTGGTTAAATTATCAACCATCTCCTTTTGCTTCCCTTGGAATTTTCCGTGGATGGGATGCGTGGAAGGATCATTGGAAAGTGGATGGTTGTGTTCTGGAAATATAAACTTTACCAGCCAGACACCCAATCTTTTGAAAAAATGGCCTGATAAACTGAAAGGACCTTTATTTTTTTTAACTTGATGTTATCTTTTCTGGTTTTATATTTGGCAGATTTATGACATTGATAAGTGTAGGCATGTTTCTTGAAATTGGATACTCTGGTAGATATGGCATATCCAGGGGAATTTGACCATGATTGGATAGCCTCAACCAGCTCCTCCTTTTTATTATATGATAGCTCAGGAGGAGGGGCCCGAGGGGTGGAATTAGCAGTCTGAGTAGATGAAGAAGGATCAGAAGGATTTGAATCAATAGTTTTATTACATGAAATAATTGAGGATGGGCCTAGTGAAACAGTTCTTAAAAGTGGGTGGATGTTTTCTTGAGAAATGAAAAAGTGATTTTCTTTGTAAAAAATGAGGTGAAGATAGGAGTTGATAGTTGAGTAACATATTGAGCATGAATTAAAAAAAAAGTATTCAGAGACTTGATATGAGAGGGAAAAGAGGTTTTTTGGAAGTATCTGGAGTGTTGAGTTCATTTTTTACTGAGGAGTGTTGATGGATGGTGAGTGGTTTGTGGTGTGATGAGTGTGGTGTGATGAGTGGAGTGGAGTGGTGTGGAGTTCAGTGCAGTATACTGGAGTGGAGTGGAGTGCATTTGAGTGGAGTGGAGTGGAGTGGCATGGTTTGGTGTGGAGTGGAGTGGATTCAAAACAAAAAAAAAGCCTGCCCCTGCCGGAAGGTGTAGAACCTGGAACTTGTTTTTGTTTGGTTTTGAATCTGTAAAAATCTGGTTTCCAACTTGAGTAGGAACCTGATAAAAGTTTTTTGTACCAGTTTTTTGACCAATTTGGGGCAACTCATAAGAAAAGGGAAAAATTTTAAATTAAAAATAAAAAAACATTTTGTTGACCCTTCAAGCTTTCCCTCCAATCTGTTGGTTGGCATCAAACTCCCCTCCAAGCATCTCCAATTGCCGCTTCCAATCTTTCAAAACCAGCATTTGGACTTCTTCTGTCACTTGTTGTCATGAGCACTCCTTCCGCTATGCCCCCCGGTCCACCCACTCATCACTTGTCTGCCTTGGTTCCTGAACTCTCCAAAAAGAGCTCATCTTCCCAAACCACTGACCAATCATTCATCACTCTTGCGCGTAATTTTGCTCATTATCCCGTGCCGTTTGCTGTTGTCTGCGCTGCTCATCATTGCATGTTCTTCACTAGTTACAATCCTCATAATTCTCCGCACGGTCATCCCACTCATACTTATTTCATCCTTATTATCCCCTCCTGCCATTCAACTGCGGGGTTTTTTTGGTTCTCATGCGCAGTTGTCGGCTTTTGTTCTGCTGTTGCTTGTTGTCATCCAATCTGTTCCCCCCAATGATCAAACTCACCAATCATCTCCCACCAACTTTGGACCTATCATTTAGCTCTCCCTCCTTCATCCAGCTGGCCAATGGCTGACATCATCTATTTCACACCCAGTCACCTTGCTTTGCACATCTGACAGACCGCAAGCTATTGCTTGTGGCCATCAGTGTCATCACCTGTTACCCTCATCTCATCATTGCCAAAGCACATTTTATGTGGTGCTCATTTTCAGCAAACTTTCATGATGATGCTGCGCACCGCACCCTTTTTGCTTCCAGCTGCTGCCTGTTAAACTTCCTCTGCCCACGGTTGAAACCTCTTGTCCGCAAATCCGCAGACATTCATTTGCTGCGTCTCAGTTTCCTCTTTCATCTGTGTCATCCTCTTACAAGTATTCTGCAGGGCCTCATGCCCATAAAAGCAGGGGCTCTCCACTGCCTTTTGCAAGGGTTTCTTATCATAATAAGCACTATAATAAATCAATAAAATCTTTGCGGCCCTTCACCTTTATCTGAGCATCCTTATCCTGGGTATATCTACAATCTCCCCTTGATTTTTGAGTCTCCATACTCCAATCTTTGATACCTTATCACCAACCAATAGCCTTGCTGGTTGAAGAAGAATCCATTTTTTTTGGGTTCTTGAGTGTTTTATACCACTCCTTGATCCTTTTTTTGACCATACTGGTCTGATCATTCTGTTTTGATCATCCTTCCAGAACCAGTTACATTTGACTGAGAGGTTTCTTTAAGCATGAAATCTGGATTGTTAAACCTCCTTGTATTTCTTTCAAAGTTAAATTCCGCCAAACTATTCTTTATTCCCTTGAGAAGTGCTGGGTTATTATTCTTCAAATTTTTTACTGATTTGCTTCTAGAGCCTCATAAAAAAATTGCCTTTTTTTGTACAGATAACAACAGTTATATGGTACCCTTCAAGCGCTTGATTGGGGAGATTTGGGTGGGTTCATTGAGAACCTGGAGGTTGGTAGGTATTGAGTTGATCTTTCATAATTGTGTTCTGACAACCAGAGTTATTAGCATGTGGGCATTATTACTTCAAAATGCCTTGTTATATTGAGCTCTGAATAAAATTTAACTTATTTTGTTCAAGTCTTTTCTGGAACCATCTTGCCTCAGAAAGTTTTGTTCCATTGCTACAGACTAAAATCAAATTCATCCCTTCCATTGATTCCTTATTTACAAAGTTCTGGATCTTGCTTCTGGTTACATTTAAATATTGAGTATTCAAAGTAATTCTAGTGCATGCATGGAATAAAGAAGATTTGGAATTATGGGGAATTCAATTTTATTTAATGAAGAAATTTGTGCATAAAATCATGAAAATCATATTTATTCAAATTATTTGTGGGATTTAATCAAGGGTGATGTCAAATTCACGGCTACAAAACTACATTTGAACCATGAAGAGACCCAAAAAAAATGGAGTGTGGTTTGGCTGTACTCCACATGGCATAGGACTGCCATGTTGGGCCCGCAAAAATAAATTCAAGCTGTGCAGAGCCCCACATGGCTTGAATGTGGTTGTGTTGCTGTGCCACACAGCCAGCCCAACCACATTCAAGTCATGTGGGGCGCTAAACAGCTTGAATGTTGTTGTAAAGCTGTGCCATACAGCTACAATTCTGGTGGTCCAAAAAAAAATAACTAAAATAAACTAAATAAAAATACAAAAAAACCAGAAATCAACCAAAAGATCATTTTTTTTTTAAAAAAAAGCATAAAATAAAAATAAATACATAAAAAAAACACTGAAGACAGCCAACCAGTTGTCTTCAGATTCATGCAAAAAACACACTTTCAAAATGACTAGCCCTAAAGTAAAAGGGTCAAAAAATTAAAGAAGTCTTTTGACAAGCACTGAAGTAAAAGTGCCAAAGAAATACCAGCCTTTTGACCAGCAGAAAAATACAAGAAGTCTTTTGACCAGCCCAAAATTATAAATGCCAAAGAAATACAAGGATTTTGACCAGACCTAAAGTAAAAAAACCAAAAAAACAAGTCAAACTTGTGTTAAGCTGGTCCCATCACAAGCTTAACACAAGTTAAGCTTGTGATGGGATCAACCCAATGCAAGTTGAAATGACCTACCATTAAAATCTCATTCAAAACACTCATCATGTTGAAATTAACTCAAAAAACTCAACATAATGATGTTCAAAATGTGATAACACTTTATATTAATAGAATTACAGTATCAGCATGTTAGGCCAAACCAAAATTATGAAATGAATCTATAAGTTAGAATACAACCCAAGTTCATCTTTGAGTTGATTAACCCAACAAGCTGCTTTTTTAGAAAACATGGAACCTAGTTTGGAAAATATGGGCGGGTTTGGAATCACATCTACCTTACGTCAAAGCTGCACACAATGTTTATTGTTGAAAAAGCAAATGAACATAGGATATGATTGTTCTTTTACACCAATTTTCATAGGAGTAAAAGTAAAACATGAATCAAATGAAATGAAACACATTGGTCTTCCATAATTATCAGCAATTATTTGACCCATATCAAGCTTTAAAAGCCATTTTGAAGAGGGAATATTTTCATTGATTTCACTCACATGAAGTCTTTGGTATATCTCTTTAACATCTTGAATGTTGCTAAGGATCTTAGAATAGCAGCCCTTATTTGTCCTCAATGTTTCAATCATTTCTTTCCAAAAGTTAAACCATCCATGGTTGTCATACCCAAGTGATTTAACAATGAATCTAAAATCACAATTTCCATCATAAACTGGGTCTCAAACCTCACCCAAGAACTTATGTAAGTTCTCAGGTATTTGATTGAGGTAATTGAACTCCTAAAATCACAAAGTAGTTATTCAAAATTCTAATCTGATTAAAGGAATCACCAATCACCAAAGATGAGCTTCTGTTTGACTCCTCCATTGCATCTGCTTCATCCTTCAAAAAGGAATCTGATTCCAATTGCACCAAACCCAATGAACTTTCAGTCTCTTCCACTGAAATATGAAATTAAGATGAAGAGCCTGGCTTGGACTATGCAAATTTCTCAATCAGTCCTTTTAACCAAAAAAAATAATGAAACTTTCACAAAAGAAAACACTTACAATCATTTGTATTTTCTTCTTTGGTGCCCTTCTACTTCACTTTTCCTGCTTAATTTCCTTTTCAATGTGTTCAAATCATAAAGGATCTCCCCCTGTTTCTGTCATTTTTGGACAGCCTCTGCTTGATTTCAAGAATTTAGGTTCAAGTCTTGGCTTTGATCAATAATAGGCCATCTCCTTCATCAAGTGCTTCAACAGCCCACAATAATCCTGATTAGGATCATTCAAGATCATTGCATTGAGCTTCTCATGTGACTGATAATTGTTGAGCAGTTCATCAACATCAAAATCAAAAACTTCAAAAGGATCAAACATGAGCAAAGTAGGAATCATCATTCTATTCAAGTAGGAATCATCATTCAAAAAGCTTTTATCCAGAAGCATTAATAAAAAATTTATTTCAACAATCCAACTTAAACCAACATACAGAACTAGAACTGCAAGGGTCATAATCAAACCTCCACTGTGGATGAATATCTTCAGGCACAATGGAGCCTCTTGACGCTAGTAGGTCACCTATTTGGTGGGAACAGGGCAAACCCATAGTCATTAAATATGACTTCCCCATCATGGTTCCACTTTAAAATCTCTAATTGATCACCAAAAAGTTTAATTGCTTGTAAAAACACCTTGTTTCCCAATGGTAACAGTTCAGTAGGAAGAACTATTCCAATATTTATTTGAGAGTTGTAAAGGGAAGCCTGAACCAATTTAATTTGATTCAAAACTGTACCCTCTAGGTTTTGCCAAACATTTCCCAACAAGTTTTCAAGGAATCATTTGACAGTAGCATGGGCCCCTTCTAACCAAGACATTGTTTTATTTCCAAATTCAAGGTTTTGGCAAGTCCAAGCCATTACAAACATACATTCCAATGCACAGTCACTGACTTTGCACAATGCACAGTGACTGGGCGCGATGCACAGCAACTGTGCACAATGCACAAAAACTGTTCACAATGCACAGAAACTGTGTGGAATGCATAGCAACTGTTCACAATGCACAGCAACTGTGCACAATGCACAAAAACTGTTCACAATGCACAGAAACTGTGTGGAATGCATAGCAACTGTTCACAATGCACAGCAACTGTGCACAATTCACAGCAACTGTGCACAATGCACAGCAACTGTGCACAATGCACAGCAACTGTGCGGAATGCACAGCAACTGTGCACAATGCACAGCAACTGTGCGCAATGCACAGCAACTGTGGGCAATGCACAGCAACTTTGCACTATGCACAGCAAGTGTGCACAATCCACAGTGACTGTAAACAATGCACAGCAACTATGCACAATGCACAGCAACTGTGCACAATCCACAGTGACTGTAAACAATGCACAGCAACTGTTTACAATGCAAAGTGACTGCTTACAATGCAAAGTGACTGTGCACAATGCACAGCAACTGTGCACAATGTGAAGTGACTGTGCAAAGTGCAGAGTGACTGTGCAAAGTGCAGAGTGACTGTGCACAATGCAGAGTGACTGTGCACAATGCACAGCAACTGTGCACTATGCACAGCAACTGTGCACCATGCACAGCAACTGTGCACTATGCACAGCAACTGTGCACCATGCACAGCAACTGTGCACTATGCACAGCAACTATGCACTATGCACAGCAACTGTGCGCAATGCACAGCAACTGTGCACAATGCACAGAAACTGTGCACAATGCACAGAAACTGTGCGCAATGCACAGAAACTGTGCACAATGCACAGCAACTGTGCAAAATGTACAGAAACTGTCAACAAAGCACAGCAACTGTGCACAATGCACAGCAACTGTGCACAAAGCACAGCAACTGTGCACAATGCACAGCAACTGTGCACAATGCACAGCAACTGTGCACAAAGCACAGCAACTGTGCACAATGCACAGCAACTGTGCACAATGTACAGCAACTGTGCACAATGCACAGCCACTGTGCAAAATGCACAACAACTGTGCAAAATGCACAGCAACTGTGCACAATGCAAAGCAACTGTGCACAATCCACAGTGGCTGTCAACAATGCACAGCAAATATGCACAATGCACAGCAACTGTGCACAATCCACAGTGACTGTAAACAATGCACAGCAACTGTTTACAATGCATAGTGACTGTTTACAATGCAAAGTGACTTTGCAAAATGCACAGCAACTGTGCAATATGCACAGAAACTGTGCACAATGCACAGCAACTGTGCACAATGTAGAGTGACTGTGCAAAGTGCAGAGTGACTGTGCACAATGCAGAGTGACTGTGCAAAATGCAGAGCGACTGTGTGTTGTGCACAGTTGCTGTGCATTGTGCCATTGTGCACAGTTGCTGTGCATTGTGCCATTCTTGTGCTAAGTACAGGGCCTCCATGTGACCCTCTCAACTGAACTTTGCCTGTTGAATCCAACTTGTTTCTTCAGGCGGTTCATAGATTACCACCATAACACTTATACCCCTTAGTGTTAAAATACGTATGCACTTACGCATGTGCTAAGTATAAGTTTAATCTAAATTGGATGCACATATGGGACTCTCTGGCCCATTGGAAACTCAAACAGACCATGCAGGCCTGTGTGGACGTCACTGACTTGGGGAAACTGGCCTCAAAACGCTTGAAACAGGCTCATTGGTACACGGCCCTAACGGGCCCTGTGGGGGATATGGGCAAATACAGCCAGATAGGCTTGTATAGGCAAAATTTGGCCCAAGGTTTATTTTGGACATACTTGGCCAGATGGGCTGGCCCGCAAAAGTTTGTTTATCTCAGGTTTTGGGCTTGGGGCGGCGGCCTGTGTTGCAGCCGGCTGGCTGCTGCTGCCGGTGCGACGGCCCGCTCAGGGATTCTTCCCTGGCCGGGGCCTGCTCAGGGCTGCTGCCCTGGCCACGGCCTGCTCAGGGCTGCTGCCCTGGCCACGGCCTGCTCAGGGCTGCTGCCCTGGTCGCGGCCTGCTCAGTGCTGCTGCCTGTGCCGCGGCCCGCTTTGGGCCGCTTGTATCTCTCTTTTTGGCCCACTTGGGGCTGTTGCGGCGGCCAAGGGATCCCGCGCATTGCCACGCCGTGCAGGCCCGGCCGGTTGCAAACGGCGGCCATGGCCGCGGGAGAAAAGGCCAGCAGCCCCAGCCCCCTCCCCCTCCCCTTGCTTGCCATTGCAAGGGGGAGGGGGTGGCTGGCTGGGTTGAACCAGCCAGTGACCAACTGCAATGAGGCGGTGTAAAGACTCCTGTGGGATTATATAAATAAAAGTAGAAAATAGCTTTCTGGAAGTCCTTGAAGGGGAATTTAGTATTACTTCTACTCCTTTGGAGTATTAGTATATACTAAGAGTGGTTTTGAATTTCCTGCCCTTCTAGTACTATAGTAAGTCTGCACAATAATTTATTTGAATGAATGGCTGGTTTCTTTGAGACATAAAATAGGTCTCAGATCAGACCTAGATTAGTTTTTAACTGTGGTATTGGTAGGATTTGTTGAAGAATAGACCAGATTTATTGGATTATTGGTTAATTATTGATCAGATATATATTATCTTAAACAGTATCCAAATATTAAGATGTTCAAGGGTTTATTAAAGGGATGGTTCAGGAGAGGACCCAAGGATGGGTTTACCCACAGGGGGCTGGGCAGAGTAAAGGTTGGTAGTTTCTTTTTGCTGTGGTCTCTTTCTTTGTAAGGGTTATTTATTAACTAATGGGCGGGGTTTCTTTCATATGGTGCTGAATATCTAGGTCACAGAAGAACCCTTATTTAAGCACCTATTGGGTGGTTTAATTTGCTAAAGATGGGTAATAACTTGGTTTCTGATTTCTTGTTTCCTTTTATAACTGATTCACTACTAATATTTTATCTGGGTAGGTACCACAGATGGATGGGTTGATGGGGTGAGTAGGGGATGGGTTATGAGATGGATGATACAACTTGGATAGGGCAGAGAGGCCCTTGTTAAATAGAAAATCTTTCCCCCAGGGGTGCTCAAGGCTGCCTCTGAGGGTTCTCCCTGTTCTGGTGAGGAACAGTGAGCTACAATTTTATGAGACATTTTAGCTGGTTGGAAAATGCTTGTAAAGTTACATGAGGCATTTCTTCTGGTTGGGAAAAGCTGGTACAGGGGTTTCATGCATGCAAATCCCTGCATAAACTGCTGTGAAGTGCAGATACAATACATATATTCCTGTGCAGTACTGATGGTTGGTCTGGTGCTACTTGATTCTCCCTACATGTGCTGCTGTTCATTCACTGGTGATTTTTTTGGTGCTGCATGGTCTTGACTTCCTGAATATATTTCTATGTAGTGCTGTAGGTTGTTGTTACTGGTGGTTTTTTTGGAATCACATGCTTCTGACTACATAAATTGCTGTGTGGTGCTGTGGTGGGTTGATACTGCATGGTTCTGGTAGTTTGTTTGGTATCACAAGCTTCTGACTGCATAAATTACTGTGTGGTGCTGAGGTTGTTTGGTACTGCATGGTTGTGGTAGTTTGTTTGGTATCACATGCTTCTGGCTGCATAGATTGCTTTGTGGTGCTGAGGGTTGTTGGTACTGGTACTTTGTTTGTATCACATGCTTCTAGCTGCATAGATTGCTGTGTGGTGCTGAGGGTTGTTTGTACTGGTACTTTGTTTGTATCACATGCTACTGGCTGCAAAAATTGCTGTGTGGTTCTGAGGTTGTTTGGTACTGCATGGTTCTGGTTGAGCCTGGTTCCACTTCCTCCTGCATGTATTGCTCCTGTATACTTCTGCACAGACTTCTGTATGTATGTTTGCTTATTTTTTTGGTCCTGGTTGATACTGGTTCCACTTCCTCCTGCCTGCACTGTTCCTGTACACTTCTGCAAAGCCTCCTGTATGTATATTTGCTTGCTTTCTGGGTGAGGTGATAGGAGCTGAACTAGCTGTACTGCCTCCTGTATCTGTATTGCTGTATTCTGGTTGGGGTGAAAGGGTTGGTGTATGGTCCTGGTATTGAGGGTAGGCTGTTACTGGCATGTATTTGAGAGTTTACAAGGTATGTCTTGTGTCTTCTACAGATATGTGACACCTGTTTGGGTATGAGTTTTCCACAGTTGGAGGTTTGTTGCACTGTATCTTCTAATCCATGAGAGATGGTGGGGTACTTTGGCTGAGTGACTATGGGCTATTTGTGATTTAGAATCCAATTCTGAGGCTAATTTGAGGGTTTGAGCTGTTGTTACACAAGAAAAGTGAGTCTGATGGCTATAGGACAGGTTTGGCCTACCATAGCGGTTGGCCAGGGCAGGGGGGATTTCATCACCCCTTGCCCAGGGGATGACAAGGCTGATTGCAACAAAGCAACCAGCAGTGGGGGGACCTGACCACCCCTCCACCATTGAAGCAATGCAGAGACCAGGGGCGCTCTCCCCCCCCCCCTTTACCAAGGGGGAGGATTTTGAGATTGTAATCCCTGTTGAGGGAAAAATACTCATTATAAAAAATTGATTCTATTAACAATTGAAAGAGAAGACAATTTGGTCCATGATTGAAAAAAGAATCAACTCAATATGTTGAGTAATAATAAAGTTATGAAAGACTAAGTATTGGAGTAATCATCCCCAAGACTCTTTCCTCCATATTTCTTTCATCTTCTCATTTCCTGTCTCTGTCAATTCTATCTATGTTTTCAATCATCTCTATCATATCCGCCTACACTCAATGTATGCTTCTCACCTCCAGAAGCGCGGTTTTCATTTTCAATATTCATTTTCATTTTCACCTCCACACACATGTCACCTGTTCCTGTGAAACCTGATCAGGATAAAACACCTGAGGACAGATTGCGAGCCAGAGAGAAGATTTACTTTTTCATCCTTCTCTCTGAATTTCAAATCCAATCTTCCTCAGGTAAGCATCCTCTTTGTTTTCTCTTACTCATTATCATTTCTCATTTGCACATTGTACTTTCTGTTTCATTTCTTCATCTATTTATTTTAATTTCTGAAATCAATTCCATCCTTCTCTCTGACTTTTGAATCCAATCTTCCTCAGTCTCAACAGGTTATGAGACCAGAGCAACCAACTGCCAAATAGCTGAAACCACCAAATACAAGAAGGATCCATCACACATCTATCTCTAAGTGTGCTCAATAACTAACCATCATGGAGGACCTATTGTCCTCTCACCCCATGCTCAAAACACCTTTGATTGTTCTGCTTAAAGCACCGGGATCAGAGTCCAACTACCTAGACTGGGCGATGATCCTCAGAATACACTTTTGCGCTTCCAGCATTGCCTATCTCATTGACATTGAAAAGAATGAAAAATCCAAATTGAATCAAGAAATCTGGTCCAGAGATAACCTGGCCATGTGCTCAGTGATATCACAATCAGTCAAAATCTCAAACTTCCAATACATCCAAAAACACAAAGAAAGTGCTCTTGGAATGTGGACGGCCTTGAAAGAAGCTCACCAAGACAACTTTTCAGGCGGAAGAATGTACTGGCTGAGAAAGCTGCTTTTGAACAAGCTTAACAATAGGGACATTCCCACTCATTTAGCCAAAATTGTTTCATACAGCAAAAAAATATCATCTCTTATTACCCCCGAGAATCCTCTTAAAGCTGACAATCTTCAATCAACCGCCATATTATTGTCCCTTCCCAACAACTGGCTGGTGTGTGTTTCCAGCATGATGAACAAAGAGTCGATTCCATACTCCAAGATCATCAGAGCTCTCAAACAAGAGTATCTTCAAAGACAAACTAGAAATGAGTAAGTTATAGCAAACTTGATGTCTGTGAAACAATCATACTCAAAGGAAATACAACCAAAGAAGAAACTCAACACCTACCCATCTAGTAAAGTATACTACTGCACAAACTGCAAGATAGAGGGTCATTTGTTTTTGAGATGTCCAGAAGTATTGGAAGCCCTAAACCAAGAAAGGAAAAACAAAAAAAAAGGAAAAGAAACAACCTCAAACCTCAAAATCGGCAGTTGCAAACCAAGCCAAGCAAAACCAAGACACCATCTGCGACGACAACAACTCTGACTATTTCTCTGACTTGGAAATCATTTTTCATGCAGGATCAGCAATTTTAAACTCGTTGGTTGAGAACCTTGATTCCGACAAAGATTTCAACATTGACTTGTGATGCTCTATCTCCATGACACCCCATCCCAATCAACTTTTCAACAAATGCTCCAATTATACCTCAATACGGCTTGCCAATGGCTTGACCATCACTTCTGAAAAGGCTGGGTAGATAAACTTTCCATCCTTTAACCTGAAATCTCTATACGTTCCACATCTGAGCACACCTCTTCTCTCCGTCTCCTCGCTGTTCAACGCTGGATTTGAGGTGATTTTTAGAAAAGATAGATACAACATACAGACCAGTAATCAATAATCACAAGGGCACAACACTGTTTCATCATGATACAGAAAAGGGAATCTTTACTATCTACCCAACAACATTGTGAGCCGGGAAGTCTCCTTCTCAACAACTCCTCAACACTCTTCTGACAACAGTCTGTTTGGATATTATTGCAGAATCTTGCAATTGAACCTAAAATCCCTCAAAGAGTACCTGAAGGATCAAAAAATTTCTCTGACTCCTTTCAATAAACTACAAGTTCAACAGTGCAAAACCTGCATCAAATCAAAAATGACCAGGACTCCATTCCACTCTTGTCTCAGCTATAGGTCAACCAAACCCGGCAAATTTATACATTTGGATGTGTGCACTTTTGACAGCACTTTCCAAGAAGGATGCCGCTATTTCATCACCTTCATCAATGACTGCTCCAAGGCCATCTTTGCCTACCCAATGCGCCACAAATCCGACTCCTTCAAGTGTACAAAGCTTTTCATCTCCTTTTTTGAAAACCAATACAACTATACAATCTCCTCCCTACAAACCAACAACGGTGGCGAGTACTTAAGCAACCAAATGAACACTTATCTGTCCAAAAAGGGCATTGAACACAAACCCGGTCCACCCCACTCTCCCCAGCTCAACAGAGTGGCCAAACGCTCCAACAGGACCATCAACAACATGGTCTGATGTGCTCTCTCCCGCTCAAATCTTCCAAAATCATTCTGGGCAGACGCTCTCCGCCATGTTCTCTTCCCTTTCAAATTCTTTCCTTGCAAGAAACCCTCTGGCGTTGTCTCTCCCAACTACATCCTAAAAACTCACAACGTGGACCCCTCTTATCTTCATCCATTTGGCTGTCTTACTTGGTACAAAGTCCCAGACGCTACACAATCAAAACTTTCCAATAAAGCAAAGCCTTCCATTCTCATTTCCTACCTGAAACACGGAAATGGTTACCATCTCATGGAACTTGACTCAAAAACCATCATCAAATCAAGGGATGTTCTCTTCAATGACAAAACGTTTCCCTACGGCTGTAGAACTAAAGATGCAAATATCACTTTGCCATCTCCCTCCATACCCCTTGTCTGGCCCAGCTTCTCTGAATCTGTTTCTCGTTCCCCCGTTTATTTCCCTTATGCTGTCTCCTCTCCCCTTCCTCTTTCCTCTCCCACCTTTCCTTGCCCTCCTTACGCTCCTGCTAACCCTCCTTCTTCTCCTGTTCCCTCAGAACACTGTTCCCCCCCGCCTTCCGTCACTATCGCTCTGAAAGCATTCAGTTGTACAACTCTGATCTTGCCCCCCCCTGCCTTTTCCAGTCCATATTTCCCTCAGCCTCCCTCGCCTGTCCCTTCCATTCCCTCACCTCCTCCGCCCACCACATCTCAACAACCACCATCTCCTCCCCGCCGTTCATCTTGTGTTTGTTGTCCACCGTTGCGCTATGGAACCTTCTTGCAGAAGGCGTTGGTCAAAGATGATCTAACCACCCCAAAAACTTGGAAACAACTTCTTAGATTGCCACACTCACGCCGCTGGATCTCCTCCGCTCAAGAGGAAATGAATTCTCTCATCTGCATGAAGACCTGGGTCCTAGTTCCCCCGCCCAGCGGAAGGAAAATAATCCAATCAAAATGGGTCTTCAAGGTGAAGCGCGGCGCAGATGGCTGCATCATTAAATTAAAGGCTTGTCTTGTTGCTATGGGTTTTTCCCAGATAAAGGGCTTAGATTTTTCCAAGGTGTTTGCCCCCACACTTCTTCTCAAAACTCTCCAACTACTTCTCAGTTTGATGGGCTCCGGAGGCTGGACTGGTTGTCAAATCCATTTCAAGACCACTTTTCTTGACGGACACCTTGACAAACCTGTCTACATGTCGCAACCTCCTGGTTTCAAGGACGCTATGCACCCAGACTGGGTATGCAAAGTTTCTCAGGCAATCTACGGCCTTAAACAATCCCCAAGGAAGTGGAACATCAAACTACATTCAGCCCTCACCTCCCTGGGACTCTCCCAATCCTCATACAATCCCTCTCTCTTTTTCAAACTCAACGGCGGAAATCTTATAGGCACACTTATTGCCCATGTTGACGATATTGCCGTTGTAGGCACCAGCGCCTTTGTTGCCAAGTTTGTCAAGGACGTTGGGCAAATCTTCACCATAGGCTCCAACGACAAACTATCCCTTTTTCTATCCCTCTCCATCTCATGCCATCTTCCCTCCCACACCGTCTCCATCTGCCAATCTCACTACATAGACTCCTTGGCTGATGAATTTCTCCCACCCAACTGGAAGCTGGTCTCCTCTCCAACCACAAGCCAATTTAAAATTCTCCATAGCAAATCACTGGATGAAACTGCTTCCCCGCCGCAATACAATTGACTCATCGGCTCACTCTTATGGGTGTCTCAATGCAGCCGCCCCAACGTTTCATTTGCCGTCAACAAGCTGTCTCAATTTCTACAAGACGCCTCTCTTGCACATTGGGAGGCTGCAATAAGACTCCTCTGCTATCTTTGCTCCACTTTCTCCCTCAAGCTGACGCTGGGTGTCAGCTTGCTACTATTGCAGAGCAAGCTGCAAAAGTAAAAATAATAACATAAAAATAATAATAATACAATTAACCTAAGAAGGAGTAGGAAAACCATACATATTATTAAAGAAATGGATCCTCCACCCAAAATTAGGTAGGGTCACTCACTGACCCCACCCTTGAAATCCAACTCCTTATATTTTTAAATAATTAAGGAAAGAAAAACCAAAAAACTACGGCTCCATTATTGAGCTTTTTGGCCAATTAAATATTTCACACACATTTTCACGTATAGGTTTCACACCTAAAATTCAGTCAGAATTGAGGTGTTGTGTATATTTTAGGAGTTACAGGCGGAAATGTGTTTTGTCACAATTCCCAAACGCAGACACATCAGCCAATGCACGCGTGCGCGGTTGAGATACAGCCTTGTCACTCCATCGAGGTCGTGTACGCAGCCCCGGGCCTCTGAAAAGTACGCAGCCATGGGACTACGGGTTGACAAAGTGACTGGCGGCCTGAGAGGCTCAGGTACGGCGTAAACAGGCTACAACATACACAGGAACTTTCTACATATTTAATCAATGTTCCCATGAATAGTAGACTGTCTAGAAATACATAAAATTATATAAAAATACATAAATAGTCCTTACACGTATTTTTTATTTAATATAATGCAAAGTACCAAGAATGTCGAAAATAAGACAATGAAAACTTCTAAAAATATATTAAAATACTTTAATATACTTTTATGATAATTGCCAGACATCAATATCTTCCTCACATACTAAGAAAACTAATGATGTAAAAATATTACATGGATTCACATGACTTATATTTTTAAGTAATTATCTTAGTAAATCAACTGGAAATCGAAAATAAAGAGTAAAATCAATATTATGACTTTTACTCCAGTTATATAATACATAATGAGAACTTACCTGACATCAAGATGTCCGTAGAAATTTCTATTAATATAATTATTAAATTAGTGGGAACATTTACTAAGGATAATTAATTAAATAATACATAAATAGGACAGATTAGTGTTATTCACACGTCCTAATGTCTATTTTAAGGTGGAATAATTCCCATACCCTGTGGAATTAGATGCTACCCGTGCTATAGCACCAAGAACACATGACAGGCTAAACCTCTTTCCCTTCCAGCCTTAGTGTCCGTCCCTTTGAGCACCTACAGCCCTCAGAAGGACAATATTGGGACTCCAAAAGCTATAAATAAAGAGCTCTTTTGAGGATGTTGATGGGAAGAGACCCAGTAATATTCATATCCAGAAGCTGTTCCAAGGTAATCAAGTACTTATAAGAGATAAGGAAGTGATTTATGGCAATTTCTGATCATTAGTATCCCTCCTCAACCTCTTTTTATCAATTAAAACTGCTGGACAGCCTTATAACCCCAGTATACAGGTTTAACCCATCAGTACACGTCTCAAACAGATACCCAAAGGATTTAATAACATACCAGTGAGTCTTATTATCCTTTCTCTGTCGTGGTAGCTTGGCTACAAGGCCCTTCCACTCCACTGTGTATATTATATATATATTATCTTTGGGCAAAATATTATTTAAACTAAAGAGCCCAAAGTAACCAGGACTACGTGTTTTCATACTGAAATCCCTGAAGAGAGGTGTTTAAGATCCCCAATATAATTGTGGCCGCTCTATAAAAATATTTAATAATCAATTTATTCATATTGATTCAAAACAATAAACAATAACCAAACCACTTAACCTTGCAATAAGCTTAATCCACATATTTTAACGGATTTTTGCTGCATTTATTAAATAATATATTTATTATTTACTCTATCACCTCTGGTAGCTAAAGGATAGCAAGGGTATTGGCATCCAGGAGGCTGAAAATTCGGGCTCTGGCTGGGAAATATTCCATTTTAATATATTTAATACCTTGGACCAGACATTTTCACAAAAAAATAAAATCAAAGATAAATTTATCTGACTTTATAACCGTGATTTATTATTAAATTCTTTTTCAGTGGATTTAAAAACCAATACAGAATTAATAATCTATTATTTAAATCTTTTAAAGATAAGAAAAGAAGAATATATTAAAAATTATAAACCCATTGGTTGGAAAGCTTTAACTCAAGCTGAGAAACTTAATATCTCTTCTGCACGCAAACACTTAGATAAACTTCTTGAACAAGAAGATCTTGAAAGGCGTATCAACTTTCAGGCTCTATTAAGGAAACATAAAGCTTGGAAAAAATACAGTATAAATTACTTTTTGAAATATAAAAGTAAGTACACACCTTGCATTACCATATTATTTTTAAAGAAAATTACATTAATATATTTTATTAAACCATTAAAATACACCTTTTTTATCAGTGAACCCTACTGTACCAGAAACCACCGCCACTGAAGTTGATCTATTGGATCAGGAAGTCTGAGAAATCTCTGGACGCCCTGAAAATATTGATTGGGCAGGTGAAGACCTCATTGGAAGCAACCAAGACCCCGTAGGATTACCTACTAAGGATCAATTTACCCCAATAAGGTCTTGGTACCTTTGAACATCAATTTAAGTGAGTTTTGAAATTAAACTTATTTTTAGGTATTTTTTCTGTAAAATAATTATAAAAATATTATGCTGAAAATGAATAGATGTAACACAAGAGCCTCAGGAAGAATTCCCTCCTATGGATCTTTGCCAACAGCTCTCAGTAACCGTGAGACCACCAGTAAGGAAAAACGTGAAGGGACTAGAACCCGTGAATCAAATGTTGATGGACAAGGAGCAGCACCAATCACTTCTGCCCTCTCCCCACCTAGAGCCGAAGAAGGTAGCAGAATCAAGCCACCCTCCTTTACAAAAAGATTCCCTGCAGCTACCCCAGCAGAATCTGGCCAAGGAAGCCAGGATCAAAGACTTAGTCAAAGAGCAAAAGGAATATTGGGAAGAATTCAAAGAAGCCCAAGCCAAGGAGGACATGGTATCTATGAAAAAGATAATCTCCCAGGCAAAAGCCACCCAGATAGCTCTTCAGAAAATGATTCCAAGGAAAGAGCTAGAATACTACGTAGAAAAGTGGAATACTTGGGATCAATTAGCCCAACTGAAAGGCAAAGGATCAGGAAAGAAAATATCCTCTTCCCATCCAAAGGCAAAGGGAAAGAACAACTGGGACCAGATAATATCCCTAGCTCAAAAGTGGAAAAAGTTTTACAACAATTAGCCTCTAATTCTGAGCCCAAAAAAACCTCTGATGTAATTACTTCCTTTTCTAATGATATGCGTCATAATTTCGAAATTTTTTGTGAAAATTTGGATGGGTTTTAAACCCAAATGGATAAATTAACCTCAGTAGTAGCCAAATTGATTAATGACCAAACAAAGACGGTAGGAATGGAAGAAATCAAATGACGCACAGAACAGTTATTGGAGACAATTAACCAAGGATCAAACAGACTCAAACAATTGAGAATATGTTATCAGGAGTCAAAGAATATTTTATTATGTCTTTCCACCCCTTAAGAATAATTGGCAACCACCACTAACAGTTCTATTCTACCCCTTAGTGAAAAATTGGATGTGCTCAATAACAAAGTTGACCTGCAACTTAATCTGATCAAAAATGATCTTAGAGACTTAAAAGTCTGTCTGACCAACCCCTTGGGGAGTACTACAGAGGAACCAAAGCCTCCCAGACAAACCACTACTCCTTATGCACCACCCTTATTAGGAATGCATAGGAGTGACACCTTTAGGCCTAGTCCTACTCCTGAGATGGAGCAAGCTCTCAAACTGTTACCCCCTATATCTGAATGGCCGCAGTTCTCTGGAGAAGGAGAATACAATCATATAAATTTATTTAAATTTATTTACTGCACCATTAACTCTTATGAACTACCAGAAGCTATAGCTGTAGTCAGGCTACCCAGACTATTTGAAGGAGTAGCATTGGACTGGTTTATCAGTAAGAGAGAAGAATTAGGATCCTTACCATGGAATTCTTGGAAAATTCTGATCAAAGAACAATTTAGTTCTAGAATGTGGAAAAGGAAAATGATGAAAAATTTTGAAAATTCCTCATTTGACCCCTTCAAGGAAAAACCTCACAAATGGTGCTTGGAACAGAAGAAAATATTGTATTGCTTCTATCCAGATGCTGATAAAGAGGAAGTAAATGAAAGACTCCTCAACCTGTGTCCTGGCAATCTTAACCATAGTGTAAGATGTAGGATGAGCATGGATGCGGACTTGCCCACTCTAATGAATGTGTTAGAAGAAGTAATAGACATGAATGGGTTGGACAAGAAAGCCCCTTCCAGACCCAAAGAGAACTATACCATCAACAAAACCAGAGAAAAACCTCCTCTGATAAATGCCTCTGACAATAAGAAACCTAATGAGAATAGGAAGAAAGAGAGGATTCCTGAAACTTGTTGGAATTTTAACAAGACTGGGCATATGAGACAAGACTGCCCATTACCAAAAAGGAAGATAGCAGTCTTGGAAGGAGAACAGGAGGTTGAAGAGAATCAGAACTATGAATACATAGCTGATACTGAAGGATCTCTTTCTGAATGTGAATTGATCTTGACCAACCCTGTTAATGTTATAGAAGGAGATATAGGTACTTCTGCCGAGATCAATAACATCCATGGGGATTCTAGCCTTCCCCAACAATGGGATCTTACTATAATTCCTAGACATATTGTGGATTTCAAACCATTAACAGTTAAACCTATGAGTGGGAAAAGTTATACCACTGGTCAAACGTGTTTTGCAACTGGGTTGTATAAAAACAGCCCTACAAGGTTATTACTGGATAGTGGAGCCTTTTGCTCATGTTTCTGTGCTGAGCTATTAAACAAATGGGAACCCAATTGGAAAGAACACCTTTTTCCCATCCCAAAAGCCAGGATAAGCTCTTGCAAATCTACCATGAATGCTATTGGAGTATGGAATGCTCCTATAATACTACCTCACACTAAAGGATCTTTGAGAATGCAAGTGGAATTTGTAGTATTGCTCAACAGACTATGTGACTACCTGATACTGGGTAATGATGCCTTATTTCTATATTTTATAGACATGTTTGAGAGTAAAGGAAGATACTTCACAGTAGGAGGTAATTGGGATGAGAAGTTTAAGATATGCACCATTCAGTCTAACTTCCCCTCCTCTACTTATCAGAAGCATGTAGAAGACTTTGACCAAGAATTTTTCTCTCAAGCAGCCCTGAATATGAAACTTTCTGAGGAACAGAAGAAAGATATATTAAAAGTCTGCTTTGAGAACCAGAATGCTTTTTGTACTCAAGATTATCCTATTGGTGATATTAGAGGACATGATATGGTATTGACATTGACCATTAATCCTCCCTATCCTCCTAACTTAAGAAGGCCAACCTATCCCTCAAGTCCTAAGTGTAGAAAAGCTCTTGAGGAAAATATCCAAGAACTGATAGACTTACAAGTATTAAGGAAAGTAGGGCAAAATGAGCAGGTAGAGGTGACCACACCTGTAATCATAGCTTGGCATAATGACAAGTCAAGAATGGTAGGAGACTTCAGAATGCTCAACAATTACACTCAAGCAGATTATTATCCTATACCCCGGATTGATCATGCTCTGCATAACTTGTCCAAGGCTAAGTACATCACTACTATGGATATGCTTAAAGGCTTCCACCAGATACCAATAAGCCCTGAAATCAGGAAGTTTATGAGAATAATCTGTCATTCGGGAATATATGAATATCTTAGGATGCCTTTTGGTATAAAGAATGCTCCATCACACTTCCAGAGAACAATGGATACAGTTCTAGGTACTTACATCAGACAAGGATGGATGATGGTATACATAGATGATGTTATCATATACTCTGATGACTGGGATACTCATATTAAACAAGTAAGATTAGTACTCCAGACAATCTCCAGAGCAGGAATAAAGGTTTCCATGAAGAAATGCAACTTTGGCTACGTAGAATTGAAAGCCTTAGGACATATAGTCTCTGGCCTAACTCTAGCTGCTGATCAAAATAAGATAGCTGCTGTCATGAATAGACCTATGCCTCAAAACAAGACAGAGTTACTGTCTTTCATCAGTTTCTGCACTTATTACAGAAAATAAATCCAAAAGTTTTCTATGCTAACTAAAAGTCTGTATGAAGTATGAAACAAAAACACACTATTTGAAATGACCCATGAGATACTAAAGAACTATGAGGAATTAAAAATAGCTATGACCTCTACTCCTGTACTTATCCAACCAGATTACTCTAAGCCCTTCAAAATATACATTGACGCTTGCATGGAAGGGCTAGGAGCTGCTTTACATCAGGAAAGGATAGAAGAAGACAGACCAGTAGAAAAACCCATGCTCTTCATACCTAGACAGATCAAAGATACAGAGGAGAGTTATGGGGCTAGTCAGTTGGAATGTTTGGCACTAGTATGGGCTTTAGAGAAGATACACTATTACTTAGAAGGCACCACTTTTCAAGTAATCACGGACTGCAATGCTTTAAGAACTCTTTTGAACATGAAAATCCCCAGAAGACATATGCTCAGGTGGCAAATTGCTATACAACAATATAGAGGATAGATGACTATAGTGCATAAAGCTGGAGCTAAACATCCGAATGCTGATAGTCTAAGTAGGAAGCTTTGCCTAATGACTCTAACTATCCAGCATATGACCCTGAAGATCAAAATATCTTTCCTATCTTGAACATCAACCTTTTTGCATTGAGTGCTCCAATAATTGGGATCCACTTATGTGAATTAGACACTGCTTTCTTCAACCTAGTAAGAGATAGCTACTCTCCTGAAATCAAGCTGCTGATTACTATTATGGAATGTGAATCCCCAGAAGCAGCTTTGATAAATAGCCTGCCTTCTTCACTACTTAAACCCTATAAAGCAGGATGGTTTACCTTTTGGGATGGTCTCCTTTACTATAGACACCAACATTCCAGCGTATTAGTACTAAGCAACAAAGAGCATATACAACATCTACTCCAGGAATGCCATGAGAACTGTTAATCAGGACATTTATCCACAGAAAGAATCTTAGAGAAAGTGAAACCAACTGCCTGGTGGATAGAATGGAAAGAAGTCACTACAGAATATGTTACTAGCTGTGAAACCTGCCAGAAATCTAATAAAACTACTGGAAAAAGGTTTGGACTCTTACAGAAGACATCTGAACCTACAACCAGGTGGGAAATTATCAATATGGATTTTGTCACCAGCCTCCCCCCTGGAGGTACTCATTCTTATAACTCTGTCCTAGTTATAGTTGACAGATATTCCAAAAAGGCAAAATTCTTGCCTAACCACAAGGAAGATAGTGCTATGGATGTAGCCTTACTATTCTGGAATAGGATTATAGCTGATGTGGGTATACCCAAGATTATAATCAGTGACAGAGACCCCAAATTCACATCTGAATTTTGGAGGAATCTACATGATATACTGGGTACTACTCTAGCATTTTCTACAGCATACCATCCCCAAACTGATGGATTAGCTGAAAGGATGATACAGACCCTAGAAGATATGCTAAGGAGGTTCTTTAGCTTTGGTCTAGAATACAAAAACTCAGATTTTTATTGCCATGATTGGGTAAGCCTACTCCCAGCCTTAGAAATGGCTTACAACAGCAGTAAAAATTCTACTACCAAAGAAGCTCCTTACATACTAGAAAGAGGATGGATTCCAAAACTCCCTAGGAATAACGTGAACTATAAATTAGCCACTATTCATCCAACATCTCTTGAATTGAAGAAGATGATAGATGTGGCAAATAATCATGCCCATAAATGTGTGGAAGAAGCTGTTGAATACAACAAACAAAGATGGGACAAATCCCATAAAGAACCTGACTTTAAGATAGGAGACCAGATCTTGATATCTACAAATAATTTCAACAACCGGGCAGGCAACAGAAAACTGAAACCAGCCTTTGTTGGACCATTTGTTATCAAGAAGATGCATGGCAAAAATGCTGTGGAAGTAATCTTGAGTGAAGAATTATCAAGAAAACATCCAGTATTTCCTGTTAGCCTAGTCAAACACTTTAAACCAAGAGAAGGAAGCAACCCTCCTCAAGCAATAATACCAATAGAACCTGACCCTGTAAAATAAAAAGGGAAAGTCAGCAGGATATTGAGAGATAAGAAATAGAGGGTACAAGGAAAAGATATTAGACTATACTTAGTAAGATACAAAGGAGAATCTGCAGACAAAGATGAATGGTTACCAGAAAATAATATACCTGATGAATCAAGACATCTCAGAAACTACAGAGCCAGCAAAAGGAACTGAAGCACATATGCAGTTAATTTTTTCTCCCAACTTCCTCCAGATTTTTTTTCAGATATGGCCATATCTTGGAGTGGGGGAATGTCAGCTTGCTACTATTGCAGAGAAAGCTGCAAAAGTAACAAAAATAACATTGAAAATAATAATAATACAATTAACCTAAGAAGGAGTAGGAAAACCATGAATATTATTACAGAAATGGATTCTCCACCCAAAATTAGGTAGGGTCACTCACTGACCTCACCCTTGAAATCCAACTCCTTATATTTTTAAATAATTAAGGAAAGAAAAACCCAAATACTACGGCTCAATTATTGAGCTTTTTGTCCAATTCAATATTTCAAACACATTGTCACGTACAGGTTTCACACCCAAAATTCAGTCAGAATTGAGGTGTTGTGTATATTTTAGGAGTTACGGGCGGAAATGTGTTTTGTCACAATTCCTGCACGCAGCCGCGGCAGCCAATGCACCCGCGCGCGGTTGAGATACAGCCTTGTTACTCCGTGGAGGTTGTGTACGCAGCCCCGGGCCTCTGACAAGTACGCAGCCGCGGGACTACGGGTTGACAGAGTGACAGGCAGCCTGAGAGGCTCAGGTACCGCGTAAACAGGCTACAACATACACGGGAACTTTCTCCATATGTAATCAATGTTCCCGTGGATAGTAGACTGTCTAGAAGTCCATAATATTATATAAAAATACATAAATAATCCTTACACTTATTTTTTATTTAATATAATGCAAACTACCAAGAATGTCGAAAATAAGACAATGACAACTTCTAAAAATATATTAAAATACTTAAATATACTTTTATGAGAATTGCCAGACATCAATATCTTCTTCACATACTAAGAAAACTAATGATGTAAAAATATTACATGAATTCACATGACCTATATTTTTAAGTAATTATCTTAGTAAATCAACTGGAACTCGAAAATAAAGAGTAAAATCAATATTATGACTTTTACTCCAGTTATATAATAAATAATGAGAACTTACCTGACATCAAGATTTCCTTAGAAATGTCTATTAATATAATTATTAAATTAATGGGAAAATTTACTAAGGATAATTAATTAAATAATTCATAAATAGGACAGATTAGTGTTATTCACAAATCCTAATGTCTATTATAAGGTGGAATAATTCCCATACCCTGTGGAATTAGATTCTACCCGTGCTATAGCACCAAGAACACATGACAGGCTACACCTCGTTACCCTGCTAGCCTTAGTGCCCGTCCCTTTGAGCACCTACAACCCTCAGAAGGACAATATTGGGACTACAAAAGCTATAAATAAAGAGCTCTTTTGAGGATGTTGATGGGCAGAGACCCAATAATATTCATATCCAGACGCTGTGCCAAGGTAATCAAGTACTTATAAGAGATAAGGAAGTGATTTTTGGCAATTTCTGATCAGTAGTATCCCTCCTCAACCTCTTTTTATCAATTAAAACTGCTGAACAACCTTATAACCCCAGTATACAGGTTTAACCCATCAGTACATGTCTCAAACAGATACCCAAAGGATTTAATAACATACCAGTGGGTCTTATTATCCTTTCTCTGTCGTGGTAGCTTGGCTACAAGATCCCCAATATAATTGTGGCCCCTCTATAAAAATATTTAATAATCAATTTTGTCATATTGATTCAAAACAATAAACAATAACCAAACCACTTAACCTTGCAATAAGCTTAATCCACATATTTTAAAGGATTTTTGCTGAATTTATTAAATAATATATTTATTATTTACTCTATCACCTCTGGTAGCTAGAGGATATCAAGGTTTTTGGCATCCAGGAGGCTGACACTGGGTGGCAAAAATTTTGACCTGTCCGGCTATTTGGACTCTGACTGGGCTGAAGATCACAATGATTGCCGGTAAACATCCGGCTACACCTTCTGCATTGGATCTGGAGCTATCTCCTGGAAATCCAAAAAACAACCAACTTTCTCGCTTTCCAGCACCAAAGAGGAATACAAAGCCATGTCCAATGCGTGCAAGGAAGGGCTATGGCTAAGGAACCTCATATGTGAGCTGCCTCTTTGTGACAATTCTCCTGTCAAACTCTTTGTTGACAACAAGGGTGCTAAAGCTCTTTCAAAAAACCCAGAGAATCATTCCCGCACCAAACACATTGACTCTTGGCACCATTTCATTCGCAAGTGTGTTCAACGTGGAATATTCACAGTTCAACCCATCTCCACAAGCAATATTCTTGCTGACATGCTCACCAAACCGCTGTCCCAGGTTCTCCTACATTCTCATCAACTACGCTTTGGTCTTCTGTATTCTGCTCAGAAAGGGGGGGTATTGGAGTAATCATCCCCAAGACTCTTTCCTCCATATTTCTTTCATCTTCTCATTTCCTGTCTCTGTCAATTCTATCTATTTTTTCAATCATCTCTATCATATCCGCCTACACTCAATGTATCGTTCTCACCTCCAGAAGCATGGTTGTCATTTTAAATATTCATTTTCATTTTCACCTCCACACACATGTCACCTGTTCCTGTGATACCTGATCAGGATAAAACACCTGAGGACAGATTTTGAGTCAGAGAGAAGATTTACTTTCTCATCCTTCTCTCTGGCTTTTGAATCAAATCTTCCTCAGATAAGCATCCTCTTTGTTTTCTTTTACTCATCATCATTTCTCATTTGCACATTGTACTTTCTGTTTCATTTCTTCATCTATTTATTTTAATTTCTGAAATCAATTCCATCCTTCTCTCTGAATTTTGAATCCAATATTCCTCAGTCTCAACACTAAGTATCTGTGAAATAAATCACAGAAGTATAAGCCTAGCACAGTAACCGCATTATATCATACTAATGAAGAAAAGCAAAGAAAGTATGATATGTATAAATAAAACAATTAAAATGCTTATGTATTTAGTTCTGAAATGTCCTATACAGATATGAATAGCAAGGACTATCAGAGCAAGTAAACATTTAATTTTCATTTCACTCCATGGTAAAACAAAGAAACCAAGGAGGAAAGCATATTTCAATTCTTTTCCTCTTAGCTTGTACATAGTCATACCGGTGAGGGAGATTTTGTCTATAAAAGACCCCCTCTACCCATTTGTATTTCCCTTGATTGATTCATTCATTCATTCACATCCATCCTTTCAAATCTATTGAATAAACCATTATAAATAAATCTTATTAATTTTATCTACCAACTATCATTGCTATCACCAATAGAGGAGAGACGGGGCTGAGGGTATTTGAAGACCCCCCAGCCCACTTCCATCGACAAAGCCCTGGGGGTATCAACCCCCAGGGCCCCTGGTAGGGGGAATCAACCGCCCCCTCCAGGAATCTGAGAGAAAGAGGGGGGGGACAGCATGTCAGCTGATCACCCCCCCCCCATGTGAGTCTGAGACCAGACCCAGGTGTGTCCTGGGTCCCACCTGGCCATTTGTATGGCCAGGGGCTGGTTGCATGAGGCAACCAGCCAGTTTGTGAGGAAATAGGACCGGTTTTAATAGACAAATGGCCCAGGGATTGAACAGAACAGGGGCTGGTTCAGCCCCATTGAGGTGGAAACACCAGAAACAACCAAAATAGGCTGGTTGTAAGGATAAAGGGACTGATGCCATGTGGGCTGATGTAGCCTAAACCAAGTAACAAGGCCTTTAGAGCCTTTAGAGCTTTTTTGTTTGGCTTGTTTTATCATGGGCTCAAAAGAGGCCAGTCTTTTGTACTTAAGGAGCTCTTCTCCCTGCTGTTTTCCATTGATACATACATTCATCCAATCAAATTCATCAACAATATCATCCAATGTGTTGCCCCATTGTGAGAGCCCATCAAGCAATTATTGACACAAGCTTTCCAGAATTTTTTTTGCTTTAATTACTGCTCATTTGCCTAAGCTAATTGCTGGCCATAATTATAACACTTAGTTCTGCAAGCGTTACCTTCTGCTTAAGGTTATATATCTTTTGGTCATCAAAATAATCCCCTCTATCAATCTTGCTCAATTTACCCTTAATCTGCAACTTGTTGATCCCGTCATTCATGCTTTCTATCAGATTTTCTAAGGCCACCCCCAAGATTCTCCTCAGTTGAGGATGCACAGAGGGATGTTCAGATGGTTGATGGTTATGTTGGGTTTCTTTGTAGGAGAGTTGCCACAAGGGTTCTGCCTTTATGCAACTAGCTCAGATTAAAAAATTGCACTCCACCTTCCTTGTGTGATTTTGTCTAGACCATTTGGTAAAAAGTTGTCCCAAATAGGAACCATGGCAATCACAGGCCAAATACACATATTTATCTTTCTTCAAGTTTAAAACTGTCAGAGTGTAACCATGCTTCATAGACCATGTTTTAATATAGTTTTGGGCCTCTTTTCTAGTAGGAAAATATCTCACAGGATGTGGGTCAAGTGGATCTGGCACCAATTCAATGGTTATGTTTTTTAGTTTCATAGTTACAGGCACCCCATAAGTTAGTTTGAATCAAATTTAATCCTGCAAAGACCTCTGTAAAATAAAATGATACTCACAACCACATGTTGCATACCACTGTGAAACATTTTGTTCCTCAATTGTCACCCTTGATGAGGATGCAACTGGGGCTTCCAATGTTTCATTAGCCAAATCCTTTTTTAATTTTTCCAAAGCTTTGTGGATGGAACTATCAATGTAGACCTTCCACGCAGCCATGTCAGAAGAAGGAGGGCTTGCCACTGTTCCCATTCAAAAAAAATTCAATGGTATACTTCAGTATTCAATCCAACTTTCAATTGAACAAACAAAGGTTTCTCACTTTTGAGTTGAGAAAGAATTGTTTTCAGGTTTTTATATGATTTAAATTTTCACTTTAATTTCACTTTAGTTTCACTTGAAAGTCACTTTGAATTCACTAGTTGTGGAACAACAGTCCCACAAGGTTTGCATTGAGGAAACCCAAGTGTGGTCCAGGGGGTGCCCAAAATTCTGGAACAACTTGCGGGGGGTTGTGCATCCCCAAAAACGGTGGGTTTGAGCCGTGTTACCCCATAAACGGCTCCAAATCTCCGTGTACCCCCTTACACGCCTACAAATCTCCGCGTACCCCTGTGCACAGCTCCAAATTGCCATGTACCCCCATAAACGGCTCCAAATTTCCGTGTACCCCCATACACGGCTTCAAATTGCCTTGTACCCCTGTATACGGCTCAAAATTGCGGTGTACCCCTGTACATGGCTCCAAATTGCAGTGTACCCCCGTACATGGCTCCAAATTGCCGAGTTTGGGGGGCAAACGGCTCCTATACGACCCCCAAGGGGATTCACATGTTTTTAACGGCCCTTTGTAGTTATCTATGGGGCCCCACGGCTCATTTGAGCCATGTAGGGCCCTACATGACCCCCACACAAATAAGAAAAAGAAAAAGAAAAAGAAAAGAAAAAGGAAGAAAAATAAAAATAAAAATAAATACACAAAAAAAAGAAAAAGAAAAGAGAAAGAAAAAGAAAAAGAAAAAGAAAAAGAAAAAGAAAAAGAAAAAGAAAAAGAAAAAGAAAAAGAAAAAGAAAAAGAAAAAGAAAAAGAAAAAGAAAAAGAAAAAGAAAAAGAAAAAGATAAAGAAAAATAAAAACAAAAACAAAAACAAAAAGAAAAAGAAAAAGAAAAAGAAAAAGAAAAAGAAAAAGAAAAAGAAAAAGAAAAAGAAAAAGAAAAAGAAAAAGAAAAAGAAAAAGAAAAAGAAAAAGAAAAAGAAAAAGAAAAAGAAAAAGAAAAAGAAAAAGAAAAAGAAAAAGAAAAAGAAAAAGAAAAAGAAAAAGAAAAAGAAAAAGAAAAAGAAAAAGAAAAAGAAAAAGAAAAAGAAAAAGAAAAAGAAAAAGAAAAAGAAAAAGAAAAAGAAAAAGAAAAAGAAAAAGAAAAAGAAAAAGAAAAAGAAAAAGAAAAAGAAAAAGAAAAAGAAAAAGAAAAAGAAAAAGAAAAAGAAAAAGAAAAAGAAAAAGAAAAAGAAAAAGAAAAAGAAAAAGAAAAAGAAAAAGAAAAAGAAAAAGAAAAAGAAAAAGAAAAAGAAAAAGAAAAAGAAAAAGAAAAAGAAAAAGAAAAAGAAAAAGAAAAAGAAAAAGAAAAAGAAAAAGAAAAAGAAAAAGAAAAAGAAAAAGAAAAAGAAAAAGAAAAAGAATAAGAATAAGAATAAGAATAAGAATAAGACAAAGAAATAAAAAATAATGATAAAAAATGAAAATAAAAAATAAAAAATAAAAAATAAAATGAAAAGAAAATGAAAAAATGAAAAAAAATGAAAAAAAAATTATAAAATTATACCCATGTATATACCTATTAGGTGCATCTCAGTAAAGGGGTGATAAATTAACATTTAAACAGGATATCTTTAAGTTTCCTACCAAAATTCAAAAATTTAAAAAATTAAAAAAAATTAAAAATCAAAAATAAATCAAAAATTTGAAACTAATTTCCTGAATTATTTTTCTCCTCACCCTTAATTCTAAACACTTCAGTATTTTATGTCCCCCTGACAATTTCACACATGGGCATTTCCTAGGTTTTTTTGAGTAAATATACTGGTTTTGTGAATTTGACCAAGTTGGAGAGGGAACACCATGTTCCTTCCCTACTATTTAGGATTGCACAACAGTGGACTGAGTATCTTCATATTGACTGTTTGATTATGCTTCATAAACACAGTTAGTAGTGAAGAAAAGGTAGTGTATAAGGAGCAACATCAAAATTCTAGAAAATATTTCCCTCTCACCAAAATAAATCTTAAAAATACAAAAAAAACTTTCATTATTGTTAAATGAAAATTAGAATGAAAATAAAAAAGAAAAAAGATAGGATTCAAAGAAATTTCAAGAACCACAACCAAAACCAAAGCAAAATAATTTATAAATAAATTGATAAAAAAAGCATAAAATAACAGGAGTTAATTTTTAAGAACCCCTGGCCATTTTAAAAAAATTATTTAGGTACTTAGACTGCTTGAATATTATTTTTTTTGATATATCTAAGAAAAAAATAGAAAAATTTATAAAAAAATTTTCATTACCAATCTATTTTTATCATAGAGGCCTTTAAGGATTTTCACTGAAGCACTAATTATATTTAACATAAAATAATTTCATTTTTATTAAAAAGTATCAAGAAATAGATTTCAAAATGTAGACCACCACATTTACCACCCCTTTCATTTCCTCTTATCTTCACAGTGACAAATATTTGATAGTGTGAAATTATTGATTGAAATGAAAAATGATTTTTCTGTTTCAATATTTTAATGATATCCTAAATACTTGAAAAAAAATAAACTTTGATGGCTTATTTTTAAAAAAACCTATTTAAAAGGACGTGATTTTCAGTCCTTTTATGCTGGATCCAATTTTAAGAAGCCTATAAAGCATCAAAAAAATACATTGGCTCACCATCAACTTCATAAATTATTAGAAAATGAAGAACCCAAAGTCATTGTGACTGAAAAAGAACAAGCCATTATTAATTAAATTTAGGAGGTATTTCGCAACTCTCATCATTTACTCTGTGTCTGGAATATCTTCAAAAAATTCAAACACATTGTAGAAAAAACTTTCAATCTGAAGAAGAATGTAAAATATTCAAAAAACACTGGAATATGCTTGTCAAATACAAATCTGAAAATTCTTATCAAGACAATTTTCCCAAACTGACTGTAGTCTGGAATACCCCTACTTCTGACTACCTTCTTGACAACCAGCTTCCTCAAAAAAGAATATTTTTTCATATGCTGCAAACAAGCACCTGCATTTTGGAAATACGAGCACATCTAGGATAGAAGCCCTTCACTCTTACGTCAAATGATTTATCACAACTTCTTCTGGTTCCTTTTCTTATTTAGTTCACCACATATATCACTGAGTTTCAATTGAACTCCATGAAACTGCCATTGAAAATTCTCAGAAATATTTCAAGAAATTGATTGGTCTCCCATATTGTGCTGAAAATATCTCAGGAAAAACAAGCCGCTATTCTCTCCAGATTGTGCATTCCTTTCAAATTCTAGCAGAAAAATGAACCACCCATTCTGGTTGTTATTATTTTTCTTTCATGGGAATTCCCTGTGTACACCAAGTGAAGAAGGTCAATCTCAAGAAGCCAAAATTTTTGCTTCATGATTTTCATTCCCAGTGGCATTTAAAACCTTCTATTGCAGTATGTTTTCTTTTCTTGGAGAAAAAATAATTCTTCCATAGGGTTCTGATTTTTCTTGATTTATTTTGGAATTATAAATAGCTTGCTGAGAAGAGGCCATGCCAACCTTCTCAATCATCTCATGAATCACCTTCCCAATCAACCAACATTCACTGATTTTGAAATGAAATCTTTGAAGAATTCCTTAAATTGCGCCCCGGATAGAAAAATCTTTACATTGGAGAAATGATGAAGCTGTTAATAGGGAATTATCAACTGACTCCCATTCAAGAAACCCTATCAAAGGAAGAAAGGAAAATATGTGGAAGCCCCAATGGAGCCCCCAATAAAAGCAAAATATTTTCTCAGAATTCATCTAAGAGGGACCTATCTTGTTTAGAATATGTTAAAGTACCTAATAGAAGAGGAAGACCAAGGAAGCAACAAGTGGTAAATTTAATGGTTAATTTTTTATTTTTGTGCTTTTTTTATCCGTCTGTGAACAGGATGAGTTTATAAAAGAAGAGTAATCCAATGGAGAAGAACTCAAACATCTTGAAGAATTGGATATAATCAGGACATTTATTAATTTTTTTTTTGGTTGGGGGGATCAAGATTTTTTTTCTAGTTTCCTTTGATTTTCATATTTTAATTTGTCACCCAGAGGTCCGGAAACATTATCAATAAGAGGGCTTTTTCACATAATTTGATTCCTGGGACTTTGAAGAGGATCAAGAGAAGAAAAAAACAAGATGAAGATGAAGATGCTTATAGGTCTCCAGGTAATCCAATCTCTTCTCCCACAGCTACAGCATCTGAAACTGAAAAGCTGAAAAAATAACTGAATTAATCTTGCTTTTTGATTCATTTTTTAACCCCTTGTTTTTTGGATGAATGTCAAAAAAATTTCTTTTTCATCTTCGGATAATTTTGAAGTGGTAGCTTTTGATAAAGTCAGTATGAATTATATTTTTTTCATTTCATCTTATATAGGGCATATCCGAGTTAAGAAAACCTGCCATCTTTCAATGGCGGGTTTCAACCCAAATTGGCCATTTCAAAACCGCCATTAAAAATCAAAAAAACCCCACTTATTTCAGATCAGACGTGTCAGAGTTACCTTGAAATAAATGGGGTTTTTCAAATAAAGTATATAAAGGCTTTCACCAGTTCAACTTTTTCATTCCAAATCATCACCCCTGGTTTCAACCTCTGGCCTCATTTCTGGCCTCATTGGAAAAATTCTACCTCCAACCTCATCCAAAAATTTTTATTTTCATTGCTCTCATCACTTCATCACTCTCATCCCCTCATCACTTCATCACTCTGATCTTTCTTCATCACTCTCATCACTTTATTGCTTTCATGAAATCCATCCTCTCATTGCTTTATTGCTTCATCCCCACTTTCATCACATCCCTTTATTACTTCATGGCTTCATCACTTTATCACTTCATCCCCCACTCCTCCTTTCATCACATCCCTTAATCACTTCATTGCTTCATCCCTCATCCCCACTTTCATCACATCCCTTCATCACTTGATTGCTTCATCCCTCATCCCCGCTTTCATCAAATCCCTTCATCACTTTATTGCTTCATCCCTCATCCCGGCTTTCATCACATCCCTTCATCACTTCATTTCTTAATCACTTCATCACTTCATCCCTTCATCCCTCTTACTATTTTTAAATGACCCCTTCACAATCCTCCCCCCAAAATTCCACTAAACAAACCAATGGACAAAAGCAAACATCCGCGAGGAACTTCACATCCAAAAATCCTCCCCCATCAGCTTCCAAAGGGTCAAGTCAGCTCAAGAGAGCTGATCACATCATCCAGGTAAAGTTGCCCAAAATTACCTCCAACTACAATGCTTGCTTTGGATCCAACAATGAAACACGCATTGGCCAACCTCCATCCTCCAAGGTCAATGGTTATCTCCTGATGGCCAATGAACTCAAGAAGAAAAAGGTAGGCTGGATCTATCATCCAAACAGATGAGGGAGAGATTCAATAATTCTCAAAGAAAGTACAAAAAGGCCCACTCCATGTCAATCTCCACTGGCTTTTGTATCACCAACTCCAAGGGATCAACTCAGTGATTGATAATTTGGACTCCATTTGTCCTTTTTATATTCAAATGGATGAAATATTTGGAAAGAAGGCCAACATCACCCCTCTTTCTGCTTTTGATGCCCAAAAATTTGATTTAGTTGATGCCAAGGACTTGGCTGTGGATGCTCAGCCTAGAAATGAGGACCCTGATGAGACCTTTGCCTTTGAGTGGCCCCCATCCAATGCCAAGGATGATATTCCAACAAAGTCATCTCCAATTGCCTATACTTCAGCATTGATTGATGATTCAAACAGGACCTTGGACCCCTCACCTCCTTCTTTTGATTTCTCTCTTCCTGGGGTGGAAAAACTCAAGAACTTGGCCAATGAGGAGGATGTTATTCCTGTTAAAATCTTATTCTCACACTCACACACGTAGTATGATCTCTTGCCTCATCTTAGATAATAAACTTTGATGTTCGTCAAGCCAATCATGTTCTTTAATTCTTCAGTCAAATGCATCTCACAGGTGCGTGTTCTAGTTGTTCTCTTCCTATCACTTGTTCATTTGTTTACTCCGGATCCTTTCCTGTTCTTCCCTTTACTTGTTGTACCTTTCACCAACACCGTACGACTTGCTCCATTCCCAAGTACCTCGGTGCAAATACTCCAATCTGCAACTCGTGCAAACATTCAACCACTCAATCCAAGGACCTTCAGCTCAAGCTGATCAATTAACTCAACCAATCTTGAAAATCCTCATCCTGGATCAAAACGCTCTCCTCAATCAACACCTCAACCACTACCTCAATCAATACCTCAAATCAACACTTCAATCAAGAACTCAAGTCATACTGCAATCACAACTCAAGTCCACAACGGATTAGTCGATGATCTGTGGTAGCCAGAGTAAGATTTGACTCTCCAACTCATCAATCAACAAATACTCATCTGACTTCCATACAGATCACTCAAGGGACATCTCAACAACGCTCGACATTTCTCACAGGGTTTCAATCCATCCTATCTGACCAATCTCCTACAATCTTTTGACTCTTATTGCTACGTCTTATCAGTGTCAGAATTGACCTCCGTTGGTTAACACTTGTTTTTATACTTCCATCTTTTGTTCCTTGTTCAACTCAATACTCACTTTTTTCATTCATTTATGCAATTCATTCCAGTCTGGTCTTGGTGTCCAACTCAAAATTTCTCACGGTTAAAAGCCTTCCCGCTTGTATGGATTGACCGGGGCCGTCAACAACGCCAGGACCAGGGGGGGACTCCTCCATGAACTACAAATCACTCGCCATCAAGTTGTTAATCAATTCTATTCCACTACTCACAGCAGAAAATTATAGCATGTGGAGGAAAAAGTTCAAAAAATTATTCAAACTGCAAGGAATATACAACACAATGGATGATCCTGACGTGTCAATACGTCTTGGTGATGAAATCAACCAGGAGCTCGAGGCACATATACTGGCCAAACTCAATTCCAATACCTACAACAACGTCATTGACAATTACAATGAAGACAATGCCAAGCTGATCTGGATCTCAACCCAGAACCATTTTGCCTCTTCTCAGTCAGCAAATCAAGCAAGGGTATTCAATGGATTCTTAAATCTCACCATGGAATCAAGCATTGACACTTTTGTTACATTGATAAAAATCTACCTTAAGAAGATGTCCAAAGTAGGCATAGAGCTACCCTCAGACATAATCGCCTATGTCAGCCTGCTACTTAGCACAGAGCAACCTGACAAAGCAACAACAATATTAACAAAAATAAAAGAGAACAAAAAATAAATAAGTAAAATTATTATAAAATAAAGGAGTAGGAAATCCATAAATATTATTGCAGAAATGGATTTCCCACCCAAAATAGGGTAGGGTCACTCACTGACCCCACCCTTGAATTCTTACTCCTTATATTTTTTAATTAATTTAATAGAAAAGGGTAAAATGACCACGGCACCAGTATGGCACCTTTTGGCCACTTTAATATTTCACATGATATGTCATGTATAGGTTTCACACCTAAATTTCAGTCAAAATCCAGGTTTTGTGTGTAGTTTAGGAGTTACACGGGGAATTGTTTTTTGTCACAATTCCCGCACGCAGCCCCGCGTCCCTACAGCGCTGGACTCCCGCGTACCCAAACTCCCGCACGCAGCCCCGCGTCCCTACAGCGCTGAACTCCCGCGCAACTGAACTCCCACGCAGTTGATCCCTCCCGCGTGCAAGTAATCCCGTGACCTAGTCACGCGCGCAGCGGATCAGTCCCCCGCGCGCATCTGAGCAGCAGATCAGTCCCCGCGCACATCTGAATGGACTGATCCCTGCGCCTAGCCTGCAGTGATCAGTCTGACAGCCAGGTACCGCTCAGAGGAGCTACAATATAGTAGGATCTACACTACATATGTAAAGCTACCACACAAGCATAGATTGTAGTTTAAAAACCTTAAAAGTCAATTAAAATTAGTTATTAACTAATTTTTAGTATTTTTTATTAATTAAATAAAGATCCAGACTCACTACATCATGAGCTGATCAGAACCTTCAAAGACCACAAAACTACACAAGGAGTGGTAGTAAAAATTATTAAAAATTACATACAGGATCAGCAGAGGATGGAAAATCAATAAACATCCACTTCTGCTCACTTTGGACCAGTACTTACAGTACAAATCGAGGATCAGTGCAGGATCAGCAAAATGACTAATCTATTGATTAACAGATCCTGCAGCTAAAAAGGAGATGTTCCTTGACAGATCTAAGGCCAGAAGGCTAAAAGCACCTTGAGGACGTTCCTATCTTGCCCTGACTGCCCCCCTAGCCTCAGCCCATGGCTAATACCCCTTCTAGAGGCCCTCAAGCACCCAAGAAGGAATATTTAAAAAGGCTCTTTTTTCCCTTTTGCTCCAAATCATCCATCAGTTATCAGTAATCAGTTATCAGAAATATTATTATTATCAATCAGAAATTTTGTCATTGTTAGTCAAGTTCTTATCAAGAAGAAAGCAAGTGATTTATGATCTAGTCTGAAGTATTATTATTATTATTTCCTAGATAACTATCAACAACCAGAAGTTTGAACCAGCCACCAACCCCATCTGTTCTGAAGCTTCTTACCTGAATCTTTGCAGGATTTCTGTGGATTACTTCCCAAGTAAGTTGTTTCCTTCCTGCTCTGGGTTTGTGTGCTGCTTTGCCCGCCCAAATCAGTGGATAAGGCCTTATAAGGCACCCATTTTCATTCCAAGGTTATAAACTGCCTAAGGAGGCCCCTTGAGGAGAGGTTTCCAAGTCTGTAAATACCCCCAGTAGTATATTACTGTGGCCCCTCTTCTTATATTATATTTAAAATATTTATAACCAAACCAATTAAACCTTGCACTTGCTCTTACCATACTATTATTGGAGCTGTAAAGTGTTTATTCTTTGGAATATTATTGCTCCAAATTCTTTTATCTCTCTTTGTAGCTAAAGGACTGCAAGGTTCCTGGTATCAGAGAGCTGACAGCCTACCGTGTTCTCTTTAAATTCCCGTCCTCCATGCAAAACATGAAGTCACAAATCATGCACACGACAAACAAAATGAGGATCAATATTGTATTGAACCATCTCATTCAGCATAAAAATGAGGTGATAGCTCAAGAAGAACGTGCTGAACCTGTCAAAGTTGCCCTGTATTATGGTCCAAGATGCCAAAACAGCAAGCATAATCCTGCAGTCACCTCTCACTTGGCCAGCTCCTGTTGGTTGGAGTTCCCTGAACTCAAACCCACCAAAAATCTCAATTGCGGCAAGAAAACCAAACCAAAGTCTTCAAACAAGACTCACTTCTACTTGTTCTTCCCTGGGGTAAGCACCAGTCCAAGCAGCACCCACAATACTCTTCACAGTTGCTTCATTCTGGATTTGTGATTCTTGGTCCACATGATCATTGAAAAAGACTCCTTTAACTTTCTTCATCCCAGCAATGGCTTGGACAAGATCCTCATGGGGAAGAAAGATGCCGTTATCACCATTGAAGGGACCGGTGAAGCAGCTCTTGCCACCAACAACTCGCATCTAATTCTTTTGAATGTTTTCTGGGTACCCATCTCAACCGTGAATCTGATCTCCCTGGGTGTGCTTATGACTAAAGGCGCTTCCCTCACCATCAACTCAAGATGCAATCCAAGAACCTTTGAACTCCCCAAAGATGGGAAAATACTCCTATCCGGGAAGATTTCCAACAATCTTTTTGTCATTGACATTATGTCTGAAGCAAAAGCATCCTATTATTCGCAGGAAAATATCATGCGGATCCATTGGTCACTTGGGCACGCCAGCCTTGGTAGGATGGAGAAATTTCTCAAACCATTGATCCCGTCAGTCAACAAGGACGCGTTTGAATGCCTCAGCTGCAAGAAAGCCAAAATCAGAAAAAAACCCTTCAATCGTAAGCAATACGTTGCTTCTGAAAGCTTCGAGAAGATCCATCTAGATCTGATTGTTCCGATAAACCCCACATCAAAGGGCGGGTATAAATATATACTGAATCTTATTGACTCATATTCCGGCTATTTAGCAAGTTTTCCCTTGAAATCAAAAGGCAATGCGGCAGATGTGATTATTTTCGTTATAGAGAACCAGAATTGGAAAACTGGTTGGTATCCAAGAGAGGTGTGCTCAGACGGGGGCGGAGAATTTGTCAACTCCAAGCTTCAGAAATATTACCAAACTCACCACATCAACCAACTGATCAGTGAACCATACCACTCGCAACATAATGGTAGAGTCAAAAAAGCAAATTGGACAGTCATTGAGGCAGAAAGAGCCACTATCTCCAACGCAGGATTACCAAAGTCTTGCTGGCATGAGGTAGTGAAAGGCCGCTGCTTGATGCTTAATTGAATTCCAAAAGAAAAAGATGAAGACTCACCGTGGACTAAAATGCACAATAAAAGTCTGCCTAAGGACTACATCAAACCCATCGGATCTTCTTTAACCTACAAGTTGAACATTACTGACATCCACTCTAAATTAGACAAAAGAGGAGCATCAGGAGTGCTAGCAGGGTTCAACCCTCACCTTCTGTCATACAAGGTTATGAATTCGCTAGGCAAGATAATCAAAACAAAAAATGTCATATTCAATTCTCAGAAGCCTGTTGGAATCTTGGTTGAGGACAATAATATTTGAGTCTCCAACGAATACACCAACACCTCCATCAATCTGCCGCCAAATCAGCAAGTTCCAGAAATCAAGGACAAGCCAACTAGCAATAGCTCGGTTTCTGAAAGCAAGACAAGCTTGGTTGACAAATCCTCAAATGAAAAAGATCTTTGACCATCCTTGGGACCCAGAGACAAACTTTCAAAACCTGATTGATATGGCTTCTTAGCCAATAAACTTCCAACAAATCTCATTGAAGCCATGCAAATTCCTCACTGGAAGGAGTCAGCTGAGAAAGAATTTGCTACCATAGAAGATCAAGGGGTGTGGGAAGAAGCCAACAATGACAAAGTCACTAACCCTCTCAACACCGTTCCCGTCTTAAAAATCAAGCAGAATGCTCATGGTGAACCTGAGACCTTCAAGAACCGCCTTTGGGTCAAGGGTTTCAGCCAAAGATATGGCCTAGACTATCTTGAAACCTATGCTCCGACCGGTAAAGTAGCCTCATTACAAGCAGCCCTTACCTACGCAGCTGACAAGAATCTTGATCTTCTGCAACTCGAAGTCAAAGGTGCATTTTTGCATTCCAAACCCAACAAACTATTCTTCATCAAAACCCCTTACGGATGCAATTGCAAGTCAAAATGTCTTTGACTCAAGAAGTCTCTATACGACCTCAAACAGGCGCCAAGAAATTGGTATTGCATGCTGAGCGACTGGATCAAGTTGCAGGGATTCTCCTAGTCCAACTGTGACCCATGCCTGTACATTGGGCATGACAGTTAATCAGTAGTTTTCTTCCACGTAGATGACCTGATTATAGCAGGAGATGTCAACTGTTTTAAGAGCGTGTTTCTTCCAAAATTCAAGAATTCTTCTGCTCACAAACCAAACACACTACTTGGAATGAAGGTTACTTGTGATGACGGCCTCATTCAACTATCTTTGCCCTTACACATTGAAAAAGGATTATCCGAACTTGAAATGACCAACTGTTGTCCAGTCTCCACTCCCCTCACACCAGGTGTACATCTGGGACTTGCAAGCGAAGATGATCATCAACAATTTTTCAAACTTCAAATCAACTACAGGTTGCCCATTGGTCAACTGAACTTCATAGCGGGTCTGGCTTGCCCCAACATCAGCTTCGCCATCTTGAGCTTAGCCAGATACTGCAAGCGCCCGGGCATGAGTCACTGGAACAAGGTCCGACACGTCTGGAAGTATCTGTTGAATACCAAGGACCTCACTCTCACACTTGGTTGACAATCAATAACTGACAGGCTCATCTGCTTCAGTGACGCCACCTGGGGCAACGATCCAATTTCAAGAATCTCCCAAACCGGATTTATATGCTCTTTTAAAGGCAGTCCTCTTTACTGGATGAGCAAAAGAAAGCAAAGCATCACTACCTCATCCACCAAGTCAGATTGTGTGGCCCTGTCCAGCTGCCATCTTGAAGGTGGATGGCCTCAGCAACTGATCAAGGAGGTGTATTGCACTAAATTTAAATTTCCGGTACATCTCATTGACAACAAGGGACTCAATGAAAAAATTAAAAAGTTTGGTTCCATTTCCAAAGCTAAACACATAGATGTCAAAACAAAAAGCTTGAGGAACAATTTTGAAGAAGGGCTGATCAAAGTCAAACTGATACTGTCTCACTCAATGACCGCCGATGCTCTCACCAAAGCCGCAAACAAGACCTCAACAGGCCGTCTCATAAATGCCTTCAGTTCTTTGTTTCATTGATTGATGAGTTGAGGGGGCTGTTAAAATATTATTGTCAGCTCTCTGATACCAGGAAGCTTGCAGTCCTTTAGCTACAGAGAGTGATAAAAATTCTGGAATGATAATAATAATTATGATTCCAATAATAAATGCTTAGAAGCTCAAATAAATGATTTAATAAGAGAAGTTTCAAGGTTTAATTGGTTTGGTGGTAGATGGTTTTCAATATAATATAAAAGAGGGGCCACAATACTATACTACTGGGGATCTTTACAGACTAGCAACCTCTCTTCAAGGGGCCTCCTTGGGCAGTTTAAGAACCTTGGAATAAAAATGGGTGCCTTAGAAAGGACTTATTCCACTAGTGACCGGGCTTAACAGCACAAACAGCCTAGACAGGAAGGGTAACACTCACTCTGAGCACTTTACCACAAAAAATCCTGGAATAATTGGAAGGATTTCAGAGCAGATGGGGTAGATTGCTTGACTAAACTTCAATGGTTGATTGGTTTAATAAAGGTAAGTAATACTACTACAGACTAAGTCATAAATCACTTGCTTATCTTCATATAAGCACTTGATCAACAATGAAACGGTTTCTGATTGATAATAAATAAATTCCTGGTAAACTGATTGAATAATGGATCCAAAGAGGTCTGTATAAATACCTTTTTGGGGTGTTTGTTGGTCTTCTCAGGGCACGTAGAGAGGGTTCTGCTCGTTTTCTGAGGCTGGCAAGCTAGTCAGGGCAAGATTAGCACGTCTACTTGGTGCTATCAATCAGCTGTCCTTAGATCTGCTGGATTTCTGTACTATTTTAGCCACAGGATCTGTTAATCTGTTATGGCGTAAATTTGATCATTTTGTACTCATCCTTCATTTTTACTATTGATATTGCTTTAAAGCGTGCAGATGTGGATGTTTAATGATTTTATATTATCTGCTGATCATTTAGATAATTTTTAATAATTTTTATGAACACTTCTTGTAGTGTTTTGTGGTCTTCAAAGATCAAGATCCGTGGTTTTTGTGGTAGTCCTTGATCTTTGATTTATTATTAAAAAAATGTTTAAAACTTAATTTTCCTTAATTTTATTTAAGTTTTGATCTTTTTAGATCATTATTAATGCATATGTGCTTTTGTTACATATACTAGGCAACCCTAACTAGGTTGTAGCTCTTCTGAGTGGTACCTGGTTGTCAGATTAGTCACGACTGATCCAGGCGCAGGGATCAGTTGTACAGATGCGCGCGGGGTAGGATCCGCTGCGTGCGTGGCAGAATTAGCTGCGCGCGGGTCCCTAGTACGCGGGATCCTGCTGCTGCTAGTACGTAGGGTTATGTAATGATGCGGGGCTGCGCGCGGGAATTGTGACATAACACATTTCCGCGTGTAACTCCTGAAATATACAAAACACCTCAATTCTGAGTGAATTTTAGGTTTAAACCCTTTACGTGACAACACGTGTGAAATATTAAAATGGCCAAAAAGTGCCATACAGGTGTTGTAATTTCCAGTACTTTTCCTTTTAATTATTTTAAAAATATAAGGACTTGGCATTTAAGGGTGGGGTCAGTGAGTGACCCTACCTAATTTTGGGTGAGGAATCCATTCCTCTAATAATATTTATGGATTTCTCACTCCTTGCTTTGTTAATTGAGGTATTCTTTTTTTTGTATTTTGTGTTACTATTTGACAGTTTTGCTCTGTATATAGTAGCAATCTGACACTTATTCTCACACTCACACACGTTGTATGATCTCTTGTCTCATCTTAGATAATATACTTTGATGTTTTTCAAGCCAATCTTGTTCTTTCATTCTTCAGTCAAATGCATCTCACAGGTGCGTGTTCTAGTTGTTCTCTTCCTATCACTTGTTCATTTGTTTACTCCTGCTCCTTTCCTGTTCCGCCCTTTACTGGTTTTACCTTTCATCAACACCGCAAAACTTGCTCCATTCCCAAGTACCTAGGTGCAAATACTCCAATCTGTGACTCGTGCAAACATTCAACCACTCAATCCAAGGACCATCAGCTTGAGCTGATCAATTAACTCAACCAATCTTGCAAATCCTCATCCTGGATTGAAAATCTCTCCTCAATCAACACCTCAACCACTACCACAATAAATAACTCAAATCAACACTCCAATCAAGACCTCAAGTCATACCGCAATCACAACTCAAGTCCACAACGGATTAGTCAAAGATCTGCGGTAGCCAGAGTAAGATTTGACTCTCCAACTCATCAATCAACAAATACTCATCTGACGTCCATACAGATCACTCAAGGGAAATCTTGACAACGCTCTACATTTCTCACAGGGTTTCAATCCATCCTATCGGACCAATCTCCTACAATCTTTTGACTCTTATTGCTACATCTTATCAGTGTCAGAATTGACCTCCCTTGGTTAACAGTTGTTTTTATACTTCCATCTTTTGTTCCTTGTTCAACTCAATACCCACTTTTTTCATTCATTGATGCAATTCATTCCAGTCTGGTCTTGGTTTCCAAATCAAAATTTCTCAATTCCTGCATTGGAACTACCATCAACATCTGCTCAAGTAAGCACCCAAGTTCTTCTCTCTTCTTTTTGGTTAATCCTGACTGATTTAGATTGTAAAAAAACAGGCTCATCCTTTCCTGATTGGCTGAAAACTTAAGCCAATGGGGCCTACCACATCCCCTTCAAATGAGAGCAACACCATTCCAACACAAGCCTCCCCAAAGGGATATAAGCATAAGGCCTCAAATTCCATTGACATCAACCCAAATAGCCATCAAAAGAGGAGGAATAATTCAAGATATTTTTGATTTGAGGATATCATGGAGAAGTGAGATTCAAGAATGCAGGTTGGATTCTCCTTGCTTTCAAAATCAAGCTCATTCCTATTCCCTTCTAGAAAACATTGAAATTTCAAATTGAATCTGAAAAACTTCAGTCCCAAAAGGAGATGTGGGATTTTCAACTGGCTATGGATTGTCAAAATAAAAAAGCTGAGGGTTTGGCTCATAAAAAAAAGTTGGATGCTGAGTGAAAAATTAAACTGGATGAGCTGGATTTTCAAAAAGAGGAAAAGGAGAAGGATTGAGAGGAAGTAAAACTCAAAAAGGAGAGGGAAATGCTAGCCACAGAAAAAAAGATAGGTTATCCGTAGCCATGGCATGTATTGGTAGCAGTAGAACTGTGCATGAAATCAAGGAAATCACTCAATAGATGGGCTTGTAAATATATTTCATTTAAAAATTTCAAAAATAAGGAAAGAAAATTTTGCTTGGCTTTTAAATATATTTACTTCAAAAATTTTAAAAATAAAAAAAATAAAAGTTTTTTTTGGTTACTACTATGTTTGAGACTATTTGAAACTCCGCCAATAAAAAAATATTTTTTATTTACATTTTTTTTTCTAGAGTATATTTCCCCACTTTTTAAGTCCCTGCAGGTGTTCCTGGTGGTTTTTTTGATTTGCATGGACATAGCCATTTGTGTAGGAGTGGCAGTTTTCACAGCAGGAAAAGTACATTTTTTTTACTTATTTTCCACCCAAACCATTATTTCAATACCTTTTTCTTTGAAAAAAATATCAAAACCTAATTCAGGAAAAAAAAATAGCCCATCAGATACTTGATATTCATCCTTATTGACAATCATTTTTCCATTTGATTTTTTTGTTGGAACCACAAGTAAAAATGAATAGTCTGGAAGTTTGCCTTTTTCAATATGGGGACAGTTGTAGAAGCCATTGGAAGTGAAATTTATATGTGGTGAACAGTCAAAAGCATTGAGGTGGGATCCAAATTCCAAAGAAGATAAGGAGGGGATGTAGTGGTCAATCATTATATCCTGGTTGGAATAAAACGCAAAAGTTTTGAAACATTTGGCCTAGGATTTGGGAGACTTTTTCCAACATAAGGTTTTGGAAAGCATACTCTTGAGGGGAAGTTTTAATAGCTTTTTATTTGAATATCAGCCAAACATTTCAGAAGGGTGCATCAATTTTCTCCATCCAATAGCCCACATCCTCCCACCCCAAGATCTTAGGGGCCAACAGTGTTGACAAATGTTTTTGATTGGTGGAGGAAAGTTGTCACAAAGTTGATGTCCTTCTTCTCTTCCTCAGAGAGTTTATTCAAAGGGAGAAATTGAAACATGGCCACAAGAGGGTCTTGATGATTGGTTTGGTCAAGAATGGCAACTTTTCCACCTGTGTAGAAATGGAACTTGTCAATCTTCTGTTTGGCCTGTTCAAACTCTTCAGTGGTGGGCTTTTGTTTGTTCTTTTTCTTTGTGGCAGCAAGAGCAGGGTACAAATCCAAAGGTTGCACTTTTTGTCTAGACCATAGAATATTTTCCAAAAACTCTTGTTCAGCCACTTCCAATGATATTTTGGATTCTCTCATTTGGTCCCTCTTTTGCCAAAGAGCCCTCTGCTTTCCACCTCTATTCATTTTTTTCAACACATCTTCTTCCATATTGTTCCCTCCCATGCCACTTCTTTGGTTGGGGTGAGGATCAAGACGGGATTTGATTTTTTGTATAAAGTTGGAAGCATGGGGGGAGAAGCATGGGTCATGCAGAAAAAGGGCAGGCATGGAAGTCATTGATCAATCAATGAGTGGAAGGAGGAGAACCAGAAGGGGGTCATGGGGCTCACCTTGGGGAATCAGCAAGGCAGGATGGGGGTCAGTTGGCTGGCCAAAGTGGGGGGTGAGGCCCTGGGTCAGTCATTTGGGCAGCCAAGGAGGGGGGGTCAGTTGGTTGGTCACCTGGCTAAGGAGGGGGGGCAGCGGGTTGGTTGGCGGGTTGGTCATGTCAAAGTATCACTCAGCCATCTTGTGTGACGCCCAGCTCCCTCTCCCCTCTCCCGCCTTCAAACTCCAGATTACGTAATCCACGCCGCCCCCAACTCAAAGTCTGAGGGAATTCCTGGGAGGGAACCTTGGGCGGAGGATCGACTGCTCCTTTCCAATTCTCTTCCTTTTCCTTCTCTTCTTTCAACTGTTCTTCTTTCCTTCCTGTTCCTTAAGCTCATCTTCTTTCAATTCACCTAATCACTATTTGCCTCAAGCTCCAGAGACCCCTCAACCTTGATCCTTGTCAACTCGCCTCGATCACAAACCACTCAACTTCAATCAACTCCAACTGACCCTCTCTGGATCTTTCAACCTCAAATCGTGACTGGTGAGAGTTACTCTTCCGTCATCTTACAACCTCTTTCTAACTCATACTTCAGTTCCTAGACCCAGAAACTCTCAGTCCCTCCTTGATCAACCTTCCAGATAAGCCAACGTCCGCCAACTCTTGAAACGTTGTTGTTATTCCCGTTGGTCTTCCTTCATTTCCTTCAATTTTCATCCTCTGGCTTTTCTGTTGTATTTCCTCTATCTCAACGTGTGTCTAACCCAATTCCTTCAGTCTGTTGGTCGCAATTTAAGTGTCATTCTTCAAAAGTTACAGGTCAGCTGATGAATCTATAGCCGTGGTCAGACTACCTACACTCTTTGGAGGAGTAGAATTAGATTTCTTTATCAGTAAAAGAGAATAAGTAGCATCCTTACCATGGAATTCTTGGAAACTCTTAATTAAAGAACAATCTGGTTCTAGGATGTGGAAAAGGAAAATGATGAAAAATTTCAAAAATTCCTCATTTGACCCCTCCAAGGATAAACCTCAAAAATTGTGCTTAGAACAGAAGAGGAGATTAGACTGCTTCTATCCAGATGCTGATAAAGAAGAAGTTAATGAAAGACTTCTCAACCTGTGCCCTGGAAACCTTAACCATAGTGTGAGATGCAGAATGAGTATGGATGATGACTTACCAACTCTAATCAATGTGTTAGAAGAAGTATTAGATATCAATGGGTTAGACAAAAAGGCTCCTTCTAGACCCAAAGATAGCTTCAATACTAAAAAAACCAGGAACAACCTCCTCCAATAAATATCCCTGATAATAAGAAATATAATGAGAACAAGGATAAGGAATGAATACCTGGAACTTGTTGGAACTGTAAGAAAGCAGGTCATATGAGACAAGACTAGCCATTACCAAAGAGAAAGATAGAAGTAATGGAAGGAGAACCTGAGATTGAAGGGAACCAGAACAACAACAAAACACCATATACTGAAGGATCACTGTCTGAATGTGAATTAATCCTGACTAACCCTATCAATGTAATAGAAGGAGATATAGGCACTTCTAGAGAAATCAATAATATAAATGTTTACTCTAGTTTGCCCCAACAATAGGACCCTTCTTTCAGCTTGCTACTTTGTACAGAGCAACCTGTCAAAGTTACAGAAATATAAAATAAAAACAAGTAAATAAGACTATTTAATTTAACTTGAGAAGGAGTAGGAAATCTAAAACTTTTATCAAAGAAATGGATGTTTCACCCAAAATTAGATAGGGTCACGCACTGACCCCACCCTTGAAATCCATCTCCTTATATTTTTTAATAATTAAAGAAAGAAAAGACAAAAATACCACGGCATCACTATGAGACTTTTTGGCTAATTTTATATTTCACATATATTTTCACATATATTTTTCACACCTAAAATTCAGTCAGAACTCAGGTGTTGTGTATATTTTAGGAGTTACATGCAGAAATGTGTTCTGTCACAATTCCCACGCGCAGTCCGGCATCCTTACATAACCCTTACATACCAGTAACATCAAACTCCGGCGTACTGAATTCCTGCGCGCAGCCAATTTTGCCATGCACGCAGCTGATCCTACACCGCATGCATCGGAATGGACTGATCCCCACTTCAGGATCAGTTGTGACTAATCTGGCAAACAGGTACTGCTCATAAGAGCTACAAACTAGTCAGGATTATCTGGTATATTTAATCAAGTTACATATGCATTACTCATAGTCTGAAAAATTCAAAACCTAAACCAAATTAATAAAAAACTAATTTTAAAGTATTTTTAATAATAAATCAAATATTGAGGATTACCATGTAAACCCCTGATCCTGATCTTTGAAGACCACAAAACACTACAAGGAGTGGCTGTAAAAATTATTAAAAATTACCTACCTGATCAGCAGATGATGGAAAGTCAATAAGCATCAACATCTGTCTACTTTAAACAAATATCATCAATAAAAATTGAGGATAATTGCAGAATGATCAAATTACACCATTAACAGATTAAGATATCCTGTGGTTAAAATAATGCATAAAACCAGCAGATCTGAGGACAGCTCTTTGAAAGAACCAAGTGAACGTGCTGAAACTTCCCTGAATTAATTTATAGCCACAGCCTATGAGCAGAACCCTCTCTATGTGCCCTGAGAAGCTTATAATCACCCCAAAAGGTATTTATACAGACCTCTTTGGATCTATTATTCATCATCAGTTTACCAGGAATTATTCATATCAATCAGACACCGTGTCATTGTTAGTCAAGTGCTTATAAAGAGGTAAGCAAGTGATTTATGGCCTAGTCTGAAGTAGTATTATTGGTTTCTCATAAACCAATTATCCCATTCAAGTTAGTCATGCAAATCCACCCCATCTGCTCTGAACCCCTTCCTATCTTTGCAGGATTTTTATGTTTAAGTACTCTGAGTAAGTATTTACCTCCCTGCCTTGGCAATTGTGCTGTTTTTCCTGGCCATATCAGTGGATAATTCCTTATAAGGAACCCATCATTTATTCCAAGGTTCTTAAACAGCCTAAGGAGGCCCCTTGAAGAGAGGTTTTCTGTCTATAAAGATCCCCACTAGTATAATACTGTGGCCACTCTTTTTATAAAAAATTGAAAAACTTTTAACCAAACCAATTAAAAATTGCACTGGCTCTTAACATATATATTATTTGAGCTTTTCAAGCGTTTATCATTGGAATACTATTATTATTATTATTCCAGTATCTTCTATCACTCTCTGTAGCTAAAAGACTGCAAGATTCCTGGTATCAGAGAGCTGAAACCTTCAATAATTCCTAGACATGTCACTGAAGTTAAACCACTAACAGTTAAACCTATGAGCGGTAAGATTTGTAGTACTGGTCAAACTTTTTACGCAAAATGACTGTATAAATACAAGCCCATAAATTTATTACTTGACAGTGGGGCTTTCTTTTCATGTGTATGCACTGAATTCTTAAACAAATGAGATCACAACTGGAAATACCACCTGTTGCCCATCCCAAAGGCTATGTTTAGCTCTTGAAAATCCACTATGAATGCTATTGGAGTATGGACTGCTCCCATAATACTACCCCATACTAAAGGATCTTTTAGGATTGAAGTGGAATTTATAGTATTGCTCAACAGGTTATTTGACTGCCTGATAATAGGAAATTATGCTTTATGTCGATATAGCATAGATGTGTTCCAAATCAAAGGAAGGTATTTCACTGTGGGTGGTAACTGGAACAAGAAGTTTAAGATATGCACTATCCCAGCTAATTTCCCCTCTTCTACTTATCAAAAGCACTTAGAAGAATTCAAGCAGGAATACTTCTCTCAAGCAGAAATCAATCAGAAAATTTCTGAGGAACAGAAGAAAGATATATTTACAGTCTGTTTTGAGAACCAAAATGCTTTCTGTACTAGAGATCATCCCATTGGTAATATCAAAGGATATGACATGGTATTGACCTTGACTATTAAGCCTCCTTACCCTCCTAACCTAAGAAGACCAGCTTATCCCTCTAGTACTAAATCTAGAATAGCTCTTGAGGAACACATCCAAGAACTTGTAAACCTACAAGTATTGATGAAAGTTGGGAATAATCAAAAAGTGGATGTGACCACCCCTGTAATCATAGCTTGGAATAATGAAAAGTCAAGAATGGTATGAGAATTCAGAATTCTGAATAAATATACTCAAGCAGACTATTATCCCATCCCCTTGATTGATCATGCTCTACATAACTTGTCTAAAGCAAAATACATCACTTCTATGGATATTCTTAAAGGGTTCAACAAGATAACTATAAGCCCTGAAAGTAGAAAGTTCATGAGAATAATCTACAATTTAGGAATAATTGAGTTCCTCAGAAAGCCCTTTGCCATAAAGAATGCCCCATCACACTTCCAGAGAACAACAGATACATTTCTAGGGACTTACATCAGGAAAGGATGGATGATGATTTATATAGATGATGTCATCATATATTCTGATGATTGGGAGACACATAAAAATCAAGTTGGTTACTCCTCCAGACTATTTCCAAAGCAGGGTTGAAATTATCCATGAATAAATGCAACTTTGGATATGGAGAACTGACAGCTCTGGGGCATATAGTTTCTGGTCTTACTTTAGCTGCGGACCAGAATAAGATAGCTGCTGTAATGAACAGACCCATGCCTCATAATAAAACAGATTTTCTATCATTTATTAGTTTTTGCAGTTACTAAAGAAAATAAATTTCAAATTTTTCTATGCTAACTAAAAGTCTGTATGAAATATGCAACAATGACACTCTCTTTGAAATGACACATGAGAGGTTAAAAAACTATGAAGAATTACAAATAGCTATGACCTCCACTCCTCTAATTTTTCAACCAGACTACTCTAAAACCTTTAAGCTTTATATTGACGCTTTTATGGAAGGGTTAGGAGCTTCCTTACATCACAAAAGAATAGAAGAAGACAAACCAGTGGAGAAACCAGTACTGTTTATATCTAGACAGATCAAAGACACTGAGAAAAGGTATGGAGCCAGTCAGATGGAATTCTTTGCTCTGGTATGGGCTCTAGAGAAGTTGCACTATTACTTAGAAGGCACCACTTTCGAAGTAATTACTGATTGTAATGCTGTAAGAACTCTCATGAACTTGAAGACACCTAGTAGACATATGCTCAGGTGGCAAATTGCTATAAAACAGTATAGAGGCCAGATGACCATAGTGCATAAAGCTGGAGATAAACACCAGAATGCTGACAATATAAGTAGAAATGCTTTGCCTCATGACCCTCGCAATCCAGCATATGACCCTGAGGATCAGGATATCTTTCCTATCTTTTGTTAGAATTCTAGTCTTATATTATTGTGTTGCCTAATACTTGAGTGAAACCATTTATTAAGCTTTATATTCTTTTATTCTTCTCTAAGTGTTATGTCTAGTGTGATCTCTATAATAAGCTTGTTAGTCTTATTTCCAGTATCATCTTTATCATTACCTACAGTAGCTTTTACCATAAGTATGATTGTCTAGTGATGTCTTTATGTTGGTACAGCAGTACCATCTCTAGTGCCTCCTTTATCCTTCATCTACAGTGGCCCACTTCCTAAGACTTATATATCTGTGACATCTTGTGTGTTCCTGATAATCCTTATTCATTACTGTTATTCATTACATCTTTTCTTAACCACTGGTCAGCCACACTTTACTTACTCTATTTAAGCCTCTGCTTGACCTGGTGAAATACAAGCCATCTGTTCTTCCGTACTTTGAACTTGAGTGCCCCCTGAGACTCTCTGATCCGCTCCTCTTGGCTTCACAAGATCATTCTTCCTCATCTCTTAAGACTTTCAACCAGAGCCTTTAACTCAAATTCCCACATCTTTAACATCAATCTTTTTACATCAGATGCTCCAATTATGGGGATCCACCTATGTGAATTAGATACTGCTTTATTTAATCTATTAACAGAGAACTATTCCACTGACCTCAAGCTGCTGATTGCCATCATGGCATGTGAATCCCCAGAAGCAGCCCTATGAAATATTTTACCAGCCTCATTCCTCAAACAATATAAAGCAGGAAGGTTCACCTTTTGGGATGGTCTGCTATAATATAGACACCAACATTTGGGTGTGTTGATACTGAGAAAAAAAGAGCATATACAACATATACTTCAGAAATGCCATTACAGCTGTTCATCAGTGCATTTAACAACTGAAAGGACCTTGGAGAAAGTGAAGCAGACTTCTTGGTGGATAGATTGGAAGTTGACTACTATTAAGGATGTTTCTACCTGTGAGACTGCCCAAAAATCTAACAAAACTACTGGAAAAAGGTTTTGACTCCTGCAAAAGATCTCTGAACCCAAGACTAGGTGGGAAATCATTAATATGGATTTTTTCACAGGCCTCCCCCCTGGAGGAACGCACTCCTACAACTCTGTCCTGGTTATAGTAGACAGGTACTCTAAGAAGGCAAAGTTTTTACCTAACCACAAAGAAGATAATGCCATGGATGTGGCTTTGTTATTTTGCAACAGGATTATGGATGATGTAGGAATACCCAAAATTATAATAAGTGACAGAGACCCCAAACTCACTTCTGAATTCTGGAGGAATCTACATGATATACTGGGTACTAATTTAGCCTTTTCTGCAGCATATCATCCCCAGACTGATGGATTAGCTGAAAGGATGATACAGACCCTAGAAGATATGTTAAGAAGGTTTTTTAGCTTTGGTCTATAATACAAAAACTCAGACGTATATTGCCATGACTGGGTAAGCTTACTCCCAGCTCTGGTGATGGCTTCTAATACCAGTAAACACTCTAACACCAAAGAAGCCTCTTACATACTAGAAAGAGGATGGATTCCAAAACTCCCCAGAAATACCCTGATCCAAAACCTAGCCATAATCCGCCCCACATCTCTTGAATTTAAGAAAATTATAGACCTGGAAAATAATAATGCTCAAAAATGTGTAGAAGAAGCACTGGAATACAACAAAAAAATATGGGATAAATCAAAAAGAGAACCTGACTTTAAGATAGGACATCAGATCTTGATATCTACTTCTAACTTCAAAAACTTAGCAGGGAACAGAAAGTTGAAACCAGCTTTTGTGGGGCCATTTGTTATCAAGAAGATGCATGGCAAGAATGCTGTGGAAGTAGTCTTGAGTGATGAATTTTCAAGGAATCATCCAGTATTTTCTGTTATCTTAGAAAAGAACTTTCAACCAAGAGAAGCTGGCAACCTCCCTCCAGTAATAATTCCAATAGAACATTACCCCGCAAAAGAAAAAGGGAAAGTAAGCAGGATATTGAGAGAAAAGAAGGATAGAGTGCAAGGTAAGGATGTTAGACTATACTTAGTAAGATAGAAAGGAGAATCTGCAGACAAAGATGAATGGTTACCAGAAAATAATATACCTGATGGACCAATACATCTTAGAAACTACAGAGCCAGTAAAAGAAACTGAAACACATATGGAATTGATTTTTTTCCACAAAATCCAGATTTTTTTCAGATATGACCATATCTGGGAGTGTGGGAATTTCAGCTTGCTGCTATTGCAGAGCAACCTGCAAAATTAACAAAATAACATAAATAAATTAAAATCTCATTAAATGATAAATAATATTAAAAAAATTATTTTAAATTATGATTCTACATTAAATTTAAGGTAGGGTCACTGACTGACACCTACCTCAAATTCCTACTGCTTATATTTTTAAATGATTTATGAAAATTGGGAAAGAGATGCGGCCTTGGGATTTTTGCAGTTTTAATATTTCACATGAAACCCCACCTATTGGTTTCACAGTGAATTTTTTGTCAGAATCCAAGAATTCTGTGATTTAGAGGAGTTTTGGGCGGAAATGTGATTTGTCACAATTCCTCCACGCAGCCGCAGAAACCAACACATCCTCGTGCAGCTGAGCAGCAGCACTGCCACCCTTTCCGCATACCCTGAAAAGCCATGTATGCAGCCTTGAGCATCTGACAGGTATGCAGCCACCGGACTACAGACTGACAGAGTGAAAGAAAGCTTGAGAAGGCCAGGTACCATGTAAAGCTGCTACAACCAAGACAGGGACATATTACGTATGTAATAAATGTCCCTGTGGATAGTAGATAGTCTAAAAATACATAAAACTATATAAAAATACTTAAAGAAACTTTCTACATATTGTTTTATAAAATATAATAAAACTACCAAATATTTTGAAAATAAGATAACTACAGTTTGTAAAAAATCTCAAAATACATTAAATATACAATTTTGAGAACTTCAAGACATCAGTATGTCCCTGAAATACTATGAAAACCAATTATGTAAAAATATTACATTTATTCCCATATCTTATTTTTTTTAATTAATTATTTCAAGTAAATCAATAGAACTTTGAAAATAAGGAGAAAAATCAATATTATGATTTTACTCACATCTGCTAATATATAATGAGAACCCATCTGACATCAGATTACCTGTATGAATGTCTACTAAGAAAACCTAGTAACATCCTGGGAATATTTAATAAGGGTAATTAATGAAATAATGATCATGTGGATAGATTAGTGTTATTCACACGTCAAAAAATCAATCAAAAGGTAGAATAATTCCCATAACCTGTGGAATTAGATTTTACCTGTGCTACAGCACCAAGGAAACAAGAAAGGCTACTACTGGGTACCCTGCTAGCCTTAGCACCTGTCTTTTTGAGCCCCTTTATCCCTCAGAAGGACAGAACTGGGACCCAAAAATCTATAAATGTAGAGCTCTTTTGAGGTTATTGAAACCCAGAGACCTGGTTATATTTACAACGAGACACCGTACCAGGGTAATCAAATACTTATAAGAGATAAGTAAGTGATTTATGGCTTTAGTCTGATTAATAATATCTGTCCCACAACCCTTTTTATTAATTTAAGCTGCTGAAAAACCTTTTAAACCCCAGTAATAGGTTTGAACCATCAATTCACGTCCCAAACAGGTACCTAAAGGATTGAATAGCATACTGGTAAATTTTATTATCCTTTTTCTGTTATGGAAGCTTGGACAAAAGGGCCTGCAACTCCATCATATGTTTTATGTATACATTATCTTTGGGAAATATCTTCTTTAAGGATGTCAATTAAAGGTTCCAAAGTAACCAGGAATACATGTTTTCAAAGTGAATTCCCTGAAGAGAGGTGTTGAAGATCCCCAATGTCAAATAAAATCCCTCTTCTGTGCTCCTTTGTTGGGACACTTCTCACCCCAATCTCACAACCACCTTTCACTTATCCCCGGGCACCTCTATGGGGATCCTAATTCCTCTCAAACCTCACTGCGTACGACAGTCAGGGAACTTGGGGGGGCTCTCAACATTCAACTAACTGAAACTCCATCAACTCAACACCTCAACTCTTGACATCACCACTTGGCACCCAATTGTACCTCAATCTCTCTTCTTTTTCTTTTTATCTTTCTTTGTTTCTTTTCTCTTTTCTTTATTCTTTCTATTACTTTTCTTTTGTTTGTTATCATCTCAACTCCAACGTTCCTTGACTCACTCATCAATCCTGGACTGACTGGTAAGACCTCTGTCCATTGCCAACTCTTCAGTACATGCTAAACCTAACCATCAGCCACAATTTCTTTGTAAAGTCATCCCAATCGAGTTATTCAATTATTCCATTGTGTCTCTTCTAATCAACTTAAATACCACTTGTCACAGCTGTCTTGTGCTAGATGTTTGTTATCTTCATTCTCTTTCTTCTTTTTCTTCATCTCTTTTTCCTGATTGTCCATAACTGATGACTCTTTTGGCTTAGCCCTCTTTGATCAATATCAATCAAATTATCTCTCAGTAACTCAACACGGTTAAAAGCCAAAATGAATCTGACTAATCTGACCAAGCCAATGGAGGGATCCAGCAACAACGGCTTTTGCCAAATAATTCTCTGCCTGCATTGGAGGCCATACAAATGCTGACCAACAAAAACTACTATATTTGGAAGGACAAGATGACTATTCTACTTGAGCTCAAGGGAATCAAGGAGGCACTTGAAGACAATTGAAAAACTCTTAACGCTGTTGATGACATGGAAATCCGGGTAATTCTGCTCTCTCGAATCAACTCTGTGACGCACAATAATGTTGTCAACTCTACAAACATCTCCTCTGCCCGGCTTCTCTGGTAAACCATCTAAGAATGATTTGCCTCTTCTCAAACCACCAATCAAGCGGGTGTCTTCAACAAGTTCCTCTATCATCAATTCAAACCCAACGCGATTAATCTCTTCATTACAGAAACAAAAATATTGTTGAAGAAAATGATAGAAGTAGTAATTGATCTTCCCAAAAATATTCTGTCCTATCTTGTCCTTTTCAAATTTCCTCCTCAACTTCACTCTCTTTGTCATCAAATAATGCACTCGGACAAGACAGTCACGATGGATCTTGTTCTGAATCACCTCATCCAACTCAATAACAAAAGCAGAGTCAAATCCAAGGAAACCAAAATCAGCAACACTGCACTCATATCATCTTGAATTCCTAGGAAACCTGTACCTTCTGATCAAAGATGCAGGAAAGGATTTCACAATCCCATGTTGCCAGATCACCCAGCCAATAAATGCTGGCATCTTCACAAACACTTAGCTCCCAAATGGTGGAAGGAATTGCAAGCTCGCTGGAGAGCTTCCCTCAACTCAAATTCAAAAACCAAAGAAGTAGCTCACTACGTGAATCTTCTTACTACTTGGATCAAGGAGATCAATCCTCAAAATCAAATCATCCTTGACTCTGGTGCATCTTGTCACATGTTTAACTCTCTCGACTTCTTTTGTAAGCTTGATAAACTTCCTGGAAAAGATCTTATCAACACTGGAAAGGAAGGTGCAAAGCTTTGGATCAAGGGGAAGGGAACTGTCAGACTTTCTTGGAAAAATTTAGTAATCTCACTCTCAAATTGCTTCTTTTTTCCCAACCCTGTTGTGAACCTCATCAGTCCCAGTGAATTAATCACAAAGAAAAACTGCCAACTCACCTCTTTCTCAAACCAATTCTTTCTCTCCATAAATTCACAACTGTCCTTCTCTGGATTGATTCAAGAAAATCTGTTCATCCTTAATCCTCCCTCTTGTGTGGGCAAAAACCACAAATTCTGCCACATTGCACTCAAAAATGCCGATTCCAGTGACATTAATCACCTTCACCAATCATTTGGAAACGCGAGCCCGTATCGCCTCAAAAACCTATTTCCTTCACTCTCATTCAAAGCCATCTCTGATTTCCAATGTGAAGACTGCGTATTCTCAAATATTTCCAAAACCCCTTTCAAAAACACCTTGACTTCTTCCTCTAAGCCCTTTGAACTACTTCACATTGACTTGATTGGTCCAATCACCCCCTCATCCCGGAATGACATGAATTATATTATGTCAATTGTGGACAACTTCTCTGGATACATTTTGGCAATACCTCTTCAACACAAATCTGACGCCTGTCAACAACTCAAAATAATATTAAACCACAAAAAACAAAAGCAAAACTGTTTTCCCGCCACTATTTGCACTGATAAAGGTGGGGAATTTTCCTCATCTGAACTTAAAGATTTCTTCAAAACTGACTCTATTCAGCATTTGATTTCAGAACCTTATCATCACAAACACAATGGAAAGGTCAAAAGAGCAAATTGCACACTCACAGAATCCATCCAAGCCATTCTTCAAAGCTCCAAAATTCCGCTCAATGTATGGGCTGAAGTCCCCAAGTCAGCCTGTCTTGCACTCAATCACATTCCAAAAACTCCAGAAACTCCTTCTCCCTATCAAGCCTTTATTTGCAAAACTCTCCCAACCAGTTATTTCCAACCTATTGGGTTGAAGGTAGTCTATCTGGACAGCCAAATTAATTGCAGCAAAAAGTTTAAGGATTGAGGGCTTCCGGGTACCCTTGTGGGTTATAACCCCAATTTTCTGTCCCATTGCATAATGAAACCTGACAGCTCCATTATTTGCTCAAAGAACGTCAAGATACTGAAGACTGACACCTTGTCAAGAACTGAACCTTCTCCTCCTTCAACTGAAGATTCCTTTCAGATCAAATTCAATGACAATCTGCCGTTAACTGCCTCCAATGCTCCTACTGCGGCTGAAGCCATGAATGAATCTGTTGGATCATCTGAAGATTCCACTCCTCTTGTTTCCCCTTCCACTCCTACTATTGACAATAATGATGGCCATCCAATTGACACCAATCCAGATATCTCCCAAGATTTGACCCAACAACTCATTCCTAACTACTCCCTTTGAGACCGATTGACTCTAAATCCTCCTCAACAATATGGATACCATCACTACTACGTACCAAAGACCTTTGAACAAGCAAAGAAGTGCGCAGACTCACTCAATTGGGAAGCCTCCATGGAAAAGGAACTCGGCAGGATCAAAACACTCAAGGTGTGGGAAGATTATGATGGTCCAGAACCCAAAAATCCTCTAAACACTACCTGGGTGTATTGTCTCAAAGATAATTGTCACGGGGACCCTCTCATCTACAAGAGTTGGCTTTGCGTTCAAGGATTTAATCAGATTTACGTATTGGACTATCAAGACACCTTTTCTCCAACTGGTAAAGCTGCATCCCTGCAAATTTCTCTTCTATTTGGTCTTTTCCACTCTCATCCCATCACTCAATTTGATGTAAAAAGTGCTTTTCTTCACGCTCCGCTAACCGACAAGGTTATCATTAGAAGACCCAAAGGCTCAAAAAGAAATTCAGAGTTCCTAATCTTAAGAAAATCCCTCTAGGGTCTAAAACAGGCTCCGCCAAATGGTTTCAAACTCTCACCTCTTAGATTTGAGAACAAGGATTTCATGAATCAACATCCAATCCTTGCCTATATATTCACCAAGATTCAAACTCTGTTCTCTTCTTTCATGTTGACAACCTCATACTTGTTGGTCTTGGAAACAATTTTCAAAGCAGATTCCTCAAAAGATTCCCCAATTCCAGTCACCACAATCCTAATACTATCCTGGGTATGAAATACAAATGAGTTGGCAACAAGATACTTCTTTCTCAACCCAAACACATAGAACAGGGATTGGAAGAATTAAAGATGACAGACTGCAAACCATCTTCAATCCCTCTCTCTGCCAACCTTGACCTTACGCCAGCCTCTGATGAGGAGCATGAAGAATTCAATTTGCTCAATATAAATTATTGGTCCGCTGTCTTCCTCATAAACTAAATTGCTTGTATCACTTGTCTGGATCTCAGCTTTGCGGTTTCCAGTCTTGCACAATTCTGTGAAAAGCCAGGCATCAGTCACCGGGGGGAAGTCAAAAGATGCTGGAAATATCTACACACCACAAAAAATTTGAAACTCACTCTGCAAATAAACAACTCCAACACTCAAATTGAATGTTACAGCAAAGCTACTTGGAGCAACAACTTGGAAACACAACGCCCTCAATCCGGTCATCTTTCCCTTCTCTTCAACTCTCTGATTTCTTGGAGCAGCTACCAACAACGCAATGTAACTCACTCAACAACAGAAGCCAAATTGAATCCTCTCGCCAACTCTTTCTTAGAAGCCATATGGATGCAACACTTTGTGGCCAAGCTCTGGAAGAAGAATGTTACACCCAGTCTTCATTTTATAGACAACAAAGGTCTAGACAATAAGCTAAAGAATTTTGGGTGTAATTCCAAAACTTTCCACATCAACATTAAGACCAAGGCTCTTTGTGAAGAACTCAATCTTGGTAATCTGATAATTAAACTTATTCCAGCATCCAAAATGAAGGCTGATGGACTCACAAAAGCTCTTCTCCTCTCTTCTCTTTCTTCTCTCCTTCAACTTATAGATCCCACCTTCAAGGCTCAGACTCCAGTCTTACAAGTCACGGGGGGTGTCAAATAAAATCCCCCTTCTGCGCTCCTTTGTTGTGACACTTCTCACCCCAATCTCACAACCACCTTTCACTTATCCCCGCATGCCTCCCTGGGGATCCTAATTCCTCTCAGACCTCACCGCGTACAACAGTCAGGGAACTTGGGGGGGCTCTCAACATTCAACCAACTGGAACTCCATCAACTCAACACCTCAACTCTCAACATCACCAGTTGGCACCCAATTGTACCTTGATCTCTCATTTTTTTCTTTTTATCTTTCTTTGTTTCTTTTCTCTTTTCTTTATTCTTTCTATTACTTTTCTTTTGTTTGTTATCATCTCAACTCCAACATTCCTTGACTCACTCATCAATCCTTGACTGACTGGTAAGACCTCCATCCATTGCCAACTCTTCAGTACATGCTAAACCTAACCATCAGCCACACTTTCTTTGTCAAGTCATCCCAATCAAGTTATTCAATTATTCCATTGTTTCTCTTCTAATCAACTTAAATACCACTCGTCACAGCTGTCTTTTGCTAGATGTTTGTTATCTTCATTCTCTTTCTTCTTTTTCTTCATCTCTTTTTCCTGATTGTTCCCTAACTGATGACTCTTTTGGCTTAGCCCTCTTTGATCAATATCAATCAAATTATCTCTCAGTAACTCAACACCCAATGCCGTTGTGGCCCCTCTATCAATTTATTTTATAATAAATTTATTAATATTTATTTATAATATCAAACCATAACCAAGCCAATCAACCTTGCAATAGCCTTATCCATGAATTTTACGGATTTTTGCTGCATTTATTGGATAATATATTTATTATTTATTCTATCATCTCTCGTAGCTACAGGATTTCAAGGGTCTTGGAATCCAGGAGGCTGAAATGAACATTGATTGTTTAGAATTACAGGGTTGACCATGTAAGTGCAGCCCTAGAAAAAAAATGGGCCACAAGTTACACTGTACACCAAAAAGTGCACTTACACTTACAGCTTCAAAGGGAGGACTTTATGCCACATCCACTCTATACAGGGTGCAACTTGTTTTTGGTGCAGCAGAGAAAGTTACACCCCAGTTTCCAAACACAGCCTTATGAATTATTTATTGTTATTATTTTAATTTCTGAATAGAATTTCAATTGCCTTGAAATCATTTAAAAAATATGAAAAGAATTTTCTGGGTTCTTTAGAAACCCAGCTTTGCAGCTGCAGCATCAGATTTGCAAAAGTAAGATTTATTTCAAACCTCACAAATTTAATGAAATAATTCAATGAAATACCAAGGTATCTTCTTATCACAGCAATTCAAAATGCTCATGAGCTGAAGGGCTGGGGCAGAGAAAAATAATTCCCTATTGATTCAGCCAAATAGTCCTTCAAATTAATTAATTTCTTCATGGAGCAATTTGCTCACATTTTAATGATGTGTGATTTTTATTTATATTTTACTGTAGATGATCAAAGCAAGCTACGCCTATTGATTTAAGCAGGCTCAAGGTCTATGTGACAGAGGATTGCATACTCATACAAAAAAAAATCCTTCTGTGGCTTTATGGTTTTTTTATCACTTTGGTTGTTCTTGAAATTCTAAATTAATTGGTTTGAAATACTGCATTGATAAATTTACACTAATTAGGAATTTCACTGTTCCTTGGTTTTTTTCTTGCATAGATTAAAGTTTCAGGGGCCATGGTGATTGTGATTTTGATGGTTGAATTCTTGAAATTCAATTTTCAAGATTAAATCATTTCAATTTGAAACAAAGTCAGACCAGTTTGAAGGGATTGGTGGGAAAAAATCTATTCAGAGAAGAAAATTCAAGTTTTGAATGCAGAACTTAGATTTTTATGGTTGTTTTATTTTTCAAGATCCAGTTAATCCTTTCAGGTAAGAATGAAAAGTGGGTAGTTTCATCATATATTTGTTGTGGAAATCCATAAAGACCTGATTGCTCAAAAATCTCATCAAGACTAGAATTCAATTGATTTGGATCAGGTACTATTGCAGGAACTACCTCAAAATCGTCTTGCATGATTTCAATTAATTCTCCACCTTGCATATTTCCAAGCCACCACTTTAATTTTGATCTCTTCATTTCATCAATTGAGCCTAACAGTCTCTCAAAAACTTCCTCAAAATGTTTGATTGCATAACTTTGATAGGTTCTCTTTTTCTCTAGAATCTTAAGCTTGGATTGAATCAATTTTGTTATGGTCTCACTGACTTGATTTAATCTTATCAATACAAGGTTGTGCAATTTTCCCATTGTAGCCTTGTCTAATTCTTGAAATCGAACGTACGAACTTTCTTGGACAAACCTTTCGTAGACCTTGCCAACACAATCTTCCACTTGGTCTCTACGAATACAATAATCCTTATAGTTGCTAATTGAAATGTCTTTGATTAACCTTGAATGAACGTTCTTCAGATGAGACACGAAAAATTTCGATGGGCTTGCTGGCCCAAATTGCTTAAATAGTCCGGGATGTGTAATTTCAAAGATGTAATCTGAGATCCAAACGTAGGTCCTCAGGACATCTGCTGGTTCTTCGATCTCAACGTTGGTATCATATTTTTTCCAAAAATCTTCCCATATGTTTGCGATCTTTTTCCAGCGCGCTAAGTGTATGCCTTTGAAAATCAATTTGTAAGTAAACGGGATGAGTATATGGTCCAATCTTTGCATCGACTCAAGGTGCTTGTGAACTTTTTTCAATTTAGAAGTCCTCTCCAAGAGATCAGCCGAAAGCAGTTGAGATATCAACGAGGCCCTCTTGCTCAATTTTTCAGGATGATCAAGCCAAGTCTGACAGGAATAATAGCGATGAATAAAATTCTCCTCAGGTGATTGGCTGCCAGGTTCTATTGGCTCGTTAGAATTCAAAGCTAAATCTTCAAACCCTGGGAATATTGATTTGGGAGCTTTGTCACTTACGCTCCCAATCTGCTCGGTTGAATGGTCCAGGGGCGTTTTCGACCAGGTGTGACCACTAGAGTCGCCAGTGAGCATTGGCGGCCCCCTACTTCGACCGAGGCTTCGTAGTGTAAGCGGATGGACGTCATCGACCTTTGGATTTGATTTCAGGTGGTGTGAGTTTGTTGTGATTAGTCGTCCATCAAATATTGGATCATTGTCCCGGCCTCTCTTACGATTGTTTTCCTTTGCCGGTAGGTGATGGCTCGCAGAAAGGTTTTCCGTTGAACTTTCAACGTGCGACGGGGAATCCTTGGAGGGTGATTTCCCAAGCTTAGACATTGAAAGATCCTCGGAAGGCTCCTGTGTCTTGCGATGAGGCAAAAAGGAGCTTCGGGCCGATCGTTCTAGGTTCAGCGGGAAGAAAGATCGTGTTTCGAGATGGGATAGAGAGCGGCTCGCGCGGGGTTCCATCGGTTCGAGCAGGCGGAAATCCCAGGTTGCAGGATGGAAAGCTGTTTGTGAACCCAATCCCAAGGGATTATTGGAAAAATCCATACTTTTGTAACCTTTGGACTGCAGACAAGATTGTGATAGATCCGCGGTACCAACTGGTAGATCTTGGACTGGCGGACTCAAAGATAACTCAAGTTCTAGAGTTGGTGTATCAATTTCTAGGATTCGGCGCTCAGTATTCTTCTAGTGCAGACAAAAAGGAAAAGAAAAGCATGAGGAACAACAATATATCATCACTCACGACTATCATGCTCGATCTGCACACAACAGACCCACTGAAGTGCTACAATTGCCAGAAATAACATGAGAATATAGCTGAACAGTTAGGACACGGCCAAGGATATAGTGGTCCAACGAACACCTAAAATTGGAAAAGACTCATCCCGGGAAATAGTAATGATCTGGACTGATACCACTGGCCTGAAAGAAAACGGAGCATGTAATGCGTGAGTCTGCCCCAGATGTTCGGAGCTCACGCCCGAGATCGATGCCCAGATACCTAGTAGACGTTTGGAACTGGCATTTGAAACTTGTTTCTAGTACCCGAATTTCTCTTTAGTTCTTATGGGCCAGCTAGGGTGCTCATTTCCGGTTACTCCGGTTCTCGCCCAGGTCTTTGGGATGCTGGTTTCAATGCAGCAAACCGGCTTGGATGGAGCCCGGTTCTCGCCCAAGTCTTTGGGATGCTGGTTTCAATGCAGCAAACTGGCTTGGATGGAGCCCGGTTCTCGCCCAAGTCTTTGGGATGCTGGTTTCAATGCAGCAAACTGGCTTGTATGGAGCCCGGTTCTCGCCCAAGTCTTTGGGATGCTGGTTTCAATGCAGCAAACTGGCTTGGATGGAGCCCGGTTCTCGCCCAAGTCTTTGGGATGCTGGTTTCAATGCAGCAAACTGGCTTGGATGGAGCGTGGGGATTACTTACTGGGGATCCGACTTAATCGGAAAGATTGAATTTGACTGTAACTGTAATGGACGCTTGTCCTGTGTGCGGGGGAGTGCATATGCCGACCAGGAGGGCCTAGCGCTGGGGGGTCAACCCCTTCCCCTGTCTTGACAGCATCATTTGCGGCCATGATATGAACAGCACTCGTGAGCAGAAACCTGGGTTGGGTTGAGCTTGGTGACAGCTATCGGCTTGACTGCCAGCGTTAGCGCTCGTCTGTCATGAGCAAGGACAGCGCCCCATGGCCGAATTCCTTTTACCTTGTTTTGTGAATGGTGCGTGCCACTTGGTTCGAAGCCAAGAAAACTCAAGACCACTCACCGATCCCTCCATACAGAGCACCTCCACAGCAATCCTGAAAGCGGTTCCAATGAAAAAGCAATAAGAGCGGTTCCAATGAAAAAGCAATAAGAGCGGTTCCAATGAAAAAGCAATAAGACAAGGGATCCAAGTGTGGAGCGTGGAGTCTATCCATGGGCAGGCTTGGATAACATAGGATTAGCTAGAGAAACCGGGGAAGATGGTGCTGAAATCCGGTTATCCCTAACGTCGACGTCAGGGCACCACCAAGCCAGATAAATGCTCTGGCCTAATGACGACGGTGTGATGTCATAGAGTTATGTCACGGATCGCATCCTTGATTGACTTCATCGATGGATGATGTTACGAGTTGGCCTGATGCAATTTCAAGGTAGTACTTATGTATGAGGCAGTGGAAGGGCTTAAAGCCTCAACTGCATGCGAGGTATAGGTATTGGTTTCCCATCACTTCATCGCATTTTTTTATTCATTTCACATGTTTTACTAAGAGCATCTTGTAAAGATGTGTTATGATTTAGATTTGTTAAGTGATCTGCCCGGATCACCAACGCCACGGTGTAAGCTCACCCGCTGCCGAAGATAGACTCAAACTCTGATGAAGAGAGGCCTCTTCGGATCAGCGGGTTGACTGGTTTACATACATGACGGTTTTCATCTACTAGCATATTACATAGATTATGTCTATAATCTGTGTTATGTGTCTAGTTGTGTGTATGGTTTTATCTAATTTGCAAAACGTGTATATACATACCTTTAGCCCCCCCCCCCACGCGTTTTGGAAATTGTCCCGGCTGGCGGTTTAAGTTGGTTAGCAAGGGAGCAATCTTGTTAGGGCCCAACCTTTTTGTCATTAAGTCTGCTTGTTGGGTGTGGGTGCTGGTCCACTGAAGGTTAACGTTGTGCTGTCGTATGAAGTCATTGACAAAATAAAATGCCCTGGAGAGATACTTGGTCTTCTTCTTTGACGCATTGTCACCGGCAATCAGTATGGCAGATTTGTTGTCACAGAAGATGGAAAGTTTGGGGATTGTTAGATCAGATAGCACATTATTCAGGTAAGCCAATTGTTGAGTATCATCCGAGAGTGCAATGTACTCCGCGGCACACGTAGACAACGCAACAATGTTTTGCCTCTTGGACCCCCAAGCAACCGGGTTGCCATAGCACTTGATAATGTGCCCTGAGGTCAATCGCTCATACTCACCACCCCAACTCGCATCACTCCAAAGTTCCAAGCCTGGCGTCCCTTTCCTGAAAACTAGTGCAGTCAATCCAGTGTACTTGAGGTAGCCGATTAACCAATCAAGAGCATCCCAATGGAAAGCGGATGGTGAACTGGTGAACCTAGCCAAGAGATTAACCAGGTAGGATAAGTCAGGTCTTGTCCCAGCCGCAAGATACATTAGTGATCAAATAAAGTGTTTAAACCTCTCCGCATCGACCGGGTCCCCTTCATTTTTGACAAGGGGCCCCCAGGCAGTGAACTTTGCTTTGGGTGGGCTATATGGCTGTAGTCCTTGATTATCTGGTTGGTCAGCACATGTTGAGACAGGGCCACAGTGTCAGTTGTACGGGTCATGCCAATACCAACAATCTTTGTTGGCCTTGATTGCCATTTCAATTTCACACGCCGCTCCATGCCTTGGCGCAGTACACCCAGAAGATTGTCATTGGATGCCACAACAAAGCCATCATCAACGTGCGTCCAGACTATTGCAAAGTCCTCTCTTTTCTTCAGAAGATAGAGAGATGGCTCCAGATCCTGCGCTACAAAACCCAGCCCGGACATCATCTTGTCAAAAAATTTCCACCAACACCTTGCCACCTTCTTAGTGCCGTATACTTCTTTCTTAAGGCGTATGACTAATCCCTTCCATTCTGGCCTAACCTCTGTAGGTGGTTGACAATACAGTTCTTCCTTGATTGGACTGTACAGATAAGCAGAACTAAGATCAAACGTGGCCATGGGTAGACCTAAGTTCAACCCCAGCAAGACAAGCAGACGCAGGACATTCAGGCTGGACGTTGGTGCATAAGTCTCATGAACGTCTTGCCCCATCCGCTGGCCAAAACCTTTCACAACCAGGTGTGAACAATGCTTGATGAGTCAACCTTCTTTGTCCAACTTTTTGGCCAGGAACCACCGCATACCTAGCACTTTCATGCCAGGGTGCGGTTTGACGGGCTCCCAGATGTCTAGCTTGCCAAACTTCTCCAACTTGTAGGTTGCAGACGCCAGCCACTGCTTGCCAAATTCACCCTTCAGCGCCTCTGGTAGTGATTTTGGTAAGTGGTGGTCAACCATGACCAGCATAGGCCAAACAAATTGCCGCTCTGCCTCAGCAATCTCATCCATTTGTTCCTGAACCAGGTGAAGTTCCAGTTGATTGAGCATGAAGTCCACACTTGCTTTGTTGGGTTCTGACTTAACCAGGAGGTTCTGGAAATTGGGGAAGACAGCCAACAAGGAGTGGATCAATTGTCACTCTGTGGGTGACCAAAATAGCCAGCCAGCCCCCGCAGCAGGGTAGGCAAGGAGGCAACAATGTTGAACACATTCTTCCAGCTTTGTATGTTGCTTTTCTTTGGTATGTGCACAATTTCCCGGGCCCCAAATGGAAAGAGGGCATTTGGGTCACATTCAAGACCAAATAGCGCCATCAAAGGAGATACACCATTTGTCCAAGTGTTTGGGATTCTGTTGTGGATGTGTGTTGCAGCGTGATAGGAATAGCTCCAATATTGGCTTTCCATCTTGCTCTCATTGAGCATTGTACGCGCCGCATCACCAATGGTCCTGTTGAACCTTTCAGCCTCTCCATTTTGCTTGGGTTGCTAGGGCGGTACCGCCGCCAGTTGGATCCCCAGCGGTTCAAGCTTGGTATGAAGGGTGTTGGTATATTCCGCTGCATTGTCTGACCAGAGGTACGTTGGTACTTTTCCCGTAGCATTTCTAAGATGCTCAGTCCAACTCAATATTTTAGCAGGCAATTCACTCCTAGTCTGAAGCGCTGCACCAAAAGTCTAGGTTGTTGCGTGATCCCTGAATGTAAACCAGAACCTTTCCCCATTTAAGTCTTTCTAAAAAGGGCCTATCAGATCTGTCACGCAGAGCTGAAGTGGTTCATGCCTTGGTAACCCGGACAAAGCCCCCGTTGACTTACAATCAATCAATTTGGACATGGCACAACTTTCACAGAAGTAGGTCTTCCACGTCCCCCTTGTTTTCTTCCCAAAGTGGGACTCCAGGAAGTTTTGGACTACATGTTCAGACGCGTGTCCCAACCTCATGTGCCATTTATAAGGATCCAGGGATGGTTTCTGGGTGATAGCCAAGCAAGATGGATTGCACAAAGGAGGGATATTCCAACAATAGTTACTGAAGATGGTATGAAAACATTGTCCTTCAGGGTTGGTGATTGAAAGGTTTGTCCCATGATGGTCCAGTTTCCAGCCATCCTGAGCCAGCCTTCCTGTTGAAAATATTGTACCCTTCACCCCATTTCAAAAACATACATCATTCACCCAAAGTATTCCTGTCTTGGTTGGCATGGCCAGTCTACCAATGTATTGAACCACTGCAGAGTTAGTTGGTACAGCCATTGTCAGGTTGATTGGCACCTGAAGCTTCTTGGTGATCTCAAAAAATTTGGATTTGCCACTCACATGTGCAGTTGATCCCAAGTCCATCAGTATCTGTCCCTTGGAGATGGCTTTAACCTCCAGTTGCCAAATTTGTCCCCCTGGTGGGGGAACATTTTGGGGTGGTGTCAGAGGAATGTATTGGGATTGGCAATTGGCGCAATAACCTGGTGGCGCAGGGATGACCCCCATACAAAAGTGGTACCAGAATTCATTGCAGTTGGCATACCAATGCCCTAACTTTCCACAGTAATTGAAGGAGTAGCCAAATTTGCGGATGAGGGTTTCATTAGGTAACTGTCCTTTGAATTGCAATGCCTTGTTGATTGAAAGCTTGGTTTGACAATTAGCACAGCTATTGACAGAAGTAGCTGCTTGGCCTGCTGGGGTTATATTCTTATTGCTGGGGTGGTGTTGGATGGCCTGGACCAACATTTCAACATTGGACAGGAGGGTCCCTGTGGGGAGAGCATCTTGTGTCCCCAGTTTATTTGCGCACAACTGAATTACCATGGAGACCTTGGTGTAGCTTTGTGTGGTGGGAGTATTTTCAAGGATTTTATGGACAGAGTATTTGAAGTTTTTGTGGTCAACTCCGGTTGGTGCCACTGCACTGGCCTGGATGATAAGGCCTTACAGTTTGTCAAGGGAAACATAAAGGCGCTTCAAGTTGGCTATAATCTTGTGCCATCCCAAGACCCAGAGATGATCTGTGCCACTCTTTTCATTGATAGCATTGATGAAGCGGTCAATGATTGCCAATTTATAGCGCCAGTCAGTCTAACTACATTTCTTTTTAAGTAGTTCAAGGAGTAACTGGGCATCTTCTGTCCCCAAGCCTTCAACAATACTGAGGAGAGTGTTGCCAATAGTTTTTCTAATTAGGATGGTGATTGGTTCTCTATGATCCCTAGTCAGGTGATTGAAGGCTGTAGGATTGTTCAGGAAACTTGTATCCCTCCAGAGGACTCTTCTCAGGGTCCTGTCAATGGCTGCCTCCCATTGAGAGTAGTTGGCCCCATCAAACAAAAGCATTACCCTCTTGGGATTCATGGTGTGGTGTACCACAACCAGTTCTTCAAAGAACTTCTTTGTGATTGGATTGCCACAACCCATGTTGTCATTATGGGGGAAATGAGGGGGATGTCCTTGTTCTGATTGCTCCACGCGCGCTTGTAAGTTGTTGATCACTTCAAGCGGTGATTCAATGCTGGGGCTGCTCATGTTGTTTTGTTTGGCTAAGTGCCTCTCTTCTCTTGCTGAGTATAAAGATTATTCCTACAACCCAAGTTGTTGTCTGACCTTGTCTGACTTGTCAATATTATCCAGAATGTCTCAGAATAGTGCCATCCACCTACTGGTGGGTTACCAAAAAGTGGGCCTACCAGCGGTTGACTTGGATTGGCCTCTGTTCTTCCAGAAGCTGTTTGATTGGGTATCACCGGCTTTTAACCTGTTATGATTTAGATTTGTTAAGTGATCTGCCCGGATCACCAACACCACGGTGTAAGCACACCCACTTCCAAAGATAGACTCAAACTCTGATAATTGTATTACTAACAAGCCCGGATCATCAACACCACGGTGTAAGCTCACCCGCTGCCAAAGATAGACTCAAACTCTGATGAAGAGAGGCCTCTTTGGATCAGAGGGTTGACTGGTTTATATACATGACGGTTTTGATCTACTAGCATACTACATAGATTATGTCTATAATCTGTGTTATGTGCCTAGTTGTGTGTATGGTTTTATCTAATTTGTAAAACATGTATATACATGCCTTTAGTGTCAGCTTGCTACTATTGCAGAGCAAGCTGCAAAAGTAACAGAAAGAACATAAAAATAATCATAATACAATTAAGCTAAGAAGGAGTAGGAAAACCATAAATATTTTTACAGGAATGAATTCTCCACCCAAAATTAGGTAGGGTCACTCACTGACCCCACCCTTGAAATCCAACTCCTTATATTTTTAAATAATTAAGGAAAGAAAAACCAAAATGCCACGGCACCACTATTGAGCTTTTTGGCCAATTGAATATTCCACACATCTTGTCACGTAAAGGTTTCACACCTAAAATTCAGTCAGAATTGAGGTGTTGTGTATATTTTAGGAGTTACGGATGGAAATGTGTTTTGTCACAATTCCTGCACCCAGCCGCGGCAGCCAATGCACCCGGGCGCGGCTGAGATACAGCCCTGTCACTCCGTCAAGGTTGTGTACGCAGCCCCAGGCCTCTGACAAGTACGCAGCCGCGCGACTACGGGTTGAAAAAGTGACAGGGGGCCTGAGAAGCTTAGGTACTGCGTAAAAATGCTAAAACCCACAGGGGAACATTCTACATATGTAATAAATGATCCCGTGGATATTAGATAGCCTAAAAGTACATAATATTATATAAAAATACATGAAAAACCCTGATACATATTTTTTATTGAATATAATTCAAATTACCAAGAATGTCGAAAATAAGACAAGGACAACTTCTAAAAATATATTAAAATACTTTAATATACTATTATGAGAATTTCTGGACATCAATATTTTTTCGAAATACTAAGGAAACTAATGATGTAAAAATATTACATGAATTCCCATGACTTATATTTTTAAGTAATTATTTTATTAAATCAACTGAAATTCAAAAATAAGGAGTAAAATCAATATCATGACTTTAATCCAATTATTTAATACATAATGAGAACTCAACAGACATCAGAATTTACGTAGAAATGTCTATTAAAATAATTATTAACTTACTGGGAACATTTACTAAGGATAATCAATTAAAATAGGACAGATTAGTGTTATTCACACGTCCTAATATCAATTAGAAAGTAGAAAAATTCCCATACCCTGAGGAATTAGATGCTACCCGTGCTAAAGCACAAAGAACACGTGACAGGCTACCACTGGTTACCCTTCTAGCCTTAGGTTCCGTCTCTTTGAGCCCCTGTACCCCTCAGAAGGATAATATTGTGACTCCAAAAGCTATAAATAAAGAGCTCTTTTGAGGATATTGATGGGCAGATACCCAGTTATATTTATATTCAGACACAGTGCCAAGGTAATCAAGTACTTATAAGAGATAAGTAAATGATTTATGGCTCAGTCTGATCAATAATACCTGTACTCAACCTCTTTATATCTATTTAAACTGCTGAAAATCCTTATAACCCCAATATACAGGTTTTACCCATCAGTGCATGTCCCAAACAGATACCCAAAGGATTTAATAATATAACAGTGAGTTTTATTATCCTTTCTCTGTTGTGGCAGCTTGGTTACAAGGCCCTGCCACTCCACCGTGTATTTTATATACATATTATCTTTGGGTAAAATATCCTTTAAACTAAAGAGCCCAAAGTAACCAGGCCTACATGTTTTCATACTGAAATCCCTGAAGAGAGGTGTTAAAGCTCCCCAATATAATTGTGGCACCTCTATAAAAATATTTAATAATAAATTTATCTATATTGATTTATAACAATAAAGCATAACCAAACCAATTAACCTTGCAATAAGCTAAATCCAAATATTTTATGGATTTTTGCTACATTTATTAAATAATATATTTATTATTTATTCTATCACCTCTGGTAGCTAAAGCATAGCAAGGGTCTTGGCATCCAGGAAGCTGAAATTTGGAAGATGGATAGGTACACAAATTACAGATTATGCATTAAGAACCAGATTAGATGACATATTACATACACCACGGGTCCAACTTGCTGTTGAGTTGCCCGCTTGCACAATGCTGGTTTGACAGCGCCCACTTAGTGGGCAGAAGCCATTGAAAAAAAGTTGGCATGCAATAATGTTGAGGCTGGTCAAGAGCCTGCCAACATTTTGACGCCAATTCCACCCTTGGCGCTGGTGAGATTGTGTTGATTTTCTGTCAAAGCCAAATTGACTGCCAATTGAATTGTTGGTCAGATGGGCAAGAAGGGGCTTTTGCCAATGATTCAACCTTTTTTTTCTTTTTTAATTGATTCCATTGTTGCCATAGTCAATAAATTTATTTAATTGTTTTTTGTATGGTTCTCATTGCTAAAGTTGTAGTCAGCAATAAAAACTATGATACAAATGTTCATGTCTTGATGAGGAGCAAGCTACAGCCACATGTTGAAAATGAAATAGGATGAAAATTTAAAAAGGGTTTAAAAAACTACTGGTCAGAAGAGCAATTGAAAAGTTCTTGTGACAGATGGCCCAAACAAAACAAGAGAGTGGATCAAAGGTGGGAAGGATGACCTGAGCAGGATTGGGAGGGATAGTATTAAGAAAAAGAGGGTAAGGAGGAGGACTAGGTTCAAAGAGGGCATTTGCAAGGGGTTGAGGGAGGATTAGAAACCGAGATGAGAGGATGGCATAGCTTAGTTGAGCTTTTGATGGGTTTGAGATCCGTTAGGCAAAGGTACTTGAGAGGAAAAGCATTCCACTGCAAATAGAATGGGCAAATCCATAGATTCCCGCAAACATTGATTTGACAATAGGGATTGAGGATTGCTTGAAAGGGTGGCTTGCAAGTGATGGGTTGGTAAAGAAAGAGAGGAAGGTCATCTTTTTGCTTGAGGAGGGTGTAAAGGGAGGCAATGGGGACTCCCGTGTTGGTATGTTCTACTCTTGATCCAGAAACATTCCATCTAAATCACCAGGATTGTAAGAATTTTCAACCATGATTAAGAGAAATCAGTGATGTCCATCCAGGAAGCAGTTCATGGGAATAGACAAAAAGAATGATTCCTAGTGACTGAAAACAGGCGGGTACCATTGCGGTCTTCTACATCCTAGATTTTCAAGAGAAACAAAAAAAGACCCAACTGTGGGAAGAATAAGTGCTCAAGTGAAAGGCTCCAGGCTGAGTCCTGCTTAGTCCTGCAGCCATGGAAGTCAAGCTGGGGGCTCAAACCACAGAGAAAGGGGAACTTAGCTCAACGCTGAAGTTCATACTTACTTGAGATGGAGCTAGAAAAGGGTGAGGGAATTGAAGAGCAAGGTGAGAAGGGTCAGGAGTTGGACTTGGTCAGATGAGTCTTGCTGCTGAGGTTCAAGGAGACAGAGGGGCCAGTTCCTCAGAAACCATGACATCAAATGGATCCACCCTGCTCATCCTGCTGATGATTCAACAGCGTGGGAAAGGTGACCCCACAACAACGCTGACCTCAACTCACCAATCAGCCAACTGGTGAATTGACGCATTGGTTGAATCCCTCATCAGTTGTTGGTCAATCAACCGTTGCCCAACCGAGTCATCAAAATTCCTTGAATTAAACCTGTGGGCCATTTATTCAACCCTTACCATTGACTTGATTGCCCTCAAACACCCAAAGTGAACCCGTGGTGTACCTGATATAAACATTAGCAAACCATGTACGCTCATAAGCTAAAACCCTCATGTATATAAACCAGGAACAACCTTCTGCTGGGAAAAACCTCTCCTCATCAGAGTTTGAGGTTGAAGTCTGGCAGAAGGTTGTGCTAACATTGTGGCAGATGGTATGGGTGCATATCCACAATACCAATCCATCATTATAGGTTAAAAGCCAGCCAACCATAAGTTAGATACCAGAACTTTGAAATTGGATCACTGGAACAGTGCATGGATTTTGTGCGCAATACTCTTGCGGACAGAAATCAATAGGACTGAAGCGACAGGATACAATCCACTTTATACTCAGCGCAGGATGGCCACTTTATACCTAAACCACCCAACATGAATAGGACAACAAAAGTATCCATTGAATCCCTGATGGAGGTCATCAATGGACTCCAGGCAAGGATGGAACAGTCTGAATGACAACCACCACCAAATCTCCACAACCAAAACACACCAAAAACAGCGGATTTGGCATTAAAGAAGTTTATCAACAATGCCATAGCTGTTTAGAACATTATGAACCCAAAGAAGGTTGTTCTCTTGTTTGATGGTGGCAACTACCCACAGTGGGAGAACTCAATTGACTGCACCCTGCAACAAGTGCTGCAACCGGATTGCACATTTGTGGGTGACCCGGATGCTTTTGATGGACTCAACCAAGACCAGAAAGAAGCCATAGCAATCCTGCTGCATAAAACCATTGACAATACCTTACTAGTGTTGTTGAAGGCTCAGGCACCAAGGAGGCTCAAACACTCATGGAACTCCTCAAACTCAAGTGTAGCAAGACGGATAGACAACACAAGCGGGCAACAGTTGATCACTTGTTCAGTGCCATCACAGACAAGAATGGGGCTAACAATGTGTGGATTACCAACTGGAGTAATATCATTGCGGAATTGGCCAGAGTGGAAGTGAATCTTGACAATCTGTACAGTTTACTCATACAAGCAAGCGCTGTTGAGATATGATCAATGATTTCATGCAGTATTCAGGACCTCAGTCCCTGCATGCTTGTAGTTGGTTACTCAGTCATCATATGTCCTCACAAAGTGACTTTGTCATTGACCTCTACAAGCATATCTTGACCACCGGGAAGCAAGCGTCCTTAGTATATATGGTAGTACACTTGCAATGAACATGAGAGACCTGGGCAAAATTTGCAGAGGACACATGTTATTTTCACATTCTTACAAGCGCAATTGCGCCCTTGGGTGTTGAAAATTGTGGTGTTGTATTTATAACCTTGGATTTGGGAACTGCGTCGCGCGCTGGGCGCTCAGAAGTTGGGTAGGCCAGGCTGAGAATTTGGTGCAGGTTGGGCTCACTCTAGGCGGGGCGGGCTTGTGACACACCTGGATGAAGCGGACTAAGTAATGGAGCCAACCCAACCAAGTCTGCGGGCGGCTAGTTTGGAAATCAGGAGCGGGGCAATGGTGGGGTTATATGCGGTGGGGAGTTCTGCGCAAGCAGAGGGGCGGACCAATCAATGGATCACCGGATCCTCAGATACGCGCGGGCAGATAAACACAGGGGGCTCTAAGTAGGGTGCAGCAGAGGGCCACACCATGAGAAGGAAAAACCAGATGTATGTAACAACGGAAGTGTTTGGGAGGTACGGGTCAAGGTTGTGCTAGGGTTCTGGATTTTAGGGTTTCTTTCCTAATTTTGTTGTTAGGATTTCAGTTACGCTTGTAATTAGGTTAGGGTTGAGAGGGAGGACTTAAAACATCACCCTCAACTTGGGGTTGTATCATGTTCCATCATATCTGATCAACAAAGGATTAGGGAGGATTGAAGGACAGGAATAAACAACATCATTTTCCTTACTCATCTTTTTCTTATAAATATCTCTTATTCTCAAAACCCATCAGCACCCAACCTACTTCCAGAAGCTTGGACCAATAAATTCCAGAATTGAGGTAAACTTAGAGGAGTATTGCTCTCTTGTTTCCACACCATCAAAATTTTGAGTATGCAGTTGGGAAATCTCTCCTCCCAGTTTTACCAAGGTCTCCATGGTCATTCAATTGAGTATCAACCGGCTCCAATCCAGAGGCACTTTACCAGTGGCCACTTTACCCACCAATTTCAAGATGAGCATGCAGGCCTTGCACCACTGGCCGTTGACATGCTACATCCTTCCGGAACACCTTAATCCTCCTCACAATAAACAGCCATCAGCCCCAGATCCTCCAAAATTGTTGGTTGACAAGGCATCTTATTACAAGAAAAAGCCGCAGCGCAACTTGTTTTTAAAGAAGTATGGGTACTCTTTTAACTACTGCCAGAAGTTGGGCCACTGGTATGCCGATTGCAACAACTTCTGGGACCATGTACGGATGGGAGTCATACCACTTCCACCAGATGGTAACACAGAGCATGGTTTGACATACTTCCCACCGCAACAACCAAATTTTTCTGGGTTCCCAAGTGCCAGAATTTGACAGCTCAACCTTGAGAATTTCAACAAAGGAGAAGTTTTGCTTGATTCCGGGTCCACTGATCATGTGAGTGGATATTCACCCTTCTTCAAAATCACACATGAACTGAACACACCAGTAGTCCTAACCATGGCTGTTCCTACCAACTCTAAATCCGTCCATTTTGTTGCCAGCCTGAAGATACCCACTTTGATGGGAAGGATGACTGTTAATAATGTCTATTTCTGTGAGGGGATCAAGGGCTAAATAATTTCCTTGGGTTTTCTGTCCAGTGATGGGTGGAAGTTGAATCATAGGGGCACCAAGCTCGAAGTTGTTGACACAAATGGACACCACTTCAAGACTACCTTTAGAAAATTCTGCTGGACAATACAGCCTTTGAAAAGTGAAAGTTGTTCTGATGTGACTCGGAAACCATCTTTTGACCCTTATCAATGGCATCTGCAATTAGGAAATGTATCTGAGGATGTTGTACATTGCTTCCTTGAAAAACACTTCCCAAAGCAACCAAGGGGAACATGGAAGTCATATTGTTTCAAGAGATGTGCAACATAAAAATCACTGGATTGAAAGGCTCCAGGTGTCTGGTCCAACCTCCCCTGCAAGGAGACATTACAGGTTTGTGTTACAGATGTTATTGGACCGTTTGAAAAGGACTTGAATGGCTTGCAGTTCTGTTTGATGTTCCGCGGCCATTTGAAAACTTATACTTTTGGTGCCACTCTCCAGTCCAGGATTGAAGTACCACAGAAGATTATGTCACAGATTGAACACCTCAAAATCAACACAGGTAAGATGCCGGCATATGTGCGCTGTGATAATGCACCTGAATACATTTGTCAGCTTCCTGATTCCAGAAACTTTGCCGTCCTTTAGCTACAGAAAGTGATATTGGTGTTGGAATAATAATTCCAAGAAAATTACAGTAAAATGCTCAAATAATTGATTTAAAAGCAAGTGCAAAGTTTGGTTGGTTTGGTTGGATTAAATTTGTTTAAATATATATTTTTCAAGAGGGGCCACAGTTTGTACAAACTTGGGATATTTATTGGATAACAACCTCTCTTCAAGGGGCTCTTTTGAACCATGTAAAGACCTTGGTACAATGAGGTCATAAATGGTTGCTCACAAAAGACTAACTCAAGGAGATGGGTTTACTTTCTGTCTTACAGCACTTATGCCTGGGTGAAAGGAGGAGAAAACATAACAGTTTAAGTACTTACTCCAAGAAGCTTGCAGAGATTCACAGATGAAAGGGTCTCAGGACAATTATTGGTGTTATTTGCTGATATTCTTCATGGAATCAATGTTGGGGCCAGAATTATTCATAATACTATCAGAATATAGCCATATATCACTTGTTTATCTTGAATAAACACTTGATCACGGATGGCAAGGGGTCTGGATTGATACTTAAAAATTACTGGGGTTTAAATCACCTAAAAAGGGTTGTTTATATTCCTTTTTGGGGTAATAAGACCTTCTCAGGACATGTAGAGAGGGTTGTTCTAGGGTGCTGAGGCTAGCAGGCTGGCCAGGGCTAGTTTTCCACGTAGTTCTGGTGCTTTCAATCCGCTAGCCTTGTCTATGTCATATTTCTTTGTGAAATAATTGTCAGCAGGTGTTTAAATGGCAATTTATTATTTTTATGATTCAGACACATTTCCTTATTTTGTATTAATTTATTTGAGTGAAATGGGTGGAGGTGGATATTAGTAGATTCTACGGCATCTTCTGCACATTTTGTTAATTTTTAATAATTTTTAGGTTAACTCCTTGTTGTGTTTTGTGGTTCATAAAGATTTGGCAATCTCATTTTCGTGACAACCTTCATTATTTTTTCCCACAATTTATTTGCTTTATATTTTTATTTTCATATTTTTTATTCAATATTCTTAGGTTTCAGACATCCCTTTGTCTAGCAGTCAAGTTGTTACATATACATGATGTATGCATGCAGGTTGTAGCCTGTTCCTGCCATACCTGGCTGTCAGGCTTAGTACAATTTTTGTTGATGCGCACAGGCTTGACAGCTGCGTGCGGGAATTTGTTGCCTGCAGGCAGTCAGTCATTTTGCATGCGGGCCTTTTGACATGCGCCTACATATTGAGTGTCAGGCATGTGTACCCTTACTGTATGAATGCGGGGCTGCACGCGGGAATTGCAACACAACACAAATCTGCCTGTAACTCCTAAAATATACACAACACCTCAATTCTGACTTAATTTTAGGTGTGAAACCTATACATGGCATAATGTGTAAAATTTTAAAATGGCCAAAAGGTGCCATGGTGGTGTTGTGGTCTGTTGGTCATTTAGTTTAATAATTATTAAAAAATGTAAGGATTTAGAATTCAAGGGTGGGGTCAGTGAGTGAAACTATTCAATTTTGGATGGGGAATCCATTTCTGTAAAAATATTCATGGATTTCTCACTCCTTTTAATTTTATTATTTTATTTCTGTTTTAAATCTGCTTTGACAGGTTGCTCTTTCCAAGTAGCAAGCTGACAACATTGGCTGGCTAAAATCCTGGCTTGACAAGATTGGCATACGCCTTGCACCAGTGCTACCATTTCACCTGGAGAAAAATGGAGAGGCGGAAAAAGTAAATTGTACAATTGGTGGGGCTTCTTGGACTATGTTAAACAAAAGCTGGATGGCAAATCAGTATTGGAGCTATGCTTAACATACGGCTACTTACATCCACAATTGCGTATCAAATACCAGGACAGCTCCTGACAGTCCTCTCATGCTGCTGTTTGGTTTTAAGGTTGAACTAAATGTCCTCTATTGTTTTGGTGCAAGGGCAATATTTCATAGCCCAAAGGAGCATCAATCATAAAAACTGGAGGAATGTGGCCAGCCATGTTGCTTTATTGCTTACGCAGTGGTGGGGTCCAGGTGGATTTTCTGGTTTCCCAAGGAACAAGGTGTGATTCAATCAACATCAGCTGTCTTCCCCAATTTCCAGAATATCCCGGTGAAGGTGCAGGAGAAGAAGGGCGCAATAAATTTCATTCTGAATCAACTTTATCTACAGCTTGGGAAAGAACCAACTGAAAAGGTAGCTGGTTCTGAACATGCTTTCATTAGGTCTATACCAGTAAATTATGACCATCACCTACCTCACTCTCTGCCTGAAGCACTGAAGGGAAAATTTGCAACACATTAACAAGACTTGGAAAACTATGAGGTTGACAAATTTGACAAGCTTGATGTATGGGAGCCCCTCAGGCGCCATCAGAGGATGAAGGTGCTGGGTATGAGATGGGTGTTGGCCAACAAGCTGGATGCTGACGGTAATCTTATAGAGCTTCAATCAAGGCTGGTAGTCAAGGGTTGTAAACAAAATATGGGGAAAGACTGCCATGAAAACTATGCCCCAACAGCTAGCTTGAACATCCTGCAAACTCTCCTGTCTTTGGCTCTGAATCAAGGTCTGCCAATGGCCTAGTTTGATGTCATTTCTGCCTAACTGTAAATTCCTATTGAAGAAGAACTGTATACGCAAACACCAGTTGAGTTCCAAACTGAACTTCATGGCTTTGTCATGCAGCTCAAGAAGGGGCTCTATGGGACAAAGCAGGCCACTTGTTTCTGGTGGAGGTTCTTTGGGGGATCATGAGAGGACTTGTTTTTCATGCGCAGGAGATTGAACCATCTTCTTATTTCTTTTTCACAATCAAACGCAATTTATTTTTGTATGGATGCACGTTGACAATGTTTTTGTGGTTGCTTTGTTGCCAGTGTTACTTGCAAGGCTGATTAAGGAGATGGAGGATTGTATCAAGCTCAAGTGGAAGGACAACCCAACCAAAATGGTAGATATATCACTGGTGTGTGCATCAGATGTAATAAACCTGTTGCAAAGTGAACTGGTCAAGCAAATCCTTTCCAACTACCACCACACCGCTCACTTTAAGAGGTTCCCCCTGCCAGAGACTCCTTTGGAGCTGCATGATGGTGAACCAGTCAACATTTATCAATTTGAGCATTTTTTTGGATCCTTCATGTATTATGCTGTGGGAACTAGGCCTGATCTTTTATTCTCAGTCAATCTGTTATCACAATATGCAAATAACCCTCAAAAGCAACACTGGGTGGCAATGGATTGTCTTGTGCGTTACCTGCAGTCAACCAGAGATAGATGCCTTACCTTTAGAAAGGGGTCAGAGGGCTTGCTACTGTGGAGCAATGCAAACTGGGGTGGTGACCACAAATGCTTTTCATCTGGCCACATAATCAATTTTTATGATAATCCAATAGCCTGGGGTATGAAGCGTCAAACCATGGTGGCCCTATCCACATGCGCAGCTGAATACATGGCCCTTTCTGATGGTACTCAACAGCTGGCCTATGTTGAAAATTTTCTGCACAGATTGCAAATCAAAGCCCCACGATCAATCTTTTTCAGCAATGAGGCCGAAATCCTGATAGCAAGCCACAAATCCTCAAAGAAGCATACAAAGTATCTTTCTAGAGCATTTTACTTGGTGAATGATTTTGTGCACCAAAACAAAGTCAACCTCTGGTGGACAAGCACCCATCATCAGCATGCCAATGTCTTGACCAAACAACTTGGGCCCAACAAACTGGAAAAGGAATTAGGTGATCTGAATATCTTTTGTTGTTTTTCTTTATAATTTGTGTGGGGGGGATGTAATGATGGATAGGTACGCAAATTAAAAACTATGCATTAAGAAACAGATTAGATTACAGATTTCATACCTGAGATAAACATAACCAAAACATGTTTTCTCATAAGCTAAACCCGTCATGTATATAAACAAGGAAAAACCTGCTGCTGGGACAGACCTCTCCTCATTGGAGTTTGACTTCAAAGTCCAGCAGAAGGTTGTGCTAACATTGTGGCGGATGTTATGTGTGCAGGTTAGTAATACACCATCCAAGTTCAAGGTCAAATTTTTGCAGAAGGTTGTGCTAACATTGTGGCAGATGGTATGCGTTCAGATCCACAATACCAATCCATCATGATACATCTACCCTTGTCTTGAAAAAATCCTTGACAAATTTGACAAGTTTCTGAGGCCCACAAGGGTGGATAACTGTTGAAACCCAATTTTGCACCCTTTTTGCGATGAATTGGGCCCACAAGAAAGTTGTCAAGCAGTTAGGGAGCAGGTCCCACCATCATTTCTTCAACCAATCCCGGCTTGATAGGGGTAGGGACCGCCCCCAAATAGGGAAAAAATGATTTCTTTGGCTTCATTTGAATTTCAAAAAAATAATAAATCAAGAACACTTCTAAGGAACATAAAATGTGTGGGAGTTATTGATGGAAGTGATCAAGTTAAAAGGGGGAGGGTGACAAATTTCTGTGTTTGATTTCAAAGAGAAGTAAGAACAAAGGGCTGCAGGAGCAGGTTATCAGTAAGAGAATAAAAATAGGAAAAGAAGAGTCTTAAAGAAGAAAAAGAAGATTTGTAAAATACCAACATCAAGCGGATGAATTTAAGAAGGAAAGAAGGAAATCATTGGAAAGAAGTGAAGAGTAATAGTGTTGGCGGTTGAGGAGCTAGCGTGCTAATAAGAGATTGGCTTCGAGTTAGATCTGAAGTTAGAGAGTTTGTAGAAAACCAGCCGTGACAGACATACTTGAGATAAGATGATCCTGGTGGTGAGATTTGAGGTTGAGATCAAGAGATTGGAAGAAAAGAGTAAATGAAGAAAAAGAAGAGAGAGATGAAAGAAAGATAGATGAGAGATAATGAAGAAGATTGGTGATTAAGAATAGAAGACTTCAAGATTTGTGGAGTGTTGAGTAAGAGGATTTGTTGAGTTCCAAGAAGGTGGTCGAGTTATTGGTTAGAGCTTCCTCCCATCAGATCTCCCCTTGTACAGAGGTTAGGTTATGAGTTTGAGAGTACGCGCGTGAAAGTGAATGGTGACAGATGAGTGATAGGAGGAGATGAAAGAATCTGAGTACCGGACAGTTAGAGGATGAAGAAGTTGTAAACATAAAGAAAAGAAAACAGAAATAAGAATGAAGAAAAGAACACACAAGGCAGAAAGAAAATAAAGAAGAAAAATTTGAAAGTAAAAGAAATTGAAAGTAAAAGAAAGAGAAATAAAAAGAATAAGAGTTGAGATGAAGAGAGCAAAGAAATATTTAACAGAGGGAGGGTATGGTATGGTGGAGTTATGTGAAAAGTTGAAAGTTTTGAATTACCTGAACCAACAGATTCTGAGGAGAAAAGAATTCAACAAGGTTGTAAAAGCAGCGTGATGAAGGAAAGAAAGAAAAGGGAATAGGTTTCTCACTCTGAGGGACAAAGGATGAGAAGAGTTTTGATAACAAGGGACAAAAGATGACAGCGGACAAAGACAGTCTAAGAGAGCAGAGACAAGTGAGCAATTGGTTTTGAATGGTTAGAGGTGGAGACAATCTCAAAGATGAACAAGTATAGAAGGAAATCACGAGTTGATTGTTGGTTGATTCAGTAGAGTGATGTTGACAAGGTGATGATAAATTTGGAAAGCAAAGTTGAGAGGATCAGAGCAAGAGTTGAGTCAATCGGTGGGTGGAGTAAGGCAGATTTGGTGATGAAGTGTTGAGAGGAGCGGAGATGAGAGGAGGGAAGTGAGGCTGATAATAGGGCGGATGGAAGCGGATGATGGAACGGTGTGGTGCCCCATCCTGGACACCCTGGCGGCCTTAAGACCTCAATTCATAAACTGTTGCGCAAACGTACCGCCCGGCTGAACAACTTATCCTCAGGCTCATCCAACTATTATTTACCCGCGCGCGCGCGCCGCGCCGCGCGCGCTGCGCTTCCATTATCCGCGTCGCGCGCCGCGCTCCTTTCATCTGCGCGCGTCGCGCGTCCTTTATCCGTGTTGCTTATCATCTCCGCCGTTGTTATAGAACGTCCTCATCTTTGTTGTTGCGTGTCTTCATCTTTGTCGTTGCGTCTCCCAATCTCCTCATTGCTACCATTGCGCGGCGCTCATCCATGATCTACTGAATTCATCCCGACCGCACCCGCAAGCATTTGGCAGATCCTTGACCAACGCGAGTGACCACATGTTTGCCTTCCCTTTTTCCGCTCTATTTTTAGAATCCGTTGTATATAGTCTAACAGGGCCTCCTGCCCATATAAGGAGGGGCTCTCCCCTGCCTTTTGATCCTATCATCCTATCATCCTAGCATCTCAGCATCCCAGCATCTCAGCATCCCATCATCGGAGCATCAGAGAATCCCATCATTCTATCATCATAAGCAATTTATCCGTGGGCATCCTTCCCCACTTATCTGAGCAAATTATCCGGGTATATCTATGATTGCCCCTTGATCCTTTGAGCCTCCATACTCAAACTCAGTCCTTTGTGACCTTGATCCTTATCACCAACCAATAGCCTTGCTGGTTGAAGAAGAATTCCTGTCTGCCTGAATTCTTGAGTGTGTTATACCACTCTGATCCCTTTTTCCGAACATACTGGTCTTGATCTCCCCTTGATCATCTTTCTGGAGCCAATCACGCTTGATTGAAGAGGTTTTATTAAGCTTAAAACCTGGAGTGTTATACCTCCCTTCTTCTTTGAGGTTGAATTTTGCCACGCTATTCGTGAGTTCCTTGAGAAGTGTTGGGATATTCTTGCTCAAATTTGTTATTGATTTGCTTCTAGAGCTCCATAAACAAATTGCTTTTGTTTTGTTCAGCCTCCCACAGTTATCTGGTACCCTTCAAGCGCTTGATTGCGGAGAGTTGGGCAGGTTCATTGAGAACCTGGAGGTTGGTTGGGATTGAGTTGATCTTTCCTAATCAGCTGCTGACGACCAGAGTTATTAGCTTGTGGGCGTTGTTACTTACAACTGCCTTGTTCTATTGAACTCTGAACAAACCTTGACTTATTTGTTCAAGTCTTTCCCTGCACCATCTTGTCTCAGATAGTGTTGTTTCCATCGCTACCAACAACTCTTATCCTCTTCTCTTAGTTTGATTTCTCATCCATAAGGTTCTGGACCTTGATTCCGGTTACACTTAAATATTATTGTAACTCCTAGGAGGGCAGCCTAAACAGCACCTTTCCCCTCCACAGAACTGCCACGGCTTAGCACCATTTGGAGTCTTACATTTGGTCCCCCGGGCCGGGATCGAACCAGCAACCTTGGGATTTACAGTCCCAACTTGAAGAATCAACTCCGAAATCCTATCCAATTTCTCTTTCTTTTTCTGTTTGTTCTTTTTTCCGATCCTTGGAGGCAGCTTGGTCTAGAAGAACTCTGTTATTTGATATGGCATCTCCCGCTACTCCAACCGCCTCTGTTCAACCTAAGATGGTAAAGATCAAACCCCAGAACAAGAACTTAGGCTTCAACGGTACAAATGTCGAGCAATTCTTGGACTCCTACGAAATGGCTGCTGAAGTGGATGGAGCTAGTGAATTTGATATGGCTTATCAGTTGCGATTCTTTATCTCCTCAGATGAAGTTATGGAGGTAATTGAGTCTTTTGAGGGATTTGAATCCCACAACTGGACGCTTCTCAGGGAGGCTATGTTGGCATACTGGGGTAAAATAGATGTGGCTAGGTTTACTCTGCAGGACTTGGATGCTCTGGTTTCTCAGTGGATCTCCAATGGTGGTATTTCTTCAGCCTCTGACTATCAGATTTTTAGAAAGTCTTGGGATCCCATTCAAAACTATCTTATCCAAAACAATCACATTGACACAGTGGACGAAATTCGAGCAAAGTTCTTCCAATCTTTTTTGACGGCTGTGCAGGAGAGGATTAAAGAAGAACTGGTCAAATCTGGATCCATGATTACTACCAGGGATAATCGATTCAAGCTCCCTGTTTTTCTTACCCTTAGGAGTACTGTGGATAAAGTCATGAAAGGTCAAACTGCTCTTACCTTTGAAAAGCCTAGAACTACTGAACCAGTCCATGCTCCTTCTTTTAAAGAGTCGAACGATATTATGATTAAAATGGAGGCAGATTGTAGGCCTAGAGCAGATCCTAATTCCAATCAAGAACCTACTACTACAGATGAAATCACCAAGTTACTTAGAGCCTTTGAGAACAAAATAGATCAAAAGATTTCTTCGCTAGCTACTCCTAAAACTCCTTCTTCTGTCCCCAAATCAACTCTGGTCTGTTACTACTGTCATAGGGAAGGCCATGGAACCGGACGATGTCAAGAACTTCAGAAGGACTTAAAGGAAAAGTTGGTAGAGCAGAGGGGAAACAATTACTTCCTCCCTAATGGTGCCCTAATCCCTTTTGACTCGTCTTGTCCTATCCGACATGTGGTGGCCTCTTACCAGCCATCACCTCCTGTGAAAGCATCTCTTGCTTCCTTTGAATTTTGATCATCCTGTGGTACCCTCCAACCTTGGTATCCTCCAGCTATTTCTTCCTCTAGTGTTGCTGGGACTACTTATCAATCTGATCCAGCCAGGAAACGACATGAGGAACCTAAACCTCATAAGGCTCCTTCCTTGCCAACTTCAATCCTTCGAAAACCCGTTAAACGTCGATCAACACTTGAGCCTCCTTCCTCTGATGTAGAAGACATGGAGGTGGAAAAGGAACCACTCATGGAAAGGTTCCCAGATCACCCTGATCCTTCCCCCTCACCTCAACCTTCTAATCCTATCTTAGATTCTGCGTCACCTGAACTTCCTCCCCCCACCCAGCCCAAAGTTTGATTTGAAAGAGGCATCTCCAAGGATCACCCCAATGCTGTGGAGGGAGTATTAAAGAAAATTTCTGATCTCAAAATTCCTGATCTATCTGTGGCTGAACTCCTATCGATCTCTCCATCTGTTGCTGAAGGAATGAAGAAATGGGTCTCTCGTCGACGTGTGGAAATTGGCCCTGAAGAACTCAAAGTCTCCTCTGGCACTTTAATGGAGGACTCTGGTGGAACCAGTCCTTCTATAGACTCCAATCTTTATTCCTGTCACCTTGGCTTTCTTCCTTGTTATCTTGGTGACTCAGCTAAAACTGTTTCTCCTCTTGTGGATTCTGGATCTCAGCTTAACTTAATCTCGGATGCTATGGCCTGCAAGCTCAAACTTAGTCCTAGGGTCAGCTTCAACTCTGCAGTGTATGGGATAGGAAATCAAGCTTGTGAACTGGTTGGTATTGCTGAAGATGTACCGGTCAGGATTGGTCGAAATATCGTTGGAACCTGCCATTTTTGGATTACTCGTTTGGACAGTCCTATGATCTTGGGACGACCCTTCTTAATGGACTTTGGTGCAACCCTGATGTTTTCTGATCAAGTTGGGGAGAGAATTCTTCTCCCTGATGCTGATGGCAGAAAAATTGAAGTTCCTCTTTGCTCTTTGGATTCTGGTCGTTGGGAAAGAGATTTTCCTGGTCATTCTCCCAAAACATCTTTTAAGGGGAAGCAGAAGGATAACTCTAGTTCCTCTCATTTTTTAGGGGAATAAATGATCCTACCAATGATTGTAGTTCTTTTCAGCCTCAGACTGCAACTCAAGGGTCAACTCCCATCCCTCACGCTTATTTTTCATTCCTTTCATCATTCTCTTCTGAGCTCAAGAATATTAAAAAACAAAAACATATCAAAATAGAAAAATCCAAAAATATTTCTCCTCCATCTCCTTCTCTCTCTGGATCTGTTGTGTCTCCTTTTCCTTCTACTTTTAAGTCTGATCAATCTTCTCTCAGTTCCGGTTTGAATCTCCGCAATGAGTCTAAACTAGATCCTAATTGCAATTCCGTTTTTGGTGATTTTGGTATGAAGGAATATGGGCTGCAGTGGAGGCAATTTGGGGTAGAAGTAAGTCCTCCCAATTGTGCACTTCCAGGGCAATCTTTTACTTTCATTTTAGAAACCCTACCTTGTGCCACACATGTGAGCAACGTATTATCTCCTGGTTCTCCTTTTAAGGAAAAGGCACCCTTCAAGGATATTGCAGAAAATCGGACTTGGAAGATGTTGGAACTTGGACTCAGCTTTTGTAATCAAGTCTCTCTGGTCAACTCTTGGAGGAAACAAGAACTTCTCTCTTTTGCCACTAAGTATAAACCAGTTGCTAAAAAGATCCAACCAGTCAACCAGCCTATGCCTCTCAACCTCAATCCTCCCCTTATGCGTCCTCCTCTATCTCGCAATCCTTACTGTGGTCTTCCTCAATCTCTTACTGGTCCCTTTGTGCCTAATGGACGGGTCACTGAAGAACGTCTGAAGGTGGTCAACTTTGGCCCAGATGGATGGCTTCTTCCTGATGAGTTAAATTTAATTAAAAATGTCTTATCTCTAAGAGAAAAATCTATTGCTTTCTTTGAAGAAGAGAGAGGTCTCTTGCGGGAATCCTATGGCCTCCCTTATATCATCCCTGTAGTTGAACATGATCCTTGGCAAAAGAAAAAGATCCCTATCCCTGCTGCTAAAGTTGACGAATTTGTCAAGTTGGTCCGGGAACGAGTTCGAACTGGCCTGTATGAACAGTCAACTTCTAGTTACTCCAGCCCCGTCTTCTGTGTCCTCAAGAGTAATGGTAAACTTAGAATAGTTCACGATCTTCAACCTCTTAATAAAGTTACTATTAAAGACTCTGGTATCCCTCCTGCTACTGAAGAATTTGTTGAATCCTTTGCGGGAAGAGCTTGCTATGGTCTAGGGGATATTATGGGTGGCTATGAAAAACGATCCTTACATCCTATTTCTCGTCCTCTCACTACTTTTGACACTCCTCTTGGTCGATTTCAACTTACTCGATTGCCTCAAGGAGCCACCAACTCGGTTGCAGTCTATCAGGCTCAGATGATGTGGATCCTCCAGGATGAAATCCCTGATCATGCTGGTATCTTTATTGAAAATGGCGGAATTAAAGGTCCAGTATCTGACTATGATAATGAGCTCTTACCTTGGCATTCAGGAATTTGTTGTTTTATCTGGGAATATGCTACTACCTTGGAGAGGATTCTGTTTCGAATCGAGGAATCTGGCCTTACTGTCTCTGGATCCAAACTGGCGGCTTGTGTCCCTGCTCTGGAAATTGTTGGTCATGTGGTCTGCAAGGAAGGAAGAAGGATGGCACCAGCCAAAGTCAACAAGATCATCTCTTGGCCTACCCCAATCAATCCAACTGAAGTTAGGGGCTTTCTAGGTGTTGTCACTTATGTTAGAATCTTTATCCCATCTTTATCCAAAATCTGTGCACCCTTGCGTCGTCTAACCAGAAAAGATGATGAATGGATTTGGACCCAAGATTGTGAATGTGCTTTCCAGCTACTCAAAAGGATAGTTGGTAAAGACATAGTTTTGAAAAAGATCTCTTATGGACCTGGAACTGGCAAGATCAAGCTGGCTGTTGATTCTAGTTATCAATCTGTTGGGGCCGTCCTTACTCAGGAAGATGAAAATGGTTGGTACCGTCCTGCTCTTTATGAATCTTTGTTGTTTTTGGATGTAGAATCTAGATACTCCCAGCCCAAACTGGAACTCTGTGGTGTGGCTCAAATGATGAAGAAACTTCAAACCGTTCTCTGGGGCCAACATTTCAAATTGCAAGTTGATGCTCGATCCATCATTGAAATGATCAACGCTCCCAGTCTTCCCAATGCTCCTATGACTCGTTGGGTGGCCTTTATCCAGCTTTTCTCTTTTGATATTGTTCACAGGCCTGGAAAATCTTTCACCATGCCTGACGGTTTATCTCAACGACCTCTTGGGGACAACGAATCCGATGTTGGAACCAATTTCAATGAAGAGGAACCTTTAATTCAACCTATTTTCTCCTTTTCTTCACAAAATTATTCTGGCTTTCAACAAGGCTTCTGGTTTAAATTAGAGCAGTACCTTTCAACTCTTCAAAAACCTCCTGATCTCTCCGCTAAGGAATTTCAATCTCTTAAACAAAAGTCTTCTAATTTTTTTGTTCAAGGCTCTATACTTATGAAGAGGGGCAATCCTTGTGCTCTTATTGTTGTTACTATTCCCTCTAAACAAGATTCTATCCTTGAAAGTATCCATGGAGGCCTTGGTCATCGTGGGGAAACTGAAACTTATCCACGATTATCCGAACAATTCTGGTGGCCATCTTTGAAGAAATCCGTCTCCCAATGGTGCAAGAATTGTGAAGTTTGCCAAAAACGTGATCTTAGGCGCCCAGCCAAAATTCGTTATCCTACTGGGGAGTCCACTGTCTTTGGAAGGATTGCTATGGATGTGGTTCATATTAAGGCAGGTGGTGCTAAGTACCTCATTGTGGCTAGGGATGATTTTTCCGGATGGGTTGAAGCGAAATTTCTTAAGAACCTTAGCTCTGAATCAGTGGCAGCTTTCCTCTACGAGACCTGGACAATGCGTTATGGCCTGGCTCGATCTTACTCTACTGATGGTGGCTCTGAATTTGGGGGCAAGCTTGCTGAAATGATCCGATCCCTTCCTGGACAACATAGAGTTACTACTCCTTATTATCCTGAAGGCCAAGGCATGGTGGAACAAGGCCATGCCCCTTTGAAGGATGCACTTGTTAAACTGGCTGGTGAAAGTGGCAAGAACTGTCGCAAATTCCTTCCTCTTGTTCTATTTTCTGATCGAATCTCAACCAAAAGGACTACTGGCTACTCACCTTATGAAATCATCTTTGGTCAAAGAGCAGTCCTTCCTTTGGATCTGGAAATGGAATCTTTCTTGGGTATCTCTTGGAAAGAGGTGTCCTCAACCACTGATCTGTTAGTTGCTAGATCCAAGCAACTGGAGCGAAGTGAAGACGTTCGTGATGAAGCTTATCAAACGATGATGGAGGCCAGAGCAAAATCCGTCCAGTATTGGGAGGACAAGCACTCTAATTGAATCAGGGAGCCCTTGAACCCTGGTGACCTAGTTTTAGCTTATAATTGATCTTTGGAAACCCAGTGGGGCAAGCTTTTCTCTAATCGTTGGAATGGCCCTTATTGAGTGGTTCATCAATTTAGAGGTGGATCTTATGTTTTGGAGGAGCTGGATGGTACTCGGTTGGCCAGAAGGTTCTCTGCTGATCAAGTCAAGAAGTTCCATTGTCGTGGGGGCAACTTATCTCAGAAGTAAGTCCTCCCAATTGTGCACTACCAGGGTCATTTGCTGCGTTTTTGTTGTAAAACTCTACTGTATGCCACATATGTGAGCACCTGGGACGCCCTCCTTGTTCTATTCCTGCCGCTTCTAGGGTTCATTTGGAAGAATCAAGATATTTTCCTCAACTCTTCAACCACTCTCAAGATCAAAATGGCCATTCTTTGGTTTCAATCATCTGCCTTTCCTTTCTTTTCTTTCTATGGCATCAAACTCGGGAGCAGACTAGGGATAGTCTGTAAGTTGGGGAGAGATGTGGTGCCCCATCCTGGACACCCTGGCGGCCTTAAGACCTCAATTCATAAACTGTTGCGCAAACGTACCGCCCGGCTGAACAACTTATCCTCAGGCTCATTCAACTATTATTTACCCGCGCGCGCTGCGCTTCCATTATCCGCGTCGCGCGCCGCGCCGCGCCGCGCTCCTTTCATCTGCGCGCGTCGCGCGTCCTTTATCCGTGTTGCTTATCATCTCCGCCGTTGTTATAGAACGTCCTCATCTTTGTTGTTGCGTGTCTTCATCTTTGTCGTTGCGTCTCCCAATCTCCTCATTGCTACCATTGCGCGGCGCTCATCCATGATCTACTGAATTCATCCTGACCGCACCCGCAAGCATTTGGCAGATCCTTGACCAACGCGAGTGACCACATGGTTGCCTTCCCTTTTTCCGCTCTATTTGTAGAATCCGTTGTATATAGTCTAACAGGGCCTCCTGCCCATATAAGGAGGGGCTCTCCCCTGCCTTTTGATCCTATCATCCTATCATCCTAGCATCTCAGCATACCAGCATCTCAGCATCCCATCATTGGAGCATCAGAGAATCCCATCATTCTATCATCATAAGCAATTTATCCGTGGGCATCCTTCCCCACTTATCTGAGCAAATTATATGGGTATATCTATGATTGCCCCTTGATCCTTTGAGCCTCCATACTCAAACTCAGTCCTTTGTGACCTTGATCCTTATCACCAACCAATAGCCTTGCTGGTTGAAGAAGAATTCCTGTCTGCCTGAATTCTTGAGTGTGTTATACCACTCTGATCCCTTTTTCCGAACATACTGGTCTTGATCTCCCCTTGATCATCTTTCTGGAGCCAATCACGCTTGATTGAAGAGGTTTTATTAAGCTTAAAACCTGGAGTGTTATACCTCCCTTCTTCTTTGAGGTTGAATTTTGCCACGCTATTCTTGAGTTCCTTGAGAAGTGTTGGGATATTCTTGCTCAAATTTGTTATTGATTTGCTTCTAGAGCTCCATAAACAAATTGCTTTTGTTTTGTTCAGCCTCCCACAGTTATCTGGTACCCTTCAAGCGCTTGATTGCGGAGAGTTGGGCAGGTTCATTGAAAACCTGGAGGTTGGTTGGGATTGAGTTGATCTTTCCTAATCAGCTGCTGACGACCAGAGTTATTAGCTTGTGGGCGTTGTTACTTACAACTGCCTTGTTCTATTGAACTCTGAACAAACCTTGACTTATTTGTTCAAGTCTTTCCCTGCACCATCTTGTCTCAGATAGTGTTGTTTCCATCGCTACCAACAACTCTTATCCTCTTCTCTTAGTTTGATTTCTCATCCATAAGGTTCTGGACCTTGATTCCGGTTACATTTAAATATTATTGTAACTCCTAGGAGGGCAGCCTAAACAGCACCTTTCCCCTCCACAGAACTGCCACGGCTTAGCACCGTTTGGATTCTTACAACGGAGGAGATGGAGCCAAGAGATTGTGGAGTGAAGGATCAAACCAAGGGAGCAGAATGATTCAGAGAGCGAGTATGTGGAGATGGAGAAATTGTGATAGGATCGGTGACAGGTGTGTGATACTGGGAAGACGCGCGGATGACAAGGTAATTGAGGTATTTCCTTCCAACATGCCGCCGTGTTCAGGTGAGAGATTGCATGATGGAGGATGTTATTTTGATCACCAAGGGTTTGATGGTCGGCTTTGTTAGAGAATCAGCCAGCATAGCTTTGGAGTTCACAAGATCCATGACAAGTATGTTAGAGGATTTTTGCTCTAAAAGCCATTTAAGCTGGATGTCAACATGCTTAAGTGCGCTGTGGTGGGATTCTAGGTTAACAAGGTGGTTCAGGGCTTTGTTTTCAATGCGAGAGCAGTGTGTAAGGGAGATTGAGGGGTTTAGGTCTTTTAGCAGATTGAGGATACAAATCTTTTCTTGCGTCGCCAGAACTAGGGACTTGAGTTTGCGTTCAGTTGACAAAAGTGAGACTCCTGGTTGGAGTTTGCTGTGCCACGAGACAGCGCAGCCATAAAGCAGGATGATGTACCCTCTGTGACTCCTTCTGGAGATTGGGTTGTTTCCTCCGTTGGAATCGCTCCAGACTTCAAGGTCATAGTTGAAGAGATTGTTCTTGAGACGGAGACCTAGGTCGTGAGTTGTCTTGATGTATCACCAGGCATGCTTTGCTTCCATCCAGTGAGTGAGACCACGCTTGGAATTAAATCGAGATAGGGAGGAGACAGCGTACAAGAGATTGGGTTGGGTTCTGGTTGCAATGAACTTAAGATAACCAGAAAATGATTGGTAATTTATGTTGAGTTCAGAAAAGTTGGAGGCATCTTTGTCAGTAGCGGTTTTCAGTATGATGCTGGGTGTGAGCAGGGTGTTGATGGGTTTTGATTTGGTGAGTCCTTGTTCTGATAGGGCGGTGTCTATGTGAGCAGGTTGATGAAGACAGGGTCCAGACGGTGAATCTACTATGTAATTTCGCAGGATTTTAGATAGAGCTCCTTCATGTGAGATTGAGAAGCATGATTTAAGTTCTTGACAGAATTTGATTGAATTGCCAATAACAACGAGGTTGTCAACATAGCAGAAGATAAAGATTTGGGAAGTTGGATTGATAAAATAACATGGATTGGCTGAGGAGGTGCTGAATCCTTGACTGAGAATCCATTGCTTGAGGGTATTGAACCAGGTCTTTGGGGCTTGTTTCAGTCCATATAATGCTATGTTCAACTTAAGGTAGGGAAATAATGTGTTGTAGCCAGGGGGTGATTTGATTTAGATATCTTTGTTCAGTTTGGCGTGTAGAAAGGCGGACTTTATGTCCATTTGGGTAATGGGGGGGTTGTGATGATAAGCGTATACCAGGAGCATTCAAAGAGTGGTTATTTGTCCGGTTGGGGCGTAGGCCTCACCATATTCCAGGAATTCTTTTTGCCGGAATCCTTCCAAAGGAATCCTTGCACCCAAAGTCTTGCCTTGAAGATGAGGCTGTCTCTGTCAGGTTCAGTTTTCAAGCGGAAGACCCAGACCGTTGACAGAGCTCTCTTTCCTTCAGGAAGACAGTGGCATCCGGTCCACACATTCATTGATTTGATGCCTTCAAGTTCCCTTTTTATTCACATCATTCAATTTTGGCAGTTGGGTGATCTCTTCATCTGTTCATAACTTTGGGGTACTGTTCTGGATAGGAAACCATATAGTTGTGGTTCTTGGATAGTTGATTGATCTTGCAAGTTTTGGTTTGACGGAGCCAGTTGGTTTGCAACGTCTTTATTGTCCCATTCAGAGGATGATTGTTTGGATTATGATGAGTTATCCAATGGTTTGGGATTGGTTTTTTTCATTCTGATGCTGTTGAGATTCAGGAATTGGGGAGGTGATTGTGTTTGTTGGTTCCACGGGGATGTTTTTGTAATTGATGGATGAAAGGGTATCAAGTAGGTCGGAATCCAAGTCAAGGAAGGGTTTAAAAGGAGATTCAGATGGGGAAGAGGAGTCAGTTAATTTTACTCCTTCAAAGACTTTGACATGCTTGGAGCGTATAGTTTTGCCAAGTTCAGGGACATAAACTCGGTAGAAGTTGAGATGCAGATTGTGGTCTACAAGTATACCTTCCCATCCTTTCTTTTCAAAATTCCCAAGACTATGGCGCAGGTTAAGAACAATTGTTTTTGAACCAAGCGTGCGGATCAGGTTGAGTTTGGGCTTCACTCCATGCCACATTTCTGATAGGCGCAACTTTAAATTCTTGAAGGGAACAAGATTGAGAGTTTTGGTGCATGGTGGAGAAAATCTCACAGATGAACAAGTATAGAAGGAAATCATGAGTTGATTGTTGGTTGATTCAGTAGAGTGATGTTGAAAAGGTGATGATGAAGTTGGAAAGCAAATTTTAGAGGATTGGAGCAAGAGTTGAGTCAATTGGTGGGTGGAGTAAGGCGGAGTTGGTGATGAAGTGTTGAGAGGAGCGGAGAGGAGACAATGAACGGAGATGAGAGGAGGGAAGCAAGGCTGATAACAGGGCGGATGGAAGCAGATGATGGAACGGAGGAGATGGAGCCAAAAGATTGTGGAGTGAAGGATCAAACCAAGGGAGCGGAATGATTCAGAGAGCAAGTACGTGGAGATGGAGGAATTGTGATAGGATCGGTGACAGGTGTGTGATACTGGGAAGACGTGCGGATGACAAGGTAATTGAGGGATTTCCTTCCAACATTATGGAGGGGGAGGGCTGGGGGGAGAAAATTTAAAGTAGGGCTTGACAGGATTTTTCTTGTCAAGCCTTGACAAGGATCCATAAATTTATGGATTCTTGTCAAGGATTTTGTCCAATGGACAAATATTGAGCCCATTTTAGCCAACAATAGTGGCCCAATTGGGTAAATCCTTGATAAGTCTGCTTATTGAGAGAACTTATCAAGATGGTGGTAGATGCTCTAAGTGCAGTATTGCAGAAAAGAGAAAGAAGACTAAATTTTTATTTAAGACTACTATTTGCCCCCAAATTTGGGGAGTCAAGGCATATACTAGTTGGTGCAGTGTGAGTGTTTCCTGGTCTAAATGCAAGAGGTGCATATAAGAAAATGTCAATAAATCAATACAAACCCAAGAACCTTGACTCTGCGTGAGGTGTATGAATTCAAGCCCAAGGGCCTCAATGCTGGGTGAGGTGTGCAATGTTTTTCAATCTTTTTATAGAAGTGGACTAGAATTATTTCCCCAAATTTGGGGGTGATTTTGCCTGGTGAAAAGGCTTGGATGCAAGAGGTTCATCCTTGACGCTGGGAAAGGATTAGAGGATGCAGGACCAAGGAAACCAACACCAGTATTTATCATGTGTGCAGAACCCAATATTTTTAGTATATAGGAGAAACTAGTGTTTTTCCCCAAAATTTGGGGAATGGATTAAATAATAAGAAGTTGAAATGAACAGATGTGATATTTTTTAATTGATACATAACATTCATCAGGTGTGAAATTAGGGGAACGGATTAATAAAAAATAATGAAATGAACAATTGTTCAAGTATTTAAACAGACTAGCAAGTGAAAGAAGGTGGTTATGTGATTTCAGGGGGTGATAGAATTCAACACCTCATTTTAAACCAATTAAAGAAAAAAAAATGGACATGAAAAAAAAGGTATTTTTTTCAAGAGTATTAATCAATGATCCGTCCCTCTGTGGCCTTGTTTGTTATCACCAACCAATAGCCTTTCTGGTTGAAGAACAATTAATTTGATTGAATTCTTGAGTGTGTTATTCCAATCTTTATCCCTTTTTTTCCAACCATAATGGTCATGATCATTCTTTTTAATAATCCTTCTGGGACCAGTCACCTTTGACTGAGAGGTTTATTTAAGATTTTAACCTGGAGTGTTAAAACTCCGTTTATCTTTTAAAGATGAATTCTACCACGCTATTCTTGAGTCCCTTGAGAAGTGTTGGGTTATTCTTGTTTGAACATGTTACTTCATTGATTCTAGAGCTTCTTAAAAATAAATTGCTTTTTTATGTACAGCCACCCACAGTTATCTGGTACCCATCAAGTGCTTGATTTCAGAGAGTTGGGCAGGTTTATTGAGAACCTGGAGGTTCTTTGGTATTGAGTTGATCTTACAAAATCTCCTGCTTACAACCAGAGTTATTAGCTTGTGGGAATTGTTACTTACAACTGCCTTTTTCTATTGAACTATGAACAAAACTTTAACTATTTTTTTCAAGCCTTTTCCCGCCCCATCTTGCCTCAGGTAGTGTTGTTTCCTTGCTACCAATTACCATAAAACTCATCCCTTCAAATTTATTCTCCATTCATAATTTTCTGGACCTTGATTCTGGTTACATTTAAATAATTTTGTAATGCTCAGGAGGGCGGCCTGAAAATCACCTTTCCCCTCCACAGAACTTCTTGCTTCTTAGCGCTGTTTAGAGTCTTAAACCAATTTTTTTTAAGTGCAAGAATTTTCTTTAGAGATTAAAAAAGATTTTTTTGTTTTTTATTTCAAAAGCGGAATGAGTTTCTGATGAGGGTTGTGTGGAAAATGGTGACAAGAGTCCTTCTTAGGATGAAAATGTTTTTGTGACAAGTACTTGTCTTGGAGTTACTCAGCCCTCAATAACCCTGGTTTCCTGAATTGCGGTCTTGGCCGCTTTGGTTGATCTGTTCTCCTGTGGGGACAGCAATCATTGTTTTTTAGCCACACATAATTGTTAAAAATCAACTGGAAAATCTTTTTAAAAAAAGAATTTCAGTTTCTTGTCACACCTTGCATCCATCAAGGTTGAACCAGAGACAAGGAAAAGATGCCACTACAACCCTTATTAATGGGTAAGAAACACATCAATGAAAAAATCACAGGGACTTGATTTTCCAGTTGATGTGTACCAATTATGTGTGGCTAAAAAAAATGATTGCTGTCCCCACAGGAGAACAGATCAACCAAAGCGGCCAAGACTGCAATTCAGGAAACCAGGGTTATTGAGGGCTGAGTAAATCCAAGACAAGTACTTGTTACTGGTAGAATAAGCCCAGCAGCCATGAGTAGCCAGGAAACAAAGCCCTCAGCTATAGAAGCCATCAAGAAACATACAATGAATGCACCTAGACAAAATCCTGCTGTATTGACTATTTAATAGAATCCCTCTTTGTGTATAGATTCCATCATCCATCTTAGAATCACAAAAACATTTTCATCCTAAGAAGGACTCTTGTCACCATTTTCCACACAACCCTCATCAGAAACTAATTCCCCTTTTGAAATGAAAAACAACAAAATCTTTTTTCAATCTCTAAAGAAAATTCTTGCACATAAAAAAACTGGTTTAAGACTCTAAACAGTGCTAAGCGGCAAGAAGTTCTGTGGAGGGGAAAGGTGAGCCGCCCTCCTGAGCTATACAGAAGTATTTAAATGTAACCGGAATCAAGGCCCAGAACCTTATGAATGGAGAATAAATTTGAAGGGATGAGTTTTATGGTGATTGGTAGCAAGGAAACAACACTACCTGAGGCAAGATGGGGCGGGAAAAGGCTTGAAAAAAATAGTTAAAATTTATTTCATAGTTCAATAGAACAAGGCAGTTGTAAGTAACAATTCCCACAAGCTAATAACTCTGGTTGTAAGCAGGAGATTTTGTAAGATCAACTCAATACCAAAGAACCTCCAGGTTCTCAATAAACCTGCCCAACTCTTTGAAATCAAGCACTTGAAGGGTACCAGATAACTGTGGGTGGCTGTACATAAAAAAGAAATTTGATAAAAATCTGATGTAATTTCTGAGAACTTAGAACCAGCAGACTGCACATAAAAGTCATAAAACAAAGAGATCAGGAATAGAAATAAGAGAAGAGGAAAGAGACGTAGAAACCAACAGCTTAGAGACACTTAGTCGACAGTGAGAAGATCATAGGTACAAGAAACAGGCAGAGTCAAAGTTGATGAGGTGGAGACAGAAAAGATGGCGGCTACAAACGACAGAGCTGATTTTTCAGCAATGTTGAGTTGATGATCGTGAGGATCAATCTCTTACCAGGCAATTATTCGAGGAGACGTTTACTTGATTTGATAAGATTGATTGGAGAGCTTGAATTGGTGTCAAGAGTCTTTGAGAGTATTGAGTCTTGAGTTAGAGTTCAAGAGGTGAGAGTTGGGGGTTTTAGAGAATAGAGAAAGGATGAAAAGAAAGAAGAAGGAGGAAAGAAAGAAGAAGAGAGAGGAAGTTGAGATGGGGGAGATGATCAATGGTCCGGAGATCTTCATCCCACCAAGGGTTGTGGAGGAGGTGAAGCGAGAAAAGAAAAGATCCCAAGTCCCAAGAGGGGTTGCGGGAGGTCCATCCGGGTGGTGAGGCGCGCACCGTTTCTGAGGGGGTGGCAGAGAAGAGGAGAGTGGTTGAGGTGTAATCTTAAAACCCCACGCGACTGGTGAGAGAGTGATCTGAAAGAAAGACCTTCCTCTGGAGAGTGTCCAAGGATGTTGTTGAGGAGGCTTTAGTAAGAGAATCACAATCATTGAATTGCTTTCAACCAGATTGAGAGTGAATTCTTTATTGGTGTAATCCTCACGTAGTCCTTTGGTCTTGATATCAATGTGTCTTGATTTTGAATGAGAACCGAATTTTTTGATTTTGTCGTCCAACCCTTTATTGTCAATGTGTAGAGTAGGTCTTGGTTCAGTAATTTGATAGATTTTGCTGATCAGATGCCTAATCCACTGGATTTCCAGGTAGCAGTCAAGAAGAGCATTCAATTAAGATTTGGTCAAGGAATAGGTGATATTCCTTTGACTGGTGGAGTTCCAGATAACTGGACTGCCGTAGTGAAAGATGATTTAACCAGTCTGAGATTTACGGAAGATTGGATTGTCTCCCCAGGTAGCCTCACTGAAGCTTGATAGAATTTCTTGCTTGGGGTTGCATTTGATGATAAGTTTAAGACTCTTAGTTTTCTTTAGATATTTCCATAATTTCTTAACCTCCCTCCAGTGGGTCATGCCTGGCTTCACATTGAATCTTGCCAAGCTTGACACCAAGAACGCGATGTCTGGTTGAGAGTATTGAGCGAGATTATTGAGGAGGCCAATTGCGGATCTATAGTTGACGTTAAGTTGACAGAATTCAGCATGATCTGTGTCGGAGGCGGGTTTGAGATTGAGATTCTGAGTCAATGGAATATTAGTGTCTTTACAGGAGGATAAACCAAGTTCTTCAAGGCCGCGAGTGATATGATTAGGCTGGCTTAAGAGAATTTGGTTGTCCTTGATTTTGATGAGCATGCCGAGAATAGTATTGGGTGGATGGCAGGAAGAGTTCTTGAACCTTTCAAGGAAGTTGGTTTTGAATTGAATAGAATTACCAACATGGATCAAATCATCCACGTGGAAGTAGATAATTTCTCCAGTTTTTGAATTAAGGTACAGACAGGGATTGCTGGTTGATTCCAGGTATCCTTGGGACTTGATCCACGATGTCAATGTTTTGTACCAATTCCTGGGGGACTGTTTCAGACCGTAGAGAGATTTTTTTAATTTTAGATAGGGAGATTTCCTGTCCGATCCTTCTGGGGTTCTGATGATGACGGTCTTGTCAATGGGGGCATGGAGAAAGGCTCCCTTTACATCAAATTGTGTGAGTTTCATTTTTTTCTTCAGACTATACGTGAGAGCCACTCTGAGTGATCCAAGTTTGCCTGTTGGAGCCCACGTTTTGTTGTAGTCAATTCCTAAAACTTGATTGAACCCTTGAACGCAAAGTCGGGCCTTATATTTGACGGGTTCTCCATGGCAGTTCTCTTTCACCTTGAAGACCCAAGTAGTATTTAATATATTTTTGGGTACACCGTAGTATTTCTCCCAGACGTCTTGAAGTTCAATAGAATTAATCTCTTCTTTGGATGCTTTCTTCCATTTGGGCCACTCAGCGCACTTCCGCGCAGCTTTGTAGGAGGGGGGTTTGTAGTAGTGGTAGAAGCCATATCATTTGGGCTTCCTTGTTTCTTGTCTAGGTCTTTGAGAGAGAGGTTCAGGCAAAGTTTCAGGAAAAGAAGATGGTATTGGAAGATCAGGATTGGAGGATTAGGAGTCAATAGATTCAGAATCTTCTCAATCTGAGTCAGATTCAGATAATTCATTTTGAGATTCCCTGAAGACGTATTGTTTTTCCTTTGAAGAAAAATAAACTTTGTTTGACTTGAGGTTAGATTGACTGAAGATATTGATCCCCGGCGATTCAAGGAGGGGAAATTTGTTGAGGGAATTCCTTAGAAACTGTACGTGTTTGGTTTCAACAACAGCCCCAGATGAGTTGAGAATCAAGTAAGAGTGGAAAGTGGGATTGAACCCAACTAGGATCCCTTCTAGTCCCTTCTCGTCGAATTTTCTACCTTTTTGGAGTCCATTTGCAAGGTAAACGACTGGAGACCCTACAGGTTTCAAATAATTAGCAGGTAGTTTTTTATTGAACATAAGCTCCCAAGGGGATTGGTCGTTACCTTCTCTGGGGACTTGGTTAAGCATGAAGCAGCAGCTTCTGATCAGAATATGCCAATAGCCCTTGTTCAGTCTTGATGACAAAAAGGTAGCTCGGGCTGGTTCAATAATTGTTTGGTTCGCTTTTTTGGCTTGACCATTATTCTGGGAATGGTATGGTTCAGAAGTTAGAAGTTTTATATGTTTATGCTTGGCGAATTCTTTTAGAGTGTTGTTATTGAATTCAGTGCCTTTGTCCGAGAAGATTTTGGTGGGATAGTAATTGAGGCGCTTATATTCCGTCTCAAGCAGGTTGATAATGACATTAGGAGTCTCTTCTTTAGATTGAAGGGGTAAAGCAGCAAGGTAGCCGGTAAAGTTATCGACAAGGGTTAAGATGTACTTATGACCTGCTTTTGATTGAGGGGTGATCTGACCTATCAAGTCCAGGTGGATCCGTTCCAAGGGTTTTGAGGATGGCATCAAGGTGGCCGGGAATGGGGCCCTCGTAATTTTGCTTTGTACACATCCATTGCATTGGAACTTATTTAATTCTTCTTTTGAGTACTGGTCTTTAATTAAAGTCTTGAGCGTGGAGATTGATGCATGTCCAAACATTTTATGGAGATCTGATAGGGATGGAGCTTCCACTGATGAATTGGTCGTAGGATGACTTAGAAGATTAACCAATAGATTGTTTCCGACGTTCCGTGGCTTCTCAATCAAAAATAAGTTATCTCAAATTAAACCTTTCAGTACCATCTCTTCGCCTTGGGTGATGTTGAAGTGATCTTGTTTTTGTGAGAGGTAACATCCCTTCTTCGCCAGGAGACCGGGACTGATTAGATTGACTACTATATCAGGGACGTACATACATCCCTCCAGCGTGATAATAGATTCTTTCCATTCAAGCCAAACTGTGCCTGTCCCCCAAATTTTAAGGTTTTCTTCAAGCTTGCCTGTCTTGACTTCATCTAGTTCATCCTGCAGATTGATTGAGGTAAAGTATTTCAAATTGTTGAATATATGTATGTTGGCGCTGGAATCTAGAAGGAGATTAGGTGTATTATCTGTATTGATCCAGAGGGTGAGTAATGAGTGGTAATTGATGGTAGGAGTCTTCTTGATTCTGTTTTTCCACTCCTTTTGCTGCTCAAACCACCATTCTGGTGCGATTTGAGGGTGGAGATGGAAACACAAGGATTCAGGATGTGGTGCGTTTGGGTCGTGATAACCTTCCTTGCACTTAATGCGAATTTTTCTGTCTTCCTTATCCGGCGGTTTACCCTTCATGGTAACCAAAGAGACATCTTGAGTGGACTTGCCCATCTTGTGTTGTGCCTTTTGCTCATAATTGAATTGATTTAGGTGGTTAAACACCACTTCTACCGTGATTAGTTTCTCGCCATGCATGATTTGTTGTTTCAGATTTTCCAGGAAAGGAGGAAACTTGAAGAGAATTAAATACGCCAGTATGTTGTTTGGTAAGTCTATTCCTACATCGGCCATACAAGTGAGTGCTTTTTGAGTTTCTGTTATAAATCCTTCAATGGCGTGTTCATTAAATGGTGCATGTAGGAACTGATTAGATATGCGAGCTTGGTTGGCGGTTTCAGAAGAGGCAAATCTCTGGGTGATCTCAGCCCAGAGAAATTTTGAGCATTTTATGTTTGAAGCGTTGACCACGTTAGCATGAGTTGTGCTGTCGAGTTTAGATAGGATGATAGCTCAAATTTCTTGGTCTTGCTTTAGGGGTAATTGGCCTACATTCACGGTCATAACATCTTTTATGTCCTTGAGATCGAACAGCATGATCATCTTGTCGCGCCAAATGGAGTAATTGTCTTTGTTAAGCTGTGGGATAGTGTCGAAAGAGGCCTTGAGTGCTACCTGGTGAAATTAATTGTTGCCTCCCGCTGGTTTGTTCATTTTTGATGTTGTAGAGTTGTTTTTGGCTTTTAACCGTGATAAAAATCTGATGTAATTTCTGAGAAATTAGAACCAGAAGACTGCACATAAAAGTCAGAAAACAAAGAGATCAGGAATAGAAATAAGAGAAGAGGAAAGAGACGTATAAACCAACAGCTTAGAGACACTTAGTCGACAGTGAGAAGATCATAGGTACAAGAAACAGGCAGAGTCAAAGTTGATGAGGTGGAGACGGCAAAGATGGCGGCTACAAACGACAGAGCTGATTTGTCAGAGATGTTGAGTTGATGATTGTGAGGATCAATATCTTACCAGGCAATTATTCGAGGAGACGTTTACTTGATTTGATAAGATAGATTGGAGAGCTTGAATTGGTGTCGAGAGTCTTTGAGAGTATTGAGTCTTGAGTTAGAGTTCAAGAGGTGAGAGTTGGGGGTTTTAGAGAATAGAGAAAGGATGAAAAGAAAGAAGAAGGAGGAAAGAAAGAAGAAGAGAGAGGAATTTGAGATGGGGGAGATGATCAATGGTCCGGAGATATTCATCCCACTGAGGGTTGTGGAGGAGGTGAAGCGAGAAAAGAAAAGATCCCAAGTCCCCCGAGGGGTTGCGGGAGGTCCATCCGGGAGGTGAGGCACGCACCGTTACTGAGGGGGTGGCAGAGAAGAGGAGAGTGGTTGAGGTGTAATCTTAACACAATTTATTTTTAAGAAGCTCTAGAATCAATGAAGTAACATGTTCAAACAAGAATAACCCAACAATTCTTAAGGGACTCAAGAATAGAGTGGTAGAATTCATCTTTAAAAAATAAAGGGAGTTTTAACACTCCAGGTTTCAATCTTAAATAAACCTCTCAGTCAAAGGTGACTGGTCCCAGAAGGATCATTAAAAAGAATGATCATGACCATTATGGTTGGAAAAAAGGGGATAAAGATTGGAATAACACACTCAAGAATTCAATCAAATTAATTATTCTTCAACCAGCAAGGCTATTGGTTGGTGATAACAAACAAGGCCACAGAGGGACGGATCAAGATTTGAGTATGGAAGTCCAAAGATTGAGGGGCAATAATAGATATACACAGGATTAAATTGTTGAGACTGTTGAGTTAATCTTCTGAACTTTCTGTCTTCTGTGTTAATCATCAATTTCATTTATTCTTTCTATTTCAGTGACTTCATTCTGCACATCTCCTCATTCTCATTATTCATACGCGCAAACTCTGTGCCAATTCTGTCACCTGTTTTATTACGCACGCTTGTGAGTGCAGAGAATCCATAATTGGAGGTCTCACACCATAGGTATCTTGTAAGCCTGATCCAGATCCTAGGCTGCTGGAATCATCACCCGAACAACAAGGTGATCTGGCAATCATGGGTCTTGGATCAGGTATGTTTTCACAATACATCTTTTTGTGTTCTCAATTCACCTCTCAGTGCTATGTTTCTCATTTCTGGTTTCTTATCTCTGGTTTCTTATCTCTTTTTGTCTCATTTTCTCAGGAGTGGTTTGTCAAAGGTTGTAGTTTTCACGTTGTCAGGTTCACGCTTGATGTTTCCGTTCTTTTCAGGTGAACCTCATATTCATTTTCTTGGATATCTTGTAGCCTCAATGATTTTATTTCAACCCATTTGAAAATAATTTTTTTTCAGAATCTCAAACTTCAACAGATTTACAGCCCCCAGGACTCAACTGATCTTTACCATAAGCAATGTCCAAAAAGGATGAGGCCCAGGGTGAATCCAAGCAAAAGATCCCCCTACTTTCAGAGGAGAATTTTGAGGCGTGGTTTCTTCAAATCCAAAGCTGTCTCCAACGGAAAGGCCTCCTGGAAGTGGTCCTTGGAGATATGAGTGAAAATGCAAACACCACCCTCCGTAAGAAACAATAAAAAGCAGCCAATATCCTAATCCAACACTTGGGCAACACCTCTTTTGACGCCATTGTTACTGCCAATAACAATGAAAATCCTCATGCCATTTAGAAAGCCATCCACTATTGGTATGCCTCTAAATCATCCCAAAATTGGGGTTGGCTGTGGCTCAACTTCATCAAATACCCATATCAAGGAAGTTTGACCCACTACATGAGAAAATGCAGAAAACTCATGAACAAAATCTCAGTGGTGAAGCTTGAGGTACCTCAGGACATACTGAGCTGTACAATACTTGCCAAAATTCCAACAAACTTCCATCACATTGTGGACACCATTTTTCTAAACAAAAAACTCCTGAAGAGCCCTAAAAACATCCTCAACAAGCTCCAAGAAGTCATTTACCTCAAATCAGCCAGGTCAGGTCCCCCTGATGCTCCAAAACAGGACAAGAACAGCTCCACAGCACTCCTGAAGACAAAACAAAAGCCCTGGAAAACCAGAACTAAACACCCATGCACTAAAGGCCATCACAACCCCTTGGCTGACCATCCTAAGCACAAATGCTGGGAACTCCATCCACACCTCATACCCAATCAAGACCAACCAAAGTCCAATCATCACAAAGGAATTCCAGTAGACTGGTCCACAGGCACTGAACCAAAAATGGCCAAAGCTGACCTAAATGTTCAGCTGTACCTCTGCTACCCAGCAAACCCAGGTCCACTGCCACTCCCCGTCTTGGAAAGAGATGCTACTCACCACATGGAGAATTTTGATGAATATCTCTTTAACTCACATCCCACCAACATCTCCATTGGGACAGGGAACTCAAAAAGACCTCTCCAAGCCATGGCAGTGGGAGATTCATACTCATCAATCATATGGGACATTCACTAAAGCTCCCAAATTTCCTCCTGGTGCCCCAGATCAATTGATCACTCATTTCCCTTGATTGTCTGTTTTCAAAGAAAGACTCACTAATGTGGTTTGGTTTCTGCGGCATCAAAGTAAAGCTGGACAGCTTTGAACTTGTTGAACCGTCCCAAAATCACCTGGTTTAACTCTGTGGTACACAACTCAAAACCACCACTATGCCCAAGTCACATCTCACAGAACCAAATTCCACCAATCTCTGGCATTCTTGACTTGGTCACCCAAGCAAAAAGGTTCTCAAAGTACTGTTCCCCAAGACCATAAAAAATCTCAGTGAATGAAACATTTGTCAAACTGCCAAGTGCACCACTACCCCTTTCTCCCAGCACTTCAAGAAATTAACACTCCCACTTGAATGTATTCATCTTGATGTTGTTTGACCCATCACTCCCATGAAAGCAAGTGGATTACAGTAATTCCTCACCATAGTTGAGCAATTCTCTAACTACATCATCATCTCCTTGCCCAAGAACAAAAGCAATGCATCCAAGGCAATCTTAGACTACATTGCCAGGTCCAAATGGATTATTGGTCACAAGGTCAAGACACTTGTCTCTGAAAATGGAGGTGAGTTCATTGGGAAAGAACTAGCCAAATATCTGAGTCAGCATGGTATTTCTCACAACTTCTCACCTCCACACACTCCTCAACACAATGGCATAGCTGAATGGATGAATCAAACTTTGATGAAAAAAACTTGATGTCTACTGCTCAAAATCCAATTTCCAAAACAACTGTGGGGAGAGGCTGTCAACACCACTGCAAACCTTGCCTTCCTCCTCCAATAAGAAGAATACCCCCTACAAAATCTGGAAAAATTCCTCATTCAACTATAAGTTCCTCCAAAAGTTCAGATTCAAAGTGATTTACTTTGCCCAAAGGCAAACAGAAACTCCAAGCTGGATCCTCCTGGACAAACCGGTTTTCTACTTGGGTATGTACAAAACCTTTCAAGCTACAAACCCTGGGACCCAGTTATCAATAAAGCGGTCATTACTTCAAATCTCATATTCCATGATAAAGAGTTTTACAAGAATTATGCAAAGTCTGATGAGAATGTGCCACCTCTCAGTGAAAAAATGATAGCCCATAAAATTCCCACAATCACACCACCAATACTGGATTCACCCGCCAAAACGTCTGAGGGAATTTCATCAGATGAGGTTGCTGGAGCTCACTCTTCCCAACTGTCAGCTTGCTACTATTGTAGAGCAAGCTACAAAAGTAACAGAAAAAAAATAAAAACAATAATATTAAAATTAACCTAAGAAAGAGTAACAAAACCATAAATATTATTGCAAAAATGGATTCTCCATCCAAAATTAGGTAGGGTCACTCAGTAACCCCACCATTGAAGTCCAACTCCTTACATTTTTAAATAATCAAGGAAAGAAAGACCAAAATACCACGGCACCAGTATTGTACCTTTTTGGAAAATTGAATATTTCATATGTATTGTCACGTATAGGTTTCACACCTAAAATTCAGTCATAATTGAGGTGTTGTGTATATTTTAGGAGTTACAGATGGAAATGTGTTCTGTCATAATTCCTGCACGCAGCTGCAGCAGCCAATACACCTGCGCGCATCTGAGCTACAGCACTTTCACCCTGTCAAAGCTGTGTACGCAGCCCTGGGACTCTGACAAGTAGGCAGCCGCGGGACTACAAGTTGACAAATTGACAGGCGGCCTGAGAAAACTAGCTACCCCGTAAACATGCTACAACCTACACCTGAACATTCTACATATGAAATAATTGTTCTTGTTTATAGTAGATAGTCTAAAAGTACATAAAAGTATGTTAAAATACCTAAAGAACCTTTACACTTATTTTTTATTAAATATAATTTAAAATACCAAGAATGTCAAAAATGCAATAATGACTACTTCTGAAAATATATTAAAATACTTTAATATGAAATTATGAGAACTACAAGACATCATTATTTTTTTTCAAATACTAAGGAGACTATTGATGTAAAAATATTACATAAATATTCATGACTTATTTTTTTAATAATCATTTTAGTAAATCAACTAAAATTTGAAAATAAGGAGTGAAATAAATGTAATGAATTTACTCCAATTATTTAATACATAATGAGAGCTCACCTGACATCAGACTATCCTTAGGAATGTCCATTAAAATAATTATTAACTTACTGGGAAAATTTACTAAGGGTAATAAATTAAATAATAAATAGAATGGAAAAATTAGTGTTATTCACACTTCCAAACATCAATTATAAAGTAGAATAACTCCCATACCCTGTGGAATTAGATGTTACCCGTGCTAAAGAACCAAGAAAACGTGACAGTATGCCACTGTTTACCCTACTAGCCTCAGTGTCCGTCCTTTTGAGCCCCTGTACCCCTCAGGAGGATAATATTGGGACTCAAAAGGCTATGAATAAAGGGCCCTTTTGAGAATATTGATACCCAGATACCCAGTTATATTTACATCCAGAAAGCTTTCCAATTTAATCAAATACTTATAAGAGATAATTAAGTGATTTATGGCTTTAGTCTGATTAATAATATCCCTCCCCAACCCTTTTTATCAATTTAAACTGCTGAACAACCTTTTAACCCCAGTAAACAGGTCTAACCCATCAGTGAACATCCCAAACAGGTACCCAAAGGATTTAATAAAATACCAGTGAGTCTTATTATCTTTTCTCTTTCATGGAAGCTTGGTTAAAAAGCACTTCCACTCCACTGTGTATTTTATATACAAATTATCTTTGGGAAATATATCCTTTAAGAATATAAATTAAAGGTTCCAAGGTAACCAGGCCTATGTTTTTTCATACTGAATTCCCTGAAGAGAGGTGTTAAAGATCCCCAATATAATTGTGGCCCGTCTATTAAAATATTCCATAATCAATTCATTTATATTGATTTTTAACAATAAAACATATTCAAACCAATCAACCTTGCAATAAGCCTTATCCAAATATTTCAAAGATTTTTGCTGCATTTATTGAATAATATATTTATTATTTATTCTATCACCTCTGGTAGCTAACGGATAGAAAGGATCTTGGAATCCAGGAGGCTGACACCAACAGCCCAACATCATCACCTCTCCTGTGTCTGCTGATGTTTCTCCACTCAATATCATAAACAAACTTTGACGCCCTGGTTCTAATTTCAGTTGCCCTGGGGTCTCTATACTCAAATATGCTGAAGAAGAGGATCCTACCACCCTGTACCACGCACTTCAGTCAAAGAACTGTTTGGAATGGATTGACGCAATGAACCGGGAGCTACTCAACATTCTCACATTTGGCTTCTGGGAGGAAGTCAACTCCTTGGAAGTAGTTGATCCAGTCAAGTGCCTTTGGGTATTCAAAACAAAGCAAGACAATCAGAACCAAGAAATTGAGTTCAAAGCAAGGCTGTTTGCGCAGGGATTAAATCAGAAGCTAGGAATCAACTCCAACAACTCCTTTTCCCCAACAGGCCATAAGGCCTCTCTCCAACTCCTCATCTTGTTTGCTGAAAAACACAACTTGAAGTTCCATCAAATCAATGTGAAATCAGCCTTCATGAATGCATGGCTTGATGAGTCTACCTACATAACTCCACCTCCAAATCCCGGTTTGGGAAGGACAAAAGACTCAGGCTTTTGAAAGCACTCTATGGCCTGAAGCAGTCTCCACAAGCCTGGTATTAAACCCTGTCAGACTGTCTGCTCTCTATTGGTTTCTCCAGAGGTGAAAATGATAATTGTGTATTCTGGGACTAAAGTACCTGGCTGCACGTTCATGTCAACAATATTGCCATATTCAGCAGGATTCCCTCCCTCTTCATAAACAAAATGAAGTCCAGCTTTGAAATCAAAGACCTGGGACAAGCCAAATTTCTCCTAGGAATTAACTTTGAGCAAACCAGAAACAAAATCACTCTCTCCCAGCGCACATAAATTGAGAAACTTGTGAAGCAATACAACCTGGACAACCTCAAGAAGTATTCAAATCCCATACATCCATAGTGGAATCCAAACTAGACTATCAAAAGCTGGTAGGAGAGCTCAACTATCTCAGCTGAAACACAGGTCCCAATATCATTTTTGCCTAAAACTATCTCTCTCAATTCCTTCAAAAGCCTAAGCGCCAAACCTATGATTCAGGAATTGGAGTGCTCAAGTACCTCCAACAAACGGCAAGCCTGGGGCTGTCCTACACAAGGACCAATATTCCCAACCAATCAATTGAGGTGTTTGTGGATGCTGACTGGGCCACGTGCCCAACAGTTTTTGTTCTGTAAGTGGCATGGTTGTGCCCAAGAACAACCAAATCATCAACTGGAAATCAAGAAAACAACCGTACATCACGCTTTCAACCACCAAGGCGGAATACAAGTCTGTCTGCAATGCTACAAAAGAGGTGCTATGGCTCAAGGGAACCATTAAAGAGGTGTTTGGTGTACAATTTCACAAGCCAACCTCCATCTATGAAGACAGCAACGGATGCATCAAGCTAGCCAGCAGCCTGTCAAAACAGGAATGATTCCATACCAAACATATTGCTCTTTGACACCACTTCATCAGGAAGGAAGTGGCAAAATGGGAAATCAAACTGATCAAAGTTCCCACATGTAACAAGTCCACTGAATTTTTGACTAAACCAGTCTCTTGTGTAAGGCTCACAAAATTGCTGAAAAAACTGAACTTAATCTGACTGCCTGTTCAGCATGGGAGGGTGTTGAGACTGTTGAGGTAATCTGCTGAACTCGCTGTCTTCTGTGTCCATTATCAATTTCATTAATTCTTTCTATTTAAGTGACTTCATTCTGCATGTCTCCTCATTCTCATTATTTATACGTGCACAATCTGTGCCAAGTCTTTCACCTGTTGTATTATGCACGCTTGTGAGTGCAGAGAATCCATAATTTTAGGTCTCAGGCCATAGGTATCTTTTAAGATTGATACAGACCCTAGGCTGCTGGAATCATCACCTGAACAAAAAGGTGATCTGGCAGTCATTGGTCTTGGATGAGGTACCTTGTCACAGCGCATCTTTTTGTGTTCTGAATTTTCCTCTCAATGCTCTGTTCCTTATTTCTGGTTTCTTATATCTTTTCATCTCATTTTTTCAAGAGTGGTTTGTCTGCAAAGGTCATAGATTTCATTTTGTCAGGTTCACCCCCCAAAGTTTCTGGTCTATTCAGGTGAACCTCATACTAATTTTCTTTGTGATCTCTTAGCCTGAATGATTTGATGTCAACCAATTCTGAAATACATTCTTTTCATCATCTCAAACTTCAACAAAAAGTGCTCAGATAAAGAAGAAGGTCCCCATGGATTTATTGATTGCTTATAGTTCTAATAGATGGGTCATGAATCATAAATGATAAGATGGATCCCCCCCAAAAGGCAGGGGGAGAGACCCTCCTTTTATGGACAAGAGGCGCTGTGTACTATTTAAAAGGAGACAAAACAAATGAAAGAAAAAAAAATAGTTTTTTTTTATCAGGGTATCAGGAAAAAACAAGCAGAAACAAATAGTAAAAACGTCAACAGGAGGCCCTGAAATGTGAAAAGAAAGAAAAACAAAGATTAGAAAAACAAGGAGACCAGCCCGCGTCATGTACAACAGCAGGTAGTTGGAAGGATTTCTGTGGCTTTGCCAAGGTGAGGTTGCAACAGGGGATGTGGCAGATGACAGGAGATTGTTGGCAGTCACAGAAGACCAATGAGAGAGGATTGACGGGGGGGTTCAGTGTGGAAAGCGGAAGCTCCAAAAACCTCTGGTGATAGGAAAAAATACAGGAAAACACAAGCAATAGCTTGCTGGTTGGTCAGATGAGCAAACGGGGGGGAATGAGAGACTTGGTGAGGTTGTCCACTGGTATTTGTTGGCCAGCCGGATGGAGAAAAGGAATTTTTTTGGGATGACGGTTGGCGGAAACAGGTGACCAAAGGAAGGAGGATCCAGGAGGGGATTTTCAAAAGCTTGAAGGAAATGATGAGGATGATTGATCAGTTGCTGATGGGCGTCAATGAGCTGCAAAGCAACCAACTTTACCAATGGCTGCCAGCAATTTTGATGGGGAGTGATGATGGAGGCAATAATTCTTTAGACAGTCTTAGTTGTTTTCCACTGATGATGATGGCAACAATTTGCAAGGATGATGATGGTGATGTTGCTAGGAATTATTCTGGCAATGCAGATGATGGCTGTCTGCGCCTTGCTTTGTCAAAAATTCAGGCAGTGAGAGCAGCAAGAAGGAGTTTTAACGGCAGATCTGGGGGTTTGAATTCCCTGGGAGCATTTCCTAGACTGCTAGGACAGTAAGAAGCTGATAAATGAAAAGAGGAAGAGTCCCCATAGTGACAGGATATTTTTTTGATGATAAATCTCTCCCCAACTTACAGACTTTCCCTAATCTGCATCTTGAATTCAAAGATATTAAGAAAAGGAGGAATATAAAGAAAGTGAGACAGAAGAATGGCCATTTCTTGATCTTGAGAGTAATTGGGAATTTGATAAATACCTTCATCCATCCACAAGAGACCTGGAAGTGGAAGAGATAAAACAAAGAAGGCATCCCAGGTGCTCATGTATATGGCATACAGTAGATTGTTACAAGAAAAACACATAAAATGACCCTGGTGGTGCACAATTGGGTGGACTTACTTCTGAGATAAATTTCCTCCACCACAATGAAAAATCTTAAACTTATCAGCAGAGAACCCTCTGGCCAACTGGGTACCATCCAGTTCTCCCAAAACATAAGATCCACCTCTAACTTGGCAACCCACCCAATAAGGAGCATTCCAGCAATTTGTGAAGAGCTTTCCCCACTGGGTTTCTAAATATTGATTATAAGATAAAACTAGATCACCAGGATTTGAGGGATTCCTGCTTTGATTTCAGTGCTTATCTTCCCAATACTCAACCAATTTTCCTCTTTATTCCATCATCTTCTGATAAGATTTGTTACAAACATCTTCACTTTGCTTCAGTTACTTAGATCTGGAAACTAACAGATCAGTGGTTGAAGAAACCTTATCCCATGCAATAACCAAAAAGGATTCTGTTTCCAGATCCAACAGAATAACTGCTCTTTGACCAAAGATGATTTCACTGATAAAAGTTGGATTGGTCACCAAGACCAGACTGATTTCAATTTCAAACAAATGGGCATGAGTGCAATGCTTCTCAGAGATACAACAAGGATTGAAAATAGAAAACAACAAACAGGGATCTAAGGTGGCTGAACTCAAGGAGTGAGATTGAATTGAAGGAGGAAAGGTTTTCCAGGGTAGATGAAAAGGACAAGCCAGACAACAGTCAACAAAGATTTTCCCAGAGCGCCTTGAGAGATCTACATAGGAAATAGATGAGTTTGGTTTGATTGATGAGTTGGAGAACTCAATCTTACTGAGATCAAGCTGGCTGCCCCAATAGGATATGGTTTTTTGTCAAGAGTTGAGATAAGTCTTATGGTGAGCACCAACAATTGGATTGAGTTGTTGGTCTTGACTAAGGCGAAATTGATTCATTGATGTTGAGCATCTTGAGTCCTTGAGTAGGATTGATGTGACAAAGTTGAATCAAGAGAGTTGTTGCAAGGTTTGGGGATTGGAGTGTCCGCACAGGACATGTAGGCAAGTGGGTGACATGTGAGAAGTCAAGAGTTTGAGACATTTCTCACCAACAATGTGCACACAAAAACTGATAGTCCAGAGACAGTGACTGAGATTGAATTAGAGAACATCTGTGAGATAAAATCAGAGAAGAATGAGATTTAGATTCTAACATTCACAAGGTGAGTAGCCAGTGGTCCTTTTGGTTTAGCTTTGATCAAAGAAGAGAACAAGAGGAAGGAATTTGAAAAAATTCCTGCCCCTTTCACCATCCAGTTTAAAAAGTGCAGCCTTCAAAGGAGCATGGCTTTGTTCCACCATGCCTTGGCCTTCATGATAATAAAGAATAGTAACTCTATGTTGTAAAGGAAGAGATTGAATCATTTCAGCAAGTTTGCCACCAAACTCAGAGCCACCATCAGTAAATTAAGATCAAGCCTAGCCATAAAAAATTTTCCAAGTCTCATAAAGGAAAGATGCCACTGATTCAGAGCTAATATTCTTAAACAATTTTTCTTCAAACCATCCAGAAAAGTTATCTCTAGCCAAAATGAGGTAATTAGCACCACCTGCCTTAATATAAACCACATCCATAGCAATCCTTCCAAAGAAAGTGGACTCCACAGTAGGATCAAAAATTTCATCTGGAAGCCTAAGATCACATTTTTGAAAAACTGCACAACTCTTGCACCATTTAAAGGCAGATTTCTTCAGAGATGGAAACCAGAATATTTTGGATTACTGTTGATAAGTTTCAGTTTCCCCACAATGACCAAGACCTTCATGGATACTTTCAAGGATTGAATCTTGTTTAGAAGGGATAGTAACCACAATAAGAGCACAAGGATTTCCTCTTTTCACAAGAATAGGGCCTTGTAAAAAGAAATTAGGGGAATTTATTTTAAGAGATCAAAATTATTTAGCAGAGAGATCAGGAGGTTTTTGAATAGTTTAAAGGTACTGCTCTAATTAAAGCCAGAAACCTTTTTGATAGCTAGAATGATCTTGAGAGGAGAAGTAGAAGACATGATTGATCAAAGGTTCTTCTTCATCAAAATTGATTCCAAAATCAGATTTTTCATCTCCAATGGGATGTCAAGATAAAACCTCAGGCATGGTGAATGATTTTCCAGGCCTGTGAACAATTTCAAAAGAGAAAAATTGGATAAATGCCACCAAAAAAGCCTTAGGAGCACTTATCCTTTCAATGATGGATCAAGCATTGACTTGTTATTCAAAATGTTGACCCCAGAGGACAATTTGGAGCTTCTTCATCATTCCAGCCATACCACAGAGTTTAGGTTTTGGTTGAGAGTATCTGGATTCTAAATTTAAAATAAAAAAGATTCATAAAGACCAGGATGGTCGCAACCATTTTCATCTTCCCATGTAAGAACTGCCGCAACAGATTGATAACTAGAATACACAGCCAGCTTGATTTTGCCCGCTCTAGGTCCATGAGAGAACCTTTTCAAAACTATGTCTTTAGCAACAATCATTTTGAGCAACTGAAATTAATGTTCACAATCTTTGGTCAAAATCCATTCAGTATCTTTCCTGGTTAGACAATGCAAGGGTGCACAGATTTCTGATAAAGATTGGATAAATATTCAAAAATAAGTTAAAATGCCTAAAAAGCCTCTAACTTCAGTAGGATTGATTGGGTTGGGCCAAAAGATGATCTTGTTGACTTTGGCTGGTGCCATACTTCTTCCTTCCTTGCTCCCCACATGACCAACAATTTCCAGAGCAGGGACAAAAGCAGCCAATTTAGATCCGGAGACAGTAAGGCTAGACTCCTGAATTCAACACAGGATCCTTTCAAAAGTAGTAGCATATTCCCAGATGAAACAACAAATTTCTGAATGCAAAGGTAAGAGCTCATCATCATAGTCAGAAAATGGACCTTTGATTCCTCCATTGTCAATAAAGATACCAGCATGATCAGGGATTTCATCCTGGAGGATCCACATTATCTGAGCCTGATATACTGCAAACAATTTGGTGGCACCTTGTGGCAATTGAGTAAGTTGGAATTGACCAAGAGGAGTATTGAAAGTAGTGAGAGGGCAAGAGATAGGATGTAAGGATTTTTCTTCATAACCACCCATAATGTCCCCTAGACCATAGCAAGCTCTCCCAGAGAAAGATTCAAAAAATTCTTTAGTGGCAGGAGGGATACCAGAGTCTTTAATAGTAAATTTTTTAAGAGGTTGGAGATCATAAACTATTCTAAGTTGACCATTACTCTTGAGGAAACAGAAGAAAGGGCTGGAATAACTGGAAGTTGGCTGTTCATATAGAACAGTAAAAAACTGTTTGTGGACCAAATTGATAAACTTTTTGACTTTAGCAGCAGGGATTGGGATTGTTTTATTTTTCCAAGGATCATGTTAAAATAAAGGGATGATATAGGGAAGACTCTAGGATTCTTTCAAGAGACCCATCCTTTCTTCACAGAAAGCAATATATTTTTCCCTTAGAGATAAGAAATTTTTGATCAAATTTAACTCATCAGGAAGAAGCCATCAATCAGGACCAAAGTTGACCACCTTCAGATTTTCTTCAGTGACACAACCATTGGGAACAAAGGGACCAGTAAGAGATTGAGATAAACCACAGTAAGGATCACAAGTTAAGGGAGGATGCATAAGAGGAGGATTGAGTTTGAGAGGCTTAGGCTGGTTGACTTGCTGGAAATTTTTTGCAACTTTTTTATACTTGTTAGCAAAAGAGAGAAGCTCTTGTTTCCTCCAAGAGTTGACCAGTGAGACTTGACTTTGAAAACTGAGACCAAGTTTCAATATCTTCCACGTTCTATTTTCTGCATTATCCTTGAAGGGATTGTTTTCCATAAAGGGAGAACCAGGAGATAATACATTGCTCAAATTTGTGGCACAAGTTAGGGTTTCAAAAACAATAGTGGAAGATTTCCTTGGCGGTGCAAAATTGGGAGGACTTACTTATACCCCAAATTGCCTCCACTGGAGCCCATGTTCCTCCATACCAAAACCACCAACAACAGAATCAAGATCAGGATCTAGTTTATACTCATTGCAGAGATTCAAACTTGAACTGAGAGAATATTTATAAGTCTTAAGATTGCAAGGAACAGAAGACACAACAGATCCAGAGAGAAAAGAGATATTTTGTGGAATTTTCTTTTTTAAAATGTTTTTTATTTTTGATACTTTCTAAATTAGGAGAGAATGATGAGAAAAAAGAAAAATAAGCCTGAGGGATGATAGTTGATACTTTGATTAGAGTCTGAGGCTGAGAAGAACTACAACTATTAGTGGGATCATCTACCACATAAATAATTAGAGGAATTAGAATTATCCTTCTGCTTCCCTTTTACAGAAAATTTGGGAGGATTACCAGGGAAATCCCTTTCCAAACAACCAAAATCCAAGTAACAGAGAGGAACTTCAATCTTTCTACCATCAGAATCAGGGAGGAGACGTCTCTCCCCAAAATTATCAGAAAACATCAGGGAAGCACAAAAATCCATCAAGAAAGGTCAACCCAAGATCATAGGACCTTCCAAACAAGTGATCCAAAAATTACAAGTTCCAACAATATTTTGAACAATTCTGACTGGGAAATCTTCAGCAATACCAAAAAATTTGCAAGATTCATTACCTATCCCATAAACTGCAGAATTGAAGCTAATCCTAGGACACAGTTTGAGTTTACAGGTCATAGAATCCAAAATTAAGTTGAGCTGAGATCCAGAATCCACAAGAGGAGAAACAGTTTTAGCTGAATCACAAAGATAAAAAGTAAGCAAACCAAGAGGACAGGAGTAAAGGTTGGAATCTGAGGAAGGAAGTTTTTATCCAGAGTCCTCCATCAAAGATCCAGAGGAGACCTTTAATTCTTCAGGACCAATCTCCACACATTGACAAGAGACCCATTTCTTTGTTCCTTCAACAGCAGATGGAGAGATTGATAGGAGTTCAGCCACAGCTTCCAAACCATTGGGGTGATCCTTTGAGATCCTCATCTCAAATCAAACTTTGGGCTGGGTGGAGGGAGGATGATCAGGCAACTCAGGAACTAGGGTGGGGTGAGAAGGTTGAGGTGATTTAGATGAAGGAGGAGGATCACAGTGACCTTGAAACCTTTCCAAGAGTGGCTCCCTTTCCACCTCCATGTCTTCTACATCAAAGGAAGGACGCTCAGGTGAGGATCAACATTTAACCGGTTTTTGAAAAATTGAAGTTGGCAAAGAAGGAGCTTTGTATGGTTTAGGTTCCTCATGTCTTTTCCAAGCAGGATCATATTGATAGGCTTCAGCAAGTGAGGAGGAGGAGATAGCTGGAGGTTACCAAGGTTGAGGAGTACCACAGGAGGATCAAAAATTGAATGAAGACAAGGATGCCTTCATAGGACTTGGTGGCTGATAAAAGGCCACCACCTGAAGAATAGGAAGAGATGAATCAAAAGGGATTAGAGCACCATTAGGAAGAAAGAAATTTTTCCCCTTCTTCTCCGCCAAATTTGCCTGCTTTTCCTTCTGGAGTTCAAGGAATTGTCAAGTTCAATGACCTTCCCTATCACCGTAGTAGCAGACCAGAGTAGAATTAGGGAAAAAAGTAGAGGGTTTAGGAGTAGTAAGGGAGGAAATCTTTTGATTGATTTTTCTCTCAAAATCTTAAAGTATCTTTGTTATTTTTTCCATGGTATCAGGTTCATGGGCAAACTGGGGATCTTCTTTAGGCCTGCAATCTTCCTCCATTCTAAGCATGATATGTTGTGAATCTTTGAAAGAAGGAGCATGGACTGGTTCAGTAGTTCTAGGTTTTTCAAAAGTTAAAGCAGTTTGAACTTTCATAACTTCATCCACAGTACCCCTAAGGACAAGGAAAGCATGGAGCTTGAATTTATTATCCCTGGTGGTTATCATTGACCCAGATTTGACCAATAAATCCCTAATTATTTCCTGCACTGCTACCAAAAAAGATTGGAACAACCACACTCAAACTTTGTCCACTATATTGATGTGGTTTTTTTTGGATCAGGTAATTTTGGATTGGTTCCCATGACTTTCTGAAAGACTGAAAGTCAGAGTCTGAAGAGACACCACCATTGGAGATCCCACCATTGGAGATCCACTGGGCTACAAGATTTTCCAGGTCCTGCAAAGTAAATTGGGCTATATCTATTTTCCCCGAATATGCTAACATTTATTCCCTTAGAAGAATCCAGTTATGTGTTTCAAATCCTTCAAAAAACTCAATCACTTCCATGAATTCATCAGAGGATTCAAAGAATCATAACTGGTAGGCCATATTGTATTCACTTTCCCCATCCACTTCAGCTTACATTTTGTAGGAGTTTAAGAACTGTTCAACATTTCCAAGTTGAAACCTAATTCCTTGTTCTGATGCTTGATCTTGACCATCCTAGTTCAAAGAGAGGTGATGGGAGTACCAGAAGATTCCATCACAAATAAAATATTTGATAGAGGATCCAAAGGCAGATTTCCAAATTGGCTCATGAGTGTGGCAAGAGTAGGGTTTCATGGAAAAAACAAGAATCTTTCCCAAGTGCTGCACAATTTTGAGGACTTAATTTTGAGATAAGCTGCCTCCATGGATCAGATCTGAGAAAAAAGAGAAAAAGAAAAAAAAAGAAAAGGAGGTTGGATTTTGATGGTGATTCCAAACGTGATTGGGACTGTAAATCCAAGGTTGCTGGTTTGATCCCGGGCCAGGGGACCAAATGTAAGAATCCAAAAGGTGCTGAGCTGGAGGCAGTTCTTTGGAGGGGAAAGGTGCTGTTTATGCTGCCCTCCTAAGAGTTAAAAAAAATTCAAATGTAACCAGAATCAAGATCCACTGGAATGCAAATAAGGAATCAATGGAAGTGATGAGTTTGGAAGAATATGGTAGCAATGGAGAACAACATTATCTGAGGCAATATGGTTTGGGAAAAGACTTGAAAAAATAAGTCAAAGTTTTTTCAGAGTTCAATGGGAAGAAGGAAGTTGTAAGTAAGAACACCCACAAGCTAATAACTCTGTTTTTCAGCAAAAGATTTGGAAAGATCAACTCAATCCCAACCAACCTCCAGGTTCTCAATGAAACCGCCCAACTCTCCCCAATCAATTGCTTGAAGGGTACCAGATAACTGTGGGTGGATGTACAAAAAAAAGCAATTTGTTTTACAAAGCTATAAAAGCAAATCAGTAAACAATTTGAACAAGAATGACCCAAAAACTTCTCAAGGGACTCAAGAATAGAATGGCGGAATTCAACTTTAAGGGAATAAAGGGAGGTTTAACAATCCAGGTTTCAAACTTAAAGAAACCTCTCAGCAAAATGTGACTGGTTCCAGAAAGAAAATCAAATGAATGATCAGGACCAAGATGGTTGGCATAAGGGATCAACAGATCAGCTCAACACACTCAAGAACTCAACCCAATGAATTATTCTTGAACCAGAAAGGCTATTTGTTGGTGATAAGGATCAGGTCACAGAGGAAGGATCAAAGTTATTGAGTATGGAGACTCAAAGGATCAAGGGGCAATTAAAAGATATACCCAGGATAAGGATGATCAGAAAAGGGGAAGGGCCCCATGGATTGATTAGTCAGATTATGATGATAGCATTGATTAGATTTTATCTCCCAATGATGATGCAAAAAGGCAAGGGAGGTCCCTTCCTTTTATGGAAAAGAGCCCTGTAGACTACTTGCCAGAGATACTACAAATGAAAGAAGAATTTTTTTCAGATGAATTTTGAAAAAGGAAGCGCCTGAAATGTGAGAAGAAACAAAAAAATGATGATCCAAAACAAGGAGAGCAGCGCGCGTCAAGGATGATAGCGGGCAGTTGGATGGATGGTGGCAACAGAGGTTGCAGACCATCAGAAACGGCAGTCCCAAAAAAAAGCCAAGAGCTGCCCAGGCTTGTCCAAGAGTGGCGGTCAGATGATCAAGAGTCCCAAAGGCCGCAAGCGACACCTTGCGGTTGTCAGGCAAAGGATGGAGAGGATGGGAAAGGGAGAAAGCACCAATGACAGCATGCAACTGCTTTCTGGTCCGTCAGGTGAGCCATCCAAGGGCAAAGCAATGTTTGGTGGTGTCAATGGTTGGTGATGACTTGCATCAGCTCAGACAGCCGCAGGTGATGAGGGCGGATGGGAGGGTAGGAGAATTGGATGGTGGGATCTTGAGGATGGTAAATGGAAATACTGCTTGGATTATGAGTGGCTGTTGGTGGAGGGTTTGAGCCAAGGAAGCCCAGATAGCCCTTGAGGATGGCAATTGTAGGTCTTCTTGATAGCTTCCATCCTCTGCTGCTAATTATTGGAGATCCAATTCCATCTTGAAACAAGGCAAGATGGAGGATACCTAGGATTGGATGATGAGTATTCCCAAGGATGAGAGAGGGAGGAGGGATTGCATGAGGGGAAATGACTGTCTGCGCGCGCTCAGCCAAAAAAATTTGGGTTCCAAGTGCGACAAGGAGGAGTTGAACCAAAAATCTGGGAATTTGGACCTGCTGAAGGGGGATTCCTGGAACAATAGGACAGGGAGGAGTTGGGAGAAACAAAAGAGGAAAATTACCCATAGCAATTGTTTTTTTCAGATTCTGCCCCCTTTTCTTGTTCTGCACACAATTGGTCACCATACCATCACAAGCTTCCAATCTTGGAAACTCATTATATACTTGCAAATCATTGCATTTAACTCTAACCCAATTCAACCATCCATTTGAATTTTCTCTTCTACCCTTTTTATCATCAGCCCTCAGACTTCCCTCTTGTTCATGCAATCAGACTAGTTTTCACAAATGCCTAGATATCCAAATAAACTGTATAGTTTTCAAATGGACTATTCCATTCTCTGCATAAGCTATATCTGCATATTTTCATTTTCCTCAGATGTCATTCCTGTATTTTCTCATCCTTTATGTCTTTGTACACTCATGCATTATTGTCTTGCATGTCAGCTTGCTACTATGTACAGAGCAACCTGTCATAGCAACACAAAACTTTAAAAAACAAATTAAACAAGAATATCTGAATTGGAAAAAGAAGGAGTGAGAAATCCCTGAATATTATTGTGGGAATGGATTCCTCAGCCATAATTAGGTAGGGTCACTCACTGACCCCACCCTTGAAATCCAAGTCCTTACATTTTTAAAATAATTAAAAAGAAAAGAACTAAAAATTAAAACACCAGTATGGCACCTTTTTGACATTTTAACATTTCAAACCTGTTATCACGTATAGGGTTTACACATAAAATTCACTCAGAATTGAGGTGTTGTGTATATTTTAGGAGTTAAACGCGGAAATGTGTTATGTCACAATTCCTGCGCGCAGCCCCGCATCCTTACATATCCCTACCTACTTTTAGTAGCAAATTCCCGCGTACTACAGACCCGCGCGCAGCTAATTCTGCCACGCACGCAGCAGATCCTGATCCTACCCCACGCGCATTTTTACTGACTGATCCCTGCGTCTGGATCCATTGTGACTAATCTGACAACCAGGTACTGCTCAGAAGAGCTACAACCTAGTTAGGGTTGCCTGGAATTGACATATGCATGATTAATAGTCTAAAAAGATCAAAACTTAAATAAAATTAATGAAAATTAAGTTTAAAATTTTTTTTAATAATAAATCAAAGATCAAGGATTACCACGTAACACATTGAATCTGATCTTTGAAGACCACAAAATACTACAAGAAGTGTTCTTAAAAATTATTAAAAATTATCTACGTGATCAGCAGATGCTAAAAAATTAGTAAACATCCACATCTGTTCTATTTGAAGCAATACTATTAGTAAAAATAAAGGATTAGTGCAGAATGATCAAATTTACTCCATAATAGATTAACAGATCCTGTGGCTAAAATAGTACAGAAATCCAGCATATCTAAATTCACCTGATTGAAAGCACCAAGTGGAAGTGCTAATTTTGACCTGAATGGCTTTTCAGCCTCAGATCATGAGCAGAACCCTCTCTACGTGCCCTGAGAAGCTCAAAAATCACCCCAAAAAGCTCTTTATACAGACCTCTTTGTATCCATTACAAAAGAGATTATCAGTTTACCAGGAATTATTATTATGAATCAGACACTGTTTCATTGTTAGTCAAGTGCTTATGAAGAGTCTAATCACGTGATTTATGACTTAGTCTGTAGTATTATTATTTATTTCTTAAACAAATCAATCAATTGAAGTTAAATCAAGAAATCCTCCCCAAATGCTCTGAAACCCTTCTTATTATTGCAGGATTTTCATGTTAAAGTGCTAAGAGTGAGTATTTCCCTTCCTGTCTTGGCCCTTGTTCTGTTTAGCCCGGCCATATTAGTGGATACGCCCTTTCTAAGGTACCCATCTTGAATCCAAGGTTCTTAAACTGCCCAAGGAGGACCCTTGCAGAGAGGTTGCTTTGTCTGTAAAGACCCCCAGTAGTATAATACTGTGGCTTCTCTTTCATATATATATTTGAAATGTTTTATTAACAAACCAATTAAACCTTGCAACTGCTCTTATTATATTATTTATTTGAGCCTCTAAGTGTTTATTTTTGGAATTATTATTATTATTATTCCAGTGTTTTTTTCACTCTCTGTAGCTAAAGGAATGCAAGGTTCCTGGTATCAGAGAGCTGAAATTGCACCTATGCTAAAAACTTGGAAACAACTGTAATTTTATTTCATTTTTCCTATTCAGTTCCTTTCATTCACTGCATCATTTCTCCTTAGTTGTAGTTATTCATCCATCAGTTTGTATCTTCTCACCATTTTATTAACTTATAAAGGCTAAATTTCCAGCCTGAAGATTTTCTCCTCAGTCATTTGATTACATACATTCTTGAATTGTGTTAAATCCAGTTATCACATTGGGCTTGGCTTGAGTTTCCTTTAATCACGAAAATTCATCCCTCTTGCTCTTGTTTGAGCTCCCAAACTAAATTCTTCAATTTTCAGTTAGCCTTGCTACCCTTCACTTACTTCTTGCAATCAGAGTTTCTTTTTGAGTTCATTATCATCTAAGACTTCCCTATAGTATGTAGGGTGGTTGTTAGAAACCAGGAAAAGCACAGGGATAGAGCTTTCCTGGCTTCTTCCCTTCTTGTGTGAGAATTGAAAAGAGCCTCAATCAGTTTGTATTAGGCCCTGTGAATACCCCCATATTGTTGAAGAGCTTTATATTTATAATTTCTAAAAAAAAAACTGGATTACATTAAATAAACAACAAAAGATGGTGTGGTAGTCCAAACCTGTCCTATAGCCATCATACTCACTATTCTAGTGTAAAAACAGCTCAAAGCCTCAAATTGACCTCAGAAATGGGTTCTGCATCAGAAATAACCCATAGTCACCCAGAGAAAGTACCCCTCTATCTCTCATGGATTGGAAGATAAATCCCCAGAAAACTTCAACTGTGGCAAACTCATACCCAACCAGGTGTCACAGCTCTGTGGAAGGCATAAAGACATACCTTGGAAAACCTCAATCACATAATATTAACAGCTTACCCTCAACAAAAGGACCATACAACCCTATCACCTCAGCCAGAATACAGCAATACAGATACAAGAGGAAGTGCAGCTAGTTCAGCTTCTGTCACCTCACCAAGCAAACAAGCAAATATACATACAGAGGGCTGTGCAGAGGTATACAGGAAACAGTTCCGGGAGGAGGAAGTGACACCAGCCTCAACCAGAACCAAACAAACAAGCAAATATACATACAGAAAGCTGTGCAGAAGTAAACAGGAGCAGTATAGGCAGGAGGAAGTGGGACCAGTCTCAACAAGAACCAAACAAACTACCAGTACAAACCCACCCCGGCACCACACAGCAATTTATGCAGCCAGTAGCATGTGATTCCAAAAAAACTACCAGTACCAACAACCCCCCGCACCACACAGAAATTTATGCAGCCAGTAGCATGTGATGCCAAACAAACTACCATTACAAACAACCCCCAGCACCACACAGCAATTTATGTATTCAAAATCATGTGATACCAAACAAACCACCAGTAACAACAACCCCCAGTACTACCCAGCAATATATTCAGGCAGTCAAGAACATGCAGCACCAAACAAACCACAAGTAATGCACAGAAATACATGAAGGTAGAAGCAAGTAGCACCAAATAAACCACCAGTGAATGCACAGCAATACATGCAGGAAGAATAGTCAGTACCAAATAAGCAACCAGCACCAGACCAACCTTATCAGCACCTCACAGCAATTTATGCAAGGTTTTCCAGGCATGAAAACCCTGTAAAATCTTTCCCAACCAGCAGACTTGGCTCAGTTTCATGCAGTTTCTTTTGTCTAACCAGCAGAATTGCCTCAGTTTCATGCAGTGTCTTTTTCCAACCAGCTAAAATTTCTCATGTACCTGTATCCCACTGTAACAGGGGAATCCCTGAGCATCCCCTGAGGACTAGATTTTCTATTTAAGGTGGGCATCTCTGCCCTATCAACCTGTATGCCCTCAATGCCCTCAGATGGCATCTGGCCTACCCACCTAAAACACTCAATCACCCAGCACCTATAAGGCCCTCTTGGCCCAAATAAAAATAGTATCAGTGAATCATTTATAAAAGGAAACAAGAAATCAGAAACCAAGTGATTCCCCATCTTTAAGAAATTAAACCACTCACAAGGTGCTTGAATGAGGGTTCTTCCCTGACCTAAATATTCAGCACCAGATTAAAGAAAAAGCACCCCTTAATCAATAAATAAACCTTACCAAGAAAGAGAGCACAAAAAAAAGAAACCACCAACCTTTCCTCTACCAAAAACCGGTGGATAAACCCATCCTTGGGTCCTCTCCTGAACCATCCTTTTGATAAACCCTTGAATCCTTTGATATTGGGATATTGGTTAAGACCAAATGTATCTGATCAATAAATAACCAATAAACCAATACATCTTGTCTATTCTTCAACAAATCCTACCAATAAACAGTTAAATAATTAATCAAGGTCTGATATGAGACCTATATTAAGTCTCAAAGAAACCAGCCATTAAACCAAATAAATTATTGTGCATACTTACTATAGTACTAGAAGGGAAGGCAATTCAAAGCCAATCTTAGTACATAATAATACTCCACAAGAGTATAATAAATACTAAATTTTACTTCAAGGACTTCCAGCAAGCTATTTTCTACTTTATTTATATAATCCCAAAGGAGTCTCTACAATTGGTGTCCCAACAGTGGCCTGTATCCTTCAGCTTTGATTAGTTATTAAAAAAAAATAATATTGGTGGAATATTAGCCTCAAGAACCAACTCAACATTTAGAAGGCAGAAAGATGAAACCCATACCAGATAATTTAAGACCTCAAGGACCAACTCAGAGGGATTTCAGATAATAACCAAGAAGCCCTATCTTCAATAATCATGATGCAGGAAGAATTGCAAGACAAAAACAGAATAACCAGTGGATCCCAAGATAAAGTAGAGGAAGACCAGGAAAGAAGTTGGAATCAGTCTGAACCTGGATTAGGAGCAATGGGGAACCTTGGGAATATTACCAAACTCATAAACCAAATTCTTGAAAAAAAAAGCACAGGGAACTCCAAAAACCCCATACACCCAACCAAGAACCAGATTTCAGACCCCAAACCCCAAGCTCAGCATATGGAATCATCCCAGCAGAAACCATGGAGTAATCAACAAACCCCTCCATCAGCCCAGAAATAAATATATATCCCCAAGCTAGAGAAGAAGGAAGAAGAGCTACTAGGAGCCAATTCACTGAAAGAACCCCAGCCAGAAGGCCAGTCCAGGATAACTCAATAATAAACAATGATGAAAAAAAATTGAGTATTATTAGATGGAAATAAAGTGAACCTTGAATTTGATGGGACAGAAGTGGAGCATTTTATTAAAAGAGTAGCGAAACTGGCAAGTATAGAGAAGGCAGGAGGGATAGATATAGCCTTACAATTACCTTTTCTAGTACAAGACAAGAAGATCAGGGAATCTATTGAAGATCTGGAAGGAAATGAATATGAGGACTGGGACCTCTTGAAGAAGGAATTAAAAAGGAAATCGGGCACAGCTACCCCTCATATAAGGTTCAATGAAGAATACATACCAATTCTGCTTGGATATACTCAAGAGCAGGGAGGCATCAAGACCAAGCATGACTTCAAGAAATTCATTGGAAGTTGTGAGGAGCTGGTTATTTATTTTATCAGAATGGGTTATGACAACACCAACTGGGAAAGTGGAGAAAAACTCTGGAAAGCTTTTTCCACTGATCTTATGAGAAAAGTCAACAGAGAATTGGCTCATGCAGGAAGAATCAAGATTTCAAGAGATGGCAGATATCTCCCACCAGATTTGGAGACATTTAAGGAATTTGTGGAAATGACCTTGGCCTTATGGGATGTGGATGAAGAAGAAACCCCTAGGCCTACCATCAAGAATTTAGTGGAAACCAAGAAAGAAGTCAAGTTTCAGCAACTGGGAGTAGATGAGCTCTTGAAAATGAAGGAAGATATTGAAAAACTCACTGTGGCTTTAAATCAGAAGCAGGCACCTCCTCACTTTGATGGAATGAACCAAGGGAGGCACAAAACTACAGACCCTCACCTCCCAGTGCAGGACCCAGATGGCCAATCAGATGTTACTATTGCAAGGATGAACTCCAAACCCAAGTCAACTGTCCATACTTGACAGAAGACATAAAGGCCAGGAGGGTGTTCAAACAAGTACCCAACTATTACTTCCCAAAAAGAGAACCCATAGCTTATAGCCAGCAGGAAAGTTTCAGAGATCAGGTCAAGAAATTTTCAGAGGCTCAACAAGTCCCAAAATGGGAGGAACCCCAGAAGCAGGATGAACCAACCAATGTTGCAGCATTCTTGAAGACTGGAAATTTGGAAGCCTGGAAACCAACAGAGGTAAATATGAAGGAATCTCAATTTCAATGTGGAATGATAAGATCACAAAGGTTGGCTGGAAATCCACCAGAGAAGGATAAAACCCAGGAGGCACCAGTAGTAGACCAGGGAACTTCAGCTCCAACTAAATAAATAGCGCTAGAACCAAGGAAGAGGAAGAAAAGCTATCCAGGAGGATGGGTGGAAATGGATCAAGATTCTGAAGATGAAGAAGAACCCCTCAAAGAACCTTTCAAGGAACCTGTAGCTGAACCTGTGAAGAAGAACCCAGTAAAGTCAGAACCAGTGGATACTCAGGAAAGGACCAAAATGGAAGGAAGCTTGAAGAAGAAGATATTAAAGCAGAACTTTAACCTTACATTGGAAGAGCTCCTTTCAGTTTCACCAAATTTTTTCCAGCAGTTAAAAGATATTAACCCTGAAGGAACCTTGGATTTGAATAAAGCCCCTTAATCAACATCCAGCAAAAACAGTAGAAGGATAAATGGATCTCAGCACCACTTTGAAGAATATTCAGATGATCAACACCCATTCTCCATAGGAAACAACTTCACCTATGCTTTTCCATTGGAATTCATTGACACTTGGATAAAGGGGAAGAGCATCAAGGCTCTTGTGGATACTGGTGCTGAGTTAAATTTCATACCAGTACAATTGGCCATTCAGACAGGCTTGGTCTCCAGAGAATTATTCAAGAAGGTTATAGAAATTGGAGGCCACTCTACTCCACTAATTGGATTGGCTGAGAGAATAGTATTTGAAATCACACCTAATTCTGCCCACTTATTCATAGCTAAAGGATCAATTCACAAAGTACTTGGAAGACCATTCTTGGTGGATCATAGAGACAGGCTGGAGCTGTCCAAGCATAAATGGGAAGTCTTGAGCTATGAGATAGCAGAAGGAGAAAGATTACGCATCCCAATTTGTTCATCAGACCAAGCAGGATGGCAGGTCAAACCACCTAGAAGACCAATGGGGATGAACAGTATTAAAGAAACATTAGAGGAAGAAGAGGTTTGGACCAGTGGACAGCATATACCAGAATTTGACCTTGAAGGCTTACCAGAACCATGGTAAAGTAACATGGTCACCCCTGAAGAGCCAGTAGAAAGAGGATGGGAGGAAGCTTTGAAAAAGGAAGAGGCTCAAGAAGGCTTGGAAATGTTTCAACAAGTATTTGGAGGATTCTGGACCAACCTTGAAGACATGGAAGGAACCAATTGGGAAGAATAACCTGGATCAGGATTGGACAACTCACAATTCATAGAGCTCCTCAACAATCAGTTTGCCAATACCTTACTTTACCAAGGGGACTTCCTTTCTAATTATGGGCACATCCATTGGTTAGTTAGAACCAGCCTTTATTATGGAGAGGAATGGGACAGATTATGGATTTCAAACTTGATTGATATTTATAAGGTCACCCCATTTGAGGTCTAGTGGTCAGGCCAATTGGATGAGTAGGTTTGATTCTCATTTATATTTGATGCAGTAGTAATCCTTCAGTTTCTTTTGATGTGCTGATAGAATGGGTGTGAAGTTTTCACATTCTTTCTCACTGTACAAAATATGATGTATACACCTAAAAGAAACAAAAATCAAAAAAGAGGTTCAGGCACTAATGTTTGTTTTATAAGTTCATCTTTTTCCACTTTCAAAAATTTTACGTGTTCCAAGATAGATAAGTTTCCATCTATTCAATAACTAGTGCAAGCAAGCCATCTCATTGGGTTTCCCAAAAGGCAAAATGGAACTTTGCATTTTCCAATTTCCCCAGCTTTGAATGGGACTTATTTGTCTTGGATATTCTGGGAATGGAAAACACCATTCTAGGCCATGACATTGAAGTTTTCTGGAATCCAGATGTGAACTTGCAAGAAGGAGTAATTAAACTTCAAACCTTGCAATCCCAGGACGCTCATCTTTTTGTCAAAAATGAATTAAAAGCCTAACTGACATTGTCATTGAATTGGATGACAATTTTCTTCCAGGACATTTTCAATATCCTCCCCTTCATTCCCAAGTTCCCTCTTCAGATTTAGGAGTTATTGCTTATTTTTACAACTTACCTCTTCCTTGTTTCTTCAAATAGAAACAGGCAGCTACCACACGGTGCATTTTGTGCTTCCCAATCCTCTTGAATCATGCAAGCACTTCAAACACGGGGCTCAAAGATCAAAATATTGCCAATTTAGAAATAATTCAAGAGTCTTTACCTTTTTTTTACCATGTCTTTTCTGACCTATCTTCACCTGTAAAGGCAGATAAACCTCCTCCTTCCCGTTCTTATAATCACAGAATAGAACTTACTGGCCCACCCCAGAACCCAGACCAGTCTACTCTTTCTTGAAGAAAGAATCAACCATGCTTCAAAAATACATTGTGGAAAATTTATCAAAAGGATTTCTTCAACCAAGCAATTCAAATACATGCTTTCCTGTCCTACTTTTAACAAAGAAAGACAGAGGCCCTTGCCTTTGCTTTGACTAAAGGAAACTGAACCAGGTAACCCAGAAGAATGCCTACTCAGTAAGGCCTATGTTGCACCTCTTTCATTTCAAAAGTTCACAAGTATTTCACCAGCATGAGAACACAGTTTGGCAGTTATGAGTATACCATCATGACTTTTGGCCTCTGCAATGCTCCTTCCATTTTTCAGAATTTTGTCAATGATATTTTTTCTGACCTTGTAGAGAAATACCTTGTTGTGGTGTTTCTTGATTATATACTTGTCTACTCAAAAACTCCTCAGGATCACATTGCACATGTGCAAGAGGTGCTGCAGGGACTTTTAAAGAGTAAACTTTTTTCAAAAGAGTCTAAGTGTGATTTTCATACCCATTCACTCCAGTTTCTAGGTGTCATAGTCTTGCAGAAAGGACTATTGATGGACCCAGCCAAAAGCCAGTGCATATTGTAATGGCCGGAACCTTCTTCAGTCAAATGCCTTCAAGCTTTTCTTGGTTTTAGTAATTTTTATAGGAGATTTACTGAGTATTAATCCAAGAAAACCTTTAATCTTACAAACCTTCTCCAAAATGATACTCCTTTTGTTTTCACAGAAAAATCTGCTTTTAAGTTCAAAGCTATAAATATAGCTTTAACTAATGCTTCAATAATTGCTCAATAAAACAAGCAACCTTGCAATATTGTGGAAAAAGATGCAAGCAACAATAAAATCTCAGGATTACTCTTGCATTTTTATTCCTTTTCTTTTCTTTTCCATCCCATAGCTATAAGGTCTTGCAAATTGCTTTCTGCAGAGCTTAATTTTGAGATTCATGAAAAGGAAGTTCTTTCAAATTTTTACTTCTTGAAGAAATGGTGTTCATACCTTTTGAGTCTTACGGAGCCCCTTGAGGTTTTAACTGATCACAATTCTCATATGTATTTCATGAGCTCAAAATTTCTTACATGCAGACAGGCACAAGGGGCCCAATAATTCCCAAAGTTCAACTTTACAATCATATACCTCCCCAGGAAACAAGCCATATTCCCTGATGACTTATAACATTGGGACAACCTTTACCCAGGGGGGGGGAGCACCTTTACCAATCACAACCCTGATAACTTTAGCTTCTCTCACCAATCTTCCCAACTCAGTTCAAACATCACTCACCCTTTGAGACACAGCTTCCAAACTTTGACAATCTCAACTAAATAATCCCAAGTGTAACAAACTTTGAAATATTGAAAAATTATTAGATAGTGACCATATTATTGACAAAAATGATTACTTAGTTTATAAAGACCAAATAGTAGTACCTGATAATCCTTGCATTAAGTTAGATCCTTTGAATCACAGCATGATTCTCTGCTTGCTGGTCATCATGGGAAGGATAAAACCTACCGACTGATTGCACAAGACTTCTATTGGCCTGTTATGATCCAGCAAGTAAAATACTTTGTTAGCGCGTGCTATGATTTAAATTGTAACAAGTCCTCAAAACGCTGGAAGTATGGGCTGCTCCAGCCACTTCAAACTCCGCCTATTCTTTGGAAATTGTTGTCTGTGTATTTCATTTTGCAATTACCAAGTTTTATTTGTTATGATTCTATTTTATTAGTAGTAGATTTATTTTCAAAAATGGCTTTATTTCTTTGCGGTAAAATGACCACCTCTTTGAAAGACTTAGCTAATTTATTGATAGAATATGTATTTTCAAAACATGGTCTTCCTGATAATATAGTTAGTGATTGTGGACTCTAGTTTGTTTCTAGCTTTTGGAACTTTCTATGCCAACAATTGAAGATCACTTGCAACTTATCAACAGCTTACCACCTGAAAATTGATGGGAAAACCAAGCAAGTTAATCAAATTCTCAAACAGTATCTTTGAATTTATGTTGTAAGACTCCAAACAGTGATGAGCCGCAGCAAGTTCTGTGGAGGGGAAAGTTGCTTTTAGGCTAACCTCCTGAGTGTTTCAAAAATATTTAAATTTAACAGGAAGCAAGGTCCGGAACCTTGTAAATAAGGAATCAATGGAAGGGATGAGTTTGATAGTAATTGGGAGCAATGGAACAACACTATCTGAGGCAATATGACATAGGAATAGACTTGAAAAAAATAATGTAAAGTTTGTTCAGAGTTCAATAGAACAAGGCAAATGTAAGTAACAACATGCACAAGCTAATCAATCTGGTTGTCAGCAGGAGATTAGGAAAGATCAACTCAATACCAACCAACCTCCAGGCTCTCAATAAACCTTGCAAACTCTCCGCAATAAAGCGCTTGACGGGTAGCAGATTACTGTGGGTGGCTTTACAAAACAAGGCAATTTGTTTTATAAAGTTTTAGGAGAAAAGCAGTAACAAATTTGAAAAAGAATAAACAAACACTTTTCAAGGGACTCAAGAGTAGCATGGCGGAATTTAACTTTAAAGAAATAAATGGTGGTTTAAAAATCCAATTTTCAAGCTTAAAGAAAATTTTCACTCAATTGTGACTGGTTCCAGCAGGGCAAAAAAGAATGATCAAGACCAGTATGGTCAAAGAAGGGATCAAAGAGTGTTATAACACACTGAAGAATTCAACCAACTGAGTTCTTCTTCAACAAGTAAGGCTATTGGTCAGTGATAACAGATACGCTCACAGGGGATGGATCATGGATTTGATTTTGGAGGCTCTAGGATCAAGCAGAAATCAGAGATATACCAAGGATAAGGAGGCTCAGATAAATGGGAAGGGGCCCACAGATTTATTACTTTGATGATGAAGCTGGATCATTGATCATGGATGATAGATGGGAAAAAGGCAGGGGAGACCCCCCCTGTTTATCGAAAAGAGTCCCTGCAGACTACTTGAAAAGGGATAACACAAATCAAGCAGAAAATATATATATATATATATATATATATGACTAAGCAAGAAGGATTGAGGGAAAACATTAATGAAAAACATAAAAATGGAAACAGGGAGAAAGTGACATGTGAACAAAAGGAAATGCAGAGAAAAACAAAAGGGACCCAGCCCGCATCAAGGATGACATCAGGCAGCAGATGAGCGTGAGATGAGCAAGGTGCAATTGGTTGATGATGGGCGGGTGATTAATAGCTGCCATCAAGTTGTCAATATGGTTGCAACAGCGGTGATAGCGGGAAGATTATGAGAATAAAAAGGCTAAAAGAATATTTATTGGAGTGAGGAAAAATCATGGAAGACAGGAGAAAAATGTGAGCATAAATGAAAAATAACCTAAAATAACAAAAAGAGACAACCAGATAGACGTGAAGATACCAATAGGAGCTGAAACAGCAATAAGGATCTTGATGAACACCGGAAGGGACAAGATGATAGGTGAAAGCTTTGAGTCAATGGTGAGATTGGTCAAGGGACGTCAGCTTCTTGTTGATCCTTTGGTGCAGATTTTTTGATCAGTGATGAAGAAAGAGACACAGATAGCATAACCAAAAAAAGGAAAATCAACTTACTCAACAAGGAGGACCTGCGAGCTCTAGGGCAAACATGGGACCTCCGTCAAGCAGTACAAGTAGGAACGCTTGCATTCAGGTTGAGAGAATGTACACCGTAGAGGGAAATAGGAGCGCGGTCGCGCAGGTGAGTGTCACAGAAGAGGATAAAAGAATACAAGGGATGATTCAAAGACAAAGATTCATTAGAATTACAACACTCTCCCTGGCTTTGAATTCATTGTACTTTCAGAGAATTTAGGCAATTTAGCATTGGGATTTGTGAGAGGGCTTTTGTGAGAAAGTCAGCACAGTTATCTTTGGAAGCGGTTTTTTTTAATTGATTAGTAACTTTATCTATCTCTTCCCAAATGAAGTTATTCCTTAAATAAAGATTCTTTGATCTGAAGCTTGTTTGATTTGTGTGCTGCATGGTCATTTTTATGCAACATTCATTGTCTTCATGAATTACTGTCGGAGTGTCAAATTTGGCACCCACTACTTTGCGCAGGAAAGTCTGCATCCACAAGACTTCTTTCACCCCATCACCCACTGATTTATACTCCACCTCAGTTGTCGAGAGAGATACTGTAGCTTGGCAGGAAAGTATGCATCCACAAGACTTATTTCACCCCATCACCCACTGATTTATACTCCGCCTCAGTTGTTGAGAGAGATACTGTAGCTTGCTTTCTGGATTTCCAGACTATCAAGTTCCCATTCCACGTGATGACTATTCCAGAGATTGAGCGTTGGTTCAAGGGACAAGTGGCCCAATCTGAGTCCATGAATGCCGTTAAAGGAGCTTGTGAGTCTTTTACAGTGAGCTCAATGCCCTTATTGGCAGTATGTGAAAGGTAGTTCAGGACCTTTAGCGCCGTGTTGTAGTGAAAATGACCCAGAGCGTTCATAAACTGAGCCAAATAGTTGGCCAAGAAGGTGATATTGGGTCTGGTGTTGAAGCTAGTGTAGTTGAGCGCACCAATGAGTTTTCTATAGTTAAGACCCAATTTGGTGAATTCAAAAGCTTCTTCATCAGTGGTGGGAAGCATTTTGGCATAAGGAGCAAATGGAACCAAATGTTCCTTAAATTTTGGCAGAGGGTATTTGGCCGCAGTGGAGGTAATATAAGATTCTTGAGAGAGTTTGACCAATCCCAGAGCTTTCTGAAAATTTATTCCCAGAAGAATCTTCTATTCTTGAAGATACTCCACCTTGTACCAACTACTAATGAGAGTGACAAATTTTTTGGGATGCTTGCTGAAAATTGCAATGTTGTCAATGTGGATATAGAGCCAGGTATCATTGGAGAAAAACACACAGCGATCACTACTGCACCTTTTGAACCCAGATTTGAGATGCCAGTCACTGAGCGTGACATACCAAGCTTGAGGAGCCTGTTTCAAACCGTACAGGGCTTTCTTGAGGCGCAGTCTTGCCTTTCTGTACTGTTACCTTTGGACGGTCCAAAATGTGAATTTGCTTGGCCAGAGGATTGTTAAGAAATGCCGCCTTCACATTGAGTTGATGGAACTTGATATTATTTCCTAGGGCGAAGGAGATAAGTAGTCTCAGAGAGCTCTTATCTTGAGTTGGAGCAAAGGTCTTGACAAAGTCAACTCCCTCAACTTGGTTGAAACCTTGGGCACAAAGCCTCACCTTGAAATCAATAATCTTGTTTTGTTTGTTTGGCTTAGTTCTGAACACCCATATGAACTTGATCTTAGTGGTGTTTCCTACTTCTTCTACTTCCTCCCATAACTCATAGCTATTGATATTACCCTCTTCCTTCTCCATTGCATTTATCCACTTGTACTTGTACTTACTGTTGAGAGCTTGATTTAGTGTTTTTGGATTGTCATAATCCTCATTGACTAGATAGAGCTGTGAGTTGAGTCTTCTAGGGTGATCCAGAATTTTTCTGGGTGAGATCTCAAAATCAGTGCTATTGTGATTTGTTATAGGCAAAGGATTGGAAAGGGAAAGGTTAGAAGATTCTAACAAGCAATCAATGGGATCAGGGTCTGAGATTTTTGAGTGTTTGGGCTGAATTGACTTGTCATCTTGATTGGTTGCCTTGAAGGCATCCAGAGATTGAAAAGGTTCCAATTCAGGAAGTGGATCCAAGTCTGACTGAGCAAGTTCAGTACCATCAAAGTTTTTTTCCAAAAATCAAACATTTTCTGAGATGAAAACTTTATTTGTTGAAGCATTGAACACCCAATAGTTGGAGAAATCATTGGCAAATCCAACAAGAAAACCCTTAAAACCAGTTTGGGAAAGTTTAGATCTTTGTAGATTTTTGGGGATAAGGACAATTGAAGTGCAACCGAATGGTTTCAGAAACTGGTAGTTGACCAAAAGCTTGTACCAAATTTCATAAGGGATGAGATTTTTGTTAGATGAGACCAGAAGAAGATTAAGCAGATTGGTTGAAGTGTTTACAGCTTCTCCCCAGAGCCTACTTGTCAGTTTTGCTTGAAGCATGAGACACCTGGCCTTTTCCAGTATTGATTGATTGGCTCATTCTGCAAGGCCATTTTGTTGGGGGAGTACGGCGGTGAAAGTAGATGATTAATCCCAGCATCCTTGCAGTAAATATTGAACTCTTGACCAATGAACTCACCTCCATTATCAGTAAGAATATTAATTATTTTGGAATTGTGCTGTTGTTCAGCCATTTTGACATAGGCTTTGAAGGCATCAAGGGTATCTGCTTTGGATTTGAGAAGAGCAATAGACTTGAACCGGGAAAACTGATCAACAATTGTGAGGAAATACTTGCTTCCTCCAAACGATGGAATCAAGAACGGTCCAACTAGATCCATGTGAACAGTTTCTAGGACTTGAGTGACTGGTTTGAAGTGGCTGTTGAATGGTGAAGAGATCATTTTCCCCACTTGAAAAGTTTTGCACTTGGAAAAATCCAGTAGTTTGACATTTGGAAAAAGGAGTTTAAGCTTGGCGTCACTGGCATGCCCAAGCTTATTGTGGAGATTGGAGAGAGAACGGACTGAGTAGTGGGTCTTGGCTTTCTCCTGTTTGAACCGGACCCCACAGAGTTTGAGTAGATTGTTGGAGGTGGATCCAACAAGTTCAAAATCATCCAGGGAAATTGAGGACCCTGAGAATCCCATCTTCTTGATGACCACTTTCTTTGACTTGAGCTGGGTCAGAGAAATCAGGCATTGATTGATCTTTGGGACCAGCAGAACATTGTCCAGCTAAACTCAAGCACCTTCATGATGTAGGAGAAAAGCTTCACCAATTGCTGCAGCATCAAGAGCATTGCAGTCATTCCCAGTACCAATCTTGATTGAAGTTTCTCTAGCGTTGAAGATCCATTTAGGATTGTTGACAATGTGATGCAAGGCTCCATAGTCAAGAACAGGAAGTAGGGTTTTTGAGCACTGAGATTTGCTTTTTAAGTAGATCTGCGCACTGAAGTAGGGTGAGGCTTCCTGATTAGGTTCATCAGACTGGAGTGAGGGGGAGGTGTTGGTGAGATGAGCTTGTCCCTGAGGATTTTTATTTGGTCTGAGATGAGGATGAAGTAGTCAGCAACAATTTTCAGGATGGTTGGCAAGCGAGTGGTTTTGGCCTTTGGAGTAGGGATTTTTTGGACGCCTTTTTGATTTGTTGTCCAAGGTTTTCTAGAGAGCAGTGGAAGACAACAATTCTTTGATAGCAGGACCTTTAGATTATTTAGTGGATTCTAGATTAGTAACTTCTCAAAGTTTGTTTAGGACCTTAGTGGGAATTTTGAGGAGTTTTTCATTCAGCAGGATTGAGTCAACCACATGGTAGAACTGAGCTGGCATTTTGGCTAGAATGGTATAGCTGAGGATATTGTTGGGTACTTCAAGTCAAACAGAGGCTAGTTTGTTCATAAGCTTACGGCATTCTTGAATGTACGCTGTGAGATCTCCTGTGAACTGGTAACGGATGAAGGAAAGCCAAATTTGCCCTCTATTCATGGTTGAGAAAGAAGAATATCTCTTGGAGATAGCTTCACAGATGGCTAGGGGATCAGATTCATTGGTTGGGTTGATGACGGAATCAAAGGCTGTATCTCCCAGGTGTTGAATCAGAATATCAGCTGCTTCATAACACTTTTGTTTTTGGGTAGCAGTTGTGGGAATGGTGGGATCCTTGTCTTCTTCTCCTTCTATAAACTCAAGCAGTCCTTTTTTGACGTAGGAAGCTACTGATTTTTAAAGCCCATGATGAGTAGTTGGATTCATTCAGGATAGGAAGATTGCTCCTTTTTGATTTATCCTCATTGTCAGACATGGTACTTTGTTTTGATTCTTTATTGAGTTTGGTAGAGAGATTGTCCTGGGACTGTAAATATCAGAATAAAAAGGCTAAAAGAATACTTATTAGAGTGAGTAAAAATCACGGAAGACAGGATAACAATGTGAGCAGAAATGAAAAATAACCTAAAAGAACCAAAAGAGACAACCAGATAGATGTGAAGAGACCAATAGGAGCTGAAACAGCAATAAGGATCTTGATGAACTCCGTAAGCGACAAGATGATAGGTGAAAGCGTTGTGTTGATGGTCAGATTGGTTGAGGGACGTCAGCTTCTGGTTGATTGGTTGGTGCAGATTGTTTGATTAGTGATGAATAAAGAGACACATATAGCATAAGCAACAAAAGGAAAATCAACTTACTTGACAAGGAGGACCTGATAGCCCTAGGGCAAACACAGGAGCTCCATCAAGCAGTACAAGTAGGAAAGCTTGCGTTCAGGTTTAGAGTATGTACACCGTAGAGAGAAATAGGAGCGGGGTTGCGCAGGTGAGTGTCACAGAAGAGGATAAGAGAATAAAAGGGATGATTCAAAGACAAAGATTCGTTATAATTTCAACAGATTATTGATTTAAAGGGGAAGGTGATTGATGCTGTTGGTTATATCAGTTGTGAGGAGCAAGTTGCAAGGTTGGAGGATTGAGAGAATGGCTGCACCAGTGGCCACAAGCAACAGCTTGCTGACCCATTGGTGAGCAAACCAAGGTGAGAAATTGATGATGTAAGTTTTGCAGATTGATGGAAAATATTCCCAACAGACGCAAGCAACAGCTTTTGGTATTTCAGATGAACAAAGCGGGGTTGATGGGGCAAAAATGATGGGATGATTGGCGCAAAGTGATGGGTTGAAGAAGTGAGGCGGATGATTGAGCAATTGATGGGTTTTGGGAGGCAATGAGATTAGTTGGATGGGGAGATTTTGGTGGATGATCAGTAAGGGTGGCAAGGATGATGATTTTGGCCATTTGCCAGCCAGATGAAAGGGCAAAGTAATTGATTGTGCGCGCTTGGCCAAAAAATTCTGGACTTTGAGGGCAAAAAGGGGAAATTTAACTGGAGATCTGGGGATTTGAACTCCCCTTAGAGCCCTTGCTATTCTTCTAGGACAGGAGGAAGTTGGGAGAAGGGAAACTGAATGGGTTTCTTTGGTGAAACAGGAAACATATTTTTTTTTGATGCTGGATGAAAAGTTATATATATAAAAAAATTAAAAATTTCATCTTTGCATAAGGTGTCCCAGATTGGTTACCACAATGTTTCCTATCAACAGGACAACTGGTTGCAATGGCTTCCACTAGCCAAGTTTGCCTACAACAACTCCACTCATTCCTCCACCAAACAGTCACCCTTCCAGATTCTTTATGGTAGGAACCCAACTTTTGCATCTATTCCCCTAGCACCTTCTCAACCTGCTGCTGATTATCTATATCACATTCATTCCCTTAAAACAAAACTTTGAACCAAACTCAAAGCAGCAAGCCAGCGCTATAAGGAGCAAGCAGACCAAATTTGCACTAGGGCCCCAACTTTCACATGGGGAGATCAGGTATGGCTTGATGCTTGCAACATTTGCAGTACTTGCCCAACCCAAAAACTCTCTGAAAGAAATCTTGGCCCTTTCAAAGTTTAATCAGTCATCTCTCCCAAAGCTTTTAAACTTACATTACTTGCAAAGTGGAAAGGTATCCACCCAGTCTTTCATGTGTCCCTGATGGAGCCAGCTTGAGTCCTATACCCAGGCAAGACTCATCCCCCTCTGGAACCAGTCAATTTCCCTGACCATCTAGAGTGCAAAGTAAGCTGTACTGTTTATTCTAGGTTACACAAAGGAAAACTTCAATACGTTGTTGAATAGACTGGCTCCCAGTCCAACAAAAAATGCACCTTGCGGGAACCAGCCAATCACCTTTGCAACTCTCCTTATTTGGTTGAAGACTTACATGAAAAGTACCCTTGCAAACCTTGCAAATCCTAATTCAATCCCTTCCAATCCCATTCTGCATTACCATTCCATTCCATCTCATCTGTCCCACCACATTTTCCATTCCATCTTATGTTATTCCCCTTTCAGTTTCTTAAAATTTGTTTCTTGTGAAACATTTTGATTCTCTATGTTTATCTCAAGGAAAATTCTATTTTTCAAAACAAGATATATATTCAATAATAAATAAAAAATAAAAAAATTAAAAAAATAAAAAATAAAAAATAAAAAATAAAAAATAAAAAATAAAAAATAAAAAATAAAAAATAAAAAATAAAAAATAAAAAATAAAAAATAAAAAATAAAAAATAAAAAAATAAAAAATAAAAAATAAAAAATAAAAAATAAAAAATAAAAAATAAAAAATAAAAAATAAAAAATAAAAAATAAAAAATAAAAAATAAAAAATAAAAAATAAAAAATAAAAAATAAAAAATAAAAAATAAAAAATAAAAAATAAAAAATAAAAAATAAAAAATAAAAAATAAAAAATAAAAAATAAAAAATAAAAAATAAAAAATAAAAAATAAAAAATAAAAAATAAAAAATAAAAAATAAAAAATAAAAAATAAAAAATAAAAAATAAAAAATAAAAAATAAAAAATAAAAAATAAAAAATAAAAAATGAAAAAAAATAAAATAAAAAATAAAAAATAAAAAATAAAAAATAAAAAATAAAAAATAAAAAATAAAAAATAAAAAATAAAAAATAAAAAATAAAAAATAAAAAATAAAAAATAAAAAATAAAAAATAAAAAATAAAAAATAAAAAATAAAAAATAAAAAATAAAAAATAAAAAATAAAAAATAAAAAATAAAAAATAAAAAATAAAAAATAAAAAATAAAAAATAAAAAATAAAAAATAAAAAATAAAAAATAAAAAATAAAAAATAAAAAATAAAAAATAAAAAATAAAAAATAAAAAATAAAAAATAAAAAATAAAAAATAAAAAATAAAAAATAAAAAATAAAAAATAAAAAATAAAAAATAAAAAATAAAAAATAAAAAATAAAAAATAAAAAATAAAAAATAAAAAATAAAAAATAAAAAATAAAATATAAAAAATAAAAAATAAAAAATAAAAAATGAAAAATGAAAAATAAAAAATAAAAAATAAATAAAAAAATAAAAAATAAAAAATAAAAAATAAAAAATAAAAAATAAAAAATAAAAAATAAAAAATAAAAAATAAAAAATAAAAAATAAAAAATAAAAAATAAAAAATAAAAAATAAAAAATAAAAAATAAAAAATAAAAAATAAAAAATAAAAAATAAAAAATAAAAAATAAAAAATAAAAAATACAAAATACAAAATAAAAAATAAAAAATAAAAAATAAAAAATAAAAAATAAAAAATAAAAAATAAAAAATAAAAAATAAAAAATAAAAAATAAAAAATAAAAAATAAAAAATAAAAAATAAAAAATAAAAAATAAAAAATAAAAAATAAAAAATAAAAAATAAAAAATAAAAAATAAAAAATAAAAAAAATCAGTTTCAATTGGAAACATGACTTGCACCTGGTTTGCCTTGCCTTGGCCTTCCATCCTATTTCCTTCCACTCTATCTCCTTCTGCCCCATCTTATTCTGTTCCAACTCTTTTTTCCTGTCCCATTCCATTCCCTTTCTCTGTCTTGTTTCCTGCTTTTCCTTCATTTCCTCCTCCTTGTTCTGTTCCATTTCCTACTTCCACTTCCACCCATTCTTTCCTTGCCTCCTTGTTCATTGCTTCAACTTGCCCCTCACCTTGCACCTTGGGATTCATCTGGTTTGCTTGATACTTGGTTGATGTTCCAACATAAAGTGGTGGTGGTTATATCTTATTATTTGTTTATCTACTAAACCTTGGCAATACTATAAAGGATGAAGGTTACATTATATCAGTTTCATTTTTCATTTTATTCAGTCTATAGCCTTACTTATCTGGTTTCTAGATTCACAGGAACTCAATCTCCAGCACTGGCGGTATATGCTAGTTTTCTTGTGGTGTGCAGAACTTTGACTTTGTACTTCACTCGTGGATGCCACTGGGATATTGACCACCAACTTGCTATTTGAAGGGATTGTTCCAGAAACTTTTAATAGATGGCATTGCTTGCATTTGCCTTGGAGACCTTTTGCAGCAGTACTAGGGAGGAATTTTTCATTTTCAAGAATTAAGTTTTTGCAAAAAAGAGAAGATGATGATGAAATATTGAAATTACAGATTTATTTCAAATAAATAAAGTATTATATTAATAGGGGTATAAATTAGTTAAAACAAATTTTGGAATTGATGGGAAAATTATCTGAAAGCTTGAAGGAGCTGGTGTATTTATAGCTGGGAAACTGTCACTCATCAAGATTAAGGGTTATTTTCTTCTCCACTTTGAAATATCCCTCTGCTCAGTAACATCTGCCTCAGTCCATAAGCATGACACAAACAAAGCATAAAATCAATAGTACATTCTGCTTGCCTCCTCTGGCTTGCATAAAGACCTTCTAATCTTGGCAACTGACTCAGTATATACTTGCAAATCTTGCAGTTAACTCTACTCCCGTCAACCATCCATTTGAGCTTGCTCTTCTACCCTGGGTATAATCAGCCCTTGGACTTCCATTCTTGGTCAAGCACTCACACTAGCTTGCACCCATGTCTATGAAACTAGATCAACTGTATATTTTTCAAATGGACTAGTTCCTTACCCTTCATAAGCTGTATCTTCACATTTGCATTGTCTAACATTTAATTTCTTCCTGTCTCATCTGTTATGTCTTTTTACACTCATATTTTATTGTCTTGCACCTACTCTATGACCTTGGAAACAACTTTAGTTTTATTTCATTCCCCATTCCGTTCCTGTCATTCATTGCCTCACTGCTCTCTTGCTGTAGATGACCATCCATTGGGTTGTATCTAGTCAGCTTTGAAATACCTTATAGATGCTTTGTTGCCTGCCTGAAGATTGTCTCCTCAGTTAGTTAATTTTATATGTTCATGCATCTTGCTAATTCCATTCATCACCTTGGGCTTGGCTTTTGATCCTAACATTGGAACACCTCTCCCCTCTTTTTGTTTTCTGAATCACCCAATCATAATTTTGCACTTTCAAGTTAGCCTTGCTACTTTGCATTTTCCCCTTGCACTCAGTATCTTCCTTTGTGCTCACAACCATCTAAGATTACCCTATAGTATGTGGGGTGGTTGTGTGAAACAGTCTTTAATTTGGAAAAATACAATGGCAGAGCAAGTGTTTGAATTGCTTGGTTGAAGAAATCCTTTTGATACATTTTCCACAATTTATTCTTGACATGTGGTTTATTCCTACTTTCAAAGAGAGTAGACAGGTCCAGGTTCCATAGGTGGGCCAGTGAGTTCAATCTTGGTATTGTAAGAATGGGATTGGGGTATTTTATCAGCCTTAACCACTGAGAAAATTTCAGCAAAGTCATATAACCTCAAGGAAAATAGTCATTAATTATTTCTAAATCTTTGATCTTGTAATCATCTTGAAAAACAGGGTTGAAATTATTGGCATACTATATGAAAGAGGATTAAAGAGCTCAAAATAAACCTTTTAGCAGGCCCCTGTTTCTTTTTGAAGAAACAAGAAAGGTAAAACTTTGAAAAATAAGAAATAACTCCTAAATCTGAAGAGGGAATTTGCAAATGAAGGTCAGGGTATTGAAATTATCCCAGTGGAAAGTTTTCATCAAACTCAATCACAGTTTCAGGTAGGCTTTTTGATTCCTGTTTAAAAGAAGTTTGATTTTCATGGGCTTGCAAGTTTCAAAGTTTAATTCCTCCTTGTTGCCAGTTCACATCCGCATTCCAGTAGAATACAAAGTCTTGGCCTAGAATGGTCTGGTCCATTAAATGAATTTCAAAGACCAATAAGTTCAATTCAAAGCTGGGGAAATTGAAAAATTTGAATGTTCATTTTGCCTTATGGGTAACCCAATGAGACTTTTGATTGCAATAATTACTAAATAGATGGAAAAATCATCTATCTTGGAACATTTAATATTTTTGTAAGTGGAAAAAGATCAACTTATAAAACAAACATTAGCACTGGAATCCAGTAGAAAACAATAAAGAGTGTTTTTTGAATGGAAAAGGACAAATATTGAACTTTGTGAACCATGTGACTTGCAAGTGCAAAAATTTATATGTTGAAATTTAGATCATGGGTAGCCATCCTCTCAAATATCAGAAGAACTACCATCTATTTTTTGACATCTTAGCCACTTTGCACAACTATTAAAATGGTGATCTCCTCCACAATAAATACATAACCCTGCCTTTTCCTTCCTTATTCATTCCTTGTTGCAGAGAATCCTGTTTTCTTTATCCAGAAATTTTGGAGTTTCCGCAAAATTCTACCCTTGTGGATTGGATTTTGAATTTGAATTTGAATTCATTTTCTTTGGCTTCTTTCAATTTTTCTTTGAAAAGTTGTCTGCCTTTGGAGCCAAGGCTGACAGTCCATGATTGTTTTTTTGGGAGTGGTTCTTGTTGTGATAGCCATTATCAAGCTTAAATGCCCAATCTATCAACTGCTGAGGGAAGGTTGTTTTATGCCCCCCAACTGCAGGCTTTTTGATCAGGTGGGCTGATCAAAACTTTTGAAAAATAACTGAAAGTGATTCCTTGTTCCATTGTCTGTGGGACTGCAGAGTTGAAAATTTAGAGAGATCAAGGGAAAACCTACTATTTTTCTTCATAACTAGGCCATTGAGTTGGTACTTGGTGTTTTGCACTTTTTTAGGGTTTCAAAAAAGGGTGAAAATTTGTTGCTTGGGCTTTTACCAGTTTTTGAGAATAATTGTGGGACTTGTATTGGACACCTTTTTGAGGTATGGTTTGAACCACTGCAAGCCTCTACCCCCTAGGAAGTAAGATGCATACATGATGTTATGTCTGTTGGCAGGGAAGTTTTTGGGATTGTTGGAGAAGATTATTTTACAAGACTGCAAGTAGGATGTAAGCTTTTTTGTTTTCTCTCCAGTAAATTGGTCAGGTTGCTTCATGCCTAGAGTTTAAAAAATTTAATTACTTGAGCCATATTGCAAGGCATTCTGATTGAGATCCTGGATCAAAATGGAGATAAGATTTGGAGATTCTGATTTTGGAGCATTACCACAAGTCCTTTGCCTTCTGTGAGTCAAGTTTTCATTGGAAGATTAGTTGGAATCTTTGAGTTGCTCAAGAGGATCCACTGGAGCTTTGGAAGGATTACTTTCAGAGAGGGGATCATTGAGGGTTTCAACTGAAGGAGATTTATAGAAAGGACCTGAGATCTAGTGGTTGTTGGGCCTGTGGAGAACTGAATCTCCTTAGCTTTCAGCTTGCTACTATTGCAGAGCAAGCTGCAAAAGTAACAAAAATAACATTAAAAATAATAATAATACAATTAACCTAAGAAGGAGTATGAAAACCATAAATATTATCACAGAAATGGGTTCTCCACCCAAAATTAGGTAGGGTCACTTACTGACCCCAACCTTGAAATCCAACTCCTTATATTTTTAAATAATTAAGGAAAGAAAAACCAAAATACCAGGGCTCCATTATTGAGCTTTTTGGCCAATTAAATATTTCACACACATTGTCACGTATAGGTTTCACACCTAGAATTCAGTCAGAATTGAGGTGTTGTGTATATTTTAGGAGTTACAGGTGGAAATGTGTTTTGTCACAATTCCCGCATGCAGCTGCGGCAGCCAATGCACCCGCGCGCGGCTGAGATACAGCCTTGTCACTCCTTCGAGGTCGTGTACGCAGCCCCGGGCCCCTGACAAGTACGCAGCCGCGGGACTACGGGTTGACAGAGTGACAGGCGGCCTGAGAGGCTCAGGTACCGCGTAAACATGCTACAACCTACACGGAAACATTCTACATATGTAATCAATGTTCCCGTGGATAGAAAACTGTCTAAAAATACATAATATTATATAAAAATACATAAATAATCCTTACACGTATTTTTTATTTAATATAATGCAAAGTACCAAGAATGTCGAAAATAAGACAATGGAAACTTATAAGAATATATTAAAATACTTTAATATACTTTTATGAGAATTGTCAGACATCAATATCTTCGTCACATACTAAAGAAACTAATGATGTAAAAATATTACATGAATTCACATGACTTATATTTTTAAGTAATTATCTAAGTAAATAAACTGGAGCTTGAAAATAAGGAGTAAAATCAATATTATGAATTTTACTCCAGTTATATAATACATAATGAGAACTTCCCTGACATCAAGATGTCCGTAGAAATGTCTATTAATATAATTATTAAATTACTGGGAACATTTACTAAGGATAATTAATTAAATAATACATAAATAGGACAGATTAGTGTTCTTCACACGTCCTAATTTCTATTATAAAGTGGAATAATTCCCATACTCTGTGGCATTAGATTCTACCCGTGCTATAGCACCAAGAGCACATGACAGGCTACCCCTGGTTACCCTGCTAGCCTTACTTTCCGTCCCTTAGAGCACCTAAAACCCTCAGAAGGACAATATTGGGACTCCAAAAGCTATAAATAAAGAGCTCTTTTGAGGATATTGATGGGCAGAGACCCAGTTATACTCATATCCAAACACCGTTCCAAGGTAATCAAGTACTTAAAAGAGATAAGTAAGTGATTTATGGCAATTTCAGATCAGTAATATCCATCCTTAACCTCTTTTTATCAATTAAAACTGCTGAACAACCTTATAACACCAGTATACAGGTTTAACCCATCAGTACACGTCTCAAAAAGATACCCAAAGGATTTAATAATATACAAGTAAGTCTTATTATCCTTTCTCTGTTGTGGTAGCTTGGCTAAAAGGCCCTACCACCCCACTGTGTATTTTATACACATATTAGCTTTGGGTAAAATATTCTTTAAACAAAAGAGCCCAAAGTAACCAGGACTACATGTTTTCATACTGAAATCCCTGAAGAGAGGTGTTAAAGATCCCCAATATAATTGTGGCCCCTCTATAAAAATATTTAATAATCAATTTATTCATATTGATTTCAAACAATAAACAATAACCAAACCACTTAACCTTGCAATAAGCTTAATCCAAGTATTTTACGGATTTTTGCTGCATTTATTAAATAATATATTTATTATTTACTCTATCACCTCTGGTTGCTAAAGGATAGCAAGGGTCTTGGCATCCAGGAGGCTGACATCAGCCCATTGATATCATTGTTGTAAGAGGTGAGTGAAGTGCTCCCAGTCAAAACATTGTGTGACATTTTAGAACAAGTGTAAGATTGTTTTTGATATACTACAATAGATGAGTTGAGTTTGTTAATTTACTTTCAAAAAACTTCCCCCAATAATGAAGGGGATATTTAGGCAATAACAAGTGCACATGAGAAAGGCTGAGTACAAGGTGCAGTGCAAGGTAGCAAAGCTAACTGCAAGATGAAAATGGCTCACAAACAGAGAGAGCAATGAAATGTTAAAATGGATGTAAACTAAGTCAAGGCCCAATGTTATAATTTCTCTCTTAGCAAATGATTAAATGTATGAAATTAACTACCTGAGGAGACAATCATCAGGTGGATGGAATAGCCCTTATAAGGTAATATGAGGGTTACTAGATACAAACTGATGGAAATTCCTCTACTGCTAGAGAGAAATAATGCATTGAATGACAGGAATGAATTGTAAAATTTGAATGAACAGTAAAACATATCCATATTCATAGAGTAGGTGGAAGACAAGTAGAATTTGTGAATACATAGCTTAATAGATTTTACAAAAAAGGAATTACATGTCAAGAAATTGCAAAAGAATAGAATTAATCATCCATGTAAGGTAGCTAGTCCTTATGCAGAACTATAAAGTTGATATGGCTATGTGCATGTATGTGCAAACTAAATTAGTTGCATGAATGGGAATGGCAGTCCAAGGGCCTGAGATACCCAAGGGGACTGAAGTGAAGTCTGAATGGATGGTTGAACTGATTGAGTATTACTTTGAAATTTGCAAGTATAGAATGAGTTTCCAAGATTGGAAGGTCATTGCACAAGCCAGAGGTAGTAAGTGGAATGCACCATTCATGTTGTTGTTTTTTTGTTGCACCTATAGACTGAGGTGGATAGTACAGTGGGTAGACAAAAGTCTTGGGACTGTTTTACCTAAAACAATCAATTTATTTGGAGTCACTTTTTTCAAGCTAAATCCATTTTTCAAAAAAAGGAATGTTTCAATTTTATTAATGGGAAGAGATATTTAAGCATCTTTACTTAAATTATACAACAATTGAAATTTTGAAAAATACCAAATTATAATTTTCAAAAAAAATCTCAAAAAGCACAGAATTTCCAAAAAAACATGCCAGATGAAAAAGAAGATTGAAAAATTCTCTACAATCCCTATTTTTTCTTCTTCATAAGGGTTTTAAATAGGATCACAGGGAATAATTTTCATGAAATAAACATCAATATTGAGAGTTTCTAAAAATAATTCAAAGCAATTTTGATCAATGTTAATTTTTCAGTGGTTTTTTAAGATGGTTAGAATAATTTTGAAATAGTTTGGTTTGAATTCACTGAAACCACGTAGAAATGCTTATTCAAGCTCTGTGGGAATCTGATGTTCATATTTTTTGATTCCTCTCCTTTCTTTCAGCTCTGAGGTGCCTTGAGCTGCTTTATTTTTGATCAAACTGAGGTCAAATTTGATTTGAGCTGATTTAAATTGATCTGAAATTGTTTCCAACCATTGCAATTATACTATCCTCTGTTTTTTTTTTCATTTTGATCCTCTGAAACAAGACATTGCACAAAGAATACTATATATATGAAAATGAGAACTCATGAATCAGGATCAAAGTTTGGAAATCAGATTCTTAAAAAAAATTACCATCTTTGTTTTTTGGATCAGTTGAGTATTCTGATATCAAAATTTGAAAATCAAGTCAGTGGAAATGTGGCAATGGTTCAGATGGAGTATTATCCAATAGATGGGTTGGTCAACAGCAAGATTGAGACACCCCAGGCTTCATCTAAATTGTTTGAAGTACCCAGGTGAAGTTTCTTTGACAAAAAGTCCCACCTATTTTGTCTACCCACTGTACTGAGGACAGGGATTTTTCAAAATATTTATAAAAACAATAATCCCTAATTTTTGAGCACACAATCAGTAAAAATACCCCTTATGATTGCATTGGTCCAACACAAAGTGAACTGAATTACCAAAAAAACCTCATTCAAAACACTCAAAATACTGATTTTAACTAAAAAAACTAAAAATAATGATGTTCAAAATGTGATAAACCTTTAAATTAATAGAAGTAAAAGAACAGTCTCAGAAGAAAATTATAAACCAAACCCAAATGATGAAACAATACAATTTCTATAAAATATATAAATGTGAACACACATTCAATTGATATTTGAGATGATCAACCCAACCATAGCCAGAAACCTTCTTTGAAGTCAAAGAAGATGCTTTTAATGAAATGAGTGGGATTGAAATCATATCTCCCTCAATAAAAATTTGAACCCAGTGTTTTTTGTTAAGAAAGGCAATGAAGATGGGTTCAAATGGTTTGTTTAAACCCATTTTCATAGGGGTATAAGTAAAACATGAAGAAAATGAAATAAAATTACAAAATGAAGCTAATTAAATAAAACCAACTGGTTTTGCAAAAGCTTTTGTGCTATTATTTGACCCATGTGCAACTTTGAAAGCCATTTTTAAGATTTAATCTTTTCATTTATGTTTCTAACCTTTCTTTTGGTCTTAAGTTCCTTTCAAAAATGTTGCAATCTTGAAATTTCAAATGAGGTGTCTTTCAATTTCATTTTACTGCAGGTGGACTGTAAGAAATTTTGCATAATCCTTGGCTTAGCAATGTAAGCAACCAGATTGGTTGTATACTTGACCACAGAATTTAAAATCTGCGCTTCAACTTCTTCAGTCTGTTGCATAAAAATTGAACCAAGCTTGTATAAAAGTTGAGGTGAGTCAAGAACAGCCTCAGTTTCAAGCTTTCAAAAACCAAAACAAAAATTAATCATTCAATCCATTGATCAGGATTAATTCATGCCCTTCAAACAACCCAAAAGCCAAAAAATGAAACTTAATGAACAATAAGAGTTTTATTAAACATGTTCTCCATCATCAATCTTTCTCAATTTCCTTTTGATTTGGATTTTATTGAGCCTATCTTCCATGCCTTCCTTAAAAACAGAGATTCTCCTCAGTTGAGGATGCACCAAGGGTTTTTAAGATGTTTTATGGTTATGTTGGAAATTTCTGATGAAGAGGTGCCATGTAGGATCTGCTACTGTCCGGTGTGATGTTGTTATATAGCCTTTCATCAGGAACCGTGTTGCAACTTGTGTGGAATTCAGAAGGAGTACTTCTCCTTGAATGGTTCCCAAGTCCGGAAGTTATTGATCCCTTGCGTCTGTAAATCCTGAGTGCAACTGTTCACCCTTTGAATGAGAGATAGAGAATTGAGGGTAAAGATCCTTCCAAAACCTATTACAACCCAATTTTATCCTCCGTGATCCCATGTCTGATCCATCCGGGTTGAGGGTGCGGCTTAAGTAGCCTCCCCCTTAACCCTAACCTAATTAAAACCAAAAACAAGCAAGAATAATGAAATACAACCCCTAAGCACAGAACCCTAGCCCCAACACTATCCTTCCCATCCCATAATCCAGATCCCATATCCCAAATCCAATATCCATCTTTATTTCCTGCCTGCCATTACATCCACCCGGTTTGTTCTTCTCATGATTCCACCCTTGTGCCATGCCCAAATCAGAGCCCCCCACACATGTCCATATCCGGCCAACGCGCCATTCCAGATATCCAAGATATATCCGCGCAATCCAATCTGCGTCTTGCAATGTGCAATCCGCATGTGATCCGTCCAATCCAATCCAATCCATCCCACATCTTGAGATGCTGAGCCCAATTCAACTTCTTCTGAGCCGGTAGCCCAACTTTCTGCGGCAAAGCCGCACCCATGGCAGAGCGCACTACCCCTGCTGAGCCCCGCAGTCAATTCTGACTTGCGTCTATAAAAGACCACCACATCCCCCCAACTTATTTTTTGGTCCCCAGAGATCCACCACTACCTCACCTGCCCCCAATTATACCACAGCTATCCCACCTTCCCCTCCACACCCCTTCATCAGACCAAAGAAAGAAAGAAAAACACCTCATCCACCACTCTTCACCAAACATGTCCTGCATGTACTGCAGCCAGAACAGCCTTTTGTGCCACATCTTTCCCAGCCAGCGCCCCTGTTTCCCATGCCAAGCTGGAGACCGCCGCTTCTACTTTTCAGAGGGCATGCCACGCGACCGCCCTCAAGGTTGCCCACGCAAGAGGGCCCGCCACAACTCCTTTGTGATCTTGAGCAACAAGGAGATATCAACCAATGAGTGGACCCTGCCCAGCTTGCCTTTCAACTGTCCATGACGCCCCCCCCCAAATTTCTCCATTGCGCAAGAGTCTCAACTTGGGCTCTCCATTACGACAAGCTGGACCTCCAAGGCGCCAGGACTTTACAGACTTTGCAGCCTTCTGGAATGCTGCGTGGGTACAAATGAATGTTCCAGAAATGGACCCAAGGATCCCAAACCATCTGGACGCGCCTCCTCCACCACCACCAAGGCCAGCTCTTCCTCCCCCGCCACTGTGTCCTCCTAGTCCTCCGGGACCAGCTCCTCCTCTTGTTTTATCTCCACCGCGGCCATCACCATCACCGGTTCCCAGGTCATCATTGGAGCTGGCACGCGCCGTCTCCCATGGTGATCAAGTCTTCACCGGAACCCGCGGCTGCTGCAACCCCTCTGGCCGCAACTCCAGAGATCCCTGAGATCCCTCTAGTTCAGGAACTGCCCTTGTAAGCTCTCTGATACCAGGAGCCTTGCAGTCCTTTAGCTACAGAGATTGATAAAAATACTGGAATAATAATAATAATAATAATTCCAAAAATGAATGCTTAGAGGCTCAAATAAATAATATAATAAGAGCAGTTGCAAGGTTCAATTGGTTTGGTAATGAAAGGTTTTCAATATTTTTATAAAAGAGGGGCCACAGTATTATAATACTGGGGATCTTTGCAGACAAGCAACCTCTCTTCAAGGGGCCTCCTTAGGCAGTTTAAGCACCTTGGAATGAAGATGGGTGTGTTAGAAAGGTCTTATTTCACTAATGGCCAGGCATAACAGCACACTGGCCTAGACAGGAAGTTAAACACTCACTCAGAGCACTTTACCACGAAAATCCTGCAATAATAGGAAGGTTTTCAGAGCAGATGGGGTGGATTGCTTGACTAAACTTCAGGTGTTGATTAGTTAATAAGAATAAATAATAATACTACAGACTAATTCATAAATCACTTGCTTATATTCCTATAAGCACTTGATCAACAATGAAATGGTGTCTGATTGATAATAATAATTCCTGGTAAACTGATTATGGAATAATGGATCCAAAGATGTCTGTATAAATACATTTTTGGGGTGATTTTGAGCTTCTCAGGGCGCGTAGAGAGTTTTCTGCTCATGGGCTGAGGCTGGAAAGCCATTCAGAGCAAGATTAGCACGTCCACTTGCTTCTGTTAATCATCTGACCTTAGATCTGCTGGATTTCTGTACTATTTTAGCCACAGGATCTGGTAATCTATTATGGCATAAATTTGATTATTCTGCACTCATCCTTCATTTGTACTATTAGTATTGTTTTAAAAGTGAGCAGATGTGGAAGTTTACTAATTTTCTATCATCTGCTGATCACGTAGAGAGTTATTAATAATTTTTATGAACACTCCTTGTAGTGTTTTGTGGTCTTTAAAGATCAGAGTCAATGATTTACATGGTAATCCTTGATCTTTAATTTATTATTAAAAAATTTACTAAACTTAATTTTGATTAATTTTAATTAAGTTTTGATCTTTTTAGATTATTACTAATGCATATGTCAACTTGTTACATATACCAGGCAACCCTAATTAGGCTGTAGCCCTTTTGAGCGGTACCTGGTTGTCAAATTAGTCACGACAGATCCAGACGCGGGGATCAGTCAGTTCAGATGCGCGCGGGGTGGGATCCGCTGCCTGCTTGGCAGAATTGGCTGCGCGCAGGTCTCTAGTACGCGGTAAACTGCTACTATGAGTACATAGGAGTATGTAATGTTGCGGCGCTGCGCGCAGGAATTGTGACATAACACATTTCGGCGTGTAACTCCTAAAATATACACAACACCTCAATTCTGAGTGAATTTTAGGTGTAAACTTTATATGTGACAACACGTGTGAAATTTTAAAATGGCCAAAAGGTGCCATACTGGTGTCGTAATTTTTAGTACTTTTCTTTTTAATTATTTTAAAAATGTAAGGACTTGGATTTCAAGGGTGGGGTCAGTGAGTGACCCTACCTAATTGTGTGTGAGGAATCCATTTCTTGAATAATACTTATGGATTTCTCACTCCTTCTTTTGTCAATTTAGATATTCTTAATTTTATAGTTTTTGTGTTTCTATGGCAGGTTGCTCTGTACATAGTAGCGAGCTGACATTCCCCCACTCAAAGATATGTCTATATCTGAAATAAATTTTGGGTCAATGCCTTCTGCTGGCTCTGTAGTTCCTTAGGTGTATGGGTTCATCAGCAATATTGTGTTCAGGTAACCATTCATCCTTATCAGCTGATTCTCCTTTGTATCTAACTAGGTAGAGTCTGACATCTTTTCCATTGATCCTTTCTTTCTTATCTTTAAGGATCTTTAATTTTTCCTCTGTCTTTTTCAGGTTCTTCTGCAACAGGTATTTTAGGTGAAGGAGTATATTCCCCATTCCTTGGGTGGTAGTGTTTGATGAGACTTACTAGGAAGACTGGTTGTTTTCTAGAAAGCTCATCACTAAGGATTACTTCCACAGCATTCTTTCCATGAAGTTTATTAATTGTGAAAGGTCCAACAAAAGCTGGTCTAAGCTTTCTATTTCCAGCTAAGTTGGTGAAGTTGGTGGTAGAGATTAAGACTTGATCACCAATCTTGAAATCAGGCTCCTTATGGTTTTTATCCCACCTTTGTTGGTTATACTCTACAGCATCCTGGACACACTTAACAGCATTTTTATTGGCTACATCTATCATGTTTTTGAAATCAAGTGATTTAGGGTGAATATTTGTTAGCTGGTGATTAAGGTTATCCTTGGGTAATTTAGGAATCCATCCTCTTTCCAGTATGTAGGGTGCTTCCTTAGTGGTAGAGTGCTTGCTACTGTTGTAGGCCATCCCTAGTGCAGGTAAAAGGCTAACCAAATTGTTTCAATAACCATCAGGATTCTTGTATTCTAGTCCAAAGCCACATAATCTCCTGAGCATTTCTTCTAGGGTCTGAATCATTCTTTCAGCTAAGCCATCTGTCTGAGGGTGATAAGCTTTAGAGAAAGCTAAGGTTGTTCCCAGCATATCATGAAGATTTGTCCAGAGCTCAGAGGTTAATTTAGGATCTCTTTCACTTATAATAATCTTGGGAACTCCAACATCAGCAATGAGTCTGTTCAAAAATAATAGGGCAACTTCCATAGCAGTGTCTTCCTTGTGATTAGGTAGAAACTTTGCTTTCTTGGAGAACCTATCCACAATGACTAGGACTGATTTGTAGGAATAGGCTCCTTCTGGTGGTAGTCCAGTTACAAAGTCCATGTTGATGATCTCCCATATTTTCTTGGGTTCAGCAATCTTTTTCAGTAGACCAAACCTTTTCCCAGTGGTCCTGTTGGACTTTTGACAAGTTTCACAACTAGTAACATACTGGATAGTGGAGTCTCTCCAATTGATCCACCCAGCAGTTTGTTTAACCTTATCTAAGGTTGTATCAGCAGATAAATGACCAGATGAGCAGTTATCATGGCATTCAGCCAGGAAGTGTTTGATATGGTCATCCTTAGTTAAGACTATAACACCTCAATGTTAATGCCTGTAGTATACTAGACTATCCCATATGGTGAATCTTCTGGCTTTGTATGGTTTCAAGAGGGGTTCAGGTAGGCTATTGATCGATTCAGATGGTGGAGAAGTACTTTTGATAATGGTGATATTTGGTACAGAAATCATTCTGATTTTCAAAGCATACTTGTAGGATGTCCCATCTTTTTTCATCATTGAGCAGGGGATTCAAAGCTGCTTGAGGGAAGTATTCCTGATTGAAACTCTCTAACTGTTTTTAATAAGTTGAATCAGAAGTTTGAGCATTGAGATGGAATATTTGAAAATTCTTGTTCCAGTCTCCCCCTATGCGAAGTATCTACCCTTGCTTTGGAATACATCTATACCATAAAAGCAAAGAGAATCATTAACAAGGATAAAGTAATCACATACTCCGTTTTGGAGCACTAAAAATTCAATTTTCAGTTTGAGTGATACTTTAGAGTGAGGGAGTATGATATCAGAGGACCATACTCCAACAGCATTGAGAGAAGCGTTACAACTGCTGAACTTAGCCTATGGTACTGGTAATAAGTTCAGTTTCCAGTTTGGATCTTGTTTCTCCAAATAAGTTGAACTAGCACAAGAGCAAAAGGATCCACTGTCTAGAAGTAACTTAACAGGGGAATCTTGGATTAAACCAGTAGCATAGCATCTTTTGCCTGAAGTGTAACTTTTACCGGCAGAAGGTTTTAGAGTCAAGGCCTTAGCCTCAGAGATGTGGTGAATCTTCATGTTGGGATTCCATTTTTGAGGTAAGTTAGAATCCTCATTAACAGAATTTATGTCCATAGAAGACTCAATACTTCCTTCAATAACATTGATGGGGTTAGTGATCATCAAATCACACTCAGAAAGTGATCCATCAGTATCATCCAGGTGAGGGTCAGGATTATCATACTCTTCTCCTTCAATAGGATTAATCCTTTTCCTAGGTAGAGGACAGTCAGGTCTTACATGACCTGTTTGGTTACAGTTCCAACATACTTTTTCCTTTAACTCTGGAGTGTTCTTGACCTCCAAAGTAGTTGGATTAGTGGCAGGGGATTCCTTTGTTTTGGCAGGATAATCTTCCCTGTTCCTAGCATTTTGTTCCCTGGGTAGTCTGTTGACTCTCTTATGTAGACCATTCATATCAATAGTCTCTTCCAAGACACCTATCAAGGTAGAAAGATCAGAATCCATAGGCATCCTGCACCTTACACTGTGGTTGATTTTTCTGGGATATAAGTTGAGAATTCTTTCATTGACTTCTTCTTTATCAGCATCTGGGTAAAAACAGTCTAACCTCCTTTTCTGGTCTAAGCACCACTTATGAGGTTTGTCTTTGGATGGATCAAACTGGGAGGTTTCAAAAGTTTTCATCATCTTTCTTTTCCAAATCCTAGTACCAAATTGTACTTTGATCAATTCTTTCCAAGAACTCCAGGATAAAGATCCAACTTCTTTCCTTTTATTGATAAACCAATCAAGAGCCACTCCTACAAAAAGTCTGGGCAGTCTTACCACAACTATTGTATCAGGAAGTTCATAAGAAGCAAGGGTATAATAAATAAATTTAATGAAACTGACATGGTTGTATTCTCCTTCTCTGGAGAATTTAGGATATTCAGTAATGGGAGGAAGTAACTTCAAAGCCTGTTCTATTTCAGGAGTAGGACTGGGCCTAAAAGATTCATCCCTATCTTTCTTAGTTCTGGCAGGAATGCTAGGAGTACTGGTGAACCTAGCAGGTCTAGTTTCTTCCAAGTCAATGACTGGGAAGTTAGTAGAATTGACTTTAAGGTCTCTGAGATCATTCTTAATCATACCTAACTCCAAATCAAGTTTTTTGTTTAGTAAATCAATTTTGTTAATCAGATGAGCTGAAGGAATAGGACTAGTTTTCTTAACTTCTTCCTTAAGCTGGTTCATGGTTGCAAGAATATATTCCTGAAGAATTGATTGGTTATCATCAATATGTTTCATCAGGTCGAACTTACTACATTTTATACTATCCTTGATTTTTTGTATTTCCAACTCATCAATTCTCATAATCTGAGACTGGGTATCAATCACTCTGAAAATACTCAGACTCAATTTGTCCAATTATTGATAAACTTTGTCAAAGCACTGGATAATGATAGTAAAATTGTGAGACACATTTACAGAAAATCTATTTAGAGCTTCTACATCTAATTGTGGCGCACCTTTTTCCACTTCTGGGCTAGGGATATTATACTGTCCCAATCCTTTGGGTTCCTTAACTTCTGATGGGCTGAGGACCTCTTCTTTTTGGGGTCCTTTCCCTTTAAGGAAGCTAACTGATCCCAAGGATTCCAGTTCTGCACAAAGCCTTCTAATTCTTTCTTTGGGATCAACTTTTGCAGAGAAATCTGAGATTTCTTTTCCAGAGAAATAGCTTTTCTCATACCTGGCTGATCCTCCTGGGTCTGAGCCAATTTGAATTGTTCCCAATAGCTCACATGTCCTTTCACTAATACTTTGACTCTTTCCTCCTTGGTTGAGTCCAGCTGGGGTGGCATAGGAGGACCAGTATCCTCCTGGGATAACTTGTTGGGCAATGGGTGGTTCTCCAAACGCTCTTTTGGTTGAGTTGGTGGCCGCGGTCATTGCCGTTTTTGTCCTGCGTGACGCTATGGTCACGGGTTTGAGCCCCCTCATTGCGCTCGCAACTGGAGTCCTTGCGCGTATGGGTTCCTTGGGGCAGAGATCCATACATTGGGGATCTACCTGTTGCATGGGTGTTGCGCCTGTTTTGGTACATAGCACCAAAATAAATGAGTAAGTCTTTTGTTGAAACTTTTGAGAAAAGACTTAAAAATGTAAAAAATAATATTTTTTGTGTATTTATAATTTTAATAATTTTATATATATATTTAACTCACTTAAATTTAAATTCAACCGTACCAACACTTGGTTGGTGTCAGCCACGAGACAGTTAGATTTGTCCAAATGTCTGGAAACTCATATGTCCTGCTGGTATAGTGGCTAAGTACTAGGCTCACTTCCCAGTATCTGATACCAAGGTCACTGGTTCAAACCACAATGGAGACAATAATGAAAATGTTGAATAGTTTTGTAATTATATATTAAATCTTAATAATATTATATAATGTTGTATAAGTATGTTTTCATGAGTATGGATTATGGAATTAAAACCTTGATAATTTATATTATCAAGAAGGGGACCCAATATAACTTTAAATTAAGTTATGAGGACTCAGATGCGTCCCAATTATTGATATAGAAGTTCCCAAAGTGTTTCCTCTCTTTGGGAAGGAGTTACAGTAATCATATTAACCCATACTCTCTATACTGTACAAATTAATTACACATTATCCTTCTTTGGGATTTAATTATAAGTAATACTCCCTCTGTACACTTAATACACCTTACTGATCCTTGAGAGCGTTCACTCAGAGGCTTTAGAACTTAATTGTAAGCTATGAACCTTCTAGTAGCACTGCCAAGAGTATATACACCTTATAGGTATAGTATAATTATAAATTAATTACTTATTTAATACTATCCCCTTTTGGATGTAATAATGCTTTAATATACTTCACTGAGCCTTGAGTGCGTCCACTCAGAGGGCTCAGAGTTCATCTGTAGGCTGTAAACCTTTTAATAAACATTTCAAAGAGTATACATACTCTATGTGTATAGTATGAGCTAAGATACTTATAATTAAAATTAAATTATTTGCCAAGGTATTAAGCTACATTAAATAAATATAAATAATCATTATTGTGGAATCTAAGGTTTCTATACCGTCCATCTGAGTGATGTATAAGTCCTAAGACCCAGTAAGTAACCTTTTAGTAAGTAAAATGAAAACTTTACCTTGAAAATCCTTCCCAATGGGTACTAGTTCTTTATTACCCATTGAGAATGATGTAATGATGTCTTGGACCTTTGAGGACGAAACCAAGGAGAGCCTGACACTCCCCTGGTGATTACTAGAGTCCCCTGAGGGCTCCTGTTACCTTAAAAGAGCAGGGTCTTTACCCTATAGCCCTTTCATCATCCATTATTATGTTATTATTTGAACAAGAATACAAGCAAGAGTTAACAAGCCCATTAACCTTAATCTCAAGAAGAAGATTGACTGGGGCTATAAACTTTGGTATTAAATTCAATCAATAACCTATTTGGCAACACCAATTTTGAAGTGGAAGGTCTCACTTGGATAAGTAACCCCTGTGTGTTACTCTTTAAAGGGTGTGAGCTTATTTATAAGCAAAGCTCCTTTTGGTCTTACTCTTTTAAGAATAAGGCCCCTTACCTTTTATAAAGGTTTAAGGTGTGGCTATTTACTCATAATACCTTGGTATTATTTGAGTCTGTAAACTTTTAAAGTTGCTGTTTGGAATATATAAGTCAAAAGTAATTTAAATGTTGGTTTGTCTTTATTCTTTTGCAGGTTTAACCACAGCTAGGTATAGCAATAGAGGTTAAATCCCTTACAGTTGGGATCACAACTGTCATTGGGGGGTATTCCAACAGGGTCTGAGTGAGAGCCAATCAGATCCTGGGATAAATCCAAGGGTAAGTCCAAGGGTACACTGTCAGGGACATCCTATAGGAGGTCCTGGTCAATGGCATCACCAAAAAAACAAATCCCCTGAGATGGATAAATACAAAAAAATATAAGTTTAATATTTTTTTGTGTTTTTACGTGGCAAGATGATATTTTTAGAAAAATAATCACTTTTATTAGTTTTGAATTTTTCTTTATCTTCAGGATTATTTATTTTATAAATATAAAGCTTCATTGGATAAATTTTCCACTCCTTATGTTGCCTTAATAAAGAATTGAAATTGATAATTCTTTCAAGCTCAAGTTCTTTGTCCTTTATAACCTGCTTTTTATAATAAAGCAATTTCTCTTGTTGTTGCTCAGGAGTTATAATAACAGGGAAAAAGTTATGGATTCTTTCTTCTTTTTTCTTTTTAAGAAGGTTCAAATAATAATTGATCAATTCTCTGTTGATCTTAAGATCCACTAGAGAAACAAATGATCAAAAATATATGTTATAAGTATTTCAGCTTATTCTTTAAAAAAATAGACTGGTCCAAGGAATAAATAATTAAGAATTAATTATTTAAAGATAATTCCTGGCCAGACCCTCAGTTGTCAGCTCTCTGATACCAGGAACCTTGCAGTCCTTTAGCTACAGAGAGTGATAAAAATGCTGGAATGATAATAATAATTATTATTCCAATGATAAACACTTAGAAGCTCAAATAAATAATATAATAAGAGCAGTTCCAAGGTTCAATTGGTTTTGTAATGAAAGGTTTTCAATATGTATATAAAAGAGGGGCCACAGTATTATACTACTGGGGATCTTTGCAGACAAGCAACCTCTCTTCCAGGGGCCTCCTTAGGCAGTTTAAGAACCGTGGAATGAAGATGGGTGCCTTAGAAAGGTCTTATTCCACTAATGGCCAGGCATAACAGCACAATTTCCAAGACAGGAAGGGAAACACTCACTCAGAGCACTTTACCACGAAAATCCTGCGATAATAGGAAGGGTTTCAGAGCAGATGGGGTGGATTGCTTGACTAAACTACAGGGGTTGATTAGTTAATAAGAATAAATAATAATACTACAGACTAAGTCATGAATCAATTGCTTATCTTCCTATAAGCACTTGATTAACAATGACACGTTGTCTGATTGATAATAATAATTCCTGGTAAACTTTTTAACTTATCCGGAATAATGGATCCAAAGAGGTCTGTATAAATACCTTTTTGGGGTGATTTTTGAGCTTCTCAGGGCACGTAGAGAGGGTTCTGCTTGTGGGCTGAGGCTGGAAATCCAGTCAGTGCAAGATTAGCACGTCCACTTGGTTCTGTCAATCAGCTGACCTTAGATCTGCTGGATTTCTGGTCTATTTTAGCCACATGATCTTTTAATTTATTATGGCGTAAATTTGATCAATCTGCAATCATCCTTCATTTGTACTATTGGTATTGTTTTGAAGTGAAAAGATGTGGAAGTTTACTGATTTTCCATCATTGGTTGATCACATAGATCATTTTTGATAATTTTTATGAACACTCCTTGTAGTGTTTTGTGGTCTTTAAAGATCAGAGTCAATGATTTACATGGTAATCCTTGATCTTTAATTTATTATTAAAAAATGTACTAAAATTAATTTTTATTGATTCTAATTAATTTTTGATCTTTTTAGATTATTACTAATGCATATGTTAACTTGTTAAATATACCAGGCAATCCTAATTAGGTTGTAGCCCTTTTGAGCGGTACCTGGTTGTCAAATTAGTCACGACGGATCCAGATGCGGGGATCAGTCAGTTCAGATGCGCGCGGGGTGGGATCCGCTGCGTGCGTGGAAGAATTTGCTGCGCGCGGGTCTCTAGTAAGCGGGAAACTGCTACTATGAGTGTGTAGGGGTATGTAATGATGCAGGGCTGCGCGCAGGAATTGTGACATAACACATTTCTGCATGTAACTCCTAATATATACACAACACCTCAATTCTGAGTAAATTTTAGGTGTAAACCCTATACGTGACAACACCTGTGAAATTTAAGAACGGAAAAAAGGTGCCATACTGGTGTTGTAACTTTTAGTACTTTTCTTTTTCATTATTTTAAAAATGTAAGGACTTGGATTTTGAGGGTGGGGTCAGTGAGTGACCCTACCTAATTTTGGGTGAGGAATCCATTTCTTTCATAATATGTGTGGATTTCTCACTTGTTCTTTTTTTATTTTAGATATTCTTAATTTTATAGTTTCTGTGTTGCTATGACAGGTTGCTCTGTACATAGTAGCAAGCTGACAGCCCTTGGAAAGGTTTGATGCAATGTTGAACAACACGGACAAACTCCTACGGCAATTTCTAGCGGTTCCCTATGGGCACACTGCTGATGCTCCATACAAAGTCTTAGTGGCTTTCCAATCCCTAGCCGTGGTCTGCGCCAACGCAGAGGAAGTGATGAGGACTCAGCCAACGTAGGTGGATTTCCCCCCTTTCTTTTCCTTTCTTTCATCTTCTATTGTTCCCTGCGCCTATGCAAAGATAAGGAAATTTGCCGCACCATCCTGAGTAGCCTTTGGGCTTTGTGAGAACCTTTGAGAGAAATGAGATCCATGCGCAAGGTCCGCAAGAGCAAGAAGTATCTGCGCCACTGAGAGTATCCAGTGAGAGTAAGAACATCCGCGTGCAAGATCCATGCTTTTGAGAGCAACCCGCAAGAGTGGGAAGTATTTGCTCAAGGTACCTGGACTGCCCCAGACAAACTGCCACAAATTTCCCCGTAACCATCTACAGAACAGAGAGAGTACAAAGAAAACCAGCCGCGCGCGCAGGACCTTGAGAGAGGGAAAGAAAAATAATCTGCCCAAACCCATTCACACCTTCCATCTATAAGATAACCAACAAAACTTAAAAAGATTTTTTTTAAAATACCAACCCTTTTCCAAGCCCGCGCCTTTGCTCTTCAACCCACATCCATTCCGCGCCAGGGACTTTCCTATTTCCCCGAATCATCCTTTAGAAATTGTCCATGCATTTGCTTCCGGAATGTGGGGCTTGTCCTTGCATTTCTGAACCAGCTTTGCGCTGTGCGCGTTGTGGCAGAACAAACCTGATCTATAGCCATCAGACTCAATTTTATAGTATAAATATAATCCGAATCATAAAGTTAACCTCAGAAATGGATTCTACACCAAAAATAATCCATAGTCACCCAGCCAAACTACCCCTCTATCTCTCATGGTTTAGAAGATACAGCCAAAATAAATTGTGGACAGCTCAAATCACACCCAGGTATCACAAACTAGTGAAAGGCCATATGGTTATAGTTGGAATCGCTAAACAAATACCAGTAATATCTCACCATAACACCTCAACCAAACATACAACCAATCACCTCATCTGTATACTCAGAACCATAAGCAAGACCATGTGTAAACCAAACAACCAGCACTACAAGGCACCACTGGACTACCCAGCAATATATGCAGGCAGTCTGGACCATGTGTAAACCAAACAACCAGCAGTACAAGGCATCACAGAAATACCCAGCAATATATATGCAGGCAGTCTGGACCATGTGTAAACCAAACAACCAGCAGTACAATCATCACAGAACTACCCAGCAATATACATGCAGGCAGCCTGGACCATGTGTAACCAAACAACCCACCAGTACCAACAACCCTCAGCACCACACAGCAATTTATGTAGCCAGAAGCATGTGATACCAAACAAACCACCAGTACAAGTACCACAGGGCTACCCAGCAATATATGCAAGCAGCCAAGACCATGCAGCACCAAACAAACCATCAGTAGATTCACAGCAACACATGCAGGGAGAAACAAGTAGCACCAGACCAACCACCAGTACTTCACAGGAATATATTGTATATGCACTTCACAGAAGTTTATGCAGGGCTGTGCATGCATGAAATCCCTGTACCAGCTTTTTCCAACCAGCAGAATTGCCTCAGTTTCATGCAGTGTCTTTTGTCCAACCAGCAGAATTGCCTCAGTTTCATGCAGTGTCTTTTGTCCAACCAGCAGAATTGCCTCAGTTTCATGCAGTGTCTTTTTTCCAACCAGCAGAATTGCCTAATTTTCATGCAGTTTCTTTTGTCCAACAAGCTAAAATGTCTCATGTACCTGTATCCCACTGTAACAGGGGAAGCCCCAGGGCACCCTCAGGGGCAGCCCTGAGCATCCCCTGAGGACCAGATTTTCTATTTAAGGAGGGCCTCTCTGCCCTATCCAGGTTGTATCCCCCACTACCATCACCCCATCTCATCAGCCATTTGCCACCCAACCATCTGTGGTCCCACCCAGATATATAAAAAAAACAAGACTGTCAGTATAACAAAAAAAAAAGGGGGAAATCAAAAGACCAATTTTATAAACTCATCAACCATTGAAACCACCCCATTAGGTGCTTTGAATAAGGGTTCTTCTGTGACCTAAATATTCAGCACCAAATTAAAGAAGCACCACCCTTCAGTCAATAAATAACCCTTACAAAGAAAGAGAGCACAAACAAAAAGGGACTACCAACCTATTTTCCTCTACCCAGCCCCCTGTGGGTAAACCCATCCTTGGGTCCTCTCCTGAACCACCCCTTTGATAAAACCCTTGAACCCTTTAATATTGGGATATTGGTTAAGATCACACATATCTGATCAACCACTAACCAATAAGCCAATACATCTGTTCCATTCTTCAACAACCCTTCCAATAACAAGTAATAACCAATCAAGGTCTGATCTGAGACCTATATTAAGTCTCAAAGAAACCAGCCATTAATTTAAATAAATTATTGTGCAGACTTAATATAGTACTAGAAGGGCAGGCAATTCAAAACCACTCTTAGTGTTATTAACACTCTAAAGGAGTAAAATTAATACTAAATTCCCCTTCAAGGAATGCCAGAAAGCTATTTGCTAAATTATTTACATAATCCCTCAGGAGTCTCTACAATTGGTGTCCCAACAGTGGCCTGTTTCCTTTAGATTTGACTAGTTATTAAAACAATATTGGTGGGACATTAGCCTCAATAAAATTTGCTCACCAATTCTGAAGGCAGAAAGAAGAAACCCATACCAGATAATTGAAGACCTCAAGGACTAACTCAGAGGGATTGAAGATAATAACCAAGAAGCCCTATCTTCAATAATCAGGATGGAGAATGAACTGCAAGACAAAACCAAAATAACCAGTGGATCCCAGGATAAACTAGAGGAAGGCCAGGAAAGAAGTCAAAATCAGCCAGACCCTGGAGTAGAAGCAATGGGTAACCTTGCCAACATTTCCAAACTCATAAACCAAATGCTTGAAGAAAAAGCAGAACAAGGTATTCCAGAAACCCCAAACACCCATCCAAGAACCAGATTTCAGACCCCAACCCCAAGATCAGCATATGGAAGAATCCCAGCAGAAACCATGGAAGAATCAACAAACCCATCCATAAGCCCAGGAATAAATATATATCCCCAAGCTAGAGAAGAAGGAAGAAGAGCTACTAGGAGTCGATATACTGAAAGAACCCCAGCCAGAAGACCAGTCCAGGATAACTCAATAATCAATAATAATGAACAAAATGGAGTATTGTTAGATGGCAAGAAAGTGAACCTTGAATTTGATGGAACAGAGGTGGAAAAGTTTATGAAAAGAGTAGAGAAACTGGCAAGGATTCAGAAGGCAGGGGGAATAGATATAGCTCTACAATTACCTTTTCTAGTACAAGACAAGAAGATCAGGGAGTCTATTGAAGGTATGGAAGGACATGAATATGCAGACTGGGACCTTTTGAAGAAGGAACTAAAAAGGAAATGGGGCACAGCTACCCCCCTTAGAAGGTTCAATGAGCAGTCCATACCAAGGCTTCTCAGACATACTCAAGAACAGGGAGGCATCAAGACCAAGCATGAATTTAAAAAGTTCATTGGGAGTTATGAAGAGATGGTTCTTTACTTCATCAGAATGGGTTATGACAAAACCAACTGGGAGAGTGGAGAGAACCTCTGGAAAGCCTTGTCCACTGATCTCAGGAGGGAGGTGAACAGAGAATTGGCTCATGCAGGGAGGATCAAGATTGCAAGAGATGGAAGATACCTTCCCCCAGACCTGGAAACCTTGAAGGAATTTGTGGAAATGGCCTTGTGCTTATGGGATGTGGATGAAGAAGAAACCCCTAAACCTATCATCAAAAACTTAGTGGAAACAAAGAAGGAAGTAAAGTTTCAGAAACTAGGGGTAGATGAGCTCTTGAAAATGAAGGAGGATATTGCAAAACTCACCATTGCTTTGAATCAGAAGCAGGCACCTCCCCACTTTGATAGGATCAACCAAGGGATGACACAAAACTACAGACCCTCATCCCCCAGTGCAGGACCCAGATGGCCAATCAGATGTTACTATTTCAAGGATGAGCTCCATACCCAAGTCAACTGCCCAGATTTGTCAGAAGATATACAGGCCAAGAGGGTGTTCAAACAAGGAACCAACTATTACTTCCCAAACAGAGAACCCATACCTTATAGCAACCAGGAAAGCTTCAGAGATCAGGTCAAGAAATTCTCAGAGGCTCAACAAGTCCCAAAATTGGAGGAACCCCAGAAGAAGGAAGAACCTAATAATGTTGCAGCATTCTTGAAGACTGGAGATTGGGAAGCCTGGACACCACCAGAGGTAAATATGAAGGAATCTCAAGTTCAGTGGGGAATGAGAAGATCACAAAGGTTGGCTGGAAATCCAACAGAGAAGGATAACACCCAGGAGAAACCAGTAGCAGACCAAGGAACCTCAGAACCAACTAAAGAATTAGCCCCAGGACCAAGGAAGAAAAAGGCAAGTTACCCAGGAGCATGGGTGGAAGTGGACCAAGACTCTGAAGATGAAGAAGAGCCCCCAAAAGAACCTGTCAAGGAACCTGTCACTGAGCCTGTGAAGAAAAATAAAGAAAAGTCAGAAACATTGGACACTCAGGAAGGAACCAAGATGGAAGAAAGCTTGAAGAAGAAAATATTAAAACAAAACTTTAACCTTACCTTGGAGGAGCTCCTTTCAGTTGCACCAAATTTTTTCCAGAAGTTAAAAGATATGACCCCTGAAAGAACCTTGTATTTTAATAAGGCCTCTAAGTCACTAGCCAGCAAAAACAACAGGAAGATTAATGGATGCCAACACCATTTTCAAGGCTATTCAGATGATGAATACCCATGCTCCATAGGACACAATCTCACCTATGCTTGTCCATTGGGATTCATTTATATTTGGATACTATCCAAGCATAAAGGTGAAGTTCTAAGTTATGAGATAGCAAATGGAGAGAGGTTATGCATTCCAATCTGTTCACTAGACCAAGCAGGATGGCAGACTACACCACCCAGAAGACCAATGGGCATGAATAGCATTACAGCAAACTTAGACCAAGAAGAGGCTTGGATCATTGGACAGAATATACCAGTAATAGACCTTGAAGGCTTACCAGACCCCTGGGAAAACAACATCATAACCCCTGAAGTACCAGCAGAAAGAGGATGGGAAGAGGTTTTTAAAAAAAAGGAAGCTGAAGAAACTTTGGAAATCATTCAATAAATATTTGGAGGATTCTGGACCAATCTTGAAGACATGGAGGGAACCCATTGGGAAGAATTACCTGGAGCAGGATTGGACAACTCAGACCTCATGTAAATACTCAATACTTACACTGGGAACACTCTTCTAATCCATGGTGAATGGCCATCTCATCATGGCAGGGTCCCATGGATAGTCAGGTACTGTTTGTATTTTGGGGAAGAATGGGCTAAGGAGTGGGTGGACCATAAGGTAGCTATGGACCAGGTAATACCAGACCATTTCAGGTGGTAAGGGAACCTGGAGGAGTGAATTCCCCATCAAAAAAAATAAAAATAAAAATAAGAATAAATAAATAAATAAATAAAAATAAAATAAAATAAAATAAAAAAAATGAAAAAAACAAGTTTTCTTTATAGTCAAATAGTTTTTCTGTTCCTCTCCTGTCCTCTTCTCATTTTCTCTTGTTGACTTCACGCGTCCTGTTGGAGGAAAAAAAGGCCAGCCAGTTGCCCCTGGTAGAACCAAGGGTAAGGGAGGGTACCAAAGAGTCTTACCGCAAAAAAAGGGGGGGCATGTTTCTCTGTTATTACATCAAAAAAAAGGGGGAAGAGCGGGCTGCGTGTACTAGTTCATTTCTCCTTTTCTTGCTTGCATCAAAAAAAAATAAAAATAAAAATAAAAATAATAAAAAATCAAAAAAAAAAAAACAACAATCAAAAAAAAAAAAATCAAAATGGAATAATATGTAAAAGAGGCCCGCCCAGATGACATTCTTGTATCAAAAATAATAATAATAATAATAATAATAATAATAATAATAATAATAATAATAATAATAATAATAATAATAATAATAATAATAATAATAATAATAATAATAATAATAATAATAATAATAATAATAATAATAATAATAATAATAAAAAGGGGGTGGAAAAGGGGGGAAGGGAGGACGGGACAAGCAAGAAATCATTAAGAAGACACGCAGGATAGCTGGCAATCAATCAGGGACCTTTTCTGTAACAATGAAAAAAGGGGGACCACTAAGGATAGAAACGAGGGGGAGCCGGCGGTCATCAGAGACTTTTGTTTCAGTTAACAACAAGGGGAAGGGCACAGGGGAGCCGTCAGTCTCCGTTGCAAAAAAAAAAGAAAAAAAAACATATATATAATAATAAAGGAAGGGGGCAACCTACTAATAAGCGCGAAGGAGCTCAAACCACTCCCTAAACTCGTCCAATTGAGCCTGAATCCCCTCCACGGCGGTACGCAAGTGGGAGCCCCTCAGTAAGCTAATCATAAGTTGCCAGAGCGCAAAATGGAACGCATCAAAGTTTGAAGCCACGGTGGCGGGGAGTCCAGGGGGTTGCGATGTAGAGGATAATGAAGGAAAGAAAGTGGGGGGATACATATTGGCGCCCCGCCAACAGTTTGTCGAATGTTGGAGGAAGATGGCACTATTGGGCCCGGCCGTCAATCCACCACCTGAACTGCTGTCGCTGTCGTATTCAGATTCATGGTCGGAGGGAGGATCAGTCTAAGCTCGAGAAGAGGTGATGGAGGGAAGATCGGAGGACAAATCCTCAACGGAGACAGGGAAGCCATCAAGGGAAGACCCCGTAGAAGTAAGGGGGGACGACGGGGCGGCGACCGTAGATGAAAGACAGTCGTCCGGTCCATTAGATGGCGCAGCCGGCAAGAGGAAAACCCGGGACGGATTGACGAACTACTTGAAGGCAGGGGCTTGTAAACAAGAGGCAACACGGTCCTTGGGGCCGCAGCTAAGCGCTGGGGGCAAGCTTGGGAGAGAAAAAGAGGGGGCTGACCGAGCAAAATGCGGGCTCGAGGGTTTCCGTTTGGACGGGACGGGCAAATGATAGTCCACGATCGTGACGGAAGCCTTGGAAGATGAGTTGCTACCAGGTGGCGGGTCTGAAACCAACCACAAGGAAGGGGATGGGGGCTTGTTGATCAAGGGAACCCTAGAGAAAGCAAGAGAAAGGGACAGAGAGGCAGTTAGTACACCTGCAACCCAGGAACGCCCTTTGGGCTAGAAAAGGAAGAAACCGCGACTGACTTGGGGCCGCGGCTAAGCGCTGGGGGCAAGCTTGGGAAAGAAAAAGGGGGGGCTGACCGAGAAAAGGACGGCCTCAAGGATTCCCGCTCGGATGGGACAACCAAATGACATCCCACAACCGTGATGGAAGGCTCGGAGGATGAGTTGCTATTGGGTGGCAGGTCTGAAACCAGACACGAGGAAGGGGATGGAGGCTTGTTGATCAGGAACATCCTAGAGAAAGCAAGAGAGATGGACGGAGAGGCAGTTAGTACATCTGCAACCCAGATCGTCCTTGGGTGGAGAAGAAAAAAACTTTACTGACTCGGGCAGCAGACAGGGAAGACCTGGGGACATGATGGGGAAGGGGGGAAGCAAGGAGGAAGGGGTCCTTATATACAGTATGGTAACCCGTGAGGAGAAGGAAGGAACAAGGAGTCGCCACCGAGGGGAGGGGGAATTCCTAGCAGAAGCGGCGGGAGTCAGGCAAAAGAAAAGGGGGTCGAGTACGGCTGGCTCGAGGGACCCCCCCTTTGACAAGGACTAGTACGACACAGCCTGCAGATGCAGGCGGTAATGAAAACAAACAAAAGAAGGAGGAATGAGGAACAATTACAAAGGGACTCTTACCTGGATAGATTAGGAAGGAATGCAAAAACCGAGGGACCTGGGGCGACATGCTTCCATTGGCCCTGGCGTTCTTTTTTTTTCCCCCTCCGCTCTCAAACCCGGCCTGGGAACATTGGGTCCTTGCAAGACCTTAAACTGCAGAAAGATACACACCCCCACCTCAGCTACGCACTTGAGACCAGAAAAAAAAAAAAAACCGACATCAAAAAAAAAAAAAAAAAAAAAAAAAAAAAAAAAAAAAAAAAAAAAAAAAAAAAAAAAAAAAAAAAAAAAAAAAAAAAACAAAACAAAACAAAACAAAACAAAAACAAAAAATAAAAAAATAAAAATAAAATAAATAAATTTCTTTATAAAAATCATAAGAAATGGAACCAGAGATGATGGCAGCAAAGTATAAGAGCGTAGAAAAGAAGATCCGGCCTGTGAATCAGCCCATACCTCAAGATCTGAACCCACCCCTCCAAAGGCCACCTCTCTCCAGGGATCCTTATAGAACCCCATTAACGCCTCACCCTCCATGCTTTGCACCAACAAAAAGGATAACAGAGGAAAGACTGAAGCTGGTCAACTTTGGGCCTACCAACTGGCTGTCTCAGGAGGAATTCAAGCTCCTTCAGCATGTGATGGTCCTTAGGGAAAGGGCAATTGCCTTTACAGAAGAAGAAAGAGGCCTCCTCAAGCATTCCTATGGCCTTCCCTATAGGATACCTACAGTACCTCATGAACCATGGCAAAAAAAGGCCATACCAATACCCCAAGCAATCAGGCCAGCCTTTACAGAGCTGGTAAGGAAAAGAATCCAAACAGGCCTATATGAGAAATCCACCTCCAGCTACTCAATCCCAGTATTCCCAGTAAGGAAGGCCAATGGAAAACTGAGAATTGTCCATGACCTGCAGCCTCTCAATAAGGTGACTATAAAAGATTCTGGGCTGCCCCCCAAAATAAAAGAATTTGTGGAATCATTTTCCAGAAGAGCCTGTTATGGGTTAGGAGATATCATGGGTGGTTATGATGAAAGTAAATTGGATTATTCCTCCAGGCCACCAACCACCTTTGAGACCACCCTTGGAAGACTAAAACTTACAAGACTACCCCAAGGAGGAACTAATTCCATAGCAGTTTACCAGGCCCAGATGACATGGATTCTCCAGGAGGAAATCCCAGAATATGTAGGGATATTCATTTATGATGGGGGAATAAAGGGGCCCAGGACTAGATACAATGAAGAATGCCTAGAAGAAAATGCACAGATAAGAAGGTTTATTTGGGAATATGCTACAATCTTGGAAAGGATCCTATTCAGGATAGAGGAAGCTGGGCTAACCATCTCAGGAGAAAAGTTTGCCTGCTGTGTCTCTGCCCTCAACATAGTAGGACACGTGGTATCCCAGGAAGGAAGAAGGGTGGAAGAACAGAAGGTGAACAAGATCCAGAGTTAGCCCCAACCAAGGAATAAGGAGGAGGCCAGGGGATTTTTGGGCCTCTGCTCCTACGTCAGAATGTTCATTAGCAACTATTCAGAATTATCAGCACCAATCAGAAGGCTAACCTGGGATGACGTGGAATTCAAGTGGAATGAGAAAAGTGAGGCAGCATTTGTCCTCCTCAAGAAGATAGTAGGAGAAGACATAATTCTCAAGAGTTTGAACTATGAAAAGGGAGCAGGGAAGATAATTCTGGCAGTGGACTCAAGCTACATAGCAGCTGGGGCAGTACTAATGCAGCAGGACAAGGACAGGAGGCCAAGACCAGTTTATTATGAATCTTTAGGCTTCTCAAAAACAGAAAAAAAAATACTCCCAATAAAAGCTAGAACTGTGTGGTGTGGAAAAGATACTCAAAAAAATCCAAACTACACTCTGGGGGCAACATTTTGAGCTGCAAGTAGATGCAAAAAGCCCTTATTGAAATTATCAACACCCCAAGCCTCCCAAGTGCCCCTATGAACAGATGGGTGGCCTTTATTCAGCTATTCTCCTTTGACCTAGTACACAAGCCAGGGAAGACCTTCACCATGCCAGACAGTTTATCAAGAAGGCCAGAAGACCCAGAGGAAGAACTCAAGGATTTTGATGAGGAAGAAGAATGGATCAACCCACACCCAGGTCTGGGGACCAAGTCACTCTACTCCATAGGAGACCCACAGTTACCCAAGGGGGAAAATAAGTTCTGGAGATGGATGATTGATTACCTAACAAACTTGAAGAAACCAGAAGGGATTTCAGACAATGATTTCAACAGGATTAGGAGGAGGTAACCCAACTTCTATATGGAAGGAGGGAAGCTAATGAGGAGAGGGACCTGGGGCTTACAAGTAGTAATTTTCTCAGAAAGGGAGAAGCAGGAAATTATGAGGAAGCTTCATGAGGAAATGGGGCATAGGGGAAGTGGTGAAACCTACAGAAGGGCCAAACTCAGATTCTGGTGGGAAGGAATTAAGAAAATAAAAAGGAAAGGGTACAATCCTGTGAACAATGTCAGAAAAGGAGCAAGCTTAAGCAAAAGGAAGAAGGAAAGGCCACAACCACTAACACTCTATTCCAGAAGTGGCTATGGATGCAGTCCATGTCAAGGCAGGAAAATGGAAGTATCTAGTGGTAGCCAGGGATGACCTCTCAGGGTGGGCTGAGACAGTAGGACTCACCAGCCTGAGCTCAAGGAATATAGCCAATTGGTTCCTATCAGAATGGATTTACAGATATGAGATTCCTAAGGAAGTAACAGTGGATGGGGGAGGGGAATTCAAGGGGGAACTCCAGAAGGCCATAAAAAGAGTAGGGACCAAACTTAGGGTGGTCACCCCATACTACCCAGAAGCTCAAGGAATGATAAAAAGATGCCACAAAGAGATAAAAGATGCCCTTGTAAAAATCTGTGGGGAAAATGGGGCCCAATGGAAGGAATACCTACCCTTGGTCACCTTTGCAGATAGGATCTCCACAAAAAGGACAACAGGATTCTCCCCATTTGAACTTCAGTTTGGACAACCAGCTGTACTGCTTATAGACCTAGAAATGGACACCTTCCTGGGAATAGAATGGGACCAAGTCACAACCACTGCAGAACTCTTGCAGGCAAGGGCCAATAAGCTAGCTAACAAGGAAGAAAATATAAAGAAAGCCCAGCAGAAACCAAAGCAGGCCAGGGAATTGTCAGTAAAATACTGGGATCAGAAGCTAGCTCACAGGATAAGGGAACCACTAAAAAAGGGTGACTTAGTCCTAGTCTACAACAGAACCCTGTAATCACAGTGGGGCCTTTTATTCAAGAACAGGTGGAATGGGCCCTATAGGATAGTGGAAAAAATCAAATAAGGGCCTTATGTGATTGAAGAGTTAGATGGGACAAGAATGGCCAGAAGGGTTGCAGCTATCCAGGTCAAGAGGTTCTATAGCAGGGGGGCTAGTAGGGAAGAAGATGAGAATGGAAAAGAGGAACCAGAGGAGGAAGAAGGCTCCTAAGCAAGAGCATAAACTGCTGATCCATAAAATAAATAATAAAAAAATGGGGAAAAGAAAGCTCCTGAGCAAGAGCCTAAACTGCAATTAAATAAATATACATATTCCTTCTCATGAAGATTATTACTGTAGAGAATTTCAAACAAAAGAGAACATGGGATATTGGGAAGAAAGGAAGAACTGAAGACATCAAGACTGGTTTAAATCCATACTGGACCCAATTCATAATTTCAAGATGTGTCAAGGTATCAAGGAAAAAGGGATCAATTAATTTTAAGCTAGAACTGTCTGATTGAAGGTTTTATAGTAGATGTCAAAGGGAAAGTTATCTATCAGGTTTGAATAGATGAAAACAGGGTGTTAAGGCTTGAAATTTAACAAATGATTTAGGTGAAGATAGGAAAGATTTAGAGGAAAATAATCTGTCTTTGGCCATGAAGTACCACAGCGTATGGAGAAGGGAAAAGAAGATTTAAATTCAGGGAATCAGTTAAATCCAAGGAATCAGAAAAAAGGAAAATGCCAAAACCTGTCTTTGTCCAGAAGAACCCTACTATAAATCAACAACCAAGAAGAATGGAAAGGATTAATTATACTTTTACCTGTTACATGGATGCACTCAAGAAGGAATGAAGAAGGAAAGGTGTGAAGATAAATCATCAAGATTGCAACAGGACCAACTGGAACACTTGGAATTCCTTGGATCTTTGTGTTTTAATGCTATTATATAATTTGTTTAGTCTGGGATTCAAAAGGAGAAGAAGAGGATGGGGAGTCTGATGTGTATAGATAAGGAATGCTGTGGACAGCATTAAGTTGGGGGAGGATGTGGTAGACCAAACCTGATCCATAGTGATCAGACTCAATTTTATAGTATAAATATAATCCCAATCAAAAATTTAACCTCAGAAATGGATTCTAAACCAAAAATAACCCATAGTCACCCAGCCAAACTACCCCTCTATCTCTCATGGTTTAGAAGATACAGCCAAAATAAATTGTGGACAGCTCATATCACACCCAGGTATCACAAACTAGTGAAAGGCCATATGTTTATAGTTGGAATCCCTAAACACATACCAGTAACATCTCACCATAACACCTCAACCAAAAATACAAACAATCACCTCATCTGTATACTCAGAACCATAAGCAAGACCATGTGTAAACCAAACAACCAGCACTACAAGGCACCACCGGACTACCCAGCAATATATTCAGGCAGTCTGAACCATGTGTAAACCAAACAACCAGCAGTACAAGGCATCACAGAACTACCCAGCATTATATATGCAGGCAGTCGGGACCATGTGTAAACAAAACAACCAGCAGTACAAGGCATCACAGAACTACACAGCAATATACATTCAGGCAGCCTGGATCATGTGTAACCAAACAACCCACCAGTACCAACAACCCTCAGCACCACACAGCAATTTATGTAGCCAGAAGCATTTGATACCAAACAAACCACCAGTACAAGTACCATAGGGCTACCCAGCAATATATGCAAGCAGCCAAGACCATGCAGCACCAAACAAACCACAAGTAGATTCACAGCAACACATGTAGGGAGAAACAAGTAGCACCAGACCAACCACCAGTACTGCACAGGAATATATTGTATCTGCACTTCACAGCAGTTTATGGAGGGCTGTGCATGCATGAAATCCCTGTACCAGCTTTTTCCAACCAGCAGAATTGCCTCAGTTTCATGCAGTGTCTTTTGTCCAACCAGCAGAATTGCCTCAGTTTCATGCAGTGTCTTTTGTCCAACCAGCAGAATTGCCTCAGTTTCATGCAGTTTCTTTTTTCCAACCAGCAGAATTGCCTCAGTTTCATGCAGTGTCTTTTGTGCAACAAGCTAAAATGTCTCATGTACCTGTATCCCACTGTAACAGGGGAAGCCCCAGGGCACCCTCAGGGGCAGCCCTGAGCATCCCCTGAGGACCAGATTTTCTATTTAAGGAGGGCCTCTCTGCCCTATCCAGGTTGTATCCCCCACTACCATCACCCCATCTCATCAGCCATTTGCCACCCAACCATCTGTGGTCCCACCCAGATATATAAAAAAAACAAGACTGTCAGTATAACAAAAAAAAAAGGGGGAAATCAAAAGACCAATTTTATAAACTCATCAACCATTGAAACCACCCCATTAGGTGCTTTGAATAAGGGTTCTTTTGTGACCTAAATATTCAGCACCAAATTAAAGAAGCACCAACCTTCAGTCAATAAATAACCCTTACAAAGAAAGAGAGGACAAACAAAAAGGGACTACCAACCTTTTTTCCTCTACCCAGCCCCCTGTGGGTAAACCCATCCTTGGGTCCTCTCCTGAACCACCCCTTTGATAAAACCCTTGAACCCTTTAATATTGCGATATTGGTGAAGATCACACATATCTGATCAAGCACTTACCAATAAGCCAATACATCTGGTCCATTCTTCAACAAACCTACCAATAACAAGTAATAACCAATCAACGTCTGATCTGAGACCTATATTAAGTCTCAAAGAAACCAGCCATTAATTTTAATAAATTATTGTGCAGACTTACTATAGTACTAGAAGGGCAGGCAATTAAAAACCACTCTTAGTGTTACTAACACTCTAAAGGAGTAAAAGTAATACTAAATTCCCTCTCAAGGACTGCCAGCAAGGTATTTGCTAAATTATTTACATAATCCCACAGGAGTCTCTACACCATACTTAAAAAAAACCATCCATAGCCAAAAATAATCCCAAAGCCAATACAGAGAGAAGAAAATAAGAAAACAAACATTCTGGGGTGTCTAGTTATTGCGGCTGTGAACCGGCTAGAGCACCCCCTCACCAAATCCAATCATATCCCCTATTCATCCATTGTTCCCCCCAACCTGGCTGCTGTCTCCAAATTCTGCAGTTGTTTACTCCGCCGGACGCGAAGCGCATGCGCAGGCTTGTACTCAGAGGAAGGATCTGCGTTGTCAACCCCTTTGCTATCCTAATCAGCCGTCTCATTGAATGAATTTGAGCCCTGCGCGAAGAACTGTTTCACGTGCAAAGCCGCGGCCTTCAGTTTGAACGGAGTTCCATCCAATTCCCCCAACTGGTAGCTACCTCCAGTTAACTTGGAAAGCACGCAGAAAGGCCTGTTCCATTTATTAGCAAACAGCTTCTCCCCTTGAGTTTCCAGGCTCTGGTTGTAAAGCAGAACCAAGTCCCCCTTCCGCAACGGATCCTGGAATTTATGCCCGCAGCGCTGGTCCCAGTAGCGGACAGACTCTGTGCGGGTTGCCTTCAGTCTTCCAGCAGCTTTCTCCAGCTTCTTTTCCCGTTGCAGAAGTTGCTTGGCGCGGGCCTCAACTAGCTCTGCTGATGTCTTAACCTTCCACCAATCAATACCCAGAAAGGTCTCCAGCTCAATGTCAATTGGCACCACAGGTTGCTGCCCAAATAGCAGCTTGTACGCAAAATAACCCATTGATCTCTTTACCAAAATCTGATCCGCAAAAAGAACTACCAGAAGGGTTTTCTGCCACTGCTTGCCATCCTTCCCGCACATCTTCACCATCGCATCCTTGATTGGCTGGTGACTGCGCTAAATCATCCCCATGCCTTCCGGATAGTACTCCCTCACTAGCCCAAACTTTGCTCCACAACTTTGCACTAACTCTTCCAACCGTCCCCGGAACTCTGCACCCCTATCAACTGTTACCAGGAAAAGTGATCTGTAATGCGCAAACAAATTTTCCTCCAGAAACTGCCCAACTTTCTCTGCCAAAAGCTTCACCAACGGCCGCGCTTCCACCCATCCAAACAGATTGTCCTGCACAACAAGGAGGTAGGCAAACTAATCTGCCTTGGTGTGCACAACATCCAGAGAAACCCTCCCAAAAAAGGCATCCTCCCAAGTGGGGATACCTACTTTGCAAGGTAATGTTGCCCTTTGCACAACTGTACCCACTCCTGCACTGCACATACTACACCCGGCCACCAGAAACTGGCCTGCACCGGCTTCTGTGTTTCAAGCTTGACGCAATGACCAAGATTGTCATGCAGACTTCCTAGTATTACCTCCTGATCCCTCCTCAACATGCTGACCACAAGCCCTACCGGTGCGCTCTGCCGCCACAGCTGTCCTTCCTGCAGGTAGAAATTTCCCACTCTCTGCCAAATCCATCAAACAATCTTGGCTGCAATTTCATCCAGAAACCAAATATCCCGCAAATATAAACTGAGGACTGTGTACCTTCTGGATTGCTGGAGAAGAAGTTGCGCACCTACTTCCACCACCCCTACCTTAACCGTTGGGGCCTCCACGTCCAATGGTTCCAGGCCTTTGTATGGATAATCCCGTGGGTACCAAGACAGCGCTTCTGGAATTGTAAAGGCCTTCCCTGGAACATGCATCACGGTGAAAGAGAACAACTGAAGGAAAGCAACCCACCTGGTCATAGGCCCGTTTGGCAGCATTAGCAAATTGATCATCCGTGCCAGCGCCTCTGCATCCACCAGAAGCAAAAGGCTAATCCCCCATGGCAAATGCTGCAACCTCTGCATGATTTTAGTGTCACCGCAAAGCTCCAACTTTGGCTGCAAGTACCAGCTCTCCATTGGCGTAAAAGTAATGGACTTGTAAAGAACTGGACAATCTTTCCCCTCATCCTCCTGGGTCAGCACCGCCCCCATGCCAAGCTTGCTTGAATCCACAGTCACCTTAATTCCTCTGGTGTCATAATCCAAGTCCTGCAGTACAATATTGCTCCCAAAAATCTCCTTGAGTTTTTCAAAGGCAATGTCACAGTTCAAACCCCAGGTCCATTCCGCACCCTTACACGTCAATGCCCGCAACAAACTAGCAAAATCTGCAAACTGCTTGATGAAAATCAGTACATAGCTACAAAATCCCAAGAACTGGAAAATGTGCAATACAGTATTTGGCTTTGGACAATTGAGGACTTTGTTGAATTTCTTTTCCACAATATGCCTTACGTTGGCAGCCACCACATGTCCCATAACTTCCAGCGCAGGTAGGCAGATTGCTAACTTTTTCCCCAACACCATAAGCCCTGCTTCTTCAATCCCAAACAAGATCTGCTCCAGCCTTTTGGCGTACTCCCAGACAAATTGGCAAATTTCTGGAGCATCCATTAGTGCTTCCCCTCTGTCATCCGTCTTTGGACCTTTGATGCCCATGTTGTTGATGAAAATCTGCACCCCCTCCGGAAGATTTTTCTTCAGAATCCAGGTCATCTGCGCTTGTTAAACCGCAACCAAGTTAGTTGCACCTTGCAGAAGCCGCATCAGTTGCATCCTTCCCAATCCAGTTTCAAAGGCAGTCATTGGATGCGAACCCCAATCAAGTTTGCACTGATTGTATCTGCCCATCACATCCACCAGCCCATACCACATGGGCCCTGCCATAGATTCCTGAAACTTGTCCACACGCAGAGCTTTTCCCGCGTCTCGGATTGTAAAAAAATTAAGCCACTGCAGATCATGAACAATCCCTAATGACTTCCCATCTTACTTAACTACCGCAAAGACAGGACTCAAGTCACTTGATTTAAATTTCTTGTAAATGCCTGTTGCCACACGCTTGCGCACCAGCCCCAAGAAGAGCCCCCAAACCGCCCACAGAATCAGAATTTGCTTGATCTGCCAAGGTTTGTGCAGGACCATTGGAATCACATAAGGGTTGCCTACCTTGTTCTTTAAAAGTCCCTGCTCTTCAGGTCCAAACACGAGCGCTCTTTCCCAGAGAACAAGTACCAAAGGCAGCAAATCACTTTCCTCCACCCTTAACCAGCCGGTGTTATAATTATGGCCAGCAATTAGCTTAGGCAAATGAGCAGTATTTAAAGCAAAAGAAATGCTGGACACTGTGTGTCAATAATGGCTAATGGGGCTCTCACAATGGGGCAATATGTTGGATGAATTCGATTGGATGATGAATGAATGATGGAAAACAGCAGGGAGAAGAGCTCCTTAAGTACAAAAGATTGGCCTCTTGTGAGCCCATGATACAACAAGCCAAAGGGCAAATTTTCCGCCCCAAAAGAGCTCTACAGGCTCTACAGGCCTTGTTACTTGGTTTGGACTGCATCAGCCCACATGGCATTAGTCCCTGAACCCTTACAACCAGACTATTCCGGTCCATTCTTGTGTTTCCACCGTTACGGGGCTGAACCAGTCCATTGCTTTTCAGTCCCTTAGTTGGTTGTCTATTACAACCGGCCCTGATGGCATCATTACCCCTGTTACGGGCTGGTTGCCTCATGCATCCAGCCCCTGGCCCCTGAAATGGGCCAGGTGGGACCCAGGGCTCACCTGGGTCCGGTTTCAACCTCACATGGGGGGGTGTGACCAGCGGACATGCTGTCCCCCCCTCTATCTCTTACAAATCCCTGGTGGGGGCGGTCAAATCCCCTCACCAGGGGCCCTGGGGGTCGATACCCCCCAAGGCATCGTCACAGAAAGTTGGCCTGGGAGGTGGTCAGGTCCCCCCAGGCCCATCGCTCCTCCCCCTTGGTAAAGGGGGGGGGAGAGCGCCCCTTCGCGCTTAGTTTGCTACGATGGCGGGGGGGTGATGAAATCCCCCCCACCTGCCGGTCGCATACCATGCGGCCGGCGCTGCCACCTCCTGGGGCAAGGGGGTGGTCAGGTCCCCCCTGCCCTGACCGACCGCCTTGTTGCAGCCGGTCGCTGGCTGGTTCAACCCAGCCAGCCTGCCCCCTCCCCCTCGTGACGGCGAGCGAGGGGAGGGGGAGCAAGCCGGGGCCGCGAGCCCCGGCTCCGCGGCGCTGGTTGCCGGTCGCGACCAGCCGGGCCCGCGCGGCATCGCACCGCGCGGGATCCCTCGGCCGCGCAACAGCCCCGCGCGGGCCGTCAGGCCCCGTGTGGGCCGTGCCAAGGAACACAGGCGGCCCCGAACGGGCCGCGACACGGGCGGCAACCCTAATGGGCCGCCCCAAGCCCGAATTGTGAGAAAAGACTACTTTTGCGGGCCAGCCCGTCTGGCCAAGTATGTCCAAAATAAACCTTGGGCCCAATTATGCCCATACAAGCCCATCTGGCCGTATTTGCCCATATACCCCATCGGGCCCGTTAGGGCCCGTGTACCAATGGGTCTATTTCACGCGTTTTGAGGCCAGTTTCCCCAACTCTGTAACATCCACATGGGCCCGTATGGTCCGTGTGTGTGTCCAATGGGCCTCAGAGGCCCATTTGTGCATCCCATTTGGATTACACTTATACGTAGCACCCGTGTAAGTGCGTACGTATTTTAACAGCCGGGAGGTCCGAAGTAAAGGGCTGCAATCCTGTCAGCTTGCTACTATTGCAGAGCAAGCTGCAAAAGTAACAGAAATAACATAAAAATAATAAAAATACAATTAAACTAAGAAGGAGTAAGAAAACCATGAAAATTATTGCAAAAATGGATTTTCCAACCAAAGTTAGGTAGGGTCACTCACTGACCCCACCCTTGAAATCCAACTTTTTATATTTTTAAATAATTAAAGAAAGAAAGACCAAAATACCACGGCACCACTATTGAAATTTTCAGCAAATTAAATATTTCACATGTATTGTCACGTATAGGTTTCAAAATAAAAATTCAGTTAGAATTGAGGCATTTTGTATATTTTAGGAGTTACAGACGGAAACCTGTTCTGTCACAATTCCTGCACGCAGCAGCAGCAGCCAATACACCTGGGCGTGGCTGAGCTACAACGCTTTCACCCTGTAAAAGCTGTGTACAAAGCCCCAGGCCTCTGAAAAGTATTCCGCGTTGGGGCTACGGGTTGACAAAGTGACAGCCAGCCTGAGAAGCCTAGGTACCATGTAAACATGCTACAACCTACAGGGGAACATTCTACATATGTAATAAATGTTCCCCTGGATATTAGATAGTCTAAAAATACATAAAAGTATGTAAAAATACCTAAATAACCTTTATACTTATTAGGGCGTATCAAAGTTAGCAAACCCGCCATTAGAAACCCGCCATTTTTTTTGACAAAACCCGCCATTTTTAATGGCGGGTTTCTGAAATACACATACCCCCTAACTGGTGTATTTCAAAATTGCGTGTTTCATGAAAATGGTGTATTTCAATCATCAAACACGCCATTAAACCCGCCATTTATGCATCATCATCCATCCACCATCCATCACATCAAAAACCAACATCCACATCACCAACAGCATACCTACCTCCCACTCAACCTCCATCAACCATCAAAGGTGAGTCCCCTCCCCTCATTGAATCACCTTTCTCTTTTTTCACCTGGCTGATCTCCTACCATAACCCTCCCTTTGAACCCCCCCAGGTCCAGCCAGCCCAGTCCCCCTCCCCCTCCTCATCCTCTGGTCCATCCTCTTCCCTTGGTGAGTCCCCCCTCCCCTTCATCTTCTTCCTGCCATTGATTGCGAATCAATCTCACTGGTGGTCATTGGAGGCTAAGGCAAGGCATGGAAGGAAGAAGGAGGGAAGAAGAAGTCAAGATGATGGTCATTGTCAGACCCAAGAGATCAATCTATTACGCCGGAGAAAGTTTTGAATGTACAATTGAATTCAAGTTGACAAAGACTGACGATGGCCATGATGATCAATCATCGATGAGGATGAGAGTAGAAGGAACGGAGGAAGAAGCAGAAGAGGAAGCAGCAGCTCTGATCTCAACCCCTTCCAGCAGACAACCCACTTTGATCTCATCCTCAAACCACTCCAACCAAGCCATACTCAGCAGTGTTGGTGGTCTGAGACCATCGACCAGAATTGATGACCATCATGATGCTCTACTGCCATCCTCCAGCCCAGCTTCATCAGCTGCTCGACCGATTCAGCATCCATCAATCCCAGCCAGGAATTGATTCATTGGTTGATCGTCATCAACCAAATCAATCGTAACTCATCTTTCTACCTCCAATCTCATCAACCATTGTCTGAGATCCTACTTGATTCAAAACCCATCCTGTTGAGTTTGATCCCACAACCTCATCCTCAACCTCATCCTCATCCTCAACCTCAACCTCATCCTCATCCTCATCCTCATCCTCATCCTCATCCTCAGCCTCATCCTCATCCTCATCCTCATCCTCATCCTCATCCTCATCCTCAGCCTCATCCTCATCCTCATCCTCATCCTCATCCTCATCCTCAGCCTCATCCTCATCCTCAGCCTCATCCTCATCCTCATCCTCATCCTCATCCTCATCCTCAGTCTCAGTCTCAGTCTTGGCTGACGACGAGCATATTGTTCCACGCTCATGAATCTCACCCTCCTGCCCAGCTTTGGCGCCGAATTGCACAAACTCTGGGACTTGAACCAGGTTCGGCTGGAGGCCTGGCTCAGACTCAATCGGATCTCCCCCGACAACCATCAGAATCGGATCAATCTCCTGATCCTATCCCTCAGACCCAACTCGAGCCCACTCACTTGGTTCATCCATCAACCCCTAAAACTCAAGTCTAACTTTGATCAGTCCTTGAGCTTACTTTGCAACAAGTACTCCAACAATCTCCGCTGCGAGATGCGTAGGATCTCTGCCCTAAACTCCCTCCAAGTTCGTAGCTTTAGGGATAGTGAACACAAGACCAAGATGGTATTCGAACTCATCAACAATCTCAAACAACTCCTCACATCCGGCTCAGTTGACCAGGACATTCAGAGAAGGGATTATCTACTTTGGTTGCCACCCATCATACCCTCTCTTTCATTCACTCTCCTCTCCTCTACATAGCATTAACCTAATCCTGATCATCAACCCATACACTCCTCATCAGTTGCTTTCAAGGTTTCTCAGGTGCCCTCAAGATGATGAACCGTACAACTTCTTACAATGGTCAGCCTCCTCCCCTCAGATCTCTCTATCCATCCACCTCACAACTCCATCCTCCAAGTTAATCCAACCAATCATTCTCTCCTTCTCTCCCACAGCTGCCGTCCTCGCCGCGCTCAACTAGGAATCAAGCGTCATCTCAAATTCAGTACCGTATCAAAACCAGTCGTAGTTTTGTGCTTCTTCTCCTCGATCTTCATCCTCATCATCATTAAGCCAAAATGTATTCTTGGATTCTCCCCCACCCATCAATCAACATCAAACCAAGCCCTCCAATCAAGCACTATCAGCGGATCCCCTCAGGACTAGTTTTTTGACTAGTTCCTCCGGTCATTGTCATTGAGAGCATAAGAGTCAATTGTTCAGAATCCCAATCAGAATATTTAATCACATCTAACGTTGGGATATTTTCTCCCTTCTAGCTTTGTTACCAAGCTATGTCTGCTCGAAGTGTTTGGTGATGATCCACTAATCCTTGGCTCCGCTGCCCCTCCCTTCTTACATATTTCTCTCTTCAATTCCTCTTGCACTACCCTTGGATTGATTGGGTTAGTGAATGATTTGAAACCATTCTATGACCTATTGAAGCCGATTATATCATCCAGAGATACAGCAAAGGCTAGAACAATATTTTCCCAATCTACTGCCAATCAATTAACTCCAAAAGCTCAAAAGCCAAACTCAACCCTAGATGGATCATCTACCAGTTATACCAAGGGTTTAGCAAGATTGGAAAAGTACGGTTACAAACTGTTGGGAGGTCCAACTATCTGACAAGTTTGTGGAGGAGGTCCTATGATGAAAGAGCCCAACAAACCTATCAAAGAATTACAGGATGGTTGTGTGACCGCGGTAGAGCTCAAGCAATTGATTCGCGATCAATTGGCCAATCGTTTGGGCCAATCAATGCAGAGTTTTTGGAGGGTACAGGGAACTGACTTTCCCTTTGTTTTTTCTTTGTTTTTGTTTCTTTTTTTTAGGTTTTCTAGCTCTGCCAGGTTTTGATTTTCATCTCTTTTTTATTTTTTTAATCCCACCGTTTGTCGCCAATAATGAGAAAGTTGCTGACATTTTTTTTTTATTTGTTTGACCAGTCTTTTTGTTTGTCCAACCCCTTTTTTGATATCGATTCCTTCACTGCCTACCAAACTCAAAATGTTAATAAACCATTCAAATTTCACCTTGATCCTCACCTTGGGTGCAGCAAGTGCCTGGGAGGGAGAAAGATGGAAGGAGATGGTATGAAAAACATAAAGAGAGGTGGCAAGCAGAGGAATTGTAGAAAAAGGAGGGCTCAAATGAGGGATTCCAAAATTTCTTTGGAAGTGACTGACGACTGGATCAAGGAATGTTTTTGATATTGATTCCTTCGCTGCCTACCAAACTCAAAATGTTATAAAACCATTCAAATTTCACCTTGATCCTCACCTTGGGTGCAGCAAGTGCCTGGGAGGGAGAAAGATGGAAGGAGATGGTATGAAAAACATAAAGAGAGGTGGCAAGCAGAGGAATTGTAGAAAAAGGAGGGCTCAAATGAGGGATTTGGAAATTTCTTTGGAAGTGACTGACAACTGGATCAAGGAACGTTTTTGATATTGATTCCTTCACTGCCTACCAAACTCAAAATGTTATACAACCATTCAAATTTCACCTTGATCCTCACCTCGGGTGCAGCAAGTGCCTGGGAGGGAGAAATATGGAAGGAGATGGTATGAAAAACATAAAGAGAGGTGGCAAGCAGAGGAATCGTAGAAAAAGAAGGGCTCAAATGAGGGATTTGGAAATTTCTTTGGAAGTGACTGACGACTGGATCAAGGAACGTTTTTGATATTGATTCCTTCACTGCCTACCAAACTCAAAATGTTATACAACCATTCAAATTTCACCTTGATCCTCACCTTGGGTGCAGCAAGTGCCTGGGAGGGAGAAAGATGGAAGGAGATGATATGAAAAACATAAAGAGAGGTGGCAAGCAGAGGAATTGTAGAAAAAGGAGGGCTCAAATGAGGGATTTGGAAATTTCTTTGGAAGTGACTGACGACTGGATCAAGGAACGTTTTTGATATCGATTCCTTCACTGCCTACCAAACTCAAATTGTTATACAACCATTCAAATTTCACCTTGATCCTCACCTTGGGTGCAGCAAGTGCCTGGGAGGGAGAAAGATGGAAGGAGATGGTATGAAAAACATAAAGAGAGGTGGCAAGCAGAGGAATTGTAGAAAAAGGAGGGCTCAAATGAGGGATTTGGAAATTTCTTTGGAAGTGACTGACAACTGGATCAAGGAAAAGTTTGCCTGGTCTAGACAAAAGCTATGCCCTTTGGATCTGTACCCTGCTATCACGGCTGAAAAGAAAAAGAACCCTCGAAAACCCACCCAGGAAGAATTTAAGCAAGCAAAACAGACAATTGGGGCTTTCCACTTCTTCCACCATGGAAAAGTTATTGTTCTCAACCAATCTGATCAACATGCTCTGGTTGCCGTCATTCAATCAACTTACATGAATCTCGCTTCTCCATGATTTCTTCAAAGCCCAAAAAACTGGAAGTGTTTCTCCTCTTTTGATGACTTTTGGGGTTGACATTGATGGAATTGGAGGCCTTTTGCTTACCCTTGGCAGAGGAGGTTTGAGTCTGAAAGTCCTCACTAGTATTTGAAGGCAATGTGGGAGGCCCCATTGGCTTGAGTTTTTGGCCAATCAAAAATAGATGAGCCTGTTTTTTTACAATGTAAATCAGTCAGGAGCAACCAGACAGAATTGAAAACAATTTAGTTCCTTACTTGAGCAGATGTTGATGGCAACGGTGATCCAGGAATAACATCCTACTCATTGGGCAAGTTCTCCAGTTGTTCTGCCCCAGGAAGAGAGCAATCAAAAGAAGGAAGTGAGGGGTCCAAGGTTGGGATTGCCTGATCAATCAATACCAAAGTAGAAGTGATTGGAGCCGATTGTGTTTGAATATCCTCCTTGTCATCAGATGGGGGCCACTCCAAGGCCAAGGTTTCATCAAGGTCCCCGTTGGTAGGCTGAGCATCCCCAGCCAAGTCCTCGGCATCAACAGAATTGGATTGTTGGGCATTGAAAGCAGCTAGGGGGGTGATGTTGGCCTTCTTTCCGAAGATTTCATCCATTTGAATATAAAAAGGACAAATGGAGTCCAACTTATCAACCACCAAGTTGATTCCTTGGGCTTTGTCCAAGTTGGTGATACCAAAGCCAGTGGAGATAGACATGGGGTGGGCCTTTTTGTACTTGGCTCAATAGTTTTTGAACCGCTCCCTCATCTGTTTGGATGACAGATCCAGCCTACCTTTTGTTTTGTTCTTGAATTCATTGGCCATCAGTAGATAACCATTGACCTTAGAGGATTGAGGTTGGCCAACACGTGTTTCGTTGTTGGATCCAAAGCAGGCATTGTAGTTGGAGGGAATTTTCAGCCAGTTTGCCAGGATGATGTGATCAGATCTCTTGAGCTGACTTGAGCCCTTGAAAGCTGATGGGGGAGGATTGTTTGTTGTGGAGTTCCTTGGCGATGTTCTCTTGGGTGTGTTGGACTTGTGGGGGGAGGTTTGCTGAGGGGCCATTTGAAAGAGTAAGGGCTACGCAAGTGATGAGAGCGATAAAGTGATGAGAGTGGTGAATTTTTGAGAGCGATAAAGTGGATGAGAGTGATCAAGTGATGAGAGCGGTTAAGTGATGAGAGTGATGAAGTTTTGAGAGCAATGAAGTGGATGAGAGTGATCAAGTGATGAGAGCGATAAAGTGATGAGAGTGGTCAATCAATTTTATGATGAGGGTGGGGGTAAAAAATTTTCCGATGAGGTCGGAGGTAGAAGGAGGTGGGAAGACAGGGGTGTATGACCCGGACAGGTGGTGGAAGCATTTTAATACTTTATTTGAAAAAACCCACTTATTTCAGGTTAACTTTGACACGTCTGATCTGAAATAAGTGGGTTTTTTTGATTTTTAATGGCGGGTTTGAAATGGCAGATTTGGGTTGAAACCTGCCATTAAAAAATGGCAGGTTTGGTTAACTTTGATACCCCCTATTTTTTTATTGAATATAATTCAAAGTACCAAAAATGTCAAAAATAAGATAATGACTACTTCTAAAACTATATTGAAATACTTTAATATACTATTATGAGAATTTCTAGACATCAATATTTTTGTGACATTACTAAGAAAACCAATGATGTAAAAATATTACATGAATACCCATGAAATATATTTTTAATTAATTATTTTAGTAAATAAACTGAAATTTGACAATAAAAAGTAAAATCAATATCATGACTTTACTCCAATTATTTAACACATAATGAGAACTCACCTGACATCAGGGTATCCGTAGGAATGTCTATTAAAATAATGATTAACTTACTGGGAACATTTACTAAGGATAGTTAATTAAATAATAAATAAAAAGGACAGATTAGTGTTATTTGCAGGTCCAAACATCAATCATAAATTATAATAATTCCCATAAACTGTGGAATTAGATGCCACCCATGTTACAGCACCAAGAACCCGTGACAGGCTACCACTGGTTACCCTGCTAGCCTCACTGTCCGTCCCTTTGAGCCCCTGTACCCCTCAGAAGGACAATATTGGGACTCCAAAAGCTATAAATAAAGAGCTCTTTTGAGGATATTGATACCCAGAGACCCAGTTATATTTACATCCAGCCACTTTCCCAAGGTAATCAAATACTTATAAGAGATAAGTAAGTGATTTATGGCTTTAGTCTGATTAATAATAGCCGTCCTCAACCCTTTTTATCAATTTAAACTGCTGAACAACCATCCTCAACCCTTTTTATCAATTTAAACTGCTGAACAACCTTATAGCCCAAGTATACAGGTTTAACCCATCAGTGCATGTCCCAAACAGGTACCCAAAGAATTTAATAATATACCAGTGAGTCTTATTATCCTTTCTCTGTTGTGGAAGCTTGGTTACAAAGCCCTGCCACCCCACCGTGTATTTTATATACATATTATCTTTGGGAAAAATATCCTTTAAACTAAAGGTTCCAAAGTAACCAGGCCTATGTGTTTTCATACTGAATTCCCTGAAGAGAGGTGTTAAAGATCCTTAATATAATTGTGGCCCCTCTATAAAAATATTTAATAATCAATTTATCTATATTGATTTATAACAATAAACCATATCCAAACCAATTAACCTTGCAATAAGCTTCATCCAAATATTTTACGGATTTTTGCTGCATTTATTGAATAATATATTTATTATTTATTCTATCACCTCTGTTAGCTAAAAGATAGCAAGGATCTTGGCATCCAGGAGGCTGAAAAATCTGCTCCAATTGTGTTACCCATCCTGACACCTTAAGTGGAGATTTCCAAGGGTCCCGCAACCAAGGGATCAGTTGCAGTGGTTTGTTCAGATCCTGCGGCATTGATTTGTTCCAAGGACCAACCTTTTGTGCACTGGCTTATACTTCCCAAGATTGCACCGCGCCATCCACACGCATCTGTTACCATAGGTCCTAGTCAAACCAAAACTGCGGCTTTTGCCTTTGCTCACAAGTGTGGCACAATGATAGTGTTTTTGTGAAGTACCTCTGGGCAATGGACACTGAGGAAAGAACTTACTTCCAGCGCTTGCGCGTCCCACGCTTCCTCCCTTCTTCCCACCTGCTCCTCACTGGTCAACTGCCCGCACAAAGCCAGAGCTTGCTCCCTGTGGTAAGCCCAGCCAACTAGTCAAATTCTGCATCTGGACCACCCTTGCAAACCAACTCCGCCCCGGGGTCCTCCTCCTCCTCTCTTGCCAAATCCGGCATCCACTTTCCCAACCCCTGATTGCAGATTGTGGTTTTGAATTTCCTGCCAGACGAATCTTCCACCGTCAACGCTTACGTCCCCACCTCTGGATCAAACTTCATTTTCCCTTGGAACCCAAACATCAATGGCCATCCTAAAATAGCCTCCCCACAATCAAAGGACAGAAATGAAAGTGGTTTACTGACCCTTGCAACCTGAAACTCTTCCTCCTCCACAACCCCATCCATGCAACATGCCCTGCTGTTAAGCGTGTGAATCTCCATTGTGCATTTCTGCCCAACCAATCCCATTTCATCAACCAATGTAGACATAAGGATGTTCACCATAGAACCGCTATCCACCAGTGCCCACACCTTTGTTACAGCAATCTTCATCAAAAGTTAAGCCAGTGGAGTTGAAACCAATTTCATCCCCGCCAGCTTGCACTCTGCGTCATCCCAAGCCAAGTTCACTTGCTGCACCATTTGAGGAATCCTATTGTGTCCGCAATCCTTCAGCACTTGAACCATCTCATCCACTACCACCGGCAACACCGCCGCCAACTCCTTCAAGTTCAAGGGAATAGTTGTTTCATTTCCCATCACCCTCTGCACAATTTCCACCGCCTTCTTCTTCACCACCAGATTCACTGGCCATCCATCAATTTCCAGAACGTGCGCAATCAGCTTAGGATCTCCTGGAGGTACCCATTCATTGACATCCACATCCATCCTTTCCACCGCTGCCGACTCCTCCATTGCTAACACCCTCACTTCCACTTCCACATGCGGTGGTTGCCATACCCCAGGACCAGTGACAATCCCTAGCAAAGCTTGAGTAGTTACCACCGGTTCCTGTCCTCGCGGGCGCACTTTCTCCATGACAGTCCAATTCCCAGGTTTGGAGGCGATCTGCTTGCCCATCAGGAACATGAATCCCATTCCCACTGGTCAAACCAATCCTGCATTGAGGTCCTTTGTCATGTTATTGCACCCCAACCGCCAATTTCCCTTGTCCCCGCAGTAATTGCATAACCACAATGCGGGCAGATTCAATGGCGGAAGCAGTCCCACAAGGTGAGGAGGCAGATTCTGCGGTCTGGACAACATTTGACTCAGAAAGATCCGTAAATCCTTCATCAATTCCCTAATCTTGCTAACCTCTGGGCTTGTTGTTGGGGGTGTTGCCAGAGCATGTTCTGTTTTTGAGGGGCCCACAACCGGAGCTTGCGTTGGTGCCGCCAGAGTATGGGAAGTGGAATTCTTTGGCCCCGTTGGGAACAACCTTGCCGTGTCCTCCATCAGTTCCTCTAAGTCTAACTTGCTTTCCACTGCTCAAAAAATGACAAGGATGTCAGGAAGAAGTGTGATACTCCCATCCAGCAACCTCTTCACCAAGTTGTTTTTGTAAAAGTGCCGCTGCACCTGCTGGCAGAGTGGGTGCTGAGTCCTACTAAAAACAACCTCTTCATCACGCCATTCTGCCCCAATATCACCTTGTTTTTTGCCAGGTAATGATAGATCCAATTGAACATTGCTACATAATCCCCCAATTGCGCCTGCCTTAGGACTCCTTCATTTGCGCTTGCTTCTACCGCGGATTGCTCAAAGTTTCTTTCCCAGAAACAAGGTTTTCTCCTTCCCCACGGTGCTAAGATTTCCGCCTTAATTTTTGGCCAATTGAGTTCCTCATACCCTTCCATCTCCTCCACATCCCAAAGCTTCTCTTTGTTTGTGATGAAGAGGACAATGAGCCAAGCCTTATCCAAACCCATGGCACCTTCTGCATGGGAAATTTCTTTCTATTGCGCAAGGAATTGCTCAACGTCCTCAGTGTTGAACCGGATGTGAGGATAGTCCTGCGGCCTGATGCAAACAGGCTTGTGATTGGCAAGATTGTTGGGAAGAGGGACACTGTATCCTGCCCCTGATGAGGGTTGCTTGCGAGAATACGGAGGAGGAGGAGGAGGAAGAGGAGTGGGGGTAACGTTAGATGACCCTTCAATGGGCAGTGGGTGGTACTGGGACATTGCGCTCATTAGTTTCAAGAGACAAGGACCAAAAGATTACTTCCCGGCCTGACCCCCAGATGTGGAATTCAGAAGGAGGACTTCTCCTTTAATGGTTCCCAATTTTGGAAGTTATTGATCCCTTGCGTCTGTAAACCCTGAGTGCAACTGTTCACCCTTTGACTGAGAGATAGAGAATTGAGAGTAAATATCCTTCCAAAACCTATGTGTTAAGATTCTGTCTCTGACTCCACCTATCTGTGCTATTCCTCCTCCCTCCGCACGCTCTGGTGTGCTGCGTGGTACACTCTCCCTGCGCTCTCACTTGCCCCCAACACTCATCTACAATGAACTCCTGGGGGCCCAATCTCCTTTCTTTTCTTGTTCATTGTTCTTTTATCATTTCCTTCTTCATTCTTTTCTTTTCTCACATATCTTCATATTCTCTTCTTATACGTCTCATACCTACGTCTCATACATCATCTCATGTCCCAAGTCCCATTCCAACCTGCCTCAAATAACCCTTGCCTGGTAAGATGTCACTCATCCAAATATCTTGAACGTTCTTTTAATCTGATTCCTTCTCCATTCAGTCTGCCTATCTTGTGATCTCTATTTCATCTGCCTATCTAGCTTCTGTCCTACTCCATGAATCTCTCCTAGCATCAACCTTGCCGCCACCTTCAACACTAGTCTCCGGCTAAGCAGTAGGGAGCTCTTTCATCTTCTTCTTTTTTCTATCCTTCTAATTCTTTTTTATCACGTCTGTTTCTGTTCTTCTTTGTTCAGCCAATGCTGGTTCTTAGTCCTACAGAAATTGAACCACGTATTCAACACTATGAAACCCAATGTGATCCTCCGTGATCCCATTTCTGATCCATCTGGGTTGAGGGTGGGGCTTAAGTAGCCTCCCCCTCAACCCTAACCTAAGTACAACCAAAAACAAGCAAGAATAATGAAATAAAACCCCTAAGCACAGAACCCTAGCCCCAAACCTATCTTTCCCATCCCATAATCCACATCCCATATCCCATATCCAAATCCCATATCCATCTGTATTGCCCGCCTGCCATTATTGTCACGCTTCACACTTAAGAATTATTGTCTTCACCACTTTGACATGTTCTCTACTCAGTACTATCTACCTCAGTCTGAAAGCGTGACACAAATAAAAGCACAACATCAATGGTGTGAGCCGCTATTTCCTCTGGCTTGCGCTGACCTTCCAATCTCGGCAACCAACTCAGTATATACTTGCAAACTTTGCGGTTAACTCCATACCATTTGGCCATCCATTATGAGATCCAATCTCCTTCCCTGGCCAATCAACAGCCTTAGACTTCCATCTTGGTTCATGCATTGTTTGTTAGTTTGCATCTACGTCTAACTAAGCCATCACTACTGTATAGTTTGCAATTGGACTAGTCCCTATCCTGCATACACTATTACCTCTCATTTGCATTACCTTCAACTTCACTCTCTCTTGTCCCAATTCGTCATACAATTGTACGCTCAGATTCTATTGTCTTGCACTTACGCTATGACCTTGGATCTATACCACTGCTTCATTTCCTATCCCGTTCCTGTCATTCATTGCCTCACCGCTTCAACTGTAGTTAGCTCATCACCAGGTTGTATCTAGTCACTTTGGATTACCTTATAAGGGCTATCCCCTTGCCTGATGATTGTCTCCTCAGTTAGTTAATTTCATACGCTCTTGCATTTGCTACAACCTAGTTATCACATCGGACTTGGGTTGAGTTGCCTTCTTTGGAACACATTCCATCCCTCTTGCCGTTTGTTGAGTTGCATAACCAAGTTCGCACTTTACAACTAAGTCTTGCTATCTTGCACTTGCCCTCGCACTTGGTATTCCTTTGCACTCACGATCATCTAAGAATTGCCCTATAGTACGTGGGGTGGTTGTGTGACAGTAAATTAACTAACTAAACTCATCTATTGTAGCCTGCCAACCTATAGTAGACTTCTTCTTTTCAATGTCACGTACTTGCTCAACCGGGAACGCTTCCCTTGCCCCTTACAATGATGAGATCCATTGGGTAGGGAGAACCAGCGCTCCTTGGGCCCAACAACCCTTAGATCCAGTTCCTCCTTCTAAATTGCCATCTGTTGAACCCCTTGATGATCCTTGGGCTCCTCCACGGGATGCTCCGACAGACCCTCTTGCGGAATTTGCAGACTCCGACCATTCTTTGGATGAAACCTTGACTCATGGTAGACCAGGGGTTCGCACTACTGCTCCCAAGCCCAATGCTCCAACCCTGCTTTTGACATTGATCCAGGCCCTCACTCATGGTGCCCAGCGGTCTAGTCCAAGTACTCCTAGCTTTTGCACTCCGGGCATGAAACAACCCAATCACTTTACGGGAGAACACCCTCATAAATTTAGATCCTACCAACAGTCTTGTAAAATCATCTTTTCAAACGACTCCAACGATTTCCCTTCCAATAGACATAAAGTTATGTATGCTTTGTCCTTCTTAGGAGGTAGAGCCTTGCAGTGGTTTGAACCGTACCTTTAACTTTTGTCCAACAACAGTCCCACTTGTATTCTCAACAACTGGGACAGGTTCAAGCAACAACTTTTCACCCTGTTTGGCGATCCCAATGAAGTTCAAAACGCCAAATACAAACTTAATAGTTTAGTTATGAAGGAGAATAGTAGAGCCTCCGTTTATATTTCTCATTTCCAAACCTTGCAGTCTTGCATCCAGTGGAACAAGGCCGCTCTTCTATTCCATTTCCGAAAGGGTCTACCGGCACGCTTAATCAAACAGCTTGCAGTTGGGGGTCATAAGACAACCTTTCTTCAGCAGCTAATTGATTGAGTGATTGAGCTTCATAATGGCTATCATGACAAGAATTTCTCTTGGAGAAACAACCATGGACCTTCCACCTTGGCTCCAAGGGTGGACAACTCCTTGAAGCAAAACACAAGGAACCCAAAACCATCTAAACCAACCCCAACTTCAAACTCCAACTCAAAAGGGAAAGCCGTTGCCGAAACTCCAAAGTTCTTGGACAAAGAAACCGGGATGCTTCAAAACAAGGAACGGCTACAAAGGGAAAAGAATGGGCTGTGTATGTATTTTGGAGGAAAACATGATTTTGACAACTGTGCAAAGCGGTTAGCGCGTGAAGCGGCTAAGCAGTCAAAAAATTAGCTTGTAGTTTTTCTGATACTTGCAAGGAAAAATACACATTATCTAAATCACCGCGAGTAAATCTTTGCACTTGCAAGTCACTAGGTGCTCTGAGTTCAAGATTTATCCTATTCCATTCCAACAACACTCCTTATCAATTATTACTTGATTCCGGCGCTAATGTTTCCTTCATCAGTGAATCTTTTGCCAATTCCAAAAATCTTACGCGTTCCAAGATAGATAAATTTCCTATCTATTTAGTAAGTAGTGCAACTGAAACATCTTACTGGGTTTCCCAAAAGGCAAAATGGACCTTTGCATTCTCCAATTTCCCCAGCTTCAAATGGGATTTATTTGTCTTGGCTATACCCAGAATGGATGATACCATTCTAGGCCATGATTTCCTAGTTTACTGGAATCCGGATGTGAATTGGCAAGAAGGAGTAATTAACCTTCAAACCTTGCACCCCCAGAACGCTAACCTTTCCGTCAATCAGGAATTAAACAGCCTACCTGACACTGTCATTAAGTTGGATGACAATTTTCCGCCAGGAGATTTGCAATATCCTGACCTTCATTCCCAAATTCCCTCTTCAGATTTAGGAGTTATTGCTTACCTATCCAGCTTACCTCTTTCCTGTTCCTTCAAAGAGAAACAGACACCAACCAAACGGTGTATTTTGAGCTCCCTAATCCTCTCTCAACATGCAAGCACCTTGAACCCGGTGCTCAAAGATGACAAGATTGAAGATTTAGAAATCATTCAAGAGTCTTTACCTTTGGTTTATCATGACTTTGCTGATGTCTTTTCAGCTACAAAAGCAGATAAACTGCTTCCATCCCGTCCTTACAATCACAAGATCAAACTTACTGGCCCACCTCCGGCACCAGGACCAGCCTACTCTCTCTCGACGCAAGAATCAATTGCGCTTCAAGACTACATTGCAGAAAATGTAGCAAAAGGATTTCTTCAACCAAGCAATTCAAATACCGGTTCACCTGTCCTATTTGTTCCAAAAAAGGACGGCAGACTTTGCCTTTGTGTTGACTACAGGAAACTGAACCAGGTAACCTGGAAGAATGCCTATCCAGTACCGCCTATGTCACATCTCCTCACTCTCTTCCATGGAGCTACTTATTTCTTGAAGTTAGACCTTCGGGGTGCCTATAACCTAATTTGCATTAAGGAAGGTCATGAGTATTTAACTGTGATGAGAAACCGGTTTGGCAGTTAGGAGTATACCGGCATGCCTTTTGGCCTCTGTAATGCTCCTTCCACTTTTCAACATTTTGTCAACAACATTTTCTCCAATCTTGTAGGTAAATACCTCGTGGTATATCTCAATGATATACTAGTCTACTTGAGGAACCTTGAAGATCACATCGCACATGTGCAAGAGGTGCTGCAGCAACTTTGCAAGAATGAACTGTTTGCAAAAGCCTCTAAGTGCAAGTTCCATTCCTCTTCTCTTCATTTTCTAGGTGTCTTGGTCTCGCAGCAAGGACTATTGATGGACCCAGCCAAGAGCAAACGCATATTGGACTGGCCCCCACCTTCTTTGGTTAAATCTCTTCAAGTTTTCCTTGGTTTCAGTAATTTCTATAGAAGGTTTATTGCGCGTTACGCCAAAAAAACAGTGAATCTTACTAACCTTCTTCAAAAAGACATTCCTTTTGTTTTTACCAAACAAGCTGCTTTGGAGTTTGAAGCTCTGAAGAAAGCGTTCACCACTGCTCCAATACTTGCTCACTTCAACAAGCTAGCTTGCACTATTGTTGAAACAGATGCAAGCAACTATGCAATCACAGGAGTAATCTCGCAGTTTTCTTCCTCCACTTCTCTCTTTCATTCCGTAGCTTTTGAGTCTTGCAAGTTGCTTGCTGCAGAGCTTAACTATGAGATTCATGACAAGGAACTTCTTGCAATTGTTTATTGCTTGAAAAATGGCATTCATACCTTTTGAGCCTTAGGGAATCCTTTGAGGTTTTAACTGATCATAATTCTTTGAAGTATTTCATGAGCTCAAAAGTCCTCACACGTAGACAGGCACAATTGGCCAAATACCTCTCCAAGTTCCACTTTACAATCACGTACCGTCCTGGGAAACAAGCGGTAGTTCCTGATGCTTTATCACGTTGGGACAATGTTTACCCAGGGGGGGGGAGCACCTTTGCCGAAAACAACCCTGAAAACGTTAGGACACTCTTCTCAACCCAATCTTCCCAACTCAGTTTGATCATTGCTTGCTTACAAGATTTTGCTTCCAAACTCCGACAAGCTCAACGCGAAGGCCCCAAGTGCATCAAACTTTGCAAAAGTGCAAACTTATTATATAGTAGTTACAGTATTGATGATAATGACTTTTTAGTCTATGATAATCGTATAGTAGTACCAGATAATTCTTGCATTAAGTTAGATATCTTCAAGTCACGGCAAAATTCTCCGCTTGCTGGTCATCATGGGCAGGATAAAACCTACCAATTGATTGCAAGAGACTTCTACTGGCCTGGTATGACCAAAGAAGTAAAAGAATATGTTAGCGCGTGCTATGATTGCAATTGTAACAAGTCCTTGAAACACCGGAAGTATGGGCTGCTCCAGCCACTTCCAATTCTGCCTCATCCTTGGCACTTGCTGTCTATAGATTTCATCTCTCAATTACCTTCTTCTAGTGGATATGATGCTATTCTAGTAATAGTAGATCGCTTCTCAAAGATGGCTTTATTTTTACGCAGTAATGTGACAGCCTCTTCAGAAGACTTAGCTAACTTGTTCATAGAATATTTATTTTTGAAACATGGTCTCCCTGATAATATAGTTAGTGATTGTGGATCTCTGTTTGTCTCAAGCTTCTGGACCTTGCTATTCCAACATTTGATGATCACTCGCAATTTATCAATGGCTTACCACCCGGAAAGGATGGGCAAACCAAGCGAGTTAATCAGATTCTCAAACAATATCTTTGAATGTATGTTGCCTATCAACAAGACAACTGGTCGCAATGGCTCCCACTAGCCAAATTTTCCTAAAACAACTCCACTCATTCCTCCACCAAACAGTCACCCTTCCAAACTCGTTATGGTAGAAACCCAACTTTCTTGTCCCTTCACGTAGCACCTTCTCAACCTGCTACCAATTACCTTGAAAAAATTCAATACCTTCAATCGCAACTTTGAACCAACCTTGAAGAAGCAAACCAGAGCTATAAGGAGCAAGCAGATTGATCTTGCACTTCGGCTCCAACCTTCGCAGTAGGAGATCAAGTATGGCTCAATGCTCACAACATTTGCAGCACTTGCCCAACTCGCAAACTCTCCAAAAGAAAGCTTGGCCCCTTTAAAGTAGAATCAGTCATCTCCCCTAACGCCTTTAAACTTACTTTACCTGCGAAATGGAAAGGTATCCACCCGGTCTTTCATGTGTCTCTCCTAGAGCCATCTTGAGTCCTATACCCGGGTAAGACTCATCACCCTCCTGAACCGGTCACTGTCCTCAATCATCAAGAGTGGGAAGTAAGCCGTATTCTGGATTCCAGGTTACGCAAAGGAAAACTGAAATACCTCGTTGAATGGTCTGGCTTGCAGTCCGACAAAGATCGCACCTCGTGGGAACCAGCCCATCACCTTTGCAATTCACCCAATCTGATTCAAGACTTTCATGCTAGCTACTCTTGCAAACCTCAAAAATCATGATTCTATCCCATCCAATCCCATTCCATTCCATTCCACATTTCATCCCATCCAATCCCATTCCATTCCATTCCACATTTTATCTTATTCAATCCCATTTCATCTTGCATTCTATCTCATCCAATCCCATTCCATTCCATATTCCATCCCATTTAACCCCATTTTATTTCACACCATCATTCCATCAGTTAATTGCTCCATCTCACCGTGTTATTCCTTTTTCTCATTTACCTTTCATTTCTACTAAATAAAACTTCATTCCTTATTATTATTAAAAAAAAAATTCTATTTATAAATAAAAAAAAAGAAAAGAAAATATATATATTTATAATAAATAATTACAAAGTATCCTTTACTTCCTTCTCCGCATCCTCCCAATTTGCCGTCAATTCCGCAACCATTGATCAAAAAGTATCCAGGTCTTCATTGTGGATTAATGCAGACATTCTTTGGAGAACTAGCACTTCCGTTACAATGTGCCTCTCGAAGATCTCCTTGCACCTCGCAACCCAAGCTCGCTTTGGCCAAGAATTCCATCCGCCTTCCTCCAAGAGCTCTTCATACGCTCTCTTCCTTTGGCCTCCCGACGTGCCTTCTCCAATATCATCTGTCAGCCGCCTCGCATCTGTTTTGATTGGCCCTACAACTCGCACCGGATCCGTTTTGCCTTGGCCTTCCATTTCTTCCGTTCCGTCCACTCCATCCCTTCCATCTCCTTCATTTCCTTCTCCTAATTCATCCACTCCTTCTCTCCCTCCATTTCTGTTCCCTCCATTACCGTTTCCTCCATTTCCCGTTTCTCCTTCTGCTTTGTTTCCTTCCTCCTCCCTTGCTTCCTTGGTTATAATTCCCACCGGTTCCGCACCAGACACTTTTCCTTGCACCTTGGCATTCATCTGGGGCCCCGGGATTTCAGTCGGTGGTGCTGGTGGTGTGTTTGTGGTATATCTTTGGAAATGAGGCAACACTAGCAAAACAAGCAAAATTAGTTATTACTTTATGATCATTAATCAGTCCAGAGTAGTACTTACCAGGAACTCGAGTCTCCAAATATTCAATCTCCGGCAACGGTGGTATTTTGTAGTTAAACCTTGTCGCGGACCTTCAACTTTGCATCTCCCTTGATGATTCCGCGGGACCCTTGACAGTTGACTCAACACTTATAGGAAAGTTACATGCCACCTTTCAATGGCAACATTGCTCGCACTTGCCTCAAAGGCCTTGGACGGCAGTACTAGGAACACAACGCTTGTTGCGGCGAATACAGTTTTTGCAATGGCAGGACCACAATGACAACATTCTATATAAATTATAAATCTATTGAGTAATAAATTAAATAATGTATAAGGGTATACAGTAATAATTAACAACTTGAAATTTATGGGAAAATTTACCTGAACGCTTGCAGGAGCTTGTGTCTTTATACCCATGCAACTGTCACGCTTTGCACTTAAGGATTATTTTCTTCACCACTTCAACATGTCCTCTCCTCAGTACCATCTACCTCAGTCTAAAAGTGTGACACAAATAAAAGCACAACATCAATGGTGCAATCCGCTATTTCCTCTGGCTCGCGCTGACCTTCCAATCTCGGCAACCAACTCAGTATATACTTGCAAACTTTGCGGTTAACTCCATACCGGTTGGCCATCCATTATGAGATCCAATCTCCTTCCCTGGCCAATCAACAGCCTTGGACTTCCATCTTTGGTCATGCATTGTTTGTTAGTTTGCATCTACGTCTAAGTAAGCCATCACTACTGTATAGTTTGCAATTGGACTAGTCCCTACCCTGCATACACTATTACCTCTCATTTGCCTTACCTTCAACGTCAATCTCTCCTGTCCCAATTTGTCATACAATTGTACGCTCAGATTCTATTGTCTTGCACTTACGCTTTGACCTTGGATCTATACCACTGTTTCATTTCCTATCCCGTTCCTGTCACTCATTGCCTCACCACTTCAACTGTAGTTAGCTCATCACCAGGTTGTATCTAGTCACTTTGGATTACCTTATAAGGGCTATCCCCTTGCCTGATGATTGTCTCCTCAGTTAGTTAATTTCATATGTTCTTGCATTTGCTACAACCTAGTTATCACATCGGACTCAGGTTTAGTTTCCTTCTTTGAAACACATTCCATCCCTCTTGCCGTTTGTTGAGTCGCATAACCAAGTTTGCATTTCGCAACTAAGTCTTGCTATCTTGCACTTTCCCTTGCACTTGGTATTCCTTTGAGCTCACGATCATCTAAGAATTGCCCTATAGTACGTGGGGTGGTCGTGTGACAATGATGTCCACCAGGTTTTTCCTTCTCATGATGTTGCCCTTGCGCCGCGCCCAACTCGGAGACCCCTGGGCATGTCTGTATCCACCCAAAGGGCCATTCCAGATATCCAAGATATATCCCCGCAATCCAATCCACGTATTGCAACGCTCAATCTGTCCAATCCAATCCAATCCATCCCGCATCTTGAGATGCTGAGCCCAATTCAACTGCTGCTGAGCCTGCAGTGAAACTTGCTGCAACAAAGTGGCACCCATTTCTGAGTGAGCTACCCCTGCTGAGCCCGCTGTTACTGCTGAGTGCGCAGCGCTCAGCCAATTCTGACTTGGGTCTATAAAAGACCACCACACTGGCACGCTCAGCATTTGGTAGGTCAGGCTCAGGATTTGGGATGCACGCTGTAAGACTCCAAATGGTGCTGAGCCACAGGCAGTTTTGTGGAGGGGAAAGGTGCTGGTTAGGCTGCCCTCCTCAGAGTTACAAAAATATTTAAATTTAACCAGAATCAAGGTCCAGAACTTTATGAATGAGGAATCAGTGGAAGGGATGAGTTTGGAAGTATTCAGTAGCAATGGAAGACAAAACTATCTGAGGCAAGATGGTGCAGGAAAAATTTGAACAAATAAGTTTATAGTTTTTTCACAGTTCAATAGAACAAGGCAGTTTTAAATAACAACTCCCACAGGCTAATAACTCTGGTTTTCAGCAGAAGATTAGGAAAGATCAACTAAATAACAACCCACCTCCAGGTTCTCAATGAACCGGCCAAAATCTCCGCAATCAAGCGCTTGAAGGGTACCAGATAACCGTGGGTGGCTGTAAAAAACAAATCAATTTGTCCCATGAAGCTTTAGAAGCCAAGCAGCAACAAGTTTGAACAAGAATGACCCAATACTTCTCAAGGGAATCAAGAATAGCTTGGCAGAATTCAACTTTAAGAGAATAAAGGGAGGTTTAACACTCCAGGTTTCAAACTTAAAGAAACCTCCCAGCCAAACGTAACTGGTTAGGGAAAGAAAATCAACTGAATGATCAGGACCAAAGTTGTTGGAGAACGGGATCAACAGAGTGGCTTAAAAAACTCAAGAATTCAACCCAATGAATTCATCTTCAACCAGCAAGGCTATTAGTTGGTGATAAGGATCAGGTCACAGTGGATGGATCAAAGGATTGAGTATGGAGGCTCAAAGGATCAACGGGAAATCAAAAGATATACCCAGGATAAGGATGCTCAGACAACGGGAAGGGCCCCACAGATTGATTATTTACATGATGGTGATAGGATGGATTATTCAATGATAGCTGACGATGATTTCCAAACAGGTAAGGGAGAGCCCCTCCTTTTATATGAAAGAGCCCTGTACACTACTTTCAAGAGATGACTAAAAATGAAAGCAGATTTTTTTTAATTTTTGAAATGATGTGGAACAGGCAAATCAAGATGAAAGGAGAGACCAGCCCATGTCACTGATTGTATCAGGCAGAGGATGGACACCTGCCAGTCAACAGATGATTGGTAGTGGGCGGAGGATGGACTTCCACAACAGGGATTGCGGGTGAGTGATGAACTTCTGCAACAGCGGTTGCGGGTGAGTGATGGAGACCCTTGTTGCATGATTGGGCAGAGGAGGATAAGAGTGGGATGGTTGATCAAGCACTTGCAACAAATCTGACAACTTCAAGCAACAGCTTGAGGTCCTTTGGATGTGGAGGCTGATAGATTGATTGAAGCTTGCAATTGACACAAGCAACCACTTGCAGGCCTGTCAGATGTTGACAAAACAACGGGTGGCCACAAGTGATTGGATGCGACAGAGAGTGATTGGATGGTGGCAGAGATTGGGAGCAAAAAATGATGGCAACTTTCAGCAGCTCCAACGGCTGTGGGTGATGAGCGCAGATGGGCGGGAAAGAGGATCTGATGGAGGATTGGTCTTGCAAGGGTTGCAAGAATGGTTGGGGGGTTTTATGGATGGAGGTGAGATCTGTTGGATCAAGCAAGAACACTCTCACTGGTTCTTTGGCCAAAAATGGTCAAAGGACTTTGAAGCGTGAGAAAAGGGGGGAATCAAACACAGAGCCTAGGGGACTCAAAACCAATGAGCCTTCCCTAGACTGCTAGGACAGGGAGGAGTTTGGAGCAAAAAAAGAGGAAGAGTACTGATAGCAACAGATTTTTTTTTTGATGAATGATGAAAGATTATATGTCAAAAAATTCAAAACGTTTCCCCTTCACATGACACGGTGTGCATTTTAGTGTTTTATCACGTGATGCAACACCCAGACTTTGCGCAAAAGTATGCATAGCCTGTGGACAACATGAGGTGCAACATTGTCACCCCAGGCACTACTGTCGCAGGCAAAAATTACATAATATATGTTCAGATACCGGGGTCCGGTTCATAGGTATACATTCAATTTCCCACGACTCCGGTACATACATCATTCTCAATTTCCCACAATGTATCTAGTATGTACTCTAGAATAGATGAAGCCAGTGCTGGTCCGGGGTCCCTGCCGCTTGGAGTCCCAAGGGTATAACAGCGGCTCAGCCACATACTTAATCCATTATCCCCCATTCCCTCCAGGCCCGCTTATTAGTTATTAAAAAATACATTATCAACATTATGAATCCCAAATTAAGTTCCAACCCCAACCCCATTGACTTTGAATCAGTCATTCAAGCTGCCTTAGACAAGCAAGCCAAGACTTTGGAAGCTGAAAGAAGGAAGGCCCTACATCAGCAAGCTGCCTATTTTGAGAACACTCTTCAAGACCTCCAGTCAAAAATTGATAATCTCTCAACCAGTGATAAATCTAAAACATCAACTTTACAATCCAAGTCCAAATCCCCCCCAGACTCTCTCACCCCAAATAAAAACCATAGTTCCAGAACCCCCCCCCCCCAGAGTCAGCCAAGCCAAGTCAGAGCCCCCATCAAAACCTCAACAAGCACCATCATCTTCTTCAAAGAAACCAAAAAGTACCAGCCAAGTCACTCAGAACCCCTCTCCAACTAGTCAAAAACACCATCCAGCCCAGCTTCTTTCACACAAAGTACCTAAGGATTTTCAGAGGGTGAGGGTTTGTTTGATCTCCTCCAAATAAAAAAAAGAAAAAAAACAGTTGTTTCTGAATTAGCTGATATGTTTTCTTTCTGGGACTGGAATCAGGATGCATTGTTTATCCATATCCAAATGTTATGGGATCTTTATGAACAAAACTCTGTTCCAGCCAAGGTTGACCCCAGTTTTTCAAAGGAGTTTCATAACCGGTTCAGCTCTGTTAATGAAGTTGAAGCGGCAATAACTTATCCTTTGGCACCAGATTTAATTGCACAGGAGGATATAATCTCTCTAAGGCAAGGTTGAGCTGGACGTTTTAAGCTAGGGCGTGGGTTAGCAAATATTGAAGAGATGCATATACTTTATGTGCATGCAATGCTGGCCAAAGTTGGAATTTGTATTTGGGGACCAAACTTGGAGGAGCCTCACAACTCTCTCTTCAACTTGGCCTGCCGGATTACTGCACTAAACACATTCTGACAACTTTTGGCAAGTGGAGCCTATCAATATATGAATATAAATCATTCAAACATCAACAAAGTGTCCTTATTGGTTTCAGCTTACAATAATTATGTGCATTATGTAATTGAGAGTCGTTTCAAAAAGGAACTTAAGGAGGCAGGGAAACATAAGAAGGACAAATTCAAGAAGGCCATTCAAAAAAACTGAGAAAAAGTCAGTCAATGTTTGCCTATTTTGTAAGAAAGAAATTACTGACTGTCCATGATTATTTGCAAAAGTTACAAGACATTTGTTATGATTATGCTGTGAAGAACAAGTTTCCAAAGCAATACGTCACCATCCTCAAGGATATTTTATCCCATAGTGATGATGAATACAATGCTGAACACAAAATCTATGTCATCAAAACATTAAGGTACCGCTCCAACAATTCTAGCAAGTTCTTCAGAAGGTTAGATGTTGAAATGCTCAAGGCTGATCAGTTGGCGGGAAAGAAAGGTCAAAAACAAGTTTTCAAACTTCCTAGAGTACCGGTTGCATCTGAATTTACCAAACCACCACTGGATTTACCCTTGGACTTTTACCACCAAGGTTGGTTCAAGATGTTAAACAATTCTGACAAGCGACTCATCCCAGACTCCAATGCCATGGCGTTTCTTCCGGATGTAAAGTTATCTCTCTTGCCTACCCAAGTTCCTGATGAAAAACTTAGTGATAATGCTATTTGAAGCAGTAGAAGGAGAAGCAGCAGAGGCAGATAGTGGAGCAGAAGAAGAAGCAGCAGAGGCAGATAGTAAAAGTGGGTTGATGTGTTGTTCAGACATTTTTTGTTTGGGATTTTGATTTTGAGATGTTTCTTTTTTATGAAGACTTGATTTTTTTATTTTTGATTGAGTTTTTGGATTCAGGGGGGTCTATTAAGTGCAAGTGGAGTTTTGAATTTGATTGGTTGAGTTGTGTTGAGTAGTTATTTGTGATTGGTTGATTGGTGTTGAGTTGTGATGATTGGTGATGGTGGTGATGATGGTGTGGTGTAGAGTGAATTCTGGATTTTGACAGGTGATTTTGTGGTTGAGGAACTGTGACGTCTTTCTTGAACCGTATGGGTTAGATGTGCTCAATGGCGCTCAATCTTCATCTGATGATGAAACCAAAGACAAAGTGGAGGATGATAGTATTGAAATCAATGAGGATGAAGAAGAGGAAGATGCCAAGGATCTTTTCCTTGAGCAGGGTGACTTTGGGGATTTGTATGATGCAGCTGAAAGCAATGCTGATGAGGCTGAGATCAGTGAGGAGGAGTTGTAATTCCCTTGTGTCATGATATATGTTGGGGTTAAAATAATAATTTACCCAACTCAATCTTGGATACTCAAATACCGTGTTATTAGATCTGATGGATTTATATATTCACTCCACTGTGATAGTTCCCTCTAGTCTAAACTCTCCATTTAACTCTTGTGAAATGAATCCTTGAAATTACACAAAAACATTCAATGGAAAACAAACAGAAATTTAATTAGAAATCTACAGTAGAATGAGGAAGGCTAGTACAATCTAACGGGAAAATAATGATTCCATCTTGAGAGAGTCCAAAGTTTTCTGTGTGTAACATTTGATAAGCACAAAGGCACTTGAATGCAGACTCACCAACAACCCTTTGTTCACTCGTAATTGTGACAACAACAGTCTTAAATAATGAGAGGATAGATCAAAAATTGACATCTGTGGAGTCTAGGGATTGAGAATACTTGTTCTGGAAAAATTGGACAAAGAATACAGGTTCTATTTTGTGAAGAGTGACTCTGACAAGATAGATCCATTGAACAATCCCAATCTTGGTCTTACCTCTGTGTTTATAAAAAATGAAGTTGTTTGGACTGTTGATGGAAAGATGGTTTTCCATGCTGTTGGCCCCTATTGACTTCCAACTATTCACTGGTGTCCCATACGGGAGGAGAACAAATGCGGTGCTTGGATGTGGTAATTTTCTGTAGTCACAAACCCCTTCTTGTGTTTGTTGAAAATACTTCAGGATCATGTTATATTCAAATTGGGAAATATTTACTTCATTGGTTGATCAATCTGGGCTTTTGGAAGCAGCAAACACACCTGTCTCATCCACTTTTTGATTCAATCTTTGAAGTGCACAGGCCTTTTGCATCATAGTTTGGTCCATCTCCTCTGTCAGAAAAATAGTTCACAATGTTAAGCTCTTTTTTTTTAAAAAAAAAACATCCCAGTATATTTGCACAAAATTCAACTTACTAATGTTTGGATTGATCTTTATTTTTTTCAAGAACCCAATCAGTCTTTCACCGGTGAATTCAGCTACTTGGTTGAGTGGACCCCATAATTTCAGTTGCTCAGGGATATGAAGCGCATAATGGTGGTTAGGTTGTATGTTCAAATCTTCAAATATCCTTTTTTATGTTTCATTTTATCAATTAAAGTAAGTTGAAAAGTGGTCAGGATCTCTTGGTGTGATCACATTGGCACAAACAATACTAGTCCACCGACACAATGCACCAACATTGGTAAGCACCAGCCCCTTGAGTGAATTTGGTTTGATCTTTGAAGGTTTATTGGCAAACATTTCCATGATCACCAAAGGTATGATGTATTCAAAAAAACAATACCAGTGGTTGGCTTTCCACTTTCCAGCCTTTCAATCCCCAAGCGGCTGGGGTGGTCGTTCCAATTCCAATGGCAATACAATGTCATTCTGGATCTCCTTGAATTGATTTATTTGATCTTCAGTGAACAGTCCTGCACCACAATTGAACTCAACCTCCTCTGAACTTGATTCTTTGGAGCTTTCCATTTCATCAATCCAGTCATTTGTGTCCTCAACCTTCACTGCTTTTTTGGGTGGCTTTTGCCCAGTTTCTTGGCAATGCCTTTTTTGTTTCTTGACTAACCCCATATCAAAACCCCATTGTATTCTCAAATGATGTTGTAATCTACCTCCCAACCAATTGTGCATCATTCCAAGGGGAATATGATGAGCAATGTTGCAATAAGGGAGCTGGTTTAGCTCGGACCATCTCATGCCAGTCTTTCAAACATGCTCTTCCTTGCTACTGATTTTTTTGGGTTGTTTCCATCTCCACAATGCTGCTAGGGTCTCTTCAGCTCCTCAAGGCTCTCCAAGCTTTAGTTCACAGATATTTTCCTTAACTTCTTTGCACCAAGAGCAAAAAAAATTTGCACTATGAGATGCATGGCCAGCTACTTTATGGACACCCAGCATGTCACCAAGAAGAGGAAGTGACCGCACTCAAAAAAGTTGACCTTGTGGGTATTCATTTTTTCTTATTTTTAAGCCTTGATTGAGCAGAATAAGATTGTCTACAAGTGGTTTGAGACAGTGATTGATTGTTATCATGTTTGGTGCATTTGGACCAGGTGTAATTCCCGCAATGAAAGTATACCCAATTGTGTTCCGCTTTCCCGGAGGCAAGTTCAGACAATTCATCGAGATCAATCCAAGAGATTGCTGCTTTCGCGCCAGTTTTTTTCCTTTGGGGTGGAACCAATTGATGAACAGTGAAAAGGTGAGATTAAGCGGGTTGTCTTCATTGGGATCACTTGGCCATTCCATACTTCTCCAAGCCTGTCCTTGTTGTATATCAAGGGTATCTGTAGTTTCAAGGCAGTTTAGTTCTTTTGACCAATCAAGAATGTAATTTTCAGTTTCTTTGTTCCTAAGGAACCAAAAAAGCCATTTCTACAAGGACTGAGTTGCATAAACTGATTTGGGGGTCAAATTGGGTTGGGCTGATATGTGTTTATACTGGCTAGGAACCTTCTGAGTTGTGCCAATGTGGTCTTCACTCAATCCTCTTGACCTTTTTTCAAATAGAAAATTTCCACATTCTTTGGCCCGTGGAGTTTCCTTGTATTGGCATGTTTGAGGAATGTTGGGAGGAAAGTAGAGCAGAAAACATGTGGGACAACAAACACATTTATTCAGTGTTGGACAGATCTGCAGTTTCTTGATTATTGTACAGATGTTGCTCAGAACTTCTCTTTCTGAAAAG